>OU342488.1:32500-2432500 GCA_910589525.2 Ennomos quercinarius
ACCTAACCTAACCTAACCTAACCTAACCTAACCTAACCTAACCTAACCTAACCTAACCTAACCTAACCTAACCTAACCTAACCTAACCTAACCTAACCTAACCTAACCTAACCTAACCTAACCTAACCTAACCTAACCTAACCTAACCTAACCTAACCTAACCTAACCTAACCTAACCTAACCTAACCTAACCTAACCTAACCTAACCTAACCTAACCTAACCTAACCTAACCTAACCTAACCTAACCTAACCTAACCTAACCTAACCTAACCTAACCTAACCTAACCTAACCTAACCTAACCTAACCTAACCTAACCTAACCTAACCTAACCTAACCTAACCTAACCTAACCTAACCTAACCTAACCTAACCTAACCTAACCTAACCTAACCTAACCTAACCTAACCTAACCTAACCTAACCTAACCTAACCTAACCTAACCTAACCTAACCTAACCTAACCTAACCTAACCTAACCTAACCTAACCTAACCTAACCTAACCTAACCTAACCTAACCTAACCTAACCTAACCTAACCTAACCTAACCTAACCTAACCTAACCTAACCTAACCTAACCTAACCTAACCTAACCTAACCTAACCTAACCTAACCTAACCTAACCTAACCTAACCTAACCTAACCTAACCTAACCTAACCTAACCTAACCTAACCTAACCTAACCTAACCTAACCTAACCTAACCTAACCTAACCTAACCTAACCTAACCTAACCTAACCTAACCTAACCTAACCTAACCTAACCTAACCTAACCTAACCTAACCTAACCTAACCTAACCTAACCTAACCTAACCTAACCTAACCTAACCTAACCTAACCTAACCTAACCTAACCTAACCTAACCTAACCTAACCTAACCTAACCTAACCTAACCTAACCTAACCTAACCTAACCTAACCTAACCTAACCTAACCTAACCTAACCTAACCTAACCTAACCTAACCTAACCTAACCTAACCTAACCTAACCTAACCTAACCTAACCTAACCTAACCTAACCTAACCTAACCTAACCTAACCTAACCTAACCTAACCTAACCTAACCTAACCTAACCTAACCTAACCTAACCTAACCTAACCTAACCTAACCTAACCTAACCTAACCTAACCTAACCTAACCTAACCTAACCTAACCTAACCTAACCTAACCTAACCTAACCTAACCTAACCTAACCTAACCTAACCTAACCTAACCTAACCTAACCTAACCTAACCTAACCTAACCTAACCTAACCTAACCTAACCTAACCTAACCTAACCTAACCTAACCTAACCTAACCTAACCTAACCTAACCTAACCTAACCTAACCTAACCTAACCTAACCTAACCTAACCTAACCTAACCTAACCTAACCTAACCTAACCTAACCTAACCTAACCTAACCTAACCTAACCTAACCTAACCTAACCTAACCTAACCTAACCTAACCTAACCTAACCTAACCTAACCTAACCTAACCTAACCTAACCTAACCTAACCTAACCTAACCTAACCTAACCTAACCTAACCTAACCTAACCTAACCTAACCTAACCTAACCTAACCTAACCTAACCTAACCTAACCTAACCTAACCTAACCTAACCTAACCTAACCTAACCTAACCTAACCTAACCTAACCTAACCTAACCTAACCTAACCTAACCTAACCTAACCTAACCTAACCTAACCTAACCTAACCTAACCTAACCTAACCTAACCTAACCTAACCTAACCTAACCTAACCTAACCTAACCTAACCTAACCTAACCTAACCTAACCTAACCTAACCTAACCTAACCTAACCTAACCTAACCTAACCTAACCTAACCTAACCTAACCTAACCTAACCTAACCTAACCTAACCTAACCTAACCTAACCTAACCTAACCTAACCTAACCTAACCTAACCTAACCTAACCTAACCTAACCTAACCTAACCTAACCTAACCTAACCTAACCTAACCTAACCTAACCTAACCTAACCTAACCTAACCTAACCTAACCTAACCTAACCTAACCTAACCTAACCTAACCTAACCTAACCTAACCTAACCTAACCTAACCTAACCTAACCTAACCTAACCTAACCTAACCTAACCTAACCTAACCTAACCTAACCTAACCTAACCTAACCTAACCTAACCTAACCTAACCTAACCTAACCTAACCTAACCTAACCTAACCTAACCTAACCTAACCTAACCTAACCTAACCTAACCTAACCTAACCTAACCTAACCTAACCTAACCTAACCTAACCTAACCTAACCTAACCTAACCTAACCTAACCTAACCTAACCTAACCTAACCTAACCTAACCTAACCTAACCTAACCTAACCTAACCTAACCTAACCTAACCTAACCTAACCTAACCTAACCTAACCTAACCTAACCTAACCTAACCTAACCTAACCTAACCTAACCTAACCTAACCTAACCTAACCTAACCTAACCTAACCTAACCTAACCTAACCTAACCTAACCTAACCTAACCTAACCTAACCTAACCTAACCTAACCTAACCTAACCTAACCTAACCTAACCTAACCTAACCTAACCTAACCTAACCTAACCTAACCTAACCTAACCTAACCTAACCTAACCTAACCTAACCTAACCTAACCTAACCTAACCTAACCTAACCTAACCTAACCTAACCTAACCTAACCTAACCTAACCTAACCTAACCTAACCTAACCTAACCTAACCTAACCTAACCTAACCTAACCTAACCTAACCTAACCTAACCTAACCTAACCTAACCTAACCTAACCTAACCTAACCTAACCTAACCTAACCTAACCTAACCTAACCTAACCTAACCTAACCTAACCTAACCTAACCTAACCTAACCTAACCTAACCTAACCTAACCTAACCTAACCTAACCTAACCTAACCTAACCTAACCTAACCTAACCTAACCTAACCTAACCTAACCTAACCTAACCTAACCTAACCTAACCTAACCTAACCTAACCTAACCTAACCTAACCTAACCTAACCTAACCTAACCTAACCTAACCTAACCTAACCTAACCTAACCTAACCTAACCTAACCTAACCTAACCTAACCTAACCTAACCTAACCTAACCTAACCTAACCTAACCTAACCTAACCTAACCTAACCTAACCTAACCTAACCTAACCTAACCTAACCTAACCTAACCTAACCTAACCTAACCTAACCTAACCTAACCTAACCTAACCTAACCTAACCTAACCTAACCTAACCTAACCTAACCTAACCTAACCTAACCTAACCTAACCTAACCTAACCTAACCTAACCTAACCTAACCTAACCTAACCTAACCTAACCTAACCTAACCTAACCTAACCTAACCTAACCTAACCTAACCTAACCTAACCTAACCTAACCTAACCTAACCTAACCTAACCTAACCTAACCTAACCTAACCTAACCTAACCTAACCTAACCTAACCTAACCTAACCTAACCTAACCTAACCTAACCTAACCTAACCTAACCTAACCTAACCTAACCTAACCTAACCTAACCTAACCTAACCTAACCTAACCTAACCTAACCTAACCTAACCTAACCTAACCTAACCTAACCTAACCTAACCTAACCTAACCTAACCTAACCTAACCTAACCTAACCTAACCTAACCTAACCTAACCTAACCTAACCTAACCTAACCTAACCTAACCTAACCTAACCTAACCTAACCTAACCTAACCTAACCTAACCTAACCTAACCTAACCTAACCTAACCTAACCTAACCTAACCTAACCTAACCTAACCTAACCTAACCTAACCTAACCTAACCTAACCTAACCTAACCTAACCTAACCTAACCTAACCTAACCTAACCTAACCTAACCTAACCTAACCTAACCTAACCTAACCTAACCTAACCTAACCTAACCTAACCTAACCTAACCTAACCTAACCTAACCTAACCTAACCTAACCTAACCTAACCTAACCTAACCTAACCTAACCTAACCTAACCTAACCTAACCTAACCTAACCTAACCTAACCTAACCTAACCTAACCTAACCTAACCTAACCTAACCTAACCTAACCTAACCTAACCTAACCTAACCTAACCTAACCTAACCTAACCTAACCTAACCTAACCTAACCTAACCTAACCTAACCTAACCTAACCTAACCTAACCTAACCTAACCTAACCTAACCTAACCTAACCTAACCTAACCTAACCTAACCTAACCTAACCTAACCTAACCTAACCTAACCTAACCTAACCTAACCTAACCTAACCTAACCTAACCTAACCTAACCTAACCTAACCTAACCTAACCTAACCTAACCTAACCTAACCTAACCTAACCTAACCTAACCTAACCTAACCTAACCTAACCTAACCTAACCTAACCTAACCTAACCTAACCTAACCTAACCTAACCTAACCTAACCTAACCTAACCTAACCTAACCTAACCTAACCTAACCTAACCTAACCTAACCTAACCTAACCTAACCTAACCTAACCTAACCTAACCTAACCTAACCTAACCTAACCTAACCTAACCTAACCTAACCTAACCTAACCTAACCTAACCTAACCTAACCTAACCTAACCTAACCTAACCTAACCTAACCTAACCTAACCTAACCTAACCTAACCTAACCTAACCTAACCTAACCTAACCTAACCTAACCTAACCTAACCTAACCTAACCTAACCTAACCTAACCTAACCTAACCTAACCTAACCTAACCTAACCTAACCTAACCTAACCTAACCTAACCTAACCTAACCTAACCTAACCTAACCTAACCTAACCTAACCTAACCTAACCTAACCTAACCTAACCTAACCTAACCTAACCTAACCTAACCTAACCTAACCTAACCTAACCTAACCTAACCTAACCTAACCTAACCTAACCTAACCTAACCTAACCTAACCTAACCTAACCTAACCTAACCTAACCTAACCTAACCTAACCTAACCTAACCTAACCTAACCTAATCTAACCTAACCTAACCTAACCTAACCTAACCTAACCTAACCTAACCTAACCTAACCTAACCTAACCTAACCTAACCTAACCTAACCTAACCTAACCTAACCTAACCTAACCTAACCTAACCTAACCTAACCTAACCTAACCTAACCTAACCTAACCTAACCTAACCTAACCTAACCTAACCTAACCTAACCTAACCTAACCTAACCTAACCTAACCTAACCTAACCTAACCTAACCTAACCTAACCTAACCTAACCTAACCTAACCTAACCTAACCTAACCTAACCTAACCTAACCTAACCTAACCTAACCTAACCTAACCTAACCTAACCTAACCTAACCTAACCTAACCTAACCTAACCTAACCTAACCTAACCTAACCTAACCTAACCTAACCTAACCTAACCTAACCTAACCTAACCTAACCTAACCTAACCTAACCTAACCTAACCTAACCTAACCTAACCTAACCTAACCTAACCTAACCTAACCTAACCTAACCTAACCTAACCTAACCTAACCTAACCTAACCTAACCTAACCTAACCTAACCTAACCTAACCTAACCTAACCTAACCTAACCTAACCTAACCTAACCTAACCTAACCTAACCTAACCTAACCTAACCTAACCTAACCTAACCTAACCTAACCTAACCTAACCTAACCTAACCTAACCTAACCTAACCTAACCTAACCTAACCTAACCTAACCTAACCTAACCTAACCTAACCTAACCTAACCTAACCTAACCTAACCTAACCTAACCTAACCTAACCTAACCTAACCTAACCTAACCTAACCTAACCTAACCTAACCTAACCTAACCTAACCTAACCTAACCTAACCTAACCTAACCTAGCCTAACCTAACCTAACCTAACCTAACCTAACCTAACCTAACCTAACCTAACCTAACCTAACCTAACCTAACCTAACCTAACCTAACCTAACCTAACCTAACCTAACCTAACCTAACCTAACCTAACCTAACCTAACCTAACCTAACCTAACCTAACCTAACCTAACCTAACCTAACCTAACCTAACCTAACCTAACCTAACCTAACCTAACCTAACCTAACCTAACCTAACCTAACCTAACCTAACCTAACCTAACCTAACCTAACCTAACCTAACCTAACCTAACCTAACCTAACCTAACCTAACCTAACCTAACCTAACCTAACCTAACCTAACCTAACCTAACCTAACCTAACCTAACCTAACCTAACCTAACCTAACCTAACCTAACCTAACCTAACCTAACCTAACCTAACCTAACCTAACCTAACCTAACCTAACCTAACCTAACCTAACCTAACCTAACCTAACCTAACCTAACCTAACCTAACCTAACCTAACCTAACCTAACCTAACCTAACCTAACCTAACCTAACCTAACCTAACCTAACCTAACCTAACCTAACCTAACCTAACCTAACCTAACCTAACCTAACCTAACCTAACCTAACCTAACCTAACCTAACCTAACCTAACCTAACCTAACCTAACCTAACCTAACCTAACCTAACCTAACCTAACCTAACCTAACCTAACCTAACCTAACCTAACCTAACCTAACCTAACCTAACCTAACCTAACCTAACCTAACCTAACCTAACCTAACCTAACCTAACCTAACCTAACCTAACCTAACCTAACCTAACCTAACCTAACCTAACCTAACCTAACCTAACCTAACCTAACCTAACCTAACCTAACCTAACCTAACCTAACCTAACCTAACCTAACCTAACCTAACCTAACCTAACCTAACCTAACCTAACCTAACCTAACCTAACCTAACCTAACCTAACCTAACCTAACCTAACCTAACCTAACCTAACCTAACCTAACCTAACCTAACCTAACCTAACCTAACCTAACCTAACCTAACCTAACCTAACCTAACCTATCCTAACCTAACCTAACCTAACCTAACCTAACCTAACCTAACCTAACCTAACCTAACCTAACCTAACCTAACCTAACCTAACCTAACCTAACCTAACCTAACCTAACCTAACCTAACCTAACCTAACCTAACCTAACCTAACCTAACCTAACCTAACCTAACCTAACCTAACCTAACCTAACCTAACCTAACCTAACCTAACCTAACCTAACCTAACCTAACCTAACCTAACCTAACCTAACCTAACCTAACCTAACCTAACCTAACCTAACCTAACCTAACCTAACCTAACCTAACCTAACCTAACCTAACCTAACCTAACCTAACCTAACCTAACCTAACCTAACCTAACCTAACCTAACCTAACCTAACCTAACCTAACCTAACCTAACCTAACCTAGCCTAACCTAACCTAACCTAACCTAACCTAACCTAACCTAACCTAACCTAACCTAACCTAACCTAACCTAACCTAACCTAACCTAACCTAACCTAACCTAACCTAACCTAACCTAACCTAACCTAACCTAACCTAACCTAACCTAACCTAACCTAACCTAACCTAACCTAACCTAACCTAACCTAACCTAACCTAACCTAACCTAACCTAACCTAACCTAACCTAACCTAACCTAACCTAACCTAACCTAACCTAACCTAACCTAACCTAACCTAACCTAACCTAACCTAACCTAACCTAACCTAACCTAACCTAACCTAACCTAACCTAACCTAACCTAACCTAACCTAACCTAACCTAACCTAACCTAACCTAACCTAACCTAACCTAACAAAACCTGCAAACTTACACCTGACCGCCTCCGTCACGGGTGTCAAAAGATCCGGGAGCACCCCGCGAACCCGATCCTGTGAAAATCCGGGACCTCCCAGTACAAAAAGTTTACACCCGACAGTTAAAAACTGTTCGGATTTCATTTTTTCCGCCCGCCCACCCACCCTATTTAAAACCCACCCCCCCACCCAGGAGAACTTTATCGGATGATAATTTGCCGCTAAATTTTCCAAATCTTTTGGTATATATATTACTTGGTTTTGATAGGTCTAAGGCAGGAGCAGTTTGGCGTAAACACTTGGAAAACTTATTTTAGGGTATTTTGACAAAAGTTATTTTATTGCTGTGTATTGTATTTTTGTTTCTGTATGTGTTGTGACACTGTTTGTTGACAAATATATTTTTATATTTTATATTAATTTCGGACCATTTACATCCGTAAAAGTTGACACATTTTGAATAATTATTAAGATAAGATATATAACTTTAGTCCCTTTAGTCTTGTTTTGTTTTGTTTTATTTCATTATTGATTAAATCTTCTACTCATTATATACGATGCTTGGAATTCACACTCCCGTGAAGAAGGCCAAAGTGACAAAGGAGACCCCGCAGATGGATACGACATTCCCTTTAGTAGACGTATCGGAAGGGGGTGAAAAATCCCCAAGCCAGACAACAGGACCATTGCAGGAAGAGACAATGATACCCTCAACCGTAAGGCGTAGTATCGGCGAGTGGGAATCAGGCAAGCAAGACCTACGTGCAAAGACTAACTCCGTAAAGGAGGCCTCCCTTGCAGGCCCCTCTAAACCAAAACTTAATACACTCGTGCAAGAGGGCGTATTGGCAGCGCGTGGGAACCCGGTAGTTACTGTGAGTAGCCCGCCGCTTCCGGGAAAGCCCAAATATGCAAATAGGGTAGTGGAAGCTAGAGCCTGCCTGAGCAAAGCAAAGTTGCACTTAAATAACTCACGCAACTTGAAGACTGAAATAAAAACAGAGGTCTCCCAAGCGATAGAGCGACTTTATCAGCTTGTTAAAGAGGCGGAAATGGGAAAGGGAAAAGAATATAAGGGACAAGAAAGCGAGGTGGATTTCTCCACGTCAGCGTCAGCGTCAGTGGAGACTGAACAGGAAAGAAGAAAATATGAAATAGAAGTGGTAGCAAAAATGAAAGAGTATAGCATGCTGATAAAAGAGAATAGCGAAATGATGGGGCAGATAAAGGAGTCCTTGGAGAGGAAGGCAAAAGAACACACAGAACTCCTCAAGGAAAGTACTGAGAAAATGGAAAGGCTTAAGGATACCATAGAGAAGCAATCATACGCGAGTGTAGCTGCTGCGACATCCTCCGTGAGCAAGCGCCCTGAGAGGACAGCGCTGCACTCTGTAGTGATTACTGGCCAAGACGAGACTGAAACGGGAGAAGAGGTTTTAAATAGAATTAGAAAAGCAGTAAACGCAAAGGATGGAGGAGTAATTGTGGAAAACATCAGGAAAGCCAAGGACAGGAAGATTTTTGTAGGATGTAGAACGGAGGAGGAAAGACGGAAGGTACAGGAAAGAATAAAAAAGTCAGGAGAGAATCTTAATGTAGAAGAGATCAAGAATAAGGATCCCCTCGTCATTTTAAGAGACGTGCTACAATATAATAGTGATGAGGAAATTCTTAGTGCGTTAAGAAATCAAAACGAGGATTTATTCAAGGACCTGAGTAAAACTAACTACAGGATGGAAATAGCATATAAAAAACGCACAAGGAATCCTCATACTGGCCATGTCGTCATGAGAGTGTCCCCCAAAATATGGCAGCGCATGACCGAGGCGGAGTCGGTCCACATAGACCTTCAAAGAGTAAGAGTGGCGGACCAGTCTCCACTCGTCCAGTGCTCGCTCTGCCTCGGATACGGTCACGGCCGGCGCTTCTGCAAGGAGACGCAGGCCAAATGCGCCCACTGTGGAGGACCTCACATGAAGACAGATTGCTCTGATTGGTTCGCCGGCGCGACCCCTTCCTGCTGTAACTGCATGCACTCTAAGATGGACAGGACTGATCACAATGCGTTCAGTCAGGATTGCCCACTTAGACGGAAGTGGGACGCGCTAGCTAGAGCCACGGTAGCATACTGCTAAGGGCGTCCCCGGCAGGAATTCAGACTCATCCAAAGACAGGCCATACTTTGCTGCCCAAGCAAATTTGCAACGAAAGGCACTGGCAACGAAGGAACTGATGCTTGAGGCAAGCAAACAAAAGATGGCCTTTGCACTGGTTCAGGAACCGTACGTTGGCAGTGCGGGTAGGATGAGGGACTACGTGGGCGCAAGGATATACCAAAACGCCAAACAAGGTGACGGTGTCGTTAAAGCGGCCATTGTCGTTTTCGACCCCGAACTGAATGTCATCCAATGCCCAGATCTCACCACGACCAACATCGTAGTGGTGAGACTTAAAACCCTTGCGTGGGAGATCGTGGTCGTCTCATTCTACTTTGAGCCCGACCCAGAGCCGATCGGGTTATACCTGGAGCAGTTAAGCAGAATTGAGCGGAGTTTCGGTCGGAAACTGATAATAGGAGGTGATGCGAACGCAAAGAGCACCTGGTGGGGTAGCCCAAAAATAGATCATAGAGGGGAAGAAATGGCCGGGGCTTTGGAAGAGATGGGTTTGCAGGTGCTCAATGAAGGAAACACCCCTACCTTTTTTACTATAAGGGGCGAAAAAGCGTGCACCAGCTTTGTGGACGTTACGGCCTGTACGCCAGAAATTCTCAACCTGGTGGAGGACTGGAAGATAGATGAAGGCATGACGAGCTCGGATCACAACGCTATCACTTTTAAAATTCGGCTAGAAAAATCAAAAGGAATTCACATAACTAGAACCACGAGGATTTACAATAGTAAGAAAGCTAACTGGAACCAGTTTCATGCGAAACTGGCCCAGTTGCTAGATGAAAATAAAATTAATATTATTAAATTAGTATTTGATGAAACAATTAACAAAACAGAATTAGAGAGAAACATAGAAATATACATAAATATCATTTTGACAGCGTGTAATAGTAGTATACCAAAAATTAAATCCAAAAATGAAGTCAACTTACCGTGGTGGTCCGATGAGCTTGCCAAGCTGAAACAGGAGGTCTTTACCAGGAAGCGAAGAATTCGCTGCGCAGCGCCGGTCCGCAGAAACAAAGTTATCGCAGAGTACCTGCAAGCAAAAGAAAAATATGAACAAGAAGCCATAAAAGCCCAAACAGATAGTTGGAAGGAGTTTTGCGAAAAGCAAGATAAAGAGGGTCTATGGGAGGGAATATACAGGGTCATAGGCAGAACAGCTAAAAGGCATGAGGACCTGCCCTTGATTAAGGAAGGAAGGGTGCTGGGTCAGAGAGAGTCTGCTGAATTGCTCGCTGAGACATTCTACCCGACCGTTACAAAGGAGTCTGACAATACAGAACACACGCAGATCAGGAGAGCAGCTTGCCAGATAAACGGATTGGGGCATGATGATGAAAAACATGATCCACCGTTTACCAAAGAGGAGCTAATGACTGCTGTGCTCAGTTTTAACCCCAAGAAGGCACCAGGGTCAGATGGTCTGACGGCGGACATCTGTATGCGGACTATAATCCAGGAACCCGGCCTTTTCCTTTCACTGGCAAACAAATGCCTTGAATTGGGCTACTTTCCGGAGATCTGGAAGGAGGCCACAGTCGTGATCCTTAGGAAACCCGGAAAAGAAAGCTACACAGTTCCAAAATCATATAGGCCGATAGGTTTGTTGCCAGTGATGGGAAAGGTTCTGGAAAAATTGATTGTAGGCAGGGTAAAATGGCACGTAATCCCCCGGCTCAGTCCACGCCAGTACGGCTTTATGCCTCCAGTACGGCTTTATGCCTCAAAAGAGCACGGAGGACTCCCTCTATGACCTGGTTGGATATATACGCGGAAAATTAGCGGATAAAAAACTACTCACCGTAATATCGCTAGACATAGAGGGGGCCTTTGACAGCGCATGGTGGCCCGCGATCAGGCTGAGATTGGCTGAGGAGAGATGTCCGGTGAACGTGAGGAGAGTTGTCGACAGCTACCTGGAAAATAGAAAGGTCAAAGTACGGTACGCTGGCGAGGAGGTAACCAGAGAAACCACAAAAGGTTGTGTCCAGGGGTCGATCGGAGGCCCGATCTTTTGGAACCTCCTCCTGGACCCTCTCCTCAAAGGACTGCAGAAGCGAGGTGACTACTGCCAAGCTTTTGCCGATGACGTGGTGTTAGTGTTTGATGGAGATACTGCGGTGGAGGTCCAGCGACGCGCCAACAATGCCCTTGCTCATGTTCACCAGTGGGGTGTCAAGAATAAGTTAAAGTTCGCACCGCACAAGACAAATGCCATGGTCTTGACACGTAAACTCAAATTTGACACCCCACTGTTGAGCATGGGTGGAGTTGACATTGCCATATCGCAAGAGCTGAAAATCCTGGGGCTCACAATAGACAATAAGCTCACATTTAACACCCATGTAGCAAACGTTTGTAGGAAAGCCCTAAACTTTTACAAGCAGTTGTCTAGAGCCGCCAGGATTAGCTGGGGTCTCAACCCGGAAATCATACGCACCTTAGACACGGCAGTAGTCGAGCCGGTGATCTTGTACGCATCGAGCGTATGGGCGCCAGCAGCCAGGAAACTGGGAGTACAAAAGCAGTTGAACGCGGTCCAAAGGGGGTTTGCACAAAAACTGTGCAAGTCCTATCGCACCGTCTCACTGAACTCGGCACTGGTGCTGGCTGCGATGCTTCCTCTCGACCTTCGAATACAGGAAGCAGCAGCCCTGTATGAGGCAAGGAGGGGAGCACCGCAGCCAGCGCTAGGAGACAGGGAGGTGGAGCGGCGCACCGCGTTCACTGATATGCCTCACCCCGCAACGAATATGTGCCCGCAATTCATATGTCTGATAGACCAGGAACAAGTAGACAACAACAGCACCCAAGCAGTACGTATCTTCACGGACGGCAGCAAAATTGATGGCAAGGTTGGGGCGGCATTGTCTCTGTGGAGCAATGACGTCGAAACCAAATGCCAGAAATTGAAGCTGTCGTCCTACTGCACGGTCTATCAGGCAGAATTGTTGGCCATATTAAAGGCTACAAAAGAGGTACTCAGGCGCTCGGAAACCAGTTTTGGCATCTACAGCGACTCGCGTTCGTCGCTTGAAGCGGTCGCAGGCCATCGCTCTATCCATCCCCTCGCAGTCGAAATCCGCAAGAACCTCATGAAGTGCAAACACCAGAACAAAAGCGTTCAACTCTTCTGGATAAAAGCTCACGCGGGACTGGAGGGAAATGAGAGAGCCGACCAGCTGGCAAAAGATGCGGCTCTTAAAACGAAGACCAAGCCAGATTATGACCAGTGCCCGATTTCATTCATCAAGCGTCAGATCCGTATGGGTACGCTGGATGAATGGAATCGGAGGTATAAATCTGGAGAAACAGCCAAGGTCACCAAACTATTCTTCCCTGACGCAATACAGGCCTTTAAGGTAGTCAGAGAAATTGTACCAACGGGGGTGCTCACACAGGTGATGACGGGACACGGTGGGTTTTCCGAATACTTGAACAGGTTCAGGTGTAAGGAAAGCCCATCGTGCGTATGCGACCCGAACCAAACTGAAGATGTGACCCACGTATTGACTGAGTGCCCTGCCTATGGCCTAGATAGATATGAGGTGGAGCAGGAGCTAGAGACTAAAATCACAGCTGAAAATATAAGTATACTAATGGTAGATAAACATAAAAGAAACAGATTTATAAAGTACTGCGAAGTAGTGGCCAACAAATAACTAAAAAAAATAACTGTAATAAAATTTTATGCTATATATGTATATTCTTATAATATATGATGTTAGCATTGTATGATTTAAATTGAATTTGTATAATAGTTTTAAAATGTAATAATTAAGAATGTGATAATAATTATAATAAGTAAACTTAACAGACTTACAGACAGACAATTTTATGAGACTTTTAATAAAACTTTGCAGACACAGACTCTGATTTTTGTCAGAGGGACTAGCACAAAGGGAGGGGTGGTTTAGTCCGTAGGTCGCCAAGGCGGAGTCGGACATAACCGTGGGGCCCGAGCCCCACGGTATCCATGAGGATTCCCCCCTACCCTCGGGAGTAAAAAAAAAAAAAAAAAAAAAACCTAACCTAACCTAACCTAACCTAACCGTGTATATTTGGACCTCCGGCAGGTGGTGTTGTTCCAGGGTTTCGGGCAGCATATCTTCCAGGCAGACGAACTCCACATACTCCTCCTCAGCTGGATGTTGGGCTTTGAGGAAGCTTACGCGTTTCTCCATTTTCCTTTTTCCGTAGTCTAGGGTCGTCGGTTTGCCTCTTTTCGCCTCGTACAGTTGAGCCGCCTCTTGGATCCGCAGGTCCAAGGGAAGCAGCCCAGCCAAGACGAGTGCTCCGTGGAGAGGCACCGTGCGGTAGGCTTTGCAGATTTTCTGCACGAACCCACGCTGGATGGTGTTCAGCTGCTTCTGCACCATGATCTTGTCGGCCGCTGGTGCCCACACGCTCGAGGCGTACATGATGATGGGCTCTATCACTGCCACGTATATTGCCCTGATGATCTCCGGGTTCAGCCCCCATTCAATTTTCGCAGTCTTCGCGAGCTGCTTGTAGATATCAGCGGCTTTACGACAGACATTTCCCACGTGCTTGTTAAAGGTGAGTTTTTTGTCTATCGTAAGGCCGAGCAGCTTTATTTCGTCCACGACGGGTACCCCGCCCATGTGCATAACTGGGGTATCAAACTTGAGTTTGTTAGTGACTATCATGGCGTGTGTTTTATGAGCCGCAAATCTGAGTTTGCTTTTGATTCCCCATTCATGCACATACGCGAGGGTGTCGTTGACTCTACCTTGTATATTGGCGGCTGATTTCCCGGAAAACATCAGGACAACGTCATCTGCGAACGCCTGCACATGCACTCCTCGAGCAACTAGGTCATCCAGCAAAGGATTCAGCAGCAGGTTCCAAAACGTGGGTCCCCCTATTGACCCCTGTACACAGCCCTTTTCAGTGGTCTTGCTAAGGGATTTGCCCGCGTAGTTCAACACCACTCTCCTCTCCTCCAAATAGTGGCTAACGAGTCGTCTGAGATTCAGCGGACATTTCATGTTCATGAGCTGACACTTAATTGCTGGCCACCATGCACTGTCAAACGCCCCCTCGATATCAAGTGACACGTTGACCATGAGCTCTTTCTGTTGCAGGTTCTCCCTGATTTTCTGCATGAGGTCGTATAGTGCGTCCTCAGTACTTCGCTGTGGGACAAAGCCGTACTGTCTGGGGTTAGACATTGGTGATATGTGCCATCTGATCCTCCTTACCATCATTTTTTCGAGGACTTTCCCCAGAACTGACAATAGCCCAATCGGTCGGTACGACTTTGCCTGGCTATAATCGCTTTTCCCGGGCTTACGCAGCACCACGACCGCTGCCTCTTTCCAGGGTGATGGGAAGCAAGACAGAGACAAGCACTTATTGAGCAAATTGGAGGGGAAAGTCGGTGCAGCATACACATACTGGAAAGACGGGACAGAGATAAAGACGAAGAAGATGAGACTCGAGTCGTTCTGCACAGTCTTCCAAGCCGAGCTATACGCACTTTATCAAGCCACAGAGCAGCTGCTGAAAGAAAAGCAAAGCGCGGTGGCTGTGCTGAGCGACTCGAGATCTGCCCTTCAAATTATCCAGAACCCAGACACTTTTCACCCCTTGGCCTTCGAAATCAGACGAAACATAGCCGCATTAAAGACCGAGGGATGTGACATAAGACTGTACTGGGTGAAAGCGCACGTTGGAGTCCCCGGTTATGAGCGGGCAGACGAATTGGCAAAGCAAGCAGCCCTAAACATAAAAACCTCTGCGCACTACGATAGGTGTCCTGTTTCGTATGCGAAGAGCGAAATAAGGAGGCAAACGGTGGAAAAATGGAACCTACGGTACACCAAGGGTGATACAGCTCAGCTCACCAAGCTCTTCCTACCTAACGTCGCAGACGCGTATAAAATAGTGAGCAAGTTTAAACTTACCCCCATACTGACGCAGGTGATGACCGGCCATGGGGGGTTCTCCGCGTACTTGACCCGTTTTAAGTGCAAGGATGATCCCTCATGCGCATGTGACCCTGAAAAAGAGGAATCAGTCGAGCACTTGCTTTTTGAGTGCCCAAAATATGGTGCTGACAGGCATGACCTGGAATGTGCAATAGACACTAAGTTGACCAGAACATCATTGTGTGAAATGATGGCCGGAAAAGAATCCAGGCCGCGCCTGCTAGCATTCTGCACAAAAGTAGCTCAGGATGTAATAAATAGGAATAAGACACGGGAACAGTGATTGTTGCCGTGTCTCATAAACCGTTAAAAAATCTTTTATTTATACATCTACTACTGACGAAAATTTATATTGAATTGATTTATTCTACGACAACATAATTATTTTATTGAATTTTATATCATTATTAATTATACATTATACAATTTGACATAAATACATTAAGTATTGAATTGCTTTATACTAGCTAATTATTTATTTATTTTTTAACTTTAGGCACCTAGCCTAAGAAAACATAATTGAGGTAATAATAATATGTGTGATAATAATATAGGTAATTATTGAAATGAATTTACTGTGTTATAGAATTATTATGATTATTATTGTTATTGATGTATTTTAAAATTGTTACTACGAATAAAAAACCTGACAAAGGTCTCCGAAATACATCGGAGGAGTATTTCGACAAAGGGTGGGGTGGTTTAGTCCGTAGGTCGCCAAGGTGGAGTCGGACATAACCGTGGGGCCCGAGCCCCGCGGTATCCATGAGGATTCCCCCCTACCCTCGGGAGTAAAAAAAAAAAAAAAAACCTAACCTAACCTAACCTAACCAGTCAGGTACGCAGGCGAGGAAGTTGTTAGAGCAACAACAAAGGGTTGCGTGCAGGGGTCAATAGGTGGACCAATTTTGTGGAATATCTTATTGGATCCACTACTTAAAGGCTTGCACACAAGGGGCGATCATTGTCAGGCCTTCGCGGATGACATTGTTCTGCTCTTCGATGGGAACACGGCGTTTGAGGTGGAACAAAAAGCCAATGGAGCCCTCGCCTATGTTCAGGAGTGGGGCATCAGAAATAAGTTGAAATTTGCGCCGCAGAAAACGAATGCCATGCTTTTCACTCGCAAACTTAAATTTGATGTCCCACGCCTGAGCATGGGAGGGGTCTCCATCGCTATGTCAAAGGAGATCAAACTCTTGGGACTTTGGATAGATGACAAGCTGACATTCGCTACTCATGCCTCATATATCTGCAGGAAGGCGCTGAACATATATAAACAACTGTCCAAAGCCGCAAAAGCGAGTTGGGGCCTCCACCCAGAAATAATCAGAACGATTTATGTCTCCGTGATAGAGCCCATAATATCATATGCTGCAGCAGCCTGGGCCGAATCAACGGAGAAACTATATATTCGGAAACATTTCAACGAAGTACAGAGAGGATTTGCACAAAAACTGTGCAAAGCCCACCGAACGGTCTCACTGAACTCGGCACTGGTTCTGGCTGGGATACTCCCCCTCGACCTAAGGATACAGGAGGCAGCCGCCCTGTATAAGGTGAGGAAGGGATTGCCCCAGCTGGAACTAGGAGACGGAGAGATCGAACGGAAAGCTCCATTTACTGATATTCCTCATCCTGCAAAGAATATGGACTGGCAATTCATATGCCTGGACACGATGGAGCAAGTTCAACAAAACAGCCGTACTGTTGAGATTTATACGGATGGAAGCAAAATTGATGGCAAAGTTGGTGCAGCTCTATCCTTATGGAAGAATGCTAATGAAACCAAAAACCGAAAATTTAAGCTTCCACCCCATTGCTCTGTGTACCAGGCGGAATTGCTGGCCATATCGAAAGCAGTAGACGAGATTATAAAATGTTCTGAGCTGTCTTTCGGAATATATAGCGACTCCAGGTCGGCACTGCAGACCTTGGTAAACAACTCTTCTCTCAATCCTCTCGCAGTCAATATCCGCAACAAATTGACTCAATGCGTAAACCAAAACAAACAAATTCACCTGTACTGGATTAAAGCGCATGCGGGACTCGAGGGGAATGAGAGAGCAGATGTTCTAGCTAAGGATGCAGCAATTAAGACAAAAACACTGCCTAGCTATGACAAATGCCCGGTCTCATTTGCAAAGCGCCAAATTAGAATGGGAACGCTGGACGAATGGAACCGGAGATATACGTCAGAGACGACTGCCTCAGTAACAAAACTCTTTTTCCCTGATGCCATACATTCACACAAGATCATAAGAAAACTTCACATTGAAAACATCTTAACCCAAATAATGACAGGGCATGGTGGATTCTCCGAGTATCTGTATCGCTTCAAACTAAAGGATAATCCAGCATGCCCTTGCGACTCAATTAAAATAGAAACACCTATACATGTCATTATAGACTGCCCAATATATGGTCAACACCGCTTTGATTTAGAACAGGACATAAATTGTAAAATAACAGCTGAAAGCATACAAGAAATAATGAGAGACGAAAATGTAAGAAATAAATTTTTAAAATATTGTATTAAAATATGTACACAAGTGATAAAAAGAAACAAAACGATAGATAAGTAAGGAAATTATATATATTGTTAAATATATATAAATTAACTTAGAAAATAGGCAAAAGATGTAAAAGTAGTTAAAAATTGTATGTAGATATAAGTTATTGTAGTAGATAAGAAAACTGTAAACTTTAATAAAATAAGAAAAGTTGTAATAAAGATCACCAGAACCCCAATCCCTGATTATGTTAGGGTTATTAGCTCGCGGGCCGGGTCATGCACCCGGACAGGAATATTTAAAAAAAAATAAAAAATAAAAAAAAAAAACCTAACCTAACCTAACCTAACCTAACCTGCTCATGGTGTATGCACGATTAGAAATAATTAAATTGCCATAGTCTAACAACTTAAATTAATAGTACGTGTTACATCCCCTCTTTTATAATAGTAAAATTGTTCTGTGTATTATTCATTCAAAAAAAAAAATAAAAAAAAAAGTTATATATATACAGGATGTTGATTTGCATTGTCTCCATATTTACAGAGGTAGGTAGATACTTTTCGGGAGCGCTTCAGGGTGTTTTTAAAAACTTAATTTTCGGATTTTACGAATATATTTTATAATTAATAATTATTACAATATTAAGCGACCGTTTGTAGAGCTTGATACAATACGAATGCCTTTCACTAGCCTCCGGCCACAATCCCAGCGACGGATGCGATAAGATAATGCTGATGCTGCGTCTGGGACGGTGGCGTGATCTAGGTAGCGGCCGGAGGAGGCTGGTTATGAGTACATAACTCCTCCCCCCTTAGATCGAAGTTATTGGGAATATAGTTTCCAATAACTTCGTTAACATTTAATGTGAAATTAACAATACCGGTGGCTGAGGCTGGTCTTCTGGCTGATCATCATAAACCTGTCCTCTTCCACGCCGTCTTATAACTACATTTTTAAGCCTAGGGTACGCTAAATAACTAACACACATAAAAATGATAACATAAAGTATTATAGTCGCGACACTGACACTGTTGATTTTATCACTATATTGCCCATTATCACTTTCGACACTTCTCACACTCGTCTTCAACAGGTAGTTTAGGTGCTGCACGTCATCCAGGTCAATTCCCTTGAGGTCGACAGGGTCAGTGTTCACTGCAGGGTTGTTCTGCTTCTGTTCATGTACGTCAGGTAGAGTAAGGAGCGCAACAGGTTTGTATCCAGTATCCAGTGCGTGGTAGCGTCGTCCGTATATCACAACACCATCGATAGAAACATCGCATGCTTCTGGGATAGTTAGTATGTATGTTCCCTGCAGGGTTTCACGAATTATGTCATGGCCACAGGTTTGTGTTAATATTTTATCATACTTGGAGTATAATATCCAACGGGTTGATGCTATTCTCTGCAATTTCAGATCCTCTGTAAGAACTCTACGTGGGAAACATTGGGATAAATTGCGTCGGTATTCCATCAGCTGCTCAATACAGGTCTCTGGAGTGTACGGGATGAGGTCTTCTTGAGAACATAAGTACTCCTCAGCCGTTATCTCTCGGCATTGGCGGGTGGTTGGACGATACTTCGGACCTTCTACTAATAGGAATGGGAATTCGGGAATAATGACGAAGGTTTGAGAGTCACGTGATATGGGTAGAGGGTACAATTTGAAATAATTATAAGTACTGTTAGTAACTAATGGAACATCAATTATGAATCTTATTTCATCATTCTTAAGGTAAGTTTTTACTGAAAGTGTTTCTTCTATATTAACTAGACTTTGCTCAGTGACAGAATACATCAGATTATCATACTTTGAGATTTCAGACAGTAAGGGTAAAAGTTCATTTGAATCGATCACAGATTTATGTAATACAGATACTTTACTGAGTGCAATAGCAGTTTCTAAATCATTAAGTTTGATATATAGAGTTCTGAAGTTAACAATGAATATATTTAATACATTACTCAAGTGTGATATAAAGATATACATGTTTTCTCTTGATAGGTCTGCTACAATAGTTTCAATGCGCTGCAAACGTTCATTCATGATTTTAATATTGTCGTCAATTACTTGAGTAGAGTTGAGGAAGTGATCTAACATTTCGGACACAATGGTAATTTTATTTGAAATGCCCTGCTCTCGAGTCTTGAGTCCTGTGATAAGTTTGTCATAACGTACGGCGTCATCATGATCAAGATTACCGGTTATAATTTTAATGATAGAGCCGAGGGGGTTGACGAGACCGCGTTTGTATCTCTTGGAGGGAATTAATTGCTGAATTTTGGTCGTGGTTTCGTCAAGAAGGTAATCTACCTGAGTTTTTAGTTCCTGGATCTCACTGATGTATGACTTATTCTGGCTAATAATCTTATTAAACTCCGAATACTTATCTACGTAATAACTCAGATCGGTCACAATGCCCTTAAGACTGTACGTCTTAATAATCGACCACTTATCGTGTTGCAGGAAGGCACGGCCTTGCTTGACCGGCAATATACCAGGATTTTGTTCAAGTTTTATGACTTGAAGGTTCTGGTTGGGAGTAACTTGGCAAATGGTGGTCCTGATCATCGACGTCCATACCAGGAGTTTGCACCACCTGCGGAGGACGTTTAATATTTTTAATTGGTGCTTTTGTATGTCGCTCGTTTATTTTAATTGGTAGAACATTGCGTTCGGCTTGACCGGTTACTATTGCCTTTTGAAATTTGGGTTTGTCTTTGGACTGTCTTTTATTTACAGCTTTTGCGTATACTGTTTGTCCTAAATTAAAGTCCGGTCCCTCTTCCCCGCCACGTTTTTTTACAATTTTACTTTTGAAGTCGGTCATTTTGTCAGAAAGGTGTTTGTATAGTTCTTGTGTTCTTTTCCTGTGGTCTTTTATTAGTTCCTGTCTGTAGGCTTTGTCAAAGTCAATGTCAAATGCGGAGTTTAATTCTGTATGGCCGAATACGACCTCAAATGGTGTTAAGTCTGTTGCACTGTGTATACTGTTATTATAGGCCATTACAGCGTATGTCATTACAGACGCTGCATCTGTATATTTCTTTTCATACCTGGCTAGGCGGTATATTTCAATTATTGTGGAGTGGAATCGCTCTATCATGCCCATGGAATTAGGGTTATTGGGTGTACCTATGTGTAATTGTATTTTGTGCAAGTCTGTTAGCTCTTTGAGTAGTTCGTTATTAAACTCACTCCCCGGGTCACAGCTTATTTTCCGTGGTATACCATAATATATAAAATTTTTCAATAGCGCCCTAACTATTTCGGGGGTCGATCTCGATGGTACTTCAATAGCCTGTCCGATTTTACTAAATGCGTCTATGAGAGTAAGGTAGTGTACAGATTCTATTGAAAATATGTCAATGAAGATTTCTTGAAATGGAGAGTCATGTGACTGTGTGAGCTGTAATGTCGGTTTTATAGGGTTACGATCATATTTAGAGGCTTTGCATTTTGTACAGGAATTAAGCATAGCCGCCACTGTTTCCTGCATATTAGGCCAGTGGTAAGTACGCCGAATTCTTTTGATGGTCTCCGTGATTCCACGGTGACACGTTTTCCCGTCATGTATTTTATCCACTATCGATTTTTGTTCTTTCTCGTCTTCTATGTAAATGACCCTCTCTGTACACTCGTAGAAATTTACTGTCCCCCTCTTAAATAGTGCTATAATAACCCTGCTAAAATCCTTCCGATGTTCTTGGTTCTCGAAGTAGACAAAGTACTTGATTTTCGGCCTAATATATTTCTGTAAAAATTCCTTTATTAAGTCTTCATTATGAAGAGGTAGAAAGACTTCGAGTACCTTCTGATTATTCCTAGACAGGTCTTTGACTTGCATATTATTGCGGAACCAACTGAATACTAAAATTTGGTTCGGTTTAGTGTCAATTGCTTCGTGTAGTATGGGAATTCCCAGTGATTCCATATCCCTAGCTGAATGAATCGTTTGTGTAGTACTAGATTCTGATCGTACGGGGTATTCTTGCGATTCTTCTATGTCTGAGTCTGGTATAGTCATTGGGCTAGCAGTAGCCGTTCTGTCGGAGTCAGATATCGTTATAGTCCCTGAGTCATGGGTATCACGTCGTCCTGCTAGAGTCGCAATCTGGTCAGTCACCTGTTGCAAATGTTCCTGAAGTCGTTGTTCACTATCGTCAATGTTAACAATCATGGAGGCATTGTCGTCATTCCCTAGTGCGTTTAGCTGTATGCGAGATAGCGCATCAGCGTTGGCATTTTGTTTTCCGTTTTTATGTATAATATCGAAATCATATTCTAGTAAGCGTAAGCGCCAACGTGTTAGTTTGCTACTGACCTCTTTGAACTTGTTTAACCATGCAAGGGGCTGGTGATCGGTGTACACTGTAAATTTATTGCCATATAGGTAGGGCCTAAAGTGTTTCGTCGCCCAGACGATCGCCAATAACTCACGTTCAATCGCACTATATTTTCTTTCGGTATCTGTCAGAGTCCGGCTTGCATATGCAACTGGTTTGTCAGAACCTACTGGGCCTTGCGATAGTACTGCACCGATTGCTACCTCAGAGGCGTCAGTCGTTAAGACAAACGGTTTAGTCATGTCGGGGTATTGTAGTATGGGCGCATTAATCAATAGCTCCTTACACTTTTCAAATGATTCTATAAACTTGTCATCTGTCACTACTTTCTTGCCCTTTTTTAGACAAGCTGTCAAAGGTTGGGTGACTTTAGAAAAGTCTTTAACGAATCTGGGGTAATAACCGACAAAGCCCAAGAACCGTTTTATTTCAGTTTGTGTCTGTGGTATGGGATATTTCAGAACTGCTTGTATTTTGTCGTCATTTGGTCGAAGTCCGTCTTTAGTCAGAGTGTGCCCTAGATACTGCACTTCTTTGCGCAAGAATTCCGATTTGTCAAGTTGTATTTTAAAGTTAGTTTGTCGAAGTCTGTCAAATACGGCTCGTAGCTTTTGAAGGTGCTCATGTAATCCATTTGAATAGATCAGAATGTCATCTAAATAAACGAGACAATGAATGCCTTGCAGACCCCTCAAAACATTGTTCATGGTTCTTTGAAAGGTTGCCGGAGCCGTCTGTAAGCCGAATGGCATCCGGAGAAATTCGTAATGTCCATTTTGGGTTGAGAAGCCCGTCTTCTCTCTATCAGATTCTTCTATTTCGATTTGATGGTAGCCTGATGCCAAATCGAGAGTGGTGTAGTAATTACTTTTACCCAGTTTATCGAACAAGTCGCATATGTTTGGGATGGGGTATCTATCATCAACCGTGATCTCGTTAAGTCTACGATAGTCCACGACCATTCTATACTTGACCTGTCCCGAAGCATCCATTTTTTTGGGAACTATATGGACCGGTGCACTCCAAGGAGAATGTGATTCTTTAATCACATTATCCCTGAGCAATTTCTCGACCTGTTCTTTGATTTCGTCAGCTTGAGCTGGTGCCTGCCTATAGGGTTTGATGTAAATTGGGTCTTCATTAACTGTTCTGATGCGGTGTTTCACCTGATTCGTAAAGGTGAGAGGTAAGCTCTCACAGTAAAATATGTCTTTATACTCGTGGCATAATTGTTGAATCGCTTTAGTCTCTTCGTCATTAAGGTGGTCTAATCTCAGCTTGGTCAAATTGTCAGTCAAGAGGTCGTCTACTTCCACGTCAGTAAACTCGGAATAATTCACATTGCATGTTACGTCATCATTAAACTCAGTCACTGCAAAAGGTGCCGTTACAGTTACAGTAATCAAATTTTCAGTTACGTTCTGTATTACTGTTGTAGCGAGATAATTTTTACACTTGACTATTGCTGAAGGCATGCGTACACCATCGTGAAACTGTTTGAAGTTTAAGATAGCATCGCCATTTTCTAAATTTACAGGCAACTTTACTCGATGTTCTGAGCGTGGTTGAATCGTGATGATGTGATCGTCATTATAAATGATCGGTATTTTAGACTGCCGGGTTTCTAGTGTCTTGTCTTTTAGATTTATGTTGGCTTGAAGCCGTGACATAAGGTCGCATCCTATCACACCATCGTAACGTTTGTCCACGTCATAAACGTAGAATTTATGATGACCGTCTTCGTTGAATATGGAGAAAAGTGGGATGTTAACCACTTCCTGATGAACGCTGGAGGCATGAGTACTTGTAACCATGAATGGTTCGTAAGATTTTAGTGGTGCAAAATGTTCGTTCGTTTTTGCAGTTCCTAAAAACGATCGCGTGCTTCCAGAGTCCAACATGAACTTTCCATTTATTTCCGGTACGTATATATATGGTAATTTTAACGAAGCGTCATAATTTATTTCTATCATTTCGTAGTCGTTGGAAATACACCTACGTGAAAATTTTCTAGAGCATTGACTGGCTCTTGGTCGTTAGGTGCTGAGGGCGTAATACCGTGCACATTGTTCTCACACACTTTATTTTCAGCAGAGTTGTCAACTAAAGGCTCGTGATAAGCATACGTACCATCGTAGGCATCAAGAGTTATATCATCGTAAGTCTCGTAAGTTTCGTAAGGATAGTAATACTCATCGTACTGACCTTCTAACGCGTATGTTTCATTTACAGGTAGCTGCTGAGGTCTCGCTGGGGCTGTCCTCATGGACACGTCGTTTGAGTACTGATGAGGTGGACGATACCCTTGTGGCTGTGGGTGCCTGTATCCAAACTGACCTGGTTGTGGTTTGAAACCAAACTGTCCTGGTTGCGGTTTGTACCCGAACTGTCCTGCCTGCGGTCTAAAGCCAGTCGGACTTACCTGTGGTTGTGGTCTAAAGCCAAATTGTGGACGTTGTCCAAACTGTTGTTGAGCTGGTACGGTGTTGAACTGCGGCCTATATCCGAATTGTGTTGGCATCGGTGCGCGATATGCGAAGTTGGCTAAATTAGGACGCACGAGGTTGTTAGCCTGATTTGGTATACCAAATTTAAATTGACCTTGGGGCAGAGGTGGTGATGGCCTAAAGTTAACTTGCACTGGTTTGCTTTGTAGCATTTTAGAACGCATGTTATATTGCTCCTGAAAATTAACTTCCTCCAAGACATGTTGTAAAGCTTCCTCTAACGAGTTTGGATTTTTCATTCTGACTGTTCTAACCATATGCTCTGATAAATTATACAAAAAGACATTGAGCGAAGTATTGTTGTAAATTACTCGCTTCGCTTCCCGTAACGTGGGTGTGGAGTTTTGATTTACTTTAGACAAAAGGATCGCGCGAATATCTTGGATCCGGCCACAAAACTCGAGGTAAGATTCACTAGGTTTAATTTTAAGGGTTTCCAGCTCTATAGCAACACACTCCTCACTCCTAGGGTCTCCGAAATGCTGGATCAACAGAGCTTCGAGCTCGTCAAACGTCTCAAAGTCTCCTCTTTCGCTAATCAATGCCGCTGCCTTACCAGTTAACTTACTAGTAAAGCTCTGCATCAAATACTCATTACGTGCCCTTGTGCCTTGGTATCGTTCAATCACATATTTACATTTTCTTAAGAATAGACTTAAAGTTTTCGTTTCACCATTATACTCAGGTATTAAACTTAAAACATCCCGTGGTACCTGCAACTCTGAAGGCTTTTGCGATACCAAAACAGGTGCGGGCGCGGCCGTGGCTTGCATTTGTGGCTGAGCCATTTTAAAACTATTTTATACACGACACAATATATAATACTATATAAAAGAACTTACTTGTCTTACTAGCTTAGTTAAATGGTGCGATTTTAGCCAACGACAATATATGATATAACTATACTCTACTAACCATAAAACACTTAAAATTAACACCAATTTTAGGAATTAGGCAAGGAAGGAAAGTAGAAGGATTTTACTTCTATTACTCACTGTCCAACCGCCGTAATCATCACGTCCCAGGTCTCGCTCCGTATCTTATTTTATTTGGTTCGTATGGATTGCCGCGGAGAGCGCGATACCGATTTTAGGCATACATATAATTTATAACACTCTCACTGTTAGTTACCACTCGCGATTTTCACACTTTTCCGGATTTCACGAAAACTCTAGCGCTACTTTTCGCGATGGCAACAGCCAGCAATCCTACCGGCTGCGCCAGATACTTTTCGGGAGCGCTTCAGGGTGTTTTTAAAAACTTAATTTTCGGATTTTACGAATATATTTTATAATTAATAATTATTACAATATTAAGCGACCGTTTGTAGAGCTTGATACAATACGAATGCCTTTCACTAGCCTCCGGCCACAATCCCAGCGACGGATGCGATAAGATAATGCTGATGCTGCGTCTGGGACGGTGGCGTGATCTAGGTAGCGGCCGGAGGAGGCTGGTTATGAGTACATAACTAGGTATGCTACACTTATAGAACACGAATCAATGAAAAAATAAATACCTAAAATTTACACTTTATAAAAAAAACATTGCACAAAAATAAAACAGCACGTGTGTGCGGTCTCATTTAACAAACAACATGATTTTATAAAGTCAACCAGTGCGAGCGCAGAGTCATATACTATCGCGCCGACAACACACAAAGGCACCCGCCACTTTCGGCAAAGTTCTACAAACGCTCACCGCTGCACCGGCCCCACCGCCGTTTGTACTAGCCACGCGAGCGGGCTGCGGGGTGCCCTCTCTCACCCGCCCGCGCCCGCGCAGCGCACTTATGTCACGCGTGCAGATGCAGCGACCGATCAGTCACTTACCCGCCACCGGCGCCGCGCCGAATTTGCGTAGGCACCTACTTTGCTTACGATCGCGTAACAAAAATGGAACACTTTACAAATGTTGAGCTTGTGGAGATGATACGTTTGTATGCTATCAGCGGAAACAGCTTAACACAGTCTGTGCAAATGTTTCGCGATCAGTTTCCGAACAGCCATGTTCCAACACGTGAAGTGATGCTGGGTGCCACACAGAGACTAAGGGATTATGGACAATTCCAAGTCCCTCGTCACGCTCGCGCTCGTGGAAGTGTAGGTCTCTCGGCCGGCCTTCAAGAAGAGATCTTGGACTTTTTTGAAGAGGACCCACGTGCTAGCACCCGTGATGCTGGGCGGCGCTTCAACGTCCACCACACAATTGTATGGCGGCTACTGAAACGAGAACTTCAGCATCCGTTTCATTTTCAGAGAGTCCAAGAACTGCATCCACAAGATAATGCCTCACGCATAGCTTTTTCTCACTGGATTTTACAAAACAGGGATGTGAACATTTTGTGGACCGATGAATGCATGTTTTCACGTGTGGGGATTTACAACATTCACAACGAGCACTGGTGGGCACATCGCGACCATAACCCGCATAAAACCAAGAACGATTCGTTTCAGCATCGTTTTAGTATTAATGTCTGGGGTGGCATTATTGGAGAGCATGTGCTAGGTCCATACATCATCGAAGGTCATCTAACCAGCTCCAGTTACTTGGAGCTTCTGCATCACGTTGTTGACGAGATGCTCGACGATGTACCACTGGCCTTTAGCCGAAACCTGTTTTTCCAACAGGATGGAGCTCCACCTCATTATGGACGCCAAGTGCGCGATTTTTTAAGTGAAGTGTTCAGAAGCCAGTAGATTGGACGTGGTGGTCCAGTACCCTGGCCCCCACGATCTCCGGACATGACCCCATGTGATTTTTTTTTATGGGGTGAAATAAAAAGACTAGTTAGTCCGTGTAGGACGAAATTACTAGTGCTGTGCAATTAAAAGAAAAAATCATTGCTGCATTTGATCATGTGAGACTAAACGTGAATGTGCTAAAAAAACTATCACGAAACCTAAGACGTCGCGCTCACTTGTGCATCGAAAACGAAGGAGGACACTTTGAGCAGTATCTTAGGGTAACGTAACTTGTAAGTACATAATTTTGTAAATACTGTAACGCCCCAGTGGCAAGCTGCTGACACAGATTAAGTCATAGCTACCATGGGTTGTTTACTGCACCCCGCGCACATAGCCAAAACAATAGAGACCGAATACCTGAACCCTGTAGGTAATTAGACAATAGGACCTTCCTCGATGTAGCAATTTTCTAACAATGTTTTTATGATGTTTTGACTACAATACAATACAATAACTCTTTATTGACACCAAAATAATAATAACATAGAAATGAGAATCACATAATAAGATAGGTACAATGGGCGGAACAAAAACGCGGGCGGTCAATGGACTAATGATGAGACAAAAAGTGTTTACTTTAAACTGAGTCATCGCGTGGGGTCCTACTATTGTCCTAGCCGAAACGAAGTTGAGGCTACTTGTGATTCACGACAAAAATGGTTTATCAAATATTCGGCTACTAAATAAATGTGGAATTTAAATTTTATTTTTATATGATTAAATATACACAGTACAATGGATTCTAAAAATATGGAGACAATGCAAATCAACATCCGGTATATTCAATTATAAAAAGTATATTTTTATAAATATCCAGCCAAGGGGGCGGGGCTTAGTGGCGCGTCTTGATGACGTAGCATGACCTGATGGTGGTGTGTGCACTCGACCGGAACGGCGCGCGGCGGGCGCCTGCGGCGAGGGCTGAGAAGCGCTCCTCACTTTTCCACTGGCATTCGGACGTGTTGAACGTATTAGGGTTCCGTATACGTATTTTGCGTTATTGTTACCTTGTTAAGTTTACTTTTGTTCTCTTGTCGTTGTATTGTTTAGTTTGTGATAATTAAAGGTTTTATTAAGTTCAGCTAGTCGATTGTTTCTCTTTAAAAATGAGTTCCAAGGCTAGTTTTATAACATCCGAATTGGGATTCACCACGACGCCAAATCGCCATCGGTTTTTGAAAATAGTTTTCCATTCTGACTCTGCTTTTCTGATAGTGCTTTTTTTTGCTTTTGTTCATTCAGTGGCTTTGTGCTATAAAGTTTTTACTTACTGACATCCATGTATTGCTCATTCAAGCAAATAAATGAATTGAACTGAAGTTTTATCGCTGTCTTAGATTAGCGTAGCAAACGTAAAAGTCGTATACGAGATCGAATGCCTATTCTTGGTTTAGAAGCCCAGCTTCAAATGACGATAAATTGCCTAAATGCTTTGAAAGTTGATTACAGTGACGCAGTGCAAGTGTTATTGCGAGTACGTCGCGCACCCAGTCGGCGCCTGCACCGGATGTACCGGCGCCAGGTGAGCTGACGATCGCCAGGTGAGCGAGTCATGCGGTGCGAGTCTGGACATGTCTGTGCCGCGTTCGGGCACGACGCAATCTACTGCGGACATGGCTAGTGGAGCAGATGAGAAGCTCGTGAGTGCTATTGATGCCATGCCGGTAAGATTGAACCATGTATTTATTTCGAATTTCGATCCATCTGCGTAATATTGATGTGTGATGTAGTGAGATTGATCATGTGCGTAAGCTAAATAGATGGGGCGACCGTGAGCGTTTAGCACGCATAGGTACTTAATTGAGCAGTGATCATAGTTGGTCGAAGTTCAAGCGTGAGTTCAATAATTGTATCCGCAACGCGCAGATGTTGCAAACATTTTGGTCGATGTTATTAAAACCGATTCAGGTCTAATGCCAAGCCATAGCCGGTCAAGTTAGTGAGGTTTCTGTCCATTTATATGAAACCAGCTCTGGTTACATCAGTGTCGAATTCATGATTTGTGTAAAGGTCGTGGCTTATGTAATTGAACTCTCGGAACGTGAGCACAGCAGTTCCGATCTCATGATCCTATCAGCAGTACTTATTTGTGCCCTAATAAGTGTGCAAGGTTATACTAATCAGTTGGTGATAATGTAGCTGCAAGTCTTTCGAATCCATATAAGTCGATGCCTAAATAAGAGCAGAGCTACGCTTTTATTGCAAAACGATAGGTCATAAGGCAGGTGACTGTTTTGCAAAGCAGCGTGCTGAGTTAGGTGCCTAGGTGATAGGACTTTTCAGCAAAGTTCGTCTAGGTAGGTACCACCGCTTTGCCAGTTATTCTGCCGCCAAGCAGTTGTGTACGGGCACTACTGTGTTCTGGTTTGAAGGGCGTTGTGGCTGGTGGGATTGCTGGGCAAATGGGACTTTATAACCTGATTACACAGTTGCGTGATCTTATTACTGGACTGTGTGGTACCTCGGGATGGCGTGCGCGGTGTAGTGTCGCGCGAGACTTTATTATTTTGAAGTTCCGAGTGATACTGCAATTGTTATGGGCGGCCATGTCACTTGGCATCAGGTGAACGACTAGCTCGTCACGTCATACATTCTCATAAAAACAAAAAGTTAATATTTGTCGAGAAACTTGATGACACGATTTTGTAACCGCAGTGACCCAGGGAGTTTCTGTTGTTTTATCATTCTGATAGCGATCCAACTACTTTACTGATATCCGAGTGTCGCTTAGCACTGGTGGTACGACTGGTAGTACCACGGGTACTAAACGGCATTTTCAATGCACTCAGACGCCCTCTTTTCGTGTTTTATGCAAAGAGGTACATGTACTACGTACTAGAAGTTTTGCGCGGTAGATTCATCTTACTGTACTACTTTAACGGTTGAGTTTTCCAAGATTACCCTCGAAGTCAATGATAATGTTGTCTCCGACTGATTTATGAATACGCCGGGTATTGTTAGCACCGATACATTGGATAGAGATGATCTCGTATACTCGGGCACGAGGTGTGTGACTAACGCGAGTTGATAATGTACTTGAAGTTGAGGTGGACGATCGATTACCGATCAATAAACTGTTCCTGTTCTATCGGTAACAGATGGTAACACTACCCTTGGTAGGAGAGGATAGCACATTTATGTTTCTTGCAACTGAAGTAGATACTAATGTGGTAGGTACTATTTATTGATGGTCAGGTTAGACCAAGCGATCACGAAGTTGAGGCCTTAGATAACATAATGAGAGATGCCGAGTAACTTAAGTTTTTAGGACTCCTTTATTGTACTCCTTAGAGCATCTGTGAAGATATTAACGAATAACGTGAGCCCGTATTGGCAATATTTGACTCTGACTGAAATAACTGAAGTGCATATTTTTTCGAGATCTCAGTTTTTACGTTTTTGTTATTTCCTACGCCGTATAAAGTCAATCTGTAAACGTGTAGCACGTACGTGGTTACAAAGATGTTACAGGTTTGCCAAAAAGTAAAAGTTTGTTGTAGTATTTTTTTGAGTGCAGGTACTGATGATGATGGTGCTTCTGCAAGTGACGCAATATGGTTGCGCTTTCTTGCTGCGTGCAACAGAGTACTTTACCGATGCACGCTGTGTGATGTGCGATAACGTGCTCTCCTGGTGCAGCTGGCGCCGTGTGCGCTTGGCTTGGCTTGGCTCTAGTGCACATATCGCTAGTGCCGTTGGTGCTTAAGTGTGTGCCTCAGCTCTGTAGGCAACGAACGACTGTGCCGTGAGTTTGCCGGTGCAGCTGACTGCTTTGTTTACTTTGTGTGGTATCGTTGGCAATGTATGACGTGTTTGTGAGTGCCATGTCATACAAACACTTACACACACACACACACCCACACACACACACATACACACATACACACACACACACACACACACACACACACACACACACACACACACACACACACACACACACATACTGTACATTTCTTTTTCTATGTTTTCTGTGCTGTGTGATGTTGTCGCACAGTTGCCTTTTTCTATCCTTTTTGCGTGACGTGGTTAGTGAATACCGTGTCACACAGTTGCTGATTTCTTTTGTTTCATTGATGTTTTATTTTGCATTGTATGATGTAGCGTGGTTGGTGAGTACCATGTCACACAGTTGCTGATTTCTTTTGTTTCATTGATGTTTTATTTTGCATTGTGTGATGTAGCGTGGTTGGTGAGTACTATGTCACACAGTTGCTGTTTTCTTTTGTGTCATTGCTGTTTTATTTTGCATTGTGTGATGTAACGTGGTTGGTGAGTACCATGTCACACAGTTGCTGATTTCTTTTGTTTCATTGATGTTTTATTTTGCATTGTATGATGTAGCGTGGTTGGTGAGTACCATGTCACACAGTTGCTGATTTCTTTTGTTTCATTGATGTTTTATTTTGCATTGTGTGATGTAGCGTGGTTGGTGAGTACTATGTCACACAGTTGCTGTTTTCTTTTGTGTCATTGCTGTTTTATTTTGCATTGTGTGATGTAACGTGGTTGGTGAGTACCATGTCACACAGTTGCTGTTTTCTTCATGTCCTTGCTGTTTTCTTTTGCATTGCGTGATGTGGTTGGTGAGTACCGTGTCACACAGTTGCCGGTTTCTATGCTGGAAGTGTTAATGTTTGTTTAGAAAAGGAGTTCAGTTAACAACGCTGTGTTTGTATAGCAGATTCGTGCGAACCTCGCTGGCACCCTGATGTGCACCGTACTAGCGCCCTTGTGTGCGTCTACTGGTGCATCTGGTGATCTGGTGTTGGCGCCCTGGTATGCGCCTCACCAGTGCATCTGGTGCTCTGGTATTGGCGCCCTGGTATCGCCTCACCTGTGCATCTGGCACTCTGGTGTGCGCCTCACCGGTGCTTCTGGTACTGATAGCGCCTTGGTGTGCGCCCTGCTGGTGCCAATGGTGCCTTGATGAGTGCCGTGCTGCTGCTGCTGGTGTTGCGTTCGTGCCATGATGTGCACCATGCTGCTGGTGCCTTGATGCGCAACGTGCTGATGGTGCCTTGATGCGCGCCATACTGCTGGTACCTTGATGCGCGCCATACTGCTAGTGCCTTGATGCGCGCCATACTGCTGGTGTCATGATGCGCGCCATGCTGTTGGTGACATGATGCGCGCCATGCTGCTGGTGCCTTGATGCACGCTATGCTGCTGGTGCCTTCGCGCCTTGATGTGCGCTATGCTGCGCGCCATACTGCTGGCGCTAATGGTGCCTGATGTGCGCCCTGGTGGTGCCAATGGTGCCTTGGTGTGCGCCTGCTGGCGCTGATGGTGCCTTGGTGTGCGCCTACTGGCGCTGATGGTGTCTTGATGTGTGCCCTGCTGGCGCTGATGGCCCTGGAGTGCGCCTCGGTGGCGCTGACGGTGCTTTATGCGCGCCTTGGTGCTGCAGTTGTTTTTGTGAGGAGCCACGTGCGCGGGCCTTTGGCCGCTACCTAGGGCGTGTGCGTTAGTCCTTGAGGGAGGTTTATCCTCATGTGCCACGTGCGCGGGTGTTGGCCGCTACCTATGGCGTGTGCAGTTGTTTTGTTGAGGAGCCACGTGCGCTGGCATTTGGCCGCAACCTACGGCGTGTGCATTATTTCTTTTTGTTTTGTTTTGCTAATTATAGCGTTGAAATCTCATCACTTAACTTCATTTTTTCTTGAGAATTTAGAACTTATTTAGTTCTTTTTTTAACTTGTTCTGATGACAATTTCTCAGTGTTCATCTCAACTGTTTGAGTGCACGCTTACAGTTGTGATGCTAAACTGTTAATTGTTTTAAGACATTCCACCACATCCACATTTGGCTCCACATTTTTGCAAATATTTTGCAAATGCTATTACGAATGTTGTCTTTCAGATTGTGATGATCTGCCCATCCAGGATCAAGCGGTCGAGGACGACTCGCCGTCAGGAGAGGCCGTTTTATAAATATCCAGCCAAGGGGGCGGGGCTTAGTGGCGCGTCTTGATGACGTAGCATGACCTGATGGTGGTGTGTGCACTCGACCGGAACGGCGCGCGGCGGGCGCCTGCGGCGAGGGCTGAGAAGCGCTCCTCACTTTTCCACTGGCATTCGGACGTGTTGAACGTATTAGGGTTCCGTATACGTATTTTGCGTTATTGTTACCTTGTTAAGTTTACTTTTGTTCTCTTGTCGTTGTATTGTTTAGTTTGTGATAATTAAAGGTTTTATTAAGTTCAGCTAGTCGATTGTTTCTCTTTAAAAATGAGTTCCAAGGCTAGTTTTATAACAATATATTAAAAAAAAAAATATATTAATTATAAAAATAAAAAAAAATAAAAAAATTGTCTCTCCTGTACTAAATTGATGTTCAAAATTTTATAAAAATGTATATTAATAAAGTGTATAAATGTTAAAAAAGAGCACGGACCCAGGTGTATGGAAATGCAGAAAAAAAAAAAAAAAAAAAAAAACCTAACCTAACCTAACCAAAAGCAAAAAATTTTGTTTTGCAATTGTTTTGGATTAAGGCGCACGCAGGGTTGGAAGGAAATGAAAGAGCGGATGAATTGGCTAAGGATGCGGCTCTGCGAATAAAAACCAAGCCAAACTATGACCGGTGTCCGATTTCATTCATCAAGCGTCAAATCCGTATGGATACGCTTGATGAATGGAATCGGAGGTATAAGTCTGGCGATACTGGCAAGATCACAAAGTTGTTTTTTCCCGACGCGATACAGGCCTTCAGTTTGGTTGGAAAACTAGAACCGACGGGAGTAATCACCCAGGTTATGACTGGACACGGTGGGTTTTCCGAATACTTGCACAGGTTCAAGTGTAAGGAAAGCCCATCGTGTATTTGCGACCCAGACCAAGCTGAAGACGTAGTACATATATTGACAGAATGTCCTGCTTATGGAAGAGATAGGTTCGAAGCTGAACAAGAAATGGACATTGATATAAATAAGGAAAATATAAGTAAATTAATGATTGATAAATATAGAAGAAATAGATTTTTGACGTACTGTGTAACAGTTGCAAATAAAGTAATAAAATTGAATAAATAAATGAATATATTATGCTATATATGTATATTGATAATAATATATGATGTCAGCGTAAAATTTTTAATTAGCTTAATAATGTATGATGTTAGCATATAGTTGTTAATGAATGTAATACCTAATAATATGAATTGAATAATGATATGAATTTAATAATAATGTGAATTTAATAATGTAATAATAATATTTGTAATAATTAATTGAATATGTTGTAAATAAATTGTATTATTGTGTTGACGAATTGAGAAATGATAATATTATAAACAAATACTATGATTAATAATAGATAATATGTAATGTGTATGACATGTTTTGAATTAATAGATTTTATGTACACATGATTGTGTGTACATGATCAAAAAGATTAACAGACTCACGACAAACAAATTAAATAAGTTTACAACATGAATGCAAAAAAGGTCTCTGACTTTTGTTAGAGGATTTGGAACAAAGGGAGGGGTAGTTTAGTCCGTAGGTCGCCAAGGCGGAGTCGGACATAGCCGTGGGGCCCGAGCCCCGCGGTATCCATGAGGATTCCCCCCTACCCTCGGGAGTAAAAAAAAAAAAAAAAAAACATAACCTAACCTAACCGGGGGCTGGTGTGCTCATGGTGTACACACAATCAGAAGAAAAAAAAAAAAAAAGAACTTAATTATAAACAAAAAAGTCGGATGTCATTTGAGCACCGCAACATCTCGAAAATAGTAAAATAAAATGTAATTTAAATATAGTACGGACGTTGTCTGTAGAGAATAAAGAAAAGGGAGGGAGGTTTAGTCCGTAGGTCGCCATGGCGGAATTGGCGGAGTCGGACATACCCGCGAGCCCGTGCTCTGTGGGATCCATGAGGATTCCTTCACACCCTCGGTAGAAAAAAAAAAAAAAAAAACCTAACTTAACCTAACCTAACCTTACCAGCGTAAACAACAGAAGGGTAGAAATTGCATACAAGAAGCGAACAAGGAACCCTCACACGAACCACGTTGTCATGAGGGTGTCCCCACCAATTTGGCAGCGTATGACTGAGGCAGAATCGGTGCATATCGATCTTTAAAGAGTGCGAGTGGTGGATCAGTCGCCACTCGTCCAATGTTCACTTTGCCTTGGATACGGCCATGGACGTCGTTTCTGCAAAGAAACGCTTTCCAAATGCAGCCATTGTGGTGGGCCCCATATGAGGACGGAATGCGCTGAGTGGCTTGCCGGTGCGGCCCCTTCCTGTTGCAATTGCTTGCATTCAAAGATGGAAAAGACTGACCATAATGCGTTTAGTCAGGAATGTCCACTTAAGTGGAAGTGGGACGCACTGGCTAAAGCCACAGTAGCGTATTGCTAAGGGCGTCCCAAGGTTAAATCCAGCCTCGACTTGCGCAAAGCCATACTTCGCAGTGCAAGCAAACTTGCAACGAAAGCAATTAGCCACTCAAGAGCTTATGCAGGAAGCGAGCGATAAGAAGATGGCTTTTGCGCTACTCCAGGAGCCGTATGTGGGGGGTATAGGCAGAATGAGGAGCTACAAAGGAGTAAGAATCTACCAATGCACAAGACAGAGTGATGAGACCGTAAAAGCGGCAATTGCCGTCTTTGATGAGGAGCTCGATATCATCCAATACCCGGAGTACACCACGACCAACATAGTAGTAGTCAAAATAAGGTCAAGTGCATGGGAGATAGTAGCAGCCTCATTTTATTTCGAGCCGGACCCGAAACCCATAGAGCCATACCTGGAGCAGTTGAGGAAGATCGAACGAGACCTTGGTCGTAGGACTATAATAGGAGGTGACGCCAATGCAAAGAGCACCTGGTGGGGAAGTGGATCTGTGGATAACAGGGGTGAGGACTTGGCGGGAACCATTCACGAGATGGGCATGCAGATACTCAATGAAGGTAATACCCCAACTTTCTTCACTGTAAGAGGCGACAAAATCTACACCAGTTTTGTTGACGTCACAGCCTGCACATCGGAAATGCTAAACTTGGTGGAGGACTGGAAGGTCGAAGAGGGAATAACGAGCTCAGACCACAATGCCATTACCTTCAAAATTAGACTTACAAAGGCAAAAGGTATGCATGTTAAGAGGACTACAAGAATTTACAACAGTAAAAAAGCCAACTGGAACGGTTTTCATGAGAAAATTGCTGAGTTGTTAGAAAATAATAAATTGAATTAGAAATTGAAAATTGTGAAGACGAGATTGATTTGGAACAGAAAATAAAAACATATACCAACATCATAGTAGAAGCATGCAATAGTAGTATTCCTAAAAAGAAACACAAAGAGGAACTTACCTTACCATGGTGGTCTGAGGATCTTGAAAAGCTGAAGAAGAAGGTCGCCACCAGGAAGCGCAGAATCCGGTGTGCAGCGTTGGTCCGAAAACAGAAAGTAATCGACGAGTATCTGGAATATAAAGTGAAATATGAGTTAGAAGCATCGAAGGCTCAAGTTAACAGTTGGATAGAGTTTTGTGGAAAGCAGGATAAGGAGGGATTATGGGAAGGTATTTACCGAGTAATAGGAAGAACCACCAAGAGGGAAGAAGATCTGCCCCTTGTCAAGGAAGGTAGGGTGCTGGATTCGAGGGAATCTGCAAGATTACTTGCTGAAACCTTTTATCCGGAGGATAAAAGGGAAGAGGATAACTGCGAACATAAACTCGTCAGAGAAAAAGCTGAGCAAGTAAATACGCCGAGTCATGATGAGCAACATGACCCGGCTTTTACCAATGTGGAACTGATGGCGGCAGTGAGCAGCTTTAATCCTAAGAAGGCTCCGGGATTCGATGGCCTGACAGCAGACATCTGCAAACGTGCCGTTAGCCAGCATCCCGAGATCTGCTTATCACTGGCAAACAAATGCCTAAAACTTGGTTACTTCCCGAAAACCTGGAAGGAGGCGACGGTAGTAATTCTCAGGAAACCTGGTAAAGAAAACTACACAGAGCCGAAATCTTACAGGCCAATAGGACTGTTGCCAGTGATGAGCAAAATCCTTGAGAAAATGCTGGTTAACCGACTAAAATGGCACATAATCCCAAAACTTAGTACTCGCCAGTATGGATTTGTACCGCAGAGAAGCACTGAAGATGCCCTCTATGTCCTGACCAATTATTTACGCGAGAAGCTGAAACAGAAAAAACTTATAACAATGATATCACTGGACATAGAGGGAGCATTTGACGGTGCATGGTGGCCTGCAATCCGAATAAGGCTGGCTGAGGAAGGGTGCCCGATAAACCTGAGGAGACTTGTGGACAGTTACTTGCAAGACAGGAAAGTGCGAGTCCGATACGCTGGAGAGGAAGTTTCAAGAAGAACTGCAAAAGGTTGTGTCCAAGGGTCCATCGGTGGTCCAATCCTGTGGAACCTCCTGCTCGACCCATTACTCAAGGGCTTGGAGCGAAGAGGCGACTACTGCCAGGCTTTCGCTGATGACGTCGTTATGTTGTTCGACGGAGACACAGCGCTGGATATCCAACAACGAGCTAATGATGCTCTCGCCCATGTTCAGGAATGGGGTGTCCGAAATAAGCTCAAATTCGCACCACATAAGACTAACGCCATGGTGATAACGCGAAAACTAAAGTACGACACCCCACTGCTGAGCATGGGAGGAATCAGCATTGGCATGACAAATGAGATCAAGATCCTGGGGCTCACCATCGACAATAAGTTGACGTTTAACAGCCATGCAACAAATGTTTGCAAGAAGGCGTTAAACATTTACAAGCAGCTATCCCGAGCCGCCAGGATTAGTTGGGGTCTCCAGCCAGAAGTGGTTCGAACGATATACACGGCTGTCATAGAGCCTATCATAATGTATGCGGCAAGTGTGTGGGCACCGGCGACGGAAAAGCTGTGTATCCAGAAGCAATTGAATGTGGTACAAAGAGGTTTTGCGCAGAAGATATGCAGATCCTATCGAACTGTTTCACTGAACGCGGCGCTAGTGTTGTCTGGGATACTACCCTTGGACCTCAGAATACAGGAGGCAGCTGCCCTGTATGAGGCCAGGAAGGGGGTACCCCAGACTTCACTAGGGGGCCGCGAAGTGGAACAAATGATCGCATACGCAAATACACCCCATCCGGCTGAGCATATGGACTTGCAATTTATGTGCCTTGAAAACCAGGAGCAAGTGGACACACACAGCAACGTAGAAATACGGATGTTCACGGATGGCAGCAAAATCGATGGTGGGGTCGGGGCAGCGCTATCCCTATGGGATGGTGCAGCCGAAACCAAAAGCCATAAGATGAAGCTGCCATCCTATTGCACTGTTTATCAGGCGGAATTGTTGGCCATATGCAAGGCTACACGGGAGATACTAAAGAGTCCATGTTCAACATTCGGGATATACAGTGATTCCCGATCGTCGCTGCAATCAGTTACCAATCAGGGCTCGGTTCACCCTTTGGCTGTCGAGACACGGAGGAACCTGAGGGCCTCGAAGCAACAAAATAAATTTGTTAATTTATTTTGGGTAAAAGCACATGCTGGGTTGGTAGGTAACGAGAGAGCAGACACACTCGCTAAAGACGCCGCCCAAAGGATGAAGACCAAACCGGACTACGACAAATGTCCGGTTTCATTCGTCAAGCGACTAATTCGCGGGAGGACGCTTGACGAATGGAGCCGGCGTTACAAACTTGGAGAAACCGCCGCAGTCACAAAGGTATTCTTTCCGGATGCAGTGCAAGCACACAAAGTTATAAGGGAGATCAAGCCAACCGCGCTAATAACCCAAGTAATGACAGGGCACGGTGGGTTCTCCGAATACTTGAACCGGTTCAGGTGTAAGGACAACCCATCGTGCATATGCGAGCCAGGCGTACCCGAAACTGTAGTGCACGTCCTGATAGAGTGTCCCGCTTACGGTTCTGAAAGATACGAAATCGAGCAAAAATTAGGAATAGCGTTAACAACTGATGTTATAAATGAACTGATGACAAATAGAGATAGCAGAAACAGTTTCTTAGAAAAGTTGTAAATAGGAATAAAACAGATAGATAAGATATGTTGCGTATATATAGTGATTATATATAAGAACAGCATATATGTAAAATAAAAGTAGAGAATAATCAGTAATAATAGGAAGTGTTGTAATGCTGAAAAATAGACTAAGAAGTTTGTAACGAAACAACTTGATTTGTATTTGAATAGTATTAGTAATAAATAATATATAATAATAGCGTAGTTAAGATGAAAGAAACATGTAATTGATTAAGAAGTAAAGGAAAGAAATAGTAGTAAGAGCTATAAGATAATAAAAATACCATGTAGATAGAAATATGGAATGGAAATGAGAGGATAGAACATTAGGATTAAGAAATTTATGTAATACCTACTCAATAAAGATGGCAAAAGTCTCTGATTATGTTAGAGGAACCCTTAGCTCGCGGGCCGGGCCTTGCGCCCGGACAGGGAAAAAAAAAAACCTAACCTAACCTAACCTAAATTATAATATTATAAACAAATACTATGATTAAAAATAGATAATATGTAATATATGAATGGTATATACAAGTAAAATGATGGAATTGATTTCATTTACACATGATTGTGTGTACATGATTAAAAGAGTAATAAACTCACGATAGTTAAATTGTACTTATACTCATTAGTATTCAATAGTAAGATAAACAAGGTCTCTGACTTTTGTTAGAGGATTTGGAACAACGGGAGAAAAAAAAAATCCCCAACCTAACCTAACCTAACCTAACCTAACCAGATTTATAAAGTACTGCGAAGTAGTGGCAAATAAGGTCATAAAACGAAATAGATAATAATAATTGTAATTAATAATATTAATTGTATCAAATAATAATAATTGTAATAATCAATAATTAGGAATAATAACTGTGATAAATAATAATAATAATGTAATAAATAACATTTTGTAATGAAATTTTATGCTATATATGTATATTCTAATAATATATGATGTTAGCATTAGCATTGAATGATTTAAGTTGGACTTGTATAAAAGTATTAAAATGCAATAATTTAATATGTGATAATATTTATAATAAGTAAGCTTAACAGACGTACAGACAGACAATTTTATGAGACTAATAATAGAAATTAGCAGACACAGACTGTGGGATATTTGGCTTAGGATGTTGGTGGCAACACGGGATAGAAATAAAACATGGACGCAACGTGAAGTATTTTTATTTAGATAAAACATGGTGTCAGGTGTAAAGTATATAAAAGTAATGTTTGATTGAGGATTGTCAAGTCTTTTAGTGTGTTGAAACGACATAAAACATAATAATGGATGGTATAACACCTCCAAGAAATTTGGTGCTGACGGGGGAAAACACTAATTGGAATAAGTTCAAACAACTCTTTTCAATTTATTTAGAGGCAGCAGACCTCAACAAAGCTGCAGAACAAAGAAAAATAGCACTTTTTTTGAACTGCGCCGGCGAGGAGGCCATAGATGTTTTTAATGTGAACTCGAAAAAGTTAGTCACACTTGAGTTAGTGCTTAAGTATTTTGATGAATATGCTGAACCTAGAAAAAATCTGGCTCTGCACACATATGAGTTTTTCCAATATAAACAAGAAGAAGGTGAACCAATTGATCATTTTGTGACTAGACTAAGAACAAAAGCTATTAAATGTGAGTTTGGTGAGATGGAATGCAGACAGATCACAATAATGATAATTATCGGTGTAAGAGAAAAATCGGATAAGGAAAGATTGTTGAGGGAAGTGGAACCTGATTTGGAAAAAGCTCTAGCTATATGTCGGGCTTCAGAAGCAGGAAGAAATCAAGTTGATAACCTAGAAAGAAAGACAAGTGATTGTGTAAAAGTAGATTTAATGAAAACTAAAAATATAGGAGCAAGACCTAAGGAAGCTAAATGTGGAAACTGTGGAAGAGTGCACAATTTTGGGAATTGTCCGGCATATGGTCGAAGATGCAGAATATGTGAAAAAATTAACCACTTTGCTGCAGTTTGCAGAAACAAAAAGAATATTGACAAATCAACAACAAAGAAAATGTATATGCTTGATGAAGAAAGTAATAACAGTGATTTTGAGTATGATTGTAGTAGTATCATGACAATAGACAGTGTCAAGTCACAGTGGAAAGAAGAAATATTAGTAAATGGAATGCAGGTGGAATTCAAACTGGATACCGGAGCTGACTGTAATACACTACCTTTGGAGCTGTTTAATAGATTAAAAGGAAACAATGTGCTAAGAGAGTTGCAGACCGTTTTGGTGGTGTACAACGGAGATAAGGTAAACACTGTGGGAAGTGTTGTATTGGACTGTATTATTCGTGGAAATAAAGAAAAAGTTCAATTTAATGTAATAGACCTGCCAGTAAAACCAGTTTTGGGGTTGTCAGACTGTATCAGGCTGAACTTTGTGAAACGAGTTGAAGAAATGACACAAATAAACTCGGGCAAAGAAGAATTTACAAAAAAAAAACATAGATGTGTTCACAGGATTAGGTGATATAGGTACATATAAAATTAAGCTAAGGGATGATGCACAACCAGTAATAAAACCAATAAGAAGAGTACCACAAGCTATCAAAGAAAAGCTCAAAGAAACATTGGATAACTATGAAAGAAGAGACATAATAGAAAAAGTTGAAGGCCCAACAGCATGGTGCAATAACTTGGTTATTGTAGAAAAACAGGATAAATCATTGCGACTTTGTTTAGACCCACAGGAATTAAATAAAAACATCCTCAGAGAGAATTATCAAATACCATCTCCGGAAGAGATTTATAATAACTTGGCTGGGAAGGAGGTATTTTCAGTTTTAGATATGAAAGATGGTTTCTTTCAAATTTCCTTACAGGATGAAGAAAAATTATGTACATTTGGCACTCCATATGGCAGATACAGGTTTAAAAGGATGCCATTTGGTATTTCTTCAGCCCCTGAGGTAATGCAAAGAATTAACAATAGTATATTTAGTGATATACAGGGTGTATACCTGTATTATGATGATTTAATAACAGCTGGTAAAGACAAACAGGAACATGATAGGATATTAAAGCAGGTAATTGATCGAGCACGAAAACACAATGTGAAATTTAATAGCAGCAAACTTCAATACAGGCAAGATCATGTTAAGTATGTAGGTTTGTTAATTTCTAAATCAGGAATTAAAGTTGATCCAGGACAGGTTCAGGCTATATTAGAACTGGAAAACCCAAAAAATGTAAAACAGTTGCAAAAGTTTCTTGGTATGTGCAATTACCTCAGTAAGTTTATACCCGAGTATGCAAAAACTACTGAACCATTGAGAAATCTTCTCAAAAAAGATGTGGAATGGTACTGGGATTCGGCTCAGGTGGGGGCATTTGAGGAACTAAAAAGAAAGTTGAGTTGCACCCCCACTTTAGCCATTTTGAGTAAAGAGGGAACAATAACTTTACAAACAGACAGCTCCAAGAGTGGCATGGGTGCTTGTCTGTTACAGCAGGGGAGACCTATATCATTTTATTCTAGGTGCTACACTGAATGTCAGAATAGGTGGGCCCCTATTGAGAAAGAACTTTTTGCCATATGCGCAGCTATGGATAAGTATCATCAGTTTGTTTATGGGCGTAGAATAATAATAGAGACAGATCACAAGCCTCTAGTGGCTATTATGAATAAAGACTTAAACAAAATATCTGCACGATTGCAACGTATGGTTCTCAAACTTTTAAAGTATGACTTTGAAATTAAGTATGTACCAGGGTCTCAAATGTATGTTACTGACTATCTCTCTCGAAATTATATCTCAAGCAACAAAAAAGTAGAGCCGACTCTACAAGAATTAGTTCATTGCTTTGAAACAGAGTTACCAATTTCAGACCGTATGATGCAACATTTACAATATCAAACGAGAAGTGACCCTAACTTACAACAAGTTGTGAATTGGTATAACACCGATTGGCCTAAAAATGATAAGAACATTTATGACAAAGAGTTGAAAACATTGTATAAATTGAGAAATGAATTAAATGTTAAAGATCATATTATATATTATAAGGATAGAATATTGATACCTAAAAACATAAGACAAGAAATGATAAATATTGTACATGCAGGTCACTCGGGAATTGTAAAATGTAAAAAACGAGCCAGAAAAGCTTTGTTTTGGCCGGGAATGTCACAAGACATAGAGAGGGCTATTTTATTGTGTCAAACATGTGAAAAATACAGACCATCCAATGCAAGGCAGCCTCTCATGTCTCATGAAATTCCTGAATTACCTTTTGTAAAAATAGGAATGGATATATGTAATTTTGGAAAAAGAGACTATTTAGTAGTCATTGATTATTATTCAAAATGGATAGAGGTACAGAAACTGCATGATAAAACTGCAGACAGTGTAATAAAAGAATTGAAGTTCATATTTGCTACACATGGCATTCCAAAATACATTGTTAGTGATAATATGCCCTTTGGTAGCTATGTTTTCAGAGAGTATGCAAGTGCATTGGATATAAAATTATTACATTCAAGTCCAAACTATGCCCAGTCAAATGGAATGGCTGAAAAGGCCGTAGGGATTGTTAAAAACCTGATGCGTAAATGTAGGGACAGTAATACTGACTTTAGTATGGCTATGTTACATTATAGAACAACACCTGTTGCAGGCTTAGAGTACAGTCCATCAGAATTATTAATGTCTAGATTGTTAAGAACAAACTTGCCTTGTGGACAAAAAGTACTTCAGCCTAAAGTTCCTACAGATGTAAAGGATAAAATGTTGATTAACAGAGAGAAATCTAAGAATAACTACAATAAAACGGTTAGAGTCAAAAAATCTGTTGAACCAGGAGATAATGTATTAATACAAAACATTCCAGATAAAACTTGGCATACGGGTAAAGTAGTTAGTAATGTTGGACCTAGATCATTCTCTGTTAAAAATGAAAAAGGAAATATAGTTGTAAGGAATGAAAAACATATAATTCAGAGTAAAAATAAGTTTGTATTGAAGCCGGATGTTGAGCTAGACCAGGATATTATGTATCACCCTATCGGTACCCAGAACCCCTCAGAAAGCAGTAGTGGTGGAATACAAGGTGCCACCTATGATTCTAGCAGCAAGGTGGATTTTGCTTATACACCAAATAGCAATAACACTAGGGTGACCACCACTACTACTCGCTCAGGACGATCTGTTAAGACTCCTTCTTATCTGTGTGATTACAACTTAACATAGGACATAAAATAAGTAGAATTAAGTACATGATTGATTATAGTGATTTTTTTAAAAATAATTATTAATAAGTAGAAGGGGGGGGATGTGGGATATTTGGCTTAGGATGTTGGTGGCAACACGGGATAGAAATAAAACATGGACGCAACGTGAAGTATTTTTATTTAGATAAAACACAGACTCTGATTTTTTTTGTCAGAGGGACTTGCACAAAGGGAGAAAAAAAAAATAACCTAACCGATTTCGTTTTCAACGTCATGTCTTTCCCGGCCGAAAATAGAGTACTAAATAGAGAAAATGTAAGAAACATAATGATGAATAAAGAGAGTAGAAAAATATTTTTAGATTATTGCGAGAAATTAGTCAAAAAAGTAAACAAACGAAATAGATAAATATATTATGCTGACAATATATACTAAGTATATATTCAGCACAGCATAAAAGTACCTAAATTAAAAAATACTAAAAGCAAAAAAAAAAAAGTTTAATCATAGAAATTGATACATTTAGAATATAATAACTAGAAGTAGTTATCAGCGCAAAACATTTTGAATACCCGTCCCAATCCCACCTCCCTTAATTCTCCACTTTCCCTCGCAACTTCAAACATCTTTTATGTTTGAAGCGATAAACAATAGAGCAAATTGATTTAATCAAGGTGTGTCAGCTGAAAAAAGTCTCTCAATCCCATGTCAGAGGAAACAACAGAAAGACATACAAAAAAAAAACCTATCCTAACCTTTTTTTTTTTTTTTTGAGGGGGGGAAATGCCCTCGCACTTCCCTGCCACCACGGGATGGGGCGAGATAGGGTCGCGGTAGCATTCACTATCTCGCCCCGACAACCTATCCTAACCTAACCTAACCTACCCTTTCATGGTAATTTACGTAATACAAATTCATTATAATTACGATACAAGTGTCTATTTACTTACCTTGTTACACTATCCTGAATAGAGTACCATTATCTGTCTCAACTCACATTGGCGTCTCTCCATGGCCAGGCGATAATAAACACTTCTCATATTGTTTATATGCTTTGAATCACGGTACAGGGGTTTAATAAACGTGTTTTACCTACCAATAAAACACATATTAAACCACTTACCTGATTCAAAGCATACTTTATCGCTGCCTGGCCCATAATAAAACAAATGAGCGCAATGACAAACCACATCGCTCGCAGCCGCGACGTTGGCCCGGCCAGATGGAGAGGGGGGTGCGACAGAGACAGCAACATACACACAGTTGATGGAAAGAAAGAGAAGCAAAGAGTACGACTATCTCATATTGTTTAAATGCTTTGAATCAGGTAAGTGGTTTAATATGTGTTTTATTGGTAGGTAAAACACGTTTATTTGTCAGACAAAAAAGCTTGGCCTGATTGCCCCAAGCTCAATGTTATGTAATCTTAGGTACCGTGTCTATCGCTTGGCTATACCTATAATCTTTATTTTCTACATGTATTTTTTATGTCAAGATCATTCTAATATTCCTGTTACACTGGTGTGAACTAGGTACCTACCTACTTTGTAGTATGTTTCATTATGTTGTCTCAATTATAACAAATTATAAATGTTGTTAACAAATTTAAAAAAATGGAACAAAAAATGACACTGTAATGTTTCTTGTAGCTTCTTCTTTACAGATGTAATCGAAGCTACGGTTTAGAGTTTTCTATTTCTATTCTACATTGTGCCGCCCCCTAATTACCTAATTTGCGACAGGCGTAAATCTCGCGGTGATTGCTGTCATATATCATTAGTGGTGTCGAGCATGTATGCTACGCTACACCACTAATGATGTATGACAGCAATCACCGCGAGATTTACGCCTGTCGCAAATTAGGTAATTAGGGGGCCGCGGGGTAATTACGTAAAATTTGCAACAGCAATGCGACAGCAGTAGCAATGCGACAGCAGTAGCGAAGCATACATTCTCGACACCACTAATGATGTATGACAGCAATCACCGCGAGATTTACGCCTGTCGCACACCTGTTGCGAGTTAGGTAATTAGGGGGCCGGATTGCTTGCACCTGTAGTGAGAAAGAGAACTTTTTTTTTCTTCAAACTCGTAATGTCTTGTTATAATTTTAACATTTATTTTGACATTTTTGACATTAAGCACTGTGATTTTGTTTAATTATGCTTGCTTAATATGTACATTAATTTAATTTTTATTATTTATAAATACATAATCTAGTTTTGACTTATAAAAGTGCTAAAAATAGCCTATTTGCAATAAAGAATTTGAGTTTGAGTTTGAGTTTGACAAAGAATATGAATCCAATGTTCATACATAAATTAACATTTTCCTCGTTTTTTTCAATAATACTAATGCCTACATGGATTTTGGGTTACTATTGAATCAATATGTAAATACTTAGACAAAATTTCCTACCTCCCTTATATTATGAAAACCTTGGGGCATATTTTTGCCAATTTTTAAAATTTATGTTTATTTTTTTTCTCTTTCTCGCTGGAGGAATGGCTAAAATTTTCAAATTTGTTTGGGCAGACTTTTTGACAGTTGGGTGATCACCGTCTCTAAACATCGGAGTTCGGACGATGGACGTCGCTCCTCTTCGGGCGATCGCTCAAGGTCGGGTGACGTTTAAGAACGCACCCTAACGACTAAGCTTTTTTTGGCCACTCCACCTTGTTTATACTTGGCAACACTAAAATAAAAGAAAGAAAAAATGGAGTTTTGGCGGGAACGCGAAAAAGTTCACGTCGTTGCATTGTATTATTTTTCAAAACTTGTGTTTTTTCCAGTGTTAATGTTTAAAATTGGTGGTGTTTTACGCATTAAGTGCTGAATTACGAGCATGAGTGTGCGCAAGTGATATAATGTGGTGAAACGTGGTTTTTCGTGTTGCTTCCAAAACTCCATAGAAGCCTCTAGTAAAGTTGCCACCACTTTACTGGGGCATGACTTTGACTGGACTGTGACTGCCTGACTTGGACTGGACTGTGACTGTGACTATGACTAAGTGAAATATAATATATATATATATATATAATGCAGACTTTGTAGACTTTTTAATATTGCGACTGAAGGACTTTGTATCCAGGTCAACTACTAATTCTAAAAAAAAAAAAAAAAAAATACGAAAAGAGCTACTTTCTTCTAGTCTACCTACTACAAAATTACTAATTACATTACAAATACTACTTAAAACTTTATTTTAGTAGTAGTAACTGTGTTTCCTTTTATACTTTCTCTCAATTATAGTTTACTTTGATTCACTTTGCTTGTTGTTGTGGTGTTCGATTGGGAAGCTTTATTGTGTAGCGTGTTCACAATAGAATTACGAGGTGTGTAATATCAAGTACTGCTTTAATTACCATATTCCATATTGCAAAAACCTAAAGACCCAACCTAACTTTATGATGTGTATGGGTATTCATAATTAATTCTTATACCCAACTATGTATATAGTTAGGTAGGTATGTTGTATAGGTAAGTACACAATCTATATGTCCCCATTTTATATAAATTTCTATCACACCATAAAATAATTAGGCACTTACTATATATAATACCTAATTAATATTACCTACAGATTAGCATCATGGCTCGTGGGCAACAAAAGCTTCAGTCACAGGCAAAAGCAGCTGAAAAGCAATCCAAAATGAAAAAGCAGCAAGGTCACAGTGCCACTGATCAAAAAAAGGCTGCTCAGAAGGCCCTAGTGCATGTCTGCGTTGTGTGCAAGGTAACATTTTATTAACTCCCTATTTCTTATGTAAGTACCTACTTGCATAAATACATGCTATATAAATTCATATATAGGTATAGCTGTATTTTCTTAGAATTCTTAAATAAAATAACACAATAGGAAGTATTGGTAGACAATATTTCTTCTGTAACTTTTCTAAATTAATAGTTTTTCATTGAAGAAATGCCATGTAAACTTTATGTTCGAAGATAGCCCTAGCGCAGCAACTTCGACCTTGACCACATGCACTTAAATCCGTTTAACAACCTGTGTTTAGAAATTCATTTATAGTATCTTGTTAACTCTCATAGCGGTTGCACATGCAATTTTGTGATTGGATTTATTTTTTAGTATGGCGGTTTGGAAACACGCAATTCCAAGTAAGGCTCTCTCACAACTTGTGGGCTATCATGGTCCCAGTTCCCCCCTTTCGGGATAACATACCAATTCAAACTCACCTTGTATAACATAATAATGAACCTTCAGCGCTGGTCCCAGTTTCGGCATATTATGTGTATTAAATACTAATAGTGAGTCAACTCGGCGGTTAGACGAAGCAACGATGGGGTGCGGTATGAAGGAGAGCAGAGGTCCCCCCACTGCCCGCGACGTCAGCGGTAGTACCCACCGGCTTCGCTTGCGTATCGGTACGCCCGTTCAGGCGTGTCGCGTACCCAGAACAAGTTGCAATTTAATAAAATTGAATATTTACTGAGAAAGTACCTACCTCTTACCAACATACAATTTATTTATTCAAGAAAATGTGTATGTAGTTATGTACCGATTTTAGCCGCATAAAAACTCTTTTTTAGTACAATACTGAATCTATAAATTAAGAATTCTTGTTCTATTATATGTATATTGAATGTACTATGTGTATAGAAGAAGAATTCCTCAACCTATCTTTTCGTCCAAAATACGAATAGGTATACAACGAAGGTTTTCAAGTGTGTGTTGCCAGTGATGACTTATAGAACCGAGACGTGGTCTCTTACTATTGGCCTCGTTAGTAGGTAGTTAAGCTCAATGTCGCGCAGCGAGCTATGGAGAGAGCTGTGCTCGGCGTTTCCCTGCGAAATAAGATCCGTAAGGAAGAGAAGAACCAAAGTGACAGATATAGCTCTTAGAATTAGCAAGTTGAAATGGCAATAGGCAAGTCACATCGCTCGTAGAATCTGGTGAAAACCGTGAGGAGCCGATAGATGCAGGCGAGCAGCCGCTCAAAGTGCATGCATTTTTCATTCATTCATATTTTCTAAACGGGACAGTCCGAGGTCAATGTCTAAGGTCATGTGGCTTCGTCTTAGACTCGGCAAGGCGGACTAACAGTTTCAGCCTGACCGTACGGTAAAAATAAAAGTTATGAGGAACACAAACTCCGGTTTCATACATTTGAAATATTCAAAGTGATATTTTACAATGAATACTCGAAAATAAAAGCTCGTAGTCATCAAATTCAATTTTTTGATGTTCTCAACAAAACTGCATACTAAAAACCCACAAAATCACAATATTTTTTTAGAAAATCTTATGAACGGGGAAGCTCGATGTTTCGTCCACTGTGCGGCGCACGTCTCCATTCTATAAGCATAAGTATTAGTACATTTTTTACGATATAAGTGTGCAAATTTGATCATTGCACTGGAGGCGGTCATATGCGCTATGCGTTATGGGAGCCGAGAGTGTAAAGATCAATGCACACGCATCTCATACGACGTTTTTCATCACAGTTGCGACGGAAAAAAACAGAGTTGTACTGTTACTTAACTTTGTGAAAAATGTCGTGCAGGCTTCTTATTTTCACGGCGCCGTCAGAGAAAACCTGTGTCGATGGCGCGAACAAAATCGACATCGACTAAAACGAAACAAAACGAAAACTGGAACTGGAACTAGAACGAAACGAAACGACGAAAATGTACGTGAAATACAAACTTAAAGGAGTCGTGCGATAACGTAAAGTAAAAAACATGCGTTGGAAATTTCTTGGATTATGATCCTATAAGCGGTAGGATAAGAGCCACTTTACGAGTAACTGTGATGAAAATAATGATATTGGATTGTGTGTACGTTCACGTGGTCTCTCGCCGCACCTCTCCATGTTGCCGCCAGCACCTGTAGCCTGTAGCCGCACCATATGACACCATAGAATTATAAAAAAATAGCAGGAATTAATCTTGATTGACATCGAACTGACGTACAGCAATGGCGGCCGCATAAATATGTGTGACTGATTAAAGGATTGCCATGTGAAGAAAATTACCCGAATCCGACAAAAAAAAATCTGTTGTTGGTGTGACTTTTCGTATGACCAAAAAGCTACGTGAGCGTAACAGAGTAGTCAAAATTGACTGGCTTATTTTTTTTTACTTTCGATAGGTTAGCGTTTGACTACATCTCACCTGATGGTAAGTGATGATGAGGTCGAAGGTGGAGCACGCCTACCTAGAATTAACCCATTTACTTTTGATTTGAAGACACTTAAGTTGTAAGTGGATGGAAATACCGACGCCGGGAGTGAGTTCCATTCCCTAGCCGCATGCACAATAAAGGAATCTGCAATCTCCCCTCCCCCTTACTTGCCCCCACCTCCCCCTCACTTTCCCCCCCACCCCTGCACTTGCCACCACCTCCCCCCTCACTTAGTCCGCCCCCCCTACTTGCCCTGCCTCCCCCCGCAATTGCCCCCCTCCCCCAAAGAACCATGTATAGATTACATTTGGACAGTAATGAAGGGGTTGGCGATCTACGCAGCAATGTACGGCGAATGAAGTGGGAGCAATAGCTTCCCAGTCTCCACCGGGTGGCAACTGGGAATTTTTATTCCCAGTTGCCACCCGGGGGCGAAGCATGTGGGGGCAACTGGGAATATACCCTGTGCGCTAAAGCGAAGAGAGAAGGGAGAGCGATTGATAGGGAAAAAGGATGAATGTATGACGGTGAAGAGAGGCGCACCTGCCTCCATTCATTCTTTTCCCCTCCCAGTTCTTTCTTCCTTTGGATAGGGTTAGGGCGTAAAACTAACTAACCGGCTCGGGTCAGCCAGTCAGTTAATAAAACTGTTTATTTGGCACAAAGATTTATAGCCAAGGTGTTGCTTAAAATGTTTTATGAACACATAAAACGTATTTTTCTACGTTACTTTACTTTTTCTACATTATAGAAAACCTGCACAAATATGCACGATTAGTAGGTCCATTACCGGTACGATATTTATTAACCTGCAAAGACCAGCACATGCATATGCATAATGGAAATATGCATTTGCATATAGTCAGATCTCTAATTATGATCAATATAGGTGAATAAGTTGTATTCAAACATAATTTGGTCATTCTCCCACACTTCCGGGTAATTTGCAAGTTTGATTGTTGGTAACACTAGCTGGTTTTGTGTATTGATTGCATCTCAATAGTTTTATCGAAAAAGTAAGAAATTAGCGAAATATTAACAAGCTTACTTTTGAAAAGTGATCTCCTGACTTTTTTTTATCAAACCACTATGATTCCGACAACTTTTCACAACGCAAGACGGCATTTTATAATATTTTTTTCTATGCGTCTTGGGCGAGGTTCGGAGCAGTAATGGCAGGCGATAGACTTCCTATGATGTGAGTGGCTCGTACTTATTAGCGTTCCGACCTCGGTTCGGGATCAATTGGGACTGTCCTGCTTTTTTTTATAAGGTCTATGATAGACACCTACAGCCACTTCTCTGTTTCCAGGCGCAGATGCCAGATCCGAAAACCTACAAGCAGCATTTTGAAAACAAGCATCCGAAAAACGATTTACCTGAAGATTTAAAAACCGTTTAATTTAAATGTGTGGAGGTTTATCCGGTCTGCCTATTATATTAAGAACTTTAATAATGCGCTTTTTGTTTTATGACCTTCATTATTGCTTATAAATGAGCGATGAGTGCAGCTAGGCGGTTGTGTAAGGGAATAATGTAACCCAGTGATCTCAGGGTTTTACCTCCGAATGCGACCTAGGAAGCTGAATTGCTGTAAGAACCTTATGTTTGGCATTCTCAACAGGACCGTCCTGGTATTTGAAATGTTATATAGTGACTTTACCTACATTTTAGCGTTTCGGCCGAAAACAGTTTTCAGCTTCTAAATCTTAACAAAAGCTTTTGATTTTGATGTCAATCGTTTGAATAGACTATAATCTATGCATTGCTTGTACATCTTAACTTTTTTGAATATGATTCGTGTTCTGGTTACAACTATTTTCTTCATCGTAATTTTGATGCCAAAAATTGGTAAATATTGTAATAACTTAAAAAAAGGAAGATACAATGTACGAGCATAGTTTTTTACTGCGTAGACGACATGTTTAAAAGAAACATCGAAATCGGATATCATGAGGTGGGAAAGCGATGGCGCTTTGTGTATGGAGGAGAGGGGGAGGGGGTTATAATCTTTTCTTAATGTTGTTTCAAGTGTCATAAGGTCACGTGTGAGCGGCCTTAGACATTCAAGGTCAAAGGTCACATTTTGTTAATATCTCCCTGTCAAACCGTTTATGTGATAGAGGATGGTGAAGGTTAAAGTCCCACGACTGACTGATGTATTGATGTTCGCGCTGTTTCATTTACGGGAGGTAAAAACGATTTATGGAGATGCATACATGTTCCTGTGAATACCACGAAAATCTGATGTTATCAAAAAATCATTCCAAGTTGCGGTGCCCCAACGGATTTCAGGAACGATAAGCCAAACACATTTTCCACCTAACTCTTACAGTTTTCGCTCTCTTTTTGTCTGTGGGCCACGATTTTTTTAATTTTTTTTAAATCCTTATTCACATTATTTTTAGGTAAAATGGTACCCTCGTTTTTTTACTTGTAGTTCCCGAGATCCGTTGGGGTACGCCAGTCTCCATTTTAGAGACGCTTTTCTGATAATGTCAGTTTTTTGGTACTCACAGGCCCTGTCTCGGTCGTTCGTGATCAACCAGCCAAGTGACCGAGTCAAAAGATTCCATCAAAACATGGTCTCGAGATCCAATGCAAAAAAGTACTTTGTCAGAGTTGACGAGAGGTTTGGTTTTGCAATAACTTTCTTCTCGCATCTTCTAGAAAAATGATGTAGGTAATGATAGGTGCTCAAGGTTGTATTTACAGTATTATTTAATTAAAAGCTATTTTTATAAGTTTATTAATTCACTGCAACAGTTACTAAACCGCCCCCTCATTACCTAATTTGCGACAGGCGTAAATCTGATTGCTGTCACACATCATTAGTGGTGTCGAGCATGTATGCTACGCTACACCACTAATGATGTATGACAGCAATCACCGCGAGATTTACGCCTGTCGCAAATTAGGTAATTAGGGGGCCGGTATACCTATTCTATCGATCAGGTAGGTGTTTTCGGTGTAGTTAACACAATCAATCAATCAATTTATTTAGACAAGTTATTATCAATCGACGCAGGCGCCCCCGCTACACGGTACACACGTTGTGGGGCTCAGTTAACGCGTTCCTCATTCTACCATCCTTCTGTCATCGTATTCACTACACTTTTGTTTGAGTTTGTGTTATCCTCGAACGGCGCGCGAACCGATGCGAAGACGGGACTCGGGACTGCAGGGCTGCAGGACCGGGACCGAGGCCCCCTACATCTCGCGGGCTGCAGGACCGGGACCGAGGCCCGCTACATCTTCTCGTAGGTCTGCAGGTGTCCGCAGGCGCAGGCGCGCGAGTAGAGCCCCGCGGCCGCGTCGTGCGTCTCCGCGCCGTACGCGTGCTCGTGGGGCGCCCCCGGCCGGGGCGTCGGCCGCACCTCCAGCCGCAGGGCGCGCAGCTGGCGCGCCCCGCGCCGCGCGCGCCCCCGCTCGCGCCGCGCCGCGCGCGCCTCGCGCTCCGCGTGCAGGCGCCCCGCCGAGCCCCACGCGAGCAGGGCGCGCTCCTCCACCTGCGCGCGCAGGTACAGCCGCATGTCGCCGCGCGCCGCGTGCGGGTTGCGCCGCGTCACGCACCGCAGCGCGTCCCAACGCGAGTCTAGGTCCGCGTCGCGCAGCAGGTACTCCGCCTTGGCCTCCGTGCGCGTCAGCAGCGCATGCGCGCCGCCCTCGTCCCTGCACTCGTCGCACGCGGGGTAGTCGAACGCGTCCAGCAGGTAGGAGGAGGCGACGGGGCGGCCGCACTCGGCGCAGGCGGGGCGCGCCGCCGGGTCGGGCTCGGGCGCGGGCGGCGGCGCGGCGCGTGCCGCCGGCGCCGGCCCGGCCTGCTCCAGCAGGAACCCGCCGCCCGAGTCGAGCGCGGGCCGCGCGCCCACCGCCGCGCCCCCTCCGCTCCTGCAACACCGCACCTGCCGTCAGCCGCGCGCACCGCGCGGGTATCTACTCACGCGGCGAGACGAGCGTCTCACCGCGCGGGTATGTACTCACGCGGCGAGGCGAGCGTCTCGCAGCGCTCGCGCCCTCAACCGGTTGCGCTCGGCGCGGGCGCGCTGCGCGGTGGAAGGGGACGGCGGAGGGGATGCTTGCGCCTCGACTGTAACCTCGGGATCCTCCATTCTGGTTTTACATTAAATTCTGCAAGAAAAAATAAATCTCTAAGTTTTTTTTTTTTTAGTTATAATTATGTTTTTTCTATTTAAAAAAAAATTGTAAATTTTGTTAATTTACGGTGTAGGTGTGTAGGTGTGCACGCACCTTCATCCAGCACCATATAGGTGCTGAATGAAGGTGCGTGCAGGTCGGAGGTTGGATCACGACTGAGACTATTATTTCCTTTTAAATTCTGTTTATTCAGAAATGGCCTGTTCATATACAAAATCTAGGATCTGCCTAAGCTACCTCGGATCTTTACTTTTTGGAGACCTATATGACGTCAGAGGTGACACACTTAAAATTAAAAATATTTCCCTATGCTATGTTGCAGACTTACCATCAGGAGGGCCTCCCTATATTAATAAAATTAATCCTAACATATTATACAGCCTACCTTATATACCTATCTAGGATTGGGGTTAATAACTGTACATTTATAATGAAGATATTTGTTTTTCGTTATGGAAGTTGCCTCATCGGCATAGGCCTCCTACTCATCAAAGGTATACTACCTACTTATAGAAAATATTTAAAAATTGACAAAATTGCTAATTCTTTAGTTTGATATCATTTTTATATTTAATTGTAAGTAACATTATATACAAAAAATGTAGTTGAATTGAATCTTGGTTAGCCGTGGCTTCTGCGGTAATGTCACCATGATTTCGCCAATGTTGTTAAATACATATGTTTCCAAAATCAATTGGAACTTAATTCCGAATGTGGTTTTTGATGGTGTCACAATACCTTTCAGTGATACCGTTAAGTCTCAGTATAACTTTAGACCGGTCTTTAACCTAGGACCCTAAACTTGCAGTTACTAGCTGCAAGATATTTACTTTGACTGGCTCTGCACAGGCTACGAAACTTTTTTCCTACTACATACTACAAAGATTGCGCTTTTGGGTTCTTCCACCATAGGAGGTGGCAGGCAAGGATTGCGGCGTCGGAATACTCCTTTGCCGAGGTTTGTAAACGCCGGGAGCATCAACTTCCGGGGAATGTTAGCCTGACAGTGGCATCCAATTGGAGCCTTTCTGCAGCTTTGGGTGGTAGTAGTGAAGTTAGGTAAGGGGCTAAATAGCCTCTTGCTCCTCGGGTTGAGGCAGGATGCAGCGCGCGCAGGGCCCTCTTACTCCCGCTCATAATATATTATGCTGTCTCAGTGTTCTGTTTAATCCTTCTTCCCCGCGCTACCTTCAGGAACGATTTAATTTCCTTCATACCTGTCACTCACTTCCGCTAAACATGCCGCGGTACACACCACAGATCTACTATTCTAGTCACTAGTAGATCTACTATACTAGTCAAGTACACACAACAAAATTCTATGATCGTTCATTTATCGTAGAAGCTGTTTGTCTAGGAATGCCCCGTGCTTACTCCCTATCCCCCCTCCCTAAGTGTGGGTTCCAGTAGCTGCTAAAAACGCCAAGAACGCTACGAAATTATGCCACTTTTTCCCCAGATAAGGCCATATCACTTATGATCGTTCCAGTCAATGTGAACGAAAATAACGATAATTTTGTTCAACTGGAACCCGCTATAAGTTATAACAAAGTACTCTGTATGCCTTACCCACTGATAATAAGCAAGCACCTTCTCTGAATGTTTTCAAAGAACAATCTAGGTACAAGTTTCACACAGAATTCGCCCTATTTACGTGATAGTAAGTCTATAGTTATGGTTTCACACTAATATTTTGTTTTGAGTCCCTATATTGTTATATTATATTGTACAGCAAAGAGTAATATTTGTATTTGTACAGCCAATGCTCGGCGGAACCTCACAGATTAGAGAAAAAAAACAAATGACTAAACTGTATTGCACAACCCAGCAATTCGAAGCCATGTACACCAATAGGAGGTTTTCAGGCATCCAAATTTAAAAAAAAATTAGTTCCTATAAATCCGTTAGATGGCGTTGACCAGACATGGTTGAGAATCACAGACCTACCATATCTTTTGTTCAGAAGATTTATGCCACAGATTAGAGAAAAACAATACTGTGATTTATGCATGGACCATAAACAGTGTGACCATGTGTACATTGCAGAGTCTGCCCTAAATAGGCTAAAAATCTGCCCGCACTTTGAAATCTTTCAGAAATATGCCTCGTCTTTTATAATACTAATAATATAAGGGAAATGATAGAAATATTTTTCATTAGTGTTTCCTTATATTTATTTTAAAATATCAAGCAATTATTAAATAAGAACCCAAAATTAATGTATAAATGATCAAAACAAATGGAGGAAAATTATAATTCATAGCTCCATTCTTCAGATATAGTTATAAAACCAGGTAGTACCTCTACTCCGATTCAAATCAGGAACTGAGATCGAAAAATATGAAGGTTAGTACCTACTTACTTTGTCATTTACATAAGTATTCCAAAACTCATATAAGCATCTCGTTAGTCTGCCGGGCGGATTAACTGTGGGTTATCACGAAGGCTACATACGATGCTATAAAAACCTGGCGGTTGACTGCGGGTCATACACGAAGGTTATAATAAAAAGAGTATAATATACCTACTTACCTTGTCATTTTCATAAGTATTCCTAAACTCATATAAGCATCTCGTAAGTCTGCCGAGCGGATTAACTGCGGGTTATCACGAAAGCTAGACAGGATGCTATGAAATCTGGTGGCTGACTGCGGGTCATACACGAAAGTTATAATAAAAAGAGTATAATATACCTTCTTACCTTGTCATTTTCATAAGTATTCCTAAACTCATATAAGCATCTCGTAAATCTGCCGGGCGGATTAACTGCGGGTTATCACGAAGGCTAGACAGGATGCTATGAAACCTGGCGGTTGACTGCAGGTCATATACGAAAGTTATAATAAAACTAGTAAAAAGAGCATAATATACCTACTTATCTTGTCATTTTCATAAGTATTCCAAAACTCATATTATAAGCATCTCGTAAGTCTGCTGGGCGGATTAACTGCGGGTTATCACGAAGGCTAGACAAGGTGCTATAAAACCTGGTGGTTGATTGCGGGTCATACACAAAGGTTCTAATAAAAAGAGTATGAAGGCTATATTTGGCTTAGTTCAAGCGAGTTTATTACAATATTTTTCTACATACTCGATAAATAATTTATTTTCCTACCCACATTTTTTTCTGAAATATAAATCACTTTACCTGGTAGTAGACATAGGTAGTAACCTACCTATATCCAAAAATTGAACCCTGATTCATGTCGAGTCGGTGAACAATAATTGGACAATACCCCTTGCATAATGCATATAAGTGTGTATAACTCTACAGAGAATAATTCTCTTCCCCCGACAATGTATATGCAATACATATTTATATCCAATGTTGGCTTCCGTTTTTTGAAAAGGCCTCACGAAAGAGGTAAAAGATACAGATTTAGTCTTTTAAAGACATTGCAGCGGTCTCGCAGGAAGTTCGAACTAGAAATAACGAGTTCGAAGTGAGGCAATAGTCAAGCATATCCGCCATTTCTAAGGATTAAAAAAAAAACAAAAATTTGACTAGACCAGTCCTTGATACTCCTCGTCTCTGAATGTGGGAGGCAGGAATGTGTAACTCTAACAGAAACAGACCTACGCCCTAAGAGCTAGTACAAATTTTAAGTATGTGTCATCAGAACAATTTAGCTTGCTCCACAAGTGCCAGAACAGACAGCCAAATGCGGTAGGTATTTCATGCTGGTACCTACAGGTAAGGCAGGTTGAACTATTTCAAGCCATCACTAAAAATAACTTTATATTAAATGGATACCGTATACGTGACGTATCAATGAAGGCATACTGCCTGCACATATTTCTTTTCTTCTCAGAGCGAGAAAAGCTACATAAAACTTACAGTTATAATCTACTCGAGAATATTGGCTATATCTGCTTACAATACGTTACTAATACATCATGTTGTGATACTTACGTATTGCTTAATCGATTTTATCTAAGCTCAACCAAACTCTTAAGTCTAAGTTTGTTTACTTAGTTTTTAATTATTAATGATGCGGTGTTTCAATAAAGAGTTTATCTATCTATCTAACTCAACAGTTCATGCCTATTGCCTATAGATTCATATTAAATTTAAATATCGATTCTTATTATTATACATTCTTAACTCTCAAAGTATCGATACTTTCATTAAACTATTTATAAAAAAAAAGTTCCTTTTTAACTTTATATTAAATTTGAAATTAAGAATTAATAAGTTGGTGTAAAATTGAATAATTGAAGTTCATACTTCATATAAAACATACAAAAAAAAAAAGAAAAAGACTTTACCGCCACCATCTTACAGCTCAATGTAACATGTCCCTTTGAAAGCGCATGACGCTGCAATTACTAGACGAATTTCGATTAAATTTGCCTAGAAAAATATTATACCTACCTGATGTTTGACTGGCCTGTTAGCTCAGTTGGTAGTAGCTCTGCCTTCTGAACTATAGGTTGTGGGTTCGATTCCTACCCAGGACAAACATTTGTGTGATGAACATCGATGTTTGTTCTGTGTCTGGGTGTTATATTGTATTCTATGTATGTATTTACAAACAAAAAGTATCTAAGTATTGTATCAGTTATCTGGTTCCCATAGTACAAGCTATGCTTAGTTTGGGGCTAGATGGCGCTGTGTGAATTGTCCACAGTTATTTTAGTTATTTTATTTATGTTTCAAAGAACAGCCAAGCACAGGTTGCAGAAAGCAACAAGGAAGCAATGTTTATGCAAAATGTTTATGTCTTATTAGTATTGGTAATTTTTAAATAATTTTAAAAACCATTATTATAATGGTAAAAGAATTATTTCAATATTTAGGAAAAGTGTACTTATTTGATATAATCTTCGTGCTTGATAGGTGCATGAAAGTGGCTTCGTTGATGTTGTTCTGAAACAATTTTACCCCAAATGAAACTAGATGGCGTTGTACGCTCTTAAAATACTCAAGGTGTATGTCGTGCGATGGACACGGGTATTACTATGAGAGATATAGGAGGACTAACAACATTATTTTGTTTTTTGTTATTACTGTGTCCACAGATTAGAGAAAAACAATAAAGTGCTGTGGTCTGATCTCTTAGGCATTAAGTTGACGGTAGTGTAACAACTTGAAAATGTATTAATAGTGAGTTGTTTTGTTATGATTATGTACATAGTGTACATATAATTTTATTAATTACACCATACGCTGCAAAGAATTGCCAGCAACGAGATCAAGCCACTGTTTATCCTATCAAATAGAAGAGAGAAGAGCCTAATCCTTAGGCAGAGTTAGAGTTAGCTAAGCATAGAACTAATTAACCTGAGCGAGGCCCTCAACTTGTATTTTAACGAATTCGTAAAAACAAATGGAAAATCAAGATGGGCAACCCTTATAGGTACTGCATTAGCACCTTGGCACTCATATCAAGTATTTCAAATTATTGTTAGTAGCAAAGTTCGGACAATCTAACGTAAATGCTTGTGCAGATCACGATATAGTTGATCTCTATAGCGATAAAAAAAAAGGCATCTAGATACCTTTGCCGTTGTCTTTACTATATATTGGCACTATTACTGTTTTAATTGGCTTTGCCCATTCCCATTTATCCTTATGGGTTTCACAAACTGTTAGTGACCAATCAGCTGGAATTTTAGTCCTCCATTCTTTGCAACCATGGTTTACTTATCTACAAATTGTGCTGAAAATACTGTTTAAACAATAGTTGTAATTTTTTAAGATTCTGGGATCACTTCAGTCATACATGGATTTTACATTCATATTTTTTCTAATCATGTCTTTACTTGGCGTGAGGGTGAAAACAGCTTGTAATTTGCTAGTAAATAAAATAAACCCTTTAATCATAGAGTTCAACGAATCCCAGAATAAGGACTAAGGTAAGTAGGTAATACCTACCTACCAGAGGCCCGCCTTCGCTGTGTTTTCAGGTTCGTGGTCACCACTCGAGAACCTTTTTACCCCATCGGTTGTCAGTTCTACGAGCGATGTGGCATGCCCATTGCCATTTCAACTTGCTAATTATAAGAGCTATATCGGTCACTTAAGTTCTCCTGTGGTTCTGGGTGGTAACAACGATTTCCACCAAATATCGAAGTCAATGGATTAATATTTCGTGACTAATTATTTTTGTTAACTTCAAAATAATAAAAACTTCTAAATCTGCCACAATTTTTTAATGTTTGTATACTAGACATAATTTATAACACTGAATAATTAACTATGATAAATTAAAATATTTACAAATAGGTATAAACTAAGTGTTATCGAAAAGACCTTTGGTGTAAGGGAAAGTGCCCAGCACGCTGGCTGCATTGTCACGTTGAATAGCAATGCTGATTTTCTCGGCAAAAACAAGCCAGCGTTCTGGTCACCAGGCGTTTACACTTTGTGCCACAGTATAAATGTGAAGAAAATAAATGTGCTGAAATGGCAGAAATGGTCACACTGGTGAGTAAACTGAAAGTGACACTCTGCTATAACAAAGAGCAAAGCCACCTTAAACCAAGCCACCTTAGCCACCAAAAATTATAATATTAATTGTACATTGGATGCATAGACCATACTCAATTGACTTAAGACAGGAGCTGTCAGTGTAGTGATAATTATTCCAACCAAATATCGAAGTCAATGAATTAATTTCGTAGCTATATTTCTGAATTTTACTTCAAAATAAAAATATACCTAAATCTGTCAAAATTTTTAAATAGCCACTGTCACATTTGTGTAAATGTGAAGGGAAAATCTGCCAAAATGGCAGAAATCCCCAAAAAATTGTCACACTGGTGAGTGAAGTGAACGTGACACTGCACTATGACAGAAACCATGTGCCAGTAGCACCACCTACCTTTGGATGTGGAACTACGTGATATCCAGCTTTCAGAAAATCCCCTATTCCGGGCTGTACATTCCTGGCTGTACAATATTTTGGTTGTACATTCCGGTCTCCCAATATTTTTTTCCCTTGCAGTGTTGCCAGATGAGGAAATAAAAAACGCGGATTTTCAACAAAAAAAGCGGAATTTTTATTCTACAAATTAAGGAGTAAAAATACATAAATAATAAATGTGAGGAAATCTTTCTTAGGTATAAAATAGAGTATAACATTCGAAGGAAAAACATTACGTAGTAGGTACCTATTATCTAGAATTCTGGGGCATCGTCTAAACAAAAACAAACAGTAGGTGTACCTATACCTCCGTATAACTTACAAACAGTGCTTACAATAGATAGCATATTATTCATGTTCAATAAATAAAATAAAAAAGAAGTATTTTTAAATAAATGTCACGCTTACCCTAACTGACACCACTTCGCGCACTTGCCTTGCTGCAACACGATACGAAACTGTGTGCTGTTGGGTATTCATGCGTGGGACACAAACTTCACTACCAACGACGCCAGAATCTGACAGCAGGGTAAGTATGCACATAAATACAAAGTAAAAACCCGTGCAAAAAAGATGGCATTATAGGTGGAAGTCTGTTGTGGAAGTCGTTGCCTGATCGCAGCTTGTTATCCTTGTCGGCTTAGACGAGTAATCACCACCGTGAGTGAGATGAAAAGGGGTTGTCCTAGCAGATTCTAAAAAAGCGGAACCGCGTAGTTCAAAAGCGGAACGCGGATCCTATGTCAAAAAGGCGGAGAAATGGCGGAAAAGCGGTGCATCTGGCAATGCTGGACACAGGCTGCCTGTGTCTCCTGCGCGTGTTTTTATTTTTACACAATACTTTCCGCTGCCACTATTTGCACGCAGTAATATGTTAATATCACTAATGTCAAAGCTATATTATAATCTATGGAACTTTGAATTTATAACCTGTGGAAACTTGAATAAGATCTATGGAACTTTGAATTTATAACCTGTGGAAACTTGAATGAGGTTTTTAAACTTTTTTTTAGGTAAATATTTTAGGATTTTTAGGTTGTATGATACAAGATGGCGCTGAAATCTAGAACCAACCGCGTCTCAAGGCCGGACTAGTATTGGTTTATACCACAGATTAGAGAAAAAAACAAGTGGTTTAAACCAATAGTAAGACTAGATTAGATTATCTAAGATAGACTGTTGTCTTTAGTCAGTTATTAGTATAGTAATTATAGTATCCCTAAATACTGCACAGATTAGAGAAAAAACAAACTGTGATATACTGTAGTTTGTGCGTCGCTGCCACTGACCTCTATAATACAAGGACGCGTACTTGTATTATAGAAGTCAGTGGTTGCTGCATAATTAGAGATGTTCCGATACCACTAAAGTATCGATACCTACTCATATGAGTAGTACTCAAATCATGATTTGATACTACTCATATGAGTACCCTAAAAGTATCACCCTAGTACCTACTCATATCGATACATTTTTTTATTATTTATCAAGACCGAAAAAATAAACAAATTTTACCTTATTGCAGCAAAGTTTAGTTGTTTCTTTGACTGTACAACATTCGCAAGTGTTTAGGCGCGAAGAACCACATATTCGTACACTAAGGATGCGTTTAGGATATTTTATTTGTTAATATTCTATACAAGCACTTTATTTCCGATACAAGCATTTTCTTTCTGATACAAGAACTTTCATTCTGATACTGAGTAGGTATCGCGAGAATGATTTGTGTTTATTTAATTTAATTATTTTAATTTAGTATAACAACTACCTTAACTGTACTGTGTGTGTGGAGGTGTGTTTGTGCGTATTAGCTGTATTCAACACTTTGAACTAAATTTACATTCGATTTAATCCTGCTTAAATTAAAAATGGGCTTGTTTTAGTCCTAACTATACATTAAAAAATTACCTTTTATAGGCTACTTGACTTAGGGTGGATTTGACCAAACTTAGAGTTATGCGCGAGTAACTATACCAGAATAAATCTATTCCACGATCTTAAACTAGAATAACTCATTAGTCGTTTTACCATGCAATACAAAGTATAGAATACTTATACGCGAATAGCGGAGTGAACGATGAACGAAACTATTACCCAGGTAACAATTATTGTTCTACAACGCCACGGTATTCAAGCTTATGTCATATCAACTCAACTTTGTCGTATTATAGTGCAGGTAAGTAAAAGTTGGAATTATATGGCGCGCTGCCGCCATTAAAATATTCTCGGAATAGTTTATTATTCCACCAAAAACGGTAGTATAAGTTGTTATTCTCGAATAGGCTTGAGTGTAGATGGTAAAATGTGAAATTGGTTTACTCTCGGATAACTGGCGATTTATTCTAAGTATAACCCTTACTCTCGTTTGGCCGAATCCACCCTTAATGTTAGGCCATACTATAATAATAATAATAATTTGGCATTGGCATTTAACGCAGGGGCGGCATTGTGGTGAGCCGTCGGTGAGTGGCGGCACCGCGTACCCTGATTCCAAGGGGCTAAATGAGACCCCTGACCCCTAGCTTGCCTTAACTGGCTGTCTGGGGGTGGAAGTCGCAAGAACTAAAACCTAAGCTCCAGGGTGGAAGTGTTGAAGGGCATAACGCCGCGAGTAGCGTTCAGTGAAAGTGCAGCAGACCTCTCGACACCCTAAGCCACCCACATCAATGTTGCTTCCTCGGCACCAATATGCGGTAGCCACTATAGGGGGCCCATTTAGTGGGTGGCAAGTCATCACCTGCCTCAAACATTTTGATATGAGACAAAATTGGCAGGTGCCGTTATCTCATTCCATAACCCAATGTACATCATCCATCAAAAGTTCACCATAATAACCCAGATGTTTTTACCTTCATATTATAATATAATGTAAAAGTAATAGTAGCAATATACCGCCAACATATAAGAAAGAAATATGTAAAACACGGTCACATTGTCTGTGGGTCTCGCTGAAATGCAATGATCCAGGGATAGTGTGACCGTGTTATAGTTACTGTTGTATTGAAAGCGCCTCTTGGTGTTAGCTTCGGCCCCACCAATGCCTCCCAAATGTCCGGGCTAGACCCGAGAGTTCAAATGAATAATATTTTGGCATCAAGGCCCAAGGGTCTACTATGCTTCTTTAAAGAAAAAATGTATAATGGCGAAATAAAGCTGCTTGGCATTGAATTTTTGGCGATTCTATCATGTTTTAACGTAGCAGCATTGATTCGATTCGATACTAGTACTTTCTTTCCGATACGAAGTAGGTATCGAAAGAAAAGTATCGAGTACTTACTCGTATTTACTAGTATCGGAACATCCCTCCCTATGCGTAATTATGCTTTGTGAGATAAAATAGTAAAGGGGTTTTTTGGCGGGAACGCGGAAAAGTTCACGTCGTTGCATTGTATTTTTTTTTCAAAACTTGTGCTTTTTCTAGTGTTAATGTTTAAAATTGGTGGCATTTTACGCATTAAGTGCTGAATTACGAGCATGAGTGTGGGCAAGTGATATAATGTGGTGAAACGTGGTTTTTCCTGTTGCTTCCAAAACTCCATAGAAGCTTCTAGTAAAGTTGCCACCACTTTACTGGGGCATGACAGACTGGACTTTGACTACCTGACTTAGACTCGACTATGACTGTGACTAAGACTTGACATTACATGAAATATTCTATAGCACGATGAAAATTACAATACTTGACACTGGCTAAATACACTATGTGTGGAGCCAAAACACAAAGAAAAAAAAAAAAAGTAAAATTCAGGCCCGGGTCAGCTTTAGTACCGATGTCTCCACGAAACGCTCGTGTCACACGCATTCCGACATTTTCTTTGCATCAAGTGACTTCTATAATGTCAAAAGTCAATTGTGTTGTTGTCATGGAAATGATGTACATAACACAACCTAATTAATCGGTATAATTCGTAGTTTTTCTGGCTTTTTGTGTATAATTTCAAATTAATATATCATTATCATCATCTTCTTTGCCTTTTTCCCATTTCGCATTTGTTATTGGGGTCGGCTCCCAAGCTCCCAGTCTAATCTGTAGCGGCAAGCTACCAGAATTACACGAGCGACTACAGGATCGGACCGTGAGTTTGCCTAATTCTCAGCTGTTCTTGTTTTTCGTTAATCCTGATAGTTTCAGGTTTCGCACATTTATAAGTAAATCTAGATAAGACCCGTTAAATTTCAGTGGGGGCTGGGGGCCCTTTATCTCCACGGCGCGCTGGGCTGAAGCTCAAATTGCCCTTATACAAGATCTGGCCCTGAGCGACTGCCATCTGATCTCACAACCCATAAGGAACCAGTAACAAGGATGGTTAGACCTGGTATCAGATTCTATCAGGCGTCTGACTACCCGTAACGATTGCCATAGATGGTCTTATGACAACCGGGACCGACGGCTCTCGGAGGCACGGATGGCATCGAAAACTGCACATAACTTACTAGATAAATCATCGGTGCAAGGCCGAGGATCGAACCTGGCGCCGTAAGATTGCGAAGTGCACGTGTTACTGCTTTGCTACCATCGCTCTAACTTCAAATTATATACCAATTATCTTAATCAGTTGAGCATGGGCAGTGACTATGGTTATTGATCAACACTATGGCGACGCGAAAATGTCATGTTGAAGCTTGCAACTAATAAAACTCATCGCCTGTTAATTATCCCAAGGGACGATAAATTACGAGAATCATGGTTGTCTTTTCTGATTCCTACAAATACTGAGCTCAGTGGCCTGTCTTAGTGAACAAACGTGTTCGCCAAAATCACTTTGATATACCCCCAATTTGATGGGATGGGTAACCGTCTTCTGCATGGATATCCTTGTTCACTGCAAATGAAGTGTTGCACGGGATTCCCTTGAGCTTATCTGGTGAGTAAACTCAATTTGAATAGCAAAAATAAATAATTAAAATAAAAATGGTTTCAACCCAAAAAATGGCCTAAAAATGGCAGTAAAAATACAAAGCTTAGGCTAAGAAATAAAAATAAATAAAAGCTATTTCAGTCTCATTTGTTTCATTTAATCCTTATTAGCGGGTGCTTCATCTTCCTGTAGTATTAAAATGTAATAGGTTAAAATAATAATAATAACTTCCTATGTAACTTCCATGTCGATATTTGTTTGGCGTGGCGCGTCACTATGGTATCGATATCGATATTTGAATATGGAGCTAGGTACATCACTATGGCGACACCAGCGTTTCGTGGAGACACGGGAACTAATTGTCGATGATATAGAGCTGTCCTATCTGTCTTTGACTAGTATAGTAGATATCTGTGGTAAAATTAGCGTATCATTAAAAGCGGGTTTTTGTAATTTTATAAGTGTAAGGTGACGGACTAGCAAAAACAATAAGTATAGACAGCTGACGCGCACGCCGATGAAGATCGGTGGATAGACCCTAAACCGGCAGAATGCAGTCATTGCAGCGGGTCCGACGGGCGGGCGGGTCGTGGGCGCGGCGGCGGTGGAGCAGCGGCCGCGCCGACACACCGCTGCGGCGGCTGCTGGACGACGCAGGCACCTTCCGCGAGGGCGGGCCGGGCGCCGGCGACGAGAGCGAGCTGCAGTGGGCCACCCAGCCGTACGCGGCCAGTGCGCCTGCGGCGGAGGGCCCCGCACGGCCCGCGCAGGACCCGCGTGGAGCTACCGTGCTGCTGTTCCCGGGACAAGGCTCGCAGCGTGTCGGCATGGGTCTGCGCCTGCAGGACCTACCAGCTGCACGTGACCTGTACGACCTAGCCTCCAGCGTCGTCGGGTGAGTGTTTAGCGTTTCATTTTATTAATAATTTCTTTACCGAAATGGGATAAATAAAAATGTTATTGTTTTTTACCAAATATATTGAAAAGGTTTCTGCTAAAGCTATGAAAATATTGGGGTTTTTATTTCGGGTCACTAGGGACTTTAAATCAGTGAAAACATTAAAAACTCTTTTCTGCTCCTTGGTCCACCAACTATCGTCAGAATTCATTCTTCATTCGCACCGCTAATCTGTTAAATTCTGATTATTTCGAAAATGTTGATCTATTTACATCGAGGCATAATACTTTCAAAATCATTATATCTAAGCAATTCTTTTCAAATTAGTTTTTTTCTCTTCATTTATGCACTTTGCATTAGTCTAGTTACTTACCAATATTTATATGGCTTTTAGAGATAAGATATTACTTAGTACCCATTGTTAATCACAGATCCTATATAGAATCTGTATTGTTAGTTTAAAAATGTAAGTTAGGATAATAATATTTTTTTGATCTTGCATGACACTAGTTCAACCTATTAGCAAAAACTGTTTTGGCTATTCCAATATCTAAAGTAATGTATTTATTAGTATTTATTCTTAGTATTATCAGCTACGCAACTACTCACACACTCATTGTGGTGGGATGGCCCAACATGGCTAAAGAACAAGGTCATTACAACTGAACCAAATAATTTTATGACCCAAGAAGAAGAGAAAAAACAGAAAAAAGTATGTGCCATACAAAAACAATCTCCACTTATAGAGGACCTTCTACAGAAACATAGCTCCATGGCACGTGTAATCCGAATTTTAACTTGGATTGTCAGTTGCGTGTGGTATCGCTTAGCGAGCACTCGTATCGCGATAAGGTCATTGTCGCCGCGTCAACTTTATTCACACCCACCCTCGCGGATGTATTAAAAATGGAAGAGGAATCTTTGGGATTGTTATCTAGTATTAGAAGCGATATTAGTGAAGATGAGATGGAGGGAAATATTATTATTAGTGAGCAACAAGTTTATAACAGTGAAGAGGTGATGGAGATTATCGGCGGCGACTTGCGCCCGCAGAAGAGAATCCGTGCTGACGGTAGCGAAGAAGACGCGATTGACGGAGATAATGGCGAGTTTACCTTAGTACGGAAAAAACAAAGCGCTTTGCAAGGAGTACGTCTAATAATACTGAATCAATATTGAATAAAAATATCTCTGAGAATAACAATGATAAAAATTTATTTGAGGTATGTCTTACATCTGCGGAATTGCTGCCGAAACAGATTGGTTTCGCAAAGATGCTGAAGGCTGAAAATATACAAAATATCACACATATTAAGTACAAAAGCCCCTATAAAGTTCTAATTAAATTTGAAACCAAAACAGATGCAGAGATGTTATTAAATTGTGAAAAGTTTGCAGATTCAGGATACAGATGCCATCTTACCAATGAGGTTGACATATCTTATGGTATCGTCAAATATCTTGAATTAGAAATAGATGAGAAAGAGTTAGCGGAAAAAATCACATGCGAGTATAAAATCGTATCAGTAAAGAGATTAAAGCGGTTGTCAGAGAAAGGGGTGTTCACGCGCAGTGCACGTGATTGCCAGCGCCACAGAAGAGTGAGGTGCGGGAGGGGCTACCAGGCCCCCCTGTGACCCCGCACCCCGCAGAGATGAATGCCCCAAGAACCACCGGACGGAGCGCACGCTCGTCCGTCGATTTAACCTGCGCCCGCGACGCCATATTGCATATATATAATTTGTACATTTTAACCGTAATAATAATAAACCTTCAAGGAAATAAGTTGGTGTTTCCATCTTTAACAAGGGGAATGGATTGACAGTGAGACTGTCCGCTTTGCCTTTAAGAGTGCAGTTGTGCCTGCATATGTTTATGGCTATGGCTGCAGGTTCAAAGTAGACCCTTATATTTTCCCGGTCACCCAGTGTTCTTTCTGCTGGAGATACGGCCATCTATTGCGTGCCTGTCTGACTAAGAAGACACTGTGCCCTAAATGTGGTGAAGGCCATGCTAATTGTGAAGTAGACTCATATAAATGCATCAATTGCAGAGGCAAACGCATGTCATTTGACAAAAAGTGCCCAGTATTCTTAAAAGAAAAGGAAGTACGGTTGATAATGAGTCAAGATAACTGCACATACAAGATTGCATTGTCAAAGTATTACAAAAATAAAAAATGCTCTGATGATTCTCTGCACAAGGAGGCCAGAAATGGTGATGTTCCATCTTGGAAGCCGGCTGGTCAGGCTACATGTAATGCAGAGGGGCACTATGGGAAGTCATACAAAGATGTACTATCGGGGAATAGACATATGGAGGTATCAATACACCAAGAAAATGAAAAAGAAGTAGTAAGTGAAATCATAGAAAGCCAACCAGAAAGTGAAGAAGAGACTAGAGATACCTGCATGGAGAAGAATACCTGGGAAAACTTCACCCTGAAGAGAGGATGGGAGCAAACAAAAAGTAAGGCGAAGAAGAAGAAAAAAGGTAGATCTCAAAACAGCAATAAAGTTACAGAGCAAGTAGCACAGAGACTGGGAAAACCAGGAGAGACTGCCACGTCTACGTCAAAAGAAGATGGATGTGACAAAAAACAGCATACATTTAAAGAGTTTATACAAAGGTCTAAGAATATAATATTCAGTACAGACAAAAGTTTAGAAGAGAAGTTTTCGTGTGTGATAAAATTATGTATTGAAGAGGTTATGGCATTCATTATTACATCTGTAAGCAGTGGGGGGTTGATTAAAAACATAATCAATCTCTTTCATTATGGGTAGTACACCCATAAAAAGTTTTGCTTTAAATATTATACAGTGGAACTCACAAAGTTTATTACCTAAACATCATGAATTTGAACTTTTACTTAGTCAAGAAAAAATTAGTATTAGTATAGTTAGAACGCACACACGTGCTGTTTTATTTTTGTGCAATGTTTTTTTTATAAAGTGTAAATTTTAGGTATTTATTTTTTCATTGATTCGTGTTCTATAAGTGTAGCATACCTACCTCTGTAAATATGGAGACAATGCAAATCAACATCCTGTATATTGTCCACCTTCTGCCCATACCACACAAAGTGATTGGGATGGCCTATTTTCAAAGTTTTCACATAAGTCTATATTAGCCGGGGACTTCAACGCACACCACACTAGTTGGTCAAATAAAACCAATACTAGAGGCTTACAAGTATTGGATGCTTCTCTAGACAGTAATTATGTTTATTTGAATAATGGTGAAGCCACTAGAACTAAATTAGTAAATGGAACTTTACAAGAATCTTCACCCGACGTGACGTTCGTTACGTCAGATATAGCTGTATATTTTAAGTGGGGTGTAACTAATGAAAGTTTAGGTAGCGACCATCTCATTATCAAATTTTCAATCAAGTTTTATGATAGCTGTAGGTTCACTCGACGGCGTAATTTTAAATTAGCGGACTGGTCAATATACCGTGACACGTTAAGGGACAATTTTAGGGAGCCCTCATTCGACGAAAACATCCAGACTTTGTATAATGGTTTTATTGAACAGATAAATAAGGCTGCAGATAAAAGTGTACCTATCATAAAAAGTTGCTCAAATGCGAACCCCTCATTTGAACCGAAACCATATTGGAGTCCATCCTTATCTATGAAAATAGCTGAGCGGCGTTTGGCCCTTAAAAACTTCAGACGTAACCCTACACCTGATAACCTAGACATACTAAACACTAAAATTAATGAGGCAAAAGTTCGTATATCCAAAAGCAGGTCGAATAATTTTGAAACATTTTGTAGTGAAGTCAATGAAACAACTAACTCATCTGAGTTATGGCGCAAGATGCGCTGGGTGAAGGGAATTAGAGAGAGCCCTGTTCAAGCCGCTGATGAAACAAAAAAGGAGCTTTTATGTTCGTTGGCTCCGGATTTTGTAGAATCACCGCTACCTATATTTCAGTCAACAAACATATTGCTTGAAAGCGAGTTTAATAGGCAAGAACTAGTTAATTGTTTGAAGAAGAAGGATACTGCGCCAGGGGATGATGGCATAACGTATTCTATGATATACCATCTACCCATTTATCATAAGTCAATTTTGCTTAAAATATATAATTTAATTTTCAAACAAGCGTGTGTACCAGAACAGTGGCGCAGTATCAAGATTGTTCCTATACCTAAACCTAGCTCTAATCCTAATAGTGTACCTAAATTCAGACCTATCTCACTGATGTCATGTTTGTGCAAAATCTTTCATGCAATGTTGGCCAAGAAACTGGAGTGGTTTGTGGAACAAAATTGTATACTTGCACCTACGATTTCAGGTTTTCGAAGAAGTCAATCATGTATATAGACTGTTTAGTTAGATTAGTTTCACAGATACAAATTGGATTCTCAAAGAACATACCTACTTTAGCCTGTTTTTTGGATATCGAAAGTGCCTACAACAATGTTGTGGTAGATCAGCTGGTTTTAACGCTTGATAAGTTAAACATAGGAGCGCAATTATGTAAATATCTTTGGTCGTTCCTGTCTAAAAGATATCTTAAAGTAGAGCAGGGCAATGGAGATAGCAACCTTGAAAGATGGACTAATAAAGGATTGGCTCAAGGTGACCCAATCTCGCCCCTCCTTTTTAATATTGTGACATCCAAAATATGTACAGCAATTAGAAATATTGACTCTTTGCAGTATGCAGATGATTTTGTGTTTTATTCGCAGGCTGAGAATATGTCAACCAGTTGTGATAACATGCAACGTGCTATTAACCTGGTCATAGAAAACTTACGACAAATTGGTTTAGAAATATCAGCGGAAAAGACTCAACTGTGTATTTTTAGTAGAGGCAGAAAGACATATCCGGTCACTTTGCGAATTAATGATAATGATATAATTTCATCTGCAGACTGTATTAGATATCTCGGAATATGGCTAGATAAGTCCTTACTATGGAATCGGCATATTAGTGAGACACAGGAGAAAACCATGAAAATGTTAAAAATAATAAAAGTTTTAGCTGGTACCAACTGGGGTGTACACCCCAAACACCTCCGAAATTTGTACATTTCTTTAGTTAGATCCAGAATTGACTTTGCAAGTTACCTATATGATAATGCAGCTAAAACTCATGTAACAAAATTAGATAGAGTTCAGAATATTGCTCTTCGTATTATAGGGGGATTCATAAAAACCACGCCCATTCATGTAATGGAGTGTGAGTTATGTATCCCCCCTCTCTATATAAGGCGGCATTATTTGGCAACCAAATACTGTCTGAGGGCTATGTCTTGGACTGATAATTTGACGATTAAATCACTAAAAGAACTTAGAAGCCTCTGTAGTCACAACTATTGGCAACATAAAAAGAAGCCTCTGCTGGTTTCTGTGTATACAGATGTTCATTTGGAATGTGTTAAATCTAGTAAAATTCTTAAAATGTTCTCCTTGCCAACGTGGGTGTCTAATATTAATATGAATTTCATTGAAACTGAAATAGATACCGTTACACAACCTAAGAGCAGTTATGACACCACAGTACTTCGATTTAATACATTGCACATGATACAAAATAAATATAGATGTGCCTATAAAGTGTTTACTGATGGATCAAAGAATGAGATTGGTATTGGAGCAGCCTATTATGACCCCATTCACAATGTGAAACAATGTTATAAAATTGTATCTAATGTACACTCTATAATGATGGTGGAGTTGTTTGCGATCTCAGAGGCAGTGTTTTATATTGTATCGATGGGTTATAAAGATGTTGTTATTCTTACTGATAGCAAGTCTGCTTTACAGCATATAGCTCGGTGCGCCTCTGGCATCAGAGGTGCATCGATTGCTTATGCAATCTTGGAAAATATCTTAAAATTAAATTTAAATGGCACTACTCTGAGATTGCAATGGATCCCATCTCATATAGGAATCCATGGCAACGAGGAGGTTGATAAATTAGCTAAGGAGTCGATTACAATAGGATCAGACACATACATTATCCCAGAATACACAGAAGTACTGACCAAACATAGAATTCAAAATTTTACTTGTTGGCAAAATTATTTTAGGACAGTTTCGGAAAACAAAGGCATTTGGTATAAAACCATTCAAAGTGGACCGCCTCGGTTGCCATGGTTTCTTTTGACGAAGTTAAGCAGGCAGATGATTGTGATGGCAGGTAGGCTTCGCTCCAGGCACATTCCACTCAATCAGTTCAAATACCTCATGAGGAAATCTGATTCACCGAATTGTGAGATCTGTGGTAAAGTGGAGGACGCTTATCACTTTTTGATGGAATGTGCCCGTAGCAAGTCTATTAGAACTAAATTAAGAGATATAGGTCTGAACTACTTCAATGTTGGTGTCATCCAAAGTGTCCTAGCAGAGGCCACATCAGTCACTGCTAGGATGCTTTATGGCATATGCTATGAGCCAGAAACACCCGATTATATTGCCGAACAATAATCGAGTAACAGAACTTCTAATAAGCCAAGCTCTTTTTTTTTTTTTTTTATGTGATTGAATGACGTGTTGAGCTAGTCGTTCACCTGATGTTAAGTGACACGGCCGCCCATAACAGTTGCAGTGTCACCCGGAACTTTAAAACAATAGTTTCGCGCGACACTGCACTGCGCACGTCATCCTGAGACATCACCCAGTCTAATAATCAGATTACTAGACTGAGTGATCAGATCATAAAGTCTCATTTGCCCAGTAATTTCACTAGCTACAATGCCCTTCAAACCGGAACACAGTAGTGCTTGCACACTACTGCTTGGCGGCAGAATAACTGGCAAAGCGGTGGTACCTACCTAGACGAACTTTGCAGAAAAGTCCTACCACCATCAACAAACACTGCATGGAGGTGCGCGCCTAACACTAGCGCATCTTCGAAACAAATATTGGATCATTGGAGGGATGAGAACAGTCAAGAAACAACTATTACAGTGTGTCAGATGCCATCGCTACAGTTCAACCAAGAACAACCAACTGATGGCAGACCTGCCACGACCTCGAGTTACTGCGTCACGCCCGTTCACTCACACGGGGATCGACTTCACGGGGCAAGTTGAAGTAAAGGCCAACAAAGGAAGAGGAATAAAAACAACTGCTGGATACATTGCCATCTTCGTTTGCCTCTGCACAAAGGCAATCCACATAGAGCTGGTTTCTGACCTAAGTGCAACCACTTTCCTCGCAGCCTTGAGACGCTTTTGTGCCAGAAGAGGAACACCGACCCGCATGTACAGTGACAATGGCACAAATTTTACAAAATCAGCAAAGGTGCTACTCAAAGAGCGTAGAGAAGCCCTCCAACACTACATTAACAGCGAGGTCATCAACAACATATCTGAAATGGGCATAACCTGGCACTTTAATGCTCCATCGTGGCCTTCTGCGGGCGGCCTTTGGGAAGCTGCAGTGAAAAGTATGAAACATCACTTGAAGAGGGTCCTCGGGGAGCAAAAACTGACATACGAAGAGTTTTTGACATTGCTGACTCAAATCGAAGCTTGTCTTAACTCTAGGCCTCTAGTTGCCTTAACAGAAGACGTAGAAGACATCGACTACCTAACGCCGGGTCATTTCTTAGTCGGTGGCCCAGTATTAGCCCCTCCACTAACTTCTGATGACGACAACATTAGCCTGAACAAGAGATGGCAGCTAACGAAGAAGATGAGCCAAGATTTCTGGAAAAGATGGTCTTCAGAATATCTTCAAACACTCCAAACACGTGGAAAATGGCATCACTCCACAAAGAACATTGAAGTTAATGACATTGTCTTGGTGAAGGAGGACAACTTGCCAACAGCACGCTGGTCGATGGGACGAGTGACAGAAACTCACCCAGGACCAGATGGAAGAGTCCGCGTTGTTACCCTAAAAACAAAAAACAACAGACTGAAACGTCCTGTGACCAAGCTATCGCTTCTACCAATAGAGAACAACAAGGACGCAGATGAAGAAACTTCCGACCAACAAACACGACAAGCATCTGTTGACCACCCAACACGAAAACGAACCAGGAAAAGGCCGTCATTCCTGACTTACCTGTGCTTGTGTTTCGTACTAATTACTACGTGCACAGCGTCGCACATCCCACAATTCTGCAACGTCACGGAATCAGATGCATCAAAACTTGTTTATTTCGACAAGGTCGCAGACTTGCACATAATCCAAGATCAATGGAAAATGGTGGTGTACTATATAACATGTCAACATACTGGCGAAGCCTTGAAAACATAGAACAGTACGTGAACCATTTGACCAGTATGTGTAAAGAAGAACCAGCCTATCTCTCCATCGCTACTCAGTTTCAACACGAAATAACTGAACTCAAACTCAACAACTACATCCTACATTCGGAGCATACCAAACGATCAAAACGAGGACTAATCGATGGGGTTGGATACATAGCCAACTCCTTGTTTGGTGTTCTGGACGAAAGATTCGCAACTGAGTACCACAAAGACATAGAACTGATTCACGAAAATGAAAAACATGTGCAGAACATCTACAAACAACACACGTCTATTATTGAAGGCGAATACAACATGCTCAAACGGAACGAAGAGGTGATGAACAAGCAGTTTTCCATCATCGGTCAACATCTTAAGGAACAAGAAAACAAGGTGAAACTAGATCGAGAGAATGCGATTTACATCACGTCAACCGCACTAGCCGCCAGCCTGATAATCTCAAACCTGCATCGAGTACAACAAGCGATGATGGATCTAGTGACAGATGTACGCAATGGACATTTGGACACGCACCTATTGAAACCTGACGAATTCCAACAACAATTGAATATTATATCCAGACAGATACCTAACGATCTCTCACTACCGTGTATAAACAATGATGACTGCATACAACAAATGTACAAACGAGCACGTGTTCACGTGAGGCCTATCGAAGATTTTCTTATATTTGATGTAAAACTTCCGCTGATATCAAATGAACAATACGAATTAAATCGTGTGATACCAATACCTAAACTACAAGGCTATGGAACAATAAAGATCGTCCCATCATCTAAATACTTGGCGGTGAACCTAAGAAAGGATTTATTAATAACACTAACCGATAACGATATAACATCATGCGAACATTTCAAGGAACATCAACTATCACGCAGTCTCAACCTTCCAGTACACAACATAAAGACGACATCGGCGATTTGCGAGGCGCAAATTATAAACAACGGTAAGTGTAACATCTCCAGTTGCAAGACGGCAGCCGCCGCCGATTGTACGAGCGAGTGGATCATGTTACACCGTGGCGCGTGGCTATTCTCGTGTTGCGAGGAATGCTCGGTGCGCATATTTTACCCAGCTGGGATAGCCCCACAAGTACTACGTCACACCGGAATCATCACTTTAGCAGAGGGCTGCGTACTAAAAGGAGAAAACGTAGTACTCCATTCACACAGTACTAACAGGTTCCAGAGTACCCTTAAAATTAACCCGGACGAGCAATACATACCAGAGTCGGGGATTAACAACATCATTAAGGGTGCTGGCAGCGATTTCACCTTCAAACCTGAAGATCACCTGAACCAGTTCAAGGTCATTAAACAACACATAACTCAGATAAAGAACGAACAGCAGACCTTGAACAGGCGAGCCGACAGCCATGATGGCCACCACTACACCATGTATGGACTTCTCATACTGGTTGGTGCAGTTATTGGAGCCTTTGGTGTCATTAAAATCAAACGAGGTCTTGGAAACAGGCGCCGGGTGAAGCCGGAGTCCAAGGAGGTGAATACAAGAACAGCTGACACGAACAACACAGCAGCAGTGGACACCGACAGCGTCGAACTCCGCTCGTACCGCAACACGGTGGACACGGCTAGCTCACCGATACCGGCCCGTAGTGTTTAGTTTTAATTTTTGTTTTCCTTTATTTAAATTCGGAAGCATGTACGGGCTACGTACATACTACATACATTTTTGCTGAATGGCGGTATCGGGCGCCCGAGCGCACCCCGTAACATTTATTATAAGTTAGTTGACAATAAACAGTCGCTCCGACAACATCGTTTCACTTTTCTCCAACATAACATTAATTACGTAGCTTCATAACATATAACAATTAACAACAATAACATAACAAACAGGGCGTTCTCTACACATACAAGAGGCGTCCAAAACATAAGGGATTCCTTAAGCTTTGGGTGTCCCTTAATCGTCAGTGAAAACAAAACTACTGTCAGATGTCACCTAAATCTTTTTAAGGGTCCCTTAAAATTTAGGGATCTTGCGCGCGTGCGTCGCTACGCAGCGTCAGCCGATGATAGATAGAAGTCTGAATCTGAATCGAAATAACCTTGGCCTCCTTCGCACCGGCGCTTTCTCGGCGCGGTATCCAGTGCATTTTTCTCGGAGCATGTCTCGCGATCATTGAAGGTTGATTTCAGCGTTAAGTTGGTACATACTTTGTAGTTTTCCCAATCATGTAATTTACGTAATAGCTGCATACAATTGACCACCGTAGATTTACTCGCTCGAGCCCGCAATCGGCTTCAAGTTTGTTTTATTTTATTTTATTTTATTTGGACAACCAACAGCTTTCTTACTAAATTATATAAGAAACAGGATACTAAACACTCTTAAGCCAAATACAGGTTATTAATAAGTAGGTGTTCACAAAAATGGTAGATGGCGCCACATATTCTGTGTGGCATTATACAAGAGATGGAAAAACAAAAGAGTAGAGAGAGAAAATCATTATTAACAAAGCCATACAAATATAATAATATTTTAACCGTAAAGGATTCACATAATAGAATAGATGGAACAGTTCTTTATTTCTGTAACAGAACGATTATAGTCAAAAAATTCGCTAAAAATTAAATTTGTGAAAATATTCTGCCTCGTCGTAAATAAGTCTACTAGCTCAGAAAATTTGCAGTTAAAGCTTTTAAACGTACGCGGAAAGAAAGAATTTCTACAATAATTTTCACGGCAGCGAGGGATACATAGGCGAAGGTGGCGAGCGCGAGATGAGAAACACGGCGCTACAAGCTTAATCTCAGTTAGCAGGGAGGGGCAGTCAATCCTATCCGACACTATATTATGCAGGAAGGAGAGGTCAGCAGCCTCTCTCCTTCTTTGGAGGGGTAGCAGGTGGTGATGCTTACAACCCTTACTATAGTCAAAATTACGATTTGAGATTTTAGTCTTGAAGTTGATAAAGCGCAGGAATTTTCTTTGGAGCTTTTCAAGCAGAGTTATGTATTTATCGTACCTGGGATCAAAGACTTCTATGTATACACCAGACAGGACATCTCTAACTTGCATTGTCAACCATTGCAAATATGCCAATGAGCATCTTCTCGCTCATACGATGCTCAGCTCTCAAAGTGACTGCACGTGTAGCAGTGAATAGCAGTAAAAATTATGATCCGAATGTGCCATGCACTAGCACACTAGCGCTGCGTGTTGTGATCGTTGGTTAGACGATTTAATCTCGTAAAGCGCTGTAGCGGATTTTAGTTTAATTATACAAAAAATGACAACTATTTGTGCTTTGAATAGCTTCTCTAGTACGTAGTACATATATACCTCTTTGCCTGGGATTCCAAACCTGGGAGCATATTCGAGTTGACTACGATTACGGTTTTACGGTCGGTCCCTCCCCTCGCGGCAGGTGGGACGTGTGGCGCACGTGCACGGTGGGCCCGGCCGACGAGCTGGACGCGCGCTGCCAGACCTGCGTGCTCGTCACGTCGCTGGCGGCGCTCGAGCGCGTGCGCGCCCAGCGGCCCGCCGCGCTCCAGCGCGCGCGCGCCGCCGCCGGCTTCTCGCTGGGCGAGGTGACCGCGCTCGCGTTCGCGGGCGCGCTGCAGCTGGAGGCGGCGCTGCGGCTGGTGGAGCTGCGCACGGCGGCCATGCGCGCGGCGGCGGCCGACCGGCCCGGGGGCATGCTCACCGTGTGGCTGGCCCCCGACGCGAGCCTGCCGCGGGCCCTGCGCCTGGCGCGCGACCGGGCCGCCGAGCGCGGCGTGCGCGACCCCGTGTGCCAGGTCGCCAACTACCTGTACCCCGGCTGCAAGGTGCTCGCCGGGGACGAGGAGGTACGTGCGCGGGCGCGGCTCTCGCGGCGCCGGCCGGCTCCACTCACGACGGTCCTCCCTCGCAGGCGCTGCGCTGGCTGGAAGCGGAGGGCGGCGCGCACGGCGTGCGGCGGGCGGTGCGCGTGCGCGCGTGCGGCGCCTTCCACACGGCGCTGATGGCGCGCGCGGCGGAGGCGGTGCGGGAAGCGACGCGCGCGGTGCGCGTGGCGGCGCCGCGCGTGCGCGTGGTGTCGGGGGTGGACGCGCGCGCGGTGCGCTCGGGCGAGCAGGCGGCGCGGCAGCTGGCGCGCGCGGTGGAGGCGCCGGTGCGCTGGGAGCAGGCGCTGCACGCGCTGTACGCGCGCCCGCGCGGGGAAGGCTTCCCGCTCACGCTGGCGCTGGGACCGGGCGGCACGCTGCGCGCCACGCTGCGCCAGGTCAACGCGCGCGCCTGGGACCACTCGCTGCAGGTCGACGTGTAGCGCTGGGACCGCGAGCTGCAGGTCGACGTGTAGCGCTGGGACCGCGAGCTGCAGGTCGACGTGTAGCGCTGGGACCGCGAGCTGCAGGTCGACGTGTAGCGCTGGGACCGCGAGCTGCAGGTCGACGTGTAGCGCTGGGACCGCGAGCTGCAGGTCGACGTGTAGCGCTGGGACCGCGAGCTGCAGGTCCACGTGGACCAGGTGGCGGCCACTCGGTGGCTGTCCGTAATGGTACGGTGCCACATGGAACTCTCAAATGTAAAGTTCTGCAATCTACTGATCGTATCACTGTATGATATAGACTCGGCAGCGGGCGGCAACCTTGTCATCCAAAAGAGCCAAATACTATAATAATATAAACAATTACGCAATTGAGATTTATTCAAAGAGCCATTTTTTAACCTAATGATTTTATTTAGTAGGAGACATTATTACGGAAATACTTAGGATTAAAAGCACACTCTCGAGCTTGCCTTTGTCAAATGAGTCTTAGTTTAACTAACAGTAAATTAAATTAAATTTGGTGTCATACTTGTAAAGAGAAAATTTATTTGAAAATACAACTAGTTGTATAATATTAAAAGTTTTCTTAAACATAACTACAAACACTGCACTAACTAACGTGAACACTCCCCAAGCATTAGTAAGTTGGGTTTGTATGATGTAGTTTTTAATTTGAGACATGATTCCAAGTTCTCATCAATAAGTCGATTTCTTAATTTACTCTTGATAATGTTCATGCTTGAAAATGATTGTTCGCATGAATATGGAGACCCAAATAAGGAAAGAACAGCAAACGCTAGTTTTTTCAGTTGATCATATGAGTCAGGAATACTATTCCAAGTGTTAAACATCAAAATATCTTCCCTATCCAGCTCTTTTAACGCAGACCACTTGTGTTGTACACTTAATTCACATTTATTTTTCTCTAATAGCTCTAAATCGGCACAAAGACGCTCGAATTTTGAACTCCACAGTTGTTTATTTTTTAGGGCCAGCAACTGCATTTCAAAGCTACCAGTGTCAATTTTAAAGGGTGAAAAATTAATTTCTGCTATCTTGGCATTCAGAGGTTTTATTACAAAAGCTAATGTCGCTTTACTATTTCTGAAGTCTTTGAACCTGGCGAGAAAAGCTTCCTTCATATTTACCAGTGTCCTTTTGAATTAGCAAATGTCAATATTAAACACATCTTCTCGGATACTTTAGTAGGCATGGAAAGTGAATTAGAGTTTCTCTTTCAAAATCTTCAGCAAAAAGGGATAACTTGTTTTCGAATGAAATTACTTCTTCTAACATCAAAAAAATTGTGTTTCCTTTTCCTTGTAACTTACGATTAAGCTGATTTAGATGAGAAGTAACATCCACCATGAAATAAAATTTCTGGATCCACAGATCATTCGTTAGCTCTGCATAGTGAACACTCTTCTCACGAAGAAATGCTTTAATTTCAGTAAATAGTAAAGCGGAACGTTTTAAAACATTTCCTCTCGATGGCCAACGAACCTTGTCATGCAGCAGGAGACCTGCATACTCACTCTCTAACTCGATTAGAAATTCTTTAAATTGGCGATGATACAGAGCCTTAGCTACAATAGAGTTGAGAGATCTTAATCACCAAATCCATTAGTTTGCAAATGTCTTCAGGAAATGTCTGCGCGCATGCGCTGTGCTTCTTGATGAATAATACAATGGTAACTAAGTATATCGTGATTAATTTTTTCTTTCAAAATAGCAGCAAACCCATTTCTTGTACCTGTCATACTTTTTGCTCCGTCTGTTGAAATCGAGACTATATTTTCTAACGAAATTTGATCTTTTTGAAAGCACTCAATTACAACTCCACGCGTTTGTCCTTTGAGTGGCAATAATCGCAAAAGTTCCTCTTTTGGGCCTGCCGTAGAGATAAATCGCACAAAAAGAGAAACTTGCGCTGTGTCATTTATATCACAAGACTCTTCAACTGCTATTGATAGAGTGGAAGCTAATTTAAGATTTTCGATTTGTTGGTTTGTACTTTGTTATGTTTGCAGACATTTTCACTGTTCTATCTTTTACTGTTTTAGCAGACAAAGGCACCTCTCGAATTTTTCTAAAAATATCTGCTTTATTCTTAAAATCTCGAAAAAGCTCTTCGGATGCACTTATAAAACAACTCTTTATATAGTCTCCGTCCGTATATGGCTTTCCTCTCTGAGCAATCTCCTGACTAACTACAAAACTTGCCATGTTAACATTGTTAGAAGATTGCACTGACTAACTACAAAACTTGCCATGTCAACATTGTTAGAAGATTGCACCCACTGAAACAGAAGTGGACCTTTCTTGTCTCCTCTGGAGTTCTTGGACTGCCTTGTTCCTTGCATCACCAACCGGGTATTTGATGCTAAATGATTCGTGTTTAGTCGTAAAGTGTCTTTCTAAATTAGTTTTTTGTTATGTGCCATTTTTTCGTGACAAATAAGACAGGTTGGAAGGCCATTTAAGTTTTGGAAAAATGCAAATTTTTCTGCCCACTCTACTTTGAATTCACGGTTTTCGTCTTCTATTTTTCTTTGCTTTTTCTTAGTAGCCATTGCTGGGCACTTAAAAAAAATGATACATTTTGAGTAATAATAAAGCATTAAACACTATTATAAAACAAAAATAAAAAAGTACATATATTACTTGTGGAATTTGTAGATGGAAAGATGTGTATGTATAGGTAACTGTATTAAATAGATGGTTATCTATCACACGTACAAGTATTTATACTTATATATAATTTTATGAATTGAATATATGAAGATCTTAAGTAGGTTTGCACTGTTTACGATTTACGGATTCTGATGTATTACCAAGTGAACGGTGAGACTGCGGGCGGAGTAATGGTAGACCTGACCGACCGGTGCAAATTGTAAAACAATGAATTTAGAGAAAAAACATTTTGGGTAAAAAGTATTTTTTAACCAAAGAGTTCTATGTACTACATAGAAGTCTTTGTTTTTAACTACAAATAGCAGTTACATTTCGGCGCGAGCAATTAGACGGAGATGAATAAAACACATGTTTGCGAGCGCCTCTTTCTTACTATTGTTGCTTTTTTTTATAAATGTGCCCCTTTTTTTATAGGCTTGCGTATTAAAAATGGTTACTTGTCTCTTGCATGGCAAGATAATAAGTAATATTCTGTGCCTGCACTAAACATTTTGTCGAAGAGCCGCAGCCGAGGAGTCAAAGAGCCGCGGTTTGCCGACCACTGGACTAGGCTAACCTGACCTGACCGATGATAACCTATAAATAAAATTACTAGACTGTGAGATTAGGTCATAAGCTTTAAGCTTAAGGACCGTCCTGGTATTAGTATATTCTGTAATCTGTGGTATTAGGAAAATGTTATTGCCATCGTGGCTCTGCTTTCCTCGCGTATGATAGAGGCAATTGTTACAATTACCAGCTCCAGCCATCATTATTAATATTTTTTTTTTTTAGAATTAGTTCTTGACCTGGATACAAAGTCCTTCAGTCGCAATATTAAAAAGTCTACATAGTCTGCATTATATTTCACTTAGTCATAGTAACAGTCATAGTCCAGTCCAAGTCAGGTAGTCATAGTCCAGTCAAAGTCATGCCTAGTAAAGTGGTGGCAACTTTACTAGAGGCTTCTATGGTGTTTTGGAAGCAACACGAAAAACCACGTTTCACCACATTATATCACTTGCCCACACTCATGCTCGTAATTCAGTACTTAATGCGTAAAACACCACCAATTTTAAACATTAACACTGGATAAAACACAAGTATTGAAAAATAATACAATGCAACGACGTGAACTTTTTCGCGTTCCCGCCAAAACTCCCTCATTATTAATATACGAGTCAGTGTTGCCAACGGTTTAACTAGCTCTCCACCAGATTCAACTTCTAAAACCACCAGAAAACCACTAACTAAAACGGCCCTATTTTCGATTTCACTAAATTTTCCACTCAACTAATTTTCATTAGATTTTACCAGTTTTTACGCAAGAAAATAATGTATAATAGCAATTGTAATTAGTAAATAAGCATAAAATTATTAGAATCAACAAGTCAAAGTGAGTTTCAAGCGATCACTGACCACGTATCTTGTAGTTCCAGGCAAGTATACCCCATCGTAGGACATGTCATTGTTTAACAACATCAGGCGAGACAGTGGTAAAATGCTTGAACTAACTGCAACTAGTAGTTCTGCGAACAGTCGACCTCACGATAGGCGGGGGTTCAGAAATTGGTAACTTAAACCAAATCCTGGTTATCCAAATAAAAAAAAATCCTCGTTGGTCCAAGTTTCTGAAACGACAGTGCGAGCGTGAAAGTTCACCTAGGTAATCAGCGCTATAGAAATATAATATGTAGAAATGAACACCACTGTAACACAAGGTACATAAGGACCAATTTAAGTTGAAAAGCGCGAGCGGAGCGAGCGCGAAAAATTTTCAATCACACCCTGAGAGAATTTGGCAAAATAAATTTAGGAAGAGCTCAAATGCTTTTGTGTTTAGCTTGACCACAAACCCCCTGAATCTGTCACTGCCCAGAAATATAAGTGCTTGAAACAACTTACTCCTTTCCCGTAATTTTTATCAAAATCTAAAATTACGCTTACCTACATTAGAGCCTTTGAGGACTTTATGCTTAGATTATCAACCGTATTCACAAAAATAACTTTGCTAGGCCATTTTCACACTATGTTGCTCTAAATGCGGCTCTATGATGGGGTAATTTGAGCTACTCTGTTCAAACTAGACTAAAACTACACTATTTAACAACAACTAATGCCATGGAATTCCACCGCCATATTACCAACTAGCTGACCCGCCCCGGCTTCGCATGTGTCAATTAGTTTTACGCTTTATATCAGTCTAAAGAAAGAGAGAAGGAAAAATATAAGGGAAAAGGATGAATGGATGAAACGGCGCCATAACCTTCATCCCTTCTCTTTCCCATAGTACAGGAGATAGATAGGAGTGGCTTTGGACCTAATACTGAAGACTGCATGCATTGGCGTATCTAGGCATATTTTCCAGGGGAGGCCGGGCCGGTATTAACTATATTAATATATGCAAATGTGATGGCCTTAAGGCCTCTAGGTTTGTATAGGTCGTAGCATTTTAATCCGATCTCTTTGATCTGATAATAAACACCTTACCTATTGTAGAAAATAGGTGGTCAATAAGATACTACCTAAAATGAATGCGCAGTGAGCGCGAAAATTTACCTAATCAGTGCTATAGAACTATAATTATGTAGAAATTAAGGGCACTGTAACAAAAGGCATAAAGTAATTTAAAAAGCGCAAGCAGAGCGAGCGCGAAAATTTTTCAATCATAGGCAGTTAGCCTGACAGATTTTGGTACAATAATTTTAGGAAGAACTCTGATGCTTTTGGGTCGAGCTTGCGCCCCTTAGCCCTCTAAATCCAGCACTGCTCGGATTTTTTTTAAACAATTTTACTCGTTAGTTATTCCGTAATTTTTACAAAATCGAAACTACTCTTACATGTTAATCTAATTTTTTCTTTGGTCTGATAATAAACCTCTTACCCATTGTAAACAAATTAACAAGGCAATAAAAATAATGCGCGAGCGCAGCGAGCACGAAAAAACATAATCAGCACTGGCGGACTGATCGGACTGTAATATGTAGATATTAACGCCATTGCAACACAAGGCACAACGTAACTTAAAAACCGCGAGCGGAGCGAGCGTGAAATTTTTTCAATAAATACCCTGACAGATTTTTACAAATTAATTTTAAGAAGAACGATTAAAGATTTCAATAATTTGAATCGCGAAAGTAAATACCTAATTTTAAATAAAACAACGGCTAATGAAAAATTTTAGTCTGTAACTTCATCATCGTTGGTTTTAGATTGATACGATTCTTAGTACCGATTTCTTTGTTTGATTAGAACTACTAAACCACTAGAAAAAACCACCAGCCACAACGCAATTTTTCGCCACTAAACGAAGGGTTGAAACCACCAGTTCTAGTGGTAAAACCACTAAGGTGGCAACACTGATACGAGTGTAGTATTCTTAGATAGTCTGTATCAAGTTGGTACTCTCTTACTCTATGGTTTTAATATGTCAATGGTATGTAGTCTGTGGATTATTGAATTATTAATATTGCGGGTTGTCAAGGTTGTGTCAAAGAGTGCGGTCGTTTTGGCAATCTTTTAAATTGAAAATATCTTATATGTAGAGTATTTTGTGTAAAATATTAGTGTAAAACTTGTAGATTAAGTTTTTAACATCATTCATTGGTAAGTTTTTGTAAATTTCTTTGCCCTCATTTTTATACATAGTCTTCATTTGTTTTAGTCTCTTTTCTTCCGTGAGTTGATGGAAACGGACCCTGGAGGGGGGGCTGGTTGGGCCCCGAATAATAACCAACCAAAGCAAAATGATATCATTTTCGCAGATAGTTACTCTATTCCCTCGCCGGTTGAATTTGTTTCGATCGCGTCGGATTCTTCAGATGTTGTGGAACGTTCCCTTCAGCAGAGCAATGGTACCACCAGTACCATTAAACGCAAAAAGCATTCAAAAAAACACTTAAAAAAGAGCAGAGATGAAAAACAGTCTCAGGATTCAATCATACCTTTGGGTCAAGCTGTACCATCATCAAATTCAAACCTTGATTCCCAAATCACTGATTCTCTTGCCTCTCCGTCTGCTACGGTATCGCAAACTCCATCTATTCCCCCTTACATCCCCTCAGGTAGACAGATTTATAAATCCACAGATAAAGGCCCATTTGTTGTGCATGTACAAAAAATTGAGCCTTCTCCGACTTCTGGCTTTGTCTTACACCCAGTGATCTTTGGCCGGTTTCTGGTGAAAAACCGTATCTGCAATATAATAGATGGCAGCGTTCAAAGAATTGGGCGCAACAGAATTTCCTTGACGTTTAGTGATGCAAATTCAGCGAACAATTTTGTTTCAAATGATGTCTTAACGAAAAATGAGTACAAGGTGTTCATCCCTTCGTTTAGCACAGTTCGTTTAGGTCTTGTGAAGGGAATTCCAACTGAATGGTCAGAAGAGGAAATCATAGAAAGTATTCATGTCCCTGTTGATGGTTGCCCGATAATAAAAGTGCGTCGATTAAACTATAAAGTGGTCATTGATGGGGTTCCTGTTTATAAACCATCTCAGTCATGTGTTCTTTCTTTTGATGGTCAAGTTCTTCCTGCGCGGGTATTTATGTGTTTCAACTCTCTCGTTGTTGAACGGTATTATTATCCTACAGTACAGTGTTTCCAATGCTGTCGGTTCGGTCACACAAAGAACAGCTGTAGATCAAAACCACGCTGCTATAAGTGTGGAGAAGGTCACACTGGCGATTCATGTGACGTTGAAGAAGGCTCTTCCCCCTGTTTATCTTGTTCGGGTCTACATTATTCCACAAGTAAGAGCTGTCCTGAACTCAGTAGGCAAAAGCAAATTAAAATCTCAATGGCAGAGAAAAGTATGTCATACTCCGAAGCATCTAAATTGCATCTGCCTATAAGAGGCAAAAGTTACAGTGATGCAGCTAAAACATCTTATGCCAGTGTTTCCGTTCCCTCTGTACCGTTATCTTCTCCCAATAAATCAGTCTCTCAATCTTATAGGAAGACAATATTCGTCAAACCCAGACCTCCCCCATTACAAAAACAAGGCTATGATCGTTATGCTCATCAGGCTATAATTAATAATCCAGTTATGCCTAGTAATAATGGTGTTGCTCTTAATCATCATAATAATGACTCCTCTCCCTCCCCCAGTAGCATTTTGGAGCTTATTCAGGCTCTCACTAGGCTACTTAACTCTCCTGCTTTTGTACCGTCCAACGCTGCCCAAGATTCCTCCACTTCTGTATTACAATCCTTCCATGATGGCGTCCTCTCTAGGGCTGCAATGGAATTGTCAAAGTCTTAACAGTAAAAAATCTGATCTATTGTATATTATTAATAAATATGATCCATCTATTATTGCCATCTCTGAGACTTGGCTTAAGCCTGGTTCCTTTTTTAAGGTACCTCGCTATCTTTGTTTCAGAGATGACAAAGCTGATGGGTATGGCGGTTCAGCCATACTTGTCAGAAACTCTGTAAATTCTCATCTTGTAAATATCCCTTCTCCGTGCATTGTTGACAACCTTTCAGTAGTTGCTGTCAGGTTAAAAAATATATCATTTGTTTCATTATATATCCCCAGACCTTCATTTGATATATTAAATAAAATTCTCCATATCTTATCCCATATGCAAGGTCCATTTATCATAATGGGTGATTTTAATATTCATCATCCTGCCTGGGGCTGTCAGGCCTCTGACTCTCTTGCCAATCACATATTTAATATTATGGATAGTTTAGGGTTGTGTTTACTGAACACTGGTTCTCCCACGCGTCGTACAAAGCCGAATGAACGGGTTAGTGCCATTGACCTGACTATGGTGTCAGCAAGTCTAGCTCCTTCAATGACCTGGAAAACCTTATCATCATCCTTCGGTAGTGATCACTTTCCAATTCTCCTTAACCTCCCTTTTTCCAAAATCAAACCACTTCCATTCAAACCATTATTAGAATATAATTTAAACAGTAAAACTCAGTCTGATGAATGGTCAAAATTTTCATCACTACTTGAACATTCTGCTTCTGATCTTCCTGTCATTCTTCCTGATTCTCTGAACAATTGTCTTAGAGCATTGATAAATTGTATTCATTCTGCTGCTAAACACACATTCCCAGCAAAGGTACAAAATTTAAAGCATAGATCCCCTCCGTGGTGGGGTCAAGAGTGTAAGGCTGCTGTTGCAGATAGGCTAAGTGCTGAAAATATATATTGTGAGAACATGACAAATGCAAATTATGACAATTTAATCACAGTCATGTCTAATACTAAACAAATTCTTCACTCCAAAAAGTCAGAGGGGTGGGAAAATTTCTGCTCTACTATTTCCCCTAACGTTCATTCCTCTTTTGTGTGGAAATCAATCCGAAAGTACCGTGGTTCATATAGAGAACCATCCCCTCCATATCCTAGTTATGAGGGTTGGTTTGAACAATTTATGGATAGACTGGCTCCTCCCTTTGTTCCTGATTTTGTCAATACTATGGCATCTAGTTCTTCTGTTTATGATGCAAGTTTTACTCCTTTTTCGATGCAGGAGTTGCGTCTTGTTCTATCTGCTCTTAAAGATTCCTCTCCTGGTCCGGATGGGATCCCTTACTCTTTTTTGGTTAAAGCTGGAGAAAAAGTTTTAAGCTATTACCTTGAAATTATAAATTTGATGCTAGATTTAGGGTTTGCTCCAGCTGCAATGAAAACTCAAATAATTGTTCCAGTTTTAAAGCCCGGCAAAGATCCGGAAAGCCCTGATAGTTATCGTCCAATAGCTATGTCTTCTGTTCTGACAAAGATTGTGGAACATCTTGTAAAAAACCGACTTGAATGGCTAATTGAATCTAGAAATATTTTGCCTGAATCACAATATGGTTTTCGAAAAGGTAGAGGAACTTTAGATAGCTTGTCCATTTTTGTTACAGATATTAGACTCTCTTTTTCTAGAAATGAGTCCATTGTTGCTGCATTCCTCGATATATGCTCTGCATATGATAATGTTAATCTCTCAATCCTCAAAAATAAGATGGAACATCTGTGTCTTCCAAGGAAAATTATTAACTTCATACTTAATCTTTTTTTAGATCGTACTGCTCAGCTTAGAGTTGATGGTGAGATAAAATGTTCAAGATCGGTACATAAGGGTTTGCCTCAAGGCTCTGTTTTAAGTCCTCTCCTCTTTAATTTGTATACTTATGACTTAAATAAGTGTGTCTTACCTTATTCTAGAGTACTACAATATGCAGATGATCTTGTTTTATATGTGGCTGATTGTGATATATTAAGTGCTGCCAACAAATTATCTCAAGCTCTCGAGTCATTAAATATTTGGCTAGGTCATAATGGTCTAGATGTAGCCCCACTAAAAAGCTCCATTGTTATCTTTACCAGAAAACGGTTGAAACCGAGACTTAACATACTGCTTAATAAAACCAGGATTCCTGTAGAAAACGAGAAAAAGTTTTTAGGTCTTGTTCTAGACAGCAAATTAAACTTTTCTTCGCATATTAACTATGTTTCAGTTAAATGCGAGAAAAATCTCAATATTTTACGATGCTTGGCTGGTGTTTGGTGGGGTGCTCACCCCTATTACTTAAAGCTCCTTTATAATGCTATAATCCGTAGTGTTATAGACTATGCTTCATTTTTATATGAGCCAGCTTGTAAAAGAATGCTCAATGCTTTGGACTTAATTCAGGCAAGAGCTTTACGTATTATCATAGGAGCAATGAAGTCTACCCCTAAAAATGCTATGCAAGTGGAATGTGATGATCCTCCTTTAGATCTGAGACGTCAATATCTCTCGGATATGTTTTTATTTCGTTTGTTTCAGTTTTCCTCCCATCCTCTATTTCCAAAACTGCAGCTTTTGTTTAGGTATATTTCTATGCCTTACTGGAATCATAAAAAGACTCCTTGTCTAGTTACAAGTTATGCAAAAATTATTAACCTTAGATTCACTACCCATAGAACTCTTAAACTTCCCTTATTTGAATTTGATTATCAAACTATCTTATATCAACCCTCTTTACATCTTAATTTAGATTTGATGAAAGGGGATACCTTCGCCAATAAACACTTTCTTCGGATTAAAGATAATCTTTGGCATGGTTGGCATTGCATTTTCACAGATGCATCTAAGCTAGATCAAAATGGGTGTGTTGGTGTTGGTTTATTTCATCAAAACTATAATATTGTTCAAAAGATTAAGTGCCCCCCTGAAACATCAGTTTTCGTTGGTGAATGTAGGGGTATTATGGAAGCTATCAACTATATATTGTTGTTCAAATTAAATAAAACCGTTGTATTCTCTGATTCATTGAGTGCTCTTCAAGCCTTCCAGAGTAATCCTTTTAAAACAGGCTCCAAAAACTGGATCATATTTAAATCTAAAGACTTGCTGTTGAGATGCTCTAATTTAGGCTATTCTGTGCACCTAGCTTGGATCCCTGGTCACAGCAATATTACTGGCAACGTAAAGGCTGATGAGATTGCCAAACAAGCAGTCATCTGTGGGGATAAAGTCCCTTTTAAAAATTACCCCCAAGACCTTTTGCTTTTGCCTACCCGTGACTTAAAATCTAGATGGCTGAATAGATGGTTGATAACTAGTAGACGGACAGGTTCAAATTATGCTAAGTATCAACCCAACATTCAAATTAAACCGTGGTTCTTTAAATTTAAATACAATAGAAGAGTATGTTCCACAATATCTAGGTTAAGATTTGGCCATTGCTGTTCTGGCGTACATTTAAAAAAACTGCGAATAAGAGACTCATCCATCTGCGAATGTGGTATGGACGAAGCTGACTTAAACCACATTTTCTTCGCTTGCCCTAAATTTGACCATAATTCATTATTCAACTCATTAATCCATTATAAATTTCCATTCCCAGTTCACATAGATAATATTTTGTGTAAAATAGACCCTACTTCAATAGATATATTATCATCTTTCATTACTGAAAATAATATTAAATTGTAATCAATATATCTTATAATGTAATTATATTCAATGCTCCTATGTAAATCCTGTTGTATCCCATTATTGTAAATAAATAAACATATTCTTCATATTGTCATTATGTAGCGTAGTTTGTAGTTATAGGATATTTTTTTCTTTTGTTTCAGGTACCCGAAGTTCAAAATTTCGTTTTTATTTATCATTTCTCTTTTGACATGACGCTGGCAAAAATGTGAAAAACAACTGCCATTAAAAAAAAAAAAAAAAAAAAAAAAATTATTAATATTATTGAGTGACTGATTGTATTTTGATATGCTGGTGGAATAATAATATTGTAATAAGAGAGTAAACAACATTATGAGGAATCCACGTGTTTTTATCATCATGATCATCATCAAGATCCCCAACAGGACAATACAATAGAGCCCGTGAGTGCAATCAACTTACCTACGATTTAGCGTTTCGGGCGAAAACGGTTTTCACCTTTTAACTAAGATGATAACAAAATGTTTTGATAATGGTGTCAACCGTTTAGATAGGTGAACCATGAAATGATTCCACTTGTTACAATGTGTAATCCCCAATCCCAACAGCCACATTGTCATTTTTGCCTTTTGCCCAAGGTAGCTAGGTAGGTAATGATGTTATGTTTGCTTTCCATTAAACAAATATAAATATTCTTTTTGTAAGTATATACAATTATACCAAATTATTCATATATTTTCAGCTTTAGTATACATACGTAACTGATAGTGCCTCAACAGGTACTTATTCTAAGGCTGACCCCCACATTAGGCGGTAGCGATCCTCGAGCGACTTACCGCCGCGATAACGCGGCGAGTTTTACCATTGTGCGGCGTATGTCGTCGCGATATCGCGCGAAGTCGCTCGAGGATGGCTACCGCCCAGTGTGAAGTCAGTCTATGGCCTCGACTACTCTGTTTATTAATAGCATCTGTTTAATGTTTCTAACGGGTTTTCATAAAAACAATATTTGTATTCCATTCATTGTATTCGTTTTCTATTTTCCAATCTATCTAGGTTCTAGAATGTATGAACTGTCTAGGCTGATCCCACATGGAGCGCTTTCCTCAAGCGTCGCGTGTGTACGGCGCGCGGCGTGTGTACAGCGCGCGGCGTGTGTACACCTGCGCGCCGCCCGCAAGTGCTGCAGTCAGTCACAAGGCGGGACAGTGTTGTGTTAGCTCACATCGTGAAAATTTTCATTGCATTACCCTAGAGCTTCTTTATCCATATAAAGCTGCCCCCACATTGAGCGGTAGCGATATCGCCGCGACATTTTACCATCGCATCGTGCGGTGTGTGTCGCCGCGATATCGCGCGAAGTCGCTCGAGGATCGCTACCGCCCAATGTGGGGTCAGCCTAAAAGCAAAAACAATTTATTTTTAATTTTTGTGTCTGTCTTATCTAAAAAAACTCAAGCGTTGGTTTACTCGCTACTTTTATTTTTGGTACAATTCGACAAAAAGATATATCAATTCTATATACTACATCAGTTACAATATAAATATCTGAGTAAATTTCTTTTTAATTTATTCAAATCCATCAAGAAGAAATGACAAAGTTATTACGGCGGGGTAATTACGTAAAATTTGCAACAGCAATGCGACAGCAGTAGCGAAGCATACATTCTCGACGCCACTAATGATGTATGACAGCAATCACCGCGAGATTTACGCCTGTCGCAAACCTGTTGCGAGTTAGGTAATTAGGGGGCGGTTTTAAAAAGGGAGTGTAATAAACGCGCCGCGCCCGCGCGGAACAGTGTGAAACGTCACGAGGCACGATCACCCGTCCACCGCCGCCGCCGCGCCGCCCGCCTCTATACTAGTCGTCGTCGGTTGTTTACCCTAATCGTGCGTGGTGTGCTTTGTTATTATTTATGTGGGATAGACGGATAGTCGTTGTTTTTATGTTTAATGGACATTTCAATATAGAAATAGATAGATAGGAAATATGGAAGTCGGATTTACCAAGGCCCGCCCAGTTGGACAATGTCCCAAAAATTGATTCATGGTTGCAGTATTTTTAAAACCAATAGGCTTGTTACGTTGCCGTGTGACGTCAGTCCACAGCTCACCGCAACTGGTGCCATCCAGGCATGCGCCGACGCAGCAGACAGTGTCTTATGTCATTTCACGTGGTTTTGAATGGCATAAGGTACTCCGGTCCCGGCCTTGGGGCCGGAAGCACCACTTTAGATTGTAGGACTAGTAAAATACGTACATCGTGTAATATTTGAACGTCAAATATAGATTAATTTACCATAGACAACATCTTAGTTTCTCTTCTGCATCCTCCACCTGCAGCCTCCGTAACTGGCGCAGTCGAGAGAGATATTCGAGTATAGGCTTACCATGATAGGCCATTCGGATATCAGAACCTACGAGTGCTACAGGACAGGAGGAGTATCCAGACATCGATACAGCGGCGAAGGAACTAATATGCTAAGTGAGTACCTTAGATTCATACTACGGTTGCTCTCCTTATTTTGTAATTTTCATTATAATTATTTAACCAAGTGTTAAATATAATTCCAAGATTTTCCAATCAGGCAATCGCGGACCCTTAGGTTTTTAGATAGTTTATAGGTAGATATAGGCATAACTTTTTCGATGTAGGATAATTATGTTCTTCAGCTATGAAGAAAAGATAGAAAGTACTTATACCTAGTTATAGTTAGTAATAAAATATTAGATTTTTATGGCCTTATGCTTATGCCCATTATGGTGGTATAGTACCTACCCCTTAATGAAAAAGTATTCTCCATGTTTTATAAAATTTTGTGGCAATAAATTAAATTCTTGGACCGATTTCTTTAAGACGAAGCAGGTTTCGAATTATTAAAATGTCTCTTTCGAACATCACTCTTGGTAATAGTTTTATAGGACAAGTGGTAGGTATTTCAGAATAAATTAAAGGGTATTTAAAAATTGTTGATCAGTTTTTGATCTGATTAAGTGCATATAGGTCCCTGCAGGAGGTGCAAGTACATATTATAGCACTCACATAAACCATTTAATATGAAATGACCAGAATAATTTCATCATGATACCTACAGCCTACAGCAGGGTTTGCGGGATATTCTATTGAGTTCTTAGTTCGGTTATGTAATTATAACCAAACCTATGTAGGTATGATGTTAAGTATTATGTGGTACAACGAGACCTACCACTACAGTAGGTACGACTAAGGACTAAGTACACTATAAAGAAACTCCCTGGCTACGGCCCTGTCTACGATACCAATAATGTCTAAAAAAAATAAGGGCGTATTTATACAAGCTCGCACAGGGCGCAGTAATAGTAGATTAGTAGCCAAGGGCTGTAAGGCATCAATTGCAGCCCGAGATATTTAGGCGCACGAGCGCAGCGAGGGCGCCTATAGTTTGAGGGTGCAATTGATGCTTACACCCGAGCCAACTACTCTGCTTTACATCTCAATTTTGAGGTAAGTAGAAAAAAACCGGCATTACAAGAATAAAACATTTTAAAGTAAAAGTTTTCTATTCCCGCCATTTTTCATTTTTTTTTTTTTTTCAAGAAAAAAAAAGAACGAAATTGAGCTTCGCCGTTCGATTTTAAAATTGATGACTATTATACTCATACGAAGACAAGGCTGAATAGCGAAGCGACCTCTTTTGTCATTGCGCTGAATGCATGATGTCTATTGCCAGTATGATGGTTAGATGTACGCGAACTTTTTGAAAGAGTGAAGAGTTTTTTTTTTAATTACTTACCGCCCTAGGGCTTTTCTAGCTACATTATTACCCTAGAGCGCTAATTGGTTACCTACAAGCCCCATTTGGGGGTAATAAGAACCTACTTACCGAATATGAGAGATGTAATAGTTATTTTCAACACATTTGCTCAAAAAATGCATTTACAAAGCCTGTATACATTGTTCGAAAGTTAAACATTACGCACCATACAACGTAGCGTGCGGTAAAATAGGTACTCTCACCTAAGTATCTATTTTACCGCATCGTTCCTTGTATAGCGCCGTGCGTAACCTTTACGGTTTTTTTTTAATTTCAATAAAACATATAAAAGAATTTCACCAAGGAGTTTCACAGTACGAGAGTAAATAAGCTGAATGATCGAAACTCCTTGGAAGCGATTTTTCTCAATACGTATGTCTCACTTTAATACTAGAGAAAATGAAACTAGAGATGTAGTACTAATTTTCACCACACGCACGTGGCGCCATTTGCATTGTAAATGCGCGCCAGTTTAGGCCATTTTCATATTAGTTAGATAAGGAACGTCAAAGGTTGTTTGTTGCGACTTTCCCACTAAGTGTAGGTTCCAGTAGCTGCTAAAAACGCCAAGAACGCTACGAAATTATGCCACTTTTTACCCAGATAATGCCATATCACATATGATCGTTCCAGTCAATGTGAACGAAAATAACGATAATTTTGTTTAAGTAGAACCCGCTATAATAAACGAAAGTTTGTTTCTTTACCTATTGTACTGTTTTCTCGCAAATGTGTTGAAAAACGTTGTATGATACACGTGCGGAAATTGGTTTCTACAAACTCGTGACTATGGTAAGCCCTCGACTTCGTCTCGGGCTTACATTTGTCTACTCGTTTGTAAAAACCAACTTACCGCCCTAATATCATAATAGTTATTTATGATATTAGGGCGGTAAGTTGGTTTAATAGCATGAATGGTTATTCGATAAGTGAACTTTCCGCGTTCCCGCCAAACAACCGTAACGCATGTTGTATTTTTTTTTTTTTTACAATGTATAGGCATAGCATTGGCCACTGTCTCACCCGATGGCAAGTGACGACGCGGCCCGCGATGATACACGCCACATGGTATTTTTCACTTCGGGTAGGTGGTCTTTTTTAAAACCGGGTCTCGTTTATGTAAGGAGACGCACCCGCTTATGTGAAAACATAAGTCCATGGAGATGCCGGGATCAGATCGTCCCCACACCGCACTCGCTCCGATCGCGTACGCTAGGTCAGACGGCCATCACACCCGGGCGAAGGGCGCGGGGCTTGCAGCGCGTACCGGCAGCGTTCCTCATCGAATAAAACGAGCGATCGTATTCAATAAATATAACAGATCTCATTTTATTTTAAAACCTCTGCACTACAAAAATACACGGGATACCTACAACTATGGATCGGTGGACAGTCTGCGGTCACAGGCCGAGCGGGTTGGGCGACAGCTGGCCGCCGCGCTCGGCGACCAGCGCCCCGAGCGCGGCCAGGCGCGCCTGCGCCGCCCGCTCGCGCGCGCCCCGCGCCGCGGCCAGGTGGCGCGGGGCGCGCGCGAGCGCCTCGTCCGCCCACGCGGCCGCCAGCGCGCCCTCGTGCTCCGCGCTCGCCAGCTGCAGGCGCGCGGCGCGCGAGGCGCGCGCCAGCACGGCGCCCGCCGTGTACAGCTCCACGGCGGTGTCGGCCAGCCGCGTCAGCAGCTGCTGCTCCTCCACCACGCCGCGCCCGTGCGCCACCAGCGCCGCCTCCACCACGCGCCCCACCTCGCCCACCAGCCGCTCCAGCTCGGCGGCCGCGGGGCGCAGCGCGGGCGCCACCAGGGGCGCCAGCTCGCCGCGCCCGCCGCCCAGCCCGACGGCGGCGCCGGCGCGACGCCCCGCCTCGCTGAAGATCAGCCCGAGGTTCGCCGCCGGGTTCTTGAACGCGCGCTGCAGCTCCTTCAGGTGCGACCCCGCGAACTGGATTCCTGCGGGGACCGGACGAGCGTGACGTCACGCGAAAGGGACCCGTGTCACGTCACGCGAACGGGACCCGCGTCACGTCACGTTAAATTTTTTTTAATATAAAAGCCTAGCGTTTCCCAAGATAGTATTGTAGGTGATAAGATTTTTCTTCCCATTCTTGTTATACACTATACAGAGCCGCACTGTGACCTCTTGGTGCGATTCAAATGACGAGCTAAACTGACCCGCTACAATACATAAACTGACCCGCTACAATACATAAACTGACTCGCTATAATACGTTAAATGTATTGTAGCGGGTCAGTTTAGGTCGTCATTTGAATCGCATCAAGAGGTCACAGTGCGGCTCTGTATAGTACCTACCTACCTCTAGCCTACGTCTAGCTACCTTCTGCGAGGTTAATTATTTATATAAGTTACTTGTATAGGTGGAAACTTGGGCCTAGTTCCTTTTATTGTTTACTCTTTTTTTACTGTTTAGTTAAGTAAGTAAGTTTTCCTATGATGAATAAATAAATAAATAAACTTGAATCGCGCTGAGAGGCACAGTGCGGCCGGTGAACCTTTCAACCGGAGGTGGACCACCAGATACGAAAGTATGAGGAATAGCTAAAAATGCTTTAAGGGGCTTAGGGACCGATTTTACACTTATATTTAATCAAATCAATGGAGTCACGTTCGTTAAAAAGTGGTTAAAAAGTATTAAATTCCGTCAAAATGACTAATTAAATCTGTTTTTGACAGAAGGTAATATTTTTTGATGAACGTCATTCTCTTTAGTTTGGCATTTAACATTAGTTCGTCGCATCCCCCGCTGTGCGCCCCACTGACCGGTGAGGGCGACGAAGAGGCGCAGGATGTCGTTGGTGCCCTCGAAGATGCGGAAGATGCGCAGGTCGCGCATGACGCGCTCGAGGCCGGTGGCGCGCATGAAGCCCATCCCGCCCAGGATCTGGATGGCCTCGTCCACCACGGTCCAGGCCGCCTCGCTGGCGAACACCTTGCCGATGGCCGCCTCCAGGTGGTAGTCCGCGGCGCCGGCGTCCATGTTGCCGCTCACCATGTAGGCCACGGACTCCGTGGCGTACTGCAGCGCCGCCATGCGCGCCAGCTTCTCGCGCACCTGGCCGAACTCCGCCAGGCGGCGCCCGAACTGCACGCGCGTGGCGGCGTGCTCGGCCGCCTGGCGCAGCGCCGCCCGCTGCGTGCCCGCCAGGGCGGCGCCCATGCCGAAGCGCCCGTTGTTGAGGATGTTCATGGCGACCTTGAAGCCGTTGCCGACGCCGCCCAGCACGTTGGCGACCGGCACGCGCGTGTCCTCGAAGTACACCTCCGTGGTGTTGGAGCACTTGATGCCCATCTTGTTCTCCGGCGGGCCGGACGACACGCCGCCGAAGGCGCGCTCCACGATGAAGGCCGTCACCTGCGGCCAGAGGCTCCGGTCAGCGGGCTGCGGGCGCTCGCCGCCGCCGCCGCCGTCCCGCTCGCACTCACCTTGTCCACGGTCTTGCCGTCCTTCTCGACGGCCGTCTGCGCGAACACCGTCATGATCTCGGCGATGCCACCGTTGCTGATCCAGATCTTGGAGCCGTTGAGCACGAAATGTTTCCCGTCCGGCGCCAGCACGGCGCGCGTCCTGCGGCGAGCGGCAGCGTCACGGAAGCGAGCGGTGGCGTTACGTAAGCATGCGGTGGCGTTACGGAAGCATGCGGTGGCGTTACGGAAGCATGCGGTGGCGTTACGGAAGCATGCGGCCGGCGGGGAGCTGGCTTCACGCGGACGGTACACAAAATTGTCTTTCCCCTGTTTTACTCCACTTGACAAGTAAGCGTTTAGAGTATAGGCTACAGCATGGAGAGAAATTCGTTATCTGTCAAGCGTACCACTTTTTTCGGACACTTTTTATATGATGTGGACGCTTTGATGTGAAGGAGTCTCACAGATTTGTACAGAAAAATCAGTTGACTCGAATCGAAAAAATATGGTACAATAGGGTCAATTCAGACAGAGCAGCAAAATGCTCGAGCACTTTTTAAGTGCTATTGGAATATCAACCTTAGTCCATCTAGACATGGCTGAAAATAGTATGCAACATTAAAATAGGTAAGGTTTTAATGTTACATACTATTTTCAGCTTTGTCTAAATTAAATAAGTTTAATATTCCAATAGCACTTAAAAAGTGCTCGAGCATTTTGCTGCTCTGTCTGGATTAACCCATACGGTGCTTATGGTGCGAGAGCCCACTGCGAAAATACCTACGTCATCGGGTACCCCAATAGGCTATCTTTAGATCGTTAACCGACACTTAAACGTTAAAAAAAACATGTCTGCCAGTTCCGATTCTGCCGGGTCATGGAAATAATCCACCTGCACCAACTTCAAATGCCTTGAATACTAAATTTCGCCAAGTTTAAACCTGGCAGACCTTTTAATCTATTATCAGGGTCACCTTAGCTATTATTAGGCGTAGGTTTTATCGGGGTATTCGCCGAGGTAGGTATGCTGGACTGAGGACTGGAGCCAATGCGCTATTATTGGCTGTTTCGAGTGACGCCCTAATAATGAACTCTAATACTTGGTCGAAACTAAGGCCGAGCTGCGAAGCGGCGATTTATATAGAACCATTTACGCCAATGTGTGGTGCGCGGTCGTCGTCTTTCATGCAGTTCTCTATTGGGGGTTATCTGTGCCTATTGGGGTACCCGATGACGTAGGTATTTGTGCAGTGGGCTCTCGCACCAATAATGGTGCGATAACGCAAACGTAGCTAATTACTACAATATGTTTGTTTCTTTCCTTCGCTACTGACGTGACGTAGCGATACGTGTGAGCAGTACAAATACTGGGTGGCGCAAAAGTAAAGACCCTATTTGGTTCAGCTATAACATTTTTTCTAAATTAGAAAACTAGATTTAGGTTTTTTTAAATGTATATTTGTGCCATTAAATTTCGTACCATTAGGATTTAAAGATGATGTCTTTTAAATGGTGACCTCCAGAGTTGATACACATTTGAGCCCTATTTATGACATTTTGCATAACTTGCCGTAACACTTCCTGCGATATGTTCGTTATTTCTTGACGAATGTTTTCTTTTAGAGCTGCGAGAGTCTGTGGCTTGTTCACATACACCCGAGATTTCAAAAAACCCCAAAGAAAGAAGTCTGGACTGGTCAGATCGGGTGATCTTGCAGGCCAAGGCAAATCGCCAAAACGAGAGATAACTCGGCTTGGAAAAGCGTCCCTCACTAAGTCCATAGTGTCGCGCGCTGTGTGTGCCGTAGCGCCGTCTTGTTGAAACCAGATGTGCTCCAGCCCCAATTCGTCCAAACTGGGTATCAAAAACTCACGTAACATGGTTCTGTAGCGTTCTCCAGTGACAGTTATCGCATTGCCTCCAGCGTCTTCGAAAAAATAGGGTCCGATCACTCTGTCAACACAGATGCCACACCATACAGTAACTTTTAGTGGGTGTAGAGGTGTTTCTTGAATAATGCGCGGATTATCAGTGCCCCAGAACCGAGTATTCTGCTTATTGACATGCCCTGAGAGATGGAAATGCGCTTCGTCACTCATAACCAATTTTGAAGGAAAATCATCTTGCAAAATGTCATAAATAGGGCTCAAATGTGTATCAACTCTGGAGGTCACCATTTAAAAGACATCATCTTTAAATCCTAATGGTACGAAATTTAATGGCACAAATATACATTTAAAAAAACCTAAATCTAGTTTTCTAATTTAGAAAAAATGTTATAGCTGAACCAAATAGGGTCTTTACTTTTGCGCCACCCAGTATAATACCGTTTTGATGATCTCTCTATGCTTTGTGTCTATACTCTAAGAGTAAGCAAGTATGAAGAAAGTGACATAAATCGGTTAACATCACAGAATTCACACTAGGTTAACATAAACAAAAAAAAGACAATTTTGTCTACCGTCTATGCTAACTAACAACAAAGCTTATATTATGTACGGACCGGAACCCGTTCGGAGGGAGGGTTCTGCAGGGGCTGGCAAAATCACGGTTCAACAATCTTCCGGGCGTCTTTAACCCCTGGTTTCTCGTACCTACGTTTCAAACTCAATAGGGCCAAAAAACTGTTGCTGGTCTTTTCGAATAGACGGCAAAGCCATCATTATCAACAACCTGAAGAACATAGGCCTCCCCTAGAGAGCGCCACTTTGAGTGGCTGCTCGCCTCCTGCATCCATCCATCGGCTCCCCGCGGTTTTCACCAGATCGTAGATCCACCGAGTGGGGGGCCGGCCTACGCTGCGTCTTCCGGTTCGTGGTCGCCACTCGAGAACCTTTCTTCCCCATCGGTTGTCAGATGAGCGATGTGGCCTGCCCATTGCGTAACTTAGTTAAACTTATTAAGGTTGCTTGCTATACACGTGGATCCATTATCTCGCTCGCGACATTTTTAAAGATATTAAATAACTTAATTTTACTTACGAATAAACTATATTCTGGTGAATAACATTACAAATATTTTCATACATAAAAGCAGCATACAAAGAATATGCCGTTGTATTCACGAAATCTTGTTTGTATGGTCTAGTATTCATGCGGTAGTTTTGTTGGACATGTGTAATGTTATTCATAAGAACATAGTTTCGGCAGATTTTTCGTAAGTTCAGTCATTTAATATATCTTCAAAAATACCGCAACGCGATGCGCGAGCGAGATAGAGGATCCGCGAGCATGGAGCCCTAGGAACTAATCGTTATGACTTGTCGATTGCAAGCGCCCCAATAGTAGATATTTTCAATCGTAAACTTATTATCGCGAGCGGCTTCGGAAAAAAGTACACCTGCGATCCGATCGATATTCAGTTATAAGATTAGGTACTAAAAACGCTCGTAGCTTGTAAAGTAACAAAAATCGTAAAATATAGATACAAGCATAACCGTCGAACCGTCGGTCGCTCAGTGGACGCGCACTCACTTGATGGAGCCGGCGTCGGAGCCCGAGGAGGGCTCCGTGAGCGCGAAGGCGGCGTACTCCCCGCCCGCCACGCGCGGCAGGTAGGCGGCGCGCTGGCGCTCGTCGCCGAACAGCAGGATGCCCTTGAAGCCGATGGACTGGTGCGCGCCCAGCGTGATGCCCACGCCCAGGTCGTGCGCGCCCACCACCTCCACGAGGCGCGCGTACTGCGTGTTGTTGAGGCCCAGCCCGCCCAGCTCCGCCGGCACCTGCAGCGCGAAGGCGCCCAGCTCCCACAGCCCGGCCACGGTGCGCGGCTCGATGCTAGCGTCGCGGTCGTTGCGCTCGGGGTCGTTCACCTCGCTGAAGAACCGCTCGACGGGCGGCACCAGCTCGCGCAGCGTCTGGCGCTGCTCCTCCGACAGCGGCTCGGGGAAGGGGAACACCTGCGCGGGCTGCACGCGCCCGCGGAACATGTTCAGCACGAAGGAGCCGCTCTCGCGCGCCTTGCCCGCGCCGGCCGCGCTCGCCGCGCCGCGCCGCCCGCACCTGCAACACGCGCGCTGCAGCTGCCCGTCTGCTCGCGTAGCAACGGACGGACGGTACCGGGGCAATAAAACCGTTTCGAGATTACTTATCCTCTAAGGATCTCATATAAATATCATATTTTGTATCCAGTATCTCTCAAGTTATTGTTAAAAAACAAAATAACAAAATGTGAGGCTAAATGATGATATTATCTGTGAATCCTAATTAAAAGAGATCTTGGAAACTTGGAAACTTGTAATTGGCCTAGTTTCTTTTATTGTTTACTTTTGTTCTACTGTTTAATTGGCTGTAAGTTTTCCTATGATGAATAAATAAATAAATAAATAAATTGAATTTTTCCTTGTGGCTTCTTATTATGCCAACGTTTTTTTCAAAAATCAAAAAAAAATATTAAAAGCTCCTAAGTTTCTAATTCATATAGGTTGTTGTGTTATAAAGCGCACTGTAGTCTAGACATTTTAATAAGATAGAAAACGATAGAGTTCAAGAGGGTCGAAAAAACTCACCAAATCAGCTTGGGCTTTGGAAGTTCACCTAATACCTATGAGGGCAAGTAGAATTGAAGTACTTCGGCCTTTTCCAACGCTTCCCTTTTCGTTACCACAGGATTGGTGCTGATTGCGAAAAACCGGTAAAATTCCAAGGGAACAACCGCGGAGCGAAAAATTAAGATATCGAGAGTGGTTGACCAACGACAAGTGACAAAAATGTAGGCGGGAATTAAAGTTGCCAATGTAGGCATCAAAAATTTAAACTATTTTGCAGGGTGTGACTCTTCAAAATTGAAATTAATACCAATAATGAACATAGGTAATTATTACAGTATACATTTATTTTTATCATATTAAGCTTGCAGTTAGTTGTTTTAATTAGGTAAGCTGAAGTTTATTCTGTCTACCTACCTACGCATGAAAACAAAATCGTAAAATTACTTACTTATGCTTAAATTTGCTTTACCCCATAGACCAAGAAAGATTATGGGTAACTACAAATCTAGAGAAGAAAGTGATAAATAAAATACAAGTGTAAGTTGTAAGTGTATTTACAATGGGGCCAAGAATCTATGACAAAATTCCAAGCCATATAAAAGGGTGCAGTGACCTTCATGTTTTCAAGCATAAATTATTTCAATATTTAATTGACCATACATTTTATTCCCTTAATGAATTTTTTGCTAAGTAATTGACTATAATATAATACAATGACATGGACCTATTTATTAATTATTGACTTTTATCTGTGATGTAATTTGATTAATTTAATTATTTCATAATGCTATAAGTGACACTTTTATATTAAAAGCTTTGGCTTATTTGTAATTTTGTATGCCGTTGCGGCTGATCGCAGTATGAACTATATACTTTTGTTGTAACATCTGTTTTATGACCTGTGTATCACAAAATAAATGATTTGATTTGATTTGATTTGAAAATAGGTGTAGATAGGTACACAGTTAGCCCATTAATTTATTTTATTTGGAAACCATTCAGCTTTCTCACAAGATTGATAGGAAAAAATTATAACATCAGATGGATACATTACGAATCATTATAAACTAGCCTACCGATTATTATTGGCCTGCCCTACTTATTTTCAGGTTGGGGTACAAAGTCCAAGGCGGCCGTGAAGTCCGCAGTCACCTCCAGCCGCCAACTCACCTCGCGAGCGGCGCTGCGGTCCGGCCTCCGCCACCACAACCCGTCAAGCACAGGTTGGCGCACTTTACCAGGCTGCCACTCTTCATGCTGATACCGTTAATTAACTTTGTAAACAGATTTTTATAAGTAAACGTAAAACAAGATTAGCACTTCATATTCTTATTATAATACTGTATAGGTACTAATAATGATAACTATTGTCGTATAAAATAATGTAGACCACAAAGACCTCAACAAATAAATTATAAAAATAATAATTGTTCTTGATTCTCTCCTCTACGTAAAATAGAGTTTGAAAGTAAAATAGAAGACACACAGCTGTTACAGATTGGCAGTACCAGGGGTGAGAAACTTAGAACAAACGGTACATATCAGAATTTTGTAGCGCCATCTGTTAGATGTCCACTTAAAAACGCTCAAAAAAAAAGAGAAAAGTCTACGTTAGACGACTGACATTGACAGTGACATCCTTGAATTTGCCAAACAGCTTTTTAAGTTTTCGGACTTCAGTTATTGTTTTTTGATTTCGATTTTCGTGCCTGCAGTTTCGTGCACAAATTGTAAAGTATTATGTACTGGTTTCGTGTTTAAATCTGGTTACGTGCAAATTGTGTACGATTTGTGCGCTTTGTCGAGAATACGCCGAGTCAAGTTGAGCGTTAGTTCCTCCGTATTGTCGCTCATAGTAGTCTTAAGTATTTTTCGCTGAAGATACATCACAGCTCTGCCCGTTGAAGATATTGTGAAGACTGTGAAATTAGATGCTATACTTGTTATGTGTGCGATTGGACGCTATTAGTTACTGTATATAAAATACCATGCCGTCAAACACTAACATCAATCGCCGTGTATTTGGCTGTATAACAACGGGTAAGTCTACCTCATAGATAACAGATAAACTTTACCATTTGCGAACCATTCAACTGGTTGCCAATGCCTAAAGCAACCACCTCCATCAATAATTCGAAAATATGTAACCGGCAATCCGTATAATTCAGGTATTCTATGCAGTACCTAGACAATGTACAGAAAACATGGCGAGGCCTCCAAGCAATGTATGAAATATATCATCACACTATCACACTTCACACTTCACACTAATATTATAAAGCCGAAAGTTTGTATGTGTGTATGTGTGTTTGTGTGTATGTGTGTATGTTTGTTACTCCTTCACGCTCAAACGGCTGGACGGATTTGAATGAAACTTGGAATATAGATAGCTTATGTACTGGATTAACACATAGGCTACTTTTATACGCGGGTGAAACCGCGGGGCGCAGCTAGTTAAGAATATTTTTGTTCTTGACTTAGGTACAATTTCTAAGGATTATGTACCTGCTGGTACCGGCAGTGTGTAAAATAATTATATAAGTTTTCCGCCAGGTTTCTATATTTCTCTCTCTCTCTCTCTCTCTCTCTCTCTCTCTCTCTCTGATCTGATCTACTTCTGTTAGTGCCAATCCAGACCAGAGTGTTCATGCCTGCACTGATTTAACATTGTCAGCAATACTAATACTAGGTAAACAAATTAAACACCCTTTTATTACCGTCCATTCATTCACCTTTTTCCCTTTCAATTTCCTCTTACCCATAAACAGGGTAGAACTAAAAACTAATTAACCCGTGCGAAGCCAGGGCGGGTCAACTAGTAAATGATATGAATTTCTACTCTACACCATTCCTCACGAAAATGTTCTTAATAAGCAGGCAGGCACACAGACAACACTGATACTATAATGGTTTCTTTTTAGGGTTCCGTAGTAGCAGATGACCTTATAATTTTTTAATGTCCGTCTGAATCTTACACAGCCTCATAGCTTCTAAGTTATAAACCTGCACATGTGTGAAATGTTGCACAATGATAGTTTAGGTAGAGATCTCATGTTCCAAAATAATATTTATTTATTTATTTATTTATTTATTTGGCCTTATAACAAACACGTTACACTAGGCAAGTCAAATATACAATGTTTTAAAATTAATTAAAAAAAATCAAGCAATAAATACACAAAATAATTCAACATTTGATTGATAAATAAATAATTTAAGTAAAATGTAAACAGGTAGCAAACACGCAAAATAATTAACATTTGATTGATCAATATATAAATTAAGTAAAAGAACGTAAACAAGCAGCAAATACGCAAAATAATTAAAGATTTGATTGGTAAATAAATAAATTAAGTTAAAGCATGTAAAGAGGCAGCAAATATGAAAAATAATTAAAAATTTGATTGACAAATAAATAGAATCACAATAGCAATTATTCAATTTTTTTTATATGAAAAATAGCAGTAAATACTTAAAACAATTAAACATTTGATTGACAATGAAATAGGATCATGCTAACGATTAGGTAATAAATCTACTCACTCACACAAATGAAGATTGAGTCAGACGCTTCTCCATAAATTCTTTTAACGAATAGAAAGGGTTAGCCTCCAAAAATACTTTCAGTTTTCTTTTGAAATCATTTTCGTGTAATTGAGTTAACGTTAAAGGAAGTTTGTTATACATAGATATTTTGATGTACATGCCCTGTTTTTGGACCTTATCCAATCTGATTCTCGGGTTAAAAATTTTTTCTTTATTTCTTAGATTATATGTATGTATTTGTTCATTTTTCGTGAGGTTTCCTTTTTCTTTTTCTTCGTGTATTTCTAGTAGGCTGTTATAAATGTATAAAGATATCACGGTCATTATTCTATTTTTCTTAAAATGATCCCTGACTGATGCACACTTTCGTAAGCCAAACATTATTCTCATTGCTTTTTTTTGCATCTTTAGTACCTTGCTTATGTCTGCTGCGTTACCCCAAACAGTAATCGAATATCTGGCTAAGGACTGTACGTACGCATAGTACACTGATAAAAGAGACTTTTTATCTAGCAATGGCTTGAGCTTGAGCAGTGCGTAATTTGCGCTCGCCATCCTTTTACACAGTTTATCAATATGGGCTTCATGGCTGACTGTATAATCGACAGTGTAGCCCAAAAATACAGTTTCCTTTACACCAATATTATTTTTCGCACATTTTCGAGCTTGGTACTGCATTACCACGCTTTTATCAGCATTAAGTATAATTCCGTTATCATGAAACCATTCCTTCAGGATCCCTAAAGCTTTGTCTATTTTACTATCTAATTCGTTTTTACATTTATCTCTCATCCCCACATGGGTGTCGTCAGCAAATAAGCTAGTATACGTCCACTCTGGTAACGAGTTGACGAGGTCATTTACGTATATTAAAAATAGCACAGGACCCAATATAGAGCCCTGTGGCACCCCTATATCCAAAGTACCAACTGCTGAGTCAACTCCATTCACAGATGCGACTTGACTCCGATTTTGCAAATACGTGCGCATTAAATTCAGCTCAGTTCCTTCAAAGCCATAGTACTGAAGTTTCAATAACAAGATGTCATGCCTCAGACAGTCAAAGGCTTTAGACAAGTCGCAATAAATACTGGCACATTTTTGCGACTTGTCTAATGACTCAAGAATGTAATAGATTACTTTTCTTATGGCCATTTCGGTTGATCGCCCTTTTCGGAAGCCGTATTGAGATGTAGTAAACAGGCCGTTTTCTTCAAAATATTTTACGATCCTCGTTTTTATTACGGATTCTAATATTTTAGAAATAGCGGGTAAAATGCAAATTGGTCTATAGTTCCCAAGCTCAGAGCAGTCTCCTTTTTTATGTAAAGGAATTACTCTGCCACATTTCAGGCTGTCTGGAAATATTCCGTTTTGTAGGCAGTCGTTAATTACTGTGTGCAATAATTCAAAAAGGTGTTCATTTTTCATTATTAACTCTCTCAATATTCTTGTGTTCATATCATAAACATCCATTGTAATTTTTTGTTTCATATTACTAACCGTCTTCCACAATTCCTTGCCATCTACTATCTCAAATTTAATTGTAGTTGCTGGTTTTGTTTCCATGTTTAGGTATCTCATACATTTGTCAGAGTCTATTTGCGTTTGAGAAGTGAGCCTATGGGCAATATTTAGAAAAAAATCATTAAACATATTCGCTATCGTTTTGTTATCTGTTATTTCCTGTCCATTTTCATGTTTGATGGCCTCAATGTTTTTTTTTTGTTCTTATTTTGCTTTTTATGATTTCTTACCTGTTCATTAATAATTTTCCATGTTTCTTTTATCTTATTTCTTGAATTTTTTATTCTATTCCTAAAATGAATCTTTTTGGCTGTGATAAAAACTCTTCTTAATACCTTCCTATATCTTTTTATTCGCAACTTTCTTTCCTCAGTTGGTTGAAGTTCTTGTAACATCTCTATTTTTGTCAAGTTATTTTTAGAAATTTCTATGCCTTCTGTTGTCAGTTTTTTATTAATGTTACCCACATGAATCTTTTTCTTAGGGAAAGCTATATCATAATAGTATTTAATTGCGTCTTGTAAAATGTTCATTCGTGTGTTTGAGTCATCGCATCCTATCAATTGATTTTTTAATGCTACATAATCTTTTCTCACTAAGAAATTAAAATAGTTAAAATTATTAGGTGAAATTATTCTAGTAAATTGTGAAGATTTATTAAGATTGGAATTAACATTATGATTTTCCTCATTATCGATGATTACAAGCTTAGTTACTTTGTGGTCAGAAAGTTTGCGATCTAACACATAGCCTTCATAGCAGCTAAAGTTTACAATGAAGTTGTCAATACAAGTAGCACTTGTTCCTTGAACTCTAGTTGGTTCACTTAAAACTAATTTACAGTTAAAATTATTTAAAATTCGTATTAACTTTTTTATTTTATTGTCTACTTTTAAAACATTTAAATTAAAATCCCCCGCAATTATAAATTGTTTTTCCTCCCCGCATAGTTTATGCAATAATTTAGTTAGTAGATCAAAAAATAGAGTCAGATCTTTATCTGGTCTGTAAATTGCTACTATTACTATTTTAGAAGGCTTTAATTCGATTGCAGTTAGTTCAAAATTCATCTCAAATGATATTTTATTGATGTCATTTCTTATCTTATAATCTAGACTATTTCTAACAAATACAGCTGTGCCTCCATGCTCAAATAACTGTCTGTTAAAACATGATGCAAGTTCGAAGTTTTCAATATTCATAGCTTGTACTTTATGGTCCTTACCCCATGTCTCCGATAAACATAACACGTCGCAATTGAAGTCATGAAGTAAATGTTCGATCTCTTGATATTTATTGTGTATACTTTGTACATTTGCATGAAGTATTACCTTTCCCCGGTTGGTGGTAATAAGTTTGGAAAATTTATTTCTGGTTGGCATTTGATAAATTGTAGTGTTGATGAACCTTGAAAACCTTGCCTTGTTGCTGCTGCTAAGGTATATGCCAAGAAGTCCTTAATTTTACTATAGCTGCGGGTTTTACCGTTGTAGTCTCGTACGTTGGGGTCTACATATCTAACATTTTCTGCCATGTTTGCTATGTGTGATATTCTGCTGTTAATATTGTGTATATTATAGTCATTTATATTATTGTATCTCATACCGCTCACTATTATATTAAATGCTCTATCATGATTGTCTATAATCTCATTTAATAGTTTTACATAAGTCTTGTTTGTCATGTGGTTCCAAGTTTCTTCATATTTACTAATAAGTATAGCTACTGTGTCGTGTTTATGTAAATGCTTTGTTTTTTCGTGAAACCCTTCCAATATTTTCTGGCAACTTGCTCCTGGTTTGCAATAATTGATAACCTTAGTGATTTTGCCAACGTCATTTACTATTTTGACGGCTAAACCCTGTCCTATACTGTCTGAAAAAATTATCATTTTTCTCACGCTGGATTCGCTGCTGTCTGTATTTTTTTTATCTGAATCTGAGCTCAGTAACAAGTTTGATTGTTTCTCTATAGCTAATTGATGTTTCTTTTTTTGTTGTTTCGTATCGACACCAGTAAAAGTATGCTCAAGGTTTATATCTTTAGTCCTATCCAAGTTAATTTTCGATTCAAGTTCACAAATTTTATGTTTAAGACTTAGGATTTCTTGGTTTGCAATTATACATTTTTTTTGCAATCTATTAATTTTTCTCGAGGATTTTTTTATGTTTTTTAATAAGGGCACTCTTGCTTTAAAATTAGTTCTGGTCAGTGCGGTGAGTTTATTATTACATTTTTTCTTACTTGCAACTTTTCTTCCTTTCTCTACTTCGTTATTTCTATCCTTTTCCTCAGACAGCCATTTTTGTAGTTGTTCAATTTGTATATTTAATTTATTTATCGTCTCTAACTGTTTTTCGTATTCGAATTGTTGATGTTCAGTGGTAGGCCTTGATTGCCCTTTGGCAGCTAGCGAGCTTTCTTCCAGACCCACGGAGATACGTTGACGTTTCCTCTTTCGGCCAATTAGAGGTGTACTATGAACGTCGTTAAAATCTATTTTTTTATAGACATCTATGATTTTGAAAGCTTTCTCTAGTTCTTTCTTTATATTTTTATTTTCTAATACTAAATTGTCAATTTCGTTGTTAGCGACCAAGATTTGATTTTCAAGGTCACTAATTCTCTGATGAAGAATACACCCTGAATTGTTTAGATCCAGATTTTCATGCGGCAAGCTATTTCTAGTTGACTCGAATAGAGAAGAGTCTGTTAAATTTCCTAATGAATTGGCTCTCTGCCTCGGACGAAATCTAAATGTCACGTTGTCTGTATCCATATCTTCCATAATTCTGACTCACTAGTTTTGGTTATTTAATATCCAAAATTAACAGCCAATTAACAAAGATATTTAAAAAACAGCAAAAAGTTAAACTACTGCTGAGATTTGAACTCGGTGTCGTTGAGGCACACAATCCGCCTAGACGTCTCAAACCGCTAGGCCACAGTTCACATTCACTAACTTGCCGAATTTTGTGTACTGTTTGTGAACTCGTTCACGACTCTCAAAGTCATCGAGTAGGTGACGTTTTAGCGACGAGCGGTTGGTGACGGTGCGGTGAATAACTCGCGTTTGAATGTTGGGTCAGAAACTGAGGGCAGTCAGACAATTTAACGATTTTAATTTGAGTTTTTTGTTATTATCACATGTTATATTTAGTGTTTATTTACAGTATTTCACAAAATGACACTTAGTTTTTGGCAACACTACTGTATACTATGTTTTTGATGTTTAACTTTGGGTTTGTCCCTACAATATGGTCACATAAATTTGCACTAGATTTTTCACTCATTGGTTGAAGTTGTTTCGGGAGATAACACTCGCACTTATATATTGATGCACTATCAGTGCTTGAATACTGTTTTGATTGTTCTTGGGACACTTCATAAGTTTTAGTGATTTTTTAAACAAGGAGGCGACGTTGCTGCTAGCAGAGCCCTCTGGCCATTTTTCCCTAATACTAATAATAGCAATAAGTAGTAATATTATAAATCTCTTTTATTTTGTTTTCAGAAACATCTAGTTAGTACCAATCCAGACCAGTGTGTCCATACCTGCACTGATTTAACATAGGCATCAATACATATACCAGGTAAAAATAAACATTATTTTTTATCTTTGATTATGTGTTAATATTTGTTTATGCTAAATGTCAAGTTTCTGGGGTTGTCTGGGGGTGTTGGTTGAAAAATGACCACAACAGTATCTCTGCTAATTAGATAGACAACTATAGAACTCCCCAATGAAGTAGCTGTCAAAGTCGGTTTAACAATAAGCATTTTCTTAAATTTAATTTTTTCAGGGCCTGTGACTGCGAGTGTGTATGAAATTGACCTTGCCTACTGTGGACGGAATCCTCACCCAACGTGTGGCACAGACCTCGGCTCTTCATCGCAGGTGTCCAATCTGAATTGGTTTATGATGGGGACGATGCAACCAAAATGTCAGCTCAGAGCTTTTATAAAAAGCACAAGCATAATAAACACAAAAAGTAATTCAATTACATATTATTTCAAATTCCTTTTTACACCTACAGTTCATAATTATATGCAATGGTAAATGTTATTCAATTTTAATTATAGTTACAGTAAATTGTATAATATTCACATATGAACTGAATGAGGTAAGTAATATAAGTACCTATCTACATCTTTCTATAGTATCTTGACTATAAGTATATATGTATATGTGATGTGTGTGTGTGTAGATGTGTGTATATGTGTGTTCTTAGTTAGGAACACAATCTCCAGATGGAGCTCTCGTCACTCACAGATAAAAAATAATGTTGTAGCATGTTGGCAAAAAAAACCAATAAGACGGCACTCTATGCTATATATATTATTTTTCTCTATGGCTATATCACTCACTTTAGTTCTCCTGCGGATCTGTGTTGTAACAACGATTCCCACCAAATATCGAAGTCAATGAATTAAGATTTCGTAGCTATATTTCTGAATTTTACTTCAAACACAGAGTTTTTTCTCTAATCTGTGACTTCAAAATAATAAAACTCCTAAATCTGTCAAAACTTAAAGTACCCACTGCCCTGTGAAGCGCAAATCTGCCAAAATGGCAGAAACCTGCAACAAAATATCGTCACACTGGTGAGTGAAGTGAAAGTGACACTGCGCTATGAGAGAGCAAATCCACCTCACAAAAAAACAAGCCAGATCTCGCCAGCGCCATCTACCTTTGGATGTAGAACTACGTGCAGTGCGAAACATGAGTTGATATATGTAATTTCATTTCCTTTCCTATTTAAAAATTAAATTAGTGAGAAATCCCTGGTCATGTCTATTATCACATCGCTTCCCGTAATCTTAGTCAGTGCAAAGACTGAAGCTACAGCTGCCCACTTTATATCTGGTGAGCATTTCGAGAGGCTCTCGTTCAATGGTTGCTTGCCTGGATTCAGGCAGTAATTATTGTTCATAGGGTAGTAAGTACTACATAGGTATTCTTTGACATGGTCCCTACATGTCAGGTTCCTCATTCTGCGGCGCTAACCACCAGGCTTGGGGTCTGCCTACTGCTGACGGACCTTTAGGTGTATTGTTAGAATGTGTATAGAAATAAATATAAATGCATAGGTACCTACTAAAATGGTAGTGTAAATAAAAGCTTGTAAAAAGTGTCATTGCTTCATTATGGCTATAATTAGCTGAGCCAGCTGTTCATAAACAACATTTACTGCCATTTGATCTGTCTGCAAGACATATTACTGCTACGATGAAATATTGTGGGCAACAATGATGAAGCCACTTCTTATCCTTTACTAATGTATGAAATGGTGAATGGAGGCAGGTGATGGCGCACCTGTCTCTCTTCACCGTCATCCATTCATCCTTTCCGTCTACCTTCTCTTTTCCTCATATAAGGTCAGGGTTCAAAACTAACTAACCTGTGTGATATATTAATATTAGCATTAGTTTTTATCATATATATACGTTTTGTATTATATGTCTGTGCTAAATGGGTGCCTCTCTTTCTACTTGTACTATTAAGTGTTCTGTGGCATAACAAGCAAACTTCCTAGCTGCCGATGTCACATCTACAGTGTTAGGTTATTGATGAACACACTCCAAGCAAGCAATCGTTTCGTTATAATATAATATCGTTCCATTCCATTTCATACACGCAATACAATGATCTCCAGGGAAAGTTAAAGAAATCGGTAACAGCATGTCAAATACTCTGCCCGATTCAAATCTAGATCTTGATAAAATTTCCACAGGACCAATATTTAAACCAAAAATGTCTCGTTTGTTAGTGCTAATGTATGCATAATTATGAACATCGCAGAGTTAATAGACAAGGAGCCCCCCGAAGCGAGCAAGGCAGAGGAAGTTGGGCGCGTGTGGCGCATCGAGAACAAGTACTACACCGCGGACGTCAGGCTCCTGGCCCACGCGGACGGAGAGGCGCCGGCCGCCGCGGGCGCCGTGCACGGCCACGTCATCTACCTCGCCGAGGACGAAACGGACGACCAGGTGCGTCCGTGCGCAAGGAACCGCTCAACCCGCGCCACAAACCGTAACGCATGGCGCCCTTACAGGTGAGCGTGACCGCGACCGCGCGGCGCTCGGCGGCGGGCGCGGCGGCCGGCGTGCGCGTGCTGGCGTGCGAGGGGGCGCGCCTGTCGCCCGTCCTGCTCGCGCACGCGGCGCGCGCGCGCCTGGAGCCCGTGCCGCTGCGCGCCGCCCCCGAGGCCGAGGGGGGCGTGGCGGCCGCGCGCGCGGCGCTGCAGGCGCACGAGTGGCCCGGCATGCGCCGCCAGCCCGCGCGGGAGGCGGGGCCGGAGGACGAGGCGGAGCGCTGGGCGGCGGCGCTGGGCGCCGTGCCGGCCGTGCGCGCGCTGCCCGCCGGCCCGGCCAGGCGCGCCGCCGCGGAGGCGCTGCTGCACACCTTCTGCCGCGCCCTCGGGGAGGACCTGCACTCGCTGTAGGCGGCCGGCACTGCAGCCACCTGCACTACTCCACGCGGCCGGCCACTGCAGCCACCTGCACTAGTCCACGCGGCCGGCCATTGCAGCCACCTGCACTACTCCACGCGGCCGGCCACTGCAGCCACCTGCACTACTCCACGCGGCCGGCCACTGCAGCCACCTGCACTACTCCACGCGGCCGGGCACTGCAGCCACCTGCACTACTCCACGCGGCCGGGCACTGCAGCCACCTGCACTACTCCACGCGGCCGGCCACTGCAGCCACCTGCACTACTCCACGCGGCCGGGCACTGCAGCCACCTGCACTACTCCACGCGGCCGGGCACTGCAGCCACCTGCACTACTCCACGCGGCCGGGCACTGCAGCCACCTGCACTACTCCACGCGGCCGGGCACTGCAGCCACCTGCACTACTCCACGCGGCCGGCCACTGCAGCCACCTGCACTACTCCACGCGGCCGGCCACTGCAGCCACCTGCACTAGTCCACGCGGCCGGCCACTGCAGCCACCTGCACTACTCCACGCGGCCGGCCACTGCAGCCACCTGCACTACTCCACGCGGCCGGCCACTGCAGCCACCTGCACTACTCCACGCGGCCGGGCACTGCAGCCACCTGCACTACTCCACGCGGCCGGGGACTGCAGCCACCTGCACTACTCGACTCGAGCGCCAACGGAAATTGAATGATTGATTTTCAAAACGACAATATTTTCGGTGAAAGTGCTCTGCTCGGGGTCGATGACCGCGAGTCGCTGGCCCGGGGTTGACGACCTGAAGCCGTTGTCGACCTTATTACTGTATCGTTTACTTGTAGATGGATTTTTGGCCGTCTACGAACGCGGGCAGCGATGGATACCGAATGGTCGATATTGACGCTGCGCTGACGCCATTTGACGCACCGGTGTAGCTGACTAACTTAATTTCTAAAGAAAAAATTTGATACCCGCATCCATCCATCCCTAAAACCGGGACATTGAAGCTACCGTGACAACCTCACAAGGTGATCTCATGTCTAAATTTATCCTTCACCTTTTACCGCCTTAGTTGGGGGGTTGGCATGTCCCGTCCCGGCTTTAGGGATGAATGGATGCGGGTGCAAATCCCATTTGTGATTTTTTTTTCCTTTACAAATTAATCTGTAAACTAATAAAAGACGCAAATTAACAGTCTGTAGGAAATTCAGTTCTAAATTTTTCTTCGGTGTTTTATGTATTACTAGCTCCTAGCTTCACAACGCACCGGTTCATTCGTTTTACGTCCTAACCTGTACATGGGAAGAAAGAAGGGAAAGGGAAAAGGATGAATTGATGGGACAGCAACAGAACTATAGAAGGGAATTCCTTTGTGCTTCCTCTCTCTTTCCTTCAACAGGATGAGTATAGTGGCTTCATCTTCGTTGCCGGCTATGTTATATCGCAGCGTACGGATAATACCGTGAAAATGACGAAGGATTGTTTTGAATAACTTCGTAATTTTTCAGGGTATAAATAATTATTTTACCATCGTTAGTTGTCTTTTAAATAATAACTAACACAAACAAAAAATCTTGCATAACAATTACATCCTTATTGCTTGGTCAACCCGCACTTGGCCGTTTCTGAACAAATAAAGTATACTACTAAATGTTATTCTGAAAAATTAGGTATTACCATACCAAACTTCAACGAAATCCATTCAGTTGTTTCAGCGTGATGTGTTTAGAGGGACAGACAGATAGACAAAAAATTTAGCCCAGTTTTATTATATGTATAGATGTATATACCGGCCCCCTAATTACCTAATTTGCGACAGGCGTAAATCTCGCGGTGATTGCTGTCATACATCATTAGTGGTGTAGCGTAGCCACAGAGTAACCAGAGGGAACATCAGTGTATTATTTTTGTACCTATTTTTGAAAAATAGTCATGAGACGCTATTTTATCGATATCGATACTTCATTGAACAGAGTTTTATAAAAACCTGACACCTAAAATAAACAGAGCTAATTTTCTCTAATTTGTGGGGGGATGATGGAAAGCTCAATTATCTTCGCTGTCTGGAGGAAAAAATACTAGGTACCCCTGATAACTAGAACCGACTTCTTTTGCGTCATAACTGTATGGCCCAGCTAGTTCAAGAAATAAATAATAGAGCCTAATAATTTCGTTGATATATCATTTCCATCATCATTTTATGGTTGACTAGCGGTTGAACGTCACTAAATGGTTGATATTCCATATATTAAGCACATAAAGAAAAATAATACCTATTATAATATTACTATGCGCTCTAAAGCTTTTAACTGGGATCTTTTTTCCCTGAGTGAGTTTAAGTCGGGAGTGATTAGGTATCTTCTATAGGTAAGCGTGCTCTCGTAGACCCCATCGTCACTTATCGCCAGGTAAGATAGTGGTCAACAACGAAATTATTCCGTACTAACCTAAGCTTTATTGCCGTAACGTTATTCCAGAATGAAAAGTATAATTAATGAGAAATAAAGAGAATGTATTTTTACTAAAGTTTTATTTCAAAATAGCTATTGTAAACAACAAATTATTAATATAAGTAGGTTTGCCCTAAATACAAAGTTCATTGAAGTAGGTTTGTCAAAGGTGGTCATGACGGTTGGCAGAATCTGTGAACAAACAAAACCTTATTTAAATTCTCATTTAAAACATTTTTCATTAAAACAGTAGTAGTTTTACTTACTATTATTTGTTCTGTGTCATTATATCAAATTTCAATCATATGCCCATCTAAAGAGTTCATTAAACCTTAGAGTATAGACTAAAAGCATAGAGAGATCAATCAAAACGATATTATATTTGTACTGCTCACACGTATCGCTACGTCAGTGGCGAAGGAAAGAAACAAACATATAGTAATTAGCTACGCTTGCAAAAATCACCGTACCATTTTTTCGACTCGAGTCAACTGTTTTATCTATACAAATCTGTCAGACTCATTTACATCAAAGTGTCCACTTCATATAAAAAGTGTTCAAAAAAGTGGTACGCTTGACAGATAATGAAGTTCTCTCTATGCTTTTAGTCTATACTCTAAGGATTGAACCAGTAGGTACTACCTGTTATTGGTTAGTGTATAGTTTTCTACATATAATACATATATCGAAATTATCGATAACCCATCGACACATGTAAAATCATCTCTAATTTCGAAATGCAAACAACTGGATAACCTTCTTGTGGATTTACGATATGTACCAAAATTCAAATTCTAATTTAATAGCAGCAATCAAATCACCCAATTCTAATCCTGCACAAAATTCTACGTATGTTTTATGTGAACGCAAATCTACTTACACACAAAAATATATCGTAAACACGAAAAGTATTTGCACCATAGAAACTGAATAATTTGTCCTGTGTAAATCTTCTTGAGTATTGGAATATGCATTCCAAACACATTACACATCAATGTCTTTATTTTAAATAAGTATTTTGCTAAATTTATTGACTAAACACTAAAATATAATAAAAAAACCACAAAAAACATAGTTTTCTGTAACATCAACTGAAACGTCATTGTACGAGCATGCGTAGTTGCTTCTATCATTGAAGGAACTACGCATGCCCATAAGACGACTAAATAAAATGACACCGGAGAAACAAAACAACTTAAAACTTCGTGCAATTTCTTCACTTGGTAGGGTTGCAATGTTGCAAAGTTGCACCGACCCTGGTACGCATTGGTGTTCGCAAAAGTCAAATTTCGCTCCATCTGTTTAGTCAATTGTTTTTTTCTCTAATCTGTGAGCGTAGCATACATGCTCGACACCACTAATGATGTGTGACAGCAATCACCGCGAGATTTACGCCTGTCGCAAATTAGGTAATTAGGGGGCGGGTGTAATTTAATTCATTAGCATCCTTTGAAACTAGCTACCTACCTACTCCTGACACCGGGCTCGTGTGGACCAACATTTGAGAAATGTAAGACATCGATTTGGTGTTGACAATAACTTAAAAAAATGGGATAACTTACCTAATCAACTGCTACAGTACAAAATTAAATTAAAATAATGATGTAGTAGTTTTTCATTATTACATATAAGGTAAAACAAAAAAAAACTTAAAAGTATCAAAATCATTGGTGCAACTACGTGAAGCGCCGCGCGCGGCAAACTTCATAGTTTTCTATCAAAAATATTTTCCTTTACTCTCTACACTCTTCAATAATCATCAATATATGATGTACTAACATGCACTCAGTTTATGCTGATGAATTAAATTGAATCCTGTATACATTCTTCATCTACAGACCGTTCACCAAGTTGTCCCCTGATGTAATTATATTATTTAAAAATATGTAAGTAATATCGTGAATGTAAAGTAGGTAACATGTAAGCATTATGTAAAGTAATATGTAAACATTATCTAATCTTGGGGAGCACTTGGACTGTCTATAGGCCATCGCGGCTATTATACAGTCCATAAGTGTTCTTTGTAATAGGTAGTGTAGCTAGTTTAGTTTAGTTTAGTTTAGTTTAGTTTTTATTATTGTAGTAGTTAGCTTGAGTAATAAAGGCAATTTGCCCGTTAAAAAAAAAAAACATCTAATCTTGTATGTACTCATCAGGCGACAAGTTACGGTGAACGGTCTGTAGTTTCTTTCATATTAAATTAAATAATTTTTATTTTTATGTTTTAAGTTCTTGTTGTGTTCACAATGTTTTTGGGGTTCCGGGCCCTATTACTAAGGCTCCGCTGTCCACCCGTCTGTGTATCACCATTCATGAGATAGGCTGTATCTCATGAACTGCAATATAGACAGTTGAAATTTTCAGATGTTGGTATTTCTGTTGCCGTTATAACAACAAAATATCTAATTAGGGGGCTACCATACAACAAACATGATTTTTTTTGCTCGGTTTTATAGACAATTTTTTTTTTTGCTTCACCTGCTTTAGTTTTTGCTTCACCTGCTTTAGTTTTTTGCTTCACCTGCTTTAGCGTCATCGTCACCATCACCATCACTACTGGAACAGCTGTGCCAGCGACCCAAGCCCGTTCTCCGCTACTTTAAGGAGTTAGGGTGGCTAGGGTAGAGGCTGGCGGGGGTAAATGCACAAAACACCCTATGCGGGACGTCAGTGCAGGCCTTTATCGCCCCCATATAGAATAAGAATAAGACAATGGTACGAAACCAAAAAAAAAAAAAAAAAAAAAAAACCCTTCGCGCGTTCGTGCGTGTGTGAAGGGTTCCGTACTCTCGCAGCACGAGTCCGACTCGCACTTGGCTGGTTCTTTTGGTTTAGGATTGACCCACATCTGTCAGCACGGAGTGTATTTTTTCATGCTCTGTTCTTTTCTTCACTTCGGGGGGGGGGGGGGGGGGGGTTTTTAACCCCCAAAACCCCCCCCCCCCCTGCCTACGGCCATGATCCAGGGAATGGGCAGCTGCATTTTCCTCGGTAGGTACATTTAAATCTCACGCCGCCTGCCGAGCGTGGTGATTATCGCAAACTCCCCCCCATGATAAGCGTCCAAAGTGGCGTTTTATAGGGGAGGCCTGTGGTCAGCGGTGAACGTCTCCCGGCTGGTGATGTGATGCGAGGGTTGGCTACAAAATGTAAATAAAACACTATGTATAACATACTTAGGTACTTATATTTCATTATAAAAAGGCATGTTTTTATATAGGCACCTCTAGATTACTTATGAATTAAAAAGTAACAAATTTAAATTGTACAATATAATTAAACATTAATAAATTTAACAAAATGATACTTGTGTGATTTAAAGCCTCGCGTTACATAACTACACAATATAGAACCGGACCGGACCGGGACGACGCCGCGCCGCCCTACTTTATATCCTAGGGAATGTTAGATACCTACAACTACAAATAAGGCAACAGTTGTCAACAGCACGCTTGCCGGATCATTCCTTTTCTCCCCACCAGCTCTGTCCCACCAGTGGGGAGAAAAGGAAAAATCAAAAGTAAATGCCTTTTCTCCCCACTATGAAACATAATATTTGCCGGTGGGGAGAAAAGGAATAATCAAAAAACAAAGTATCTTTCTCCCCACCGTCACCATAGTGGGGAGAAAAGGAATAACCAAACTTACTATAGTGTGATGTCCCACTAGCCTTGACATGAAACAAACATTACTTTCAGTAAGGGCAATGATGTTATCTTTATAACAAGTAGACGTTTTAAGAATGCTCTTGTAAAGTTTATAATTAATTTTCATTTAGGTACATACCGTATTGTTCAGACAATTATCGTGTTATTTAAAATGTATAATAATTTAAATAGGTATTTTTTTCTACCTTCTATACAGGGTGTAATTGAATTCATTAGCATCCTTTGAAACTAGGTACCTACTCCTGATACCGGTCACTTGTGTACCTACATTTACGAAATCAAACGTACTTTGGTATCAATAATAATACCAGGAAATAAGAAAACCCACTTAATTAAATACTGCAGTACATAATTAAATAAAAATAATTGAGTACTATTTTTAATTCATACACACAAGTTAGCAAAAACTTTCAAAAGTATCAAAAGCAGTCGTGCCAACTACACAAAACAGATAGGTACGAACTACTAGGCACCGGCAATATTCCAGAGTTCCGACAAAGCGTTTAAACTGCTATTCTAATATGCCGCAAGCGCCTACAGTAACCATACCACTACCTTGTGACGATGTCATCCTCCTTCGTCATCGTTTCAGCTATTCACCTGCTTTCTTAGTTTTCGCATCAAACATTGGCCACTCATAATCTAGATTTAAATTCAAAATTAGAACATTAGTCACATTCTTTACATTTTCCATACATTTTCGTCATTCTTCGTTTAACCACCGAGGCGTATGGTTCTCGCTTGTGCTCTACACCAAATTTTAATATTCCTCTGTTCATACAATAATCAGTGCTCTATTCGAGCAGTTTTATTTTACGGCCGTTCGAGTTGAACGAGTCTGCCATTTTATAATATATTCAGTGACTTCCAGGCCTTTAAACATACGAAATTATTGTTACATCTGTGAATAAACCCGTTCTCCCGAAGCCTACCGTTGTTATTTACAATAGTTCCGGATTTCCCAAAAGTTACCTACGTGTTCCCGTGAGTGTCCTCCCCTTTCTGAGCTACCGGGAAGAAGCTTTGGGGGGACCTCCGGGACAACCTTAGCGCATTGTAATAGGAATGAAAACCGCGTCTAACGCCGCCGCTTTGTCGCACGCCGCCTGCGCAATCTTTCATCGCACTCCCGCGCCGCTGTTTCACTCACACTCAGCTCACAGCCGTTCGCAACTTCGCACCGCAGTTTAGGCTGACATTCACAAACGAGTTCGAGTTTGATCTCAAACTTCGTTATGTCAGAAGTTGAGTCTAGACTCAAACTCCAATCGTATTGGCATTCACATTCGAGTTTAGCATAATGGAGTACGAGTATAAGCTCAGCTAAGAATGAGACGGGCTGAGCCGCGAAATCGGTGACTCGAGCCGTGCTCAGACACCGCCATCTTTGCTATCACGCCTGTTTTTAAACACAATGCTGTTTAGAATCAATTTTTAAGATGGTTATTGTGAAGAAATTAGTTTTGTATTAAAATAAAATTAATAAATTACGAAATAAAATTACGTAATAATTTTATTTAAAATCAAAATAACATCGGAAAATTCAAAAATAAATATACCAGTTACTCATTGTTGGCAGATAAGTTACTGTGTGTTTTCTTTGTTGTATTCATTTTAGCTTCTAGAATTTGTATGTATGGAGCTAATAACTCCCTCGGATGTTTTTTACAAAAACTTTGAACACTAAAGACGATTTATTTTTCATTGCTTTACTTAACCTACTGCTAGAGTAAACTCGATGCATTGACTCTGAGGCTGACATTCAGAGTCAATGCATCGAGTTGACTCCCACCGGTCTCACGTGAGATCGAACTCCGGACTCGGTGAGTATACTCCGCGTCGTTAAATTCAGAGACGAGATCAAACGATAACTCCGTGAAGTTCGACTCCAGCCATAGGCAAGCGTACTTTGACATTAGTGAGCAATGATTTTCTTTTTTATTTGGCAGTATTATGTTAAAAAGAGAGAAACAATAGCAAATATTATATGAAAAACTGAAACAGGAGACCAAACTTGGTGGTGATATACTCTTTGCAGGAGAATGTAAAAAGCGCGCCATTTTAGATTATTATTCTGTAGGTACGTACCTATTCAGGAAAGCGCGCCGTTCTCTTTGTTTTTTTTTTTTTCAATGTTAAAATTATTCTAAATTGCGATGTTATGTACCTAAATATTAAAGAAACGAGTTAAATTTAACGTGTATACAGCAGTTTTATATAATAAAACTATGAAGTAAATTTATATATTTATGTCAATGAATATCTACAACAAAGAAAACATACAGTAACTTATCTGCCAACAATGAGTAACTGGTATATTTATTTTAGGGTGTTTCATTGTTATTTTGATTATAACAACCTATAAATTGGGTAATTTACCTACACCTTTTTTGACCTACTCAATTTTATTTCGTAATTTATTCATTTTATTTTAATACAAAATACATTTCTTCACAATAACCATCTTAAAAATTAATTCTAATCAGCTTTGTTTTTAAATAACAGGCGTGATAGAAAAGATGGCGGTGTCTAAGCACGGCTCGAGTCACCGATTTCGCGGCTCAGCCCGTCTCATTCTTAGCTGAGCTTATACTCGTACTCCATTATGCTAAGCTCGACTGTGAATGCCGATACGATTGGAGTTTGAGTCTAGACTCAAATTCTGACATAATGAAGTTTGAGATCGAACTCGTTTGTGAATGTCAGCCTGAATGTCTGCCTAAACTGTGAATGCCGATACGATCGGAGTTTGAGTCTAAACTCAAATTCTGACATAACGAAGTTTGAGATCGAACTCGAACTCGTTTGTGAATGTCAGCCTAAGTTCCGCTATGCGAGACGGTCGCCGTTTTGCACTTCGTAAGGCAGATGTAGGCGCGCGTGTAATGCACGAATAAAAATTCTCCGAATAAGTGGACAGTACACCAATGATCAGTACCTTAACATGGTGCTAATGTATGGGTTAACAATAATTATCGTAGGTAGTCACTTTGCTTCTCTGATACCTACAGTTTTGTCAAATTAATTAGTAAGTAGGTATCCATATTCTGTTTAGACTTTATTCTTTAGTTAAGGAGAACTTTAATAGAATGCATGTTGTGTTTACATCGAGTAGGTTGTTTGCCAGTGTTATTTTTTAATTATTACATTGTTTATTGTAAGGCGATACAGCCAGTTTTGTGAACCTTTAATAAAAAAAAAACAATTTAGTGTTAACTCAAGAAATTTTTCACCATAGGTATCCGAATTTACCTACTCCATCGCGGGACCATATTTTGCGGACTACACATGGATTTTGGTTCTTTTACTGTGCCAAGCTGTTACAAGTACAAGTTTCAACAAAAAGTTACAAGTCATCAGGTACCTACCTACTACCATAATTTTGACCGTCCTAAGCTGGTTAAAGTATGAAGGGAAAGTTGGTAAATTAAACAATGATTAGGAGGGTTTTATCCTATGAAGATTAAGTGGGTTTATGTAGTAAAATAAGTACTGAAAAACATTAGATCCGGTGAAACACTGGTAGGTGCCTGCGTCGGTACAACATGCGATCCCGCCGCGGCTGCCGTTTCTATGCTTATCATAGTATTGCGCGCCGCACTGTTTTGATAGTAATCATATTTTCTTATTATTAATTTCCGTTTTTTTTTATTTCATTCGTACTCTTTAAAACCCATCAAAAAAACTGTGTACTACGACGTACTTAATTTATGCTAATGAATTCAATTCCATCCTGTATACATATAATACAACAGTAACTGCAGGGCTAAACTTGTACATTGAATATGTTTTGAAAATTTTCATTGCATTATACTTCTTAATCGATATCTATACTTATAATAAAACTGTAACAGGGTAAATTTTGAACATTAGAGATATTTTGAAAAATCTACCCTTCTCTGCACTGATCACTTAAGTCAAAAAGTCGATCCTTTGTCGGAGCAAAACCAGAATTAAATCACTCAATCTAATTATTTACGAAATAAAACCTTTCTATTCAAATAAATCTATCAGATAAATCATACCATGATATAGTTGTGACTTATTGGATTTGTCCTTTTCTCCGCACTGCAAAATATATCAAGAATTACGTAGTGGGGAGAAAGATACTTTGTTTTCGATTATTCCTTTTCTCCCCACCGGCAAATATGTTTCATAGTTGGGAGAAAAGGCATTTACTTTTGATTTTTCCTTTTCTCCCCACTTGTGGGACAGAGCTGGTGGGGAGAAAAGGAATGACTGCCGGCTCGCTGGGGGCGCTCACAAAGCTCAAGCATCGATGCGTGCGGTCAGCGGCGGCGCGCGGCGGTGCGGCTCCACTCTACAGCGGCCCTCCGCCGTGGCCGCTACACGTTCCACTGCTCCCAGTTCCATTCAACAGGCAACTACTAGTGCGAACTAGTGGAACTTGTGTTCTCAGTCGTTAATCAAATTAATGGTATTTAATACTGCAAATACACGTGTTCCCACAAGTATTATATATTTAGACTGTACTAGTGGGACTGGGTGTCTCACTCGTTCAATTGATGGCGGTTTGGGTTCATAGTAAACTAAAATATGAATGTAATGATCTTTGGTGGCCGCCACCTCTTCGAGTGTCAAATCTAGATTCACATCACTCGACGGTTAGTACTTAGTATTAGATGTTGTGTCAAAGTCTGAAAATAGATCCAATAGACCCAAAATAAAATCTCACTAGATCCATCATGGATCTACTGAGCTGAGAATGAACCGGTATTAGTAGGTATACGAGAATAGAGGGTGAGAATGAATGTCCTATTATTTAGAATCTCCAATTTACAATGTACACTAACCCCCTTACTAATAAACACTGCGCTGCGTTCCAGTGGAATAGCTGCTCGGTGTTGTATCTCTCTATTCCAAACTTGATGAACAAAACACGGTAGCTATTCCTCTGCTATACAATGTTTATTGGTAAGGGGTATGCTTTGTTTTGCAACATTCAATAATGGGCATCCGAATAGACCGCACCATCGGTTCCCATCAGGTGAGTGATGTGGCCCTTAGAGGCCGAGGAACCCAGCAGTTGGTGGAGTCCATATCGCAAGCCTTCCATTTGGGGAACTCCACTCGACCCCACTACCTACCTTGTATCCGGCCAACACCGAACAATAAGGTGGGACAAAATTAAGTTTAGTGCTAAACTTATTAGCTATGTATACTATTTATTCTGTGTTTAACCACAGATAACACCATACATATACGAACGTGCTTAAACATACTGTGAAATATCTAAGCATATATAAAGTATCACCACGAGAGTATCTATGTATCGTTGATTGGGATTATTGGAAACAAGATGGGCTCGAGCCCTCCTGCTGTCTACAAACCTTAACAACATAACAGTTACTTCGAAATCACAGCCGCCGCGCCTGCGCCAGGCAGCGAGCGATCTCGTGAGGTAGTCGCGCCTGCGCCAGACAGCGAGCGATCTCGTGAGGTAGTCGCGCCTGCGCCAGACAGCGAGCGATCTCGTGAGGTAGTCGCGCCTGCGCCAGGCAGCGAGCGATCTCGTGAGGTAGTCGCGCCTGCGCCAGGCAGCGAGCGATCTCGTGAGGTAGTCGCGCCTGCGCCAGACAGCGAGCGATCTCGTGAGGTAGACGCGCCTGCGCCAGGCAGCGAGCGATCTCGTGAGGTAGTCGCGCTCGCAACAGACGCATGATATGCTTAACATTACTTACCAACAGTGATGTCATCACAATAAACTAATACAATATTATCACACGCTTTAATACCTGCATCTTGATCGTTGTGCTACATCGGCCGGCCGGCGCCCGGCAGACCGACGCTTCAGTTCCGCGACAGTATGTTACACCGACACGGTTGTATCCCACGTCTCACCTCCACTCGACACTTGCTAGTGCTCGGTACTCATTGTCGTAGCGGTCGTTAGTAAAATAAACTATCCGACGACTAGTATATTGTCGCGGTCGGTTTCGTACCGGCTCCGTCGTTCAGCCAACATCAAATATTTATAAAAGGAGATGATGGTCGACATATGCCCCATATTAATTTGACAAATTCACAGAAACCAAACGATCTTATAAAAAATTTTTTGGTCCGTTGGGCGTAAGAGCAAGAAGATTAACGGAATCGGAAAAACCCCATTTCTCAGCGAACACTTTCGCGGGGCAGCGCGTAGGATCGGCCGTTCTCTTTTAAATCATATCTAATCGAAGAGCAAACATTTTTATAGAAGCGATATCGATACCGGACGATATGCAAACGGAAACACTACGCGCGAGTAGCATGCAACGGGCGATCGGGACACAACGCAACACGCACGCTCGGATACAAGTTCGGAATGCTGCGGCGGGCGGTGCAACGTGCGGCGTGCGGCGTGCTGCGGTCAGGGCTCCGGCTCGTGCAGCAGGTGCGGGCGCGCCAGCAGCGCGGCGAAGTACTCGGCGGCGAGGCGCGCCACGAACTGGTCGCGGGCGCGGCGCGCCGGCCACAGCCCCTCCAGGAAGCCGATGTGGCCGCCGCGGGCCGTGACGGCGAGCGCCACGCGCCCCGCGCGCGCCGCCTCGCGCGCCGGCAGCGCCCCGCGCGGCTGGAAGGGGTCGTCCGCCGCGCACAGGCACAGCAGCGGCACGCGCACCGCGCCCAGCTTGCCGCGCAGCGTGGCCGCCGCGTAGTACTCCTCCGCGGACGCGAACCCGAAGTGGCGCGCGGTGAACGCCGCGTCGAACTGGCGCACCGTGCGCGCGCGCGCCACGGCCGCGTGGTGCGGCGCCAGCGCGCGCTGCGTGCGCACGGCGGCGCGCAGGTTGCGCGCCATGTGCCACGCCAGCGGCGCGTTGGCGGCGCGCTCCATGGCGGCGGCGGCGCGCTCCACGTCCAGCGGCGAGCTGACGGCCAGCGCGGCGTGCAGCTGCGCGCGCGCGCCCGCCGCCGCCAGGTACTGGCCGAGGATGAGGCCGCCCAGCGACACGCCCACGGCCAGCAGGCGCGCGGGCGGCGGCGCGCGCGCGCGCACGGCCGCGACCGCCTCGCGCAGGTCCGCGTGGCTGACGGCGCTGTAGAGGCGCGGCGAGGTGAGCGGCAGGCCGGCGCCGCGATGGTTGCACACGACGCAGCGCGCGCCGAGCGCCGCGGCCGCGCCCGCCACGCAGCGCACGTACTCGGCGTGCGTGCCGCCCGTGAGGCCGGGCACCAGCAGCAGCACGGCGCCCGCGCCGCCGCCGCGCACCCAGTCCAGCGCGACCTGGCCGCCGTCCGACATCACCACCACCTGCCTGTCGCGTCGCCGACCATCACTCCACCCGCACTGCAGCCGCTGGGTTAGCGCGGACGGTACACAAAATTGTCTTTCCCCGTTTTATATCACTTTCTTCATACTTGCTTACTTGTCGAGCGGAGTAAAACAGGGGAAAGACGATTTTGTCTACCGTCCGTGCTAATCCAGCTGATGCGGTTCACTAACCCATATTTTTATTCCTTTTTTTCCGATTGAACTCTCCATCCCTAACTAACGGTATAATTTCATTCTAAATTGTAAAAATCAACTGACACCTTCAAATTTCATTCTGACAGACGTGGAGTTGCCATCGTTGGAAATAAGATACTGTTTTCGGAACTTCTACAAAATGAGTGTATGTAGTAAATGCAGTAAACAAATTAAATCCACCGACGTTAAGGCCTGCTCAAAGTGCACCAACACTTACCATTATCAGTGTTTAGGAGTGCCGGCCGATAACTTTGCTAAAGAGTCCAAGAGCTATAAGGCAACGTGGAGGTGCACAGAGTGCAAAGCCTCTGACAAACGAGGAGATAGCTCCAATACGCCTACTCCCACCCAGCCCAGGACTCTCGTACTTGACTCTCCAGCTGCGAGCAACGAGGACTGGAAGCAGTACTTTGACAAAAAACTGGAGGAGTCCTTAGCACGGCTGCACAGTGATATCCGACGAGACTTTACTGTAGAAAGCTCTGATACCCGCACCAAAATACAGGAGCTCACAGAGAGCGTTAACTATATGTCAACTAAGTACGACCAGCTAAAAGAAGCACTAGAGAATAAGGATATAGTAATAGGCGATCTACAGGAACAAAATAGTGCGTTGCGCTCTCAAGTAGGGAACCTGCGCTCTAAGGTTGGAGATTTGAGCTCCCGGCTGAACGAGTTCGAGCAGCATTCTCGCGACTGTAATCTGGAGATCCAGTGCGTGCCTGAGCACACTTCCGAAAACCTTAAAACGGTGGTGCGTCAATTGGCTACTACTGTGGGTCACTGCCTCCCTGAACACGAACTATTGAATTACCACCGCGTGTCAAAATTGAACAAAGATTCCACCAGGCCGCGCTCAATTGTGGTTAAACTCTCTAGTCCACTAGCACGAGACTCCCTGATCGCCGCTGTCAAAACATTCAACAGAACCCACCAAAACGACAAGCTGAATTCCTCACACCTGGGTATTGCGGACAGGGAGAAGAAACCAGTTTTCGTGTGTGAACACCTAACCCCGGCCAACAAGCAACTACACGCGGCAGCCCGTAAACTTGCAAAAGATAAAAAATTCGACTTCGTGTGGGTGCGGAACGGTAGGATCTTTATGAGAAAGGACGTTAACTCAAAAAGTTTCATAGTTAAAGACTTGGTTTTCTTAAATTCTATTTAATTTGGTTCTTTCATGGTTAATTTATTACACACTAACTCAGCATATAACTTTAAAATAACTTATCAGAATGTTAGGGGTCTAAGGACCAAAACTGATGTTGTGTTGACCAATGCATTGAAACAAGACTCTGACATAATAATGTTGACAGAAACTTGGCTGAATGAGTCGGTGTATGACTATGAAATCCTTGATAGTAGGTATGCTGTATTCAGGCGTGACCGCTCTTCCACCTGTAGCGATAAACAAGAAGGCGGAGGAGTTCTTATCGCTGTCTTAAAAAAGCACGAGCCCAAACGTATTCTAAGGTGGGAATCGATGGATGAAGACCTCTGGGTTGCGGTCAAGTTGAGAGATGGTAGTTCAGCTAAACATTTGTATCTCTGTACGTTGTATAATCCTCCACCGGTTGCCTACGATCGCCTTGATCGCATATCAAACAATATTACGCAAGTAGTCCAACATAAAATGCCTACCAATTCAGTGTTACTAATCGCTGGTGATTTTAATCTACCAAACTTAGTATGGCAGCCAGGCACTAACACTACCTCGGTTCTATCTTGTTGCAGTAATACTCAGACTGAGAATCTTCTCGTTGATGTACTCGCTTTTAACAATCTTTACCAAATTAACTCCATTCAAAATACAAACGGACGCACACTTGACCTTATAGTTACCAATGATGTCAACTTTTTCTCAGTAAATCAATGTAATACTCCACTCGTAAGTATTGACAACCACCATCCAGCGTTAAAAATCACCATGAAAATTCAACCACAAAGGAGAACAAAATTTATGAGAGAGCCTTACTTAAATTTTTCAAAGGCAAACTATGATAATATTAAGGACGAGTTAGATCAAATTAATTGGAGTAACCATTTTAAGCCAACATCTTCAGTGGATGAAACAGTAGACATTTTTTACGAACTAATCACTCCCATAATTCTTAAACATACGCCATCATCCATAAGACGTGATAACACCTATCCTTGCTGGTTTAGTAGATCTTTGATCAGGACCCTGAAAGAAAAAGCAAAATTTCACTGTCGTTTCAAAAAGTATGCTAACGATAGAGATCGAGTAACCTATAAAATGTTGCGAAGTCGCTGTGACAATATGATTGCAGAATGCTTACTTAAATTTCGATCAGATGCCAAACTACACATTAAAAAAAATCCAAAGTATTTCTGGACCTTCATCAAATCATTCAGATCCAACTGCAATGATATTCCTGATGAAATGTATCTTGGAGACCAGCATGTTAATGGTGGACAACAAATTAGCAATCTTTTCTCACAGTATTTCCAGTCCATCTACAACAGCAATCCTGTGGGAAGACCTTTAGTTAATAATCCGAGCAATGGCCATACTTTCCTTTACTCATGTACCTTTTCCAAGTCTGATATCCTTAAATACCTCATGCTTATAGATATTAACAAGGGCCCTGGACCAGACACCGTCCCGCCTATATTTCTAAAATCATGCGCTTTGCAATTAGCGGTCCCTCTAGAAATAATCTTCAATAAGTCAATCACTAGCGGCATATTTCCCACAAAATGGAAAATAGCCAACATAACACCAATCCATAAAAAGGGGGATCACGGTGACATAGCTAACTACAGGCCTATCTCCATTTTATGTTCCCTAGGTAAGCTCTTTGAATCAATGGTTCAGAAGATCTTATATTTTCACCTCAAACCATTAATCAACAGCCAACAACACGGTTTTCTGCCAGGAAGATCAACCGCGTCCAATCTTCTTGGATATGTTAGTGACATTACGGAAGCATTTGAGAACAAGAAAGAAGTTCATGCAATATACACTGATTTCTCTAAAGCGTTCGACGCGGTTGATCACAACATCCTTCTTCAAAAGCTTGGACACGCTGGCATATGTGGCTCCTTGTTGAGGTGGTGCGAGTCATACCTCCGCAATCGCTCTCAGCTTGTCATTGTCCGTGGATTCAGGTCTCCAGCAATACAAGTACCGTCGGGAGTCCCCCAGGGTTCTCATCTCGGTCCTCTTTTCTTTTTAGTATTCATAAATGACCTCTGTTCCTCAATAACATCTAAATTCAAAATGTTTGCTGATGACCTTAAGATATACAGAACAATTGTAACATCTGCTGATACAGTATCATTGCAAAATGATATACATAACATAAGCCATTGGTGCATTAATAATGGAATGATTCTAAACCCGTCCAAATGTTTTCATATTAAGTTCACTCGTAAAAAAACCCCACAAGATTCAATTTATTATATAAATGGTATACCCGTCAGCGAAGTATCTAGCATACGCGATCTGGGTGTTACTGTGGATCAGAGGTTGGATTTCCGTGAGCATATAGATCACATTACTAAAAAAGGCGCTCGGTTGGCAGGTTTTGTGATAAGACAGACAAAGACTTTCAGGGAACCAGAAATACCCATCATTCTGTTTAATTGCTACGTCCGTAGCCTACTGGAATACTGCAGTCCGATCTGGAGCCCATCGTATGCAGTCCACATTCATCGAATTGAGAGACTTCAAAAACGATTTTTGTACCACCTCACATACGCAAACAATCTTTGCCGCAGTCTTGAATCCTACGATTCACGACTCAATCATTACGGTATGATTCCGCTCCGCCACAGGCGCCATACTGCCGATATTGTGATTCTCCATAAAATCATACATGGAATAATAGACAGTCCGGATCTGCTAGATAAAATTAGTTTTTCCGTGCCTAGAGCCGGTAGCCGTTTACACAACCGTAGAACATTCACTCTCTCCTCATGCCGCACAAACTACGGTCAACATTCACCTATGTACCGCTTGTGCTCTTCTTACAACGAAGTTTGTCAAGAGCTCGATATTTTCAATGTCTCGGTCAACAACATCAAACAATTCTTCTCTTCTAAATTATAACTTTGATTTTGTTGTAACTTATTTAAAAAATTGTTATTTTTCTTCTTATTTATTTAGTAGATACTTTATTTAACGTGTTTATTTTTTATGTTATTTATTTTTTCATATTTGTATATTGTTGAGAGCATAATGTTTTATATTCAAATGCATGTTGTGCTCGCATCAAGAAGGTCGTTCAGTCGTTATATTTATAAACGTTTGTACTTAGTTTATGTCATATACACTGTAACGTCCAGTTTGCGAGCCTATAATAAAAAAAAAAAAAAAAAAAAAAAAAAAAAATTATTTATTTATTATTTAACGTTTTTTTTTTGTTTTTATCATGCATGCGTGACTAAAATTAATTTAATAATAAGTGTAATTGGCGTATTGCCGTTCTTATTATAATAAATAAATACAATACAAATACAATCCCTAACGAAGAGATCTGTTGGAACTTGATCTCTTAAACTCTACTAATCGATATCAAACTATCTATGCGAATGATAAATTTACATAACGAAAACTGTTTAAAACATACCTTCGATGACAAACTCGACTACAGGTCATGAATGGATACACATTCACTGTTACAAAGATGATAATATCATATAAGAGAATAAAATCACAACTTTTCAATTTTATACAGAAGTTTTATTATTGAAAGACAAAAAAAAGAAAACTATTTTTTTAAGTAAAGGACAGTGTTAACATTTAACTACAGCAGTGTTACTCAGCCAGAATATAAATGACTCTTAAGAAAGTCTGACAGAAAACATAGCTAACTGCTTGGCAACAAACTATTGAACATGAAGACGATAAGTTGACATTAGCTAACTCAAAAATCTCTACAAATATCCTACACAAAATTATTACATAATCATCATCAACAGCCTGAAGACGTCCACTGCTGAACATAGGCCTCCCCAGAGCGCGCCACCTTGAGCGGCTGCTCGCCTCCGGCATCCATCGGCTCCCCGCGGCTTTCACCAGGTCGTCGGTCCACCGAGTGGGGAACCCACCTACGCTGCGTCTTCCAGTTCGTGGTCGCCACTCGAGAACCTTTCTTCCCCATCGATTGTCAGTTCTACGAGCGATGTGGCCTCCCCATTGCCATTTCAACTTGCTAATTCTAAGAGCTATATCGGTCACTTTAGTTCTCCAGCGAATCTCCTCGTTTCGGAGCTCATCTCGCAGGGAAACACCGAGCATAGCTCTCTCCATAGCTCGTTGCGTGACTTTGAGCTAACTAATGAGGCCAACAGTAAGAGACCATGTCTCAGTTCCATAAGTCATCACTGGCAACACACACTGATTGAAAACCTTCGTTTTCAGGCTCTTTGGTATTTTGGACGAAAATATAGGACGAAGCTTCCTGAACGCTGCCCAGCCGAGTTGGATTCTTCGCGCGACCTCCTTGTCGAAGTTGGACCTACCTAATTGGACAGTCTGTCCTAGGGAGACATATTTGTCGACAACTTCGAGAGTACCTATCGTTCCCAACAATTACAGGTATAGGTGGAACATGAGCATTAGACATGATCTTTGTCTTGTCCATATTCATCTCAAGACCAACCTGCTGGGAGACTCTACTGAAGTCGTTGAGCATGGTGCTAAGGTCCTCCAGCGACTTCGCCATTATGAATATATCATCGGCACAACGATGGTTAGTGATGTACTCACCATTTATGTATGCTGATGCCAGATCCTTCCCACTCCAAGAGCTTGAAGACGTCCTCCAATGCGTTTGTGAACAGTTTCGGAGAAATAACGTCTCCCTGTCTCACGCCTCTTTGCAATGGAATTTGTTCCGTACTCTGGTCCTGTAGTCGGACTGACATGGTGGCCTTTCTGTACAAACACTTCAAGATACCTATAGTCAATTTGGCACCGCTGCAAGGACTGCAGCACCGCCCAAGTCTCGATTGAATCGAAGGCTTTCTCATAGTCCACAAACGCTAGGCATAACGGCTGATTGTACTCTTCGGTCTTCTGTATAATCTGGCGTAGCGTATAGATGTGGTCTATGGTGCTAAAGCCTTTTCGGAAACCTGGAATTCATTAAACCTGCGTGCGAGACGATTCGTAATGACTCTCGGAAAAAGCTTATACACATGACTCAAGAGCGAGATGGGCTTATATAGTTCTTCAATAAGGTGTTATCGCTTTTTTTGAAAAAGAGCACCACCACGCTCTTGTGCCATGCCTCTGGCGTTGTACCCTCAAGGCTGATAGAATTAAATAAGCTTCTGGAGGACTAAAAGTACCGGTCTACCACCCGCTCTCAGAAGTTCGGTCGTAATTCCATCTTCACCTGGCGCCTTGTTGTTTTTAAGCTGTTTGAGGACCATTCTAATCTCGTACAGGCTGACGTCCGGGATATCTTCGGTATAGTGTCGGACTAACTTGGCTCCTGTGTTAGTAGCGGGATTACGTGTCGAGGTGTATAACTGTCCATAGAAGTTCTCAATCTCTTTCAGAATCTCAGGCTTGGATGAAATGACACTACCATTTTCGGTCTTCAGTTTTGTCATTTGGCGTTGCCCAATAGACGAATCCTTTGCGAACACTTTAGGGCCTTGGTTCCGCTCAATTGCGGCCTCAATACGTGAAGTACTAAGAGCACGCAAGTCGTGTCGCAAGGAACTCCAAATTCGTCTATTGAGTTCACCGTAGGCTACCATATCAACTGAAGACTGCAACTTCATTTCGCTCCGGTCTGCCATTAGTTCAAGAGTTTTTTCTAAAAGTTTTTGAGTCTTCTTTCGGCGTTGGGTCTTAAAGAATTTCGATCCAACAGCTTGGACAGCTTCCACCAACCCGTCGTTTAACTCGTCCACTGTGTCACACTCGGCTAGGCACTGGAAGCGATTTTGGAGTTCCAGCTGAAAGCCTTCGGGGTTTTGGATTTGGACAGGATTTGGACAGAGCGTAGACTTGTGACCTTTCGAGCTTAACATTGATATTCAATGTGCCTCTAACAATACGGTGATCGCTACCGGTTTTCACCTTGCTGATCACAGACATCATCGAATATGTGCTTCTTGGTCGTCATGATGAAGTCTATCTCATTTTTAGTGGAACCGTCGGGGCTTATCCACGTACACTTCCTGGATGGCACTTCTCGTAGAAGGAGTTCATGGTAAAGAGTTCCTCCTTCTCCATGAAGTCAGCCAGCCTCGGTCACCGAGGGTTCCGCTGTCCGTATTCAAATGGCCCACTCTCAGCTCATCGCTATTCCTTGTGCCCAACTTCGCATTGAAGTCTCCCATCACACCGGTGAAGTATGTTTCGGAAGTGTGCATGGCTTCGGATGTGTCCTCATAAATAGCTTCTACTTCATCGTCTGAGTGTGCCGAGGTCACCGGCGACCTGTATGACCTTCAACGAATATCGTTTGGTTATTCTGAGTAACAGGTACGCTACCCTGGCAGACACACTGTCGACATTGATCACGTTGTTGACGAGAGACTTGCGGACGAGAAACCCGACACCACCTTGGGAGAGTTGGTCTCCCTCCCGGTGGAAGACTAAGTTACCGGAATTTAGGATTATCGTGTCCTGTCCCTGTCGTCGGACTTCTGACAATCCCATTACATCCCAGCGTAACTCATCTCCTCCTTTAATTCGACCATCCTTTCGTCAGCCCTCAGTGTGCGCACATTATATGTTGCCAGGGCCAGGGGTCGTTGTCGGGGTTGGTAGCTGGGTGTCAGCTGGGGATTCTTCGCACCCCTTGCCCTGCCGTTACCGTAGCCACGGGATAGCAGAGGTGCCGCGGACTGGGGGCCGTTTTTACCTGTGCTTGTCATTAGGGGGGGGGGGGTTTACCATAATCACCACGCTTAGCAGGCGGCTTGGTGATCGCAGTAGATAAGATTGATTATCAAGACCAAGGGGAACGCTGCAACCCATTCCCTGGAGATTTGTGTTTTTCTTAGAAGCACATGGTGTGGTAGACATAACCAAACCAAAAGCCATATTTTTGGCATCTTGTGGAAATGACCTGTATCAGTTGGTTAAAACTTTAGTATTCCCACTGTCTTTAGGCCAGGTTACACTAGCTGAAGTAGATGGAAGGTTAAAAAACCACTTTCGACCGCGACCTAATGAAATTGTGGAGTCATATAAATTTCATATGCGGAATCAAGGTAAAGACGAATCTATGCAGGATTACATTGCAGCACTTAAGAAAATGACAAGGTACTGTAATTTGTAGTGGGATGACCGCTTCAATATTAGTTTACTAATTATTGCAGTGGTGATTGATCTACCCGCTTTTTTAGTTTAAAAAGGTTCTCTCAATTAATAGGAATGCTTGTAATTTTGTCATGTTGTGTATACATGTTTAGGGACATTTTCTGGTTTGAAACTTGTACCATAATTATTTTTACTTTAATAATTGAAAGTGTTCTGTTTTGTGTACCGAATAAATAAATAAATAAATAAATAAATAAATAAATTTCGTGGATTTAGAAAGGACACTACGAGATAGATTAGTATGTGGAGTAAAAGATCTAAAATTACAAGAAAAATTGCTAAATATGTCAAACCTTACATATGAGACAGCAGTAGAATTAGCATTACAAGCAGAAAAAAGGGTAGAAGATATGAGAATTATTAATACACCTGCGATAGCATCATTCACTGGACAAGCGAGTTTGAGCAAGGAAAGTGAAGTGGAGCCAATGGAAGTAAATGCCATAACAGTCAACGATCAAAAGAAATTATACTGCTACAGATGCGGAGGTGCCCACTTATATCACAAATGTAGATTTATTAAAGCAAAATGTAATACATGTAATAAACTTGGCCATTTAGCAAGAATGTGTCACCAAACTAAAGAAGTACATGGAAAAGTCCACGAGATGAAAGAAGGAAAAGAAGATTTGTTGTATATAAACCTTCATGTTTAGTTTTGTCTTAAATTTTAAATATTTAATTCTGTGACATAACTCATAATTTTTTCACTTCAAAATAAACTTTAATTGTGGATACACGTTGTTTACTGTATTTAGCTCTTTATATAGCTTAAATTAACAACAAATCGTTATCAGCACGAGGAAAAATTATATACCAAAACTACGTGGTGGTATAAAAGTCAAAGTTTTTGAATGTGAAGTCATAGCTGTTATTTCCAGGCAAATTAAATTGTGTTGAATGCTATGATGATGGAACATGAAGCAGCTAGCGGCGAAGGTAGACATGGCTACCGTGGTACAGGTTTGCCACCATCATTTATTCTTTCGAATAAGGCAGGGTACCCAACATGGAAATTTAAAATGAGAATGTATCTTATTCACGAAAATCTCTGGGAGGCAATCATAGGATACAGTGAAAATACGCCTACTCCTCAGTCAGTTAGAGATTTCAATGACCAAAAAGCATTAGCTAAAATTTGCCTTAGTCTGGACGGAGCGGCTATTACGTATGTTCGTAAAGCTAAGTCAGCCAAAGAAGCATGGGACGCTCTCATGGCAGCTTATGAAGAAAAAGGCATGGGTAGACGGCTTGCTTTAGAAAGGCAACTCTATAGATATAATTTAACTGATTTTGATAATGATATAGAGAAATACATAAATGCTGTAATTAGTACTGTCCAGGATCTTGCCGACATCGGGAAAGAAATCGAAGATGCCAGTATTGCTGCTATTCTTCTCGGCGGCTTAGGATCCAGGTTCGATCCCCTTGTGATGGCATTGGAAAATTCAAATATTACGATCACGAGTGACCTAGTAAAAGGTAAATTGTTGAATGAATCTTTGAGGATTGAGCATGAACCGAACACTTCGGCATTTCGAACGTATAAAAAGGGTAAAGTTTCCAATTCTAATTTAATGAAAGATAATGATAAGAAACCTGTTATTTGCTACGAATGTCAAGAGCCAGGACATAAGCGGCCAGATTGCCCTCAAAGAAAAATAAAATCATCAAAATCTGCTTTAACTGCACTCAAACAAAATGATAGTACTGGTGCTGAGTGGTTTATAGACTCTGGTGCGACGAACCATATGACTTCTGATAAACATATACTAAAGAATGTCAGATTGTATAGAGAAATGGACTCTGTCACTGTTGCAAATGGTGAAAAGCTTGATTGTACAGGTGTTGGCGATGCGACTTTTGTATCAAAAGATGGTCAAGAAGGAACAATTAAAGATATAGTTATTGTACCTAATTTAAATTGCAATTTACTTTCTGTAAAACAGGCGGCCGATAAAGGTATGCACATTGTTTTTGATAAAGATGGATGTAATTTTTATAAAGATTTTTCTTGTAAAGGCACTTTAGTTTTGAGCGGTTCAGTTAAAAGGGGTTTATATACGTTAGGTTGTGATACCTCTTTAGTGGCTTCTAGTGTGCGCCTTGATGCTTCTGATTTCCAACTTTGGCATAAACGCTTAGGGCACTTATGTCGGATTGGTATGGACCAACTGAGGAAAGGGGAGGCAGTAGGTATCATGTATAAGCATGTAGATCCAGATCCATGTGTTTCCTGTATAGAAGGAAAACAATCACGCAAACCTTTCAAGAAAATTTTGTATAAGAAGGCAACTCATTTACTCGAGTTGATTCATGCCGACTTATGTGGACCAATGTCTCTGGATTCATTCCAGGGTAATAAATATCTACTGATGTTTATCGATGATTTTTCAAGAGCTATTTTTCCATTTTACATTTCATCAAAAACGGAAGTGATTCAAAAGTTTAGCGAATTTCAGATGGCAGTAGAGCGAGAAAAGGGGCTAGAAATAAAAAGGCTAAAAACAGACAATGGTACAGAATTTGTAAATAGGGGTATGAGGGAATATTTAAACTCTAAGGGCATAAAACATGAGACTACTATCCCGTATTCACCCCAGCAAAATGGCATAGCTGAACGCACAAATCGTTCCATAATTGAACTGGCGCGTAGTATGCTTGCTGAAAGTAAACTGTCAAAATCTTACTGGCAAGATGCAGTTGAGACAGCAGTTTATTTGAAAAATAGGTTTCCTCACCGTGCTCTGAATAATGAAACTCCTTATTTTAGATGGCATGGTCAAAAACCTAATTTGACGCATCTTAGAGTATTCGGGTGCAGAGCTATGGTTCATGTACCTGACTGTCAAAGAAAAAAGTTGGATTTAAAAGCAACAGAATGTATTTTTGTAGGATACACAGATAATCCTCAAAGTTACATTTTTAGGAACGCCCTTTATCCACGACGTTCTACAAAAGCGAGAGATGTGACCTTTTTTGAGAATAAGTTCGGTAGTTTAAAAGATAGAGATGAGGCGATATCAACGCTTAATAATGAATCAATGTGTGTTCCCCTTTTTCTAAACTCAAATGCATGTCATTCTAGGACTGATCCTGTAAGCACTAGAGCAGAGGAAGAAGCCATCACAACGAGAAGTGAAGAGTTAAATGTTCTTCTGTATGATGATGGTCCAGTTACTACCACATGTTCGTCTGCGGATCCTTTAGTTGATAAAAATGAAGACGTAAGTGTTCTTCCTTGTGATGGTGCTTCAGTTGCTACCACATATTCATCGGCGGATGCTTTAGTTGTTGAGGAAATTTTTGACGATGCAGTTGAGGAACAAATTGATAATGTTAGTATCATTCTTACAACGGATGTTAGATGTGAATCTGATTTACCTGCTCAGAATTCAGATATCGAAGATAATACAAACTCAAATAGACGTTACCCAATTCGTGATCGTAAACCGAAAGATTTTGGCCCAGATTTTCTTCTGTATAAAACATGTGTAGATATGATTGAAAGTGAAGGAGATGAACCGATGTGTTATTCGGAAGCCTTGCGAACAGAAGAAAAAGATAGATGGCTTGATGCTATGAATAGTGAGTATACATCTTTAATTGAAAAGGATACTTGGAAATTAGTGTCAAGGCCTCACAACAAAAAGATTATTAAATGTAAGTGGGTATACAAACTAAAAAGAGATGCAGAAGGTAATGTCACAAGATATAAATCCCGTTTAGTAGCTAAGGGCTTTACTCAACAGGCAGGAATCGATTATAACGAGACTTTTGCTCCTGTAGTCAGGAATTCATCACTCAGAATGCTGCTGGCAATTGCAGCGGAGAGAGACTACAAAATCAAACATTTAGATGTTGATACAGCCTTCTTGTATGGTGAATTAGATGAAGAAGTTTATATGGAACAACCTCCTGGTTTTTCAAAGGGTGACGATAAAGTCTGTTTATTGAAGAAGTCCTTGTATGGCTTAAAACAAGCTTCAAGAGCTTGGAACAAAAAGCTGGATGAAACTTTGAAATTAATAGGTTTTAAGAAAACAGATTCTGAACCGTGTGTTTATACAAAACTCTTTGGTTCATGCCTAGTCATACTGGCTATATATGTTGATGACATTATTTTATTTTATCATGATGAGATGACATATGACAATGTCAAAGAAAGATTAAATAAACATTTTTGTTTGAAAGATTTAGGGGAAATCAGTTACTGTTTGGGACTCAATATCAGAAAAGAAAACGCAGAAGTCATAGTTAGTCAGCAAACCTTTATATGTAATTTATTGAAACGGTTTGAAATGGAGGATTGCAAGACTTATAACACTCCATTGGTTAGTAAAGATTTGGTCCCCAGTAACAGTAGCGAGAGGCCTCCATATCCGTATCAGAGCCTTATTGGATGCCTTATGTTCCTCGCTGTAAACACTAGGCCAGATATTGCGTATGCTACAAGTTATTTAAGTCAGTTTAATACAAAGTTTGATAAAACGCATTGGATAGCGGCTAAACGAGTCCTTCAATATTTGAAGGGTACTATTGATTATTGTATCACATATAAAAGGACAGGTAAATACTTAATTGGTTATGCAGATGCAGATTGGGCTAATTGCACAATGGATAGACGCTCATATACAGGATACTTCATGATGTTGGCTGGAGGACCTATATCATGGGAAGCCAAGAAACAACCAACAGTCGCGCTTTCTTCCACCGAAGCGGAATATATGAGTCTCTGTGCTGCTACAAAAGAAGCAGTGTTTCTACGAAGACTGTTGCAAGAGGTGACAGGTAATGTGGAACACGTAGTCTTGTACAATGACTGTCAAGGTGCACAAAAGATAGCCTCTAATCCAGTGTATCACTGTAGGACAAAGCATATTGATACTAAATTTCATTTTATTCGTGAAAAGGTAGCAGAAAATATTATAGATTTAAAATATGTGCCTACTAGGGATATGCCTGCAGATGTATTAACCAAACCCTTAGGTAGGGTAGCTCATGAAAAGTGTATAAAACATATGGGTTTGATGTAATTATATTAATCCTTACACAAGTGGGGCTAGAACTGTGGCGCAAGAACTTAACTCTGCGTTATATTGTGCATATTTTTGGTAACTCGTATTTTATTAGTCCTTCCTTGATTAAGTGGGGCTAGAAAACATTTTTGTGACTCGTATTTTATTAGTCCTTGATTAAGTGGGGCTAGAAAACATAATTTTTTTTTGTACATACCTATTACATATATTATTATAATTTAATTCTATTTGTTTTGCGTGCAAGTGTAGCACTCATGTAATCATTGGCAAGGGGAGGTCAGTCAGATGTTAAGATGTATATTAGTGCTATGCTTAAGTAGATCGAATTTTTTTTTGATGTAGCTAAGTACCTACTGAGTAGGGCTAGAACTATAATTTTTCTTTGAATTTAAGACAAAGTGGGGCTGTGTTGTATATAAACCTTCATGTTTAGTTTTGTCTTAAATTTTAAATATTTAATTCTGTGACATAACTCATAATTTTTTCACTTCAAAATAAACTTTACTTGTGGATACACGTTGTTTACTGTATTTAGCTCTTTATATAGCTTAAATTAACAACAAGATTACATGAATGGGTTATACAGCATTGAAAGTGGATACCGTGAGCCAGCGTTGTGTACAACAATTAGTCTGAATAATAAACCGGTGGTGTTTGAGAGTCCTAAAGCAAAGAAAGTACGAAGTGAAGAATGACGAAACACAGGTGCAAAAGTTTCCTCATAGTCAACACCTTCTACCTGTTTGAAACCTTTTGCCACAAGTCTTGCTTTATACTTCGTAATATTTCCGTCGGCATCGGTCTTTAACTTATAGACCCATTTGCAAGGTATCACCTTTTTATCTCTTATAGGCCGATCAACCAGTCTCCAAGAATTCAATTTCATTAAGGAATTATATTCATCAGTCATTGCAGCCTGCCATCTATCGGCATCATCTGACTTCATAGCTTCAAAGTAATTTTTTGGTTCAATCATCTCTTCAGCAACCATAGCGGTATAGAAATCAGGTTGTTTACGAGTCCTAGTAGGGTATCTACTAACTTGCTGATCCACAGCCGATTCCACCTGAACGACTTGTAGGAACTGATTCCGCCGAATTATAATCAACTTCATCATCACTGCATCCAGAATTTTCTTGAAGTACCACCACATCCTCGTCGTGACGTACTACCTCGTCCTGTTTCTGCTGAAGATCTTCAATCAGAACAATAGGTTCAGGATTTACTGACTCTACGACATTACTCTTAAGTTGTGTAAAATGTTCTTCAAAAAATGTTACATCTCTTGACTTCTGCAAATGCCTTGGATTTGAAGAATCCCTAAAAAAATATCCATAAGGATCATCTGGATATCCAACAAAGATTACTTCTTTAGCTTTTACATCCAATTTCTTTCTGTTACAAGCTGGAACTTGTATCAATGCTCGACACCCAAATACGCGCAAATGGCTCAGATCTCCTTTTTGCCCGCTCCATTTCTCAAACGGTGTCTTTCTACCTAAAGCACGATGTGGCGACCTATTTTTTAAGTAAACAGCAGTCTTAAAAGCGTCTTCCCAGTATGCCTTTGACAATGAGCTCCCAGCCAGCATAGAGCGCGCTTTCTCCACAATGGAGCGATTGGTCCGCTCTGCCACGCCGTTGGACTGAGGGCTATACCCAACAGTTGTCTCATGTATCACACCCTTAGATGATAAATATTCGGAAAATTCCTTATTGACGTATTCCTTCCCGCAGTCAGTTCTCAAAATTTTAATTTTTGCACCAGTTTGCCTTTCCACAAGCGCTTGGAAAGCACAAAACTTTTCATTTACCTCAGCTTTTGAAGCAATAAAATAAGGATATACTGGGTGGCGCAAAAGTACTGGCACTAAAGAAAATACTTTTATTTTTTTTATATGACATTTTCTGTCATTCTGTTGTTGAAAATTGTGTAGTGAACAAATGTAAAATACACTGAAAATAAACATGGACCGTTTTACTCCCCAAGAACGTGGAATAATTGTGTCAATGTTCTTACGGAATAATTCATCAGTGATAAGAACACAACGTGAATTTCGTCGACGATTTCCCCACCGTCCGGCACCGATTGGTCGCACAATTCGACGCTTTGCCACACGCCTTGAAGCAACTGGCTCAACATTGGATAGACCTAAGTCTGGGAGACCAAGAACAGGCCGTTCAGCTGAAAATATCGATGCTGTGCGCGAAGATGTGGAAGAGTGTCCAGAAACATCAACGAGGCGACGTGCCACGCAATTGGGCATTTCCAGACGGACCCTGCAGCGTATTTTGGTGAAAGACTTAAAGATGTTCCCGTATAAAACTCAAATGACTCATCAACTGCTGCCTGCTGACCACCGAGCTCGTCTAGATTACTGCCAGCGCGTCATAAACCTCAACCTTGAAGAGGATGATTTTCCTTCAAAATTGGTTATGAGTGACGAAGCGCATTTCCATCTCTCAGGGCATGTCAATAAGCAGAATACTCGGTTCTGGGGCACTGATAATCCGCGCATTATTCAAGAAACACCTCTACACCCACTAAAAGTTACTGTATGGTGTGGCATCTGTGTTGACAGAGTGATCGGACCCTATTTTTTCGAAGACGCTGGAGGCAATGCGATAACTGTCACTGGAGAACGCTACAGAACCATGTTACGTGAGTTTTTGATACCCAGTTTGGACGAATTGGGGCTGGAGCACATCTGGTTTCAACAAGACGGCGCTACGGCACACACAGCGCGCGACACTATGGACTTAGTGAGGGACGCTTTTCCAAGCCGAGTTATCTCTCGTTTTGGCGATTTGCCTTGGCCTGCAAGATCACCCGATCTGACCAGTCCAGACTTCTTTCTTTGGGGTTTTTTGAAATCTCGGGTGTATGTGAACAAGCCACAGACTCTCGCAGCTCTAAAAGAAAACATTCGTCAAGAAATAACGAACATATCGCAGGAAGTGTTACGGCAAGTTATGCAAAATGTCATAAATAGGGCTCAAATGTGTATCAACTCTGGAGGTCACCATTTAAAAGACATCATCTTTAAATCCTAATGGTACGAAATTTAATGGCACAAATATACATTTAAAAAAACCTAAATCTAGTTTTCTAATTTAGAAAAAATGTTATAGCTGAACCAAATAGGGTCTTTACTTTTGCGCCACCCAGTATAAATCTCGAAAAATCATCTATAAAAAGTAAAACATACTGTTGAAAATAGTTTTTATTGTGTGTAATTTTATAGTCTTTGTTCCGTCCGTTACTAAGCAACAGGTTGTTAGAAATTTTTTCTTGTGACAGATGTACTTTACTCTTTGGCCAAATATAAATCGTTTACAGCTTAATCACTATAGTTAATTATTTAATCCTCTGGGCCTTCCACTGTGCTACTGTGCCGGGCCATTTCCATCAGGTTATGGGCCCAGCTCATAGCTAAGTGATAAAGTTCATGAGTTACAGATATGCAGAGTCCAACTTTTACAAAGTTGTCCGGCCAGTCCAACTATGGGACTTGGGCATTTGCTACGGAGATGTTCCTGATTGACTGCGACCTGTGGGACTGCATAAAGGATACTGTGACTGAGGTAAACGATGAGACCAAAAAGCGGGATGCAAAAGCCAGATCTAAAATTTGCCTCATGTGTACTGAGAGTGTATACCCCGTAATTGTAAATGCACAAACAGCTAAAGAGACGTGGATAGCCCTCAAGAATGCGTATGCGGACAGCGGGTTGACACAGAGGTTGTCACTTTTACAGAGGTTGTTCAGTGTTAAACTAAACGACTACCCGAACATGGAGGTTTATTGTACAGAAATACAAGCGACTCAGCAAGCCCTACAGGCGATAAAGGCAGGTTTAGAAGATGAATTTCTGGGAATTATAATGTTAGCTGGACTTCCAGAAGCATACAATACAACCCATTAGTAATGGCTTTAGAGCATTTAAGTGTCAAGATCACGTCAAGTAGCGTTATGGCTGCACTCATGAATGAGGGGCAACGCAAAGTACATGACAATGGTGATTCTGTCTTGATATCAAAGATGAAAAAGGAACCTACAAAGAATAAAAAGGTGATAATATGCCATTTTTGTGACAAAAAGGGGCATTTCAAGTGGCAATGTAAGCAATACCAGGAATCCAAAAAGGGAAGAAATACGGCTGGTACTGGAGGACCTTCTACTGGAGAAAGCAGCATGAGCTGTGCAGAGACAGCTGCCATTGCTAGACAGTCAAGTGAGTGGATTCTAGATTCCGGAGCGTCATCGCACATGACTTCTATAAGAGATTTGTTGACAGATGTCAAAAATGACCGACATTGCATCAGTACAGCCGGTAGTGAAAAAGTTGTTTCTACTTTACAGGGGAACATGAAGACGACCGTAAACAGTGATGGACGACATGTCAACATTAATTTTAGAGACGTTTTGTATGTACCGGATATTTTAATGAATTTACTATCTGTAAGTAAGATTGCGGCACATGATCATATTATTGTTTTTGATAAAAATTCTTGTCAAGTTTTTAAAACGGAAGATGTTTCTTTACATGTAGGTAATGCATTATTAACAGCATCAGTTAAAAATGGGCTCTATGTTTTAGATCAAAATATTGATAAAGCAATTTATTTTATTTATTTATTTATTTATTTATTTATTGTTCTTGATGACAGGGTGAAGATGGGTGCACACGAACTATGGCACCGGAGGCTTGGTCATCTTTCCAGGGTACACAAATGCGTAAGTTGAAACCATTAGTACATGGGCTTAACTTTGGAGTGGAGAACACGGAACCATGCGGAGCATGCTGTAAGGGAAAACAGTGCGTGAAGAAATTCCCAAAAGGGAAAGCACACAGAGCTAAGGAGCTCTTGGAGATAGTCCACACTGACCTAGCAGGACCTATGGAGGAAGTATCATGGGGAGGCGCAAGGTATTGTCTGATATTAGTTGATGACTATAGTAGAAAAGTTTTTGGTTATCTACTCAAATCCAAAACTGACGTTCTCAGTAAATTTAAAGAATTTAAGACCTTGGTGGAGAATGAGACAAACAAGAGGATTAAATGCCTCAGAAGTGACAACGGGACTGAGTATACTGGAAACGAGTTTCAATCGTTTTTGAAAGAAAATGGCGTACGTCATAAGACGAGCGTAGCTCACACTCCTCAACAAAATGGAGTAGCGGAACGCACTATCCGTTTCGTATCACTACTATTGTTGAGAAAGCGAGGTGCATGCTTCAAGATGCGAAATTAAATAAGCGTTTTTGGGGAGAGGCTGTCAATGCGGCAATATACCTAAAAAATAGATCACCATCAATGGCAATCTCGACTGTACCTGAAGAGATGTGGACAGGTAAGAAACAAGACGTGTCACATTTAAAGATTTTCGGAAGCAAGGCACATGTTCTAATAAAGGACAACAAAAGAAAGAAATTCGATTCGAAATCTACTGAAATGACTATGGTTGGCTACAGTGAGAATCAAAAGGGATACAGATTTGTGGAGGACATAAATAATGTGAAACGAGTAATTGTTGCTCGAGATGTTGTATTTGTTGGAGGAATGTCATGCAACACTGAAGTGTCAAATGAGAAAACACCACAAATAGTAGATATCACAGAGATCCTAGCAAGAGGATCTGACCCAGTAAGAAGTGTACCAACTGATACTAAAGTTACTGAAGTTGAATATTCGGAACGCGAACATATGAGTTCAGAACGGAAACAGGTGAGTTCAGAGAGGGAACAGGAGAGTTCAGAGAGAGATGCAGAAGAAATAGACGATGCTGACGATTTTCAGGATTCGATAGATATGGGTTCAGATCAGCAATTAATTAATGAACCTGTGACTCATTCAGATGATACTGAAATTAGGGTAGAGCCTGAAGTACAGGAAATCGTAAGTAATCGCCGATATCCACTACGGGAAAGACGTCGAAAGGAAGAAAAGGAAATGGTCTATAACTTTCATGTTTCGGATGATCCAGACCCGCATTCTCTACAAGATGAAATGGACAGGACTGATAAAGAGCTATGGTATTTAGCAATGGTGGACGAATATAATTCTCTGATAGAAAATAAAACTTGGGATATTGTAAACCGACCATTGGACAAAAATGTTGTCAAGTGCAAATGGGTCTTCAAACTTAAAGTTGGAGCAGATAGTACAGTGCAGCGCCATAAAGCTCGATTGGTGGCACGATGATATTCGCAGAAGTATGGCGAAGATTACTTCGAAACATTTGCCCCAGTTGTGAAATTGTCGTCCATACCTCTTTTGCTCGGACTCGCAGCTGAAATGAATTTAGATATTCATCACATTGACGTCACAACAGCGTTCTTAAACGGTGACCTCGATGAAGATCTTTACATGGAACAACCTCAGATGTTTGTAAAGAAAGGTGATGAAGAAAAAGTATGTAACCTAAAGAAGGCCATATACGGATTAAAACAAGCAGCTCGTTCATGGAATGTAAAAGTACATGCACACATTTTAGAGATTGGTTTTACAAGATCCAAATATGATCCTTGCGTTTACATAAAGAAAACGAAAGATATTTTTATAGTTATTGGTCTATATGTTGACGATTTTTACATATTTACAAATAATGCTACTGAAGCTTTACAATTGAAGAAGCAAATAGGCAAGGCTTTTAAATTAAAAGATTTAGGCGAAGCGAAAGAGTGCCTAGGAATGAGCATTAGGAGAAACCGTCAAGAGGGGGAAATTTACCTAGACCAACGTAACTACACAAGAAAATTGTTGCAAAAATTTGGAATGGAAGAATGCAAACCAGCTGGAACTCCAATGGAGTGTAACCTGAAACTTTCTAAAGGAAGATGTATACACTACGACTACGTACTACAATAGCTCATATTGACTTTTTGTGACGTGTAAACATAGTTTATGAATAAATGAGTATGAGTATGAGTATGAGTATGAAGTAATGCAGAGGATACTAGATATCAAGAGATTATTGGATCTTTAATGTATCTGTCTACTTGTACGAGGCCAGACATATCTTTTGCGGTCAGTTATCTAAGTCAATTTAACTGTTACAATGATAACACGCATATGGCAGCATTGAAACGTGTGCTTCGGTATCTCAAAGGTACAATAGATTATGCCCTTTGTTACAAGAAAATGAACAAGCATCTGGTCGCAAATGCCGATGCTGATTGGGGTACCAATTCTGATGGTCATTCATTTTCAGGTTACTGCTTAGTTTTTGCTGTGCTGTAATCTCTGTGTTGCATTAAGTACTGCTGAAGCAGAATTCATTGCTGCGAAGGTGCTAAGGAAATTGTTATTATAAAGGGGCTTTTTAATGAGTTGTGTACGAATTGTAAGTCTGTAACTGTTTACAGTGATAGTCAAAGTGCTAGCAAGATGATTTACAATCCAGTCACTCATAAGAGAAGCAAGCATATTAACATAAGATACAATTATGTTAAAGAGTTAGCTGAGGCAAAGGAAATAGTTATAGACTACTGTGAAACTAATTCCATGCCTGCTGATGCTTTAACAAAACCTGTGAACAGGGTTAAACATAATTTTTGTTTTAACTGTATGGGATTACGAAGACTATGAACTTAAGTGGGGGTGTTGAAAATAGTTTTTATTGTGTGTAATTTTATAGTCTTTGTTCCATCCGTTACTAAGCAACAGGTTGTTAGAAAATTTTTCTTGTGACAGATGTACTCTTTGGCCAAATATAAATCGTTTACAGCTTAATCACTATAGCTAATTATTTAATCCTCTGGGCCTTCCACTGTGCTACTGCCGGCCCATTTCCATCACATACCTATTACCTTGAAATGACGTTTCAGACATAGGTCCACATAAGTCTGAGTGAATCAGTTCTAATTTCGAGGTAGCTTTTTTATAAACAATCGTCTTAAACGGTTTCCTTGCCTGTTTTCCTTCAACACAAGAAATACAACTCGATTTATCTATGTCAGTGTAATCTATTCCTACGTGAGAGTTCTTTAACTGGTCCATACCTATGCGACATAAATGACCTAACCGTTTGTGCCATAACTGGTACCTGTTTAACGAGTCAGAGTGCACTTCATACGCCTTAGTTTGGAGGGAATTTGTAGTACAATCTAGCGTGTACAGTCCACCATGTGCTGAACCATGTAGAACCACCTCACCTTGAACAGAAAAATCATTACCTTTATAAAAATCACATCCATTTTGTATTAAAAAGTACTACAAAACCTTTGTCTACAACTTTCTTGACAGAAATTAAATTACTAGTTAATTCAGGCACATACGCAACATCGTTGATGCTATCTACTATACCACGCGCTGTTTTAATAGATATGTCCCCAATACCACCACAGTCGATCTTCTCACCATTGGCAACTGTAACAGTGCTACCTTCTAGTGGTTTTACTTCCTGGAACCAATCACGTCTTGACGACATATGTTTGGACGCGCCTGAATCAATAAACCACTTGTCCTTTTCTGAATTGCAAACTCCAAGTGCACTAAATGAAGTGGCATCCTTGTCTAATGCACTAGCTTCTTTCTTTGCTTTGGTGCGTAATGGACAATCTGGTCGTTTGTGACCGGGCTTATTACATTCATAGCAAATCACTATCTTCTTTGGCTTACGAGTATTATTTGACTGTTTCTTCGATTGAAAAGCTGTATCGCTTTCTGTAGAATCATTCTTGGACATCTCGTTTAGCAGCTTCCTTTTAACTAAATCGGTTGATACTTCCGTGTTGCTGTTTTCCAATGCCATTATTAGAGGCTCATATCTTGAAGAGAGACCTCCCAATAAAATCGCAGCAATCGACGTATCCTCTATTACTTTTCCGATGTCAGCTAAATCTTGAGCTGTACTCAAAACAGCATTTGTATACGTTTCAATATTTTGAAAATGACTGAGTGAAAGTCTATAAAGTTTTCTCTCTAAGAATAACCCTCTGCCCATACCTTTATCTTCATAGGCATCTTGTAAAGCCTTCCAAGCTTCAACGGCAGTCTTTGCACTCCTTACGTGCGTCATAGCAGAGCTATCTACTGTTAAGCATATTTTCGCTAGAGCTCGCTGATCGTTCCTCGTTCTTACCATAGTCGAAGTGGTATCTCCTTCACTGTACACCCATCTATTGTGCACCATAAATCTTCATGGATCAAGTAATTTCGCATCTTGAACTTCCAAGAGGAATATCCATCTCTATTTGAAAGGAGGAGCGAGGGTATTGGAGACGAAGACCATCTGGTCGTATCAGATCACCACAAGACATTGTAAAGAAAAACTTTAGAAAAACGAATTTATCGAATCAATAATTAAGATTTATACTTCAGCACGATACAAACAATGTCTATTCAAATTTCTCTCTAAAAGATTGCTGATAACGTGTTATTTCTAGTAAATTAGAGAAAAACAGAAAAAGCATGTATATTACATTGAAGAGTTTATTTTGATTGATACAAATCAAATAGAACATCATACATTTAAATAATGTAAATGTTATAAGCATAAAGAGTTTTAATTGAAAAAATGTAAATAGTTCACACTATCACAACAACATATATGGAAGGCATGTGTTAATATATACAGATCATAAGCCTTTATTGGGGATATTAAGACCCAATAAAGCTATACCTAAAGTGCTGTAACCGAGAATGATGAGGTGGGCTCTTAAGATCAATTCGTATGATTATGAATTACGTTACAAAATGGGTAACAGCATAGGTAATGCTGATGCACTCAGTAGATGGCCAATGGAAACAGATAATGGCGAGCTAGACGAAAATGACGTTGAAGATATTCTGTTACTCTCGGAAACACCAAGTGCCCTGCAGTATTCGCCAAAAGACATAGCAGAGAAAACTGCTGAAGATGCAGTACTGGCAAAGATTAAATATTGGATATTGCATGGATGGCCAGAACGAGTAGAAGAAGCCAATCTTAAAGTTTATTGGCTGAAAAGAAAAGAACTTTCAATCGGTAATAATTGTATTATTTGGGGAAGTAGAGTTGTGATACCCCCTCCATTGCGGGAATATATGTTAACAGCGCTCCATGAGACACATGATGGTATTGTGATATCAAAAGCAATAGCGCGTAGCTATTTTTGGTGGCCAGGATTAGATCATGAAATAGAAGCTCAGGTTGCTAGCGGTGAATGTTGTCAAGTGAATAGAAACATGCCATCAAGTACTGCACACTCCTGGGTTGCTCCTTCCAATCCATGGCAACGACTTCATATAGGCTTTTGCAGGGCCTTTTCAACAGAAAATATTTTTTATTGTCATAGATCCACACTCCAAGTGGCCAGAAGTTAAGGTGATCAGGTCGACATCTAGTGAGTGTGCAATTAAAGAACTGAGAGACATATTTTCTGAGCAAGGGCTCCCAGAAGTCATAGTATCAGATAATGGAACTGCTTTCACATCCGAAGAGTTCAAGACTTTTATGAAATGTAATGGGATTTGTCACATACTAACACCACCATATAGCCCAGCATCAAATGGACAAGCTGAGAGGTCAGTACAATCAGTAAAAAATAAATTACGCAGTCTAGCTGGAACAGATATAGAACTCAGACTGCCTAGAATGTTATTTGGGTTGCAAACTGCACCCAGTACTGTGACTGGGAAATCTCCCACAGAAATGCTCAACAGAAGGAGATTTCGAACGCGATTTGACATGCTGCATCCCTTTGCAATGAAACCGGTAGCTGAGAGACAAATAGAGAGCAACAGACAAGTACCGGTGAGAGCATTTCGAGTCAAGGATAAAGTTTGGCTACGGAACTATTCAAGAGGGGAGAAGTGGGTGAAAGGAGAGGTGTTCAGAGTAAGGGGTCCTGTTTGGTTCTTCATTAAAATGGAGAATGGTCCTATAGTATCCAGACATGTGAACTAGTTGAGAAGACGGGATACTGAAGACGCTCCAGGGCCAAGTAATGAGATGCGCGACCTGCTAGGAATACCACAAGAGGCTGTGGTAACAGTTGAAGGAGATAGGTTGCATACTGATGGGTAGTGATTAGAAAATACATTTATCTAGTAGTTATAGGGTTATGTGTAAATAGTAAAGATAGTGTTATTTTGGACTTCATTTATAATATAATATATAAACTATGGAGGAAGGTATGTGGTGTATGTGGGTAGATTTAAGACAATAATGACAGTGTGGGTAATGTTATGTGAGAATGTGCACCTACCTACAACCCCAGTTTGGAATGGCCAAGTGAGTATATAACAGCCTGGAAACGGTATTGGCCATTTAAAGCAATAATAATGAAGGATAGTAAAATGAGCATCAATCCCAAAGGGAAACTATTTAACACCTGCATTCATCCGATACTAACATTTGGCTGCCAAACATGGGTGCTAACCAAAGCCCTACAAACCAAGCTCCAGACATGTCAACACAGCATGGAGAGAAGTATGATGGGGAATAGGAAAATAGACCGAATAAGGCACAGCATCATCAGGAAGGCAACAAAAGTACAGGATGTCACAGCAAAAATAAGAACCTTAAAATGGAGATGGGCTGGGCACATGGTCAGAGGGAAAGAGAAATGGAGCAAAATGATTACCTCATGGTACCCAAGGGAAGGAAAGAGAAAGAGAGGAAGACAGTTTAAACTATGTCAGGATGAATTAGTGGCAATTGCTGGTAAACCCTGGGCCAGAATTGCACAGGACAGGATGCAATGGAAGGGGTTGGAGGAGGCCTTTGCCTAAGGGCACACAGATCATACATAGTACCAATAAAAAAACAAATTTTAAACTAAAACAAACAAAATCTGATACAGGCTATAAATAAATAAATAAATGATCCACATTCTTTTGTGTTCCAAAGCTCCATACAGCACTTGAACCTACAATCCACAACCAACAGCAATATCATTAACAGTAAAGCTATCATCACTAAAACAGCTGAGATATACTATAGCTAACAACAAAATGGGAAAAGCAAACAGGCCTCCATTGTTTGCCCCGGCCCCCTAATTACCTAATTTGCGACAGGCGTAAATCTCGCGGTGATTGCTGTCATACATCATTAGTAGTGTCGAGCATGTATGCTACGCTACACCACTAATGATGTATGACAGCAATCACCGCGAGATTTACGCCTGTCGCAAATTAGGTAATTAGGGGGCCGCTCAGGATAGCGTACCTGTCATAGAGGACGGGCGGCAGCAGCAGCGAGCGCAGCACGGAGCCGAGCACGGTCTGCATGCGCGCCTCCAGGCACCACGGTGAGGGCCAATAACGCGCTTGTAGCACCGGCACCGCCGCCAGCGCCTCGCGCAGCTCCGCGCCGCCACACACAACCTCCGGCCGCTGCAACACGCACTCCGTCACACCACTGACCGCGCCCCGCGCCACGCCACAAGCCGTCCATCCTTACCTTCACGGCCTCCAGGAGATAATAGGTTAGGTACAAAATTAATATGGTTAACCCTATTAAAACTTCTTTCCTTATTTCAAATATGGACAGGAATAGATAAAACATGGTTTTTGCTAGTATAATAAGTACCAATAACGATAGATTTAGATAAAGAAAAATAACTGAATTAAATAAAAATCAAACTACTGTGTGCTACTCATAGAGAAAAATAATATATATAGCGCTACTGTGGTCTGTGGCCCTGGCCACAGAACACTCACTAACACTATCTTCAACTTCAACTTCAACTCTTGGTTAATGGCCTCTATGGTGTTGCCATTCCACCACAATTCTGCCAATGTCAAGTAGACCGACAAATCCTTTGAATATCTACGAGTAGAACCGTAGTATATGACGTCATTCATGGGGGCCTCGTTTTATAAAGCTACTAGTACAAGCTAACAATTGTAGCAGCTACAAGAACAAGTAACTACAAGTTACTAGTTACGGCGTTTTATAAACAACAATTATCGATTACAAGTGTAAATTACAAGTATAATGCACATCACTATGAACGTCACTGAGGCCTCACGGCGGGGACCACAGACTAAGTAGAGGATAAAGTGTAGATTATGATATTACAAGTTGCACATCACTATGAATGAACGTCACGGTCAATAGCTTTTTTTTAGTTTGGCTCCCATTCATTAGTGAATTTAGCCGGTGTGAATTTTACATTAAATCCATACATAATGGGGCCAATTATAAAGGTTTTAGTTGACAGATCTAAACCTTTTAAAACTGTTGCTGTTCTTGTCTAATAGACAGCAATGTAAGAGACGGATATATTTTTAGTTAGTTAAAGACTGTCAACTAACCTTCAAAATTGGGCCTAATATAGAAATTAAAAACATTATCTATTTGTTTGTTGTGGCTTTCATGCCAAATTGGATGACCTTTTTTAGATGAACTTATATTACCGGGATAGATGCGGTTTTTTTCGGAAATTCATGACATCCCGCGGAAAATTATGCAAGTTCTGGGTAAAGTCGCGGGGCGTCTCTATTTTTAAGTAAAGCTATTTAAGTAAATAAAGTTGGGTCTAAGTCACTATTCTCATAATAGGTTTTGTTATATACAGCTACGCTCATTTTTCATGGGCTTCGCTCAAGCTGAATTTTTCATTATTTAAACATAATCAGTTCATATTTACTTAATTTAACTAATTGAACATTCATTAATACGTGACACGACCAATACAATATACTTTCAATAAATTTATCTAAACTTGTTGTTACGGATGAAATAAAGGGTCTGAGCTTATGGTGACAAGAGAGTGGAAGGTGCACATAGTTCGCGACACTTGCTACACGAAAACGTTGTATTTTTAGGTAAAAAATCAAAATCTAGCTCCGCCCGTGCGGGCTACTTCAGATCGCTGTAAATAACTCATATTAGTACCGACATTTTAATTATAAATTTACGCGCACCTTCCAATGTCATTTTTATTTTGTAAATTCAATGGCTTCCAACAGATGGCGTTATGTGTTCTTAAAGTAAGACTAAAAATCTAAAAAGTGTCTCAAAATAACAATATTATGCACCTACGCAGTATAAAAAATACAAAAATCATAAAAATAAACAAGTAAATAATTTTGTGACGTGCGTCGCCTACAATCCGCCCCCATAGTGCTGAGCTGAGCTAACTAAAGAAAAATCAAAACAAACTAATAAACAAAAGTTCAGATCAGCACTAACATTCCGCTGGTGCAAGTAGGGCGACGCGCGTGACAGGGCGCCGCACCACACCGGTGCGTGTGCGCACGTCCACCACTCGGATGCGACCATCATCGCCACCATGAGTCGCACTCACTACTCCGTGGCGCCAGGAACCACGATCTAAATTAGGTTCGACCAACTAAACAAAGTCTCCATCTCGCAACGATCTCTGATCTTTATTCCATTTAAACCTAGGTAGCAAAGTAGGTAAATATTCTTTCAACCACCGTGACCAAAACATATCGGTTAGACGTTGCGCTATGCGCCATTGCTTACGCAAACAAAGATCATCGTTATCGTAAATACCTAAAGGTGGTCCGTTGGATGACGTACCTATCAAAAAATGATTAGGTGTTAAGGCTTCGGGATAATTAGGGTCGCAAGAAACATACGTGATGGGGCGACTATTAACTAGCGCTTCTACTTCAACAATAAATGTAGATAACGTCTCAGGGCGTGGAGCGCGTTCCTTCAGTACGACTTTCAAGGCCGTTTTTACCGTGCGTATCATACGCTCCCAGGCGCCTCCCATCTCCGGAGCACCGGGAGGTATGAATCTCCACTCTATACCTCTAACAGTACCGTCTTCGCGGAGTTTACTTCTGTCAAGTTCCATCAAACTGCGTTTTAACTCGTTATCAGCTCCGCGGAGGTTGGTACCGTTATCCGAGTATATCACACTAGGGGTACCTCGTCGAGCTATCAAACGTCTCAAAGCCATTATGGCTGAGTCAGTACTCAAACTATGTGTTAGCTCGATATGAATTGCACGTATTGTTAAACACGTGAAAAGGACACCGTATCTCTTTTGCTTACTTCGGCCAATGGTGACTTCTAAGGGCCCAAAGAAATCGAGACCGGTAAAAGTGAAAGGTCGGCGGTTGTGCTGCAAGCGTGCAGCTGGCAGGTCAGCCATGCGCTGCGGCTGCGGAGCTGCGCGGCGGTGCTGACAGAATAAACAACGTGAAGCTACGGCGCGTACAGTCGGCCGCAGTTTTATAACCCAGTAGCGTTGCCGTAATTCATTTACGACCAGTTCGTGCGCACCGTGAAGTGCTTTCCTGTGGTAATGTTCTACCAACAGTCGTGTCATCTTGTGATGACCATCGAGTATCGCTGGTCTCATAGTCGACTGTTCAACGCATTGAACCTTGTCCACACGACTGTGAACTCGCAATATCCCATCGGTATCGATATAGGGCGTTAAGGTTAACAAGCGGCTAGTAGACAACAAGGGCTTGTTTTGCTTAAGCTGCTCAATATCTTGTGCAAACGAGTCTTGTTGACACTTCTTAAGCAGTAACTTTTCTGCTTCATTTAACAGCTCAACATTAAGCTGAGCGTCATTGCGTCGACATCGTTTTAAAAACAATAAAACTCGAGCGGTAACTCGTACGAGTCTTAGCCAAGACGAGAAGTCGTCTTCATTAGGTAAGGAGTGCTCAATGACGTGTGACGTCATTACATTGATGCTCCTTGTCTCACAAATTGCGTCGTCTGATGTCTTTGTAGACTTGAGATCCTTAGGCCAAGTATCTTCCGGCTGCCGTAAGAATCCAGGTCTCTGAAACCAGACGCTGTCATATACCAGTGGTGGCGAGTCCTCTTTGGTAGCTATATCTGCAACATTTAGCTTGGTAGGTACATATCGCCACTCTGACGTAACCGTTAGCTCATCAATCTCACCAAGACGATGAGCAACAAACGGCTTATAATTTCTGGGATCACTACGTATCCATTGCAAGACAGTGTGAGAGTCAGTCCAGAAGTATCGCTGATCAGGCTTCATATCTTTATGTTCTCGCTGTAACGTAACAGCAAGACGTGAAGCTATCAGCGCTCCTTGGAGCTCCAGTCTGGGAACTGACACAGGGCGGAGTGGAGTCACTCTGCTCTTCGCGGCTGCAAAACATACAAGCACGCTTCCGTCACGTCGGGTAAAACGCCAGAAAACAACTGCAGCGTAACATTTGATAGACGCATCAGAAAAAATATGCATTTGTACATTTATAAATGTTTTTGCATCCACTGTACCTACAACAGCAGGGTAGCACTGAGACCAAGTACCAGCATTCAAATACCAGCGAGGTATCCGTAGCAATTCTAATTGTTTGAGTTCATCGAGCCACTTTACCCACTTCAAGTGTTCGGTGGGTTGAATCTGACACTTCCAATCAACATTAGACCTATGTACGTCTTGTAAAATGATTTTACTTTTTATTAAAAATGGCGATAAAAAACCGTGTATATCGTAAATAGACATAATAATGCTAAGCATTTTAGCTTTTGTCGGTGATACAATACCGTTTAAAATATCTAGCGGAATTCTAGTCAAATTAATTTTAAAACCGAATGAGTCATCAGCGGGATGCCAAATTAAACCTAAAGTGCGCTCAGTTGTGTTGTTTACACCATCTTTAAACTGCACAGCTGTTTGCGCTAGCGCATCCGTAGGTATAGAATCCAATACCTGTTTACTATTACTGGACCAACCTCTTATCTCGAATCCACCTTTTTTATGAATGGACGTTATATCGTGCACTAATTTAATAGCTTTAGTTACGTCACAGGTTGAGTATAAGCAGTCGTCTACATAATGATTTTTTATTATTACGTTGACTGCTTCAGAGTTAAAATCTTCATACTTAAGAGCATTCTTATTTTTAATGTACTGAGCGATGAAGGGTGAGCATGTTGCACCGAATATTAAACTTTGCATTGCACAAATCTTAACTGGGCTATCTGGAGACTCTTGCCACAAGAATCTGAGCACATGCTGATCTTCAGAACGTATCCTAATACGTAAAAACATATCACGAATATCACCTATAATAACGATCGGATTCTCACGAAATCTGAGCATAATTCCTAACAATGAATTGTATAAATCAGGTCCAGTCAATAAATAATCATTTAAACAAACGTTATTAACTTTTGCCGCCGCATCATAAACCAGCCTTAATTTTCCGGGTTTATTTGGGTTCTGAACTCCAAAATGCGGGAGATACCAGACATGATCAGCTGAGAGCTCATGAGCTTTTAATTCTCGAGCGTAACCGTTATCAAATAACTTAGACATTTCTAGTTTGTACCTATCAGCATAACCGTTATCTTTGTGAAACTTACGTAACAATAATTGTTGACGCGAATGAGCATTAAAATAAGAGTCAGGCATATTAAAATCGTCTTTTTTAAATGGTAATCCTACTTCCCATTGTGTGCCGACTTGGCGTGAAGTTTTATCTAATATATCAATAGCTCTGACATGATCTTTATTCTCACGACATAAAGTTGAAATTCCTACAGAATCAAGTTCAAATGAATTTTTAATTAGGTCATTAAGTTCACAGAGTTCATGCATATTGTCATCACTATCAGAAGAGCGAGCGAGATGGAAAACATTAAGTTCACTTACCGAGGAGTGATTACGACCTTTGTGGTAGCCATGGATGGTCCATCCCAGCCTGCAGCGTGACGCATACAGTGAGTTCCTGTCTCCGTGTACAATCTCAAGTGGGGCTATAAGAAAGTAATTATCTTCGCCTAACAGTATACGGGGCACAACACTATGTGCACAAATCAAGGGTTTTATATGAGCTAAATGAGCGCAATTAACTTTGTTTATAACTGACATATTTTGAGCAGATAATTTTAATTTATCACATTTACGTAAATTAATATCGTAAAAAGTATTGTCCTGTCCAGATATTTGCACTTTAACTTTCGGTACTTGCGACTGAAAAACTTCTAAACCAAACGCGTCAGTAAACTTTATAGCGCACGGGTTTTCACATTTTAAACCTAAGTTATCTGCTAAGTCCGAGTCGATCATTGATACCGCAGCTCCTTCATCCAACAGTGCGTAGGTATTCACTACGCCATTAGGGCCGCGTAATTGTACGGCAATGACTTTGAGCAGGGCAAATTCTTCCGTCGTATTTGAACTCTTAGACGGGGCCGTGACGTCATCATCTCGAGCGACGTGTGTTATCGACGTGTCGGGCGCAGGTAACCCTCGTCCCGGGCCATCTTGGCTTTCCATAATATCAGCTGATTGTGACGTCACTGTCGTAGTCGTAGGTCTCGTCCAGTGCAGTAGGCGGTGGTGTGCCATACCGCAGTTATCAATGTTACACATAGGCGCAGGCCATACGTTACTATTGTGTTGCTTCGTAGATAAACAACAATAGCATAATCTCTGCGTTTTAATGAACCTCCATCTATCTCTTCGCATCGCACGTTTGAATATGCGACACTCAGGTAACGTATGAACGCCTTTATCACAAAATAGGCACTTCTTATCATCAGCGACCACAGCAGTGTACACAGAGCGATGTCGAAACTTATCATCAGTTCGCTTGACTCCTGGGTCGGTCGGCTTCTTGTACTCTCGTGGCTGAGTGCATCCTATTACAGACAGCATCTCAGCTTCCATCTTCAGAAACGTAGCTAGTAACTCCAGCTTCGACTTGCCATCACGTAAACGACTATAGGCAAAATCTGTCCATTTACCCATCAGAGTGCTCGGCATTTTTGACACAATAGCTGCAGCGAGCTCCGGGCTTCGTAGGTAGTCATGCTGTTCTAGTGCGCGTATAGTTGCCACGCAGTTGTTGATCTTGACAGCAAAGTAGCTTAACTCGGGTTGATAATAGTTAGGTAACGATGGTAACTTTTTCAACTGCATCGTCATATTCTGAATAATAATTTCAGCTCGGCCAAATCTTAGTTCCAGAGCTTCCATCACTGCTGACGGCGGGGTGTTGCCGATCAGCAAGTCAGTCACAGCTTCTTTGGCCTCACCTCGCAGTGCTCGGCGGAGCCTGCACAGATTCTCAGAATCACTGAACCTGCACACACGAGATGAGTCATCGTATGCATTTTTAAAATGTAGCCACTCGATGCAATCACCACTAAATAAGGGCAGTTCGCGCGGTGTAGCGAGCCGGCTGAGCAGACGATCTTCCTGCTGGGTGGCGGTCTGCTTCATCATATCCTTCAACGTATGTGCTAGTTGATGAATATTGTCATTTGGGGGCTGAATAGATGAACAGTTACGGTCCAGCCACTCCTCCACATTATTATGTGTCGGTTCTTCCGGTAACGATCTGGAACAGTTCGTGCCAAGGTCTTCCTCAGGAGCAGCACTAGCGTCGGCGTGGCTTGCATCGGCGTCGACTTGAGCCAGGTCTGCTTCCAATTTCTTGGCTATTAAATCCATCTGAATTTTGGCTGTTGCTTCGGCAGCTTGCAGCTCAAGCTGTTTACGTCGTGCTACCGAAGATGCCGCAGATCTCTTGGTACATACAGTTTTCGTGGCACAGGTCGATTGCTGTCGCACGGTGCCGCGCGGCGATAATTTGCACGGCACTGGCGTGGCTGTGTGTTCTTGTTCCCGTGGCATTTTAGGACAATCGCTGCCATGGGGAAGCATCTGTTCGTTGAACTTCACGGGTGCACTTTCCAATTTTTTCATAAGTTCTTGTCGCATACGTCGCGTCAGAACTCCGGATTGGGGCGTTTCCGCCATCACTGTTACTCGTTCAATAATTCGAGCTCGAAGACCAGATTATTACGGATGAAATAAAAGTCTGAGCTTATGGTGACAAGAGAGTGGAAGGTGCACATAGTTCGCGACACTTGCTACTCGAAAACTTTGTTTCTTAGGTAAAAAAATCAAAATCTAGCTCCGTCCGTGCGGGCTACTTCAGATCGCTGTATAGAACTCATATTAGTACCGACATTTTAATTATAAATTTACGCGCACCTTCCAATGTCATTTTTATTTTGTAAATTCAATGGCTTCCAACAGATGGCGTTATGTGTTCTTAAAGTAAGACTAAAAATCTAAAAAGTGTCTCAAAATAACAATATTATGCACCTACGCAGTATAAAAAATACAAAAATCATAAAAATAAACAAGTAAATAATTTTGTGACGTGCGTCGCCTACACTTGTACTTCATTTTACCTAGCTCTTTAGTCAGGTAAAAAACTTTACAAGTTGTAGTTCCGTACACTTGTAATGACCAAAACAATTGTTCGATTTTACATTTTAAAAATCAAAACACACTATGGATTGTCTATGGTCTAAGAACAAGTGCTTGTAATTCATAGAGTAAAGCAATATATCGGGGGATGTAGCTTGTAACTTGTTGTCTTGTAGCTTTATAAAACGCATTATTTCACTTTTTTTTGGCTGTGTTGCCAGGTTTTCGCTACAAGTTCAAGACTTGTAGCTTTATAAAACGAGGCCCAGGAGAGCGCTATACATTCGGTACTAAGCAAAAAAAAGACGAACGTAATATCTTTGGTCCTTGTCACCGTTACCGGGTTTTTTATTTGGCTTCGTTTGATCTAAGCCAAACAGGTTAACAATTTTTTGAAATTGTTGTTTTTTTGTGAAATAATCCTATTTAAATGGTGATCTAGGCAATAAATATTTGAGAAACAATGTGTGTGCAGTGGGTGGTTGCAGCATTTTAAGCATCAGAAGTCGCACTGAGGCGTAAATATGAAGGAATAACATTTCACAAGTAAGTAGCCATTATTTTGTCTATTTTCCCTTTTTAGAAGTGTTTATTGTGAAAAATATAAATACAGCGTTACATTTCATGTAATAACGAGTCCTCAGCTAAACAGAAAAACAGCTAAATGATTAATTAATGGATAAAATAACCATACCTAACCAAAAAATTTCATTGTCAAGGTACTGCCAGTTTATGATTTTTAATTTCCCATAAAACCAGCTAGGTACCATGTTGATTTGCAAATGTTTATAAGTCGGAAAACATCCTTTTGTAGGTATATTAGCTAATTATTGGCGTGATTTAACTTAGTAAAATATATCATTTTATATTTAAGGTCAGGTGGGGTAAGTGTAACATACTTGCACATCTATCCACTTTGTGAATTCTGCTAGGACGCTAATTTTTTTTACACATAGAAAGCCTAAATCTGAAATGGCAAATGACGGCAATAAATACTTTTCAAGAAAATAGTTTTTGAAAATTCAATTTGCTTGAATGAAACATCACTTCAAAAATGGTTCATGGTTTTGACAGAAACGTTCCGATTCAATATTCTGACGATAGGTTGACATTGGAGTTTGATTATTTTGCAGTTGACTATATTGACAGTTTTGTTTTTATTATCTGTTACCCGCAGTCATTATATTAGGTACCTACTTATGCAATAATAGCTGCCAGGTATCACTTTATTAGCGCAGAATCTCCATCTCTTTCTTTGGGTGCCGTATAAGAGCAGACTAAGGGACTATCCAGAGAATGGGCAGTAGCATTCTCCTTGGTACATCTTCTGCGATGACAAGCTACTTGCTAAGCGAGGTGATTATGGCAAACCTCCCTATAATCAGCGTCTAAAATGGCGTTTTATGGGCATGCCTGTGTTCAGCACTAGACGTTTTCTAGCTGTTGATGTGAAATACGTGATTTTCGCCCATGGGACATTTACAATGACATTTGTAATGTAGTAGGTATTTGATTGATTTTATTACCTGTGTCGTCTGTGACTGCAAATACTAACCCCACATTACGCGCCGTTTCATGAATTATTTTCGTGTAAAAATGTACATAAACACTATTAAATTGCTTCATGGCATCAGGCGACATGTGTTTTGTAAACTTAAAGATAGCTGATTTCTTTTTATTTTATGACCTAGCAGAAAGATTGTGTGACGCGTGTGCTAGAGCATTGAAACCATTTCGCCACATAGCATAGAGCTAAACTGCGTGATTTATTGATTACGATAGGGTTTCACTTAGGTACTCCTTCGTTTCATTTAGTTTTTACAATAAAGAAGCAGTGAATACGGGTAAAACATAAATTCTAGGTATCAAGGTAAATTACTCTATAGATGTGGACAAATCCAAGAAAGAATAGTTCGCAGAGAGGAGGGTGATCGGTTTTATATTTTAGTACAAATAAAAGTCCAAGTATAATTTGCTAAATCATACAGACAAAAAAAAATTGCATCTAAGATCTAAGTTTATTAAAGTAGACCATAATGTTTTAAATAATAAAACAACTAATATACTGGGTGGCGCAAAAGTAAAGACCCTATTTGGTTCAGCTATAACATTTTTTCTAAATTAGAAAACTAGATTTAGGTTTTTTTAAATGTATATTTGTGCCATTAAATTTCGTACCATTAGGATTTAAAGATGATGTCTTTTAAATGGTGACCTCCAGAGTTGATACACATTTGAGCCCTATTTATGACATTTTGCAAGATGATTTTCCTTCAAAATTGGTTATGAGTGACGAAGCGCATTTCCATCTCTCAGGGCATGTCAATAAGCAGAATACTCGGTTCTGGGGCACTGATAATCCGCGCATTATTCAAGAAACACCTCTACACCCACTAAAAGTTACTGTATGGTGTGGCATCTGTGTTGACAGAGTGATCGGACCCTATTTTTTCGAAGACGCTGGAGGCAATGCGATAACTGTCACTGGAGAACGCTACAGAACCATGTTACGTGAGTTTTTGATACCCAGTTTGGACGAATTGGGGCTGGAGCACATCTGGTTTCAACAAGACGGCGCTACGGCACACACAGCGCGCGACACTATGGACTTAGTGAGGGACGCTTTTCCAAGCCGAGTTATCTCTCGTTTTGGCGATTTGCCTTGGCCTGCAAGATCACCCGATCTGACCAGTCCAGACTTCTTTCTTTGGGGTTTTTTGAAATCTCGGGTGTATGTGAACAAGCCACAGACTCTCGCAGCTCTAAAAGAAAACATTCGTCAAGAAATAACGAACATATCGCAGGAAGTGTTACGGCAAGTTATGCAAAATGTCATAAATAGGGCTCAAATGTGTATCAACTCTGGAGGTCACCATTTAAAAGACATCATCTTTAAATCCTAATGGTACGAAATTTAATGGCACAAATATACATTTAAAAAAACCTAAATCTAGTTTTCTAATTTAGAAAAAATGTTATAGCTGAACCAAATAGGGTCTTTACTTTTGCGCCACCCAGTATTAAAGAATAATAAATTGATTATATCTAGGTAACTATTTACAACTTAATTTTATTTTTTGTAATATAATTAATAATAATATTTACTAAGGGAGAATTAGCATATGTTAAAAGGGATTTAAAAGAAATAGGACGAGGAATTTTAGGAGGAAGGATATCATACAGAGACTGCTGAAAATTCAGACAATTAAAAAATATGTGGTCCACATTCCCGTCGTCCAAGTCACATTCACACAAAGAGTGATCCCTGACCCTAAGTTTAGCCAAATGGACAGGCGTGCAAGAGTGTCCCAATCGAAGTCTACAAATCGTAGATGTTGTGAGTTTGTTGGCACCACAAAATTTAAAGAACCATGGTTTTGAAGGAATCTGAGGTTGGATGTCACCGTAATATCTACCTTTAATTTGTTTGGAAGACTCCCATTCCTTGGACCAAGCTTGGACATTTGAGGTTGCACTGAGGCGCAATGGTCATGACAGAGGATTTTAAAATGGCTCAAAGAGACTTGGATAGCCTGCCTAGCGCAAGAGTCAGCCGTTTTGCCGGTGATGCCAGTGTTGTTATATCCTGACCTCAAAGCAAACATGGAGACTCTTTTGATATCTATGGTCTATTTTCTTTTTCATAGTCTTTGATAGTATTTTTGGTGATGTCATGTCACTTCTTTGTCAACAACAAAATAAATAATATAGATTAAACTAAAATGTTTGTATTTATATTATCTGGCGACGAAGGTAAATAAAATGAACACACAACAGTTTACAGATTTTCTAAGGGTACAACAGGCCCAACAACAACAATTAACTGAACTCTTGCGAATCTTAACAGTTCAATCTGCACAACGTACAACAGAAACACAGGCAGATGAACCCAAAAGAGACGTAAGTGATATAAGTACCAAAATTAGGAATTTTTCACACGACAAATTTAACCCTGAAACAACATCAGCGGAAAACTTCATAGAATATTTTGAAACAAAATGCAATATCTATGGGGCCGAATATAAAGCAATTCAAAAAGATTTATTCATTACATGTCTACCCCCGGATGTTTTCCACAAAATTAAAACTGCTTTTATCAACACTTTTCCGTCACGAACTTACGAAGAAGTAAAAGAAAAACTTTGCAGTTTTTACCATAAGAAAACTACAAGATATAAAGCGTTAACAGAATTCTGGAATTGCACAAGGAAAGACAACGAATCTATGGAAACTTACGCGAACAAGTTAAAAGAACTTAGTAAGGAATGTGGATATAAAGGAGATTTGCTAGAGCGACAATTACGTGACCGTTTCGCAACAGGTCTTAACCATGAGATGCTGGAAATAGACTTAAAACAAAAATGGCCAGATCTTCAAGATAGGAACTCTGACGGGAAAATAACAGAAATTACATTTGAGCAAATATTTGCTGTCGCTCAGTCAAGGGAATTAGCAGAAAATGATAACACGAACAACACAGACTACACAATACAGCGTATCAAGCAAAGAAACACAAACAGATTCAATAGGAACGATAGTAATAATAAACGTCCACTAACCAAAAACCAGTGCAAACGATGTGGAAGTGGCGAAAAACATGATTTTAATAGCTGTGCAGCTTCCAATCACATCTGTAAAGCATGCCAATCAAAAGGCCATTACGAAAGTTGTTGTCTTAAGTCCGGAAGAGCATATATATCATTTAGACAAGACACAGCATCCACCACCAATAACAACAAGAGAATAAACAGCATACTAAAAAAAGAGAACAGATCTATAATGAACAGACCATCTACTTCTACTAGAAGTGATTCTTCTGATCAGAGTGATGAGGAATCAAATGTCTATAAAATTAACACTGCCAATATGAGGTGCAAAAAAATTGACACAACTATTAATGGTTTCCACTGCACCATGGATTGGGATCCAGGCTCCATCTACTCAATCATCAGTACTGCATTTTGGAGGGAAATCGGATCACCAGAACTAATAGAAGGGCCTAAACTACGAGCGTACGGTGACCATAAACTTAAACCAAAAGGAATAACAGACGTCACAGTTGAAATACAAGGGAAACAAAAGATTGTACCAGTCGTTGTAATAAAAAACGCACATCCTATGCTATTTGGCTTACAATGGAGCGAAATTTTTAATATGGCTTTTCCTAACCCGGTTTACTCCATCAAACATCAAACAATGACCCTGAAACAAATCATTCACAAAAACAATGAACTGTTTGACAACAAATTGGGGGAAGTGAAGGACTATGAAGTAAATATTAATGTGAAGCCTGGAGCTGAACCAAAACATTTACCATCAAGACCAATTAAGTTCAGTATACGGAAGAACGTTGAGCTTGAACTGGAACGACTGATGAAAGAAGGGATCATTGAAAGCGTTGACCCTAACAAAACACCAGTAGAATGGGCAACACCAACTGTAAACGTAGTCAAACCTAATGGACAAATAAGGATATGCGGAGATTATCGCACCACCCTCAACCCAGTGTTAATATCACATACTCACCCAGTACCACAGTTTGATTACTTAAGACAACGTCTTGCTAATGGAAAACAATTTTCAAAAATTGATTTAAAGGACGCATACCTACAATTTAAAATAGCGCCCGAGTCAAAAAAGTACCTAACCATCTCAACACACAAAGGATATTTCCAATATAATAGAATGCCATTCGGAATAACTACTGCTCCATCAATTTTTCAGCAATACCTCGAGAAACTGTTAGATAACATACCTAATATTGCCATTTACTTTGATGACATTGCCGTAACTGGTCAAAATGAGCAAGAACACCTTACAGCATTAACACTAGTGTTCAATAGACTGAAAAACGCAGGACTAAAAGTAAACCTTAAAAAATGCACCTTTCTTCAAAGCGAAATAGAATACCTAGGCCATACTATAAGCAAAGATGGTATTAAACCAACAAAATCCAAAGTGGAAGCTATTCTAAAAGCATCAACTCCTGAAAATGTAAAAGAATTACGATCATTTCTTGGACTAGTGAATTTTTATGAACGATTCATACCTCACTTGCATACTATTTGTGCGGAACTGCATACTATTACGGGACAAAAACAAAAATGGAAGTGGACTGAACATGAAAATACGATATTCGAAAAAACAAAGAAATGCATAGCAAAATCTAAGCCTCTTATTGCTTTTGACGAAAAACAACCTTTATTTTTAGCATGTGACGCCTCAGAAAAGGGAGTGGGTGCTGTTTTATATCATAAAAAGAACAACACTGAGCAACCAATAGCATTTGCTTCAAGGAAACTAAAACCGGCAGAGAGTAAGTACTCTGTCATAGATCGAGAAGCACTAGCAATATTTTTTGGCATTAAAAAGTTCGACCAATATTTACGAGGGTCTAAGTTCACCTTAGTAACCGATCATAAGCCACTCATTCACATACTCGGTACTAACAGAAACTTACCAAAGCTAGTTAACAATCGCCTTGTCAGGTGGGCGTTGATGATCGGTAGCTATGATTATGAAATTATATATACAAAAGGAGAGAATAACATCCTTGCTGATTCATTGTCCAGGATGCCAAATATGGATGAACAACCCTCAAAGGATGAATGTGCAGTTAATAATATCATACAAAGCTTAAATGAAAGAAAATTTGTAGATTTATCTATTAATGAAGAAACTGTCAAAGAACATACCAAGCGAGATGCAACTCTTATGAAAGTTATACAGCACATGAAAACCAACTGGAGCTCTTACAGATACGATGACAGCTGCATACAACCATTTTTCAAAAAACGAAACGAAATATCTGTGGAAAATAAAATCCTATTATGGCAAGGTAGAATAGTTATACCATCGTCTATGAGAAGACTAACATTAAAATACTTACACCGAGGACACCCTGGCATATCCGCCATGAGAGCACTCATACGTTTTTATGTTTGGTGGCCTTCAATTGAAGAAGACGTTGACAACTATGTCAAAACATGTCATGGATGCCAAGAAAATCGACCAAATAATTCAGAACTACCAGTATATTCATGGTCCATACCTGACAAAGTGTGGGAAAGAATACATATAGATTTCGCAGGACCTTTCCAAGGCAAATACTGGTTGGTTCTCTGTGATGCATTATCGAAATGGATTGAAGTAAGGCCTATGAATAACATAACTTCTGACAAATTATGCGACGTACTGAGCGATATTTTTACAACATTTGGATTACCCGAAATTATCGTATCGGACAACGGTCCCCAGTTAACGTCTGGTAAATTTAAAGCCTACTGTAAAGAGAGAGGAATTACTCATATAACATCTTCTCCGTATCACCCACGTACCAATGGATTAGCTGAACGCTTAGTACGCACTTTTAAAAGTCGCATGGCTAGTGGAAATCAAAACATAAACACAACAGAACGACTTAGAGATTTCCTTTTCTCCTACAGAAATACGCCGCACAACACTACTCTAAAGTCCCCAGCTTTCATGATGTTCGGAAGACAATTAAATTGTATATTAGACAACGCTCGGCCAAGTACTAAAAAAATGTTACGGCATAAAGAAATACAAGCGAACATAATGATAGAAAATACAATGCGAACTCCTAACCATCATCCCGGTAGTAAGGTTTATATTCGGACAAAGGAACAAAAAAAATGGGAACCAGCTGAAATAGAAAAAAGAACACATAAATATTCATATATAATCAGAACACCGGAAGGAATATTGAAGCGCAGACACGCAGATCATATAAGACAAAGAGCTGAAACAACGGGAAGCATCCACAGTATCAGACGCCAACTCAACACCTTTCCAAACACCTACTGGCACACCATCTTCAATGATAGCCACATCGTCTGAGGCATCACCTGGCACTCCTGATACTCCTGTCATTAACACAGGACCGGCTCTACGACGGAGCTCCAGGACATCCAGGCCTCCACGACGACTTATTGAAGAGTTAGAGTGAGGAGGAATGTTATATCCTGACCTCAAAGCAAACATGGAGACTCTTTTGATATCTATGGTCTATTTTCTTTTTCATAGTCTTTGATAGTATTTTTGGTGATGTCATGTCACTTCTTTGTCAACAACAAAATAAATAATATAGATTAAACTAAAATGTTTGTATTTATATTATCGGTCGGGGATCCAAGCCAATATTACTTTGATGTTTGATTGATAACAAAAATCACATGGAAATACAAAGTTTCTATAATGCTGCGGGGTAGAGAAGGTGCCATGGAGGTGGCTGAGGCCAAGTTACGTAGACCGATCCTTCTGAGGTAGGAGGCGACGCCGCCATTAGCCAGTACAACCTAGAAATGGGCAAGTTTCGAAAGGCAGAGAGCAGCGCTCTACTCATACTGACCACTAATATGTCAGAGGACACATTAAAGAAAATCATGAGATTTGAGACAGCGTATGAAGTCTAGCAGGAGTTACACAGATTGTTTGATGGGCAAACAGAAGATAGAGCATATAATTTGTGCATGGAGTTCTTCAGTTTCAAACATAACAAGGAGGATGATGTATCCACCCATATGGCATTTTTTTAGATGCTGTCGCAGTGCCCTCATCCCTCTTACAAAAGTGACTGAACCCATAGTCGGAAGACCACTTATTCCGAAGTGCCTTACTCAGAAACGAAGTGGTATGTTATTTTTTTTATATTAAAGAATGATGTGACGAGCTAGTCGTTCACCTGATGTTAAGCGATATGGCCACCCATAACAGTTGTAAAAGATAGGTGAAAAGGATGAATGGATGGGATAGCAACGGGAGCCAGGTACCGCCACATGCCTCCCTTCATTCCCATCCATCTCTCCCATCCTTCTAGCTTCTCTCTTCTCTTGAACAGGGTTAGGGCGTAAAACTCTTAACCCGTACACAGCCGGGGCGAGTCAGCTAGTATAATATACATAAAACATATTAATTCTTTTTCTATATAACGGTTTTTTCAGATTCTAAAAAGGCTTGATAGAAGAAAAGTGTCTAAAATGGAGGAACCACAAAAAATGGCGTATAAGAAGTTTAACGCCTTGAAATTGAGAAAAAAGTATTAAATAAAGGAAACTAAATCTAGAATAATCGTTTTATTACATTAATTAAATGTAAATAACTAAAACCTATATAATATATATTTATTACAAAATATCGATATCATTAGTACATCACTAAAGTATCGATAGTATTTTGATCGACTACAGTAGTCACTATGCACTGCTTATCTGTCAGATCTAAATTACAGAGTACAAATATCTAAAATGCTGCTACAGCGCCAGAACGGTACAGTTGGAAACAAAGCTTAAAAAGTCACTGTCGTATCTGTAGCTAGCTACATATTACTGATCTGTGGGATATTCGTAGATATTCAAAGGTAGAGAGAGTCCAGGCCCGGGTCAGCTTTAGTACCGATGTCTCCACGAAACGCTCGTGTCGCACGCATTCCGACATTTTCTTTGCATCACGTGACTTCTATAATGTCAAAAGTCAATTGTGTTGTTGTCATGGAAATGATGTACATAACACAACCTAATTACTCGGTATAATTCGTAGTTTTTCTGACTTTTTGTGTATAATTTCAAATTAATATATCATTATCATCATTTTGCTTTGCCTTTATCCCATTTCGCATTTGTTATTGGGGTCGGCTCCCAAGCACCCAGTCTAATCTGTAGCGGCAAGCTACCAGAATTACACGAGCGACTACAGGATCGGACCGTGAGTTTGTCTAATTCTCAGCTGTTCTTGTTTTTCGTTAATTCTGATAGTTTCAGGTTTCGCACATATATAAGTAAATCTAGATAAGATCCGTTAAATTTCAGTGGGGGCTGGGGGCCCTTTATCTCCACGGTGCCCTCTGGCCCTGAGCGACTGCCATCTGATCTCGCAACCCATAAGGAACCAGTAACAAGATGGTTAGACCCAGTGTCAGATTCTATCAGGCGTCTGACTACCCGTAACGATTGCCATAGATGGTCTTATGTCAACCGGGACCAACGGCTCTCTGAGGCACGGATGGCATCGAAAACTGCACATAACTTACTAGATAAATCATCGGTGCAAGGCCGAGGATCGAATCTGGTGCTGTAAGATTGCGAAGTGCACATGTTACCGCTCTGCCACCATAGCTCTTATTTCAAATTATATACCAATTAACTTAATCAGTTGAGCATGGGCAGTGACTATGGTTATTGATCAACACTATGGCAACGCGAAAATGTCATGTTGAAGCTTGCAACTAATAAAACTCATCGCTTGTTAATAAATTACGACAATCATGTCTTTTCTGATTCTTACAAATACTGAGCTCAGTGGTCTGTCTTAGTGAACAAACGTATTCGCCAAAATCACTTTGATATACCTCTAATTTGATAGGATGGGTAACCGTCTTCTGCATGGATATCCTTGTTCACTGCAAATGAAGTGTTGCACGGGATTCCCTTGAGCTTATCTGGTGAGTAAACTCAATATGAATAGCAAAAATAAATAATTAAAATAAAAATGGCTTCACCCCAAAAAATGGCAGTAAAAATACAAAGCACTTAGGCTAAGAAATAAAAATAAATAAAAGCTATTTCAGTCTCATTTGTTTCATTTAATCCTTATTAGCGGGTGCTTCATCTTCCTGTAGTATTAAATGTAATAGGTTAAAGTAATAATAATAACTTCCTATGTAACTTTCATGTCGATTTTTTTGTGCCGTGGCGCGTCACTATGCTATCGCTATCGATATTTGAATATGGAGCTAGGTGCATCACTATGGCGACACCAGCGCTTAGCGCAGACACGGGAACTAATTGTCAATCATATAGAGCTGTCGTCCTATCTGTCTTTGACTGACTAGTATAGTAGATATCTGTGAGAGAGTCCTAATCCTACCTAACTTGAAACGAATTGATCAAATAAAAATTGCATTTCCAAACAAATCTAGCATAATTAAGATAATAATTATAAAAGGCTAGTGACCGTGGTGCAATGTTCAGTAGTGCCCAGTAGTGATAATTCGTCAAATCCGTGGCGGCGTAATGGATATCAATCATTCTTGGTCGGCGGAAGACGAGGCCATCATCGCAACTAATACGGATGCGACAGAGTGCAAGCGCTGCGCTGTGGAGTTGGGCTACTGGAAGGATGACTACATCTCGCTGTTCGCCAAGCACGTCGACCGCAAGGCGCCCGAGATCAACCGCGGCTACTACGCGCGAGTCCGCGCTATAGAGCTCTTCATACACCAGTTTCTAGAGGTAAACATTCTCGTGTTCTATTCCAAGATCTTGATGCAGCTAATCTCTTAGCCGTGCGTTAATCAATAGCTACATAGAAAGCCAAAGCTTAGCGTATTTACAAATCATTGACAACTCACAGATGACTACAATAGGGGCGTTCGGATTGGGATCAGTATCGTTTTTGGCATTTGCAAAATTAGCGTGGTTGTTGGTTTGAGAATTCGCCAATAATGCCACTTTTACCACTTTTACTCACTACCTAAAATGAACGCAAAATAACCAAATGCCGTTTGTTATCTCAATTGTCAAAAACAAATTGGCGGAATTTTACATTACACATGTAAACTTATGTCTTCCTTCTCACTTCTCCGTGCTATATCATTACGATAACTACAATTTTCACAATAAAAAGCCATAATTTTTACATAACCGTCCAAAAATCATATGTCAAAAAACGATCGCTTTTAAATCCGCCTCCGCAGGTGGGTCAGAATTGGCAGTTCACAATGGCATTTTTAACTGTTTTTGAGCTATTCGAACGGTGAACGAAAACAGTTAAAAATGCAACTTTTGCTCACACATTCCCAAAACGAATGGTGCATGTGACCATTATTGCCGTTTTTAACTGTTAATTTTGCCACCAGTAGACTGTCCGAACGCAGGTAATGATACTGTTTTCACTATGTCGAAAAGAGGTTTTGATACTCATGAGTAAATTGTTACAGGCAGCCTAGTGTCAGTTATTCGAGTTTTTGATAGATCTGTTTTTTGATTTTGTAGTAAATATCTTATTTTCTTGATATGTTGATATGTTGTATTAAAGTTTATCCATTTAGCTTTCTATTGTGTGTATTTACTCACACACACTACTACTGTACTGATTCACTGTTGCTGCACAAAACGCACCCTGAATACCAGCATTATGTTTGAGTAAGTGGATCATTGTTTTGGGTTGAAAGCACAAATTGCTGGGTATATTATGAGACTATGTATATTGTGTTCCTGAATCTTAGATATTTTATGTAAACAAAGGGGATAACAGTGCAAAAAATATCTTTTATAATGGTAGGTTACTATATTTGACCAAAAAAATATTAAATATTATTTTCTAGTCATAAGCTGCTTAATTATAAAATAAAAATCATTTTGTACTACCTATTTTAACGTTATATTACTACTATTATAAAATTGGATACCCATGAGTCACTGACTGATGATTGACATAATTGATCTCAGCTCTCAGAAGTGGTCTGTCAAAACTGAGTATGAGGCTGTATAGTGATGGGTTATGTCACCCCGGGAAAAATCTGACATTACCAGAAAGTCGTCTCTGAGATGGAACAGGTCAACGGATCTCGAAAATGATCAGAGATAAGGGGGTCCCGTTTTAACTAAAGTTGGAGTAGACCCTGGGATGTTTTCAGAGAAATTAAAAAAAAAAGTGTTGCCATACAAAAAATAAAAATTCCATACAAAATTGAAACGCTCATAATTCGGAAACGGTAAGAGGTATGTGGGTGGTGCTCGACCAAATGTCATAGAGGATGACGGGGGCTGTCAGATGGTTGTCATGAAAATCCAAGATGGCGGATTCAAAATGGCGGCCATTTTGAAAGTTGGTCCGATCGGGGTGATTTTTTGCATTGGGGGGTTTTCGGGGCCGCAGATTCGATATTTCAAAAAAAATTTTGGATTCCGCCATTTTTAAAGATGGCTGCCATACAAATTTTTTTTTTCATTTTTGACGCATTGTTTCTCGACACCTATGGAAAATTTTGAATGTCTTTGTTGTGTTTTGTGTCCAGATGATCGAGGTGTCTTCAAAAAAATTCGCGACCTGGTCTTCCGAACTTCGGTCACTCGGACGGTCAACGGCCTGGCCAAACCATAAAAGATAGATCATGTGCGTTTTAAGGAATGTCATAGCAAACCCTGGGACGATTTTGGAGATGTCAAAAAAAATTCAAAATGGCGGAAAAAAAAATCCGCCATACAAATTTGAACCGTAAATGACGGCGAAACTATGACACTTTAGTAAAAAGAGCTAGAACTAATATTAGTTGGAGGTCAGAGGGGAAGATTGCAAAAAATTTTTTTTTTCAAAATGGCGGAAATTTTGGCCGCGGCGGGAAAAAAAGTTTCACCGATCCGGATGAAAATCGATATCTGGGGGTCCCCAAGGATGATGATCAACATTCTGTAATCAAATTTTGACATGTGTCAACTTTCAATGGGGCTGCCATACAAAGGTGCTTTTATGGAAAAATCAGTTTTCCTTTTTTACGCCTCCAATACGAGCGTTTAAGAAAAATCGTTCCTGGGGATGAAGTATAGATGCTATAAGGGTCAAAATGCAATATCAGCAAAATCGATTTTTTCAAGATGGTGGCTGTAGACGTACCGACTCATAGTAAAAGTTGTCCGATCCGAATGAAAATCGATATCTGAAAATCCCACGGTACACTTGGTAGGAACGTGTAAAAAATTTTTTGGTTCCGCCATTTTGAAAAATTGCGAACATACAATTTCACTTTTTAAGGATTTTTAATTTGCAATTAACGCCGGAAATATAAGACTTTTGTAAGGAGGGTTTGTTCTAATATTGTATAGTTTTCAGAGGGGCACACACTGAAGTAGTTCTTTTTTTCAAAATGGCGGTCTATTGGTCCGCGTCTGAAAGTAAAGGTGCTCTGATCAGGATATAAATCGATATCTGGGGGTCCCAAAGGATGCTGATCAACATGGTTTGGTCAAATTTTGACATCTGTCATTTTTTAATATGGCCGCCGTATATACTATTATCGAAATTGCTGTTTTCCGTTTTATCGCCTATGGTACTACAGTTTCGGAAGGAGATAGTGATCATTTCGACAGATGTCAGTGTGACAGATGTCAAACGTCAAAATTTTGACAGATGTCAAATGTCAATTTTTTCCATACTACCAAATGCGGCGATGAGTGAGTTAGTTTATTGTCTCTCATTGGTATAATTGGACAGTCACGAGCAACACTTGCACCTGCACACTTGCACCGTGTGCGGGCCGCGTGCGGCCCGCGCACGGTGCAAGTGTGCCGCTTGCGACCTGCGCACTGTTCTAATACCGCTGTCAAGTGTAGACAGATGTCAGTTTAATTGATGTCAGATGTCAAACTTTTGACAGATGTCAAACGTCAAATTTTTTCCAACCTACCCAATGCGACGACGAGCGAAGCGAGTTAGTTTACTGTAGTTTGGTATAAGTGGACGGTCACGATCAAGACTTGCACCTGCACAATTGCACCGTGTGCGGGCCGCGTGCGGCCCGCGCACGGTGCAATTGTGCAAGTGTGCCGGTTGCGACCTGCTAATGGTGCCAATGACGCTGTCAAGTCAAAAAAGATGGCCGCCATGCACAAGTCAGATGAATATAATTTTCTTTGATAGATACCGCAGTTTTGTACAAGTACTTGCAAAATTACAAGTTTAAACACAAGTATAGCGTTTTGAACAAATGGAACGCCACGAAAACACCCACGCGGGCCGCTCGCGGCCCGCGCACGGGGCAAAATACTAGAAAAAATAAAAATAAAAATATATTGAAAAAAAATAAATTGCGAACATACAATTTCACTTTTTAAGGATTTTTAATTCGCAAATAACACCGAAACTGTGAGACTTTTGTAGGGAGGATTTATTCTAATATTGTACAGTTTTGAGAGGGGCACACAGTGAAAAAGTACTTTTTTCAAAATGGCGGTCTATTGGTCCGCGTCTGAAAGTAAAGGTGCTCTGATTGGGATATAAATCGATATCTGGGGGTCCCAAAGGATGCTGATCAACATGGTTTGGTCAAATTTTGACATCTGTCATTTTTTAATATGGCCGCCGTATATACTATTATCGAAATTGCTGTTTTCCGTTTTATCGCCTATGGTACTACAGTTTCGGAAGGAGATAGTTGTAATTTTGACAGATGTCAGTGTGACAGATGTCAAACGTCAAAATTTTGACAGATGTCAAATTTTTTGATAGATGTCAAATGTCAATTTTTTTCCAACTTACCAAATGCAACGACGAGCGAAGCGAGCAGCAAGTATACTGTAGTTTGGTATAAGTGGACGGTCACGACCAACACTTTCACCTGCACACTTGCACCGTGTGCGGGCCGCGTGCGGCCCGCGCACGGTGCAAGTGTGCCGCTTGCGACCTGCGCACTGTTCTAATACCGCTGTCAAGTGTAGACAGATGTCAGTTTGATTGATTTTAAATGTCAAACTTTTGACAGATGTGAATTGTCAAATTTTTTGACAGATGTCAAATTTATTGACTAATATCAAATGTCATTTTTTTGGACAGATGTCAAATGTCCATTTTTTTTTCAACCTACCAAATGCGGCGATGAGTGAGTTAGTTTATTGTCTCTCATTGTTATAATTGGACAGTCACAACTAACACTTGCACCTGCACACTTGCACCGTGTGCGGGCCGCGTGCGGCCCGCGCACGGTGCAAGTGTGCCGCTTGCGACCTGCGCACTGTTCTAATACCGCTGTCAAGTGTAGACAGATGTCAGTTTGATTGATGTCAAATGTCAAACTTTGACAGATGTCAAATGTCAAATTTTTTGACAGATGTCATACATCAATTTTTTTCCGACATACCCAATGCGACGACGAGCGAAGCAAGTTAGTTTACTGTAGTTTGGCATAAGTGGACGGTCACGATCAGCACTTGCACCTGTACACTTGCACCGTGTGCGGGCCGCGTGCGGCCCGCGCACGGTGCATGTGTGCCGGTTGCGTCCTACTCATGGTGCAAATGACGCTGTCAAGTCAAACAAGATGGCCGCCATGCAAAGTCACGCGCATTATCATTTTCTTTGATAAATACGGCAGTTTTGTACAAGTACTTGCAAAATTACAAGTTTAAACACAAGTATAGCGTTTTGAACAAATGGAACGCCAAGAAAACACCCACGCGGGCCGCTCGCGGCCCGCGCACGGGGCAAAATACTAGTTACTATTACTATAAAATTGAATACCCATGTACTGACTCACTGACTGATGATTGACATAATTGATCTCAGCTCTCAGAAGTGGTCTGTCAAAACTGAGTATGAGGCTGTATAGTGATGGGTCATGTCACCCCGGGAAAAATCTGACATTACCAGAAAGTCATCTCTGAGATGGAACAGGTCAACGGATCTCGAAAACGATAAGAGATATGGGGGTCCAGTTTTAACTAAAGTTGGATTAGACCCTGGGATGTTTCCAGAGAAATGAAAAAAATGGGGGCCCCCGAACAAAAAACGGTGGCCCCCATACAAAATTGAAACGCTCATAATTCGGAAACGGTAAGAGGTATGTGGGTAGTGCTCGACCAAATGTCATAGAGGATGACGGGGGCTGTCAGATGGTGGTCATGAAAATCCAAGATGGCGGATTCAAAATGGCGGCCATTTTGAAAGTTGGTCCGATCGGGGTGATTTTTCGCATGGGGGGGTTTTCGGGGCCGCAGATTCGTAATTTGAAAAAAAATTTTGGATTCCGCCATTTTTAAAGATGGCTGCCATACAATTTTTTTTTCCCATTTTTGACGCATTGTTTCTCGATACCTATGGAAAGTTTTGAATATCTTTGTTAACATTCGTGTCAAGGTGTTTGAGGTGTCTCCAGAAAAATTCATGTCCTGGTCTTCCGACCTTCGGTCACTCGGACAGTCAACGGCCTGGCCAAACCATATCAGATAGGTCATGTGCGTTTTAAGGAATGTCATAGCAAACCCTGGGCCGATTTTGGAGATGTCAAAAAAAATTCAAAATGGCGGAAAAAAAAATCCGCCATACAAATTTTAACCGTAAATGACGGCGAAACTATGACACTTTAGTATAAAGAGCTCGAACTAATATTGGTTGGAGGTCAGAGGGGAAGATTGCGAAAAATTTTTTTTTTCAAAATGGCGGAAATTTTGGCCGCGGCGGGAAAAAAAGTTTCACCGATCCGGATGAAAATCGATATCTGGGGGTCCCCAAGGATGATGATCAACATTCTGTAATCAAATTTTGACATGTGTCAACTTTCAATGGGGCTGCCATACAAAGGTGCTTTTATTGAAATATCAACTTTGCTTTTTTGCGCCTCCGTTGCGAGTGCTTTAGAAAAGTCGTTCCTAGGGATCATGTATAGATGTTATAAGGGTAAAAATGCAATATCAGTGAAATCAATTTTTTTCAAGATGGCGGCTGTAGACGTACCGACTCATAGTAAAAGTTGTCCGATCCGAATGAAAATCGATATCTGAAAATCCCACGGTACACTTGGTAGGAAAGTGTAAAAACTTTTTTGATTCCGCCATTTTGAAAAATTGCGAACATGCAATTTCACTTTTTAAGGATTTTTAATTCGCAAATAACACCGAAACTGTGAGACTTTTGTAGGGAGGGTTTGTTCTAATATTGTACAGTTTTGTGAGGGGCACACAGTGAAAAAGTACTTTTTTCAAAATGGCGGTCTATTGGTCCGCGTCTGAAAGTAAAGGTGCTCTGATCGGGATATAAATCGATATCTGGGGGTCCCAAAGGATGCTGATCAACATGGTTTGGTCAAATTTTGACATCTGTCATTTTTTAATATGGCCGCCGTATATACTATTATCAAAATTGCTGTTTTCCGTTTTATCGCCTATGGTACTACAGTTTCGGAAGGAGATAGTTGTAATTTTGACAGATGTCAGTGTGACAGATGTCAAAATTTTGACAGATGTCAAATTTTTTGATAGATGTCAAATGTCAATTTTTTTCCAACCTACCAAATGCAACGACGAGCGAAGCAAGCACCAAGTATACTGTAGTTTGGTATAAGTGGACGGTCACGACCAAAACTTGCACCTGCACACTTGCACCGTGTGCGGGCCGCGTGCGGCCCGCGCACGGTGCAAGTGTGCCGCTTGCGACCTGCGCACTGTTCTAATACCGCTGTCAAGTGTAGACAGATGTCAGTTTGATTGATGTCAAATGTCAAACTTTTGACAGATGTCAAATGTCAAATTTTTTGACAGATGTCAAATTTTTTGATAGATGTCAAATGTCAATTTTTTTCCAACCTACCAAATGCAACGACGAGCGAAGCAAGCACCAAGTATACTGTAGTTTGGTATAAGTGGACGGTCACGACCAAAACTTGCACCTGCACACTTGCACCGTGTGCGGGCCGCGTGCGGCCCGCGCACGGTGCAAGTGTGCCGCTTGCGACCTGCGCACTGTTCTAATACCGCTGTCAAGTGTAGACAGATGTCAGTTTGATTGATGTCAAATGTCAAACTTTTGACAGATGTCAAATGTCAAATTTTTTGACAGATGTCAAATTTTTGACAGATGTCAAATGTCAATTTTTGACAGATGTCAAACGTCAAATTTTTTCCAACCTACCCAATGCGACGACGAGCGAAGCGAGTTAGTTTACTGTAGTTTGGTATAAGTGGACGGTCACGATCAACACTTCCACACAACACGTTTTGACCTGCTAATGGTGCCAATGACGCTGTCAAGTCAAACAAGATGGCCGCCATGCACAAGTCAGATGAATTATCATTTTCTTTGATAGATACCGCAGTTTTGTACAAGTACTTGCAAAATTTAAAGTTTAGCTGCAAGTATAGCGTTTTGAACAAATGGAACGCCACGAAAACACCCACGCGGGCCGCTCGCGGCCCGCGCACGGGGCAAAATACTAGGTGTCTTATTAGTTAGTTTACTGTAGTTTAGAAGCGAGTTAGTTTACTGTAGTTTGGTATAAGTGGACGGTCACGATCAGCACTTGCACCGCGCACGGTGCATGTGTGCCGGTTGCATCCTACTCATGGTGCAAATGACGCTGTCAAGTCAAACAAAATGGCCGCCATGCAAAGTCACGCGCATTATCATTTTCTTTGATAAATACGGCAGTTTTGTACAAGTACTTGCAAAATTTAAAGTTTAGCTCCAAGTATAGCGTTTTGAACAAATGGAACGCCACGAAAACACACACGCGGGCCGCTCGCGGCCCGCGCACTGGGCAAAATACTAGTTACTATTACTATAAAATTGGATACCCATGAGTGACTGACTGACTGATGATTGACATAATTGATCTCAGCTCTCAGAAGTGGTCAGTCAAAACTGAGTATGAGGCTGTATAGTGATGGGTCATGTCACCCCAGGAAAAATCTGACATTACCAGAAAATCGTCTCTGAGATGGAACAGGTCAACGGATCTCGAAAACGACAAGAGATATGGGGGTCCAGTTTTAACTAATGTTGGAGTAGACCCTGGGATGTTTCCAGAGAAATGAAAAAAATGGGGGCCCCCGAACAAAAAACGGTGGCCCCCATACAAAATTGAAACGCTCATAATTCGGCAACGGTAAGAGGTATGTGGGTGGTGCTCGACCAAATGTCATAGAGGATGACGGGGGCTGTCAGATGGTTGTCATGAAAATCCAAGATGGCGGATTCAAAATGGCGGCCATTTTGAAAGTTGGTCCGATCGGGGTGATTTTTTGCATTGGGGGGTTTTCGGGGCCGCAGATTCGATATTTCAAAAAAAATTTTGGATTCCGCCATTTTTAAAGATGGCTGCCATACAAATTTTTTTTTTCATTTTTGACGCATTGTTTCTCGACACCTATGGAAAATTTTGAATGTCTTTGTTGTGTTTTGTGTCCAGATGATCGAGGTGTCTTCAAAAAAATTCGCGACCTGGTCTTCCGAACTTCGGTCACTCGGACGGTCAACGGCCTGGCCAAACCATAAAAGATAGATCATGTGCGTTTTAAGGAATGTCATAGCAAACCCTGGGACGATTTTGGAGATGTCAAAAAAAATTCAAAATGGCGGAAAAAAAAATCCGCCATACAAATTTTAACCATAAATGACGGCGAAACTATGACACTTTAGTATAAAGAGCTCGAACTAATATTAGTTGGAGGTCAGAGGGGAAGATTGCGAAAAATTTCTTTTTTCAAAATGGCGGAAATTTTGGCCGCGGCGGAAAAAAAAGTTTCACCGATTCGGATGAAAATCGATATCTGGGGGTCCCCAAGGATGATGATCAACATTCTGTAATCAAATTTTGACATGTGTCAACTTTCAATGGGGCTGCCATACAAAGGTGCTTTTATTGAAATATCAACTTTGCTTTTTTGCGCCTCCGTTGCGAGTGATTTAGAAAAGTCGTTCCTGGGGATCAAGTATAGATGTTATAAGGGTAAGAATGCAATATCAGTGAAATCAATTTTTTTCAAGATGGCGGCTGTAGACGTACCGACTCATAGTAAAAGTTGTCCGATCCGAATGAAAATCGATATCTGAAAATCCCACGGTACACTTGGTAGGAATGTGTAAAAACTTTTTTGATTCCGCCATTTTGAAATATTGCGAACATGCAATTTCACTTTTTTAGGATTTTTAATTCGCAAATAACACCGAAACTGTGAGACTTTTGTAGGGAGGGTTTGTTCTAATATTGTACAGTTTTGAGAGGGGCATACAGTGAAAAAGAATGTTTTTCAAAATGGCGGTCCATTGGTCCGCGTCCGAAAATAAAGAAGCTCCGATCGGGATGTAAATCGATATCTGGGGGCCCCAAAGGATGCTGATCAACATGGTTTGGTCAAATTTTGACATCTGTCATTTTTTAATATGGCCGCCGTATATACTATTATCAAAATTGCTGTTTTCCATTTTATTGCCTATGGTACTACAGTTTCGGAAGGAGATAGTTGTAATTTTGACAGATGTCAGTGTGACAGATGTCAAACGTCAAAATTTTGACAGATGTCAAATTTTTTGATAGATGTCAAATGTCAATTTTTTTCCAACCTACCAAATGCAACGACGAGCGAAGCAAGCACCAAATATACTGTAGTTTGGTATAAGTGGACGGTCACGACCAACACTTGCACCTGCACACTTGCACCGTGTGCGGGCCGCGTGCGGCCCGCGCACGGTGCAAGTGTGCCGCTTGCGACCTGCGCACTGTTCTAATACCGCTGTCAAGTGTAGACAGATGTCAGTTTGATTGATTTTAAATGTCAAACTTTTGACAGATGTCAATTGTCAAATTTTTTGACAGATGTCAAATTTATTGACAAATATCAAATGTCAATTTTTTGGACAGATGTCAAATGTCAATTTTTTTTCCAACCTACCAAATGCGGCGATGAGTGAGTTAGTTTATTGTCTCTCATTGGTATAATTGGACAGTCACAACTAACACTTGCACCTGCACACTTGCACCGTGTGCGGGCCGCGTGCGGCCCGCGCACGGTGAAAGTGTGCCGCTTGCAACCTGCGCACTGTTCTAATACCGCTGTCAAGTGTAAACAGATGTCAGTTTGATTGATGTCAAATGTCAAACTTTTGACAGATGTCAAATGTCAAATTTGATGACAGATGTCAAATTTATTGCCAATGTCAAATGTCAATTTTTTGGACAGATGTCAAACGTCAATTTTTTTTTCCAACCTACCAAATGCGGCGATGAGTGAGTTAGTTTATTGTCTCTCATTGGTATAATTGGACAGTCACGACCAACACTTGCACCTTGCACACTTGCACCGTGTGCGGGCCGCGTGCGGCCCGCGCACGGTGCAAGTGTGCCGCTTGCAACCTGCGCACTGTTCTAATACCGCTGTCAAGTGTAGACAGATGTCAGTTTGATTGATGTCAAATGTCAAACTTTTGACAGATGTCAATTGTCAAATTTTTTGACAGATGTCAAATTTATTGACAAATATCAAATGTCAATTTTTTTGACAGATGTCAAATGTCAATTTTTAGGACAGTTGTCAAATGTCAATTTTTGACAGGTGTCAAACGTCAAATTTTTTCCGACATACCCAATGCGACGACGAGCGAAGCGAGTTAGTTTACTGTAGTTTGGTATAAGTGGACGGTCACGATCAGCACTTGCACCGCGCACGGTGCATGTGTGCCGGTTGCATCCTACTCATGGTGCAAATGACGCTGTCAAGTCAAACAAAATGGCCGCCATGCAAAGTCACGCGCATTATCATTTTCTTTGATAAATACGGCAGTTTTGTACAAGTACTTGCAAAATTTAAAGTTTAGCTCCAAGTATAGCGTTTTGAACAAATGGAACGCCACGAAAACACACACGCGGGCCGCTCGCGGCCCGCGCACGGGGCAAAATACTAGTCTATAATATATAAAGCTAAAAAACGGTCATAGATGACTGATTGATTGACTGATTGACATGAATGTTCTGGCCGATCGAGCCATCGGACGACTTGGCAATGTACTAGAGATGTGTGCGAATAGGTCCCGTGACCCCAAGTAAAATCGAACATCATCAGAAAATGGTCTCCAAGGTGGAACACCAGATCAGATCTCAGAAACGGTAAGGCCGATCGAAAAAGTTTATGGTCAAAAGTTGAAGTTAACCTTGGGACGATTCCATGTAAACAATAAAAAAAGGTACCTTTCATACAAAAAAACATATTTTTCATACAAAAACCGAAAACCGGAATTACGTCACAACAATCTTTAGTGTAAAAGACATTTATGTTTACAGTGACAATGTTATTTATATTTTAATGCAAACCCTCAGCAACAAATAAAAAAACAACAATGACTGAAATGGTTAATTGAAATGAATTTGATTCATACGTCATCGGCAATATGGAACGCAGTACTTGATAAGAAAGTGTGAGCGAGATGTCCAAATGTCATACATTTAAGGAACGAAAGAGAGACAGAGTGTAGCCTGCAGCCGATGGAACGATGATGGCGACGGGTGACTCATAATATATTTATGTTTGTGGTCGACAGTGCATGCGCAGCAATTAAGTAAATGTTTTAGCTTTATCTGTGTTTGTGTCCTACGTTTGTGATCGTCTGACCGTGACCGTAACTACCGTGGACATCAAAGAAACCAAGCAAGCGTGTAAGTGAGTCCTTACATACATCGAATACCTACTTATTGCCTATAATGCCATTTATTTATCTCAATGTTCAAATACCTATGTTTGCTATGTACCTAGATACATAGCAAACATACGTTTGTACAGCTCAAGCTATTACAGAAATCTCACATCATATCTGCATCTCATCGATTAAAGTGAGGTATTGTAAAGATCGGTACCTACCTACTCTAAAGTGGTTTGCAATTCTTGTATGTTGAAGTGCGTTTTTTTTAATGCTAAAATGCATTTTAAAATCCATGTAGTGCTTATATTTACAATACCTACTACATATTAAGATAACATGTTTTTGGGGGTAGGTAAGTAAGTCGTAAACAAAACATTCCAGAGGTGTCGATTCTTGTGCTGTGTGCGTGAGTGAATGGTGTAGTATGTGACGTGACGATGACCTGTGGTTGTATAGGTGCAATACTGCGGTGCAGTATGCCTGTACACCATGTAGGTGTGCGGCGAGCGAACGTAGCAACACGATTACTTATGCATTTTATATTCACGATGCTGTTGTGTGCGAGTACGTAATTTACGTTGTAGTTTGTGTATTTGGAGCGAAGTGTTAATAGTTTAGTATATGAGAGTGTATGACGTATTGTATTTGTCCAGTAATATTTAGAGGTATTAGTCCCATTTATAAGTACCGGCATGAAAGTCTAGCGATGACCGTTATTGCGCAGAAGTCAAAAATTAGGTATCACAGGTGGGCTAGAGAGACGAAGGGTGCGCGTACGTAGCGCCGGTTATTGGCTAGCCAGTCGTATTCCGTCCCCCGCCCCGATACGACGCCCGCTGACTTCTGTCTATACAGTCGCGCTCTAAAGTGTATTGTTATTGTAGTTCATTGTTTTGTTTTTTGTTAAGTTTGAGTTCGTTTGTAATTGTTGGTTTTTCTATTAGCGTAATTTAAGTAGATAGTGAATATGCCTAGAAAAAATACTGTTTTGAAAAGATAGGCACGAAAAATGGTGTATACGTGCATTGTTTTGTTAAAAGAGAAACCAATGAATTGATTGATTCTTTAAAGCAAATAAAAAGTGAGATTGATGAAGCAACGAATAGTAAAATATCCTGTTACAAGCTATGCAACACTTTAACATTAACTATTTATTATTGTTTACGCGCGCGACAGTACCTAATATCATCCACATTTCGCTCAGCGCTAAACTTACCTGCCGCTACCTATACCAAGGGTGCATGAAAGTCAAGACTGACAAAAATTAGTTTAACTGTAATCAATTTAATGTAATGTTTGGGTGGAATAAGAAGAAAATTATGGAAATATTATGTGAGTACGTTATAGATAGCAACAAGAAGTTGAGACATCTGATGTGTTGTGATTATTTAGTTACATACTATATTTTTGTTTTGATTTTATCCCTCTGATGCAAAGCCGATTTAAACGAAATTTTCATAGTGTAGTGCTTTAGCACTTGCCTCCTTTCACATTTATGATAAATACTAATGGGACAATAGTTAATGTTCCCCCTTTATAACAAATAAATAATGAATTAAATCGGACCACGCGTTAATGAATTACAACTAAGTACATATTTTTACTTTCATCCCCTCCCCTGAAGGAACCGTGCTGAATTTCGGGATTAAAAGTATCTTCAAGCATACCTTGTAGTATGAACCAAATCATGCCAAGTTTCATTTCAATCCATTCAGTTGTGTCGGCGTGCTCATCCAAGGTACAGACAGACGGACAGACAAAGATGTAAAAAAATATAGTTTTGGTTTCAGCATCAATAACAAACACAAAAAACATTATTTCTAAATACCTTCAATGCACAGAATTGGACCTACGGTTTAATATAAGTAATATAGATAACAATACTATAATTATTTTCAGGTTACTTCTACTATCTGAGTTTGAAGCAGCAGGGAATTTTTTGACAACCTAGCTAGAATAATTATACGTGTACTTATATTTGATGGTGAGTCCTTTATTATTATCTCAATATTCATAGCACTCATACTAAAGTTGCACTATTTTGTGATCTTAAATATGTACCTACCTAGGTAAATAGCAAAAATTCCTTTGTACAGCTTAAACTATTATAAGAAATCCCACATGGCAAGACTCCATCGGTTAAAGGTAGGTATTATTAACGATTAATTTGTAAAGGAAAAATGTTAATCACGAACGGGACTTGAACCCGGCGGAATTAGCAAGTTGAAATGGCAGTGGGCAGGCGACACGGTGAAAGTAGTGCTTACGCACTTGCCTCCATTCACCGTTTCTTCCATTCATCCTTTTCCTTTATCTTCTCCCCCCCCCCCTACCGTCTCCCTTTCGCATAGTGCAATAGTGCAGGGCAGTAGTACTTTGTTTCTTAGAATTAGCATGTTGAAATGGTAATCGGCAGGCCACATCGCTCGTAGACCACAATACGAAAAGTGCAGCATAGGCCGGCCCTCACTAAGTGAACGGACGATCTGGTAAATACCGCGGGGAGCCGATGGATGCAGGATGCGAGCAGCCACTTAAAGTGGCACTTTCTGGGGGAGGCCTTTATTCAGCAGTGGACGTTTAGAATAGACTTAAGTTTGGTACTTCAAGAGTAGGTAAATAACAATGTACATAACAAAGAACAAATAATGGTAATTTGTGATGATCATTTCAAACATTTATTAAACAACGCCTAAGCCCATTACGGAAACATTAAGAATGAAAGCTTACAAAAAAAACCTCCTATATTAAGTGGAAAAAGTTAAACTTTTATTATTTTATTCTTTACAGGTTTTTTTGCGAATACCTACCTGAATAATAATTTAATACAGAAATACAACAAACAAAGGAAGAAATACATCTGCGATCAAAATTCAAGGTTCAGTAATCACACAATGGAGCGACATTAAAATGGACAATGTTTACAAGTAAGTAACACAAAGTTGTTTCCTAATTATGGTACGCCTAATCATTGGCAGATACAGGGGGGGCATGGCCCGCCTCAAAAGAACAAAGAATTTCATACTTTCGACTCAATTTTCCGATAAAATTCAGGTGCAATTTTACACGGCATAGGTACGCATTAGACTGAGTAGGATTGAACCTAGCGCGGCAGATTTTAGGGGTGGCAAGTTTGGTAGCCGATTTTTTTGTCTTGTAGACTTTTGAGCTACATGACATCTTGCCGATGACTTTTCTCTCTTACCTTTCATTCTATATTCAACGGTACGGCAAACTACTATGTATACAATAGTAAAACGCCCAGTTCGCCGCCGCTTCTGCCTGCACTTTGTATGCTTAAAAAGACAGCGAAATTGTGGAAAAAATATTTCACTATCTATAAATATTGATTTGGGAGGCCTAATATCTTTACAGCATTTGTGGTTGATGTAATTTGACCGTGCTGGTTGGGATAATTCTTAAGAATTTCTCAATAGATGGCGCTGCCAACCCCGTAAGTTGGTTAAAGTGGTAGGTGAAGGATAAATTCGGACATGAGACCACTTGACACGGTAGCTTAAGTAAAGCATGTCCCGGCTTTTGGAACGAATGGATGCGGGTTCAAGTCCCGCCCGTGATTCACATTTTTCCTTTACAAATTAATCTGTAGAGTACGCTGAGCAGGCGATACTGCTATAAAAATCATAAATATTCACTATCCATAAGTTGAGGGTTCGATTCCCACCCAAGATTTTGCTCACATTATACTTTTCCTAAAGCAATCTCAATGGTATGAATGACAAAGACTGCAAGAATCTCCATATCAATAAGTCGTATACTAACCGATTTGGAAAATTCTTCTTTTATATCTTGTTATAGCAATACTGTATTTTCAAATTAGTTCCATAGAAATTTCATCAAAATCAGTACTCACACTTAGTTTAGCAGTTTTATTACAGTTTTCCTTTTTCTCGACAAAAATAAAATTTAGCTATAAATAATGCCACAAACTGTGTATCTATTATATTTAAATCCTCACTTAAGAAAACCCAAATTTTACTTAGATATTGTTTCCATTGCACAACACTTTGTTCCATCAAAAGTCTGCACCTGTCACTTTGATAGCAAGAATTTATTAATTCGATCTCTATTCCAATCATCTAAATCCGCCCAGCTGTTTGAACGTGAAAGAGTAACAAAAATACACACATACAAGCTTTCGCTTTTTATAATATTAGTATTGTTTTTGCAATGACTGCCATATTACAAAAAGTGGATGTTTTTTTGTTTATGTGTTCCAGGGTTTTTACGGGTCCTATCAATCGTCTACAGCTTCAATACAGTTCTACAGTTCCAAGTGGACGATTTGATGCTCTACCACAGGTAATTATTTTCAAGCAAGTCATATAAACTCTTGGCTATAAAAATGACCACCCATGACACTATGACAGTTTAAAATCTTATATTTGTCAACTTACATAATTATACTTTTAAATACATAATAAAATGCACATTTCCCTGGTTTTTATTCCAGTACAACTTTCAAACCATCGCGTGCAGGTTTAAATGGTAAGAACTGGGAATAGTGATTGGTGCAGGGCATTGGTTGAGGGAAAACATCGTGAGGAAACTGGCATGTTCAAGAATCACAAAATTCTAAGAACAATTATTGTGTCATCCACCAACCCCCACTTATACTCTCTCCATGTAGAATAATACAGTAAACAGTACATGATAAAAATTAAAATACAAGCATCACACACAAATCATCAGACATCTTCTATGTAGAAGTGTGTGTTGCCAGGACATAATATAATATGGAACTGAGACATGGTCACTAACAGATGGCCTCATCAGTAAGCTCAAAGTCGCCCAGCAAGCTATGGCGAGCTATGCTTGGTGTGTTCCTGCGAGATAAGATCCGTAATGAGCTTCCTCATCACCCCCGTGGTGGCAAGGAAGTGGGAAGGCATTTCCCCATTAAAAAAAATACAATTCTTAACTATGTCGCAGAATACACAGCTTATTGGCCTTCAAGAGTAGGTAAATAACAATTAGTGTGAGAATGTTTTGAAACATTTTTAAACGCCCTCAGTCAATTGTGCGGGCAAACCTTCTATTTTAAGTGGAAAAATATAAAAATGTGTTATTTCATGTTTTACAGTACGTTCGAAGAACTACCTGCCTAACAAAGCGTTCAAAACAGAAACTCATCAAACAAAAGAAGAAATATCATGTCTACACTCACAATGTATGCTGCAGAAAATAAAGAATGGAAGAATGGGTCAAATCATTACCAAGATTCGTTTGTCTAAGTTTTCAAGTGAAGCAACCTACCCAGACTAGACTAGATGGTTAAAAAATGGGTTAGCTAATAGATATTATTATGTATAAATTAGAACGTTACAGTAAAATCATAGCTATGGTTAGTTTGGGGCTAGATGGCGATGTGTGAAATGTTCACACATATTTTTTTTTTTAATGTACAGACAAAAATTGAGTGTGATGATCAGGTAATAGATGTTTAATCTGTGTGGTTATTGTACTTATTCAAACTATGTATTGTATCAGTTAATTGGTGCCCCATTGTACAAGCTATACTTAGTTTGAGGCTAAACGGCACTGTGAATATGTGTGGACATTCCACACAGCGCCATCTATCCTCAGAACTAAACAAGGCTGACTCTTATAAGATCTAGGTGGTGGTATATATTAGTAGACCGACGACTTGGTCAAAACCGCGGGAAGCCGATGGATGCAGGAGGCACGCAGCTGCTCAAGTAGTGCTCTATGGAGGAGACCTATGTTCAGCAGTGGACGTCTTCAGGCTGATAATGGTGAGATAAGATATCTCGAATTTGTCGTCTGTGTGATGCATTCAAAGAACTGATCTTACTTTCACACTTATTTGTTACTAGCTGACCCGCCCCGGCTTTGCAAGGGTTTATTAGGTTTACGCCTTATCATCTCAGTCTATTTCCCATAGTACAAGACAGGAGTGGCTCTGGACCTAATACTGAAGGTTCATCATCATCATCATCAACAGCCTGAAGACGTCCACTCCTGAACATAGGCCTCCCCCAGAGCGCGCCACCTTCAGCGGCTGCTCACCTCCTGCATCCATCGGCTCCCCGCGGTTTTCACCAGATCGTCGGTCCACCAAGTGAGGGGCCGGCCTACGCTGCTTTGCAAGGGTTTATTAGGTTTACGCCTTATCTCAGTCTAAAGGAAGAGGGGAAAAAGATAAGGGAAAAGGATGAATGGATGAAGGGGAAAGGAGGCAGGTGCGCCAGCACCTGCCTCCATTCACCGTTTCATCCATTCATCCTTTTCCCTTATCTTTACCCCCTCCTTTCTCTATTCCCCATAGTATAGGGCAGGAGTGGCTTTGGACCTAATACTGAAGGTTGGATGTCTGTAATTTCTGAACTACAAAACCATATTCATGGGAGGATATTTAAAGTACCCCCTTTCTAACAAAAAAAAGAATTCATTAAATCGGACCACGCGTCAATGAATTACAACGAAGTACATAATTTTAATTTATTTCCTCTCCCAAGGGAACCATGCTGAATTTTGGGATCAAAAATATCCTATAGCCTACGTAACCATGAATTTGAACCCATTCAGTAGTTTCGGTGTGATGCTCAGCCAAGATACAGTCAGACAGATAGACAGACAAAAATGAAAAAATATAGGTTTGGCTTCAGCGTAGGGAAAATTATTTTTTCTTTTCAAAATTTCTTCAATGTACATTAGTGGACCTGTTAGTTTTTTATTATAAGTATAGGTAATAACAGCTTCGCCATAGTTTTTCTAAATTTACAATATATTATATTAATAATAAAATATTGTTTATTTACGGGATATTTATCATGTAATTTATTTGATCCGAGTTGCCGATATTTTGGTACTATGGCAAGCACCATGACCGTAGAAAATTTATTATCTTATAATATTTATTTTCTTTATCTTTAAATATGTGTGGGCAATTCACACAGCGCCATATAGCCGTAAACTAAGCATAGCTGGTACTGTGGGAACCAGATAACTGATACAATACTTATTATGCCCATTTTCACCAAAGATCCCTAAATTATACCCTAACTAGGAATCGCTTTGGCTAAGGGTCCCCTAAATTTGACCCATACCTAAATTCGTTTTCACAGCGCTGAAAAAAATCTCCAGTAAATGAGAGGTTATGCTTTTCTACGGTTTCCGCAAACCGGCCAACCGCCGATTTAGGTATTTTTTTATATTTTAGAGAATAATCGTCAAAAAGACAAGCTTTATTGATTTAGCATTAGATTTTTTATTATATTAGGAATCCATCAGAAAAAATGAAAAAAGAAAATCATTTCCTGGGGTTATGCGGGTTGAAACAGTTGCCAAATACAATTGAAAAATAAAGTGGCATAATGAAGTCATCGCTAAGGGGTCGAGGTTCGGCTTTAGGTGTCCCTTAACCATCGCATCGGTGAAAACTACTTTACTATCAGATGCCACTTAAGTATTTTTAAGGGTCCTTTAAAATGTAAGGATTTTTGGTGAAAACGAGTATTACATACTTTTTTGTTTGTAAGTACCTACATGTACCTACATGTAGAATACAATGTAACACCCAGACACAGAACAAACATCGATGTTCATCACACAAATATTTGTCCTGAGTGGGAATTGAATCCACAACTTATAGTTCAGAAGCTACTACCATCTGAGCTCACAGGCCAGTTGAAGTCGAGTTTGACAAAGCACTTTATATGCTTAGAAGAAAATTATTAGGTAAGACTTAAGAGCTAAGTTGCTTCTTATCAAGACTTGTTATGAAGGGAAATTATGAGGTTGAATTATGTGGGTGAATTAATTGTTATGAGGGGCTCCTTTAAAAGGAGCTCTATAATATTATGGTTTTGAGTCTGTCATTTTATTTTTAAGTTCTTAAGGCTGGTTTACGCTTTGTTTAGTTTAGTAGAGAGTTAAGTTATGATGTCAACGAGTTCGTTCGATTAAGTTGTAAGTTGTGTCCGCCCATTATGGTGGTGTTTAGTTTCACATTTCAGTGCGTTACTACTTACCGAGTTATGAAGTGTTAGGTACTAACTAAACTTGAATGTATAAAAGTGCGGCGAATTTAGTGATTTAGTTGTCGGGGTATAGAAAATAAAACAAAGTAGCAAGTTAACTTGCTACTTAACTAAATAAAGCTTAAACCAGCCTTTTTTATACGTAATCGTCTCATAACCCATATAAATTGTAGCTTAGCTGTAAAAGTGAGAAGGTGGGTAGGTAGGTTTTCTGTCTGTGAATAATCAACGGCTTGAAATAAAACACTGTCACATTTTTATTTATTTTTAATGTACACAACACATACATATTTAAGTATTACTACACAAAACTAAGTAGGTACCTAATATAAGTAATCATGTGAATTAATTAGGTACCTATTATTATAATAAATATTATTGATTTTATTTTTACGGACATCGAAATGGTGTTTGGTCGTAAATTGCCTACGTACATTCTTCAAACACCATTTCGATGTTTTATATATAATTAGTTTTATGCCATAACCCTGTTCAAGGGAAGTGGAAAGTGAAAGAGCAAAGACAGGGGGAAAGGATGAATGGATGGGATGGCTATGGAAGGGAGGCAGGCGGAGCCTGCCTCCTTTCCATCGTCCCATCCATTCATTCTTTTCCCCTTTCTTTTTCCTTCTCCCTTCAATAGGGTGATTATAGTGGCTTTATCTTTGTTGTCGGCTATGTTTCATCGCACCGTGTGTATCGACTAGCTTGATCTTGAGACAATGCTGAATCCTGCACTGATGAGTGATGATGAGTCCCACCCGCGTTTACCATGGTGTTTTCGGTAGGATAATAGATGGGAAGGTAACTACTTGTGTGACTGATATTATGTTGTTTAGGTAGCAGTTTGAGCTTCGGTTTCCTTGACTGAGGTAGAAAAGCACTAGGATGTTCTGTGGTTATAATTATCATAAGAAATCTAGGAACGTGACAAAATCAGTGTAATGAAATTCAATCATCAAACATAGTACCAATGTTAAATTTATAGCTAATTCCAATTCTACATCAACTCTACGCTTCCGGCACCACTCCAGTAATTACCTTCTCGACCTAGGTATGCGGCTGCGTACTAATATAAGGCTAATATTTTGTTAATTTAGTAGAAACCTTCTTCTTAGCGTTGAAAATACTCGAGTATCGACGCAAGGTGGCTTTCTATTTTCTTATGCTGCTACCTATTATTAATTTAGAGTTCCGAGTGACACTGAAATCTGTTATGGGCAACCGAGTTGCTTTACACCAGGCGAACGACTAGCTCGGCACTACATTCATTTACATTAAAAAAAATTATGCACGTGAGGTGAGTGTGCATAGCGCGTTTACTGCAAAGGAGTGGAATACATTGGCACCCTTTGTAATCCCTAATTACTATAACCTGTCTTGATGATGATGATGATGATGATGATGATGATGATGATGATGAAGTCTTGAAGTGAATAAGTATATAACTTCTATGATAGCCGGCCCTGTGTGATCCAACCTTGCTAATATCGCCACCCACCATGTGTGGTGGTGGCCAAAATGTAAGTGCATAATATAAAAGTAGATACTGTTTGACTCGGGCATAAAGTGGAATCTGTTTAAAACATAGATGCGTGAGCAAAGTTATTGTATGAGAACAATACAGCTGTCTTAAATGTAGTGAAAAGACACATACACTTTTCCTCATTACTTAATTTAGGTAGATATGTGGGGGGTAACTTCAAGACTAACCTATCTTTAACGTCTTTAACTATCAACTGATTATTTTCGGGAACTTTGATATAAAATTGTCACTTTTTTGGACAAACAAATCAAAATGGCCGGCATGCAAAATGTATACGTGCACAAGTTAGAGGCTTTGAGACAGTCATGGCGTGTTTGGACTCATGGCAAAGAGAACAACGATGACATTTTTATGGTGGTAAAATAATTCCAAGATGGCAGATTCAAAATGGCGCCAGATCTAAGTTGGCTCAGATCCGGCTGAAATTTTAAACTTGGGGTTTTTTGGAGATGCTGATTATAATTTTTTACATTTAAATTGATTGACAGCATTTTTTAGGACATTAACATGGATGGCCGCCATGCAAAATACAAACGTGCACACTTCCGAAACTAACAGAGGTAGGCATGGCGTATTTGGAATCATAGTAAAGCGAACATCGATGACTTTCTCACGGTGTTAAAATATTTCCAACATGGTGGATTCAAAATGGCGCCCGATTTGAAATTAGCTCTGATCCGTCTGATATTATATATTTGGGGGTTTTAAAAGACGGCGATTACAAATTTTGACATTTTACTTCACTGACAGCATTTTTCAAGATGGCCGCCATGCACAAGTCAGATCAATTATCATTTTCTTTGAAAAATACCACTGTTTTGTACTAATTCTTGCAAAATTTAAAGTTTAGCGTAAAGTATAACTCTTTTATAAATAAAACAGCCCCAAAAACGTACTCGCGGGCCGCTCGCGGCCCGCGCACGGGGCAAAATACTAGTGACTTTATATAAAGTTAAAAACCCATGTACTGACTCACTGACTGATGATTGACATAATTGATCTCAGCTCTCAGAAGTGGTCAGTCAAAACTGAGTATGAGGCTGTGTAGTGATAGGTCATGTCACCCCGGGAAAAATCTGACATTACCAGAAAATTGTCTCTGAGATGGAACAGGTCAACGGATCTCGAAAATGATCAGAGATAAGGGGGTCCCGTTTTAACTAAAGTTGGAGTAGACCCTGGGATGTTTTCAGAGAAATAAAAAAAATGGGGGCCTCCGAACAAAAAACGGTGGCCCCCATACAAAATTGAAACGCTCATAATTTGGAAACGGTAAGAGGTATGTGGGTAGTGCTCGACCAAATGTCATAGAGGATGACGGGGGCTGTTAGATGGTTGTCATGAAAATCCAAGATGGCGGATTCAAAATGGCGGCCATTTTGAAAGTTGGTCCGATCGGGGTGATTTTTCGCATGAGGGGGTTTTCGGGGCCACACATTCGATATTTGAAAAAATATTTTGGATTCCGCCATTTTTAAAGATGGCTGCCATACAAATTTTTTTTTCCATTTTTGACGCATTGTTTCTCGACACCTATGGAAAATTTTGAATGTCTTTGTTGTGTTTTGTGTCCAGGTGATCAAGGTGTCTTCAAAAAAATTCGCGACCTGGTCTTCCGACCTTCGGTCACTCGGACAGTCAACGGCCTGGCCAAACCATATGAGATAGGTCATGTGCGTTTTTAGGAATGTCATAGCAAACCTTGGGACGATTTTGGAGATGTCAAAAAAAATTCAAAATGGCGGAAAAAAAAATCCGCCATACAAATTTTAACCGTAAATGACGGCGAAACTATGACACTTTAGTATAAAGAGCTCGAACTAATATTGGTTGGAGGTCAGAGGGGAAGATTGCGAAAAATTTTTTTTTTCAAAATGGCGGAAATTTTGGCCGCGGCGGGAAAAAAAGTTTCACCGATCCGGATGAAAATCGATATCTGAGGGTCCCGAAGGATGATGATCAACATTCTGTAATCAAATTTTGACAATTGTCAACTTTCAATGGGGCTGCCATACAAAGGTGCTTTTATTGAAATATCAACTTTGCTTTTTTGCGCCTCCGTTGCGAGTGCTTTAGAAAAGTCGTTCCTGGGGATCAAGTATAGATGTTATAAGGGTAAAAATGCAATATCAGTGAAATCAATTTTTTTCAAGATGGCGGCTGTAGACGTACCGACTCATAGTAAAAGTTGTCCGATCCGAATGAAAATCGATATCTGAAAATCCCACGGTACACTTGGTAGGAATGTGTAAAAACTTTTTTGATTCCGCCATTTTGAAATATTGCGAACATGCAATTTCACTTTTTAAGGATTTTTAATTCGCAAATAACACCGAAACTGTGAGACTTTTGTAGGGAGGGTTTGTTCTAATATTGTACAGTTTTGAGAGGGGCACACAGTGAAAAAGTACTTTTTTCAAAATGGCGGTCTATTGGTCCGCGTCTGAAAGTAAAGGTGCTCTGATCGGGATATAAATCGATATCTGGGGGTCCCAAAGGATCCTGATCAACATGGTTTGGTCAAATTTTGACATCTGTCATTTTTTAATATGGCCGCCGTATATACTATTATCGAAATTGCTGTTTTCCGTTTTGATCGCCTATGGTACTACAGTTTCGGAAGGAGATAGTTGTAATTTTGACAGATGTCAGTGTGACAGATATCAAACGTCAAAATTTTGACAGATGTCAAATTTTTTGATAGATGTCCAATGTCAATTTTTTTCCAACTTACCAAATGCAACGACGAGCGAAGCGAGCAGCAAGTATACTGTAGTTTGGTATAAGTGGACGGTCACGACCAACACTTGCACCTGCACACTTGCACCTGCGCACTGTTCTAATACCGCTGTCAAGTGTAGACAGATGTCAGTTTGATTGATTTTAAATGTCAAACTTTTGACAGATGCCAATTGTCAATTTTTTTGACAGATGTCAAATTTATTGACAAATATCAAATGTCAATTTTTTGGACAGATGTCAAATGTCAATTTTTTTTCCAACCTACCAAATGCGGCGATGAGTGAGTTAGTTTATTGTCTCTCATTGGTATAATTGGACAGGCACGACTAACACTTGCACCTGCACACTTGTACCGTGTGCGGGCCGCGTGCGGCCCGCGCGCGGTGCAAGTGTGCCGCTTGCGACCTGTGCACTGTTCTAATACCGCTGTCAAGTGTAGACAGATGTCAGTTTGATTGATGTCAAATGTCAAACTTTTGACAGATGTCAAATGTAAAATTTTTTGACAGCTGTCAAATTTATTGACAAATGTCAAATGTGAATTTTTTGGACAGATGTCAAATGTCAATTTTTTTTCCAACCTACCAAATGCGGCGATGAGTGAGTTAGTTTATTGTCTCTCATTGGTATAATTGGACAGTCACGACTAACACTTGCAAGTGTGCCGGTTGCGACCTGCTAATGGTGCCAATGACGCTGTCAAGTCAAACAAGATGGCCGCCATGCACAAGTCAGATGAATTATCATTTTCTTTGATAGATACCGCAGTTTTGTACAAGTACTTGCAAAATTACAAGTTTAAACACAAGTATAGCGTTTTGAACAAATGGAACGCCACGAAAACACACACGCGGGCCGCTCGCGGCCCGCGCACGGGGCAAAATACTAGTCGGATATATAAAATTTTATGATAAAGAAATCGATTTTTGGGAGAAATTATTTTATTATACTGGTAAGACTGTAGAGGATCTAAACATTTTTTTCGTTTCGTTCCGGGATTGATATGATGGTATCATACCATTATATGCCGTACTTTCTTCAAAGATACATGGTGCTACTTTCGAGATATGCTGAAAAGTATGCAATATATTTAAAAAAAACAGGTCAAACTGAATATGAATAAATCTCTCGATTTAAAATTATGGAATGTTTGTCAGAATTGTCAGAATAATTTACAAGGTTTCTGGTCAGTTAAAAAACTTAAGTAGTGTATGTTAATGTTTTATTTACGTCTTCCTAAAATTTTACCTTTAGAACTTTGGAATTGTTAAATCCTACTTCATATCCTACTAATATTATGTATGCAAAGTTTTGCTTGTTAATCAGTAAGATTGATACTCTTAAACTCCATTTAATAAAAATATGTTTCACCAGTAAAAAATGTTTTGGGCACCTGGCATGTCACTTTGACAGTGACTTTTCGTGACATTACTTTGTTTACATAAAATATCTAAGATTCAGGAACACAGTATAACTGTTGTATTATACTTTTAGTGACAAACTGGAGTTGATTTGGACTGGCTTGTTAGCCCAGTTGGCAGTAGCTCTGCCTTCTGAACTATAGTTTGTGGGTTTGATTCCTACCCAGGACAAACATTTGTGTGATGAACATTGATGTTTGTTCTGTGTCTGGGTGTTATAATGTATTCTATGTATGTATTTACAAACAAAAAGTATCTAAGTATCCTATCAGATATCTGGTTCCCATAGAACAAGCTAATATGCTTAGTTTGGGTCTAGATGGTGCTGTGTGAAGTGTCCACACATATATTTATTTTATTATTTATTATTATTGTATTATACAGGGTTACTGGTTAAGTGGACCTAGATCCTTAAGGGGGTTGTAGTACTCATCATCACTGACTGATTTGCCTAAGATACCCCCTACCCATACTTGATCATGTTTAAGTTATTGAACTATTAAGGATTTTAAAAAAACCTGCCGATTTGTGTTCTTAGATATCATTTTTCTCTAAATTATGCCTCTTATTTTTTTTTGTGGGTTTTGTATAGTAGTTGAGTTATTTTATAATTGCTATCCTGAAAAACCTACGTAACTGAACAAAATGGGTTGTAATAGAGGGTATTGATGAAAAAGTGAATTGATTTCATCCATCTTTTTTTTTCTTTTAAGATTATCTGAAAAATTATGTATGGCGCTTGTTTTGCAAAAGTGCTTCAAAATATCTACGTTGTTTCAGCTATCCAACAAGGTATAATACTCTAGGGTGTTATTGGAATCCATACTAAAATACTTAAATTTAAAATCGATAATGTAAGTTATAAATAAATGGTTACCCTTCGGTTGAGTTTATTACTCGGCCTAGAAAGCAAAATAAAATAACACAAATAGGTTCAGTCATTGTGTAGTGTGTACACAATGACTGAATGTGTAAAATCTTCTGCAATCACCAAGCCGCCTGCCAAGCGTGGTGATTATGGCAAATTCCCCCTATGATAAGCGCCCAAAGTGACTTTTATGAGGGAGGTCTGTGTTCAGCAGTGGACGTTTTCCGGCTGTTGATGATGATGATCAGTCATTTATTATTATTTTACAAAAACTACTATTGTACACAATTACAATTCGTGTTCTACATGCCCGCCTCTACTTCGCACACACATCTTCATCAAATCAAATCAAATCAAAAATTTTATTGCAAATAGAAAGAAGAAAGAAAGAAAAAAAATTTATTCAACACACACATTATAAAATAGAACTATAGGCTATTTTTAGCACTTTTACATGTCAAAACTAGATAGGTAATGTATTTAAAAATAATTAAAATTAAATTATTGTACATTCTAAGCAGGCATAATTAAACAAACTTACACAATGCTTAATGTCAAAAATGTCAAAATATTATAACAAGCCTATTACAATACGAGTTTGAAAAAAAAAAGTTTTCTTCCCCACATCAGGTGCAAGCAATCCGGCACAATGTAGAATAGAAAACTCCGAACCGTAGCTTCGATTACATCTGTAAAGAAGAAGCTACAAGAAACTTTACAGTGTCATTTTTGTTCCTTTTTTTTTTAAATTTGTTTACAACATTTATAATTTGTTACAACATAATTAAACATACTACAAAGTAGGTAACTACATACACACCAGTGTAAGAGGAATATTAGAATGATCTTAATACAAAAATACAAGTAGAAAATAAAAATTATAGGTATAGCCAATGACATGCTATAGACACGGTACCTAAGATTTCGTAACATTGAGCTTGGGGCAGTCAGGCCAAGCTTTTTTGTCTGACAAATAATAATTTATTGTGTAATAGGCTTTTTTCTTCAAATTTGACTTGACGAACGATTTAAATTTACGCATTGACAAATGTTCAACACCATCAGGCAACTTGTTAAAAAAGCGTATACAGTTTCCCATGAATGAACCATTAACTTTCTGCAGTCTGAATCTTGGCACTTTCAGTTTGTTTTTGTCCTAGTATTGAAATTATGATAGTCACAATATCTGGGAAAAGAAGTAATGTTTTTGCGAGTGTACATCAAATTTTCGTAAATGTATTGACTAGCCACTGTAAGAATATTTATCTCCTTGAAGCGTTCCCTGAGAGAGTCGCGGGATTTCATGCTATAAATATAAAGAATGGCTCTTTTCTGTAAGACAAAAATGGATTGTATGTCCGCGGCTTTACCCCACAGTAAAATGCCGTATGACAGAATACTGTGAAAGTAACTGAAGTATACTAATCTTGCAGTGGCTTCATCGGTAAACTGTCTGATTTTACGTACAGCATATGCTGCAGAGCTCTATCTGCTTGCAATGGTGGATATGTGAGGCCCCCACTGCAATTTAGAGTCTACAGTCATGCCAAGGAACGTGGTGGATTGTACCAAATCTAACGGCTCACCATTCAGTTCTACATTTGTAGGAGATTTTCTGACATTGGGTAGCATGAATTTTACACATTTCGTTTTTTTAGAATTTAAAAGCAAATTGTTTTTAGTAAACCAGTTCAGAACTAGTGAAATTGCTTTGTTAACATCGTCAAAATCTTTGATAGAACGGGCAACCTTAAAAATAAGAGACGTATCATCAGCGAACAGAACAATATCACATAAATTCTTTACAAAAAACGGAAGATATAGGCCATAAATAAGCTTTAGTTTAAAAATCAACGTTTCATGACATACGCAATCGAATGCTTTGGATAAGTCACAGAAAACCCCTCCTCAGGCATCCTGTGACTCCTCCCAAGCACCAAATATATGCTTTAAGAGCACTACACCTGCCTCCGTAGTTGATCGCCCTTTTGTAAATCCAAATTGTTGAATGTGAAACAGCCCATTGAGAATAAAATGTGTTAACAACTGGTTGAGAATTTCTTTTTCAAAGATTTTACTTATTGCAGGTAAAACAGAAATTCGCCTATAGTTGGTTGGTTCTTTTTTACTTCCGGACTTAAGGCGAGGCTTTTCCGGATCTTTAGGTATTTTACGCTGCCTCAAGCCGCACTTTTTGAACGCACGACGTATTCATTTACGCGACCCAAAAGTTGTGTGCGATGCGCCGCGCGCACTTGTTTCGCTCGTTAGCCACGTTATGTAACTCAGTAGCGGAGATCAAGTCGCTTTGAGAATAGAGTTAGTTTATGTTCTGGATTGACATAATAATATAATAATTGTGAACCTACCGTTATTTTATTAGATAAAAAATACGTATGAGATACAACCGTGTTTTTAATGCTATTTTTGGTTATTATTATTATTATTGTAATACCTACCCAGTCCCATGGTAATAACGACTTCAATTACCTTATTTCCAGTAGGTAGGTATAATAATGATGAATGGTACGATTAAAATGTTATAATGTTAAAAAAAGTACATGATGCAGGTATAATTTTGAACAATTTTTTTTCCGCCCAGCTGCCTATAGCTTTTTCACACTTGCCCCCACCTGTCCCCACCAGCCGCTCACCTGCCCATAGCTTTTTCACACTTGCCCCCACCTGTACCCACCAGCCGCTCACCTGCCCATAGATTTTTCACACTTGCCCACACCTGCTTACGCTTGCTCACGCCTGTCCACATTTGCCCACACAAACTGCCTATTAGCCCACGCCTGCTAGCACATTTTCAAACTTACCCAAACCTGGATACTTTTGCCCACATCAGCCCAGCTGCCCATAGCTTTTTCACACTTGCCCCCACCTGTCCCCACCAGCCGCTTACCTGCCCATAGCTTTTTCACACTTGCACACACCTGCTTACGCTTGCCCACGCCTGTCCACATTTGCCCACACAAACTGCCTATTAGCCCATGCCTGCTAACACATTTTCAAACTTGCCCACACCTGCCTACTTTTGCCCACATCAGCCCAGCTGCCCATAGCTTTTTCACACTTGCCCCCACCTGTCCCCACCAGCCGCTCACCTGCCCATGGCTTTTTCACACTTGCCCCCACCTGTCCCCACCAGCCGCTCACCTGCCCATGGCTTTTTCACACTTACCCACACCTGCTTACGCTTGCTCACGCCTGTCCACATTTGACCACACACACTGCCTATTAGCCCATGCCTGCTAACACATTTTCAAACTTGCCCAAACCTGGATACTTTTGCCCACATCAGCCCAGGTGCCCATAGCTTTTTCACACTTGCCCCCACCTGTCCCCACCAGCCGCTCACCTGCCCATAGCTTTTTCACACTTGCACACACCTGCTTACGCTTGCCCACGCCTGTCCACATTTGCCCACACAAACTGCCTATTAGCCCATGCCTGCTAACACATTTTCAAACTTGCCCACACCTGCCTACTTTTGCCCACATCAGCCCAGCTGCCCATAGCTTTTTCACACTTGCCCCCACCTGTCCCCACCAGCCGCTCACCTGCCCATGGCTTTTTCACACTTGCCCCCACCTGTCCCCACCAGCCGCTCACCTGCCCATAGCTGTTTCACACTTGCCCACACCTGCTTACGCTTGCCCACGCCTGTCCACATTTGCCCACACAAACTGCCTATTAGCCCATGCCTGCTAACACATTTTCAAACTTGCCCAAACCTGGATACTTTTGCCCACATCAGCCCAGGTGCCCATAGCTTTTTCACACTTGCCCCCACCTGTCCCCACCAGCCGCTCACCTGCCCATAGCTTTTTCACACTTGCACACACCTGCTTACGCTTGCCCACGCCTGTCCACATTTGCCCACACAAACTGCCTATTAGCCCATGCCTGCTAACACATTTTCAAACTTGCCCAAACCTGGATACTTTTGCCCACATCAGCCCAGGTGCCCATAGCTTTTTCACACTTGCCCCCACCTGTCCCCACCAGCCGCTCACCTGCCCATAGCTTTTTCACACTTGCACACACCTGCTTACGCTTGCCCACGCCTGTCCACATTTGCCCACACAAACTGCCTATTAGCCCATGCCTGCTAACACATTTTCAAACTTGCCCACACCTGCCTACTTTTGCCCACATCAGCCCAGCTGCCCATAGCTTTTTCACACTTGCCCCCACCTGTCCCCACCAGCCGCTCACCTGCCCATGGCTTTTTCACACTTGCCCCCACCTGTCCCCACCAGCCGCTCACCTGCCCATAGCTGTTTCACACTTGCCCACACCTGCTTACGCTTGCCCACGCCTGTCCACATTTGCCCACACAAACTGCCTATTAGCCCATGCCTGCTAACACATTTTCAAACTTGCCCAAACCTGGATACTTTTGCCCACATCAGCCCAGGTGCCCATAGCTTTTTCACACTTGCCCCCACCTGTCCCCACCAGCCGCTTACCTGCCCATAGCTTTTTCACACTTGCACACACCTGCTTACGCTTGCCCACGCCTGTCCACATTTGCCCACACAAACTGCCTATTAGCCCATGCCTGCTAACACATTTTCAAACTTGCCCACACCTGCCTACTTTTGCCCACATCAGCCCAGCTGCCCATAGCTTTTTCACACTTGCCCCCACCTGTCCCCACCAGCCGCTCACCTGCCCATGGCTTTTTCACACTTGCCCCCACCTGTCCCCACCAGCCGCTCACCTGCCCATAGCTTTTTCACACTTGCACACACCTGCTTACGCTTGCCCACGCCTGTCCACATTTGCCCACACAAACACAAACCGTCGTTTGCTGCTGGACTCGTACGATTTTTTAAATGCATAACTTAATTTTTTTTTCCTTTTATTACATTTGTTACCCATTTTATTAATCTTTTTTTATTCACTTCTTAGTTAAGTTACTCGAAATAAACAATTAAATTAAATTATTCTATTTATAAATTAAAATTTACGATTAGCGTACCTTCGCGTCGTAGAGCGCAAAAATTTGGCATACGTCCGGCGTCGACGGGCTCTGCGAGCGGACTGGCGGCCCCGAAAACGCGCTCGGATGCCATGACGCCAAGATATAAATTCATATAAAATTACCGTATTAACTTTTTAACATTTTTATTAATGATTTAAATTTTTTGATCAATACATAATGCATTAAAAATTATTTAAATAATACGATTCGTATAAAACAAGTCGAATAGTCATTTCAAAAAATGTAAGATAGAGGTGACTTTGGATTTTTTTTCGATCGAGTGAAGTTATTCCTTTTATGTATAAGTTTTATGGTTTAACTCAAAGACATCCTTAAGAATAACATATATTTTTTTCATATCTAAAAGTGTGGTTTATCTCAGAGAAAAGTCTGTTCTTACAAGGGCGTTTTTGGGCCAGTCTCGCCTTAAACAACGAAATTAATTTACTATTTTTCATTATGTCGGGAAAAACTCCTTCGTCGGCACACTTGTGACGGATCTACAAGCATACCTACCGGCCGCACCCGCACACCGGCGTATTCCCCGATAACACCGACACGACCGCGCGACCCCGCGCGTCCTTCCCCACCGCATTCAGCAGACCGTGACCGCCAAATGATATAAAAGCCGTCCAGCGCTTACAAGCAGCAGCTTAAAAAGCTAAGAAAAGATTCGTTTTTAGCTTATTAATTTATTTATGGGTGGCGGTAACGCTTAACATCAACTAGCTCGTCATTCACTGAACATTAAAGAAAAAGTGTTTTTCATCCACTTTTCGGATAGCGTATAATATAACGTATTGGTTATATTTTATACTCTTTGGTGCTGGACAGTGCGATTATTCTAAAAACGAGGTTGGCGAACTTCTTAATGGTATCTTTTAGTAGGTAGTCTGTGGTATTCATTAATTTTCAGCGGATTAGCAATATCAAGAAGGTTAAATTCGGGTAGATCTGTAGTTATTAAATTCTCAATTTTTGACGAGAAAATTACTAAATAGAAAGGTTCGATTTTTAAAAACATTTTCCACGCTAGCGATTAAAATGCGTTTTTGCACCCAGATTTTTGCACCAAGAGAATCTTTCCGAGCTAGTGAGGTGAAAAAAATATTTGACGCCTTTTCGCTCACGAATTGAAAAAAACATCAGGCAAGGTGGTTTTTGGGCACTGTGAAATCAATTGCTCAAGTAGCCATACGTATTTTCTAAAATACAATATGGCATAAAGGGATTTTTTTGCACTCGCTCCATTCGCGCTCTTAAAATATAAAAAATAGCTAGTCCTGGATGCCCCAAGTTAGTAAATGTACATCTTTTTTGAAAAATGCTCAAATACTCATATATTTATAAAGTAGGTTTAAAAATGCCCATGTATATTGCAGAGATGCGATACAAAGTGTCAGATCATCAACCTGGGCTGCGGTTTCGACACCCTGTACTGGCGCCTCAAGGAGACCACACAGGCCATCGAGAACTTCATTGAGTTAGACTTCCCAGCTGTCACCGCTAAGAAGTGTCATATCATCAAGCGGAATAAGCAGCTGCTAGAGAAAATTAGCAATGAAGGTAACTCAACTCACATCATCTTCTGGTTTGGTATCATAACACATTATCTTGTTCACATTATAATATTTATATATATATATATATATATATCTGTTGGCGAACATCAGAACACGTCTTTAATATCTTAACACCTTTATTCGCCTACTTAATTTATGTTTCGCGGACTTGGCAATAGGTAGATTTTTCAACGGTTTCTTTAACTTCTATCTTCTTTTCACCAGTAGTATTAATACTCCCAAAATAATTAATCCTTTTTCTCTTCCGTCGTTGCTTCCTCTTGTTTTTTTAGTTTTGTCATCGTAGTGTGTCCGCCACAGACTGTCAATGTCTTGCTCCGTCCACCTTATCTTGCAGCGCCCTCTGTGCCTTCCGTGCACGAACCACCGTAACGCTAACATATCTAATATGATGACCGACATCACAAACCCCGCGTGTTTGTGGAAGTGCCCCACCGTAACCCGTAAAACGTATATCGTGCGATATTTTAATAACCATGCTATTTAGGTAGTGCAACGTTAAACATTATCATAGCACGGTTAATTCTCTTTCGTTCGATACCCCACCCGTCCCATATATACAAAACTTATAGCATCAGAATCACTCGCAATCTCCAAACGCGGTCGCCATTTCGATGCATGTCTCCGGGTCCGGGCACCGTACAGGACCCTAATTTTGTATGACCATTTTACGATTCCTTACTTCCAAACCACGCGAATTCCTTGTCTTACATAAGAAATCTGCAAAAATCTATTCTCCATGAAATGAGAACGAAACCGCGCGAAATGAATGTGGAATTAACTGGAATTGGCGCGATTTGAATTGTCAAAAATCATATGTTCGACTAAGACGCGTTCCGAAACATCAACACGTCAAAAGTTACCACCACTTATGTTAATATTAATTACTCAAAATAATAGTAGATTAGTAGCCAAGGGCTGTAAGGCATCCTCGAACTATAGGCGCCCTCGCTGCGCTCGTGCGCCTAAATATCTCGGGCTGCAATTGATGCTTACACCCGAGCTAACTACTCTGCTTTACATCTCGATTGTGAGGTAAGTAGAAAAAACCGGCATTACAAGAATAAAACATTTTAAAGTAAAAACTTTCTATTCTCGCCTTTTTTCATCTTTTTTTTAAATTTTTTTTTCCAGAACGAAATGAGGAGTTTTATTTAAAAAATAACCTAGTTCCGCTTCTTTTCTAGATGGCGCAGTAAGTAATAGTTTAAACCTTTCAAACCACAGAGTATTTCAAACATAAGAAAATGCCTAGACTATCTACAAGGAAATGTCAAATTCAGTTGAGTGGATCACGAGTACATTGCGTGTAGTATCTCCTAAGCAGTCTGTGGTGCATTCTTATTAAGTAAATTGAAGTATAGTAGATCTGTGAGATAGGTAAACGTTAATATTATGATCCAAAATAAAGCCAAGCTATCCCACAACGAAACTAAAAAAAACGAAAGAGTTTAGAGTTCACAGTCAGTACCGTGACACATTTCCTCTAACCTGTGGTCTATGCTTGAAACAGTGACAGTGACAGATTTTGGTAAAACCACAACTGGCGCCATCTATTGGGTCATATGGGTCATATATAAAATACAATTTCTTTTTTTTTTAATAAAAAGCCTCATTGAGCTTCGTCGTTCGATATTTAAAATTGATGACTATTATACTCATACGAAGACAAGGCTGAATAGCGAAGCGACCTCTTTTGTCATTGGGCTGAATGCATGATGTCTATTGCCAGTATGATGGTTAGATGTACGCGAACTTTTTGAAAGAGTGAAGAGTTTTTTTTTTAATTACTTACCGCCCTAGGGCTTTTCTAGCTACATTATTACCCTAGAGCGCTAATTGGTTACCTACAAGCCCCATTTGGGGGTAATAAGGACCTACTTACCGAATATGAGAGATATAGCAACAACATGGCTTCTTGAAAGGAAGGTCGACTACCACTAACCTTATCACTTTTACGGATGAGGTGACGGCTGGGATGGATTCAGGCGGACAAGTTGATGCAATTTATACTGATTTCAGTAAATGCTTCGATCGAATTGATCACGTTATTCTTCTAGCTAAATTACAGGCAGCAGGGATTCGGGGCGATTTGTACAGGTGGTTTACCTCGTACGTTACTGATAGATGCCAAACTGTAGTTCTTAATGGCTTTGCCTCGTCTCCCTCGCCCATTCCATCTGGAGTACCTCAAGGTTCAATTTTGGGTCCCCTTCTTTTTATTATTTTTGTTAACGACATTAATTCGTGTTTTACTCATTCTGATTTCCTACTCTTTGCGGATGACATGAAAATTTTTAAAGTCATTGAGGGCCACAGCGATTTGGAAAATCTTCAACTAGATCTTGATAGCTTTCACAACTGCTGTATTCTAAATAAACTAGATTTAAACATTCCTAAATGCTGCTGCATAACTTTCAGTAGGTCCGCGAAAACTCTACTTTTTAATTATAAAATTAATAACCAGCCTCTTGTTAGAACTGATACTGTGGTAGATTTGGGAGTAACTCTCGATGCTAAGCTGCTATTTCATAAGCACGTTGAAAAGGTTTCTGCTAAAGCTATGAAAATATTGGGGTTTTTATTTCGGGTCACTAGGGACTTTAAATCAGTGAAAACATTAAAAATTCTTTTCTGCTCCTTGGTCCGCAGTCACCTTGAATATGCTTCACAAGTCTGGAATCCTCGCTATGATAAATATGGTTCACTGTCGAAACTCATAAAATCGTTTGTCATAATTTTGTTACAAATAAAAATGTTACTTATAATCATCATTTCACATAATGTGATTTATTATACTTTCACTACATCTAATTTTCTTTATTATAAATCAAAATTAATAATAATCCAAATTTATAAGAATGAAACTCATAAGGCGTATATAACATAACAGTACAAATTTATAATGTTCTTTTACCATAACTAACTTTAAGCATAAAACAAAATATCAATAATACTGTAAATTAATGTGACTGGAACTGTTGATTGTTATATATATCCTAATCAGTTATAAAAACGTAGTACGGCAAGCTAATTTGCTCTTCAATCTATGCAGGCACTTCATCCAGTCAAAACAAACAAAATTAACGTGTGGACTGTGGGTAATTGTAAAATAACTTATATTTTCTCATGTTATGTTGATTTTGGTGTTGTTGGTGAACTTTGTGCATTATTTTAATAAATAACTTGAAATGTCTAATAAAAACACGTGTAAAATATTTAAATCAAATAACGGTAACCTGAAACTTAATATAGATGGTTTCTGTAATTTTTTAATATAAGGATAAGTGACTTCTGGCACTTCGCCGGCCGCTGCCGCGGCACGCTCGCTACGCTTCGCTTCGCTCGCTCGGCTCGTGCGTCGTGTGGTCACAGTTAACCTAACGCTCCTCCTCGCTTCGCTCGTCGTCGCACCTATTTATGACTTTGCCTTAGACTAGTATCTTAGTATCTTTAGGGTATACATGCATATGTATATAATGATTTAACTACCTCAAAATTATTATTATGTTAACTAAAAAATATGAAAAAGTCATTATGAACAATACAATTATGAATGCTGATTATTATGAAATTATAAGTAATGAAATTTATAATAAAAAAAAGTATGATAAAAAAATTCTTAACATTAACATTATAACATAATTTTTAATAAATTTAAACATTATTTGAATAAATTGTATAAGAAAAGATCAATATAAAAAGTAACTATTATGAACAAAGTTATTTATAAATAACCACCATTATAAATTTCATCATTATTAAAAATGAGGTATGTGAAATGAAATTATGAATAATGAAATTATTAGTACAGACGGTATCCCGATAAATATATTGATATCCTAGAGAAACCGCAGCGAAAATTCTCAAAGCGTATAAATTTCAAACATAACATACGTAGCCTTGATTATGAGGACAGTTGTAAGCACCATCATTTGTTACCACTTTATAAAAGACGAGAAGCGGCTGATCTTTCTTTTCTGCATAGCATCGTATTGAATTTAATTGACTCCGACTACTTGGTATCCAAAATCAAGCTTGTAACTCCTACCAGGACAATTTGTCGAAGAAATGATCTAAAGCTGCACACCCCGTGTTGCTCCACCAACTATCCTCAGAATTCATTCTTCATTCGCACCGCTAATCTGTTCAATTCTGATTATTCCGAAAATGTTGATCTATTTACATCGAGGCGTAATACTTTCAAAATCATTATATCTAAGCAATTCTTTTCAAATTAGTTTTTTTCTCTTTATTTATGCACTTTGCATTAGTCTAGTTACTTACCAATATTTATATGGCTTTTAGAGATAAGATATTACTTAGTACCCATTGTTAATCACAGATCCTATATAGAATCTGTATTGTTAGTTTATAAATGTAAGTTAGGATAATAATATTTTTTTGATCTTGCATGACACTAGTTCAACCTATTAGCGAAAACTGTTTTGGCTATTCCAATATCTAAAGTAATGTATTTATTAGTATGTAAGCAGCTGTTTGTTTTCCTTGTAAAATAAAATAAAATAAAATAATTTTAATGTAACGTGAAGGTTTAAGGTTAATAAAGGTTTTCTGACAATTTTTAATTATTACCCATAACTTTATATCACAACATAAATATAAGCCATTCCTTTATTTTAATATTTAACCGGTTTTGGGATGAAAAAACTTTTAGCCTAATTCGGAATGCACTCGAGGGATCCAAAACCTTTCATAGATAATTTGCTTTAGATCATACAGAATACAAAAATTGACGATTCCTTGCTGTGACCAAAGAGGTATATGTACTACGTACTAGAGAAGCTATTCAAAACACAAATAGTTGTCATTTTTTGTATAATGAAACTAAAATCCGCTACAGCGCTTTACGAGATTAAATCGTCTAACCAACGATCACAACACGCAGCGCTAGTGCCATGGCACATTCGGATCATAATTTTTGCTGCTATTCACTGCTGCACGTGCAGTCGCTTTGAGAGCTGAGCATCGTATGAGCGAGAAGATGCTCATTGGCATATTTGCAGTGGTTGACAATGCAAGTTAGAGATGTCCTGTCCGGTGTATACATAGAAGTCTTTGGCTGTGACACGATTTCAGCAAGACACGATAACGACGTGGTTTCTGTATCGTGTGGAATCTGCGTTTTTATACAGAATTATGGCCCAGGTGGGGTCCCGACGGGATCTTAAAGAATAACACGTTTAACACATGCCATTCGGTGGCGGTATCACGAAGCGCCCGCTCGGGTTGCAGACGGCGAGGTGGTGATACGGTCGGGCGGCTCGCTGCACGCGGACGGCTACCACCTGGTGGGCTGCGACCTGCGCTGCGCCGGCGAGGTGCGCCGGCAGCTGGCGGCGGCGGGCGCGCGCGCCGACCGGCCCACGCTCGTGCTGGCCGAGTGCGTGCTGGTGTACCTGCGGCCCGACGCCGCGCACGCGCTGCTGCGCCAGCTGGCCGCCGCGCACGCGCGCGCCGTGCTCGTGGTGTACGAGCAGTGCAACCTGGCCGACGCCTTCGGCGCCGTCATGCGCCGCAACCTGGGCGCGCGCGGCTGCGGCGAGGCGTGCGGCGCGCACGCGGGCCCGCCGGGCGAGGCGGCGGCGCGCCTGCGCGCGGCGGGCTGGGCGCGCGCGCGCGCGTGGGACATGGCGGCGGTGTGGCGCGCGCTGCCGGCCGCGGACCGCGCGCGCGCCGAGGCGCTGGAGCCGCTGGACGAGCGCGAGCTGCTGGACCAGCTGCACGCGCACTACGCGCTGGCGGTGGCCTCGCAGGGCGACATGTTCGCGGACGTCGACCTGCACGCGTAGGCTCGCCGGCGTATCCTTGTACGTACGTAAGTGTTCGATGTTTATTTGTGTATGAACGCTATGTTGATCACGCGGTAGTTTCGTTCGCCCCGGGCCGGCGGGCCTCCCGGGCCGGCGGGCCTCCCGGGCTGGCGGGCCTCCCGGGCCGGCGGGCCTCCCGGGCCCCCGTGCCGCTGTCGGTGCGCTAGTCTTAGTTTTTTGAAAATTATATGAGTGTAATCTAAAAATCTCTCCAAGTTTTTTATTACACCGTAAATGTCTATTATTTAACATAAAAATGTAAGAATAGGTAGATCTGGTTGGACGAAATACTTGAAATAAATATCTCGGGGTCTGCGATGGGACGCTCGATTTGAAGGATCTAGTTCGGTGAACCGGCCACAGATGAACATCTCTAGTCGGTGCGCGCACTTCCTGTGTTAGATGTTCTACTGTGAGCGCTCTTCGATCTACTGCAATAAGGAGGAATGTTGCGGTGGTGTGTTGTTTTTACTTGTATGTTTGGTACCTCGTAATAAATTAATTATTATCTCCATCATCTCTTCTTTCTGTTCCGTCAGCCAGGACACACTACAAGCAAAATACTTTCTTCTGAAGAACATCTTCATTTCTTAATGACTATTTAAAGACTAATAAAGATTTTGACGTTTTCTTTGATGGGGTGCGTTCCATAAGGCAAAAACTGGCAGCTGAATTTTTCGGTTCTCAAGCTTAAGCGGTACTGTTATTATTAATTGCTCTATCGGTTGGTTCACGTTGACTTCACTAGCTACCTGCTGCGAGGTTAATTATTTATATAAGTTACTTCTATAGGTGGAAACTTGTAATTGGCCTAGTTTCTTTTATTGTTTACTTTTGTTCTACTGTTTAATTGGCTGTAAGTTTTCCTATGATGAATAAATAAATAAATAAATAATATATCTATAAACCGTTTCGCAAATTTTTGTTTATTTGAAAGGACTCTCAGATTGAATCCATAGGAAATCGAAATCGGTTCGGTTATAGCGCGTACGGAGCTCGAAGAGCCGCGCTCTGGAAAGTTTTTGGTTTTTGTGGATTTTGGGCACGTTTCGGTCTCACATTAAGTGGGCGTGCCATGGTGTCGTAGCTCGCGCTGTTGTGCCGGCCAGGCCGCGAGTGTTGCCGGCCAGGCCGCGAGTGTTGCCGGCCAGGCCGCGAGTGTTGCCGGCCAGGCCGCGAGTGTTGCCGGCCAGGCCGCGAGTGTTGCCGGCCAGGCCGCGAGTGTTGCCGGCCAGGCCGCGAATGTTGCCGGCCAGGCCGCGAGTGTTGCCGGCCAGGCCGCGAGTGTTGCCGGCCAGGCCGCGAGTGTTGCCGGCCAGGCCGCGAATGTTGCCGGCCAGGCCGCGAGTGTTGCCGGCCAGGCCGCGAGTGTTGCCGGCCAGGCCGCGAGTGTTGCCGGCCAGGCCGCGAGTGTTGCCGGCCAGGCCGCGAGTGTTGCCGGCCAGGCCGCGAATGTTGCCGGCCAGGCCGCGAGTGTTGCCGGCCAGGCCGCGAGTGTTGCCGGCCAGGCCGCGAGTGTTGCCGGCCAGGCCGCGAATGTTGCCGGCCAGGCCGCGAGTGTTGCCGGCCAGGCCGCGAGTGTTGCCGGCCAGGCCGCGAATGTTGCCGGCCAGGCCGCGAATGTTGCCGGCCAGGCCGCGAGTGTTGCCGGCCAGGCCGCGAGTGTTGCCGGCCAGGCCGCGAGTGTTGCCGGCCAGGCCGCGAGTGTGCTGTACATTGAACAAGTATATTATTTCGTGTGACTCGACGCCGTTCGCCCTTGACGGGAAGTCAAGGACGACGTTCGGCGTTGGAGCAGCTGACAGGTGGTACTGGAATAGCGCCGCGTAGCGCGGCCGAGCATATGGGCCCAGTCGCCTACAATTATTATGAATGAATCCCGACATTTTATACGGTTCCCTACACAAAGCGTAAAACGGACCATAGGCTCCACTGTCCTCCGTCCGTCTGTCTGTCACCTGGCTGTATCTCGTGAACTGATAGTTAGACCGTTGAAATTTTCACAGATGATGTATTTCTGTTGTCGCTATAACAACAGACACTAAAAAACAGAATAAAATATTTAATACAACACACGTGATTTTTTGCTCGTTTACCAGACGAGTCATAGATGGCGCTGCTTTAAATAGTACTGCTACTCATTACTAGATGGCAGGCATAGATGACGGTATGCAACCCTTCGTGCGCGGAGCCGCCTCGCATCGCTCCATCTGTGGATGCCGCCAGCCGGCCGGCCAGCTGGCTGGGCTTGGGGAGCTATGCCATGAGCAACACCATTTTTCTTGGTCTATTTTATTATCTACCTTGATCCGTGATCGTAAAAATGTCTATAGATTTTTCGGTCGAGTTGATATGCGCGGGCAGGTGTACACCACTAAATTTTTATTATTTTATTTATTTATTTATTCATCATAGGAAAACTTGCAGCCAATTAAACAGTAAAACAAAAGTAAACAATAAAAGAAACTAGGCCAATTACAAGTGTCCACCTAAGAATATCAAAAATTTATGAAAAGGCAATGCTTGTTAGGTTGAATAGCTTTCTTACGAAGTTTATGATTTTAACAAAGGAACAGTTTGGTTTCCGTAAGGGTAGTTCAACTACGCTTGCATGCTTTAATCTAGTAAGATTTATAACTGAAAATATAAATGATGGTACTCCGGTGATATCACTATTTCTAGATATGACCAAAGCTTTTGACTTTGTTAACCACTCGATGCTTTTATCTAAGTTACAATTTTATGGCATACGGGGTCCTGCTCATGATTGGATTGCTAGCTACCTAAAAAATAGAAAACAATGTACAGAAATATCAAAAATTGCCACCAACTCTCAAAATAAAATTACAAAAGAAAAATTTAGATCTGAGCCTTTAATAAATAATACTGGAGTTCCTCAAGGCAGCATACTGGGGCCATTGCTATTTTTAATATACATAAACGACCTTCCTGAAGCTACGGCTCATAAATGTATTCTATTTGCAGATGACACTACAATAATTGTTAAATGTGGGGATAAAAAACAGGCTCAGCAAACCATACACAAGGCTTTATCAGATGTGATCCGATGGATGGAAACAAATAACTTAAACATTAATATTAATAAAACTAAGTTAATTCAATTTAATTCTTATAATTGTAATTCTTTGCCACTTGACATAAAATATAATAATGAATTAGTTGATAATGTTGATAATTATAAATTTTTAGGACTTACTCTTGACAAAAATCTAAATTGGAAAATGCATGTGGACTTATTATGTAAGAAACTAGAACGCTTTGTATTCGCTTTAAAAAGAATTAGACATACTGTGTCCATGGAGGCCGCGTTGATGGCATATCATGGTCATGTGTCATCTCTGCTTAGTTACGGCTTGATAATGTGGGGCAACTCAGTTGATATGCTCAGAGTATTTAAGATACAAAAGAGGTGTATTAGGGTGATAAATAAGGCTTGGTTTTTAGATAGCTGTAGACCTCTATTTAAAAGATGCAATGTGCTCCCTTTACCATGTATGTACATTAGAGAAATTTGTATTTTTACGAAAGAACACCCTGAGTTTTTTAAGAAGCATGGTGAAGTTATGACCCGCCAAAAAAGGACTAAGTTTGCTAACTTATTATATCAACCTCCTGCTCGAAAAGACTTGTATAAGAGAAACGTATATAATATGTGCATAACCATTTACAATAATATTCCAAATGACATAAAGATATTAGAGGGTAACAAATTTAAGAAATGTTTGACTGACTGGCTTCAATGCAACTGTTTTTATAGTGTTAAGGATTATAATGAATTTTGTACCAATGTTTACTTATAAATTATAAATAATAAAAATTGTAATTAGTTATTAAATAAAATTTGCACGTCTGCTTGCAGACTAAATACATGAACAAAACTTGCTGTAACATCTACAATACATGTATTTTAGCGAATAAACGTTTTGATTTGATTTGATTTGAAGTAAGTACCTACAAAAAAAAATTGGGCAATACCTACAGACGAGGCAAGGCCTTTTATTTATGCAGTCAACATATTAGAAAACCTTATAGTGTAAAGGATATTGAAAGTTGAAGTTTCCGGGAATCTTTCAAAAATCAACCAAACCAGCATGGTCAAGTTACATCAACACAAATGCTGTAAAGATAACGCAACCAAACCCAAATCAATATTTATGATTTTTATAGCAGTAGGCGATACTTAGCTTAGTGTAATTTACAGATTAATTTGTAAAGGAAAAATTTGAATAACGAACGGGACTTAACCCGCATCCATCCGTCTCTAAAGCCGGGAAATGCTTTACTTAAGCTACCGTGACATGTGGTCTCGTGTCCGAATTTATCCTTCACATTTTACAACCAACTTACGGGGTTGGCAGCGCCATCTATTGAGAAACTCTTGAGAATCAACCCAATTACGCTAAGCAGGCGATACTGCTATAAAAATCATAAATACCTATAATAATAGTTTTATTGAATGATCGGACATAATGGGTGTGAGCAGTGGCACCTACTCTTTCTCGCTCTCACTAAACCTACACCTCTCCTTTTCACATGTTTGGTTCAGATAAAAACAATGTAGGTAGATAGGAAATATTTTTTTTTTATGTGAACATATGACGTGACGAGCGAGTCGTTCGCCTGATGTTAAGCGTCACGGCTGCCCATAACAGATTGCAGTGAAAAAAAAATGAAAATGTTGAATGCTGAATTCTAAAAAAAATAGGAAATGTAGTTTTAGCAAGTTAGGATAAACTTACAGTACGACGATTGATAGGGTGGTGCAACACTGCTTTAATTAACAAATTAAATTAGGTACATTCAAAGACGTGTACGTTTCCAGATTAGTTTACCGCATAATTACATTAAAATGTCACTTCACTTTGCCAACTACACCGGTTCACTGGCACAATCACGCACGCCACTTGCACCTATTACATACGTTACATTACATGAGAATGAACGCACAGTCGGCGCGTGCCGTCTGCTCGGCTCGCTCCCGCAACTAGTTTCAGTGGCGGGGGTTTTTGAATGAAATGGCGAGAATTCATTTTTATGTGAGAATCGACGCCGATGATTGGCTACTTATTCATTTTTTTTGCATCGTGTTTTAATTTTTTTCTGCACGGATGTGTTGTATAGCAACAGTTTTCTGGTAATTTAAATTTAGTTTATTTATTTTTATTTATTCATCATAGGAAAACTTACAGCCAATTAAACAGTAGAACAAAAGTAAACAATAAAAGAAACTAGGCCAATTACAAGTTTCCACCTATAGAAGTAACTTATATAAATAATTAACCTCGCAGCAGGTAGCTAGTGAAGTCAACATGTAGCAACCGATAGAGCAATTAATAATAACAGTACCGCTTAAGCTTGAGAACCGAAAAATTCAGCTGCCAGTTTTTGCCTTATGGAACGCACCCCATCAAAGAAAACGTCAAAATCTTTATTAGTCTTTAAATAGTCATTAAGAAATGAAGATGTTCTCCAGAAGAAAGTATTTTGCTTGTAGTTTGTCCTGGCTGACGGAACAGAAAGAAGTGGCGTATGGCGAGAAATAAATGTTGGAGTTCGAAGGGAAATTTTGTTAAGTAACTCAGCACTATCAACTTTATTATTTAAGATATTCAAATAATATGTTACATCTGCTATAGTCCGCCTTGTGTGCAGTGGCAAAAAATGATGACGTCTGCAGCGCTGCTCGTAACTGACATCGAATGTTCTTGAGCGAAACTGCAAAAATTTTAAAAACTTTCGCTGTACTCTTTCGATGCGTAAAATATGGCACTCATATTGTGGATTCCACACCTGAGAGCAGTACTCAAGGGTACTGCGGACATAGGCACAGTACAGAATCTTTAATGTTTTGATACTATTGAATAGTTTAGATACCCTCATGATAAACCCAAGGGCTTGCAAAGATTTCGTAACGATTTTATCTATGTGTTGAATGTACATTAGCTTAGAATCTTGCATCACACCCAAATCTCTCGTGACTTCTACTCGGCTTAATATCTTACCTTCTAAGTAATAACTTGCTTGAATAGTAGTTCATTTTCCTAGAGAAGGTAAGCGTATAACATTTGCCAACATTAAGATCTAATTTATTTGTTAGGCAATAATCACTAAACCTGACGAGATCTTCTTGGAGTTTAATTGTATCAACAAAACTACTAATTGATTTGAGAATTTTCATATTATCTGCAAACAAATAGAATTTTGAGTGTAAAAAACAGGAATAAATATCATTAATAAAAATGACAAAGAGCAGTGGACCCAGTAAGGACCCCTGGGGAACTCCAGATGTTATATCAGTCCAGGATGATCTAAACCCATTGAGAACAACAGCTTGAGATCGACGTTCTATGTAGGAGGAATACCATCTTAAAGGATCACCGTGAATTCCTGCTGACTGTAATTTAATTGTAATTGTAGTGGTGTATAAGGTAAAAAATCATCAAAACGTACACTTATTGACGTGTGTATTTTGCCAGTCCTCACCTACGGTGCTCAGACATGGTCGCTAACGTCTCAGAAGTCCAAGCTCAAGGTTTGCCAAAGAGGAATGGAACGAAGAATGCTGAACATTAAAACAATTGATAGAGTATCTAATTCCACAATTCGCTCATAAACAGGCATTGTCGATGTCGGTTATAAAACAGCTAAACTGAAATGGGAGTGGGCAAGATACGTAAGTCGGATGCACCCAGATCGCTGGGCGAGGATCATCACGGAGTGGGTACCTGAAGGCGGGCGACGCCGCCGAGGCCGCCCCCGAAAGAGATGGCGTGATGACATCGATGCCTTTCAAGAGCAGTGGTCTGAGGTTGCAGGGGACCGAGATATCTGGAAAGATATAGGGGAGACCTTTGCCCAGCAGTGGTACAGTATAGGTTAACAAAAAAAATAAGGTAAAAATATTACATTTCAAGAGAAGTTAATTCTCGTTAGCTCGATTCGATAGATTTCACTTTATGTAGCGTTAATATGAGGAAAAGGGTAAACTACTTTCGTAGCCGCGGATCGCGCCCACAGCGACTCATACCGACCGGGTCGTCCGCACCAAAATCAAATAAAGTTAATCGGTAAAAGGTCAACTCCCCGATAGAACCTTTTTTTTTTTTTTTTTTTTTTTTTTTTTATATTATTTCTTTGGTTCACAGTTTGGACGTAACACAATAGTAATATTTAACAAAAAAACACAGTAACATTCAGTGTCCGTCCTAAAATTAGTGAACACAGCATGCAACACTGACCGTGCTAAATTGCCTAAAAAAAAACAAAAATAGAAGTTATAAAGCCTATATAAATAAACATACAGTGAAACCACAAATCAGTACTAACTGCGTGTGGTAAAAAAAAAAAAAAAATTTTAGATAAAAATTAATACAGTTGAAACAACCTAAGTACCTTTATTAAGATTAAGGCTAAGTACTTGTACTAATAATAATTAACCTTAAATAAAACCTAAACAGTAAAATAAAACTATGAAAAAGTTAGAAATCTAACATTCTACATGCTACAACCTGTCAAAATATAACTTTTATAAGTTTGGCCTTAACTGAGGCCAAAGAATCATCGAAAATGTCTAAGGAAGAGCGAATTCCATTATAACATGATAACATACGATACAGAGGAGAATGTTGTCCTACATTGGTACGACAATGTGGCAGCTTAAAAGTCCGCCGACTACACGGCGACTACCAGCACGAGGGACTTCTATACCAATATTCATTAAGAAGTCGGGGCACAATATTAATCCATGAACCACTTTATATTTTTTTTTTACAGAAATATGATATCAGATATCTTTCTTCGAACATTTAAATTCTTAAGACTGTAATTAGTTACTCTGGACTCATAGGACGACAAAATTCTACACTTATTATCTGCATACGTGAGCTGATACAAATACCTTTTCTGGATGCGCTCCAGCCTATTACAATGCACTGTATATACAGGAGCCCATACCACGCTATTATATTCCAGGATACTCCTTACCAAGCTGTTATAAACCGGAATAATAACCTTTGGATCCGTAAATATTTTGATCTGTCTAGAAACGAAACCAGAGAGTTGCGACGCTTTTTTCACTATAGTGTCAATATGAGTTCGAAAACTCAGGGAACTATCCACAGTGATGCCTAAGTCTCTAACACTTGCAGCCTCATTGAGCGGTTTACCATCTATTTGATAAATAGCGGAAACAGAATCTCTCTTTCTGGTAAATTTAACATGTGAGCACTTTTCTACATTTAAAATCATCTTGTTTTGACAACACCATAAAAATACCTAATCAATTTCCTTCTGAAGGTATACAACATCGTTTAAGGTCTTAACCCGCATATATAATTTCAAATCATCTGCATACATTTTAAAGGGGCAATTTAGAGTAGAAGCCAGATCATTTATAAATATTATAAAAAACAATGGACCTACGTGTGAACCTTGTGGTACACCGGTAGGTATCTTTTTAGCCCGTGACATGTATCCGCGTATCAACACTAATTGAGATCTATTTTGCAAATACGACTCGCACCATCTTAATAGCGAGCCATGAATTCCCATTCCTGATAACTTTCCAAGCAGGAGCACATGATCAATGAGGTCAAATGCTTTGCTAAAATCTGTATAAACAGTGTGAACTTCTTCTCCGTCATCCAGAGCTTGAGAAATATAGTTTACGAAACCAACCTCCTTACGAACCTTTACGATCATCCATCAGTTTCGTTCCTACAAAACGAGGGTATTAAAAAAAGGCGGGTTATATCGCAAGCACGGTATCGTATATTACATAAGCGACAGATCGGTCGGGCCGGGGCGCGCCGGCGGCGGTCAGGGCGCGTTGGGTTCGAGCGCCTCCAGCAGCGCCGTGCGGAGCGCGCGCCGCACGGCCGCGTCGCCCTGGCAGAACACGTGCGTGGCGTGCCGCTCCACGTGCAGCAGGGCGTCGTGGCGCGGCAGGTGCACGATGGCGCCCTCCGGCGTGCGCTCCACGCGCGCCCCGCCCGCGCCCGCGCGCGCCAGCGCCCGCACCAGCGCCTCCAGCGGCGGCGCGGCGCCGGCCGGCAGGCGCGGCGGCTCGCCGCCCCCGGCCGGGCCCGGCGCCGGCAGCAGCCGCACGCGGCCGTCGCGCACGTGCAGCGTGGCCACCAGCGGCGCGGCGCGCAGGCCGGGCCGCAGCTCGCGCGGCGCCAGGCCGGCGGCCAGCGCGGCGTGCAGCGTGGCGCGGGCGCAGGCGCGCCGCACGGCCGGCCGGCGCGCGCCGCCGCGCCGCAGCGCCAGCAGCGGCGCGTCGGCCGAGATGTGCGGGCGCGGCGCCGCGCCGGCCGGGCCCGCCGTGTACTGGTCGGGCAGCGCCAGCTCGCGCGGCCGCAGCTCGCGCACCAGCTTGTTGGCCTGCGAGTAGTTGAGGGAGGTGTCGATGGGGCAGTGGTAGGCCTTCATCTGCAGCGGCTGGAACGGGGCCAGCGCCTCCAGGTACGGGAAGTCGGGCTCTGCAACGATAGCGTCGATGTTGTGCGTACTGATGCGCGCGCACAGATTTACCTAACGAATCTATCTGAATCCCGTTAGTTTTATTTCGAACTAGCTGGCCCGGCCCCGGCTTCGCACGGGTTAATTAGTTTTACGCCTTATCTCACGCGGTTCAAAGGAAGAGAAAAAGAAGAGGGAAAAAGATGAATGGAATTAGATGAAATGGCGAATGACATCCGTTCATCCCGGTCCCTTATCTTTTTCCCTCTTCCTTCTCTCTCTCCTATACTGCAGGATAGGAGTGGCTTGTTTCTCGTTACCGAGGATGTGTTATCGTAGCGCATGGATCGCGTCGTAAGTATCTATATGTACACTCCGCGGAGGCCAACCACAATTATCATGAAATCACCGAACTTAGTAATTTTTCTGTAATGGTGTCGATTCGGCGGCACACCGACTAACCTTAAATTTTCTCTAATTTTAATTTAGAGCTGTCAAACAGCACTTTGCTATTCAGACTTGACACCTCTAACTAAAAAGACATGCTCATTAACGGTACTCAGCCTCCAACGGGTACACAATACATATCACTGGAAAGCTTATTTAATAGGATTCATGAATATGTACATTAAATATTTTATTGTACCCCCAATTTTATTTTATTTGGTTTTAAAAAATAGAAAAATAAATGGTTCGCGCCATGCCAAAACAACGTGACAACACGAAAAAAAAACTGTACTGCCAATGAGTGACAGTGACATTCATGATATAAGCTGCTTTCCGAATCAAGCTGAAATCGATAATATCGATATCGTTTCAAACTGTTTTTTAGCGATTTAATTTTTTTTTTGGCTCCTGTTTTCGCATTTCAATGCCGGCACAGCCTGTGCTAAAAATAGTATAAACGCTTTCTTGTAGAAACTACTGAGGAAATTATACTACATCTCTTTGGTAGAAATAACCTCTTGGAGGGTGTATGCTCGTTTGCTATGTTAGTATAGTATATAAAATAATAAGACTGAGCTAGGTTAGATGAGCTTCAACAGCTTAGGCCATAAAATTAGTAAAAGTATTAGGGGTTAAAATGTTAAGGTTTATATTTTATACTCAAAACAAACAAAGCAGGCTTAAAACACTCGCGATTAGAAAACACAGGTAGGTTAGGTAGTCACACATTTTTAAATCGATTCCTAGATAAGCAAATAAGGCCCAACAATCACATACATAGATCCTGGATCCCAACTAGGATTCTCTGTATCTAGGGATCCAGGAACTAAAAGGGTCATGGTCCCACAACACCCAGAAACAGAACAAGTATTTGCGCTTTTTTTTTCTGCTGTGCACAAATACTTGTCTTATCATGGGAATCAAACCCGCCGCCTCCAGGTTATGAGCCGACCTGTTCAACCACCACACCACGGAGGCTGTCAAGGAGGAGAATTAAGTTTATTAAAACCTAGCTCCACCTATATTTTAAATAGTCTGATGCATCGTATTTATGAATACCACCATACCATGTTTATGCCAATAGAGCTCATTGAGTGCGATAAGGTCAGTTGGAGAAAGGGTGACGTAAACTAGGTATACACTCACTAAGAGGCATTTGAAATATAATTATTCAAATTGATTCACAATGTTTGATGTATCTGGATAATCGATTTTTCTATTAATAGATCCCCGATTCCCTTCCTTGGCCACAGATTAGAGAAAAAACAATGTGTCCTTGGCCACAAAATAGTACAGAAACCAATCAACATAGTAAGTGCGCTCGAGCAACGCACCCATAGACACCGCTCACCGACACGATGTCTCGGAGTCTTTCGGAGTAGTGCGAGCGCGAGTGCCATCCACATGAGACACGCGTCTGTGAACTTTATTGTGAAAAAATGGAGCAACTAAAAATAGTTATTATAACTGTAACAGTGAACGGTTGTTTAAATTCAACATTAAACGGTGAATTGTCGTTTTTTGAGCTACCAGTTGTTTCAGAGAGGTAAGTAGGTAGGGCTTGCTTGTTTTCAATAATCTAATGAGGAAGATGTAAATGTAACATAACCGCATTTTTTGTTTTTTTAGCCTTCAAAAAACTTTATATAATTATATTAATAACTGCGAAAAAATTATTTCTATATCAAAGGAAGGGTTATGGTTTTAGCAGTCTATGTATGTATGTTTGTATTTACGTATGGATGATAAAAAAATACGGTCATCTTCCGCATTATAGTTACGATAAGTAGGTAGGTACCTACTGCTCGGCGCGGCGAGCCGGCCGCCATCCCTAGCGCGAGCGCCGAGCGTAGGTATGTAAAGTGAAGTACATACCTACATGTGATTGACTTCTGTACTTTTGTATTTTGTGCCTTGGCGCTCGGGTTCATTGGGGTTGCCATGCGTCACGTGGTGATGCCAGCAAATATACATGTGTTTTCTACTACTATTTTTTTTAACTTAAAATTATAATTAAAGGGAGGTGTTATAAAATTATTTTTTTCGCTGAACACTATCTACAATAATTGCACTACACAATAATATAAGTCACTGTGCTGTTGGTTACCAAGTACCAAGTCCCAAACAAAACCATTATATGTCCTTTAGAATTTGTAAAAACATACAAAATCAATAGACACGGGTCTCGGGAATTTTTGAACTTCATCCCCTAAGGGGGTAAAAATACAGAAAAAGGTCCCGTCGTAAGATATTCGCACAGGAAAAACCGCTAATGCTAAGGGTTCTTTACCCTTCAAATTCAAAGATACACAGATTCTATGACATAGGGTTGTATTACGAAAGAGTTTTTGAAAATACAACCCCCAATGGGATGAACGGATAAAATGTATTTGTATGATAAACTTACATTTCGTACTGTATGCTTTGAAACTTGGCACATACAAACAAGTATAAAATAAATGATATGGTCCTTTATAGTTTTTTGAAATTCAACCCTTAAAGGGGTGAAATAAGTAGTTAAAGTTTGTGTGTCAAATAAAAAAAATATGATCGTAAGTATTCCATCGGATAGTTCATTCAAAGTAAAAAATGGCATTTACAATATTTTTTGCCAGGGATGACATCACACATCAGCCGTCCACTACTGAACACAAGAATCCATAAAACGTCACTTTGGACGCTCATCATAGGGGGAGATTTGCCATAATCACTACGCTTAGCAGGCGGCTTGGTGAGAAACGCAGAAGGTTTTAATGTACCGAGGAGAATGCTGCTGCCCATTCACTGGAAATTCCTTTTGCCGGCTTTTACGGCACCCACGGGAAGAGATAGTGGTGGTCCTATTAGCAAAGCGGGACCACACGGCTAAGGATGACACAGGAAGGGATGACACTCTGTATACTTTGTATGCATACTTTAGTTTTAGTTTTTTAGTTCTTTGTTTTTGAATTAGTAATTATGAAATTTGATATCTGTATATCAATCACATCCAAAAATGGCAAAATAATATTTTTGCCAGGGTTGATTTGAAGGGGTGAAAATGGGGAGGAAGGTTTTTGTTCAAAGTTCTTTATTTTCAAAGTCACGTTTGTTAAACCAGTAGTTATTAGGTCCCTGCATGTTAAAATAAAAATAATATTGTGAAATGATTAAGGGGTTGAAATAGTTTTAATAAACTCTGTTAAAACGGGCATTTGAACATTTCCTTCGTGTTAGTGTAAAAGTATACATAAAACATTAAACAAAGTTATTACCAGAGCAGGGATGTTGCGAATATTCGCATCCGCATCCGCAAATGCGGAGCTTCCGCATAGATTTGGACATATGCATCCGCATCCGCTATAATCATATGCGGATGTTCATGCGGATGCGGAGGTAGTACAAGTTGCGACAAGAAAGAAAGTGGGCGACGCGTTTGTTGTGGTGCATCTAATTGTTTTTTTCTCTAATCTGTGGGTGCATCATTTGTTTCTTGTAAATAGGTAAATCATTACGTGTTTGTTTGCGCTGCGCTGTGGTGCTTATCGTATAGTAGATAGATATTTTGAGTGTTATTATTGTGATGCAGTGATTATTGTGTGTAAATAATTGTTTATTGGGAAATCTTTATACTTATTAGTTTTAGCTCAGCTTATTGAATTAAACTCGCCAGGTAAATGCCATTATGTTACACCGGTAATACGTTTTACTGTAGGTAAAGTTTATGGTTTTATAACAATATTCTTTATTTTCCCAGCAAGGTTTCCGTTATTGATAGATTATCTAACAATATCTAACAAGTTAATTGACAATATCACCACCGACACAAAGTAATATGAATTATTTTGAACCAAACATAGAGGACAATGATAAGGCTGATTGTAAAATATGCAATAAAAGCTACTCTCGTAATTAAAAAATCATCTAAAGTCGATGCACCCAGAAGAATTTTCTACATTTGAGCTACAAGCTAGTCTTGAATATATGAAACATAGGCGAAATCAAACTTCCACTTTTTCTATACTACTTTAACGTATCATCATCGTCATCAACAGCCTGAAGACGTCCACTGCTGAACATAGGCCTCCCCCAGAGCGCGCCACTTTGAGCGGCTGCTCGCCTCCTGCATCCATCGGCTCCTCGCGGCTTTCACCAGATCGTCGGTCCCCCGAGTGGGGGCCGGCTTACGCTGCGTCTTCCGGTTCGTGGTCGCCACTCGAGAACCTTTCTTCGCCATCGGTTGTCAGTTCTACGAGTGATGTGGCCTGCCCATTGCCACTTCAACTTACTAACTCTAAGAGCTATATCGGACACTGAAAGCCTTCAGGGTTTTGGATTTGGACGGAGCGTAGACTTCAAACAAAAAATATATGAGATAGTTCCCATTCATTCAATATCGCCACATTTAAAAGTATCGATAACGTGGAATGTACAGAAGTGCACAACACACACACACATTGGCAGCATTTACCCATTTTTTTTGTCACTGCCATTTGTAGATGTCAACATTGTGGGATATTGTATAATAGGCGGTAGTTGCGAAATAAATCAGTTGTGTTGCCGACTCGGTGTTTCATTGCGTAGTTCTCCTAATTAGTCTTAATATTTAACTGGCGACGAGTAAATTACGTGTTACTGAGTGATTTCAGTGATAAAAGTGATAAATAACAAAATGCCAATCGGAAAAATAGAACAGTTTGACCTTACGAGCAAAAAATGGTCTGCATACATACGACGCGTGGAACAATTCATGACGTTAAATGAAATCAAAGTAGAATTACAAGTGGCTACTTTGGTTACGTTAGTTGGAGAGGCCACGTATGATTTGATGTGCGACTTGTGCGCACCACAAAATCCAGAAGATAAGTCTTTCAAGGATTTAGTAAAGATAGTCGGCGACCATCTCGTACCAAAACGCTCCGAAATTGCAGAACGGCATATGTTCCGACTTAGACGTCAAAATGGCGGTGAAAGTTTGAGTGATTACTTACAAGTGCTTAAACATTTGGCCAGTACATGCAATTTTCGGAGTAGTCTAGAAGAGAACCTACGTGATCAATTTGTTTCGGGACTGACGAACGACGAAATGCGATCTCGACTTTTCGCTGAACCGGCATTGACTTATAAGAGAGCAATCGAACTGGCATTTGCATTGGAAGCAGCAGAGCGACATGCACAAACGAGCAGTTCTGGCAGCACATCCGGGGCGGCAGCTGAGCCGCTGCGTCGCGTGGCGCCAGGAGCGGCACCGCGGGCCTCCGGTCGCCGCTGGCGGCCGCGCCCGTGGCGGCGCGCCTTCAGCGTGCTGGCGCCAGGCAGGGGGCACCAGGCACGCGTCTGTCGTTTCAAGAGCTACTCGTGTGACGTGTGTGGTCAAAAAGGCCATATCAAAGTTATGTGTAAACGAAGTTCGAATACGAATCAAGGCGGAGATCGACCTCGTGTAGGTCAGTTTAGAGGCCAAAATTATATTGAGAGTGATAGTGGTTCTGAGTGCGATATGTTCAATTTAAAGGTGAAAAGTGCTGATGATAAGCCGTATCACGTGCAAGCGGACGTGAATGGACAGGTGATCACATTTGAACTGGACACTGGAAGTAAGTTGGCAGCTATTAGCATGGATTTTTATAAACAAAGATTTTACGGTTCCCCCATTGTAGAAAACAATATCTGTCTACGCTCTTATACGGGCACGTTAATTGAAGCGGTCGGTTACATAACCGTAGACGTGAGGATGGGGCCATACTCAGCGAGAAATTTAAAACTATTTATTATTAAAAACGGGGGCCCACCTTTGATGGGTCGGGCTTGGTTACGTCACTTAAAAATTGACAACATACAGATAAACGAAGTGTTGCACAATTTGTCAACAGATTCTAAGTTAATGGGTGAGTTAAGACGCGAATTTCCCACTGTGTTTGCTCCGGGCTTAGGCACTTGCACTAAAAAACTCACACTGCGTTTGAGTGACCAGGCACCTGTGTTTGTTAAGGCTCGGCAGATACCATTAGCATTACGTAAGCCGGTTGAATTGGAGTTAGAGCGACTCGAGGCAAAGGGTACCATTGTGAAGGTAGAATACTCGGACTACGGAACACCGATAGTACCGGTTATTAAAAAATCGGGCGAGATACGGATATGCGGTGACTATAAGGTTACGGTTAATCCTAAGTTGATTCGTGAGCCGTACCCTATGCCTCGAATCGAAGAGTTGTTCGCTGCACTGAGTGGGGGCGAAAAATACTCGAAAATTGACCTCACGCACGCCTACGCGCAATTGTTATTAGAGGAGGGCTCTCAGGCCTGTACTGCTATCACAACACATGTTGGTACCTTTGTGTATAAGCGTACTCCGTTTGGGTTATCATGCGTACCAGAAAAATTTCAAAAATTCATGGAGGAAACGCTTAAGGGCCTCCCGGTGGTAGTGTACTTGGACGACCTGGCCGTGACGGGTAAAACTCATACGGAACATGTAGCTAACCTAAAAGCCGTGTTTAACCGCTTACGTGAGGTCGGTTTGAGAGTCAAGTTAGAAAAATGTTCTTTTATGCAAGATAGCATCACATATGTCGGGTTTATTATAGACAAACATGGCCTGCATCCGGACCAAAGTAAGGTGACGTCGATAGTTGATGCACCGGCGCCTAGTGACGTGACTCAACTCAGGTCTTTCCTTGGGCTAGTTAATTACTACGCGAAGTTTATACCCCGGCTTAGCACTATTTTGCATCCGTTACATCAACTATTGCGCAAGCAGGTTTCATGGGCCTGGTCGCCCGAATGCAACAAGGCTTTCAAGGATGTAAAAAAGGCCATTTTGAGTAGCAAAGTCTTGGTTCATTACAACCCTGAATTACCGCTGGTGTTAGCTGTGGACAGTAGCTCATACGGTATCGGCAGTGTGCTGTCGCACCGTTTCGAAAACGGCGACGAGCGTCCTATATGTTTCGCGTCACGATCTCTCACACCAGCTGAGCGAGCGTACAGTCAGCTCGATAAAGAAGCGCTAGCGATTATCGCAGGGGTTACAAAACATCACCAATATTTATACGGGCGACACTTTATCATTAAAACGGATCATAAACCGTTGACATTTATTTTTGGTCCTAAATTTGGGTTACCACAAACCGCTGCGAGTCGACTGCAGAGATATGCCACACGGTTGGCATCTTACGATTTTGAGATCGAATTTGTTAAATCCAAAGATAATGGGAACGTAGACGCGCTGTCTCGCTTGCCGCTGCCGTATGAGAAACGTTGTAATGAGCAGGAGTCGGTTTCGTACGTACATTATGTGGAAGAGTCTTTTCCAGTAAGTGCAAAAGAAGTGGCCTCATGGACGCAGAAGGACGGCGTATTGAGCAAAATATTGACTTATATTAATAATGGATGGCCAAATAAAATTACTGATGACGCAGAGAAACCTTATTTTTACCGGAAAGACCACTTAAACATTGATAACGGCTGCATTTTATATAATCACCGCGTAGTGATTCCTGAATCGCTACGAAAGCAAATATTGAGCGAGTTACACGAGGGCCATTTGGGGATCATTAAGATGAAAAGCACCGCCAGGAGTTACGTTTATTGGCCTAACTTGGACTCCGAGATTGAGCGTATAGGCAGGGAGTGTGCGTCATGCCAACAACAACGCGACGCGCCACCACGCTCGCTGCTGCACCCGTGGCCGTTCCCCGCACGCCCTTGGCAACGCGTGCATATTGATTTTGCTGAGTTTCAGGGTAGGCACTATTTAATATCCGTAGACGCTCACAGTAAATGGATCGAGGTGCAAAAGATGAGTGGAACAACCGCGAGTGCCACCATACTGAAATTACGTGAACTGTTCGCTAGGTTTGGATTGCCTTCTCAAATCGTCAGTGACGGCGGTCCCCCGTTTGGCTCCGCAGGTTTCGCTGAGTTTATGTCGAAAAATTTCATAACTCATACTATCACGAGTCCATATAGGCCGGCAGGAAACGGCGCGGCTGAAAACGCGGTCAAGTCCGTCAAGCGCGCCATGAAAAAGGCCGCGCAGGATGGTGTCGATATCGAAACAGCGGTATTTAAATTTTTACTTCAGTACCGCAACTGCGAACATGCTACCACAGGTGTGGCCCCAGCCGTGGCGATGCTCGGGCGGCGAGCTCGCACGCGCTAGACGTGGCGCGGGAGCAGCGGTGCGAGGCGGTCGGGGAGTGCGAGGCGGTCGGGGAGTGCGAGGCGGTCGGGGAGTGCGAGGCGGTCGGGGAGTGCGAGGCGGTCGGGGAGTGCGAGGCGGTCGGGGAGTGCGAGGCGGTCGGGGAGCGCGCCGCGCCCGACAAGTGGGCGCCGGCACGGGACGCCCCGCTCACATACCGGGTGAGATGTTCGGATGGTAATGAGTGGAAAAGACACATCGATCAGCTGTTAGTGTCCGCAAATCGTTAACCACTCTTCGCCACTCGGTCGGTATAGGGATTAATCAGGACAATGATGAAAATGCACCCGAGGTTTTTGACGACGCTTTAGACGAAGATTCCGGCAGTCCAAAATCGATAACATCTGTATCACGTGAGGACCCTTCTGACCGCACTTACCATCCAGATAAAGATGAGAATCCGACTCCCCCTCAAAGTTCTCGGCCAGCAAGATCTATACGCACATGCGTGTTAAAAAAAAAGACCTCATATAAATAAATTGTGATGTTACCTATACCTACCTAAATCTACCTACTGTAAGAAAAAAAAATGTAGTAGTACATAGTATCTAAGCTGTTTATGAAGTTAAAAAGGAAGTTATTCTTTTTGTGTTTCGGTTGATTTTGTATGATTTTGTTTAGGTACTCGTTTATTATGGCTGTTATTTTTTTTTTTTTCACCATAATGATTCATAAGATTTATTGTGAATTAATTGTTTACTAGTTACAGTTTTTTTTGTTTTTCATTTCATAAGTTTATTTTGTTGATTTGGAAGAGATAGACTACCGCTATACTACCTGCTTTGTTAATCATATTATATCGTATGTAATAAGGTCACAGTAGTTGTGCAGTATGGTACACTATGCCATAATGTATATATACATATATTTATCCCCATGTACAAGTGGGGTACCTACTTACTTACACAAAATAGAGTACCATTTCATGCAAGTTTTGTATTGTTTAAAAAAAAACTACATCGAAGTGGGTATTCTATTACCTACGCACAGTAGACATTTTTTGTTAGGCGTTGTCCTAATCGAATTTATATTGTTAAGAACAATGGTTAGGGTTCAGTAAGTAGGTACCTAATTATCCACAGCTGCATTCTACATAGGGTTGTGCTATGAAATCATGAGGTACCCTTACATTGCCTTTTTTTTTTATTTAGTGCTATATTTGTTAACATAAGTATTTACTTTTATTCTATTAAGGGGGGGCGTGTGGGATATTGTATAATAGGCGGTAGTTGCGAAATAAATTAGTTGTGTTGCCGACTCGGTGTTTCATTGCGTAGTTCTCCTAATTAGTCTTAATATTTAACTAACATAAGTGTCGCTCACGTTTCATATAACTTTTTTCTCTACGGGAGTCTCAGCTCTTCAGCGCACGCGGTTATATTCTCTTTGGTACAAGACCAACAATGACACTTTGAAAATGGGACAACAAATTTAAGAAATTCTGTGTGTGAAAAACTGTCGTTATGATTAAGATTTTGAATATTTGCGGCAAGTTATTATAACTGTAGTATTTACTAAATATTGAACCTACCTGTAGGCTGTAGGCCGCGCAGCTTGTTCAATGAAATAGCAGGTGTTTTATTTACGGAGCGAGCCGTACACCGGACGGTGCGTGGTGCCGGGTGCAGCACACTGTACGGAGCGAGCCGTACACCGGACGGTGCGTGGTGCCGGGTGCAGCACACTGTACGGAGCGAGCCGTACACCGGACGGTGCGTGGTGCCGGGTGCAGCACACTGTACGGAGCGAGCCGTACACCGGACGGTGCGTGGTGCCGGGTGCAGCACACTGTACGGAGCGAGCCGTACACCGGACGGTGCGTGGTGCCGGGTGCAGCACACTGTACGGAGCGAGCCGTACACCGGACGGTGCGTGGTGCCGGGTGCAGCACACTGTACGGAGCGAGCCGTACACCGGACGGTGCGTGGTGCCGGGTGCAGCACACTGTACGGAGCGAGCCGTACACCGGACGGTGCGTGGTGCCGGGTGCAGCACACTGTACGGAGCGAGCCGTACACCGGACGGTGCGTGGTGCCGGGTGCTGCACACTGTACGGAGCGTGGTGCCGGGTGCAGCACACTGTACGGAGCGAGCCGTACACCGGACGGTGCGTGGTGCCGGGTGCAGCACACTGTACGGAGCAAGCCGTACACCGGACGGTGCGTGGTGCCGGGTGCTGCACACTGTACGGAGCGTGGTGCCGGGTGCAGCACACTGTACAGAGCGAGCCGTACACCGGACGGTGCGTAGTGCCGGGTGCAGCACACTGTACGGAGCGAGCCGTACACCGGACGGTGCGTGGTGCCGGGTGCTGCACACTGTACGGAGCGTGGTGCCGGGTGCAGCACACTGTACAGAGCGAGCCGTACACCGGACGGTGCGTAGTGCCGGGTGCAGCACACTGTACGGAGCGAGCCGTACACCGGACGGTGCGTGGTGCCGGGTGCAGCGCACGCCCTCACCCAACTTCACCAGCTCGCGATCAACCATCATAGTCATCACGCGTTCTCATCTAATTTACTTCATAGTTTATTTGAATACAATTTAGTGCCTTTTGAACTCCTATCTTTAATTTCATTATCATCACCACCCCAAGGTGTACGGCAACAGGAAACCGTACACACACCGTTACAAAATATGACTATTAATGATGCAACAAAATTTGTGATTTTGCTGTGATACGTGTTTTTGTTTGAGTTAATATTTGTTAATGTTTTGTAACATCGCATTCACTTACGGAATAAGATTAAAAAGCCGCAAAAATAGTATTTTGCACTTTGATAACGGTATTATAGTACAGGATCAATAATTATGCTATTCGGTCTCTTTTCCTCTCGGGCAGTGAGTACTCGATGTGTACATCGCGCTCCGACGCTTCGCGAGTCTTTGGAGAGTAACGACAAAATTCTAGGTCTGCGACGAACACTAGCCGGTTCTTCAGTTCAGGGTCGCCCGAGATATCGTAAGAGCGGCAACGACAAGGATTTCAGTATACAGATGGGGCAGCAAAGGCGAGACGCGTCTATCAGGCATGCGCATATTTACCTACCTGCCCGATAAGCGGAGCCCGATGTTGTCTCAATACGAACCGATCGGGCATCACATGGAAATAGGGCAGACAATCGGAGCGACAAGCGTGCGCCAGCGTGCGGAGCTCCCTCACGTCTCACCGGTGAAGATGACCGCGTGCGCCGGGTTGGAGCCCCACAGCTCCAGCAGGTGCACCGCCGGCCCGAAGCGCAGGCTCGGGTGCCCGCAGAACACCACGCACGGCTGCAACGGAGGCCGGTCAGTACCGCGGGGGCGGGCGGGGGCGGGCGGGCGGGCGGCACGCACCTGGCGGAAGTCCCCGCTGCAGGCCAGGTCGTGCAGCCCCGACGCCACGCGCAGCCGCTGCGCGCGCCGCAGCGCCGCGTGCGGGAAGGGCTCGTCGGGCACGCGCGCCGCCTTGCCCGCCGACACCCACTCGGCCAAGATGTTGCTGTAGGCCAGCGCCGCGTCGGCCGCCGGCCCCACGCAGTACAGCGGCACGTGCGCCAGCCCCGCGCCCTCCAGGTGCGCCGACAGGCACTCCAGCAGGTCGTACAGCACGCCGCTCGGGTACACCGGCAGCAGCACGGCGCCGCCCGCGCGCAGCGTGCCCGCGCAGTGCACGCACAGGTCGCCCAGCATGTGGTCCGGGTTGTGCGCGGGCGTCTGCGTGAGCGCGGCCAGCACCAGCAGGTCCGCGCCGCGCAGCGCCGCCTGGTTCACGGGGCGCGGGTGCGTGGTCAGCGTGCTGGAGCCCGACACGTACGCCACCTTCTCGTGCGCCGACCGCACCACCCAGTTGGCCGAGCCCAGGCAGAAGCCGGAGCTGACGGGCGTGGCGTGCAGCGCGCCGTGCAGCGGCACGCGCTCGTCGTACCCCACCACGCGCACGCGCGCCAGCGAGCGCGCCACGGCGCCGGCGCCCAGCAGGCGGCGCCAGGCGCGCGGCCGCTGCGCGTGCGCCAGCGGCGGCGGCAGCAGGTGCAGCAGCTCCTTCCAGCGGCGCGCGGCGCCCGCGCTGGCGCCGGCGGCCTCGAGCCACTCGACCAGCTCCTGCAGGTAGAAGCGCCCGATCTGCAGCGTGGGCTCGGTGGCGTACACGCGCCCCTTGAAGCCGGTGCCCTCGGTGACGAACGGCAGCGCCAGCATGCACGTGTAGTTGGAGATGAGGATCGCGTCGAGGCGCGCGAAGTCCACCACCTTGTCGAGCGGCGGACAGAACTCGGGCTCGCTGTCGACGAAGGCGCGGCCGCAGCACTCCTTCAGCTCGGCCTGCAGCAGCGGGTCGGCGAGGTGCGGCGGCGCATGCGGCGGCAGGCCGGCCAGTCGCGCGCTGGCCACCGGCGGCAGCGGCAGGAAGCTCAGCACCGAGTGCGCCGACAGCCCGCAGTCGAGCATGATCAGCATGTCCTTGAACGACAGCACGAAGCACGGCTTGGCCGCGTCGCTGCTCAGGCAGTACTGCAACGACACACGACGCCGCTTGTTACGTGAACGTACTTAATGCAGCCCAACTACATGGTTGCACTCAATACATAATATGAAAGGTATGACATACGCATCCGGTACCAGATTTTAATAATTTTGAAAAAGGGGTGTTTTATGGATTAAACCTTAAACTAAACCAGAAAAATAGACAGCCTCTGTGGTGTAGTGGTTGAGCAGGTTGGCTCATAACCTGGAGGTGGCAGGTTTGATTTGCGTGACAGGATGTATTTGTGCACAAAAACTTGTTCTGTGTGTGGGTGTTGTGGGAGCATGGTCCTCCTTGTTCCTGGGTCACTAGAGACAGGGAGTCCTAGTTGGGGTCCAAGATCTATGTATGCGATTGTTGGGTGTTATTTATGAATTATATGAATTATGAAAAGCATGTAATGAAACAACTCTAGTGTAAAAAATTGTTTTGCTACTAAAGATATTATTTCAAAAATAAATGTTATTCTATTTTAACTGTGATAAATATTTCCAATATTACCACAGATTAAATAATAATGTTGATTTCAGTAAAATCAAAATGAATGTTTCCGACATGAGAGCACACCAACACCATGGCCTTAATCTGCACTACCACCAGGTGCTGTTAGAACTGACAATACCTGAGCAGTGAAGCCAAACTGGTGGCCAAGTGTAAGAGTGGAGTAAACAAATGACAATTGGAGCTGCTTTATTAAAACTTACAAGGTTATTCAATTTGACAAAGGTTGGCGAGGGTGTTTTACAATATTTTTGGATGGAAATAAGTTTAATTAACTAGGACAGGGAATTTTTCTTCCTGCTCCCACTAGAACCCTTCCTAAATCCAGTGGAAATAGCAGAAGTGAGGTTGAGTTTTGTGGGACGAGTTATTCAGCCATTTGAGTAGGTATTGAGCATGCATTAAGTATGTTATCAGGGCTAGATCAATTACTTATTTTAGGTGCTAGAAGGTACCTTCCTGCTGGAACCCACAGAGTGAGTTTAGCTTTCTCCATATATTCTTCTTTTTATCATAAGCTTGTATTTGGTTTGAAAAAAGCTGGTACTAAATCAGTACCATGCTGCTTGTATAAATGCAAAAGTTGAGTGAAAGAGTGAACAGATTTTAGTGAAGGTACTATAGGTCCTTCAATGACATAGGTCCTAGTACCTCTGTCATTGAAGGACCTAAGTAGACCCAATAGGTACTTCCTTTGTAGGTCAGAGAGCTAGGTGGGCTATGATAATATGATGTGCAATGTGCATCTTTGTAGCCACTGGGGCGTAATAATACTAAAATATAAACTACCACTTACCAGTTTCATTGTTTCAGTTTGCGCCTACAACAAATTACCATAACCTAGTTTTCAGTATTTACAATACAACACCACAGGATTCGCCTTATTTACATCTAAGTCTATGTACAACACAGCTTAGCAGTACAATATGTGAGAATATTCAATTGCCAGTCAGTATTACATACGAAACCCCTTTTTCATTTTTGCAGTTTGCACTTTTGCAGTGCACATCTAAAATACAGTGTTGCCAGCGGTTTGACTAGCTCTCCACCAGATTCTACTTCTAAAACCACCAGAAAACCACTAACAAAAACGGCCCTATTTTCGATTTCGCTAAATTTTCCACTAAACTAATATTTATTAGTATTTACCAGTTTTTACGTAAGAAAATAATGTATAATAGCAATTGTAAACAGTAAATAAGCATAAACTTATTAGAATCAACAAGTCAATGTGAGTTTCGAGTGATCACTGACCACGTATCTTGTAGTTCTAGGCATGTATACGTACCCCATCGTAGGCCATGTCATTGCTTAACAACATCAGGCGAGACAGTGGTCAAATGCTTGAACCAACTGCAACTAGTAGTTGTGCGAACAGTAGCCTTACGACAGGCGCGGATTCAGAAATAGGTAACCTAAACCAAATCCTGGTTGTCCAAATAAAATAAAAATCCTGGTTGGTCCAAGTTTCTGAAACAACAGTGCGAGCGCAGCGATCGCGAAAATTAACCTAGTCAGCGCCATGGAAATAGTATATGTAGAAATGAACACTACTGTAACACAAGGCACATAAGGATTAACTAAATTGTAAAGCGCGAGTGGAGCGAGCGCGAAAAATTTTTCAATCACACCCAGACAGAATTTGGCAAAATAAATTTAGGAAGAACTCAAATGCTTGTGTGTTGAGCTTGACCACAAACCCCCTGAATCTGTCACAGCTCAGAAATATTTTTGTTTGAAACAACTTATTCCTTTCACGTAATTTTTATCAAAATCGAAACTTACACTTACCTACATTAGAGCCTTTGAGCTTAGATTATCAACCGTATTCACAAAAACAACTTTGCCATTTTCTAATCCATCTTTTCATTTTTTAACTAAGCCATTTTCACACTATGTTGCGCTAAATGTGGCTCTATGATTAGGTAATTTGAGCTACTCTGTTCAAACTAAAACTACATTATTTGACAACAACTAATGCCATGGAATTCCACCGCCATATTACCAACTAGCTGACCCGCCCCGGCTTCGCACGGGTTAATTAGTCTAACGCCTTATCTCCAAAAAAATTTGCAAAATATCTTCAATGTACAGAATTGGACCTGTTACAGTTTAATTGTAAGTATAGATAGTATCAGTAGTAAGTAGGTACATTTTTGTTAAGAAATCCTTGGGTCTGACTACACGCGATTTCAATAATTTGAATCGCGAAAGTTAATACCTAATTTAAAAAAAACAACGGCTAATGAATAATTTTTGTCTGTAATTTCGTCATCGTTGGTTTCAGATTGATACGATTCTTAGTACCGATTTCTTTGTTTGATTAGAACTACTATATAAAACACACAAAACACCACACCACCGCCACTAGAAAAAACCACCAGCCACTAAACGCAATTTTTCGCCACTAAACGAAAGGTCGAAACCACCAGTTCTAGTGGTAAAACCACTAAGGTGGCAACACTGCTAAAATATATGAAAAAATCAGTCTGTCGCGGTGTCGCCACCACACACACACTACTACGTAGTAAATTATATACTCTTTGCAGACTACTAACTAGTTTTAGTGGGGTTTTAGGTGGCGACCGTAGTATACCGTAGTATAGTTTAGTTTTAGTCTAAAACAGTCTGTCGCCACTAGGTAATACGAAAACGATGTATGAAACAGGGATACATTAAACATGCAACATTCATGCTTTCTCACTCACGCAATCGATCCTCTCGTTCTTTCATTGTTTGTTTCCCTTGGTCTGTGGCACTTGGTAGTCTGTGTCTGTGGTTTACTTCAGTTTCTCTGACGAATTTGTTGATTGTTTATAATTAATATTGAAAATTAAAGTGAAATTGAGTGTTCACGGATTTGTTAGTACGTTGTGTTGTGTTGGTTTTATAAGCTTGTGATATGAATCAATGGGAATCAACTAAGACAAGTATTGCAGATGCTAATTATGTGGTTCTAAATCCCATCGTGAAAACGGCAAATCACGGTATTTTATGACCAGATTTCCACTGGATGAAGTTCGGTGAGTTGAATGACTGTTCATAATTAATAATACTAGCGTAATAATAACCTAATATTACGCTAGTATTATCAATTTTACTAGGTGGTAGGACTTTTCTGCAAAGTTTGTCTAGGTAGGTACCACCGCTTTGCCAGTCATTCTGCCGCCAAGCAGTAGTGTGCAAGCACTACTGTGTTCCGGTTTGAAGGGCATTGTAGCTAGTGAAATTACTGGGCAAATGAGACTTAAGAACTGATCTCACAGTCTAGAAATCTTTATTAGACTGTGTGATGTCTCAGGATGACGTGCGCAGTGCGCAGTGTCACGCGAGACTTTAAGTTAAATTTCCGAGTGACACTGCAATCTGTAATGGGTGGCCGTGACGTTTAACACCAGGCGAACGACTGGCTCGTCATGTCATTCGATTACAAAAAAAAAAAATTAAGTTCCCAAATAATATATGTAAACCACAGAATTCCCACTAGTAGAAATCTATTTCGCGTGGCCGCCTAGTTGTTTCTTGCTCCCACACGAAGTGCTGCCTGAATAAGAACGTCACCCAAAATTTTGGGTAGAAAATGGGCGATTTCGTTAGCTCTATCTATAGAGTAACTTACCTTGATACCTAGAATTTATGTTTTACCAGTGTTCACTGCTTCTTTATTGTAAAAACTAAAATGTAAGGTCAGATGGGGTAAGTGAAACGAAGGAGTACCTAAGTGAAACCCTATCGTAATCAATAAATCACGCAGTTTAGCTCTATGCTATGTGGCAAAATAGTTTCAATGATCTAGCACACGCGTCACACAATCTTTCTGCTAGGTCATAAAATAAAAAGAAATCAGCTATCTTTAAGTTTACAAAACACATGTCGCCTGATGCCATGAAGCAATTTAATAGTGTTTATGTACATTTTTACACGAAAATAATTCATGAAACGGCGCGTAATGTGGGGTTAGTATTTGCAGTCACAGACGACACAGGTAATAAAATCAATCAAATACCTACTACATTACAAATGTCATTGTAAATGTCCCATGGGCGAAAATCACGTATTTCACATCAACAGCTAGAAAACGTCTAGTGCTGAACACAGGCATGCCCATAAAACGCCATTTTAGACGCTGATTATAGGGAGGTTTGCCATAATCACCTCGCTTAGCAAGTAGCTTGTCATCGCAGAAGATGTACCAAGGAGAATGCTACTGCCCATTCTCTGGATAGTCCCTTAGTCTGCTCTTATACGGCACCCACAGAAAGAGATGGAGATTCTGCGCTTATAAAGTGATACCTTGCAGCTATTATTATATAAGTAGGTACCTAATATAATGACTGCGGGTAACAGATAATAAAAACAAAACTGTCAATATAGTCAACTGCTAAATAGTCAAACGCCAATGTCAACCTACCGTCAGAATATTGAATCGGAACGTTTCTGTCAAAACCGTGAACCATTTTTTTTGTCAGTTTTTTTCATTCACGCAAATTGAGTTTTCAAAAATTATTTTCTTGAAAAGTATTTATTGCCGTCATTTGCCATGTCAGATTTAGGCTTTCTATGTGTAAAAAAAATTAGCGTCCTAGCAGAATTCACAAAGTGGATAGATGTGCAAGTATGTTTCACTTACCCCACCTGACCTTAAATATAAAATGATATATTTTACTAAGTTAAATCAAGCAAATAATTAGCTAATATACCTACAAAAGGTTTTTTTTCCAACTTGTAAACATTTGCAAATCAACATTGTACCTAGCTGGTTTTATGGGAAATTAAAAACCATAAACTGGCAGTACCTTGACAATTAAATTTTTTGGTTAGGTATGGTTATTTTATCCATTAATTAATCATTTAGCTGTTTTTCTGTTTAGCTGAGGACTTGTTATTACATGAAATGTAACGCTACATTTATAAGTTTCACAATAAACACTTCTAAAAAGGGAAAATAGACAAAATAATGGCTACTTACTTGTGAAATGTTATTCCTTCATATTTACGCCTCAGTGCGACTTCTGTTGCTTAAAATGCTGCAACCACCCACTGCACACACATTATTTCTCAAATATTTATTGCCTAGATCACCATTTAAATAGGATTATTTCACAAAAAACAACAATTTCAAAAAATTGTTAACCTGTTTGGCTTAGATCCAACGAAGCCAAATAAAAAAACCCGGTAACGGTGACAAGGACCAAAGATATTACGTTCGTCTTTTTTTTGCTTAGTACCGAATGTATAGCGCTCTCCTTGTTGTCCATGAATGACGTCATATACTACGCTTCTACTCGTACATATTCAAAGATGTAAACTGTTTGCATTGGTGAAAATAGTGCGGGGGCAACCATGTGTTCATATCGGCTTTATCGATATTCGATACTTTTATGTTTTAGGTGTAAAAATGAATGAAAATGACAGGAAATAAAAACTTGTCTAACTTATATACCATTCGAAAAACTTCGTCAGTTCAAATTTGTATTATTGAAGGTGATAAACAGTAGGGTATTTTTCATGTAATGACAAAGCAAAAAATAATTTGCTTATTTATTTAGTAATCATAATGCTCCTGATGTTTGTTTTGAGTAAACACACAGAGACCCGATTGTTGAGCTCTAATTTGCAAATTCTATGTAAAGAAATGTTTTCCACATACAAATTTTAGCTGATGAAGTTTTTCGATAGGTATGCAAGCTAATTCTTCTTTTCCAGTCATTTTTAACAACCAATTTTTTACAACTAAAACATAAAGGTAAACACATGGTTGCCCCACACTATTTTTAGCAATGCAAACGGGTTATGGTTGGGAATTTGAAGAATTTTTGTTGTCATTAAGCTATAAATATATTGGTATTATTAAATTATGAATTATTCAACTCACCAAAATTCATCCAGAAGAAATCAGTTGGTAAAATGCGGTGATTTGTCGTCATTACGATATGATTTGAAGCCACATATTTTGAATTGTCTATACTTCATGTCTGAATTGATTCATCATCACAAGCTTTCAGAAGCAACACCGCGTGATAATAATCCATAAGCACACAATTTCACTATATTTTCAATAAAAAATCAACAAACTTGTCAGACAAACCGGAGTAATGCCGACTCAAAGGAAATGATCAACCAAGCTCACTTGTGGTTATTCATACTGTACTACTTATGTACTACTGCAAGGTTGCAATAGAGATCAAAAATAAATCTCTTAATATTTATCATAGTAGCTTAGATAAATAATTTCCCGGCTTTGGGAACGGATCGACGTGGGTTGACATTTGGTTCCATTTTTTTTTTCTTATATTTTGGCTCCACACATAGTGTATTTAGCCAGTGTCAAGTATTGTAATTATTCATCGAGTTATGGAATATTTCACGTGTAAAGTCAAGTCAGTCCAGTCTAAGTCAGGTAATCATAGTCCAGTCTAAGTCATACCCTAGTAAAGTGGTGGCGACTTTACTAGAAGCTTCTATGGAATTTTGGAAGCAACACGAAAAACCACGTTTCACTACATTTTATCACTTGCCCACACTCATACTCGTAATTCAGCACTTAATGCGTAAAACACCACCAACTTTAACCATTAACACTGGAAAAAGGACAAGTTTAGAAAAATAATACAATGAAACGACGTAAACTTTTTCGAGTTCCCGCCGAAACTCTTTGGTTCCTTTACAAATATAAATTGGTGTAAATATCTTAATTTTGAAGAATATTTCAGATTTTTTAACTTAAGGTTTGCAGGTCTGTATAATATGTATAATTGATATTTTGTGTTGTAGTGTGTAAGAATAAATCTTTTACTATTATCATAATTATGGCGTTTTTTTTGTTCATAACTCCACTAAACTAAACCTGTGTCTTTATCACCTTGAGTGGTACTAATCACTAAAAGAAAACTAGTGAGACAAGGTGACAATTATGTGGTGTCCGTTTTAAGGCCAGTAAAGGCAGTCATTTATCGATATCGATAATATTTAGGTATTGCACATCACTATTCTCTCTTTTAGGTTGGTAGTACTGATAGCCTTCGAGATGTTCGTTAGGTTACTATTCTGAGATATCCCGGCTCCAACATTTATATGTTTATTTTTTGTACTAGGTCCTCTCTCTTACTATAATATATTATAGTTACATACTCTTTGGTGTAAAACTAAACTATACTACTACGGTTGCCACCAAGGTAATACGAAAACGATGTATGAAACAGGGATACCATGCACATGCCAACATCCATGCTGACTATTATTTTTCTCACCCACGCACTCAATCCTCTCGTTCTTTCACTGTTTGTTTGCTTTGGTCTGTGGCACTTAGTAGTCTGTGGTTTACTTCGGTTCGGTGGTTTCTCTGACGAATTTGTTGATTTTTTATAATTATTGTTGAAAATTAAAGTGAAAGTTTTTGTACTGGCTCCCGCCTCTTAGTTACATACCTACTCTTTTTTTTTCTCTTATATTTTGGCTCCACACATAGTGTATTTAGCCAGTGTCAAGTATTGTAATTTTTCATAATGATAGAATATTTCACGTAAAGTCAAGTCTTAGTCACAGTCTGCGTAGTCATAGTCCAGTCTAAGTCAGGTAGTCTCAGTCCAGTCTAAGTCATGCCCTAGTAAAGTGGTGGCAACTTTACTAGAAGCTTCTATGGAATTTTGGAAGCAACACGAAAAACACGTGTCACCACATTATATCACTTGTCCACACTCATGCTCGTAATTCAGCACTTAATGCGTAAAACGCCACCGATTTTAATCATTAACACTGGAAAAAGCACGAGTTTTGAAAAATAATACAATGCAACGACGTGAACTTTTCCGCGTTCCCGCCAAAACTCTCCTACTCCTACCTACTCTTTGTTATGAACTTACGCTAAATTCCAGGGCCCCGTTTTATAAAGCTACAAGACTTGTACTTGTAGCGAAAAACTGGCAACACAGCAAAACAAAAAGTGAAGTAATGCGTTTTATAAAGCTACAAGACAACAAGTGTACAAGCTACATCCCCAAGCGTTTCACGCACGCATATCGACTCATTCTCATTGCTGTAGCATAATCAGGGCCGTAGCCAGGAATTCACTTCGGGGGGGGGGGGGGGGTTCAGCTTGATTACCATAATTATATACCTACACGCATAATCAAAACAAAATTTGCTTGTAATCATCATCATCATCATCAACCTGAAGACGTCCACTGCTCAACATAAGCCTCCCCCAAAGAGCGCCACTTTGAGCGGCTGCTCGCCTCCTGCATCCATCGGCATTCGGCTCCCGCGGTTCTGACTAGGTCGTCGATCCACCTAGTAGGCTGGTTGCTTCTTATACCTACTCGTAATGGAGAGCTGATAAAGTTAGTATGAAATCTTTCGCAGCACTCGAGTGGTAAAATAGATTTTATAAAAATTTTGTCAGCTCTCTATACATCTAAGTACCTACCTATGTGTATAAGAATCAAACTCATAAAAATGTTTTTTTAAACGGTGTCGAAAATCGATTAGTAATTTTGGCAGTAAGAATCTGTCATTGATGATTAAACAAAATGTTGGTAACTACCTATTACCACATAACTGGTATCGATCAAACGTCAAAATTTTTTATATTCACTGTATTGTATTTCAGACAACACGTATGGCAATTCAAACATGTCAGTCAGTACAAACGCGTTTGCTATAATTGCTTACAATAAAATACAGCAGGAACATAAAAAGCGCGAGCGTAGCGAGCGCGAAAATTTTTATATTTGCCTTATTGTATTTCAGAAAATATGTTTGGCAATTCTAACATTCTTGCTCTGTGCGTGGCGAGGTTGCAGTAAACAAACAATTATGTTGAAAGATAATTGTTTGTTTATTAATTTATTCACTATTTTCTAAGACTAAAATGTTAAATGTTACTGATGTTGATGTTAAAATGTTTTTGAATGCCCGTTCGCCGCGGTGGTCAAAAGTGCACTGGCGACACATTGAGTTTTCATAAATTAGCTCAATGCGTCGCGCGAACAATGCTGACGAAGATGTTTGGTAATGCACCAAACATATTCCGGGGCACCAAAGATGAGGATGCTGGATGATACACAGAAAAAATATTAGTAGTATGAGGTAATGTTGGTGAGATGATTTACACAGATGATAAACAATGTTTTAATAGTAAATGAGGATATTAGTACAAAATATTAATGTTTCTAAAGATAGCATAATTAAGTAGATATTTAAATTTTCTCAACGTCTCTACTCTAATAACCCAAGTTATGAATAAATAGGCACCACTGACCTCTATAATACAAGTACGCTGGACTAAATATTCTCTAGGAAATGACAGTTCTTTTTTGTGCCGATTCAAAGCGCCCCTCTTGAGGGTCTCGGGTACTAAAATTGACATTTTTCATAGTGGATGTTGGTAAGTTTGCTGCGTCTCTGATGAAAAATCGTAAAATAAGATGATAAAAGGCTATTTTTTGTGTTTGGTGTTTGATTACGGTACACGTATGTGATGAAGTTATGCGTATTTTGTACAAATCGCTACCGAAAAGGCAGCGGAATAACCTTCGACAAGTAAGTGAACCTCACGATAAAAAAATGCTACATTATTATGTTTATTGTATGTCTGAAGGTTTTTAATACTATTTTATACTTAGTTTATTTAGTTTCATCACATTTAAATGTAAGTAGGATTTAGTTATTCAATGAATTCATACTATTGAAATAGGTACATAGGTTGTGAATGTTTCATATCGATAATGTTCTTCGATAGTGAGTAACTAGCAGAATTTCGGCAATGCACAATAATGTACGTAGGTACAGAATAATCTACGATGAATATCTGGCTCCAGATTTTTTTTCATTAATATAAACTAAATATTTAACTCGCTAGTACTAATAATGTTGTTTTGTATATTTTATTAAGTTTTACTTTGTGCTTTTAGGTTTCTCACTGACACTCTTACTAAGCAGCTATTATGGGTGGAAAATATGAAAAAGGATTGCTGTGTTCACTGGGCCGCAAGCGGCCCGCGACTGTGTAGTGAAGGTGACATGTGGTAGAAGTTGGCGTTTTTATTTCGAGGTCCCTGTGTTCGCTGGGTCACAAGCGGCCCGCAACTGTGTAGCGAAGGTGACCTGTGGCAGAAATTAACGATTTTTTTTCGAGGTTGCTTTGTTCGCTGGGTTGCAAGCGGTGACTGTGTAGCGAAAGTGACATGTGGGACCTCAATAATTAGATCTATTCACACACGCTTTGAGTTCTGTAAAAACCATACTACTCTCATCCCAGAGGTTTTTTTACGGAAAATTTCATATTATTGCATTATTTGGGATATTGTCAGTTTGTATAATATATCGAGAGAGAGTGAGAGCATTTATAATGTTTGTTTCTGCAGAAAAATATGCCATTCATTTCCTATTGACCACACGGGCGAAGCCGCGGGCAGAAGCTAGTGTAAAATATAAATGTTATGTTATTATCTGCGTTTTTTATTTTATTACCCAGTACCCTACCCCTGCTAGTACTGAATCAACAGGAACAAGGAAAACTGGCTTTATGAAATCGGACTATCAATCTAATATTTTAAAGAAGTTGTGTGCACATCATGTACTTCTTCACGCTTAAACGGCTGGACTGATTATGATGGAATTCGGAAATCGAGAATACCTAAAACCCTAGACACATAGGCACATAGACACATATTATGCTGGATTAACGCGGAGTGCAGCTAGTTAACAATAATTAAGTAGATTTCTTAAACGCAAATATATTAAAAAACGCTTATTTATTTTACTGGGTATGTATAGTATGTTTTTTTTTGTCTCAGTACCCGTATATGCACATGGAATTAAATAACTGCCTGAATCTAGTGATATCGATATCGTGTTTTCATCGAAAGCTATGTCTCATCCCTAATATTAGTTCCATGGACCCTCACACTGCTATCAGCGCCAAAATGGCGAAAATCAAATGGCTTCTCATAACATCCGAGAGTATGAAGTCCAGCGTACTTGTATTATAGAGGTCAGTGATAGGCACCGACGCCTTGTCGACACTGTTATGTCACTCAGATTTGTTTATAATTAAGTAGGTTGTTTTTATATTTTCACTTCACTACGCACTGACAAAAATAACTAGGTAGGTAATCAATTTGTCACACACTCACTAACACTACACTGGGATGCCGACCGCTGTTTATGCTGGAGCCTGCAGCAGGCGCGAGGGAGAGCGCGCATGCACTCCCGCACCTCGCGCGCGATGCCTATGGCTCCGACGAATGGCTGTTTGAAAATATTGTTTGTTAAATGCCATCTCGTTCTTGCATCATCTGTTGTTTCTATCACGGTTAAACCAGATCTTCCCGTTAAAAAGTGTGCCGGCGATAAATAATCTAAGTCCTTCCTCCGTCGTTTTCTGTTAGGGACCACAGCGGTCTCGAGTTCAAACACGCTTCCAGTTGTGCAAGGACTGTTGAGTATTCCTCAAATGTTAATTTTTGTCCTCCAACCCCACGTTTCAAGTGAAATTTGAGACTACGGACTGCTCTCTCCCAAAGTCCTCCTGCACTTGGCCAGGATGGAGCGTTAAAATTCCACTCTATGCTCATCTCCGCGATTTCTGCCAGAAAACTGTCATCAAAAATCAGCTGTAGTTGTCGGTATTCTTCCTGCAATATTCTGTTTGCTCCCACGAAGTTGGTTCCTTGGTCACTGTAGCAGTGCCGTGGTGCTCCCTTTCTAGCTGCCATTCTTCTGAGGGCTGCCAAAAATGCCGAACTGGTGAGATCTGATACCAGTTCCAAATGTGCGGCTTTTGTGACCATACATACAAATACGGCCACGTAGCCCTTGAATGTTCGAGCGCTCTTGTTTCTGTTGGCCTTGATGTCCACGAACCCCGTGTAATCTATTCCGGTGTGGTAAAAAGGTGGAGCTGGGTTGATTCTCGCTGCTGGAAGGTCACCCATCAGTTGATGCTGCTTCCTTGCTTCGTGCTTCCGGCAAGTAACACAGTTTCTCAGTTGTTTTTTAGTCGTGCTGTACCCACTTGTAATCCAATACTGTTTTCTCATGGTGGCCAAGGTCAGACGTGGACCACCTTAGAATGTTCACTGATGTGCTTCTACAATCAGTAGCTCGGCTAAACGACACTTATTTGGAATGATCTTAGGATGTTTCATCTCCTCACTAATGTTTGCGTTCCTTAGTCGCCCCTACCCTTAAAAAACCATCTTTGTCAATAAAAGGGTTTAAGTTCATTAACTTGCTATTTGTTGTTAGATGACCTTGTTTATTTAATTTGTCAATGTCTGCACCAAACTCTGTCCTTTGTGTATGTTTTATGATTGCTGATTTGGCTTTTCGCAATTCTTGTAATGTGAGGTACCTTGGAAAATGTTTACGTTGTGCAATCGGTGTCAATGTCCTCAGTATCCATGCTAATACCCGTGCTATTTTATTGAATGAGTTATGTTGTTGTAATAATTCATCTATGATACTTCTGTTACTTTGTTGTATAATGTTCACCTGCCTTCTAATCTTTGTTTCTTCTTCTGTTAGATAAATCGCCTGTTTTTGTTCTTTCTTTACGTCATAGCTTGGGTGCCAAGATGGCCCTTGCCACCATAACGAATGTTCCGCTAGTTGAGTCGCTGTTATACCTCGGCTTGCTGAATCAGCTGAGTTTTCAGCTGATTTTACGTAACGCCAACAGTCGGCTGGTATTATCTGTTTAATGGCGTTGACTCTGTTAGCCACAAACGGTTTCCATCGGGCCGGCTCTCCCTGTAGCCACCCCAGCACCACCATAGAGTCACACCATCCGTAAATATCTAGATTGCATTTCATACTCTGTTTTATTTTGTCTATGAGCTTTGATAGTAAAACGGCCCCGCAAAGCTCGATCCGTGCTAATGTTAATACCTTTTTGCGGGGTACTAGTTTTGATTTCGCTGCTACAATTACTGTTTTTTGAAGCTGTTTGGACCGCGCGTAAACAACGCAAGCGTAAACCGAGACGCTTGCGTCACAAAATCCATGGAGTTCTATGACGTCACCTACTTGACATAAAATCCACCTTGGTATCGTACATCGCTGAATGTTGTCTATGTCGGCCATCAACTTTGACCACTCTTTATGTATGTCATTTGACACTTCGTCGTCCCACTGCAGATCATTTTTCCAGAGCTTTTGGAAAAGTAGTTTTAATTTTGTTGACAGGGGTGTTAGAAGACCTAAATGGTCAAATAGTTTTGATATTTCTGCGAGTAGGCTTCGTTTAGTGAGTTTTGATGTTGATTTGGAAAGACTGTTTCTGAATGTAAATTCGTCTTCTTTGGAATTCCAGCACAGTCCTAGTGTTTTCGACGTGTCATCATTTTTAAAGCTGTAGAGAGCGTCATCTTCCAACTTTTGTATTTTTTCTAATAGCTCTTGATTGTTTGATGACCACTTTCGTAGATTGAATCCACCAGATTTCAAAAGTAAGTTTATATCACTGATGAGTTGTTGTCCATGTTCTATGTTATAGCAGCCGTGCACAAGGTCATCCATGTAAAACGATCCCTCCAACACTGCAGCTGCTTCTGGGAACCTGTTCTTTTCATCGGAGGCCAGTTGTTTCAACGTCATGATTGCCAAAAATGGTGCAGCTTTTGTTCCGTAGGTTACCGTGGTCAGCTGGAATGTTTGTATCGGCTGTGCTGGTGACTCACGCCACACGATTTTCTGAAGATGTTGATCATTGCTGTTAATGAGGATCTGTCGGTACATCTTCTCAATGTCAGCTGTGAACGCGTAGGGGTACTGCCTCCATTGTAGTAACAACGCCTGTAAATCTTTTTGTAGGTTGGGCCCCTTGTGCATGATATCGTTTAGGCTGTATTTTGACGATGTGGCTGCTGATCCATTAAAAACGACCCTTAATTTCGTAGACACTGACTCTTCTCGCTGGACGCCATGATGAGGCAAATAGCATTCTAGTGCTCTGCTGTTCCTGTTGTCTTCTTGTTTCATGTGGTTCAACGCGATTTACTCATGTATGAAAGCTTTGTACTTTTGGGCGAAAGCTTCCTGTTTTTCAAATTTACGTTCTAAGTTCTTAAATTGTGCAACGGCCATCGGTTTAGAGGAACCTAACTTATGTTTTAGATCATCTTTTAATGGTATCCTCACTTCGTAGCGACCATCTCTGTTCCGTTTTGTTGTTGTTGTGTAGAAATCGACATATTCTTGATCTTCTACCGACAGATTTGCAGTTTCATTAATATCTTCTACTTCCCAGAATTTATGTATATCCTCTATGTTGTTGATTACTAAGTTACATTGAAATGTTTTTAAACTCCCACATAATAACCATCCCAGTTGTGTATGTTGTGCCATAGGCTCGTTAGGATTTTCTCTCTTTATAATCCCTCCTAGCATAATGTTAGCATAGATGTCCGCTCCGAGCAACAGATCTACGGGGCGACTGTTATAAAATTCGGGGTCCGCTAAATTGATGTTCTCAATGTATGACCATGATGGCTTAGGGAATGTTTTGTTTGGTAGGCTTTTGATTAAATTGTTCATAATAAGAGCGTTGGACTCGAACTTAAAATCATTATGCAACGACGCACACTCTATTGTTACCATTCCTTTACATCTGTTTTCTTTCTGTCCGACTCCAAAAATAACTCCTTTGCATCTCTGTCTCTTTATACCTAACAACTGAGCAGCCCTTTCCGTGATTATTGAAATCTGAGAGCCTTGATCGATCAGGGCTCGCATGTTATGATAAATACCGTCGGAACCTTTCGCCTTTACAAGCGCCGTGGCTAACAATATTTCCGAATTTTCATCTTGAGACGCGTGCGAGGTTCCTGCCACGGGTTCATTGCGCTGCGTGCGATTTGTTGACTTCGCAAATGCCTCGTGTAAAATTGTGTTATGCGGAGCTAGGCATTTACGGCATGTAAATGTAGATGTGCATGGCTGTCCATTGTGGCTGAATAAGCAGTTAGTGCAGAGTTTCAAGTTATTTGCTGTTTTAAGTTTTTGTTCGTCATTCATAATTAAATAATTCTTGCAATTATAAATGCCGTGTTGACTGTTGCAAAGAGGGTGTACGGAGCAAGCCGTACATTGGACTCTGCGTTGTGCTGCGGGTGTACTTTACACATCCGCGGCCGCCGCGCCGTGACCCAAATTCACCAGTTCGCAATCAACCATCATAATCATCACGCGTTCTCATCAAATTTACTTAATAGTTTATTTGAATACAATTTAGTGCCTTTTGAACTCCTATCTTTAATTTCATCATCATCACCACCCAAGGTGTACGGCAACAGGAAACCGTACATCTTTGTTTTTGGTCCTTCAACGCTATCGGAATAGCGGGGGCAAACGCGAGTGGCATAGACATATCTGTCAACGTGTGAGTTCCTTATCAGTGACATCTGGAAACAGTGTTATAATCAGGGAATCATCAAGGATTCCAAACATACGAATCGTCAGCGAGCACCAAGCTCGTGCGGATCACCAAGGATCTACGCAGGCGATCTCAGGGAGATTCAAGGCGCATCGCGGATCATCAGGGATCCGAGCAGGCGTTATCAATTGGCACAAAGTCCCGCACAGGAGCACCAAGGTTCCAGTCCGGAGATTTTGTTGAGCACCAAAGCTCAACAATAGCAAGTAAGATCTTTCCATTTTTTCTAGCTGCAAAATTTTGTGGTGTGTAAAAATGGAGAGTCAGTCAGCAATTCAAAATCAATTAACAAGTAGGACGAATGAGATGTTAAGAAAACAAGCAAGTCACTTTAGAGCACTTGAGCGGTTAATTTCCAATATAAATCTAGATCAAGTTACTGATAAATGGGAATTCGATGATCTTTTGAAAACTCTTCAATCGAGATGATCAGCAATCGATTCCTTGCATTTGGAAATTGACTGTGAACTAGAAGGTCAAAATCATCAGTACGAGCAGCAGTTCCATCATTATGAGCAGGTATATGGTGACACCAAAAAAGCCATAAACAAGAAAATGTGGTCGGTGACCCACCGAGAACAATCTACCCCTAGGATGGAGCTGCCAACTTACAGCGGCAACTATCACCAATGGCTATCATTTAAAGACCTTTTTACTGAGGTCATACACACCAATCCCCTGCTTTCAAGAGCTCAAAAGATGCAGTTTCTCAAGAGTAAGGTAACAGGCGAAGCAGAGAAACTTATTCATCATCTAGATATTAGTGCCGATAACTATGATGTATGCTGGGATATCTTAAATCACAGGTACAACAACAAGAAAGTAATTTTTACGGCCCACATCAATAATTTAATGAGCATCCCCATAGCACAAAATCAATCTATTGCCAGCCTCAAAAGAATTCATGACACCACAATCGAGGTGGTAAATGCAGTTAAAAACATAGGGGCCAACGTCAGTTCATGGGACCCCTTATTGGTACATATTTTATGCCAGAAACTTGACACGGAAACTCACAACGAATATATTTCTTCTCTTAAACAGCCAAGAGAATTGCCTACGTTGCAGGAGTTTCTGGAATTCCTTGAAAATAAATTTACTGCTTTGGAAACATCCCGGAAAAAGCAAGAAATTTTCGTACCAAAATCATTTAATTTTAATAACAAGCCATTACTTCACAAAGAAAAGAGGTCAGCGTACTTTCAGTCAGCAAATAAAATCACTACATGTAAAGCAATTGCGCAAATGTCCAAAGGTAACACGAACAGAAGTAATTCCTTGAAAAAACAATGCGTTCTTTGCAAAAATCATGAACATCGAATTTACTGCTGCCCTCAATTTTTAGAAATGCCATCTCAGGTGAATACAACATTGGCTAAGTTAGATGTGTGTGAAAATTGCCTTAATAAGCACCCAGGCCGAATGTGTGTTTCTAACCATCGTTGACAAGAATGCGGTGGTAAACATAATTCCATTTTACATGATGCATTTGCGCAATATGGAAGCAGCAAGTTACAACCAAAACTAAAGAATGCAACATACAGCAATTCTGCACAAGCTAACACATCAGTACAACGTGGTATGCCTGAAATATTATTAGCAACCGCCATAATTAAGGTCCACGGAAATGATGGATTACAACATCAGTTTAGGGCTTTAATTGACCAAGGATCACAAACATCATTGATCACCGAAAAGGCTGCACAGATTTTAGGGTTACCACGCAAACAGTGTCACGGTGTGGTCTCCGGCATTGGAGATAAAGAAAGTAACAGCAAAGGGCTGATGACCATCATATGCTCGTCAATGCAAAATGATTATTCTTTTGAGACTGACGTCATCATCATGAACACCTTGATTAAACAGGAAACATTTACCAGGACATACATTCTCAAAACCTATTTGCCCTATTTTAAATGACATTATTTTAGCTGACCCGGAGTATAACGTCAGCCGTTCTGTCGATATATTATTCGGAGCCGACGTTTAGGGAGACCTCATCATGGACGGCATACGTAGAGCTGGGACAAACCTACCGATTGCGCAACAAACTCACTTAGGTTGGATTTTGAGTGGTGATGTCACACGATCACTGCACTGCAACGTCATCATAAATAACATTCAGGAAATACAACAGTTTTGGCAAATAGAAGACATAAGCAGCGACGAAACAATAACATCAGAAGCCCAGAAGGTCATGGATTATTACCAGGAAATCATCACCCGTCGCCCAGATGGAGGATACGGGGTGCGACTTCCATTAAAACCGGCGATCAATCAAGTCACGGGTAAATCAAAAATCAAATACAGGGCGCAGTTTAAACAATTAGAAATAAGGTTTATCAAGAATCAATATATCGTAAAAGAATATAAGCAATTCATGAGCGAATATTTACAATTAGGTAATATGAAGTTAGCCGACGACAGCAAAATGTTAGGATTTTATTTACCTGATCATTGCGTAACTCATAATAACTCACTGACGACTTATTGCCGAGTTGTTAACAAAGAAGATCAGAGGTTCCAAAGAATCATATGGAGAGACACACCATCAAACAAACTGGATACTTACCAACTTACGACTGGTACGTATGGGACAGCCAGTGCCCCGTCCCTTTCACTGATGACAACTCGACGATTGGCTCAGGATAAGCAAAATAACTATCCAAACAGTGTGGTGCTCGGGGTCGACAAGTCATCCTTTTACACGGATGATCTAGCTCCTGGGAGCCATTCCCTAGATGAAGCTGACCAAGCACTGCTGGATCTCACTAAACTGATGATATCAAAAGGTTTTCATATAAGAAAATGGAAGTCCAACGTTCCTGAGTTGTTGAACGAAGTTGATCCAAAACAAGAAAAAGACGACTATGACTTCAAACTCAACTGGAACACAAATCAAGAAAATAAATTACTTCGTGTCGGTGGGGGCTTATTTGAGCTGAAACATGCTCAAATAAGCTCTTGTATGAATGAAGCATCTCATCATCATAATGGACATCAGCCGACTATCAGAGCTACTCATTGATCAGTGCCATGAGTTAACCTACCACCGTGAACGGAGTCGATGCGCAACAGGCAGAAAACAAAAACCAACATTACACGACCAAATAACAGAAGATCTACCTACATCAAGGGTAAATCCAAGCCTTCAATTTAACCATACTGGATGCGTCATCGAACTGCATCCTGAAAGGGACGGATACGTAAAAGTAGCATCCCTGAAAAACGGCATCATCAAAACGCCGATTCATCAACCAAGCATCAATCCCGATGTTAAAATCAATAAGGCTAAAGAAATCATACAAACAAACGTCACTATAAATAGGCCAATGACACCTAGAAGGTATAGTTTAAAAACAATAGCTTTATCATTGTTTATTTTTATTATGACACTTGTCTCTACAACACGAGCCACATATAATATTACGGTTTTAAATCCTGATCAAAGCCTGTATTTTGACAAGGTCAGTGATATGTATGTAATGCGAGACGAATGGCGTTTAATCGTCTACTATAATATGAAACCTTACTGGGATGGCACCCTGCCATTGAACAAATACATAACCTACTTAGGGAAAACATGTCGGTTAATTAAGGAAGAAACACATTGCGAGGCGATCATATTACAATTAAAACATGGATACGAGGAACTGCAATATTACGATACCATTTTGATGAATAAGCAAGACGAGCGCACGCGCTATCGACGCGGCCTTATCAAAGGAGTTGGATATGTAGCAAACAGCTTATTTGGAGTCCTAGACAGTACCTTTGCCGATAAATACGAGGAAGACATAGATCTGATTCACAGAAATCAGGAACACCTAGCATTACTGTGGAAAAACCAGACTTCCGTAGTAGAAGCGGAGTTCAATCTTCTAAAAAGAACAGAGGGCATCATGCAAAGTCAGCATAAATTAATAAATCAACGGCTACTGGCTATGGAAAACTCAGTGAAAAGTTTAAAGGATGGAACGTTAAGCCTACAAGTCATATCAGATTTCTCAATCACTGCAATGATCGCAAATAACATTATGTCACAATTAAAAAGGATGCAAGATACCTTACTCGACACTCTTACTAACATCTACAACGGCCAGCTGAGTCTGCCTTTATTAACACCCGAACAACTACAGCGGCAGCGCAGTGGACCGCACTGTACCTATGTGTGCGAGTGCGGCGTTGCCGTTTTTACGAACGAGTAGTAAAAGTGGTAAGTAGTTACATGAATAAATCTTTTGTAAGGGTGCTACAAATTATGTTTCGTTATTTATTATTTAGTTTGTTCAGGAATGTTAATCTTTCAATTATGGATTATTTACATTGGGTTTTTTTTAATTATTGCTGACCACTAGCCCTACCCGTGTGTTCATTTAATGTCGCCATTGCAGCGCCACGCTGTATAAGAGTGTGAAGTGTGATTTTACTATAACATAATAGTAATGTAACTGTCGAGGTCGGGGCTCGCGGATGCGACGAAATCAAAGATGTACAGGTACTGGGTGGCGCAAAAGTAAAGACCCTATTTGGTTCAGCTATAACATTTTTTCTAAATTAGAAAACTAGATTTAGGTTTTTTTAAATGTATATTTGTGCCATTAAATTTCGTACCATTAGGATTTAAAGATGATGTCTTTTAAATGGTGACCTCCAGAGTTGATACACATTTGAGCCCTATTTATGACATTTTGCATAACTTGCCGTAACACTTCCTGCGATATGTTCGTTATTTCTTGACGAATGTTTTCTTTTAGAGCTGCGAGAGTCTGTGGCTTGTTCACATACACCCGAGATTTCAAAAAACCCCAAAGAAAGAAGTCTGGACTGGTCAGATCGGGTGATCTTGCAGGCCAAGGCAAATCGCCAAAACGAGAGATAACTCGGCTTGGAAAAGCGTCCCTCACTAAGTCCATAGTGTCGCGCGCTGTGTGTGCCGTAGCGCCGTCTTGTTGAAACCAGATGTGCTCCAGCCCCAATTCGTCCAAACTGGGTATCAAAAACTCACGTAACATGGTTCTGTAGCGTTCTCCAGTGACAGTTATCGCATTGCCTCCAGCGTCTTCGAAAAAATAGGGTCCGATCACTCTGTCAACACAGATGCCACACCATACAGTAACTTTTAGTGGGTGTAGAGGTGTTTCTTGAATAATGCGCGGATTATCAGTGCCCCAGAACCGAGTATTCTGCTTATTGACATGCCCTGAGAGATGGAAATGCGCTTCGTCACTCATAACCAATTTTGAAGGAAAATCATCCTCTTCAAGGTTGAGGTTTATGACGCGCTGGCAGTAATCTAGACGAGCTCGGTGGTCAGCAGGCAGCAGTTGATGAGTCATTTGAGTTTTATACGGGAACATCTTTAAGTCTTTCACCAAAATACGCTGCAGGGTCCGTCTGGAAATGCCCAATTGCGTGGCACGTCGCCTCGTTGATGTTTCTGGACACTCTTCCACATCTTCGCGCACAGCATCGATATTTTCAGCTGAACGGCCTGTTCTTGGTCTCCCAGACTTAGGTCTATCCAATGTTGAGCCAGTTGCTTCAAGGCGTGTGGCAAAGCGTCGAATTGTGCGACCAATCGGTGCCGGACGGTGGGGAAATCGTCGACGAAATTCACGTTGTGTTCTTATCACTGATGAATTATTCCGTAAGAACATTGACACAATTATTCCACGTTCTTGGGGAGTAAAACGGTCCATGTTTATTTTCAGTGTATTTTACATTTGTTCACTACACAATTTTCAACAACAGAATGACAGAAAATGTCATATAAAAAAAATAAAAGTATTTTCTTTAGTGCCAGTACTTTTGCGCCACCCAGTATAAACTCGAACGTGTATATAATGCGAATGTAAAGGTAAACTATGTACAACAAAACTATAAAAAAACGAGAAAATTGGCTCGGCGCACTGAAAATGCGCCCGCTCGCTTTCCCCGCTTGACACAGACTTTTTCTATTATTTACATATGCGGTGACAGCAGCTTAAAATGGGAATCTATAAAAAACCTAAGATATATAGCCTCCATGAGCACGTCGCTAACATTCCCCACCCTAGTGCTGGCTCAGCACTCAACCTCAAGTGAAATAGCAGCGACGCGGGCTGCTGGCCGCTTCCAAACACCAGTTGTAGTTTTCACGTCGACCAGTCTGACCCGTCCATCCTTACCTGGATATACGTGTTGAATAACTCCCTTCGGCCAGGTGTTCCGGGGATTGTCAGGGCCGACCACTAAAACTACGTCTTCCACCTGTGGAGGTTGTCTCCTCGTTCCATTTTCTTCGCGGCAGAACTAATCTTAACCTTAGCCTTATTAGGATGGTCCACCCCAAAGTGGGGGAGATACCACGACCTTGGAGCAGGGTGAACCACCGAAAGTTTTTCACCAAAGTCATTTTCTAATAGATGATTGATACGCTCTCTATACCTATCAGAAAACCCTTCATTCAGACTCATTTTTCTTTCTACCCCTTTTAACCTCTTCAAAGCGTTAGGATAAGGGTTTGGCATCGTACAGGTCTCGTCTTTCCACGGCAGACCTACGTGCCAGCGACCGTCAATGAGTTCAGCGGTTTTCTCTAACTGAGCGACAGCGCGCACGTTATTAATATTTTTACGGGGCTTACCTGATATTCTTATAGAGTCAACGGCAAACGAGCGTCGTACCTCTTCGTGGAGTTCCTGCAGTGAGAATTCTTCATTTACGCCAGTGGTGGTGGTAGGCGCCGGAGTATCGCACGAGCTCACAAACAACGCTGTGTGCGTCGCCGCTGAGACCGCTGCCGCTTCGCTGATGGGGCGCGCTGCTCGAAATGAACCGTGCATGCACCAGCCTAGGGGAGTTAATGTAGCAGACGGCTCATGTGGCTTTTCTACCCTTACTTCAATGGGATATAATAAGTGAAAATTATCTTGACCTATTAGAATTTCAGGTTTTACATCATCCGTACATAAGCTATCTTTTATGCTCATTTAATTTACATATTGACTACATTTGACTAAAGAAAAATGTTGCACCGGTAAGTTTAAGCTATCTACACATCGAAACCTAACACTGAATACCTTTCTGTCCATGCTAGAAATATTCACATTCGCGACCATTGAGTTACATACGAGTTCGTTGTCATCCCAGGCGCCGCGAACGCGCATCGTCTCGGGACGACCGCGGATACCGGCGCGTTTCGCTAGCTCAGCGCTCATTAGTGACACAGTTGATCCGTCATCCAGCAGTGCATTCGCATTAAATATCCCATTATCGCCATGTATACGTACTGGAACAACTTTCAAAAATCCTCTGTACTCATTTGCGTTTATATGCGCCACTGTTTGAGTACTGCCGACAGAGTGCGTTGCGGTCGGCATTGGCGTATGCGTTTTTAGCTCTACGCTGTTATTTTCAGCTTCGTCCTTCCGTTTGTCCAGATCGTAGTGGAGCAGGATATGGTGCGACTCGCCACAGTTCTCCTTGTCGCAAACCGGCGCTGTGCACGTCTGACGGTTATGGTGTGACAGTAAGCATTTGTAACATATCCCGGAGCGCTTTACGTATTGCCATCTCGTCTTTCGCAAGGCTTTCTTAAATTGTTTGCAATCGGTTAGCTTGTGTTTACCGCGGCGACAAAACTTACAGTTATAATCACCATTTTGTTCCGATTGCAGCAATATCGTTTGTGTGCGATTGGTCGTGCTGTCATATTTTTTGTGATATCTGTCAGTGCGTGTGTCAGTTTCGATATTCATGAAGTTTATGTTTGACGTAGTGGATATCTTCAATGCTTCTTCATTCAAAAAATCTGACAAGATTATCAACCGTAGCTTTTGTTTTCCAGTGATAAGCGGGAAACTGTAGTCGGACCATTTGGACAATAATATTGTGGGAAGTTTAGACAATATTATCGAAACAATGCTCATACCTTGCAAGTACTCTTCTTGTCCGACTGCTCTCACGGCCTCAATCAGGTTTTGTACCTTCACTGAAAACGGCACAATTTCTCTGTGGTAATCATGTGACATCGGGTGCAATCTTTTTATGTCCTGTATGATCCTGGAAATAATAAACTCAGGATTACCAAATCGTAGCTCCAAGGTCGACATTATTCTATCAGGTGGACTCGCTGTTATGAGTAATGCTGCTACTGCATCCTTAGCCGCTCCGCGTAAACATTTTCGCAATCTCCATGTGTTTTCTTGGGGCTAAAATTGCACAACTCGGATGACTCGTTGTAAGCCTGCTTAAATTGTAACCATTGTGGCGTACCGCACCGCACTGTAGAACCTGAAACAGAAAAACATAAAAATCAATTAAAACAACAACATGAGAAAAATATTATTCAAGCGCTATGTAAACTTACCGCGACTTCGAATACAATAGGCTGCCGGTGCAAGCGATCGCACCTACCGACATTACGGAACGGGCCCGCCAGTACAGTAGTGAGAAACACGGCATACCCACACACACAGATTGTCATTCGTCGTAATTGCTATATCGTTTTCTTTTCGTGCTAAAATATTATAAATTATTAATTCTTAAACTGTTACCGTGTAAATAGTGAATATATGTGTATTGAACATTATTGAGTGTATTCCTGATCATCCGAAAGTCCATCTCTGCATTTAATTGCAAAAATATAAATGTGGGATATTCTCACCCATTTCTGGTGACTCCACATCTGGTGACCCCACATCTGGTGACCCTTCAATATTGGACACTTCAAAGGAGCTCTTGGACAATCGCAAGTACACTAAATAATAAGATATTTATGTCGAAACCGGAAGAAAGTTCCCAACACGAGTCATCGTCGGCTTACATGGAGCCAACCGACGTGTTTAGAGTTGGGGTCCGATTACCTCCGTTTTGGCCAGATGAGCCCGCGGTATGGTTTGCCCAGGTAGAAGGACACTTTTTGCTGTCTAGAATCACGGATGACAAGACAAAATTTTATTATGTCATTTCACAACTTGACCATCGATACGCAGCAGAAGTTAAAGACATAATAGTCGCACCACCTACCGGCTCAAGCTACGAAACATTGAAAACGGAGCTCATAAAACGCCTATCACAATCAAGGGAAAAGGAAGTGAAGCAGCTACTCACCCACGAAGAGTTAGGAGATAGACGGCCATCACAGTTTTTACGTCACCTGCGTCATTTAGCCGGCTCAGAAGTGCCAGAGGAATTTCTCAAGACCATTTGGACCAGCCGATTACCTACTCACGTACAGACGGCCATCGCATCGCAACCACGCTCTGACTTAAATAGCCTAGCTGATTTGGCTGACGCAGTAATGGACATTGTCTCATCGACACCACAAGTGGCCGCTGCCTCATTTTCACCCGGCTCAGTTTTGGACCAAATGTCGAAACAAATCGCAGAGCTGACCAAGAAAGTTGAAGCCCTGTCTACACAAGGACGTAGGTCACGTTCACAGACCCGTGACAATCAGCGCAACCGTAATGTGACTCGATCGCAGTCAAACTATAGGCGGTTCCCGACATGCTGGTACCACAGTAAATTTGGATCCAAAGCAACAAAGTGCGTCAAACCCTGCAATTTTACGGCGGAAAACTCTCAGGGCGCTCGCTAATGGCGACAGACGATTGCCCTAATTCACCAGGTCGCCTCTTTGTCACTGACCGCACTACCAAGACACAGTTTCTTGTTGACACCGGCAGCGACCTCTGTGTCTTCCCGAAAAACGCTCTCAGACGAAGTCGAACTAAAACGGACTACACATTGTACGCAGCGAATGGTACCAACATAGCGACTTACGGATACGCGCACATGGTGCTCAACTTGGGATTGCGCCGAGAATTCCCCTGGCGATTTATAGTGGCAGATGTCACGAAGCCGATCATCGGCGTCGATTTTTTATCATACTACAACTTGATGATAGACGTTCGAAACCAGCGACTTATAGACAACACCACTACCCTTGCAACGCCAGCAGCATCAGTAACTTCTTCTGTCACAATTTCTTCTGTGAAGACAATGGCAGGGGAATCAAAATACATAGAAATTTTGCGAGAATTTCCGGAAATCACGCGTCCATCTGGAACCACACGCGTCTCAGAGCACAATACAGTCCATCACATCAAAACGACACCAGGACCTCCAGTTCACTGTAATCCCCGACGGCTCGCACCTGACAAGCTGAAGATTGCCAAACAGGAATTCGACGCCATGCTCAAAAATGGAACAGTAAGGCCCTCGGATAGCCCCTGGTCATCTCCACTACACCTCGCTCCAAAGAAAGAGAATGGATGGCAACCATGCGGGGACTACCGTATGCTGAACGCCCGGACGATACCTGATCGTTACCCGATACGCCATATTCATGACTTTTCTCACAACGTGTCAGGCTGTCACGTGTTCTCAACAATCGATTTAGTAAAGGCGTACAACCAAATCCAGGTGGCGGAAGAGGATATATGCAAGACGGCGATAGCAACACCCTTCGGATTATTCGAATACCCTTTCATGAACTTTGGACTTAGAAATGCGGGACAAACGTTTCAACGTTTCGTTGACGAAATGACTCGCGGCCTCGACGATTTCTGCTATCCCTATTTGGATGACTTTATAATCTACTCACCTGATCAAAAAAGTCACGAAGACCACTTGCGCCAGCTGTTCTCCAGACTGAAAGAATACAACATGGTAATAAACACTTCCAAATGCGTTTTCGGCGTACCAGAAGTAACTTTCCTGGGATATACAGTCTCTGCTGAAGGCGTGAAACCGCTGACCTCAAAGGTAGAAGCTATACGCAACTTCCCCCCACCAAAGAACGTCAGAGAATTACGGCGTTTCCTGGGGATGATCAACTTTTACCGGAGATTTATACCAGATGCAGCAAAATTCCAGGCACCTCTCCATGCACTCTTGACCGGATCGGTAAAAGGATCACATCCAGTCGATATCTCTGGTGATACCTTGAAAGCGTTCGAAAGTTGCAAAGGAAGCTTATGTCAAGCAGCACTTCTGGCATTTCCAGACCTGGAGGCAAGATTAGCACTAGTCACAGACGCCTCGGACACGGCGTTAGGAGCAGCTCTGCAACAATATAAAGATGGTGCCTGGCAACCACTTGCTTTCTTCTCCAGAAAACTCAGTCCCACGCAACAGAAATACTCGCCCTATGATCGTGAATTACTGGCTATATACGAATCAATACGATACTTTCGCCATATGTTGGAAGCAAGACATTTCACAGTATTCACAGATCATAAACCACTGTGCTTTGCATTTGATCAAAGAAAGGAGAAGTGTAGCCCTAGACAATTCAGACATCTAGACTATATTTCCCAATTTACCACAGATGTACAACACATATCCGGAAAAGAGAACGTCGTCGCTGATACACTGAGTAGAATTGAAGAAATAGCTAAACCGATAGATCTGACAATCTTAGCGAAAGCACAAGAAACAGATACGGAACTGAATGATCTACTCAATGGAGGAACTTCTCTGAAACTGACCAAAACATTGATACCTGGTACAAACATCAAACTGCTTTGCGACCAAACTACAGACATACCTCGACCTTACATACCCGAAGAGTTGCGACGTCGAGTATTTGAAAGCCTACACTCGCTCAGCCATCCCGGTGCTAATGCTACTGCAAAACTAGTGTGCCAGCGCTACGTGTGGCGAAGCATACGCAAAGATTGCCGAGAGTGGGCCAAAAGTTGCTCTGAGTGCCAACGATCAAAGATAACAAGACACGTTTCTTCACCTGTAGGCACATTCAAACTACCGCGTGCCAGATTTCTACACGTACATATAGATCTTGTCGGACCTCTGCCAATATCTCATGGATTCAAATATTGTCTAACAGCCGTCGACCGATTCACAAGATGGCCCGAGGCGATACCAATCACTGACATTACAGCAGAGACAGTTGCGAAGGCATTATTATCTGGGTGGATTGCTCGTTTTGGATGTCCCGCAGAAATTGTAACAGACAGAGGAACACAATTTCAATCTACGCTATTCAAATACCTATCAGAAATAGCAGGTTTCAAGCATAAGAGCACAACAGCATACAATCCAGCCTGCAACGGGTTGGTGGAAAGGTTTCACCGCCAGTTAAAAGCTGCGATAACATGCCACGGAAATGAGAACTGGACTGAGACCCTTCCTTTAGTACTGCTGGGCATACGCTGCGCTTATAAAGAGGACCTACAATCTTCGTCCGCAGAACTCTTATACGGCGAAACGCTGAGGCTACCAGGCGAGATCTTCAGCCCTAGTACAAACACAACAATTGACGTCACTGACTTTTCTGCACGGCTCAGACAGCATACACGCACCATCCAGCCGCAACCAGCGTCAAGACACTGCAAGAAGTCTATATTTGTATTTAAAGATCTTGAAACCGCCACTCACGTTTTCCTTAGAGAAGATGCCTATCGCCGACCACTGCAACCAGCATATTCTGGACCGCATAGAGTTCTGGAAAGAAATGAGAAAGTTTTCAAAATAATGGTAAAGGATAAAGCACTTACCGTATCAGTCGACAGAATAAAACCAGCATACATACTCGATGACCCTCCACCAGCAAACTCTGGAATGAAGGCAGCTCCACCTAAAAACTTACCTTCTGCTACACCGCCAAGAAACATCCCCCTTGACCGGAAAAGACCACCTGAAACGAAGGACTACAGAACACGATCGGGAAGAAGAGTTGTATTCCCTGATTATTATCGTCCGTAAAACGGCCTCTGGAAGGGGGTCATGTGGCGTACCGCACCGCACTGTAGAACCTGAAACAGAAAAACATAAAATCAATTAAAACAACAACATGAGAAAAATATTATTCAAGCGCTATGTAAACTTACCGCGACTTCGAATACAATAGGCTGCCGGTGCAAGCGATCGCACCTACCGACATTACGGAACGGGCCCGCCAGTACAGTAGTGAGAAACACGGCATACCCACACACACAGATTGTCATTCGTCGTAATTGCTATATCGTTTTCTTTTCGTGCTAAAATATTATAAATTATTAATTCTTAAACTGTTACCGTGTAAATAGTGAATATATGTGTATTGAACATTATTGAGTGTATTCCTGATCATCCGAAAGTCCATCTCTGCATTTAATTGCAAAAATATAAATGTGGGATATTCTCACCCATTTCTGGTGACTCCACATCTGGTGACCCCACACCATTCTAGGGGATCTCCTGAGAAGTCAGGCAGGTTCTTTGGCGTGCACAATTGAGTCATAAGGTTACTGTTCGGTACACTCGTAGAAACCATGTCCTTCAATGCACTGGCTAGCATCTGAGCAGCCTCAGTGAGATAAGCTTGAGGCTGTAATTCCATCAGCAGATGTGGCGGTGCAGGTGACAACGGCTGCGGCAAGTTAGGTTTTCCAGGTGCTGCTGCAGGTGTCGATGAAACAATGACATTCAGCGTGTTAGTCGCACGTGCCCTTGGCGTATGCAGCTCGCCCGAAGGTTGACCATTGTCGGGGGCTAACTGCATCATTTCGTGGCGACTTCGATCGAGCCATTGCTCCACATCTCGAGTGTGATTTTCATCGTGTGGACTGTAGTTTTCCTTCACGTCGTCAAGTTCAGCTAAATCAGCTTCTAGCTGTTTATCTATCAATTCCATTTGTATCTGTGCCTTCTGTTTAGCAGCATCTAACAACAACTGCGCCCTTCTCGCTTTTACAGATGACGTTTGGCTACGTCCTCTGACCTTTGTGCTCTTCTCCGTTTGGAAGTGTTGCGAGACTGGGCTTTGCCTTTCAACGTGAGCTGCTGTACTTACAGTTGCTGTACACTCATGTACCTTCTCATTCGGTCCCTTTTGCTGCTCAAGTTCGCGTTGTTCTTTTTCTCGCCGCACCGTGTTTCGTGTGCCCACCATTTTGTGTTGCGCTGGTGGTGTCCAAAACATAGATATGATCCGGCTTCGTAGGACTTTGTCGAGGTCAGGCCCGCGGATGCGACGAAATCAAAGATAAACAGGTATAAAACTAGAACGTGTATATAATGCGAATGTAAAGGTAAACTATGTACAACAAAACTAAAAAAAAGAGAGAAAATTGGCGCGGCGCACTGAAAATACGCCCGCTCGCTTTCCCCGCTTGACACAGACTTTTTCTATTATTTACATATGCGGTGACTGCAGCTTAAAATGGGAATCTATAAAAAACCTAAGATATATAGCCTCCATGAGCGCGTCGCTAACAGTAACTATATATCTATTGTTTTTTTACCATATTATAATTTTGAATATGACTTATATTAGTGCTCCCACATTTTCGGCCCCATGGGGGATAACAGGAATTCCTGTTGTCCCCCATGGGGCCGAAAATGTGGGGGATATCAGGAACAACCCGTGAGCTCGAGGTGCGGATGCCGCTGTGAGTGCGCTGCTCTAAGCTCAGGATGTCCCCGACCTTCAGACATGTCAAAGTACAATGATGGATAAAGGCGTTGGAATTGTGTGATGAATGATAGTTATGGCATAAGATAAATCACAGAACAGTAGGTACCTACCTAATATTGACGGCAGACAGGACGACACGTCCGACCGGTAGGTATAGATAGACCTACGTTTTCTATGGCAATGTCGTTGTAGATGTTTGGTCAAGTGTCTCTGCAGGTCAACGCCTCAGTCGCCATCGTCCGGCGCACGCGACCGTGAGGTCCACTCGGGCACCACTCAGTCAGTAGTGGGCAGTCGTCCGTCGAGCGAGGTGCTCGCGCCACCGCCGCCATGGAGGCCGATAGAACGTTCACGCGCGCCGAGCTCGAGGGCCGCAACAGCCGGCGAGATAACGTAATCATCATCGACAACGTGGTGTACGACGTGACGGAGTTCCTGGAGGACCACCCGGGCGGGCCCGAGGTGCTGCTCGACAACGGCGGCAAGGACGCGTCGCGCTGCTTCCGCGACGTGGGGCACAGCGACATCGCGCTCGAGTGGCGCGCCAAGTTCCGCGTAGGTGAGGTCCACGAGCAGGACCGCTGGCCGGTGCTGGCGCGCGTGGAGCCGGCGGGCCCGCCCGCAGACCCCCTCACGCTGGCCTCGCTGCTCAACGTGTGGGGACCGCCGCTGATGCTAGCGGCGCTGGCCGCGCTGCTCTACCTCTACCTGCTCTAGCGCGCGCTGCCTGTATGTACTAAGTTCATGTTGTGATCATTATTTAGGTTCATAAGTGGAACATATGGAAATCTACGGTCGAGGACTGTTCAGATAAAAAAATAGTTTATTTACATCTAATTAGACCCTTCACGAGATGACGAGACAAACAACTTTTGCATAATATTTATAAGTAGTCGGCTAAATGAGCAGTGCGCACGCGCAGTAGTTACCTATATATTACTGTGGAATAATCATGTGTTTACATACACATAGGTAAGGTACCTACCTATATTATAAATATGTGTAATCAGTAGGTACTACTATAAGGTAATGGGTAGCACCTACACTCATTAAATAATTCTGTGATATCGGTGCAATGTGATATTCCATTCCGAATGCAGATACAATCATCGTCACACATGTAGTTACTGAAATGGCAAGATATTTATTATGTTTAGATAGGTCTGTACCTATGTATAAAATTATTGTTACTTTTAAGTTTTAATGGAATAAAGGTTGTGTTTTTACCGTAAGTTTTACCTATCTATCTACTTTATGTGATTTGTTGAAAGGCGATGCACGGCTTGAGGAGGTGCGCGAGAGATGTTGTGTTGTTTTTGTATAGGTTGTGGTTGCTGGAGGCTACAGCGTGCGGGGGTAGGAAGGGGTGGTGAGGGGAGGGGAGGCAGTCAAGGTGAGCCACTTCCAGTCTCCACCCTGCATCATACCTGTCGGCCCGTAGCATGCACGCGCAGGCGCACAGGCTCGATGATCACAGCCACCCACTTCACCTGTTCACCTACTACTTCTAAGTTTCTATAGGTATGTCAGAAAATCGGTGGATTGTATGTAGATATGTTGGGGATTTAGGACACTAATATGGAATGAGGCCAACATTTATAAAGTGGGGCAGCGGGGCGTCAAATACAACGCTACCTAAGCATTGCGTTCTATTTGCATAAGTAAGTAGGTATGTACTTACCTTTTCCTAACTTTTTGGTAAGTTTATAGTTATACAGTCGATATATAAATATGTAGGGATAAATTAAATTAGTATTCACAAAAACATTGTGTGTCGAGTAGCGTTCACTTCCTCAACTTTATACCACATGTACACGTAAATAAATACCTCTGTAGTACTCCTACACGAAACGTGTCAACTGTAACCATCATTTCCTTTCCTTTAAGTAATTAGGTACCTACCTAGCTTATTATAATTAGAATTAAAAAGACTGGTTTTTTCTAGCCTAAATCTAAATCTATAAATATATAATATAAATTAAAAGCTGCACTAGCGAACGTTTGTCCCACATTACTTGAATAACAAAACATTTCATTCCCCACATGAAGTGAGGTGAAATGTAAAGTGAATAGTTATTTTCACCTCACTAGCTCGGAAATATTCTCTCTGTCATTCAAAATCTGGGCGCAACAACGCATTGTAATCGCTAGCGTGGAAAGTGTTTTTAAAATTCGAACTATTCAGTAATTTTCTCGTCAATAATTGAGGATTTAATCATAGATCAGCCCGAATTTAACCTTCTTGATATTGCCAGTCCACTGAAAACTCATTAATACCACAGACTACCTCCTAAAAGATACCATCATTTTCTCGTTCACCAACCTCATTTTTAGAATAATCGCACTGTCACGCAAAGAGTATATAACCAATACGCTATCCAGCACGGCGAGTGCGTGGAAAATGGATGCTGGACGGTGCGATTATTCTAAAAATGAGGGTGGCGAATGAGAAAAACACGAAGTAATGGTATCTTTTAGTAGGTAGTCTGTGGTATTAATAAATTTTCAGTGGACTGGCAATATCAAATTATCTATAATAAGGAAATAATTCATTTTAATATAGTACCTACCTACTTTAACATGAAAAAAAGCAGGCAATTTCCTTGCACATCTCACAATCTTAACGCAAAAACACAGACTACTTCAAGATGCTCGCTTGGACTTGGTTCCATCAGGCCCGGTTTCGGGGCAGAGGCAGCACAGCCTAGCAGAGGGTCGGTGGAACTGCCATCGGCCCTGGGAGTCTAGCAAAGATCCCTTTCCATTAGCGTTAACGCCAAACGATAACTCCAAAATGTATGGGAATGACATTACCTGCGGAAAAGCGACCTCCACGGGTAATGTCATTTCCATACATTTTGGAGTTATCGTTTGGCGTTGACGCCAAACGATAACTCTAGAATGTAATGTGTGCGTTTGGCGATAGAAAGATCTTTGCTAGAACCAACGGTACCCTCGACAATGGCACTCATCGAAGACGATGGCCCAGAAAACGTTTCATCGGCCTTGTAACCATAGTCGGTCGATGCATTGATCTCGGTGACAAGGGTCCGATGGGAGTTAAAATCTCACGACCCTGGCTAGTGGGGGCGAGTTTCCAAATCCTTTATAAGCTGCATATTTTTTTAACTTTGAGACTTGCATCAAAGTTTTCATATTTCAGTGCAAAAGTCTCAAAGCCCTCTTTAAGGAGGAAATCATAGATACTGTTCATATCGCTCGTTCAACACTTTGGTTTCGATTGCCCTGCTCAGATGTTTGTTATGTATGACTAGCTTATGACCTTATGAGATTGTCAACGTCTTCCTTTATTTTCTTTGAAGATAGTAGTTGGATGTTGTAGAGACAGTGGCTTGCAGAACAATCATGAATAGCATCAGCAAGTAGGCGACTCTGGGCGTCTGCATGTGTGAGAGGAATGCAGTGCGGTGGCGGCTCCACTTTCATTCACTTTCACAACGTGCGTGCTTGCGTGCGGCTGGGCCGCCGCGCCGGCCGGCCACACACGGCCTATGTGTCACGAGAAAGTACGACATATAGTTACCTAATAATAATGGTATCCGACTGCTGCGCCGTGTCAGATCGCACCACACTCTCAAAAATTATACAACCTAGATTCTAAAGAGAATTGGTATTTTTCTATACCAATTCTCTTTAGAATCTAGGTTGGAATCCGGTAATGACAGGTACATTCATTATGCTTTACCTAGGTACCTATTCTATTATTTGTGGCCCTCCCGAGGTTTTATAAAAAAATATATGTACCTACCTACCTACCTATTTGTTTTTAAAGGAGCATACACTGATACCAGTGCGCCCTACCTTATGACATACGGAGCCGAGTCGTGGACACCCACGGTACGGTTAGTCCACCGATTGAAAGTCACTCAGAGAGCTATGCTTGGAGTTTTTCTGAAGGATCGAATCAGGAATGAGGTGATCCGACGGAGAACCAAGGTCACCGACATAGTCCACCGAATTAGTAAACTGAAGTGGCAGTGGGCTGGCCATGTTTGCCGCAGAACCGACAACCGTTGGAGAAGAAGTGTCCTTGCGTGGAGCCGCTATTTGGCAAACGTAGTGTAGGACGCCCACCGACTAGGTGGAGAGACGACTTGCGCTTAGTGGCTGCCAGTAATTGGATGAGAAGAGCCAAAGACCAGGCTCAATGGCGTACTTTGGGAGAGGCCTATGTCCAACAAAGGACTTTGCAGGCTGATTGATAATCATGACACAGACACGTCGTCACGTCGTAGGAAATCATCCAACCCTGCGAGCAGCCGGCGTTGGAGTGAGCAGTTATTAATACTAGTTTATGGAGCGGTCTGTAGACGGCGAGCACAGCCAGCGGCCTGCTCCGGCGACAGCGGCAGCAGTAGCACTGGCTCGCGCATCGCACACAGTGACGCCGCGGATGTTATCCGCGTTATGCGTGTTGCTGTGCCGAATCACGATAGTCATACCGAGATAAACGCATAATGATGATAATAGGCAACCGTTATCAAAACGAGTGTGGGAGGGGCGCGGGGCGCCGCCGCGGCACTAAGAGCAGCGCGCACGGCGCCGCGTCACTAGTCAGTAGTTGCCCTCCACCGCTCGCACGCCGCACGCGCACGCCCACGCGCACTCACGACCAGACATGGCATCGCAGAAGTTTACACGGAAGGAGATCATGGAGCGGAACACGAGGAAGGACGCCGTGTTCATCATCGACAACGTAGTGTACGACGTGACCACTTTTATGGACGAGCACCCCGGCGGGCACGAGGTGCTGACCGCCGTGGCGGGCAAGGACGCCACCGAGGACTTCAACGACATCGGCCACAGCCTCGACGCCAAGGAGCTCATGAAGAATTTTGTTATCGGCGAGGTGGTGGATGAGGACCGCGTCGAGGTGCAGAAACGGCCAACGATCCCGTGGGACGAGACCTCCACCAAGGTGACCGGTGGCGACTTCTTCAGTTCGTGGAAGTGGCCGCTGCTGCTGGGACTGCTGGCGACGATGCTCTACACCTACCTGTACGGATAGCGCGCCCGGCCCGGCCCGGCCCGGCCCGGCTTGGCTTGGCCATCGAATGGGTGCCCAGTGATCGTGTTTCTGGATACTACGGACGATATTAGTTTATTTACAGATGCGGCGACGATACGAATGTAAGACTTTGTACTTTGTGATAGTTAAGTTATTTTTTAATTAAATTTGTTTATTAATAATGAACTCGATGTTTGTTAATTGTGTTGCGCTGTGTGTGAGCCCAAGGTGTGGTTGGGGGACGTCAAGTCAACCGAACCGGTATGTGTGCTACAGACAGACCTACAGACTAGAGCTCGTTCCGTGCAGTGTGCGTGCACGCAACACTGGCCAATCATTCAACCTTTGGAAAGTATTTTGTTTGATCGAATACCTACCTACCTATTGGTGATGAAGGTACGCACTAGTATCTTCTATTACTTAGCAGAATATATCCATTTATCAAAGTAGAACTAGGTACCTAAACACACGGATTGATTAAGTACCTACATACATACACCCAAACCTATGCCATGGTATATATAGGTAATAGGTACCTAGTGGCCGATGACTAAGTTTTCCTTGTGCCTATTTATGTACCTACCTAAAAGTAGGTAAGGTAAGTACATTTTAATATCTCAACAAAACTAGTTAGGTACCTATATTACAAAGGTAGGTACTAGTTAGCCAATTATTCCCAAGCACAGAATAGATAAGTGATGTCGCAGCTCACGTCGCGGCATCGTGCTCGTGAAGGACAATCAATGTTAAACACGCTTACTTTATTTAGTAACGCCGCTGAAAACAAATGTGGGGCAACAGGAACAACCCCTTTTAGCGGAGTTAAAACCAGTCGCAAGTATTGTAACATTAACACCTACTGTTAGTAACTGATGCCTAACCATATGATAGTAAATTAAAGAACCAGATAGTTTCGATGGTATTTATATTTAAATGTTCAGGTTACATACAACTACTGCCGTTTTAGCTGCTCAGCAGAATTAGCCGCGGCGCCGGCCCTAACGTGTGTCTCGGGAAGGTGTGACGGCGCCATAGTATCGACGCAAGTAGCGTCCCACACTAAAGGCCGCCCCATCTTCCAGGGAACCAGAGTCATTCCGTCGGGTCTTTTACCATCGTCACGCATGAGACCATTCGGTTCGAGAATGGCTGCAACATTGGCGGTGGTAAAAGCCCGGCGAATGATGTCATTAAGACTAGCGTGGCGCGAAATTCGACCAGCGCTTTTTGAACACGAGAGACCGTGATGACCGAGCTGGTCAACTGCGGTACCGCACTGGCAGTGATGGGCCACACAGCATCTTGCGCCCAAACGTAAGCTGATAGCTAAACGAAAAGTAGTCGGATCTAAAAGGTTACCAGTGTTGAAAGAAGGCATGGCCTGTAACCAAAGTCCTGACTCCCACACAGAGACTGCGAGAAGCCGAGCACGATCAGCGACGCTAGGACACGTATCTAAAAGATTTTTCCGTGCTAGTTCGCAGAGCGGTCGGTCCCACAGCCTCTGTGAGGAAAGAACCACCGGGAAATCAGAATTTGGACAAGCCAACCCCCAGGCATTCTTGGCCTCAGACAAATGGGCTACTTCGAAAGTACCTAAAGATGGAGCAAGAATTTTTTCTATTAATTTATGTGTACCATGTACAGAGGACAAAAATGCCGGTAATGCAACACTCGAAATTTTGCGTATCCCTAAACCTCCTAAGCGCACAGGTAGAGAGGCTTGCGACCACGTCCTGTCATCCATATTAACATTCAAGACCGAAACCAGAGTGTTTTCTACAATGTTGTCTAAGCCCATAAGGAGCTCACTGTGTTTCCACAGTTGACAACATCGTAAAATATAAGTAAATTTAGGGACAAATAGACAAAAACGAATAATTGTAAAAGCCATGTGGGCGTTAATTTTGAGTAACCTGTCTGATGCGTTATTGAACTTTTAAATTTTTTCTTCTACAAAAGGTGAGATAGACTCATCCAGAATCGGCGAACCCAAAAGGCGAAGAGAACGCTTGTCTACTAATTTGATATTCGGAGCAAGACTATTAAACTTTTCAAAAACCAAATCTTTATCAGGACAAGTATCGCAAACAAAAAGTTCGCATTTAGAAAAATTTAAATCCAAACCAATGTCGCGAAATTCGTTAATAATGATACCTAGATCATTAAAAACAGTGTTCACGTCGCCTCCTAGGGTTCCGTCATCCAAGTACCAAACATTAAGTTTGGACTGAAGACGTTGAATAATCGGATGGATGGCAAGGCTAAAAATGGCCGGACCTAGAGGGTCGCCCTGTTGACACCCGACTGAGGATAGGATCGCGTTATTTTGGTAATTTAATTTTGTTGGATTGCCATAACATTGATAAAGGAATTTATATAGTTCGGGAATTTTATCCTTGACTTGTGTCAAAAGAGCGCCTCTGTCGACAGAATTAAAAGCGTTTTTAACATCCACCTTTAGCAACACTAGCCGCGGCTAATTCTGCTGAGCAGCTAAAACGGCGCAAATATAGTAATCTCGGTAGCGGTTACATATTTGAGCCGTTTGGTGTTGAGACCCTGGGTCCGCGGGGACCGGGAGCTCATCGCGTTTTCCAAAGTCTATCAGAGCGCCTGGTCGATGCGACGCGTGACCAAAATGCTGGCACTTATTTGGCCCAACGCATCAGCATTGCAATTCAACGTGGCAATGCGGCCAGCATGTTGGGTACGCTACCTACCGGTAGTGGGCTGGAGCACTTGGACTGTCTATAGGCCATCGCGGCTATTATACAGTCCATAAGTGTTCTTTGTAGTAGGTAGTGTAGCTAGTTTAGTTTAGTTTAGCTTAGTTTAGTTTAGTTTAGTTTAGTTTTTATTATTGTAGTAGTTAGCTTGAGTAATAAAGGCAACTTGCCCGTTAAAAAAAAAAACTACTGCCAGGGGACGCCTGATGTGCTCTACTCGCGTCATGCACTGCGTTCGCTGTGCAATATATTGTATGGCCACAATGAACTTCCACGAATCGATTTTCTATAGGTAAATTATACAATGTAGATCATCCATATGCCATACCCATATCTTTATTCCATCCTACCGGTAGTGGGCTGCTGTATACCATCGCGGCTAGTACCTATATACTCCGAATGTTTTTATGTACAAGGTGCTGTAGCTAGGTGTTTAGTATTCTATATATTATTGTAGTAACTAATTAGTTAAAACAATAAAGGCACTACGCCGCTTTTCCATAATTATTCCATATAGCTTACGCACCAGCCGGAGCTGCGCGCACACAAGAATCATAAATTAATTAATCACACCTACCTACTACACTGTTACTTTTCATTGCTAACTAGAAGAAGAAAACTACCTAGAAGCTATGCTCTGGACTCCTTGCTATGCCTAAGCATACCACTTCTTTTCGAGACAACTCATTTGGGGTTGTGGCAGTACGTCTCTGGAATCAACTTCCGCCTAAAATAAGAAAAGCGACATCTAAAGAGGTGTTTAAAAAGTTAGTTCGGGAGCACTATTATAATAATCCTTCCAAACTTGTTTAATCATTTGTCACTATTTATTTGTTTATTATTGTGTGTATATTTTTTTATGTATCTTTCTCTGAAGTAGGTATACCAGTTCGGTATATATATATGTATTTGTATATTTATGTTATAATATAATAGTTATATATCTCTAGTAGTGTAGTATTTATTTATAATCATATTATTTAAACATTTCAAAAATAATATTGTTTTTATCTTTTTTCTTGCTTACAAGTTTTTCTTACAAATTTTTGATGCACGCCTACATCCCTCTTTCTCAAACTATGTGTGGAATGACTGGTAGAAAATGCTTTAGCATTAAGTCCTCCATTTGTACTCTTTAGTGCAATAAAGAATTAAATAAATAAATAAACCATTTTACACGGATTTACAGATATGTACGTCCGTGCCATTTTATGCGAATTTCAAAAATTGACAATTTGTCGATCGGAAGATCGACAACTTGTAAAAAACTGTTCGAGTCAAGATACCGAGTTGCATTGCAACATAATAAACAGTGAAAATGTAGGTAATCCTAGCAGTGAAATGATGTTCTTTAAATAAGATACATGTACTCTACATTTGCACACGTGAAGCATTATAAACATGACTAGGCACCTATGTGTCCATGTTGTCATATTTGGAGAGCTGAAATGAAATAAGTTTGGTGTAATAATGGTTGTGTACTTGTTGGGTGTGGTGAGTAGTGGTGTGTTTCAACAGATGAATCAGCCGCGGCGCCAGGATGGATAATATAGTGGTAGGTATCTACCTACCTACTCACGTACCGCGGCACAGAATCTATGTATAAGCAGGCAGTATTAACGATATAGCTCTTAGAATTAGCAAGCTGAAATGGCAATGGGCAGGTCACATCGCTCGTAGAACTGACGACCGATGGGGAAGAAAGGTTCTCGAGTGGCGACCCCCCACTAGATGGACCGACGATCTGGTGAAAATCGCGCGGAGCCGATGGACGCAGAAACCGAGCAGCCGCTCAAAGTGGAGCTCTCTGGGGGAGGCCTATGTTCAGCAGTGGACGTCTTCAGGCTGTTGATGATGACGATTTACGTAGAGCCTCAGAGTAAATGATAGTACTACGTAGAGCCGCGAGCCGAGGTTCCAGAACCGGTCGTAGGTCAGCCAGGGCCAATGTCCGAAAGTCCAAAACTCGGCCGGCCTTGTAAATGACTACTAACCGACTATAAAAACAACCGGAGAACGGCATCATGTATTTTTTTTACATCAACCGAATTTCACGATGCGTTCGATCACATGTTAAGTGTAGTAAGTAAAATATTGAAATTGAATATGACCGAATAAGTCACCCCGTGTACTGAGAACTGGTTTCAAGGTCAATCGAAGCCGTCGATCGGCGGAATATACGTGTTAGTGCTTGGCGATGGACAAACTCAGTAGATAGCTAGCCTCAGCCAGACGATACTAGAATATGACCTACTAGGCACCATGCTATAGCTTCCACATGGTGTTCTTCTTCAGCGAAAGCTCAAGCTTATTGCAGGATTTGAATCGATAACGCACGGACCTCGAGCCGGCCGGCCGGCCTCTGTGCCAGCTGAGCGTGGGCGTATACCTGTTTACCTAATCCAAGCCACTGAACTATATCATTGCTACCAAAATGTATAACGTGCAGTAATATAATAAGTACCTATTAAGCCAGGCATTATGGTTGAACTATAGTCTAGAAATCCCTAGACTGGTTATCACTTTAGTTAACACGACTGTTTCATTAAATATAAAACGTGAATTTATTTATGTTTTCTACGCTGATGCCCGCCGCGCTACCATTCTCAACCGACGTAGGTATAAGGTATATAATTATCTGCAACTGAAAAGACGACCGAGCTTATATTATTACCTACTACTAAACTTATTCTGTGGCAGGGCTTACAGTGTAGCCTACACTACTTACATAACTACATTATATTTACATTTACAAATATATAAATACATACAAGTCTATACATCACAAATACTTACATACTCAATATTATATCTACCTATAATAAATACGTTTCATACAGATCTTTGTATATAACAACAAATAAACATTTTCACTTTCATTATAATAATTAAATGCACAAACATAATAAATTATATACCTACTGAAATAAAATAATATTTATGTACTACTACTAGGTGGTAGGACTTTTCTGCAAAGTTCGTCTAGGTAGGTACCACCGCTTTGCCAGTTATTCTGCCGCCAAGCAGTATTGTGCAAGCACTACTGTGTTCCGGTTTGAAGGGCATTGTAGCTAGTGAAATTACTGGGCAAATGAGACTTTATGATCTGATCACTTAGTCTAGTAATCTGATTATACTAAACTCAGGATCTCTTGTCTCAGGATGACGTGCGCAGTGCAGTGTCACGCGAAACTTTATTGTTGTAAAGTTCCGGGTGACACTGCAACTGTTATGGGCGGCCGTGTCACTTAACATCAGGAGAACGACTAGCTCGTCACGTCATTCAATCACATAAAAAAAAACTACTTAAATTATATATTTAAGTTATTATATTAACACAATTCTCGACTTTACGTCGGTTTTAATAAATACCTCGTCCCGTAGCCCACAGGAAAAAAGGTATTTATGTTACTAATGGTATTATGTATTTATTCTCCTTCTCCTTCCTCTACCTAGTCTTTGTTCTCTTCTCTGTTGTGTGTTCGATGTTCGACTTATGTTGGATGGGTCTGGTGTGTCAGATGACTATTGTGTGGTTGATGATTGTTGTGTGTCCGATATTTGAGTTGTGTTGGACGGGCCTTGAGTGTCAGATGTCTGTTGCGTGGTTGATGATTGTTGTGTGTTCGATGTTTGAGTTATGTTAGATGGGTCTAGTATGTCAGATGACTGTTGTGTGGTTGATGATTGTTGTGTGTCCGATATTTGAGTTGTGTTGGACGGGCCTTGAGTGTCAGATGTCTGTTGCGTGGTTGATGATTGTTGTGTGTTCGATGTTTGAGTTATGTTAGATGGGTCTAGTATGTCAGATGACTGTTGTGTGGTTGATACCTGTTGCGTATTAATGCGTTTTGATCTGTTGGTATGTTGTGTACGAATACTGTGTCTCCTAGCACTTTACTGAGTATAGTTGTTGTGTGTATGGCTGCTTGTTTTTGAAGAATGCTGATATCGATGGTGGCGTCTAATTTATCTATGTATTTTTAATGCTCTTAGCTACTATCCCTGTTGCACCTACTACTATCGGTATTACAGTCGCTTGCGTATGCCACAACCGAGTAATTTCAGTTTTCAGTAGATGGTATTTGCTTAATTTTTCAATCTCCTTAGCTCCTATATTGTAATCTGACGGTACTGTTATGTCTATTAAAAACGTTTTATTGTTTTTTTTGTCTATGTATATTAAATCTGGTCGATTGTGCGTTACGGTGACATCGGTTTGAATGGGGATTTCCCATAAAATTTTAGTTGTATCATTTTCTTTTACCTGTGGTTGCACGAGTGTTTCTTTCCACCATAAGTTAGCAACTTCTATTTTATGTTTTTTGGCTAGACACCAGTAGACGTACTGGACAAGGTTATTATGACGTTTAACATAATAGGTCCCCGCCAGTTTTTCGCACCCTGATATGATGTGCTGCGTGGTCTCATCTTTGCAGGCACATAGGCGACATTTTCCGTCGTCTGGTTCTTCCAGTATGTCGCGTTGATGTTGTCGTGTCATGACGGCTTGATCCTGTATTGCGAATATTGACGATTCTATGCTTGGAGATATTTGTTGCTTTTTAATCCACTTGAACGAGAGCTCCTTATCTATGTTGGCTTGATCTAATACTTTTTTAGGGAACTGTCCATGTAACTGTTTGTTTCTCCATGTTTCATTACGCCTTTTAACTATTGCTTTTTTAATTTCTTCATCGGTGTGTCTGCTATCAACTGCTAAGTGTAATTCCCTTTCTATTTCTTGAGCTTCTTTCATGATCGAATATTTATCCCTATGTGTGTCGTGTTGTACTATTGCTTCAATGAGATGGTCGCTTTTTGGTTCTAGATATTACTTATATTTGACTATTTGTGTTTTATACATGTATTCTACATTCAATAGGCCTCTTCCTCCTCGATTTACCGGCAAGTATAGCCTTTCTACTTCCGCCTTCTGCTGATGTGCCTTTTTTATTGCTAATAGTTTTCGTGTTTTTACGTCTATTTTCTTTAGATCATTATTTTTGTAATTTATAACACCAAATGAATATAGTAAGACCGGAATTGCGTAGGTATTTATGCCTTTTACAAGCTTTCACGAGTTAAGTTGCGTATTCATTAATTTTTTCACTCTTTTAAAATATTCTTTAGTTATTTGTTCCCTAATAATGTTGTGTTCTATTTTTCCTGATTCATGTACCCCTAAATATTTGTATCTATCTCCTATTGCAAGTTGTTTGATGGTTTCCCCACTTAATAATATATGTCCTTCTCCCGTTACGTTGCTTCTATGAACTAATGTGTATTATATTGCATTTATCTAGCCCAAACCGCATCCCTATGTCGCTTGTGAATATCTCTTAGCTGTCCAGTCATACTTTTAAATTAGTTCTGTTATTTGCATAAACCTTTAAGTCATCCATGTATAACAGGTGATTGATCCAGAAACTATCTTTAAGCTTATATCCTTTCATTTCATACTCATTCAGTATGAATGAAAGAGGGTTGATAGCCAGGCAAAACAACAATGGTGATAGGGAGTCGCCCTGGAATATTCCACGTCTTATATAAATCGGCGGGGTAATTACGTAAAATTTGCAACAGCAATGCGACAGCTGTAGCGAAGCATACATTCTCGACACCACTAATGATGTATGACAGCAATCACCGCGAGATTTACGCCTGTCGCAAACCTGTTGCGAGTTAGGTAATTAGGGGGCCGTTCAGTAGTTATTGAATCTTGGGAGCCACGAGCTGTCATTATCACTCTCCACGACGGCATAGCCAACAGAAGGAATCTTTTGATCAGAGCTGGGCACTTAAAGACATCAAGGATCTTAAGAAGCCATGTGACATACTATCGAAGGCTTTTTGATAATCTAGCCATGCCATGCTTAAATTCTTCTGAATTCTTCTGGGACTCGTGTGCATCCTCCAATATGGCTTTATTGACCATTAGATGATCTTTACATCCTCGAGCGCCACGCCGACATCCCCGTTGTTCAATAGCCATGATATTGTTCTCATGACAATGACTATATAGTATATTGGCTAATACGGACGTTAGCAATTTGTACATACTTGGCAAGCAAGCTATCGGTCTCCAGTTTTTCGAATCTTCAGTGTTTTCGTTTTTGGGTATTAGTATAACCTGACCTGTGGTGAACCATTCTTCAAACGTTTCTGTACCTGCTAAAATGTTTGTGAATAATGTCGCTAAATATTTGTGAACGCTGGTAAGATATTTCAAGTAATAATTTTGTATTTTATCGATTCCTGGCGATTTCCAGTTCAGTAGTTTTCTTATGGCATGCTTTACTTGGTCTTCTGTAATTTCTTCTATATCTGCTGTATTCACTTCACTAGATGAGTTTTCTACTTTTTTTTTATTTTTATTTTTATATTTGACTAGGCTAGCGTTTGACCACAATCTCACCTGATGGGAAGTGATGATGATCTACTTCTGTAATCCACTTAGCGTCAGTATTATACTGTTCAGGATTTGACAGTATCATCATTAACAGCCTGAAGACGTCCGCGGCTGAACATAGGCCTCCGCAGAGCACGCCACCTTGAGCGGCTGCTCGCCTACTGCATCCATCGGCTCCCCGCGGCTTTCACCAAGTCGTCGGTCCACCGAGTGGGGGGCCGGCCTACGCTGCGAGACCACAGTACACAGTTTTGACAGTATAGATTTCCAAAATTCTTCTCATCATCATCATCATCATCATTAACAGCCTGAAGACGTCCACTGCTGAACATAGGCCTCCCCCAGAGCACGCCACCTTGAGCGGCTGCTCGCCTCCTGCATCCATCGGCTCCCCGCGGCTTTCACCAGATCGTCGGTCCACCGAGTGGGGGGCCGGCCTACGCTGCGTCTTCCGGTTCGTGGTCGCCACTCGAGAACCTTTCTTCCCCATCGGTTGTCAGTTCTACGAGCGATGTGGCCTGCCCATTGCCACTTCAACTTACTAACTCTAAGAGCTATATCGGTCAATTTAGTTCTCCTGCGGATCTCCTCGTTCCGGAGCTTATCTCGCAGGGAAACACCGAGCATAGCTCGCTCCATAGCTCGCTGCACGACTTTGAGCTTACTAATGAGGCCAACAGTAAGAGACCATGTCTCAGTTCCATAAGTCATCACTGGCAACACACACTGATTGAAAACTTTCGTTTTCAGGCTCTGCGGTATTTTGGACGAAAAGATAGGACGAAGCTTCCCGAACGCTTCCCGAAAAATTCTTCTACTCCTTCTTTACTCGGTATTTTGGTAATATTTTGGTAATTTCACTATTGCTTTTACTATCTAAACTTCTGTATAATCTATGCTCATTTTCACCGAATAGCTTGTTTTGCTCTTTTTTAGTATTCATCTCTTCATATCTCTTAATCCTGCCTGCCAGGGCTTTGACTTTTTGCTTTATGGTTTCTGTAATGTTGTTGTGGTCATTTTCGTTTTGAATATTATATTTACTGTATATTTTATCCTTATTTTTTCTCATTCTACGCGTATTGATCGACTTTTTATTTCAACTAAGTGTCCTAATTCTTTCCGGAATTTTTCTATTTTAGTTTGTATTCGTTTTTTCCAGGGTTTTTTATTTTTTTTTTATTTTTGACTAGGCTAGCGTTTGACCACAATCTCACCTGATGGGAAGTGATGATGCGGTCGAAGGTGTAGCACGCTTGTCTAGTAATAAATACCTATTCACTCTTGACTTGAACAACCCCGGGTTGTATTTTTTTAGGGTGGATCGGTTTTCAGTTTTATAATGTTTTTCGGCATGAAAGGCGTTTGGTTATTACCTATTATTAAGGTTTTGGCAGTCGCGTATATTATATCATTTATTTCGCGTAGAGTGTTATTGGTAATTAGTAGATTTGGCAAATATTTATTCAAGGTGTTTAGGTTTTCTATAAAACGTTTATTTATTTTTGCTTTAGGCAGGACTAAGCGTTCTGCAATTGGAGTCTCTTTTGTTTCAGCTAATATTTAAAGGAATTGTAAAACCAATGGGTACAATCCTGATCTTCGTTTACTTCTATATTGTTTGTCAGTTGGTCTATTGTTTTAGCTTGTTCTGGTGTCGGCTGTGTGATGTGCAATATCTGTGTTAGTGTAGTGTCATGTGTCACAGTCTCATTCAAAATCAGTTCAGGGGTTCCAGTCGGCATTATACCTTCTGCTTGTTTTTGCAGTCGGTCCAGTAGTTCCTGTGATATGACATTTTGTTTTATAACCCTACGAGCCTGATTTGACAAAGTGTTTCCGTTAAACTTATGAATTTTAGGATTATTAGGGTTTCGTTCAGTGAACGCCTCTAATCTCCCTATATACCCTGGTCCTTCTGATCTTGCTTTAAAATACCAAAACATTAATTCTTGTAGTTCTTCTGTTGTCCACTTTCTTCTTCTATCGTCATTTACTGCATAATTCGTGGTCGTTGCAGATGAGCCGGCAGAATTTGTGGGCGAAGCCCTATCCTGCAAAGCGTCATCCGCCCCCTCCCCGCCCCGTTGGTCGGCTGTAGTATTTTCGGGTTCCCCGACTCTCGCCCGCCTGCTCAGCAGAGAGCCGCTGACGGTTTGCATGCTGTCACGCCCAGCGTCAGCTCCAAACGTGCCCCGGCGATCACCCCCGGGAAGCGGCCCTATACGTTCAACATTATTACGACTCTCCATTTTGTTGGGTTACCTTTGCCCGAAGCCGCGTAGGTTTTATTTTACGCGTTGCCCGCCCCCCACGTGAGTCAGGTGTTCGACTCGGGCGTTTGGGTTGGATTTAGGGGGGCTTATTATATTATATTATTTGTTAAGGGTTCCCTTTACTCGAGCTATTCAGCTCGGTGTACTAAGCGCCCGCCCTGAGACCCTCAGGGAAAAGGTGGCTCAGTTTCCCTGCTAACAAACACAGAGTCTCCCTTGAGTCCTTGAGTAATACCTTGCTGATGATGGTGACTGTGTGTATGGCTGCTTGTTTTTGTATGATGTTAGTGTTGATGTGTGAATCAAGTTTGTTGCAATATCTGTGTAGGCTCTTAGCAATTACTCCAGTGGCTCCAACTACTATTGGAACTACTTCAGCTGGTGTTTTCCATAGTCTAGTTATTTCTGTTCTGAGCGCGTGGTACTTACTAAGTTTTTCTATTTCTTTTGCTCCTATGTTGTAGTCTGATGGTACTGTTACGTCTATTAAAAATGTTTTGTTTTCTAGTTTATTTGTGTATACTATGTCTGGTCTATTGTGAACTATTGTAACGTCTGTTTGTATCGGTATCTCCCACATTATCTTAGCACTCTCATTTTCCCTAACCTGAGGCTGCGTTAGGTTTTCTTGCCACCATAGATTAGAGACCTGAAAGTTGTGCTTTTTGGCTAGGGTCCAGAATACGTACTGTACAATATTGTTATGTCGTTTGGTGTAGTAAGTGCCAGCCAGCTTTTCACATTCCGAGATAATATGCTGAGTGGTCTCGTCCTTTACCAAGCATAGCCGGCACTTACCGTCTACTGATCTTTTCAGTATATCTCTTTCGTGCTATCTGGTAACTACTGCTTGGTCTTGGATTGCAAATATAGATGATTCTAATGATGGGGATACCGATTGTTTCTTAAGCCAGCGGAAGGATCGAGCTCTATCTATGTTATCTTTTTCTAATACTGCTTTATAAAATTGACCGTGAAGCGATTTGCTTTTTACTTTTTCTTTCCTTGTTTTTACTACTGCATGTTTCAATTCTTTGTCTGTGTACTTTTCATTTTGGTTGAGTTCTATCTCTATTCATTTTGTCCGAGTTTCCTTAAATATAGAATATTTATCTTTACCATTATCATGTTCTACTATTGCTTTAAGTATGTGGTCTTTTTCTGTTTCCAAGTAAGCTTTGTATTTAATTATTTGTGTTTTGTATAGCGTTTCTAAGTTAGATAGGCCTCTGCCTCCTTCATCTGTTGGTAAGTATAGTCTTTCTATGTCAGCTTTCTGTTGGTGTGCTTCGTTCATTGCTAAGAGTTTCCTAGTTCTAATATCTATTTTCTTCAAGTCTGTAGTTTTGTAGTTTATTATTCCAAATGTGTATAAAAGTACCGGTACGGCGTAGATGTTAATCGCCCTTAGAAGGTTTCGTGCGTGCAGTTGTGAAGCTGTGAGGCATTTAACACGACGGAAATACTCCTTTTGAATTTGCTGCCTAACTTCACTGTGATCTATTTTCCCTGCTTCGTTGATACCTAGATATTTATAATTTTCGTTTAGTTGTAGGTGCCTAAATTCCTCTCCGTTTAGTAAAATATGTCCGTCCCTTTGGTGTTCCTTTCTCCTACCAGCTACGAGGTGCAAAACGTTGCATTTGTTCAGTCCGAATTCCATCCCTATGTCCCTAGTAAAAATTTCTGTGCTGTCTATTAAAACTTTAAGATTGGTTTTATTGTTTGCATATATTTTTAGGTCATCCATGTATAGCAAATGGTTTATAGTGCTGTTGTCTTTGAGTATGTATCCTTTGAACTGATATTTGTTTAGTACTTGTGAGATGGGGTTGATTCCTAGGCAGAACAAAAGAGGGGATAGTGAGTCACCTTGAAATATTCCGCGGCAAATGTGTATAGGATCGGTGGTTACAGATGCGTTGGCACCGCGAGCTGTCATGATCACTTTCCACGTGGGCATGGCTATCTCTAAAAAGCCTCGAATAACAGGTGGACATTTGTAAAGTTCTAGTACCTTGAGTAGCCACTCGTGGGATATGCTATCAAAGGCTTTCCGATAGTCAACCCATCCCATACTTAGGTTTTTTTGACACTTATGTGCATCTTCGAGTATGGCCTTGTTGATCATGAGATGGTCTTTACAGCCCCGTGCGCGTCTTTTGCAACCCCTCTGGTCAGGAGCTATAATGTCGTTTTTGTCACAGTGGATGTAAAGTTTGTTTGCTATTACCGAGGTGAGTACTTTATACATGGTTGGTAGGCACGCTATTGGACGCCAGTTCTTTGGTTCCTGGGTGTTCTCATGCTTGGGTATCAATATGACTTGGCCTGTTGTAAACCAACTCTCCATGGGTTCAAATCCTTCAATTATCCTATCAAATAGTTTAGCTAAATATTTGTGTGTGCTGGTTAAAAATTTAAGGTAGTAGTTTTGAATTTTATCTATTCCTGGTGTCTTCCAATTTTGTGTTTTCCTAATTGCATTTTTTACTTTTTCTACATCTATTTCTTCAAATATGTGCTCCTCTATGTCATCTGTTGTGTTTTCTACTTCTGAAATCCATTGTGCCTCTTTGTTATATGTTATTGGGTTAGATAGAATATCAGTCCAGAAGTTTTGAATTTCATCTTTTGATGGAATTTGGGTAGGATTTTGTTGGGTATTATTTAGGGATCTGTAGAATTTATGCTAATTTTCCGCGAACAGTTTATTTTGTATTTTTTTGTCATTCATTTCATCGTATCTGCGAAGTCTACCTGCTAAAGCTTTAACTTTCTGTTTCAATATTTCAACAGTGTTAAGTAAATCCTGTTCATTATTTATCTTGTATTTATTGTAGAGTTTCTGTTTAATATTCATCATCTTTCTACTGTTGGCCCCACCTTTTATTTCTACTAATCTACCCAGTTCTTTCCTAAAATCTTGTATTTTTTGTTTAAGTCTTCTTTTCCACGGAGGATCTTGCTTAGGTTTTTGTACTGTTGGTGGTGTATATGGGGTTTGTTGGTTAGATACTATTGCTGTTTTGGCAGCAAACTATGTCGTTTATTTCGCGTAGTGATTGGTTTGTTACAAGTAGATTTGGTAAATATTTGTTTATTGTATTTAAGTTGGTCACAAATTGTTTATTGAATTTGGGTTTAGGTAAGAATGTCCTATTTTCTATGCCAGTTTCTCTAGTTTCTGAAAGTACTTGTAAGAATTCGAGGATTATTGGGTCTTGATCTTCATTGACAACTATTTCTTGTATTTCAGTTTCTTCTACCGGTGATATGGTTACACCGGCTATCATATCTACGTGTGATTGTGTTGAAGTGTTTACTAAATGACTTGGTGCGTCAGCGTCTGTGTGTTGAGATAGTGTGTTATCCTGTACTGGTCTATTCTGTAATATCTCAGGCGTGTGGGAAGTTATTGGTGTGTCAAATGTTGTATTATTCTTCGTGTGGTGAGACTGGTTGGAAAATATTTGTGTACTTGTTCCAGGATTGGTTGAGGGTTGTGTGTTTGGTATTGAGTGTTCATTTTCAGCTCTTCTTTTAATTTGTTCCAGTACATCTGTTGAGATACACCTGCGAGATATTATACTGCGCACCTGATTGGAAAGCGTATTACCTGTGAATTTTCTACATTTTGGATTGTTTGCGTTCCTGTCCTTAAAAATTCTCTCGAATTTTTTATGTAGCCTGGCCCTCCGGCTCTAGCTTTATAGTAGCAGAACATTAGTTCTTCTAGTTCTTCATGTGACCACTTTCTTCTTGCATCATCGTTTGTAGATCCTGTGGTCGATGCCAATGTACCGGCAAAGCTTGTGGGAGACACGTCCCTGCCCCGCAAAGTATCATCGGTGGTTTGTTCGGCTGTAGTATCTTCGGGTCCCCCGACTCTCGCCCGCCTGCTCAGCAGAGAGCCGCTGACGGATTGCATGCTGTAACGCCCAGCGTCAGCTCCAGACGTGCCCCGGCGATCGTCCCCGGGAAGCGACCCTATACAATTTCTATTTAAATTGTCCTCCATTTTGCTGGGTTACGCTTGCCCAGATTAGCCGCGTAAGTTTTATTTGTACACGTTGCCCGCCCCCCACGTGAGTCAGATGTTGGACTCGGGCGTTTGGGTTGGATTTAGGGGGGCATATTATTATTATATTATATTATATTACTATAATATACCCCAAACGGCGAGCGAGTAACATCTTTTCATTTTGCTCCACTAGTTTTATTCATAAAATGCAGTTTTTAGACGTTTATTTATCTAAATTGGTAATAGTTTATTGAGAAAATCAGTGACCTTCTAAGTGAAGTGATTATTGTAATTCTACAAAGTGTTTTTATTGTGATTATTCCGTAATTTAACTTCTAGTTTGTTCAAGTTCATCTTTTTTCGCATCGTACGACGGAAACGCGTAAGAGACGCGACCTGCATGGCGGTTGAGCCCTTTTGTGCGCGACGTTGCATCGATTCGTAGCATTTGTGCTGCATTGATTGGTGCATCCTACCTGCATTGCATTTAAACGCAACTAAAAAAATAAATAAATAAATTAAGCAATGAATACTATTTGCTCTGGATGCCCGAACACCATGAGTGGAATCGCCTTCTTGCAGTGCAGTCGATGCCCCGAAAAGTACCACTATACCTGTATGAATTTTGTTAAGAAAGATTTTGAAAAGCTTGACAAAGAGTTTAAGGATACTTGGGTGTGCCCCTCTTGTCGCTGTAAAGAGCCAAAGCGGGGAGATAATACGAATACGCCTGTACGTTTGCAAGTTAACACGGCAGCCGCGGCCTCGGCAGCCGCCCGATTGATAGACTGCGTCCCTAGCCTACAGCCATCGTGTGACAACGTTACCGTGCGTTCTAAGTCGCGCTCCCCGGGACTTTGCGGGTGCTTATCGGCAGACGTAATAAGAGAGATAATCAGAGAGGAACTTGATCGAAAGTTTGACGCTGATATACAAAACATACATATTAAGATTGATAAATTGGAAGAGTCGCTTGCGCTATCTAATTCGGAGCGTGATATAATTAAAATTGAAACTGATTCTCAGAAGGCACATATACTCCAGCTTAAAAAAGAGAACAACGACCTACGTATAATCACCTGCGATCTTTCAAACCGGCTGCGTCTGCAGGAACAACTGTCCCGTTCGAGCAACCTCGAGATTCACTGTGTTCCCAAGCATAACAGTGAAAACCTTTATACCACGGTGCAACAGCTGGGTAACACTATCAAGTGTCCCGTTACTGACACCGACCTGCAGTACTGCAGCCGTGTGGCCAAATTGAATCCTGCTAGTCCTCGTCCGCGGTCTATCTTGGTGAAGTTTAGCAGCCGCCGCCTGCGTGATACGTTTCTGGCCGGAGTTATAAAGCATAACAAAAGCAACCCCAGTGACCGGCTTAACACTAGCCACTTAGGTTACGGTGGTAACAAAAGGACTGCGGTGTATGTGTCCGAGCATCTCACTTCGGAGGCGAAGACCCTGCACGCTGCTGCCCGTCTGAAGGCCAGACAGCTTGGCTACAGATTCGTGTGGGTGCGGGACGGCAAAGTTTTTCTTCGTAAAACGGACACGTCTGGCTTTATACTGGTCAAAGATCTCAGCGTGTTAGAAAACCTTTCCTAAACATAATTTTTAACTTTTTATATATATTATATCTTTACTAAATATAATAAATATATTTTGTGCGGCTCGTTTTGTACATATTTTAATTTTGTTGTTTTTTTTTTGTTTTATTATGATACATTTTTATTATCAAAACGTCAGAGGCTTGAGAACAAAAACTATTGATTTCTTTAATAACGTTGTCTGTAATAATTATGATGTAATAGCTTTGAGTGAAACTTGGTTGAATGACAGTATCTATGATCCCGAGCTCTTTGATTGTCGATATGTCGTTTATAGAAGGGATAGAGAGACTAGTGGCTTCCATGGTGGTAAGAATGGTGGGGGTGTTTTGATCGCTGTATCTAAAAGGTTTGGTTCTAGGCGATTGCTAAGCTTTGAGTCTAACTGCGAAGATCTATGGGTGGAGGTCGAGTGTCGTAACAACAAGGGTTCAGTGGAACGTTTGTACTTATGTGCTGCTTACCTTCCCCCTCCCATTCAGAAACATGTTCTCGAAGAGTTTATAAATAATTCTAACAAGAATATTGAACAAAATAATTTGGAGAGAGTAATGTTTGTCGGCGACTTTAACTTAGGTTCTATAGATTGGAATTTTTCTAGAGACTCTGACTTGTTGGTGAACTCTACGGATAATAGTTTTTTTAATACTTCGCTGGTTGACTTTTGCATGTTAAATGATATGAAACAATATAATAATATTTTAAATATCAAGGGAAAGATTTTAGACTTAGTCATTAGTACCTCTGAGGTTTCTGATCTTCGTGTCAATGATGATCCTCTTACAAAAATTGATGTTTTTCATCCCCCCCTTCAGTTTTCTTTGTCATTTAGCTGTCACACTAGTCTTAAATATAACAATGTTGACCACTTTTGTTTTTTTAAGGCCGATTATGCTAAAATTATTAACGATCTCAATAATTTACATTGGGAAGAGGAGTTCAAAGTCTGTGCTACTGTCAATGATATGCTCTCAGTATTTTACAGTCACATACATAAAATGCTTATTAAATATGTCCCTAAAACTAAAAGCAGGTCACGAAACTATCCGATATGGTTTTCTCGTGAATTAATATGTCTATTACGTGAAAAGCTCAAATATCGTAATAAGCTGCGTAAATTCAATAATAATCCTCTTGACCAGATAGCCTTCGATTTAGCTAGAAAACGGTCTGAACAGTTGATGACAACGTGTTACCATAAATATATTCTAAGACTTGAACAAAACTTGCGATCTAATCCAAAACTTTTTTGGTCATTTATTAAAGCTAAAAAGAAGGCCACTAATTCTTACCCAGATAAAATGTTTTATGGAGGTCAAGCTTCCAATAGTGCCAAGGACGTCTGTAATTTATTTGCTGATAATTTTAAATCCAACCATATTAGCCATAGCTCTGCAAGCGCCTTCTCATTGTCTGTGAATCGTTGTCGCACGGTGACTAGTGACTATTTAACGTCTATTAAATTCAAGGATGACCAGGTTTTAAAAGTTTTAAAGAGACTTGACTTATACAAAGGGGCAGGATCTGATGGAATCCCATCAGTGTTTGTTGCAAATTGCGCACCGGCGTTGGTAAGACCACTGAGTCTTATTTATAATAGGTCTCTTAGTACTGGTGTTTTTCCTGATGAGTGGAAGATGGCCTTAGTAGTCCCTTTATTCAAAAGCGGAAAAAAAGAGCAGATTACTAATTATAGGCCGATTTCGATTCTCCCGGTATTTGCAAAAATTTTTGAACAGCTACTCTGTCCTTTGCTCTCTTGGCATCTTAAGCAGGTAATTAATCAATATCAGCATGGGTTCACGAAGGCTAGATCTACTACGACTAATCTAACGTCGTTCATAAACGAAGTCTCGTTGATTGTGGATGGTCGGTCTTCCGTGGACGCAATTTACACTGATTTTAGTAAAGCCTTCGATAGGGTAAATCACCAGGTTCTCCTTCAAAAGCTTTCACATCTTGGCATCGCTGAACCTTTATTAAGTTGGTGTGCATCCTATCTTTCTAGTCGGCAGTCTAAGGTAGTGGTAGGTGGTTACTGCTCCGACCCTTTCTCGGTTGTGTCAGGGGTGCCACAGGGGTCTCATTTGGGTCCCTTGCTATTTAACGTATTCATTAACGACATAGGAGACTGTTTCCAGCATTCCCGTTACTATCTTTTTGCCGATGACTTGAAATTTTTTAGGGCTGTTAATACTACTGTGGATGCTGATCTCTTGCAGGATGATCTAAACCGCTTAGTCGATTGGTGTAGTCATAATGCCATGGAATTGAATACGTTAAAGTGTTATTACATGCAGTTCTCTAAAAAGAAAAAATCTCTGCATACATGTTACAACATAAATTCACGACGTCTAGAAAAAGTTAACACAATAAGAGATTTGGGTGTACAGCTCGACCCTAAATTAAAATTTAACATTCATACTGACAATATTTGTTCGAAGGGATTTAAGAATCTAGGTTTTATTCTTCGTAACTGTAAGGATTTTAAATCGCCTAAGACCAAACTTTTATTATACAACTCGTTCGTTCGAAGTGGTCTGGAATACTGCAGCGTCGCCTGGAATCCCTTTTATAATATTTATGTTACAAGACTGGAAAGGATACAGAAGCGATTTTTGTGGCATTTGACCTATTCGCTAAATTTGGGGAAAGTTCTTTTGTCATATAAAGAAAGATTGAGGCACTTTAAAATAACATCTCTTGCCGATCGTAGACAGATGGCTGATTTAATTTTTCTATACAAGCTTGCGAATGGTATCCTTGACACACCAGAGCTCCTGGCATCTCTATCTTTTTCTACTCCTCCGCGGCTACCAAGAGCGTCACGATACCAATTATTAAGAAATAGCTTCTGTAAGTCTAACTTGGGTCTCAATGCACCTCTTAATAGACTTATAAGAGAGTTTAATGATTACGCGAAGTCAAACAACATAGACCTTTTTGTTCATAACATCAGTAGGTTTAAACAATGCTTAACTTATGACTACAATTAACCTTGGTCGATGTAGTCAGGTTAATAAAGTGTTATTTTTTTTTTTTTAATTTTAAATTTCGTTTTTTGTTTAATTTGTACTTAATTTAATTTGTACTTAAGCGATAATAATTACTGTGCATGGGTTTTTTTTTATGTTACCTAATAAATTAAATTTTCAACATTGTTTTATATAAAAATGTTCTTTTTTAAGCTTTCTGTTACTCGTTCTATCGATTTTAATGATTTTTTGTCTAGCATGTTGTCTTCATCTGTAATTGTCGTGGCATTTGGCTTGTACTACTTTTAGTATTATAATAATAGAATGTATCAGTGTACACGATGTTGATAATCAAATAAATAAATAAATAAATAAATAAATAAAATTATATTATACAGGTCTAGTTTAGTTTAGTATATACATGTTTTATATATATATATATAGATATAAATATAGATAGGGTTTGGTCTGTGTTTATATACTACAGGTGTTTGCATATTTCCAAGCTATTTGATGTAAAGTAACTACAACTGGTAACCAGGCAGTGTTCAGTGTTCAGTGTTCAGGCAATATAGATGCCCATACGACGTCGTCGTCTGACGTGAAGTAGGTAACGTAACATTGGATTAAAAAACTTATTACCTATGCAAGTAATTTAGAAAAATAAGATCTCAACAAAGAAAGTAACTATGCCGTAGTCATATGGATTAGGTATAAGCATGCACTTATACTATATACCACCTATTTCGGGAGTCTTATATATAATTATAGATAGGTATATTATGTAGTTGCGAAGAACGTACCTATAGTTGGTCGTCAGTTCAAAAGTCGCAATACCGAACGAATACCATCAGATCAAAAGACACTGCTTTGAAACACGTTTTTATATACCTACATTAGTAGGATTGGTGAAACGTACGTATGTTTACGATTTTTTGTGTCTATGGTATAAAATTCTGTATAGGTAGTAATTTAGCAAATAATAACAGCATATCTGCACATTATCTCGGAGATATTGTGTCTCCGGCCGGTAGGGTAGGGTAGGGTAGGTGTACAATACAAGCACCCGGCGGACTCGATGCCTGATAATGTGACACCACCACCACCAACCCGATAGGGCTGAGTATGATGCCAGTTGCCACACATTGCTTCTAGAACTTGCTTTATGCTACACTTGTGTTGTGTTGTGACGCAAATGTAATGTATACTTACATTACGTTTGCGTCATTTGATTACAAGTAAGTAGTGAGTAGGTAGATAATAATATATTATGTACCTACCTATATTAATTTAAAAGGTTTCCTTAGGGGTTTGGCTATTTGAGGGTGACGCGAGCGCGTCACAGACAATAATAAAAGGATGGTATATAGGTATACCTACACAAGATACCTACCTATGTTTACTGTTAGTATCACATATGGATTATTATCACAGATAAGACTGAACGTTGCAACCATAAGTACCTACAAAATATGCATTCTCCAAAATAGTAAAGCGGATATCGGCAGTTATGTATTGAAATGTACTAAGTAGGTACAATCTTTCTTTTTTGGTTTGACAGCACTTTTTGGCAAATATTATATGCTGTGCGATAATATTAGGTACCTATGATAATGTGATAGTTACAGGTATGTTTACACGTTTACACACAAGGTGGGTGTTATCGCGGTGCCAATAAAGGATAAATAATAGTGTTAGTATTATCTTAATATCAATGGTACATTTATATTCTGAATGTCTTAGTCTGTGCTACAGACTCTGATACTTTCTATCTGTCTGTGAAATGGCTCCAGTACAAGAAGTGTTCAATGTAAAATGTTTATGAATTAACTAAAGAATAAATAATCAAAACTACACGCAATATCATTATAAAGTTAATAAATAGGTAGGTACCTATGTATAAATAACATCCACTTGTTTACTGTTCGCTGTGAAAGTGCCGGCCAAACTGGAACAGAATGTACTCATTCGAAGCCAGTAGTAATTAAATATGTCATTACCTTGGAGTGACGGAATAAATTTATTTTATGTTTTTAATTTATAGTGGTTGAAGTCTTTCTTGTCTAGTTAGGTAGCTCCAACTTCAACAAAGAGGTCGCACGAAGGATCAAACTCGGCTGGGAACCAAAGGGCGTTCGGGAAGCTTCGACCTATATTTTCGTCCAAAATACTAGAGCCTGATGAAAACAAAGGTTTTCAACCAGTGTGTGTTGCCAGTGATGACTTGTGGAATTGAGACGGATCTTAGAATTCAAATTGCTTAGGTAAATTATGTACACCAGCGCAGCGGCAGCGTAGGATTGAAAATTGCATGAGCTATAAAAAAAAATACGCCGCATGTGTTTAGAGAGCCTACGTAACGAGTGATGACCAATCCACACGCCGGGCGATGCTGGTTTCTAAACAGGTTTCAGCAGCCTGACCATTATACTTGTACACTTGTAGAGATCTCGAGCCAAGGTTATGCTTGTTTCCGTACCCACAGGTTAAACAACAGTTACCATCAGACCGTCAGACCTACCTACTTCCACGTAAAAACTTCGGCGACAAAAAAAAACAAAAAAGTTAATTACTGCGCAATTTACTTATTGCTGTTGGAATATGAACCTTACAATCAATTTCGTTATCATTCTTAACAAAGATAACACAGACACCTAACATAAGTAGGTACCTATGTAAGGTAGTTTTAATTATCAGTTTAACTGTTCAGTGATTTTTAGCGAGCTTATTACTTACGTTCCCTTTTCATATTCAGTGCATGTTTATATAATAATTATGTTGGCAGTGTATTATACCTACAGTGTGCGCTTCATATGAAGGCGCCTCGATGTTTCATTTGTTTCCCGCGGGAACTCTTACCCACCCAATGTTTTGATATCAATATAACATCATTGAATTCTATGTTCACCGCAGTCGGATAAGTCATTTGAGCGCAAATTCAATACAAAATTAAACAAAATATACATAATGTTTCACTAAATAACATCCCATTCTAGATTCAAATTTTTCTTTTAACTAGTAAAAGAAGTAGCTAGAAGTAGGTATAATATACCTAGTACCAAAAACAGTTTTTAACATTAGCCTATCTAATTATAATAGTAACGGCCGACGATCACATGCATCGATCGCGGACCTTATATAGCATTCCCTGTCCCTGTATCCTAGGGCTCCAGAAACTACGAAGGCCGTGGTCCCACCGCAGAACAAGTGTTTCCATTTTTTTTCTGGGCACTAATACTGGCCCTGTTGCGGGAATCGAACCCACCGCCTCCGGGTTGTGTCCCGACCCGCTCAACCACCACACCACAGATGCTGTTGTAGTAGTAATTGAGGGGTTATTCCTGTTATCCCCCACATTTTCGGCCCCATGGGGGATAACAGGAATAAAAATTCCTGTTATCCTCAACAGGACAACAGGACAACAGGAATATTTATTATTATCGATTTTTATTCCTGTTGTCCCCCACTAATATAAGTCATATTAAAAATTATAATATGGTAAAAAAACAAAAGATATAGTTACATCACTATTATGTTATAGTAAAATCACACTTCACACTCTTATAATAAGTGTAAATAGATAGAGATGTATGGTTTACACAATTATTGACATGGCCGTCAGGCATGGTGGGTAAAAACCAAGTATGGGGGACGTGACCACCAGAAAAATCTAACATCATCAGGAAGTCGTCTCCGAGATGCACCTGCTCAATGGCTCTCTGAAACTACAAGTCGCATAGGTATCCTGTTTGAACTAAAGTTGTAGAAAACCCTGGGACGCTTCCAGAGAAATTAAAAAAAAAACTAGGGTTGCCATACAAAAATAAAGTTTCCATACAAAATTGAAACGCTTATAAATCGGAAACGGTAAGAGGTAGGTGGGAGGTGTTCGACCAAATGTCATAAGGGACTATGGGGGCTTTCCGATGGTGGTCATGAAAATCCAAGCGAATCTTTGGAAGCGTTTTAATATTTAACTTACCTACTAATTATTTTTGTCGTTTTCCGCCGCACTCTTTTTAGTGGCAGAAATTCATTATGTTAATCCGAGTCCGTGTGTACCTACCTACCTACCTCGAGCTAAATCAATGGTTTTGTTGCCTATATATAGTTTTATTACATAATTTGTTTTTCGTAATCATTTAGTACCTCGCTTCTCTAATTGCCTATACATATGTTCAATCGACAAAGTGTAGATTCGTTTTGGCTTAAGTGCAACATAGTATGTAACTGCGTTATAATGGAAATAGTAATAAGCTGTGAATCTTAGATAAATAAATAAATAAATAAATAAATAAATAAAAGATTATATTATTGTCATATTACGTGGAAGTTCATAGTTGGAAATTAACGATAACTTATCAATCAGATAAACGTATTGACATTCAAAAACAAAGAAGTTTAGTGTATCACTCGTGTGGAGCTTGTACTGGGGGAACCAGATAACTGATAGAATACTTAAATACTTTTTTGTTACATAATAATGTTTTTTGTAAGGTCTGCATGCATCACGTATGTAAGGAACCACATGCATGTTTATACAAATAAAGAATCTTTATCTTATCTTATCTTTCTCCGGGGTTCGACTCCCAACTATACAGTGTAGGTACAGTGAGGATAGTCCAGCGCGTGAAAAGATAACACCCCCCCCACACACACCCCCACATACATCAACATTTGTTCTTTATTTAAAACAGATTTTTTTTGTGTATGTGATGTTTCCTTGTATGCTACCTATAGCATATAGGTATAAAGAAACACCGCATGTGCATTTTTCTTAATAACATCTCGATATCTAATACAATAGCTTAGTAATGGTAAAAAATATTCTCTAAAAAACAAAAACTTGACTCAATACAACAGACCTAGCATGTTTTTTCGTTACTCTCAAAAGACTCACGAAGAGTGTACAATTCAAGCACACACTTTCCGAGAGGAAAGGAGATAGCGAAATATGACGGATGCGTCATTATTTTGGGAGAGTATTAGCACAAGATTAGCACATATCACTACAATCTGTGTCACGACAAAGAGCGCATTTTGTAATCATGTACCATATATCCCGTTATCAAAGTGCAAAATACTATTTTTGCAGCTTTATCATTTTATTCCGTGAGTGAATGTGATGTTACAAAACACACTAACCCGAACAAATACACGAATCACAGCAAATTTATCACTAGTAAATTAATTGCGTTATCATATCTAGTTAATTTTGGTGTGGGATCTGGCCAAAAAGCCTAGTTATTTTGTAGATTGGAAATGCTCCTTCAGATATATCACAACAATTCAGTGTTTCAATTTCTTATTATTCAGCAATTTTACTCGCAAAGGTATGAAGGATCTCAGTGAATAAAATGCCTCTTATTTGATTAAAAAAACTATGGGGGCCTATATAGTCCGCTCAATATTTAGTAAAAGCTATACTTAGTAAACTTGTCGCAAATATTAAAGATCATAATCATAACAACGGTTTTTCACCAAATTTCTTGTGATTGCTTGTCCCGCCTTCTAATTGACATTGTTGGTCTCACAAACAAAACCCAGAAATACTTACTCACTACGATGATCGAGTTGACACTTGACACTTGTTCACAAAAAAAACATGGCAAGATATTATTCGTTTCTTAATACATAGGTGTGTACCTTTACCTATGCAGGCTTATTAAAGGAAACTGGCCAACATGGAACATTTATGGGCTTTTTTGTTTAGCTGACGTGAGTTTAGGAATTCCATTTATTTACCAATCACATTGTACGACTTGTCGGGCGCACAGTTTTTATCCAAGTTATAATAGTTCAAATTATTTCCATGCAACAATAATAATAATAATAAAAAACACATGAGCAAAGGTTAGGTAATTCAAATATATCAATGACGTATGCTTGTGTGATATAACGAGGGAGTCGTCCTTCTACATATACATACATACAAACAAACTGGTTGTAACCATGACATGAGGCGGCGGTTTTTTTGGTTGTTTTTGCTATTTCGTACAAGCAAAAACCACGAAGAACATTTTGTGATTCGATCAAAAACTCCAGGCGCAGCTTCTTGAAAACAAAAGGATGATGTTTCCACACTATTAATTAACTTCAAGTTATAACTAAACACATTGTATCTATATGTAAAAAGACATTTTTGCTGATTAACAAAAATAATTATGACAATTTTCTATTCCCCGGAATATTTTGGTCACATTTCTGCTCACGATTAGAAAATGTTACTTACTTGAACATGATTTGCTGCGGGAAGAAAGTTAAGCGGTTCCTTTTCGTGGTTAGATTACGTAAGTACCCTATGACTGAGGGAGTAGAGTTCAATACCGGTGGTCGGGTGGAGGAAGCCGGCCACGTTCCCCACGAAGGCCGGCCGCCTGCAGCGGACAGCGCGCCATCAATCTCCGGCTGCCCGCGCCACCGCCACAGCGCCGGCTCGGGCACTTTTTTCTTACCTTATTTCTAACATAGACATTTATTCTTTCCAAATCTTCGAAGTAGGTATTCATTTGTATGTTCGATTATCTAATTATTTTGTTTTTGGTTGATCACATTTTGATACTATCACTCTATGTATAGCGGGTAGTACCGTTATATTCCTTGATTTTCAGAAACCATAGTTATGTTCTTATACACAGTGACCTAGAAAAGGCACATTTCTATTTCTTCCAAATATGTTTGAAATATAAAACATCACAATTTAAAACACTAGCAAGTATCTACTCTACTTCATTACCAAAGTTTTCCACTCGGCATGATGGTATATAATTATAAAATAGGAAGTAGTCCTAGAATCGAAAGTGCGTCGTATTGGCGCTCTTTCGCATGCATCTATTTGAGTGCAAGTCGCGTCCTCTGTAGCCTCCAGCTTCTGTAGTGGCACTATCCTGCGTGGTAGAGTACCAAATGCGTGTGTAATGTAGAGTCAGATCAGAGTGTACACTGTAGTGTAGAGTAGAGGGTCACCGTAGAGCGGAGTGGAGGGCGAGGACTCGACTTGGCTCTACAAACACAATCAAACATCACTGTTCTCATTGTAAGATTTTGTTTCTGAGTACTTATATACCGATAATGATAACTATAACATGGTCAAATTGAAGAAATAAAATAAAGTGTGTATTCACACTTAGGAACGAATAAAATGTTCCAGTCGAAGTACGCGACGATGTCGTTCACCTGATGTTAAGCGTTACATTACTCATGTTGTTATATTTTGTACCTGATTACCCAAACAATAAATACATGAAGTGGTTCCTTACAGGGTCTGTAGGTCTCGTGACCTCATGGTTTATAGATTTGAATAACATCCGCTAGATTACACTTTCAGCATTACGTCGAAGGCATATTTCTACCATATCTCATAACCCAGAGGCATTGTCGTATCATGATACGTCCATGTCTCTGGGTTATGCTGTACATTGAGTGTTTATTGAAATTAAATGTTGATTGATTGAAACCTAACCCCTGCAAACAACGTTTAAGCCGTAATTAATATTATAAAAACAGTTTTTCTTACAAAAAACAACTCAATTATGTCATACCTGCCTGTAGTCAAATACTCAAAACCTCGACTACACTACTTGCGAAGTCAACTTCATGAAGTACTCATCGAAGTACGTCGGTGACCACACACCTCGTGCAACTTTGCGAGATGCTCATCGCCCGGGGCCGTTGCAATGTAAACTCTCGCCTATTATAAATAAGTGCGTATTTGTTTCGACGCGAACTGAAGTGAAGTGAGCCGATTAGTGTCACTACACTAATCGGCTCACTTCACTTCAGTTCGCGTCTCACTAGATGCTCCACGTAAAACTTCAGGACACTTGGAATCTTTTGATTCTGGCCAAAAACCGGCAACGATCGGAAGTCAGCCGAGGCGAGGCGAGGCTGCACGAAGTGCCCTTCCACACTCTCGTATTGACTTAACTTCGTCCAACTTCGCAATTAGTGTTTTTATACTAATGAATAACTTGGCGAGCTAGTCGTTCGCCTGATGCTAAGCGACACGGCTGCCCATAACAGTTGCAGTATCAACTGGAACTCTAAAAAATATAAAGTTTCGCGTGACAGTGCACTGCGCACGTCATCCTGAGACATCAGCACAGCCTAGTAATATGATTACTAGACTGTGAGATTTGGTGGAAAAGTCTCATTTGCCCAGTAATTTCACTAGCTACAGTGCCCTTCAAACTGGAACACAGTAGTGCTTCGGTTTGAAGGGCTAGTGTGGAGGCCATTTGATAAATTGTTGAAAATATATGGAGTTACAATGAAATAACGCCTATTTTTATAATATACATAGCTATTTTATACTTGTACATATTTTGTTAATTATTGAACATTTCCAATTCTTACTATTACGTCTTCTAAACCTACTGCTGGCGCACTGATTTAAGGGTCATATCTGGCATAACACATGTACCATAATATACACATTGTATGAGAGCAACACTCCACCGTCCTTTTTCCAATGTTACATGTGCAATAATAATGGGCTATTGCATGACGGCCGCTGTTTGATCTGTCTACTGCTATGAAGCGGCAATTAACCACTTACACAACCCAAAGGTACTACTCGCTTGGTCCCTACGTACGCTGCTCACAAACTACTGGGTGGCGCAAAAGTAAAGACCCTATTTGGTTCAGCTATAACATTTTTTCTAAATTAGAAAACTAGATTTAGGTTTTTTTAAATGTATATTTGTGCCATTAAATTTCGTACCATTAGGATTTAAAGATGATGTCTTTTAAATGGTGACCTCCAGAGTTGATACACATTTGAGCCCTATTTATGACATTTTGCAAGATGATTTTCCTTCAAAATTGGTTATGAGTGACGAAGCGCATTTCCATCTCTCAGGGCATGTCAATAAGCAGAATACTCGGTTCTGGGGCACTGATAATCCGCGCATTATTCAAGAAACACCTCTACACCCACTAAAAGTTACTGTATGGTGTGGCATCTGTGTTGACAGAGTGATCGGACCCTATTTTTTCGAAGACGCTGGAGGCAATGCGATAACTGTCACTGGAGAACGCTACAGAACCATGTTACGTGAGTTTTTGATACCCAGTTTGGACGAATTGGGGCTGGAGCACATCTGGTTTCAACAAGACGGCGCTACGGCACACACAGCGCGCGACACTATGGACTTAGTGAGGGACGCTTTTCCAAGCCGAGTTATCTCTCGTTTTGGCGATTTGCCTTGGCCTGCAAGATCACCCGATCTGACCAGTCCAGACTTCTTTCTTTGGGGTTTTTTGAAATCTCGGGTGTATGTGAACAAGCCACAGACTCTCGCAGCTCTAAAAGAAAACATTCGTCAAGAAATAACGAACATATCGCAGGAAGTGTTACGGCAAGTTATGCAAAATGTCATAAATAGGGCTCAAATGTGTATCAACTCTGGAGGTCACCATTTAAAAGACATCATCTTTAAATCCTAATGGTACGAAATTTAATGGCACAAATATACATTTAAAAAAACCTAAATCTAGTTTTCTAATTTAGAAAAAATGTTATAGCTGAACCAAATAGGGTCTTTACTTTTGCGCCACCCAGTACAACTTAATATTAACCTATTAGCGTAATAAATATCAACGAAATCATCAAAGCCCAAGTCAACTTCATGAAATTGACCGAAGTCGAAATATAACGAGTGTCATTGAAGAAACGATTCTGACAAAAAAAGAAACTATTGTTTTCCCTCTTCCACTAATGTGTATAAGTGCAGAGGGAGTGAGACAGCAATAGAAACATCTTCTCTTTTCAGTTTTCTTCTTTACTGAATCGAGTTATACGTGACCACACTCCTCGTGCAACTTCGCGAAATGTTCATCGCCCGGTGCCGCCACTGCAATGTACACTACCATATTATAAATACGTGCGTATATGTCTCGACGCCAGCTGAAGTGAAATGAACCGATGATGAGTAGTGTAGTAAGACGCTTCAGGGCACTTCAAGTCCTTTGACTCGGGCAAAACCGGAGGTCAACCGAGGCGAGGCGAGGTTGCACGAAGCGAAGTGCCCTTCCATACTATATTCGCTTAACTTCGTCCTACTTTTTTTTTTTTTTTTTTTTTTCACGAATAGTGTGGAGGGCGTTAGAACTTTCGGAAGTCAGGTGAGGCGAGGTTGCTCGAAGTGTCCTTCCACACTATCGTATTCATTCGCTTAACTTCGTCCAACTTCACGAGTAGTGTGGAGGGTACTTATAACGTTTTCTGTCATTATAAAAAATGCTGGTGGTACATATTCTAACGTAAAATAAAAAAAGTTTTTATTTTACTTTTTTAATAGTTAGTCTAGGAATGTTAATATATTAAATAACAACGAAACCGTTAAACATACAGGTTGGCTTTCATAGTAAAAAAAATTGTTAAGACATGTTCTAACATAATATAACAAAAAAAATGTCTGGCCCGCACTTTCATGTTTTGGTCCAGGAATGTATGAAATCAGAATGATGTCCTTTATGTCATTAATTGATAATCCTTCAACGTTGTCGTCATCAACAGCCTGAAGACGTCCACTGCTGAACATAGGCCTTTCCACAGAGCACCACTTCAGCGGCTGCTGCCTAATGCATCCATCGGCTCCGCGGGGTTCTAACCAGATCGATGGTCCACCTAGTGTGGGGCCGGCCTGCGCTGCGTCTTCATTGTTCGACTTATTTACGTAGAAATGAGGGATTGTCTCTAAAGAAATGTGATTATTGAAAAAAGCTTGAAGCAAATTCACGCAAATTGCATTCGGCAACAGTTTCAACTTAAATGTGACTAAGACCGGCGTCGTCTGCACAATTTGCAAGTAAGTACATTTATTTTCCTGAATATGGGTTTCACCTGGGTGAGTCAGGTTGTCGTCGGTCAGATCGGTGCGCGATACAAGTTGTCGACTATACTACGGAATGCAAGTGTTTGACATCGGGTCGGGTGTGTAGTGTGTGTAGGTACAGTGTAGACACATTCAGCCGCGGTCGCCGAGTCACGAGACACACGCTCACTACTTGTAGACACGCAATGGTTCTATATCGCACTTATACATATTGCGAATGGGAACGACGCGGCGCTATAAAATGTAAACTTGCACAATTTGCCGCCGCTCACTCACTCCTACAGACTGCAGCGATACCCAGGTAGCAAATCTTCGTCATAAAGACGTCTTTATCAGGTCATTCTGCGACGTAAAGATGTCCTACAATGACGTCTGGGAGTACCAGAAAAGTACGTAGGGTGGGTGCACCAGTCCCAAACCAGTTAAGGACAAAGTTTACTTTGAAATGCTCTGAACTGCGTATAATGTAGTGTTAACATAGAAATTTATAGATGAAGTTGTCTATTATTTACTAACGCTGCAATATATTGCAATTAATGGAATCTAAATATTATAGTTTTTTGTAGATTTTGTGAATAATACCAAAAACGGGAATGTGCCTATGACCAGTGCGCTCTAATAAATGACCACCTTTGCACCAATAGTTGACCACTGAAAAACTAACTAAGAATAGGTAGCTAATTGAAAAGAAAACATTATTTTGTTATACCTACAAATTGATACTTAGACTTCTCAAAGAACACATTTTCCAAGTTTCATGTCTCTATGAGCAGCGGTTTAGACTGTGCGTTGATACCATAAAGTCAGTTTACGATTTCATATGCTTAATACAGATTTGCGAAAGAGTTTTCTGCGGAAGAAGAATAAAAAATGAGATTTATGCCAACACAGAGCTTTCCACCAACGCTGATTGCCGAGAGGGTGGCTGGTGACTGTCGAAGAACAGTCAATCATATTCAGTAGCATGATCAAAAAGACATTCTGGAACGACCCCACTTGGATTGGAAATGTAGGCAGATGATGCTGCACTCGGTGGTATACAAGTTGTACGACCGGGCGGGTTTCATACCACGTTAGACCAAGACGCGACCGATTCAGACGACGATGGCGGTATGACAGTATGACTAGACTTTTGCTCTAATGACTGCACCGTTATATCTTTAGAGTGGAAGGACAGTAGCTGGCATTTTCCTTGCAGTGAGATAAACCTGGCTAAAAATAATAATAAAACGGAAGTAGTCTCAAAACTTATTTATTCATATTTTTATTTGTATATCTTGCTTTTATGAGACTATAAAATATGACTATGTTGTTACAATTTATAACCTGTTTTAACTACCTGTGTTATATGTGCTAATAGTTATCATTAATTTATCTTTTAAATGGTTAATGTTGATAGCCTCGGTGGTGTGATGGTTGAGCATGCCGGCTTATATCCCGGCGGAGGATGCGGTTCGATTCCCGACAACTAAGTACTGGGTGGCGCAAAAGTAAAGACCCTATTTGGTTCAGCTATAACATTTTTTCTAAATTAGAAAACTAGATTTAGGTTTTTTTAAATGTATATTTGTGCCATTAAATTTCGTACCATTAGGATTTAAAGATGATGTCTTTTAAATGGTGACCTCCAGAGTTGATACACATTTGAGCCCTATTTATGACATTTTGCAAGATGATTTTCCTTCAAAATTGGTTATGAGTGACGAAGCGCATTTCCATCTCTCAGGGCATGTCAATAAGCAGAATACTCGGTTCTGGGGCACTGATAATCCGCGCATTATTCAAGAAACACCTCTACACCCACTAAAAGTTACTGTATGGTGTGGCATCTGTGTTGACAGAGTGATCGGACCCTATTTTTTCGAAGACGCTGGAGGCAATGCGATAACTGTCACTGGAGAACGCTACAGAACCATGTTACGTGAGTTTTTGATACCCAGTTTGGACGAATTGGGGCTGGAGCACATCTGGTTTCAACAAGACGGCGCTACGGCACACACAGCGCGCGACACTATGGACTTAGTGAGGGACGCTTTTCCAAGCCGAGTTATCTCTCGTTTTGGCGATTTGCCTTGGCCTGCAAGATCACCCGATCTGACCAGTCCAGACTTCTTTCTTTGGGGTTTTTTGAAATCTCGGGTGTATGTGAACAAGCCACAGACTCTCGCAGCTCTAAAAGAAAACATTCGTCAAGAAATAACGAACATATCGCAGGAAGTGTTACGGCAAGTTATGCAAAATGTCATAAATAGGGCTCAAATGTGTATCAACTCTGGAGGTCACCATTTAAAAGACATCATCTTTAAATCCTAATGGTACGAAATTTAATGGCACAAATATACATTTAAAAAAACCTAAATCTAGTTTTCTAATTTAGAAAAAATGTTATAGCTGAACCAAATAGGGTCTTTACTTTTGCGCCACCCAGTATTTGTGCGCAGATTAAACATTTGTACTGTGTTTGAGTGTTGTGCGACCATGCTTATAGGGTTGTGGATCAACGTAACGTTTTGTACGTGACTGTTGGGCGCTATTTATTTAAGATTAATTGTTTATTGTTGAACACTTTATACTGTTGCCTAATTTTAATAATCTTGGTAGTAGGTACAGTGAATATGATGATAAACTCACTATCATAGATTTCTTTACAATGATAGTAATTCATTAGTTATTGACCTATTTCTTTTAGCCAATGTATTTATTTATTATTCAATTTATAGTAGTAGTAGTAGTAGTATTACATGCGTATAGAGCTACATTATACAGATACCATTTAAATGGAAGTGAGTCGTTTGGTCGGCGCGCGCCGGACGAGGGAATAAAAACTCAGCGATGGAGTAACTAAAAGGAAACCTAATAATGTTCCACGTTTTATGATTTCTGCTGTAAGCTTGACGTAAAACGCGGGCAATTATAGAAATGTGAGCACGCCATTAAAATGTCAATTGATCTGGCCCATTGTAACCATAGCTCTGTTGGGGCACAAACTTTCGTTTTGAAACAAGTACGTACTTAATTCATAAATAACGTAATTTGTAAATAAATTCATGTATGCTCGATGTTTTCGAGAATTTTTCCCAATGTTCACCGAGCAATTCAGTGATCCGAACCGCAATAAAAGTATTTGCATTTACACGTTGCATCAAGGCTACTTACTCCGCGGCATGGCTCCCGGACACGGAACTCGGTGAGGTAACGCGACATCGTTGGTACCTAATTATCTATATTAAGTTGCGGTTAAGTAAAATACACTATTAGATAACTAGTACAATAAAATATTATCTCATGCATGACTCAATTAAAGAATAAATAAAAAAATGTATATTATGCCTAAATAAATAACGTGACTGTAGGTACTTAAGAGTACCTACTTACTTTAATGAAAAGAAATAATTTCGACATAAAGTTAGACTTAATATAGGAAATTATTTATAATTGGGTATAATTTGTAATATTTTCAACTGCAAGTTGACTAAGGACATAATGATTGATCCTTCTCTCTTGTAATGTTGCGTGCCCGCCAGGGTCCACGATGAACTGGTATTTAAAAATTAACATCTGTAAACAACATTGTGGAATGCAAATAAACAATTGAAATTGATATTTCCTTTTCCCCACAATATATCTGGTATCTGTAATCGCAGTAATAAAAGCTCCTATTTGTGGGAGGCCGAAACCGGCGGCGTGGGCGAGTGAATAAAACGGCGCGTTTCAAACAAACCAATTAGCCGACGATGCCTGTAATGAAACAACATCACCCGCGCCGCCCGCGCCCGCCCCACGCTCGCCACCCGCCCTTCGCTGCTCACTCGCCACTCTCACCGAACCCGGATAATTACGACTATTTCGTGGTACGAAGTTGTAGATGACCACATCAACATCTTCATTTATACCTTTATTATCGCGCGAAATAAGACCTGTCTACTAGTTGGTATTAAAATAATGTGGTAACATTAATAATTATACAAGAATACAAGCAAGGAAATGGTCTATAGTAAAGCTGCACGATTAACCGCGGCTCTGTGGCTCTGGCAACCTGCGACGCTGCCCAAGTGCCCGTTACTTTTTGTAGCATCACCTTGCATTTACTTATACTGTTGAACAAACGCAATATCTACCCTGTTAGACAAAAAACCGGCCAAGTGCGAGTCGGACTGGCGCACGAAGGGTTCCGTACCATTATCTATCCCTGCCATCTAGTGTTGAGTAGCAGTACTATTAAAAGCAGCGCCATCTATGATTCATCTGGTAAACGAGCAACAAACTACGTTTGTTGTATGGGAGCCCCCTTTCAATATTTATTTTATCCTATTTTTTAGTATTTGTTGTTGTAGCGGCAACAGAAAAAAATCATCTGTGAAAATTTCAACTGTCTAACTATCACGGTTCATGAGATACAGCCTGGTGACAGACAAACAGACAGACAGCAGAGGCTTAGTAATAGGGTCCGTTTTACCCTTTGGGTACGGAACCCTAAAAAGCAAAAAAATGCCATATGCAATACTTATCCATTTTGGGGGGTTTCACTTTCATATTTAAATCTGTACATTATTATGTAACAAGCAGATTCCATTTTTATGTTTGAGGTTACTCTGGTTCGTTATATGGTGCAACATAAGCAACAGGCACGTAACTAATCCATTGTGGAGTACACCGTGACATTGTGGAGAGTTACTCTAGCACTGAATGGACCAGGTCAAATCATTGAAGTTTCCACAATTAGCTGTAGTACGTCTATTACGCCTCACGTGGCGGTGCCGGCGCCCGCCGCGCGCTCACCGCCCTGAACAAGCGGCTTTCACAAACCGTCACCGAAACATCCGCCGGCGGCGTCATTGAAGGCTTAATGTCAAGTAAATTGATTGATATATTCAGTGAACGTGAGATAGGTACTTTGGAGGCGACATTCCGCGCCGCCGAGTGGAATCGATTGCTTCCTTACGCGAACAGAAATTGAAACTAGAATCGTAAAGTTCTTGTTTGTTGATTGAATAATTTGAATAATTATATGACAGTCCCTGTAGTGTCGATGTAGTGATGACGTACGCGTATAACTGGAGGTAGATCCCATGGGTAGGTTCATGTCACAGTTAAGTGTAAATTCCTCTCAATCTATTATTTATCCTTTTCATAGAGCTCAAGTTCTAGGGCTGTGTACTCTGCAGACATTTCTTTACAATGGTGCACTGTGTCAAGCAGTTATCGCAATCTTTGCTAGAAGTTGCTGCCAGGGGTGTGTAGGTTTGTGGCCCACGCAGTGAGTTAACATACTAGGAGTCCCTACATCAATGCTATAGCTATAGGTAATGATATATACAAAACAAATCTGTACATCACAGAAACACGCTGCCTCTCCAGTCTGGCAATCAAACACAAGCTAAACTAGAACCCATCAAGAGCCACCCAGTAGGTACTACCCAAAAGTTGGTCCGATCGGGTCGGGAGCGATGTAACTCACTGATGGACTCGCTAACAACTGCGATTGTTCTGATGACGCCCATTAACGAGTGTGTTTGTTTTGTTACGTGGTAACTTTTATACGCATTTCAGATAGATTAAACTTGTAGAAAGGTTCTAACTTTGCAATAAAATAATGAGCTCACCTTTTTCTCAATTAATGCCATCAAAATATAAGCGTCAAGTTCTTGAGGGTTTAATGTACACTAATATAAATTAAGCGCTACTAACCCATTTATGATTTATGATCCCAGCAGTTGGTCGAAATAAAAAATCATTTATTTTTATAAGGCTGCATAGGGCTGGGCTGCTGTGCAGCAGGGGATGGATGAAGATTTGTGAGCTTAATTTTTGTCTACAAATCCTCGGTCGGCTGTTATTAGGAATTTGTAGATTAACTATGCTTTAGTATTAAGTCCTCCTTTGTACTGTTTTAGTGCAATCAACCATTAAATATGTAAATTCCACTGATCTCCATTACAAGGAAGTCAAGAGGGATTAATGAACTGTACCTCATGTATAAAAAGTTAAACTATAATATCTTCGCACTGCTCGGTGCACCACCAGTTTTAAAAGCCCTTTGCGCCACCGCGGCCGCGGCCCTCTCAGCGCATCCCTCACTTAATTCCACTCGTCAACTTAATTTGATTACGTTTTAATTACGCGTTACGTTTTATGTTTATAGCAGAACAATGGCCATGTTGTTCAACACAAAACACTCTACTGAGAATTAAACATTTGGCAGGTTAATACCTATATAGTAGGTAAATAACTACAAAAAACATGAATAACAATTATAACAAGTAACATAATCGCATCTAAAACATCGATAAACTGATAAGGAAGAGAAGTAAGGAAAGGGATAGCACATAGGTGGGCATAAATTTATTCTGCGTTAGATATATATCATAAATTTATTATACAATATTATAAGCACCTATCAATGCAGTTTACTGCAGATAATTTAAAGGAGTCTGGGAAATGGAGAGAATCTGGGAATATAAACTGTAACGAGGTCATAATAATATTGAGCAGCGGAGCTCGCGAGATGCGGACTCTATAGCGGGTGTGCCGCTTGAAACAAGTGTGCAGGACCCTAATTCTGTATGACCACTTTACGATTCCTTACTTCGAAACCACGCGAATTCCTTGTCTTATATAAGAAATCTGCAAAAATCTATTCTCTATGAAATGGAAACAAAACCGCGCGAAATGAATTTGGAATTGACGCGATTTGAACTGTCAAAAATCATAATGTTCCACTGAGACACGTTCCGAAACATCAACACGTCAAAAGTTACCACCACTTAATATATCAATATTTATTCAAATTAAAAATAACATAATGTAAAGAGAAGGTATTTCTAATGCTGTGACACGATTTGAACAAGACACGATAACGACGTGGTTTCGTATCGTGTGGAATCTGAGTTTTCATACAGAATTAGGGCCCTGTTAGCTGCTGCCCCCTGCAGCGCCGCCCCCGCCCGCGCGCCCGCCTGCTGACGACACAAGATCGCTCTCTACCACATACACACACATAATATATTTATATAAAACATTATTATACTGCTCACGTAACCATGATGGTGCAGTACACAACACAACATGCATGTTTGTTATGTATATACCTACCTACCATTTATTGCTACATCATTCATTAAACTAAACCTAAACAGGTTAATTCCAAGTTCCTGATAGGTCAACTCCTCATAAGTGAGCTGCACTCAAACTTTGGCCTGTTCGAAAATAAAAACAAAATAATTTTTACTTAAGTAATGCATGTGAATTGTGTGTCATGTGTCAAATCATCGAGTCATCATGACTCAACAATACAAACATTGCAAAAGTAAATTATCATCGCAACAAGTATAATTAGGTACATCCGACATTGATAACCTGTATTTTAGAGATTAAATAAAAATGACGCAACTGAATACTTCTATTATGTAACTTCGAGAAGGTACATATAATTATGTATTTCGAAGGACTACTAGGTATACTATAAAAAAATTACGGAGTCTTCGATCGCAACGGTTACAAAACTCCGGTTAGGTGTCGTACGCAGCCGATGCGTACGTATATACCTACATTATATTATGTGGGTATCTAAAGAGCTTTTTAGCACATTACTTTTCAAAATGAATAACGCGCTACATTATAATGCTGAAAAAATCTAATTAGATTTACATAATTATAATATATTGTTACTACAAATGTTTCTGTATAATTTTAATTAATCAGTGTGCTGTTTTGTATTATTATTTATTCTGTGGTGCCTAATCCCTTGATGAAGTATTCAATCTCTACGCAATACCTATGCTACATTGGTAAGCTATATGCTGCTGTACATCTAAAACAACATGTCTAGCCTCTGGCCTCTCTGGAGGAGGTCACTCTCCTAAACAATTTGCACAAGTGCCACCGCATTTTATACCCTATTTGTCGAATATTACACGTCACCTCTAATAAACATAAATTATTTTTGTAAAGGCCTGGCTCTTTTATCAAACACCATATAGTAGGAAACCTTTTATGTTTTTAGGGAAATTTGTTTCGGAAAAGTATATTTTCTCTAAAATTTCCGATCTGCGTCGAAGCTAAAATACCCAAAATGCCATAAAATAGGTAAAATGTGGGAGTGTGTGAGGAACACACTTCATAAACTCTTCAATATCACGTGACAAAGTACGCTACGCCAGTTATGAGCCAATGTTATGTTTTCCTCGTACAACTATATCACCTCTACAAGCATATCTCATAAAGCTTTTTGGCGTGAAAAAACATTTTCTTTCTTCTGTAATACCTTATCAGCGTGCCATTTTCACCTTCCAATACAAGTTTCTAAGGACGGTATTAGTGTGGCAAGCTCGGATGGCGGTTGCGATGTTTCTAAATAGGGCGGGGGTATGGAAGTATGCCTTTTGTTGGTGTAAGCTCGTGATATAACGCAGCATCATCAATCTCCGGGCTGCACCCTGCAGCCTTTAGATGTTATACGTTGAATTAAGTTGCTACAGAATGGCGCATATATATGTGCCTTGATGGATAGGCTGCCCGCGATTGCATTTGTTTTTTTGGGACCCATAGCGAATTAAACTTTGTGGTTTGCATAGAAGCTTTACGAAAGCTTTTTTCAGTAGATTAAAGCTTGTGGGTCCATCAGTATTACATAGTCCAAAATCGGGCGGCCGCCAGCAGTCACAGCCGCGATCTCGCTGCGTGAACTCACCTCCTGAGGAAGAGCATCGGATATGCTCAAAACCTGGTAGAGAAATCGACACACTATTCGTGAGTAACATATTTATTTAAAATGAGTCACACTCATGAGAATTTTAATACTGAAGTATTCCCTTTTAGTCAGATTCGCAAAGTCACAACGAAGAATCATTACGAAAAATTTGTGACATCGCTATGGCGATTACAATAATTTGAAGGATCGGTCGTAAATCAGGGGGGAGGGGCATAGCACCCATTGCCCCCTTAGATCCGCGCTAGAGTGGCACGTCTAGTGTTATAGACTTATAGATGTACATAGGCAACAGTGATCTTCCATCAACTCCTCCAGGATCATATGGGTTCCCATAAGTTAAACTGAAGGCACACCTAGCGCGTATGGGAAAGAAATAAGGTATTGATTTTAACTTTATACTTCTATCACCCACAATAAAGTTCCTATTGTCATCTATCATGAGAACAACGAGCGTCAAAGCTGGCTGCTGGCTCCTCACTCCACGTCGCGTCAGTGTGAGTGCGGGGTGGGGGGAGTGGAGGACGTGGGGCGGGGTGGAGCGGCGGCTTCACAGATTAGAGGAAAAAACAAAGGCAGCTTGCCATGACGCACAATTAACGATGCGCTTATTATTTAGGCAAAATGACAGTTCCTCACAGAAATACTGTGCGCCACGGAGGGAACTTAAATAAAAAAATTAAACAGTAAGAGGAAAAAAGGGAAAGGGGAGTAAGAGGGAACTTTCTGTTCTTAGGCGGAATTAACTTTACAATCCTTCTTTACTGATGTTAGACTTTTGATTATTTTCTTCAACTAATAGGCAGTCATTTACCCATAACTAAACACGTATCTAAGATTTTAAACTGTCACGGTCACTAACACTACTAAATATTGTTTATTAACGGGATGTTTACCACGTCAATTATTTGTTTTTAAATTATCGGTATTTCAGTCCTGTTGTAAGCACCATGATCACAGACGAATTGAAGATCTTCCGCAAGATCTTCAGTTGGTCCGTGAGTGATCATGGTGCTTGCAACAGCATCGAAATATCGGCAACTCGAAACACATAATTTACATGGTAAATATCGTTAGTAGACAATATTTTAGTAGTATAAACGTATCTGTTACCAATTGATCTAGTAACTTCAACTTGATCTTGCTTCAGGGTTCAGGTCCACCAACTTCTATTAAAGACTTAGTTCACAATATTTGTGTAAACAATCGCCTCTAGCCCGAAACCGCTATTGTTTAACTCGAAAGCAAACTAAAGTTTGTAAAGTTGAAGCTATTACGCTGTAAATAAACGGATAATGGTATCGGTGCGTAAGCGTTTGAGATCACGAAGCGGGAAATATAGTTACTTGATAGAGAAGAGAGGGTTTACTTATAGCAGAGTTGTTGCGAAACGTCAAACAAAACTCACTTGCGTATATCTTACGTATTTTGTCGTTTAAGGAAGTGACTTTTGTTAGTGGAGGTTAACTATTACAAATAGCCGTGAGCACCATAGTGTTGACTGGCCTGATAGCTCAGTTGGTAGTAGCTCTGCCTTCTGAACTGTAGGCTGTGGGTTCGATTCCTACCAGAGACAAACACTTATGTGATGAACATAGGTGTTTGTTCTGTGTCTGGGTGTTATATTGTATTCTATGTATGCATGTATGCATGTATTTACAAACAAAATGTATTTAAGTATTTTATTAATTATCTGGTTCCCATAGTATATGCTTAGTATGGGGCTAGATGGCGCTGTGTGTAATGTCCACACATATTCATTTTATTTATATTTAAGCATTGTCAGTGCATCTTTTACTCAGAACAACAGGAAGGTAAGCGTAGGTGCGGCGGTCAGTTTCTGAGGTATAAACATGTCTTGAAAAGGCACATGAAGGGATGTGGCATAGAGCTGACTACGTGGGAAATGCAAGCGGAAAAGCGCTTAGAATGTAGACGACTAACCCGGGACAAAGTATATTTGTTGGAAAACCAAAGAAGGAGAGATTTGAACACCAAAAGAGACCACATGAAAATAAACCTATATCTAAAATAAATAAACCTTCCGCCTTCGAACATCATGTATAACTACGAAACGTCTGCATACACGTACACGTAGCATCTGTACTCGTACGTTCACACCTAAAATTGGTTACATTAGTCATGTGAAGACTCATCAAACCTGCAGCTGAAGAACAGAAACGGTCGCCGTAGCCGATAACGGCTAGGAATTATAATCATCATTACATCAATTGATGTACCAATAGAATATGACTACAGCCAAGTATGACAATTTTGTTCTTCGCGTAGCAGATATTCTGCGTTCATTTACCTACTACAAGTTGAGTAATAAAACGCCAAATAAAAATATTTCAACGTTAGAGACATTGCTATTATTTTAATATACATTTTACGTAATGACTAATGACAATTTATGCAAATTTCATACCTTAAGGTATTTGTTTTATAAACAATTTTAGGTAGTTCGCATGCTTTGTTCATGTTTAGTTAGTAAAGCATGTAGTGGTGTCGATGTCGTGTCTGTACGCAGTATAGTTAGGCTCCTGCAGCGTTGCGTGCTCTCGGAATTGGTTAAAAAGCAATCTTTCTCCAACGCAGGAAATTGATACTTGCCGAGTTCGAGACAGCTCTATTGTTTCACTTTATAGCTCTACGGCACTTGGTCGTTGAACTGGATTTATGACGCATTTATTGCAAGTTATGTAGACCTCCGTCACCTCCGTGCCCGCTCGGAGGTGCCGGAGGGCTCGCATTGCCGCACGTTTATTGGACTTCGATCGCTAGCTTCCTGAAGCGCCTGCCGAATCGCGTATGGAGACATGGTCATCACTTGGATGGGTGACCACTACATAAAGGTCGGAGGAAACGTTAAGCCGTTCCAAAATTGGAGTCGTAAAATAACATACTGTCCATTGTACCAGCTTAATGTATACATCTAGGCTATACTATGAAATTGTATTTAATAGAACTTAATTGAATCGGTTTAGTCGGTGCTTCCTTATTTCTTTCAATTAAACAGACAACAGTTTGTTTTCCGCCCCAGCACAAATATTTATCTAATTTCAGGGAAACCATCTCGCGGCTCGAGGGACACTGGAGGAGTCCAATTAAGCTAAAAAGTGAGGCTCAGCAGATGATGAAAGAATAACAACGGTTATTATTTCAGCGCGTTCCGGGAAGGGGTGCGGATTCCAGTTGGTGCCATAATCTGTCGGGATTGGATCCGTGTTACGTGCCAATTAAAACTCTCAACATTCAATTAGGTATTTCATCCGCTTGATGTCATCACCGGCAGAGCGGCTCTCGTCATAGTTGTCTCTTGAGAGCAGCTAAAATAATCTTGTCCGTGGTCTGTGATACAAGTTATGGAAGTAACTGGAAACATAATGCAGGACCTCGGGTGGTGCTAACGATAGAGCTCCTTGCGGTTCATCAGCCAAGAGGGCCTCTAACTCAATACTACCCCAACGTGGTTTTCTAGCATTGTTCTTTTGTATTGTGCATCGGGATGCTACTCAACAAAAGGGAAATTACTAATGAATCAGTGAAATAATTTAAATTTAGAAATGAAAATGCACTGTTGTGGCTTCCTACCATTTAACCTTCTTTACCATCACCAGCCACAAAATATAAACTTCTGTGACTGTATTCAAGCCATATAACGCCAGATTGAGTGGTTGTTAGCTGTTTACATCTAACGGCCGTTTTCACTTTGACAACAGAGGAAATCTCTGTTAAGTTTTGCCAAATCGTATGGCGTATCTTTTCTATCAGACGAAGTTTTATTTATATTATTATTTAGATTTTTAGCATTATACAGAGCGATGGTGGCCGAGCGGTAGCTTCATGTGCGCTTCGCAATCTTACGGCACCGGGTTCGGTCCTCGGCCCTGCCCAATGACTTATCTAGTAAAGTTATGTGCAGTTTTCAATGCCAGCGCTCTGTGCCCCGGAGAGCACGTTAAGCCGTCGGTCCCGGTTGTCATAAGAACATCTATGACAATCGTTACGGGTAGTCAGACGCCTGATCTAACCATCCCTGTTACTGGTCCCTTATGGGTTGCGGGGTCAGATGGCAGTCGCTCGTGTAATTCTGGTAGCTCGCCGCTACTGGTTAGATTGGGAGCTGACCCCAATAACAAATGGGAAAAGGGCCAAGAGGATGATGATGCAGTTTTATTGCACGTTCATACTTCTATGAAACAGTCGTTTCCAGAAATCAAACACAGCTTAAATATTAAATATTTTATTTGAAAACAAACTTATACTGTTTATGTATACATATAGTTTTATGTTTTACATACATATAGTCTCCGTATAATACATCTCATAGTGTCCGCGATCTACTTAAATCAATTTTATTGTAAAATTTCTCTATTATTAGTATTTACAATTTTTATTTCTATACAAATCGTGTTGTTTCGAGTTCTTTTATATTACAGTTACCTAAAAGTAATATTATTTATACCTACGTAACGTTTGAATAAACGTACGAACAATTTTTATTAAGTATCGTTTATAAGCGAATGGAAAAGTAAGAGCGGGCGCGGCGGCGCGCGGCGGGTCTTCAATAAAACTGAACGTGAAATATTTCCCAATATTTCATTTAGACGTGGGAATGCAATTTATTTGGTATATATAGCCCGCACATGTTCATAAAGTATCGATAAAACACAAATTTGACAAATATGCAGTGTTGGCCGCTCAAATGATATTGCTACCGTTTACACAAAGAATACGAAACAAACGGTAATGGCCTTTTGGGTCGGCTCCACCACCGGACGCAGATAACACCATCCATTAACGGTACCTATGTAAGGAGAATCAGGTGGAATCTCCTCGTAGCTGCCACTACTCTATCAATGAGTACAGCGCTTGGAGAAGATAGTTTTGATATTTTATACTAAATCAAACAACTATTCCCACGGAAGCCGCCTACCAGAACATCCTGTACGGGTCCGAGGTGGCACACCACCATTTGCTCCGACAGAAAGATGCTTTCAGGTGGACTCGATGTAAAACTTATTCCCGTTTCAATTATCCTCAGTGACTGGAAACTTAACTGTTTATAAACACAATAATAGTTGATCCAAAGTACCTCTATCCTCATGACAATATGAGTGTCATAATGATTGTCTAATCTTTTAAGTGATTCGCGTTCGTTTCCCGTGTTGACCTGACCTTATAATATGTTCTCTTCCATGCATGGTACTGCCAGTGGTACGGTAATGTCTTTAAATAACTTTTCCTTCCAACAGTACCTAAAAATTACCTCTTATTGCTGAGTTTGATACGTTTTGCTCCTTTCCATTTATCCCGTGCCGAGTAAGGATGTACCCATATAAAAGGATTCTCTTTAGCGACAAGATAGCAAAGCGCTGCAAAAATGCTCAGTTTATTCACAAAGGAAAGAAAATTAATCCACTGAAGGCTGTCGAGTTTCGTTCACCTAGTTTACTCGTAGCACTCCTAATTTATGAATTTGACTACGTTACAAGAGTAATGGAGCTTCCTCCACGGCCTATCGATACAAAAATGAGGTAATAAATCAATCACTTTACACACGAGGGATGATTCAAAGATAAATCTATTATCTACCCGGCTTTAATGTTTAACAATAAATGTACAGTAAAATGCCTAGTATATATAAAAAATGATTTTGGCACCGAATAGGTACGTGCATGTTTAAATTAAGGTCTAAAAGCGTGCTTTTTAATTTTAAATGCTTATTATTAAATTATAGTGGATGTACGAGCTTTCACAGTAGGTAGTGCCTAACGCTTATACAACTTGCGGTTGTAAGTTGTCAAATGACTCGTCAGCTATGAACGGACGCAATTACGTAATCTTAATATGTTTGGCAGTGAAGTCACCCATTAATTAGTTATGTTAAAACGTAACTAGCGTGAAATGTACTTTACATAAACACAAGTTTTTGTTCAGTTGACAATGTTCATAATTATTTAATTTAAATGGAAACTACACTAATCACATAATGAACATTTGTGCATTAATACTTGTGAACTAAATTTGATGACGCATGTGGAAATAAATCTAAAATTATATAATTAATTACATTAAACCATGTGGACTAACAACGTTAAACTTTATTTACTATTAATTAACTTACAACAATCTTACAATCGAAACAGTTTTATCATAATTATTTACAAGTTACGATAGAACAACAGACGCTAATATATCTTTAAAATTTTCAATTCATTGTTATTAATTTATTTATTTACATCACACGAGGTATTTATCATTACTTCTGTATAAAATCAAATGACAACGCAATTCTAAAAAAGATTTCGATGGTGTTTTAGAACATACAGAATATAATATTTATGTACATGTTATGCGTCGGGACAGTTTGGTTTTCTTTCGTTATAAATAATTTCCTTTCGGACAGTTTAGGTTCATACATCATTTCGTTACGTTACGTGTGTTATTATATTAGATATTTAATGAAAAAAGTACATAAATAAAATACACGTATAAAATAGAAACACTTTTTATAATTAATTGAAACTACCATAGGTCAGTGAACCCTTTTGCTGGTACATTACATTGTAGCGATATTGTATCGCAGCGACGGTAATTAAATTAACTAAAAGAGAAGATTGATGCTTTACCAAGCACAGTCACACTCACCGGGCCGGGGGCGACCTCTGGTGCGAGGGTTGTGCTTCGTCACAGGTCCCGCGAGCGCGCACGGGCTGCTCTCCACAACACACAGAAACATGTTCAACATGCATCACAGTGATTTGACGCTACACAGTTTTCATCCGTAAAAACCTAACCTAACTTTATAAATAGTTCATTCGGGGAAAACTAAGTTTTCGCTTCGTATTTGTTTACACAGAGACGTGAGTTCTTGCATGGAGTGTGTGTACGCATGGCACTGCGCTGTAAAGGTCTATGCACTGCGCGCGCTAGAGGCCGGCGATCAGCTGGCGAGGGCGGCGCGCAGCAACCGCGCGTGCAGCGCGCACGCCGCCAGCAGTGCGAGGATGCAGCGCGAACTGTTCGACAGGCCCGCCGAGCCCGTCTGCATCGCCGCCGGCCGCTCGCCTGGAATACAATGCGACACAAGCACTGTAATGAGACTTCACATGCTCGTTGGCTACGGGTAGGTAAAGCTATTTTCTTATTACTGAATGGGCCAGCGTTTCATCGCGGTCTCACCTGGTGGAAAGTGATAACGTGGTCTACGACGGTTCATGGTTGCCTAGAAGACGAAGTGTCTGCACAAGCCGTATCGTATACCTATCATAAACCTAAACATCAATAAGTGTATCCCAAAGCAAGAATAAAAATGTATGGTATATATTACAGTAAACATTTTTTGATAATCATGAAACCTGACTGTTCACAGCATGGATTTGCACGTCTACGAAGCTCTACAAGATTGCTACGAGATGCTACGCTTTTTTATTAAACAGGAAAAGTTAAGTTTAAAAGGTAAGTATTTTAGAAACAACTAGCCATACATCATGGCTACACCGGTAGCTAAATGAGACTTGGAAACTACGAGCTCAGTACAATTAATTTACCGCCAGACCTCACTCAAGTAAACAACGACTGGCTGGCAACAGTCAATTTCCATTTCCATCGTAATTTAACACCAGATGACATGTGGTCATAGCCTACTCTGTGTGCAATAAAAAAGATCATAGTACGTACCGTTGAGCACATGCACGCGCACAGTGGCAACCTCTGCATTGGAAGGCGAGCAGGAGTAGCGGCCGGAGTCGGCCGGCGCCGCGTCCTGCACGAGCAGGTACGAGGTGGTGGCGGCTCCCTTCTCCGTGACCACCGACACGCCGCCGCGCGACGAGTCGTACGATATCACCTGCTGGCAACCGCGCGCCACGTTGTCGCACGCTCGACCATCTGCCCGCATCGACTGCGTCGCGTCGCGTCGGTGCGACGTGACGGATGGCGCGAGTAACGACCGACAACGCGTTACAATACAACTAAAACTAAACATAACTTATCTCGAAAAAAAAAGGAATTTAATATTTCATTGATGAAAGTTGAGTTTCTCGACCAGCAGTACCTAGTACGTAATATAGTATAGGTACCTATAGGCATAATAAAACGGTATAAGTATGGTAGCACCACACGGTTAGTATGTATATTCCGTTCAGTGGTCAGGTTGGCAGCAACATCGACTGTACAATGTTACTTTTCGATCAAAGATTCGAGATTTTCATTAGTTCTAATACAAAATTTGGGTGTAGTTGGATTTGGGTTTAAAAAACACACCCATTTTACATTAATCATTAAGCTTACTATCCATCTCTCTGTTTATCAAGCTTCTAACATAACAGTATATAATGTTTCACAACCAAAACACCTATGCTATGTAATTCCTAACTTGTTAACGAAAACAAAAAAATAACCTGTTCACAAAGCTTTGTTTGCAACACAAAAAATATCTCCTGAGACGGTATATCTACATATATCTCTAGATAATACAAATGTTATCTAGAGCGTGGGAGCGGGGTAGAAGCTAGTCCGCTTTGTAGATGTTAGGGTTTGATTCAATCAGATTCAATTACGAACTTACGGCACGACACGACGACACGAGTGAACGCGACACGCGCGGCTAGTGAAGCCCTTAATAAGTTATTAGCGCGGCGTGTAATCAGTTGTACAAGTAATAAGGCCACACACGGCGCGGCACGGCGCGGCGCAGGCAACGCTGGGACGTGACGCTACGCAAATTAATTTGAGAAAGTTTGACGCGACACGGCACGACGCAGCACAGCCGCGACCTCATCCGGGGTAATTACTGCTCGCTCATAAACACGCCGATCAAGTTGCGTACATTACTGGAGCGCCGTTTCCGACACCACCCTCCAGCCTCCCTTTGAACGCGTGACGTTTTTCATCTCTCACAATTTCTCACGGAATAAAAGGGTGAACTAAGCAGCAATATTAATTTACACGGCAATATTGCTTTATTGCTACCTGTTATACGAAGCTAATTAACTTAATTGCTTTATTCTACATTTACTACGGTTACTAATGAAACGGATTGGCATTAATTAGCAAATTTCAGTTTAATCTAAAGTATTATCGACGGTATTCGTATAAGAAAATGGAAGGGCATAATAATGATAACGGTGAACGTTTTAGGCGCCGTTTGCTTATCGTTTGTTATAGTAACGTGACAATACGCTACAATGAGCCTGTGACTGACGGTCAACAATTTTTTTTTTTTTTTTTTTTTACATCGGACTTATCTAGCATTTGACCACGCTCTCACCTGATGGAAAGTGACATAACTCTTCAAAAACTTATCATGATTTCATAAGCACCATGCCACATGTTGGCTTCTTTTGACGTCTAAATGCATAATGGCAAAGTTCTCACGTCAAAGCTTAGTAGGATGTGGTCATTTTGTTTGAAGCTCGAGTGCCGCGTGGAGGTACGCAACCTGGGTTAGTTCCGCAGCGGACGGCGGCAGGTGAAAGGAATGGCGCTAGTAATTACTTTGCTCAATAGTTTTATAACAACTATTTACGCACACACGCATGGAGGCCGACTTGTGTAGTTCTGTATATTTTGTGATTTGATAGTTAATGCTTATAAAATTATTGAGATTAAATATTTCTCGTCGTTTTTTTGGCAAGAGTTATAAATAACGAGTACGTCCATCAAAGGAACATCTGCTAAATGCCTTAATGACAAATCGCATAAAAAGAGACATAAAAATGTTTTATAGAGGAAGTGACCGAAGGGACTGCCCTCAAGTGGCTTCAAGAAATAAAAGTGCCCTTTATTTCAGCAATTTTTTATTTTGCTGTTACCAAAACTATGACGATACGCTTTTATTGGATTCGATTGTACTTATATGCAGTTAAATTAAATGTTAAGTGATGGGAGTTATTCGAGTGGTATCTGAAATCTTCAGCTCATGTCAGCTAGCCTTAATGTGTGTTGTGTAACAGGTGGAATGCGTAGTGGTGGAATTTATTTGATATTTGTAGCGTACCGTTCGCGTACCAACTCGTCACGCGACCCGCGGCTCTAACTCCACTAATATATAGAGTAGGGCGCGGGGTGATCAGGTAATTAGCGTAGTATTGCGGTCGCGGGGTTACAGGTGGAATGTGGGACCTCAACCCGCTGTGTGTGGAAGTGGATCAATTCGCGTGATTCACGTCTCAATCCTGTCTCTACGTTTTTATTTTTAGTCCCCAACCAAGCAGAGAGGTGTTGTAAGTTAAACGTGTGAATCGTTGTGTCTGTTTGTGGTATGGTTATGATCAAATTTTGTTTTCTTTTTGTTTTAAAAGTAACTTGATCGAGAGTGTTCTTAGCATCAGGTGAGATAGTGGTCGGGCGCAAGCCTAACAAACAGTAAAAATAAATATGATCGGAACATTTATGTTGGCGAAAAGAGAATCCTTCACCAGCTCTAAACCTCTTTCTTTATAAGCTTGTTTGAAGCTGTGATAAAAAAATTATTATTATTTTTATTATCAGCCTGTATTTTCCCACTGCTGGGCAAAGGCCTCCCTACCTTCCTTCCATTTCTCACGGTCTTGAGCTGTTAGGGGCCAGTCTAATTGGTGGGAGTCGAGCTCGTCACGCCATCGCCTTCTTGGTCTGCCGCGTTGCCTTCTACCATTGCCAGGAGCCCATTCGGTGGTTATTCTGGCCCAAAGTTCGTCATGCATGCGAATGACGTGACCAGCCCAGTCCCATTTCAACCGGGCAGCTTTTTGAGTGACGTCTGTAATTCGAGTTCTGGAGCGCAGTATGGTGTTGCGAATACGATCAGTGAGCTTTACTCCAAGGATACTACGCTCCATCGCTCTTTGACACACTTCGAGTGCGGACCTTTGATGTTCTGTCAAAGACCAAGTCTGTGCGCCGTATGTAAGAATGGGGAGAATGCACACGTCCATGAGTCTCTTCTTGAGGGAAAGTGGAAGATTACCCTTCATCAGATCTTTCATGGCCCAATAGCTCCTCCAGGCGTTTTCAGTGCGTCGTGTGATTTCTTTATCTTGTCTCGCCTGGAAAGAGACTATTTGGCCTAGGTATATGTACTCATGGACGTATTCTATCTCCCCACCCCCCATACGTATTCGACTTTTTGTGCTATTAGTCATGATTTTGGTCTTTGACATGTTCATCTTTAGTCCGACCTCGAAGCTAGCCATGCTAAGATCTTCTAGCATTTGGGTCAACTCAGAAGCTGAAGACGAGAAAAGGATTATGTCGTCAGCGAAACGGAGATTGGTCAATCTCTTTTTGCCGACAAGGATACCCCGTTCTGACCAGCCAGCTGCAAGGTTTCTGAAAACTTCTTCTAATACTGCTGTAAATAGCTTCGGGGATAAAGGATCGCCTTGTTTGACTCCCTTTTCTATATTGAAGGAAGGCCCTGTGGTATGAAGTTTAATAGCAGCGGTACTGTTTTTATATATGTTTTGCAATAGGTGTATATATGTAGATTCTATTTCTTGACTTTTTAAAGCGTTGAATATAGAGATATGTGAGATGCTATCAAATGCTTTGGAAAAATCTATAAAAGCCAGATATAACGGAATTTTAAATTCTATGTGTTTTTCAATAAGTTGGTTAACGGAGTGAAGGTGGTCGGTGGTGGAGAAGCCACGGCGAAACCCGGCTTGTTCGGGAGGCTGATGTTGGTCTAGTTTTCCGGATATTCTATTTTCTATAATTTTTATAAAGGTCTTGTACAGTTGTGAAACAAGGCTGATAGGTCTGTAATTTGTGATGTCGGTTTTGTCTCCTTTCTTGTGTAAAATTATAATATTTGAATGGCAAAAGTTACGTGGAAATTCGCCTGTATGTAATATAGTGTTGAATAGGTTGGTAAGCTTTGGAAGTAGAATAGATTCTCCAACTTTTAGGCTTTCTGTAGTTACGCCATCTTCTCCTGGACTTTTGCTATATTTCAAGCTAGTTAAGGCACGGTGTACTTCATAACCAGAGATCGGTAAAATATTGTCAGGACATGTGTACATTCTGTTTGGCTGTTGAGTGATAAAAAAATGTTGATAAAAAAATGTATTCAGCTATTTCGCAGGATCATCAGCTCTTTTGTAGTTGACGAAGAGAATGTTGGAGGATTTTTTAAGTTACCTACTTCTTGAAATAGGAGGATGGAAGCCCTTTGTTAAACTTTTTCCTTACGATCAAGACTTCAGATTGAATAATGTGGTATAATGATGGTAACGTACAATTATTTTAAATCTAGCATTTGAAATCCTTAATCCATTGCAATTTTGGTTTTGAGTTGTGTTAATTATCACAGATACGGATACGGATGGTATGGACCCAAGCAACAAAATTATCCTATAGTGTACGGGTTATAGGCCTGCAGCACTAATAACGGTCGTTTAGTGGTTCTACAGTTTGCTGCCACGCTTATACTAGCATGTACGGAATCTGTTTGGCCTTGTAGTACATCTGTTCTTATATGTTAACTTATTATCGTCTATAGACCTAAATTAACAGCACAGTATAAGCTAAGATGTCCTATAAAAGTACTGCAAAGGTGTAAACACGCTTGGGAATACGCGCTCTGATAAGCTATACTTATAATTGCCTACAAGAATCATTATAAACCCATTCTAAGTAAAGTATGCTCATAAGAGTATCAAATAGAATTAAACGTACTGGATACCATTTGCACTTGTTACTTGAATTTATAAGGGTTTATAACGGCTTATTCCAAGAGTAAGTGTACCTGGTTTTATTGTGGATTTGTCTGACACAGTTATAATCTTAGCACCTTTATAAGAGTTTCGTGTAGTATAATTACGAACCAAAGTTGTCTGACTAACCCTAATTCCTAACAATATGGCGATGCTGTAGTTCTAATGCAAACCATTTTGAAACCAAGTAAGTGTATAACAGTTCTATAATGAACTTTGGGAAGATAGATTGATAAAATGGAGACTTTTCATTGTAAGCATTATTAAAAACCAATATTATTTTCAAATGCAAGTTGTTAAATATGCTAATTTCAAGAGGCGCGTAAAAATTTAGTTTTAAAACATAATATACTTCGCCGTAAATATACGTTTGCCATGCGAACACATCTTATTAAGTATGTGTAACACTGCAAATGATACATTTGACTCATTAGATAATACGCTTTAAAGAAAACAGATTATTTACCTTTTTATCAAACATTTTTATATTTTTATATATAGGCAATATCACAACTGTTTTTGAAAGAGCTTCAAACAGAAACACAGAGTACGTTAGAGTCGTGTATGGTTCTTTTAGGCGCTTATAGTTGGCTTCGCGGGAAGCGGTTAGTTCTGCGTAGTCCAACTATAAGGATACTATTGGTCTAAGTAGTAGTCACCAAGTCTACTATGGGTGTATTAGAAGAAAGAGTGCGCCTATAAATTGGGCCCTTTTCCGTTGTTATAAGAGCTTACTATCCCGTTATAGTCCTAAAAAATGGTGGTTCCAGAGTAAGCTACAAAACCACTTTTTGTTGCTTGGGGAAGATACATTCTTTGTTGGATCGAATGAGTGCACCATTTCTACTATTGCGGATTATTTCTAATATTAAATATATGCATTTTTAAGCAATTCGTATACTTATGTTATATGTATTATGTATCACTTAAAGTGTGAGTTTTCTTAAAACATAGATACACAGTACTAACTACTTTTGTCCGGAGCATCTATCATAATAGAAGCGAGCTATTAGATATATCAACCTACATCAAGATTTCATTACTACACTGATACCGTTTTTTATAATAATATTATTATTATAGTTGGCAGGTTCAATAGCAATTATAGTTGTGACGCCGCATCGATGTACATGTTAGCAGTCATAATATAAATAATAACGTCTCATTCCCGACGATTATAGGAGAAAAAACTTAACTGCCTAGCCCATTCCTCATTTAACGTAGTTATAGACATTATTAGAATTAAAACAGTCGTTAACTCTATTGAACCTGCCAGCTGTCGCTTAAACTAACATAAAAAGTAATATCAAATGAATAATTACTTTTTTCCCGCTCACCTGCTCTTCATGGTACCAGAAGATGTAGGCGGGCGGCTCGGGGCTGAACTGGATGAGGCAGGTGAGGTTGATGGTGGAGCCGATGTCCACGTGCAGGTCGGGCCCGCCCAGGATGCGCGCCGACGGCACTGCGGGCACAGAGTATATAACTCACTACACTATATACAACATACGTCATAGCTAATTGTGGTTGAACCGGTGTCAATCCTATCATCATCAGCCGGAGAACGTCAAAGGTTGTCTTCCAAATGTCAAAAGGGGGTTTGACATAATCACCACGTTTGGCAATCGTCTTAGTGATCGCACGCTCGCAGTTGATTGCAGACGCGATATCGTCTGCAATCCCCAAAAAAGTTATCATATTAGTTGTATTTAAATATTTACGAACTTTAAAGGATCAAACCGAATATATTATAACTAAAATTTGTATAACGGGAAAGGCCTGAATTTAGAGCTATACTGTAACATCTGCTATCGGAGAGCGCAGGCTAAACAAAATGTCCGCTCACGCAGCAAGCGTTTGTTATAGATAACTTATTATAGCATACTAGAGTTGCACCTCGGTTTCATCCACAGATTATCAATTTTCCTGCGGGAGCTCTTCAACTTTCGGGACAAAACGTATCATAATGTTTATCTTTTATAACTATGTGTAATACATTTGAATTTGTTGAGTCGTTTTAGCGTGAAAGTAACACAAACAAACAAACAGACAACGTGACACTTTTATATGTTAGTAGGACGTAGCGTTATTAGTTTTGCGAAACCATACATAAAGAACCCGCAATTGATGCTCGTTAATGAAAATTAAAATTCTATTTTTTATTGATTAAGATCAGTTTCATGCGAGCGGCGCCCTGCGGTTATGGTTTAGTTTTATTCACGAGAGCTGTGCATTATGCAGGCGTCGACCTGCGAGAGGGGGAGGTTGTATTATACAGTGACACATTTGCAGTTCTTATTATGCCGCCAGCATGCACTCAGTTTAAAGTACATGCACCTTCCGGTGCCTAACCCTAAATAAACGCATCCATTAAACGTAGAATGCAAACGGGAGCGTCGAAAGCGCAGCCATTGTGCGTGACGTCACCAGGCCGCCAGCAAGCGCCGGCGCACCGCGCGAATACGCACGGCCGTTTTATGAAGTGACATTTTCTTTATTACGTTGTAAGAAAATAAACGAGGACAGTTTACGAGTGCTGAACGTGCATTTGTTTATGGCCGCCATTGACGGTACCACAGTTGACGCACGTTGCACGGTTTCGAGGAAGTCGTAATGTCAGCGAGTCATTCGTGGTGATGATTTCATAGTATTCACTTCTAACACTCAAAATATCGCTTTATGTTTAGCTTCGATAAAATACTATCATAAGTTTCGTTTATAAATAGTTTAATTTATTGGAAATGTATGTTACAGTTAGGTACTATCCGTACTAATTTGTGTATATATCGTAGTATCTTCAGGGAGTTAAAATAATTTTATTAAATATATTTGGATCCAATTATCCAAATAAGGCTTTGTAAAGATGAATTTGTGTATGACAAAAGTTACCAGGCGGCGGCGGTGTGTCACACCGGTGCGATTGAATGCAGTTTGCGTCCGCACGTCCGCACGGTGTCGCTTTGAATGATCGAAGCCGGTGCGGTGCCGCGACTGTTACATTCTACCACTCCCACAGGAAACGCCTTGTTCCTACTCACGCGACGCGCTCCACGAACTATAAACTAGATTGTATTTCAGATATAAACTTTTTCGTGCCATTAAATAAGCTTCCGTTTTTTCAACGACCCTATTTGCACAATTCACCACATACGTAGTGTTTCATCGTCGACCGCACTAATTCTAAAGTAGCACGCCCACTCTTGATTTATGAAAGTCGCCATTAAATCGCAATTAAACGCCGTATAGGGTGCTCTGCACGAGGCCACCGGCCGGCCGCCGGCCGAGGCGGACGACAGTCGCGCGATCGTTCGCTCGCTGTCGATAGAGATTTAATTTCCGTCTGTGACACGGACACGGGTGGAGGACTGAAGATGTGTCCCGCACGCGCGCTGAATACGCGATGAGCCACACTATGCTGCCGCCACCGGACGCGCGCCCGGTGTCTCGTTAAAATAAATAGGTTTTATCGCTTTGTATTGTCAGTGAGCTTGCATGTAGAGACTTCGAATACATACACTAGTGATTTCCTGCGGCAACAACGAAAGACTTTTGATTGAATATTTGAGGCGACGATTGCCTAGAAGGTGTAGCTGCGCACGTCCAAAATATTTGAAACTGTCTAGCTTTTAGACTTACTTTATAACAATGTACAAAATAATTCCGTTCGGATCTAGAACACTTATAGTTCCTACATAAATCTGTGGTGCTAAAACATTATAGAGATGACTGTTTCTAACTAACTGAAGCTGGACTAATTATTCTGTAGCTCAAAACACAAAGTAGTAGATCCGACCGCAGCACGAAGCTACGACGGCGGTAGTTATGTAACAAGACAACAGCATCTATATTCAAACTGCAGCTTGGTGTTTGTTGTCGTGGCTTGTTACGGCACGTCTGATTGCGGCCAACTAATGGCGGAGTTCTGTTGCACTCGCATTTACATCGCTCGCCTTGTTAAACCACTGTTGGCATACCTACCCATGGCGAGCTATGTAAACCCACTCTGTTAATAATCACGATCGGTTCATTGCGCGCACGTAATGTTATTGTCATTGTCTCGAGCGCACCGCCGCGTAACCAATGTATTCGAACACCTGGGCTTGGCTTCAGTTCACAGTAATACAATAGAACTGATACCGAACGATGCGTAAACCAATCGCACGTGAAAATGCGATGGAACTGAAAATAAAAGGAATAATATAAATAATTGAATTGGTGCGGCACAGGAGGTCGCCTGGGGCGCGGGCATGGGCCATTTCAGTTAATTCCCTACTTTATGACGTCATATTTCGCGGCACGGCGCGAGAGGCGCGCTACACAAAGAGTAGTACGCCATTTGGAGCCACTTTGTGTAAGCGAATTGCTTTAATGAGGCCTCGACGGTGTATCGTTACACATTTTTCACGTTTTCGCTGTCTTATGTGCTACTAAAACGTTTGGATTGCTTTATTGCCCCTCTCCGCGCGCCCCTCGCCGCGCGCCCCTCGCCGTGTGCCCCTCGCTGTGTGCCCCTCGCCGCGCGCCGTGCGCCGCGCGCCGCGCGCCACTACTCGACGAGATACTTTTATTTTTTAGTGGATACGTGACTAATTTGTTTTCTTTGTGTTCAGTCCGCGCGGCTCGCAAAAAAATTTCGGAAGTGGCCAGCGTAGCGCAATCCATTGGCTATATTTTTACGGTCCGTTTTCCGAACGATGATTGATCGGTTTGCGATGAAGTTTCTGTGTGCGGTGGACGTTAAGGTTTTATGGTTTAGTTGTGAGTTTTTGTTTATATTTTCTTTAAGGTTTAGCTCTTGCCAAACCAAAGTGCTGTGCCATTGTATAATGTAACATCTTTCAAGAGCATAATTAGTGGCTGTCAAAGAGTAATTTAGCGCTGCACCGACTGGAGGCGGCGCCTGGCACGCGGGGTGGTGCGGCGGCGTGTGACCGCAGAGCACTTTGTTTGTCTGGTTTGCACAACCTCTGATCGCACCGCGTCGGTACCAGCGCCAGCCACCACTTAGTTGACTCACGAACCTACATGCATCAACCTGTACAAGGCTCATTACCAAAGAACCAGCAGATGTTGCTTCACTCCTAGTTAGTTACCCAGTAAAAACAACTAACTAATATAAAAAAAAAATACTTAGTAAAAACACAAGTAAGTTGTATGAGTGGATTTGTGCTAATTTTAATGTTTAGCTCAACAAGCGTTGCATCTTCCCAGATACAACACTTGTGGACTCCAGCTCCGTAGTGCAGTCGGCACTACACTATAGCTGGCTCCAAATTGGTTTAATCGCTTGGTTATTCGTTACATTAGCTCCCGGCGCTCGATAATGAGAATATTGTAGTGGGGACGCGTAGCGATACTCAGTGGTGACTCACAAGCTGTTTTAGATACAGTAGACTTAGGTCATCATTGTCTTAATGCGATGGTAGCGACACGATATTAAAAACAAAAATAAAATTTATCTGTTCAACTGTGGACAAAAAAATAACAGTTCTAATAAGTGAGAAAACAATGTATGTTTGCAGATGAGTGGTCACTCGCGACCCCTGCCCGCGGCCGCGAGCCGTTGCCGCGCGAACACCCGCGTGTTGACCCGCGCCGCGTCTCCCCCACGCACTTGACACATATATCGCTCCAGAAACAAGCCCCGACTCACAACCAAGTAAACACTGAGCAATCTGACTTAGATACCTACTTCATAATGCTATTTGAAACTTTTAACACAAACTCGTAATTTGTTGCTATCCCTAAACTTAAATTATTCTCTTTGTGTTTATCTAGTGACCGAAAATTGTTTGCAAATCTAGACTTCGCAGCGACGCAGCTCTCCTACCCCTCCCCGCATAGCACTCAAACCAATAAAGATAAGTTTGTTTAATCGAGAGATTAGAATCAACGTTATACTAAGGAGCGAAGTTAAATTAAAGGTATAATTTACGACAGGTTAAATTGGACGTAACCGGGGTTTGCGCTGAGGGGTCATAAGTAGTAAAAAGGCGAGGGCGGCTATAAAATTATTGCTGAGTATTAAGGGATCGCGGCCGCCGTAAGTGCTGTAGATATCGTGTAATAAGATAATTTTATGACGTCATGAAATAAAATTAGGGAATTGACAGTAACTCATCCTCGATAAAATTACGCATACTGTGTGGAATAATATTCATGCCGATGTCTATCTGCGATTGCGTAAACATTGCGCTAAACGAATAATAGACTTCGAATGTGTTGCATACACTTCAGGCTCAACAAAGTATTGCATTCGACGTAGACAACAGTTAACAGTTGCTACCAAACTCTTTAAAATGTACTAAATATATTCATATTAAGTGAAAGTTTTTACACAATTTATTACAAAACTTGCAGTTTCTGCCTTATAGTGGTGAGGGAAGGATTGGTCACCATACAGATGGTTAGACGACGTTGCCGACCAATCAAAGTTCAGAATGAATAGCTGAATAGCGGGTTTGAAATACTTACACGCAGCATTGATAATCGTAAATAGCTGTTACATTGATAGGACACTCTTGGAGTGTTTTGTGACTTATCCAAAGCTTTTGATTGCGTTCACCACGAAATACTTTTGGCAAAGCTTTCTCACTACGGAATTAGAGGTCAGGCACTCGATTTAATGAAGTCTTACTCATCAGAAAGAACTCAAGCAGTTGATGTAAATGGTGTTCTATCCAACTCTATGCAGGTTTCAATTGGGGTTCCTCAGGGTTCCATTTTGGGTCCTTTTCTCTTCTTAGTTTATATGAATGACCTCCCCTTCCTAGTTACTAAAACTTGTGACATAATCTTATTCGCAGATGACACTTCATTGCTATTTAATTTAGATAGAAAATCTGTAGATACCACTGGTATTAATGATACGTTATGCACAATTAACAAATGGTTCAGTGCCAACAATCTAATGCTCAATGCGAGTAAGACAAAATGCGTTAAATTTTCTTTAGCCAATCATCCGACTTCTTTTGATATTTATGTTCACAATAATAAGCTTGACATTTTGAATAGTTCTAAATTTCTTGGTCTGACACTTGATTCCAAGCTCACATGGGCAGCACATATTACTGAGCTTTTAGGTAAACTTAGTTCTGCAGCATATGAAGGGCATTGTAGCTAGTGAAATTACTGGGCAAATGAGACTTTATGATCTGATCACTCAGTCTAGTAATTTGATTATTAGACTGGGTGATGTCTCAGGATGACGTGCGCAGTGCAGTGTCGCGCGAAACTATTGTTTTAAAGTTCCGGGTGACACTGCAACTGTTATGGGCGGCCGTGTCACTTAACATCAGGTGAACGACTAGCTCGTCACGTCATTCAGTCACATAAAAAAAAAAAAAAAAAAAAAAAATTATCCATATGAAAAATCAGAGAATTATCTGATGTGAAAGCCGCTAGGATAGTTTACTTTAGTTACTTTCATTCTCTGATGTCATATGGCATATTGCTGTGGGGGAATGCCGCTGACGCTAATAGCATTTTCATTTTGCAAAAAAGGGCGGTGAGAGCCATTTATGCACTGGGATCTAGGGAATCCTTGAGGGAGCTCTTTAAAACGATTAACATTTTGACCATGCCATGTTTATATATATTTACTAGTATTATGTATGCGCGTAAACACTTATACAAGTACAAAAGTAGTAGTCATCATTACGGAACTAGAAATAAGGACAAACTTAATTTACGCAGAACTAGATTAACGAAGGTAAACAAGTCATTTGTAAATAATTATGCCCGTTTTTACAATCTTGTTCCTGAGTCCATTTTAGTGCTAAATGAAAAGCAATTTAAGAAAAATATCAAGAGTATTTGAATGAAAAAGGCATATTATAGTGTAACTAATTTCCTATCTGACCACAAATACTGGAAATCCCTTGACTTAACACAACAATTATTATTCTGATTTTCAACATATTTTAATACAATATTATAAATTTATTATTTTAAAGACCTTTTTTATTCTTACAATACAATTACTTATTTACATTTTATACTTATAATATTTTTTTGTTATTAGAATGACTTTTGCATCTTGTTAGATATGTGTTCAATTATTTAAAACTTTTGTGTTTTTGTTAAAAATTACAACTTTTTAGTTTTAATTTTTACAAAATATGTACTACTGTATTTGTTTTATTTAATGTATTATTGTTGTTGTAGTACAAACTATGTATTGTTATAGACTGACTTTCATAAGTGTACATTGTGCCTATATGACAATAAATGAATTGAATTATACAAAGTACTCCATAGAGCAGTTAGGTTGCCCAGATTAGAGAAGAAACACAATTGTTACTCTGTGGGTTTATGTTAGATACAATATTGTTATGATAATACTGGGTGGCGCAAAAGTAAAGACCCTATTTGGTTCAGCTATAACATTTTTTCTAAATTAGAAAACTAGATTTAGGTTTTTTTAAATGTATATTTGTGCCATTAAATTTCGTACCATTAGGATTTAAAGATGATGTCTTTTAAATGGTGACCTCCAGAGTTGATACACATTTGAGCCCTATTTATGACATTTTGCATAACTTGCCGTAACACTTCCTGCGATATGTTCGTTATTTCTTGACGAATGTTTTCTTTTAGAGCTGCGAGAGTCTGTGGCTTGTTCACATACACCCGAGATTTCAAAAAACCCCAAAGAAAGAAGTCTGGACTGGTCAGATCGGGTGATCTTGCAGGCCAAGGCAAATCGCCAAAACGAGAGATAACTCGGCTTGGAAAAGCGTCCCTCACTAAGTCCATAGTGTCGCGCGCTGTGTGTGCCGTAGCGCCGTCTTGTTGAAACCAGATGTGCTCCAGCCCCAATTCGTCCAAACTGGGTATCAAAAACTCACGTAACATGGTTCTGTAGCGTTCTCCAGTGACAGTTATCGCATTGCCTCCAGCGTCTTCGAAAAAATAGGGTCCGATCACTCTGTCAACACAGATGCCACACCATACAGTAACTTTTAGTGGGTGTAGAGGTGTTTCTTGAATAATGCGCGGATTATCAGTGCCCCAGAACCGAGTATTCTGCTTATTGACATGCCCTGAGAGATGGAAATGCGCTTCGTCACTCATAACCAATTTTGAAGGAAAATCATCTTGCAAAATGTCATAAATAGGGCTCAAATGTGTATCAACTCTGGAGGTCACCATTTAAAAGACATCATCTTTAAATCCTAATGGTACGAAATTTAATGGCACAAATATACATTTAAAAAAACCTAAATCTAGTTTTCTAATTTAGAAAAAATGTTATAGTTGAACCAAATAGGGTCTTTACTTTTGCGCCACCCAGTAGATGAGCAGTCAAGTATATCGGTCTATATAAATAACAGAAAATATAATGAACTCAATAATTATTACAGTACTGAGACCTTCAAGGATCTGTCATCAAAGCTCTGGGAGAGTTCTCCACAGACGCCACTGAATTTAAATTAGACTACTAATCCAATTTCATAGGAAAACTTGAGCTTTGAGGCTTCGAAATAACTTTCACTCGGTTTTCTAAAACGACTTTACATTTTGGATGAACTTGAAATGTAGCAATTTTTTATAAAGTTTCAGACTATGAAAGATCACGACAAAGAAATCTTTCATAGTTGATTTCAAGTAGTTAATAGTTAATAGCTTAGACTTTTTAAAACAAGAGGGAGTGTTTTTTAGACGTATATGTTTATATGAATAAATGACTATTGACTATTTTTGTATAAAAATTTCTTACTAAAAAAAAATAACGCATTCTGGAAAGCGCCTTTCTTCTACACTTCCAACCCTTCCCTGTTTTGTAAAATCACTTATTCGCACTATTTGAGTGAGTACACGGCAAACAGCCTCCTAGCACTCACTATGCGTTAAAAGTTTAACTGAATGGAAAAGATGTGCTATCAGCGTTTCCTAGCTCTTACGCGAATATAGCTCTTATAACCTCATCATAAGATTGATAATAGTACGACAGCGAGTCAAATTATCTCTAGATTTGTAGGGTTACCGTGTAGGAAAAAAACGGTGATTTGCGTGATGCGTAGCTTGCTACGTGAAATAAAATGCTTTGCTTCGTAGCTTGTGCTACGCTGCGTAGCTGCCGTAGCATTAGCTACGCTTCAGAGATCACGCAGTCGTTGACTTGCATTTTTCTACCCTTTCCCCAAATAGTTGTACTGTAAGTAGAAGCGAGTCCCACTAACGTGCACTTTAAACCAGAAGCAGCTTCCATTATTGATGGAGCAGCAAGTGGAAGCATCAGTCGATAAATCTGCCGCGTCGCTCGCGGAGAGGTACGATGTATCATCTATCATGTTTTTAAAGTTGCCGTTGGGAGGAAATCGCTTCTCCGCGGGGTGTTATTGAATTTACAATTTTTCTAGTTTTGCTGTTTGTAGTTTGGGACGGGGCGGCGCCGGACGGCCAGCACAGCGGGGGAACGAGAGGTAAAGTTGGCGCTTAATTGAATTACTCGCAGTTATCTGGCCTATAAAAATTCAAAGCTGTTTTATGACTGCTACTGAAACAAAATATATTGTTCTGTAACGCCAGTGTTGTGACTGATTAAAAAACCGTAACTGTCTAAACTTGAACTGTCTAAGTTTGAATATGGATCAGGAAGCACCGCAGTAGTGGAAGCTAGTGCCACTGTGGCTAGTTGTAACTATTTTGTTCGCTGATAGCCGCTCCTTATTATATAATGGCTATCGTTAGACCACGAACTGGAAGACATAGCGTGGGCCAGCTCCACACTAGGTGGTTACGATCTGGTTAAAACTGCGGGGAGCCAATGGATGCAGGAGGAAAGCAGCCACTCATAGTGACGCTCTGTGTGGGTGGCTTATGTTCACCAGTGGACGTCTTTAGGCTGTTGTTGATGATGATCATCACAGCTTAATCATCTTAATCTCAAAATGATTTAGGTATTCAGACTCGCATATCGGTAACATATTTAATTACTTGTGACAGAATATCACGCCGTTATATGTATATATCTATCTGTACATTCCTTTATGTACACAAGGACGGTGACACAAAGCACTTTAATGTTCCCAGCGCGAGTGTAACACGTTTGTAATGAATCCCCCCGATCCTATCGGAGAGTCACGTCTCGTCACTGCGGGGGACCGATCTACATGCTGCTGTCTTTTGGATTGTACTTTTTGTACTTTGTACTGTCAGCGCCTGCGATTATATATGCATAGTTAGCTGAGAGATCAAAGTGTGCACAAAAATCTGTTTATCCTAACCAACTATTCTGGTATAATAAATGCAAATGTTTGTGTGTGTGTGTGTGTTGTTGAATATTGTGTAATTACTTATTATGTGTATCATTTAGGTTTATTCAGTCTTTTTATGAAACCCATAGAGTCCCATTACGTTATTCCTTTTCGTGGAGGGTTGTCTGAAAAAGATCGCTTTAAGTGACGAGACCACCCACTTTGTTACATATTTAAAGTTTTTTTCTTAACTTTTTCATCACCACTAGCATAGAGATGTTCACTTATGAAAATATAGGCCTCCTCCATGGATCACGACTCGGAGTGGTTGGATCATAGATCATAGGATCTTAGAACAAAATTATTTAATCGCATCATCGTTAGACAGGTTTGATTCCAACTGTACATGGTTATACTGTAGTATGTTACAGCAGTGTGCGCGCGTCTGTGTCACGCGTCACGTGCGCAATATATCCTAGGCCAGATCAAGGCCGACTTGAAACCTATCGGAGAGACGCCTGCCCCAGGCGGGACGAATGACGCCCTCACACGAATACAGATCTGTTGGTTTTGATTATACGCGGTTGAACCTCGATAAACTCGCTGTTTGACTCACAAAGATATCAGTTAAAGGTCTTACAGTGTTATAGTATCCCATAATTTTATTCACTACCTATGAGAATTAGGTTTCTTTCAGATAGCGCATTTAGACAACAGGTTTGTTTTTTTATTAGTTAATAACTCAATAATACTAATAACGCAGGGGCGGCTTTGTGGCGAGCCGTCAGTGAGTGGCGACACCGCGTACCCTGATTCCAAGGGGCTAAATGAGACCTCTAACCCCTGGTTTGCCTTAACTGGTTGTCAGGGGGTGGAAGTCGCAAGAGCTAAAAACTTAAGCTCCAGGGTGGAAGTGTTAAAGGGCGTAACGCCGCGAGTAGCGTTCAGTTAAAGTGCAGCACACCTCTCGACACCCTAAGCCACCCACATCAATGTTGCTTCCTCGGCACCAATATGCGGTAGCCATTATAGGGGGCGCATTTAGTGGGTGGCAAGTCATCACCTGCCTCAAACCTTTTGAGATGATATATAATATATATATGCAGGTGCCGTTATCTCATTCCATAAACCGATGTCCGTCCATCAAGAGTTTATCACAATAACCCAGATTTATTTTTGACCTTTATACAAAATAGTTTATAATATGCTTGTCAGTTATAATTAGTTTTATATTCAACAAGGCCTCTTGGTGTTAGCTTCGGCCCCACCAATGCCTCTCAAACGTCCGGCTGGACCCGAGAATCAAATTAGATATGAAAACAAAAATAATAAGTTTGTGTTTCTTGAAGATTGGGTTTTATGCTCATCACCTATTTACAAGACGGAATATATGTACTATGCGAGTGAATTTTTTAAACTGATTAGGTACTGCATAAAAGAAGAAAGCTTGATAAAAGCAAAGCAGAAAAACGGTAACATAAAAGCATATCCTGGCTTAGGGACGGATGGATGCGGGTACAAATCCCGTTCATGATTCAGATTCCTTTGCATTCAAAATAAAAAATACTGCAATTATACTACTTACTATGTACAACAACCGCTGAAACCATCTGGCTGCTACTAACGAACATTTGGACTGTATCCTGTTAAATTCTTGACCAGAGTGTTTACGAAAAGGACAGATGCTACAATACTATAAGATACAAGAGTAGTTTTAAGCGAAGCGCTGGAACCATTGCAGTTTATTAAGACTACCTGCACTATTTCTTCGTAAGTTTGTAACTAATAGGCGTCTGCTGTCATTGACACGTGATATATAACAGGACGCTGTAAGCCGTCCCGTGGCCGTCCCGCGGCCGTCCCATAGCCGCCCCGCAGCCGTCCGGTGACCGTCCGGCAGCCGCCCTGCAAGCCGTCCCCCGAGCCACATTCCTGTGAGCTCATACGTGTCATCTCCGGCTCGTGAAGTGTTTACGTGGTTGCTGAATTAACTTTACATCAGCTTTATTTCTTTCCTTGTACGTCTCGCGTGAGTAGGAACATGGGTCGCGCGGATATCGTTGCTATTTTACCTATACTTTAGCAAGACTGTTTCTCATAAGACGTGCAAAATAGTTTCTAAAGTGCTTGTATATTGTTAGCATTATTCCACCTATTTCCTTAATAGTTCTTTTTTACTAACGTAGATATTATGATAGCGTTAATCTGTTCTATTTATTACAATAAATGAGTCACGGTTCAACTCCTTCGCTTTTCTGAACGTTCCTGAAAGGAACAACAGTAGCGTTAATACGAAAAAAACCTCAATCACGGAAACGCCCCCGCATGTTATTCGAGACAACCTCCTCCCACCGCTCGCATAAAAAATAAAACTTGCACCCCTACTGCCTCGCCTCGCCTCGCGTACCGCTGCGTCACGACGTCTCCGTGTTTTTTACTAAATCTGCCTAATACCAGCATCACTCGTTTCCCGCCGCGACGTGCCAAATAAAACCTTACAGCTGTAAAAATAAGCACACTCCAGCTCGCAGCGAGGTTGCGGTGCGTCCCGCAGCGATCACCCTAAAGGAGACGACATAAATTGCATCCATTTCTTCTCCCCTTGTAGTTTGCACTCCGGCGGCGACGGGTGACTCGTATAAAATGTAACGGCTATAGTTTTATATCGCGAAGCCGCCGCTTTCAATTCGATATCGAATGATTTCCGATTTCCGGCGTGAGAGTGGGGGGTGACAGGTACGGCTGTAGTTCAGGATATTGAGGCAATTCCTCTTTTTTGATCTATTTGAAAGGAAAATAACTTATATTGGAATGTCTTTGAAGATCGGGTTATCGGGTTTTCGGCTATTTCACGGTATTTTAGGAGTCTTTATAAGTTCCGGCGCTAGTTTCCATCCGGAGAGGTGGTGAGGATGAGTTTGTGACCCTACTTATATTTTCTGTACTCTATATAAAATATCTGAATATAATAGTTACAGTTTGATGGTATCTGCACTTTTATTTATTACTTTGTATCGCACTGTGTGTAAAGCGAAGTTAGATGCAGAATAAATTCCGCGAATGGCGTGATGACTTGGATTTTTTATGTAAATGTTTCCTCATTCGGCGCATCCGTCTGCGGAGGCGCTAACTACACGTTAATTTGTTTAACGGCCGCATAAATTAGACGCCGACAAAAATAACTTCAGACTTGTCTAATTAATATCTCCCGGCTCCTGGCCGGGCCCGGCGCCGGCAGTTCCCGCCGAGCCGGTAATTCCCGGCGTTACATAACAAAACAACGGCTCTAATTAATGGCGAGAAGGTTGCCATTGAGTTATGGAAACAAACGATTTTTACTGGCGTTTATTGGAATAGAGAAACTATCGTCAGATAGTCACACAGAGACATTCCAGTACTATACTGCTATAACCAGGGGAGCACTTTTAACTATACAGAAAACTACGTTCTACGTATCTAAACTATCATGTACATGGTTATCATTATTTTGACCTAGTACAACAATAACTCAGCTCATCCGCTTGAGGAGTAACTGATTTAGAAAATAGCAGCCAAGGTATTCATCTGCGTACAGCATTGCTACGACGTGGCTGGACCTGTATACCTAACTAGCTGCGCCCCGCGGTTTCAGCCGCAGATGAAAAGTAGCCTATGTGTTAATCTAGTATATAACCTATCTCTACTTCAAATATCATCTTAATCTGTCCATTTGAGCGTGAAGGAGTAACAAACATACACACATACAAACTTTCGCGTATGTAATATTAGTGTGATGTGATAGTATGATGTGATTAACAAAAATTATTTTCCGTAAACTCAAAACGTGGTGATACATTTATTAAAACCATTTTAAACATATAATAAAACGTGGTGTTATATGAAACAAAGTCTCAGCTTATCGCCGTAATGTTGCAATTAAACAAAAACAAAAGTTATAGGGCGGTGGAGCGCGAATCGCTGCAATTTCAGTTCGGCCCGATTACGTAAGTCCAGCAGGTGGAATAAAATCACAGAGCTGTTAGTTTGGCAAGTTGCGAACAACAACACTTACGGCTAAATGTGCTGCACCTACCGCCATTATGGGAAAAATGTACACGTCTGCCGCAAGCCGAGTTACGTAGCGGCGAAATGTGGGGTACTCTTGCCAAAACCGTGAGAGAATAGCTTTTGCTTTTTTGTAAATAATTATGACCCATTTTACTCGTCTGTTGTTTATTCGCGTAAAACCTACATGCAGAGTATTCGATTGAGTACCAGTTGCTTCAAAGGCATGTCAATCCAAGAAATTATTACTATTGCAGAGAAAGTTCACGATAACGCAATGAATTACAGTGATCACTGTAAGCTTTGCTTTTTTACCTAAGATCAACTGTAAGGCTTTAAATCTCTTAGTAAATTGTTTAACAGTATTGTATGAACATGGCTATATTACAGTAATCAGGAATATAGCAATATTCATATAATATTGTTTGTCGGCAGGGCAAGGAAATTTTTCAGAGTTATCACCATCAACAGCGCTACGTTTGAGCTAAAGTCCTGTCAGAGAGCAGACAGATCAGTTGACTGGTTGCTCTTAAATAGACTAGCTTTGTAGGTTTTTTTTTAAATATGAACGACACATTATAAAACTTTAAGTGCATGAACTATTGCAGTCAAATTGACTTTTTTATTCAAATGTATAGTACTCACGTGTTACGCGCTGTTGCTGCTCTTGAGCACTTTTATTGAAATCAACTAAGCGAGTGCCACAGTTCCACCTGTAATTGAAGTCTGCCTAGAAAATGAAACTTATTGCAACCTTAGACGCCACGTACCGGGGCGACACGGGGCCGAGACGAGGACGGCGCCGGAAACGCGCAAATCCAATAACGGCGAGCACTCAACACGTTTGCTTCTTCGCGCTTCGTCCACACGCACACACATACACACCCCCACACATATGCATGTACACATGCTACACGGCTACGGAAGGCGCACAATGTAGGCCAATCCGAATAACAAGGTCAACGTTATTTTGCGAGGGAATGTTGTGGAACCATTTCCCTGAATTCCTTTGAATAGTTGAGCTTTGACGCCTGAAACATGTTATGGTCTGAATTCGATACTTTGTAGTTATCTTGATATTGAAATCTTATTGAAAATAAACCTCAAAACAGTATTTTAATGGTAAAATGAATTTGAACTTGTTACTAGTTTGAAACTATAACCTTTCGTCATCAAGGTAAGTTGACCACCACGGTCCCTTACACATTCTAATAATAAGCCATTGCTAAAGTATATTATTCTTTAAAAATGACAATAATCGATTCATCATCACCATCACCATCATCATCATCATCATCAACAGCCTGAAGACGCCCACTGCTGGACATAGACCCCCCATAGAGTGCCACTTTGAGCGGCTGCACCCCTCCTGCATCCATCGGCTCCCCGCGGCTTAAAATAAATAATATAAAATGCGGGATAATCGATTATTATACCATACATTGCTAACAGAAAAATGACTGGTAAATGCACTAAACTCTTCATTCTCACTGAGAAGCACCGAACACTATGAAAAATAATGTGCTTCCCTGCTCCAGGATATAATCTTACACTTTATTTCCGAAGCGGGTTATCTTAGAGCTGGATTTGTGAGTAAATAGGATGTTTTATGTCTTCCGCGCCCTCTACCGATCGCTTTGTGTCGGGAGGTTACTGGAGGCACCTATACTGTACTGTATGCGAATACTAATCATGTACTTAGATGTATTATCTGCTCGACAAAGGGACCCGTTCAATTATGCGGCAGCTGGTTACCATAATTGAAGGCTCTGCAGCTACACCGGATCAAATTAAATATAGAGGTTCCGTCATTATGGAGGTGAAGTTAATTTTGGAATGTTGCGGTTCCAATGTAGATGTTCATTTTTACATTCTTATTTTATAACAAGCAATGTGCTGTGTTTTTTTTTCGAACGAATCATCGTTGAGCCAAATAAGTGCCAGCATTTTGGTCACGCGTCGCATCAGGTTGTTCATTAATAATGTGATTTCTTATATAACATTAGCCGTTTTAACCATTCAAATATTCGGCACATAAATATCGTAATACTACAAGTGCGCCGCGCGTTGTAATATCGACTGAAATAATTTAGATTATATTAATCGCAATCGTAAACTTTATAACTCTGTGCGTTATTTTCCAAGTTGTAAATAAGTAATTTCATATTTTTTTGGAATACTGAGATTTATGTGATAACTTGCAGATCAGACGCGATCACTTCCAAGTTTGTTGTTTACATTCACAGTTCAGTTTGTTTGCAAATTACATTTTCTCAAACCAATTTCCATTAGGAGTCACGCGGCCGCAAAAGTAATATGTTTGCCCAAACTTTAGATGGAACGTAAAACTTTAAACAAAACGCGGAAATGTTGAGCTATACTTACTCGAGGTTTTGCAAACAAATTCAAATGACTATTGTTGACGTCATTGTTGACAACGCTTCATACAAACTTGTGACGTTACAAAAACATAACTCATATTTGATGACTGGCCTGTTAGCTCAGTTGGTAGTAGCTCTGCCTTCTGAACTATAGGTTGTGGGTTCGATTCCTACCCAGGACAAACATTTGTGTGATGAACATCGATGTTTGTTCTGTGTCTGGGTGTTATATTGTATTCTATATATGTATTTACAAACAAAAAGTATCTAAGTATTGTATCAGTTATCTGGTTCCCATAGTACAAGCTATGCTTAGTTTGGGGCTAGATGGCGCTGTGTGAATTGTCCACACGTATTTTTTTTTTTTACTTTTTTTTTATTTTATTTATTTTGGTGAGTCTAGTATCACCACCAGAGCAAGAAAAAAAAAACGCTTAGCGTGCGGAGTGCCATATTTTTTATGCTCTGTGAGTATTACCTACCTATATAATCTGGCGCACAAGAGAAGCGATGAAGACATGCAACTGTTGTTCTACAATTTCTAAATTCAAATAAATACCTTTCCCAACTCCACAGAGCATCTAAATATTACTTACTGATCTGTGCAGAGCATTAAAAAATATGACGCTTTGCGGGGGGCACCTAATTGTTTTTTTCTCTAATCTGTGGGGGCACCACGTTTTTTCTTGCTCTATGCCCATATCTGATGTTCTCCAAACAGTTATTGATCTAACCTTGCAATCGGCGATGGTTCGCGGAAACCTGTTTAGAGTATTTTCCGGAATCGCGCTCACTTTGATGTTGAAGTGTTGATAAACGGATAACTTCTCTCTTTGAAGAGTTTGGAATCAACTTATGTATCATTTTGCCAGTAATAAGATGAAACAAATTTGGGTATTAGGGTAAGGGAGGAGCGGGCTTTGTTGACTGTTTAGATAAATATTTCGCTGTGGCGTTCAATAGGGAAGGCATGTGTTCCAGTGGACTTTCGCCGACTGATTATAGTATCCGATAATACATTGAACGTTGGCGCTCTAGGCTTAGTGTAGGTGGCAGTAAAGGTTCATCCATTGCATTCGTATTCAATACATTCATTAACGTTATGATAATATGTTACGGTGAAGTACGGTGTAATGAGCTGAGACCCTTTTCGCTCGCTGTCGCTCCACTCCACTTTACTCACTCCGCATTCGTTACGCAACTATCACAAAGTTCGAAACTACCCGCCTGATACGCAATCATTACTTAAGTTTGGCTTTGATCACCCTTCTTCTGAAACTATCGACATGATAACGCGGATGGGTTTATTTGTTTTTGAATTTGGTTGTATTAGTTTATGTAATGGTTGGCTGCGCGCAGCCGCGTAGGACAACTTTGGGTTTCTTTGATATTTATATTTCAAGATATCAACCCAAAACCTAAGGTTGTTTATGCAAAGTACCTTTTTAGATATTAGTGATTGGTAATTTGCTGTACATTAACCGGTTAACCGGTGGAGTGCCGATGCCCGGCATAACAATGGTTATTTATATTTTTTCCGAGCGGTACGCGTAGGTGTAAGCGACATTTTAACAATCTCACATAAATTAATTCTTAATGTAAGCTTATTACTCATTAGTTTTTACGTTAACAGAAATGAGATCTAATTTTACTATTAATGTCTGCTATATCTGAGCGAAGGTATAGACTAGTCTAGAAGTTGAAGTCTTTATTTTATTAATAACCATATTTGATATGCACATTTGAAGCGCAATACATCTCTATCAGCTCTACGTGGAGTTCAAAGCAATAAGGAATCTTATATACAGTACAAGAGAAGCTGCTAAGTATGCCATGTATTAGGTATAGAGTTATATTACACTTTTCAACGGTAAGAACTAGGTAACAGTTGGTATAAGATTACTTATAATTGAGAATATTCATGAGTGTTTCATGGGAATAATGTGCGTTAGCATACATAGGTACATTACGAAGACGAATGACATAGAATATAAAGCAGACGAATGTGATTATTTCGGGCGTAAATCAATAATACCCCCACATACCGACAGCCACAACAGCCGCTAGGACATACCTACTGTATCTGTAGATACCTTCAGAATGCCTGCGATATCTGGTGCGGAGGGTAGACAGTAGGGGGTGAGACAGGAGTAGGGGAGCTCGAGGCGGAAGCGCTGCGCTGGCGTTAATTTTTCACCGACGGAGAGGAGAGTGGTGTAAATAATAAACTTACACGGAAAGTAGGCAGCGCTCTGCACTGCAATATTACTTAAATAAGGAACGTATCTATTTCACCAGCAGTCGTGCGCAACGTTGCTGCATAGGTTAAGGCTAGTGTAGTCAGTGAAACCGCTGGACATACATCTCTGGCAGCTAACGTTGCAGTGCAGAGTTTTGGAGTGTGCAATGCAAAGCTCTGTGTCACTAGAATTAAATAGACAGATGCATCACTGAAGTCACATGAACTTCCCGATCATCTATTATGTTGTAACGGGGTGCCCTTTCGGCTAGCTCGCCTGGACACCTCGTTATACAGGAGATCTAGCCCTAGGCTTACGGGAGGCGCGATGAGGGTTGGACCTACCTAAAAAGGGATGAGCCGGTGAGGGGGTTTAGCCCAGAGAAACACGGATGTACATAAATTACAATAAGTGCTTATATATTCACGTTTCTACATTAGCTTCGATTAACACTAGTGGTCCTTAAAACTATACACCAGAAGCGCACGGGAGGGCGATGATACTTGTGACGACACGATCGCGGAACGTCCTCGAGCAGGTAAACGACGGTAGCCTACGAGGACCACGGTACGCGGTGGGCGCGGCGCGGGGCGCGGCGCGGGGCGCGGCGTGGGGCGCGGCGGGTACGCGGCGGCGGCGGTATGGTTAGTGCATGCAGGGGGTCCAAGGGTCAGGCTGCATAAGCTTGGAGCCACGCGACGACCGAGCCCTTGGAAAGGACGGAGTTCATGCAGGTTTTCGGGGAAACGAGGGTCAGGCAGCATAAGCTTGGAGCCACGCGACGACCGAGCCCTCGAGGGAGGAAGGGGGGGCGGGTAGCGGAGAGAGATGATCGGGCTGGCATAAGCTTAGAGCCACGCGACATCCGAAGGCCACCTCTCACCGTGTTAGTATGGAGCAACGGGTTAGGAGCGATTTGCTAGAGACTCTGCAGAGCGGAGGACACGTCTATTCACCGCGGGAGCCCCGAGCAAATGCTCTCCTTGCAGCGGCCGGCGAGGCCTTATAAAGCATCGCCGTGGCGCGACGTATGCCTGTGTGCGTGCGGTGCGGGCGGGGCGGTGAGTGCGGGCAGGAGAAACGGTGCGCGGGGTGCAGGCGGGCCTGTAGGTCCGTTACACCCTCCCGTCTTTTCTGGAGATTTTTACGTAGGAAAAATCACCGTTTTTCCGATACTTAAAATTATACATGGATTTCGCCTTATCACTTTAGCTTGTTCGGGATAGACACTTTATTTTAAAAAATTGGACATGGTTTACATTGTCTAAGTTGGTACATTATTTCAAAAGTATTTTATTTTGAGTATACAAATTATCATCTCTGGACTGGTGTGTCTGGGGCTTACAAACATTTACGGGGTTTTAACTTATAAATACACAAAGTTAACAGGTAAGGAAAACAACTATCGGTGCGTTATAGTGCGGTATACAAACTGGTTAATTAAAACACGGTAGCTTAACCTAAAAAGGGTTTTAACTTATAAATACGAAGTTAACTGGTGGGAAAAAAACATTAGTGCGTTCTGGTGCGGTACGCAAACTGGTAATTTAATTCCAACATAGTATCTTAACCTAAGTATCTTTTGTACTTGATTACAACATTATAGAATTACATAAAAGACTTCGGTCTGGTTAGACACAATAAAAAATAAACTACAATAAAAAATAACTGGGTATTATGTACATTACCTAAGCATTATAGCGATTAGTCAGTTTTTTTTTATTCCGATCCCAGGCGTGATATTATCGGGTTCTTTCGACAGATAGTGTGTTTTTGTACATATTTTCGCGCTTCTCTAAAACGCCTGTTTAAAGTGCTTAAAAGGCTGATTGGTGATATGTCATGGTTGTTTTTCAATTTTTTTTCTATTTTGTGCTGCGGTATGTTTTGTTTCAATTCTGGTGACAATTCTGGTTTTGGACTATGTTTACGGTGTTTTCCAATGTAAGGGGCTTTTAATTTTCTGGGTACTAAATGGTTCTCTTTTATTTTGTTCTCTGGACTTTGTTGGGGTGGTACTGGTTGGTCATTCTTGGTCGTTTTATTTTGTTTTTCATTATTCTGTTTTAATGGCCACTCTATTCTGGCTCCTAGTTTTCCCAATATGTCCATACCAACTATGATTTGCGTTATGTCTGGGTGATATAGCATCTGGTGATTGAATTTATTATTTACTATGCTCATATCTAAGCGCAAAGCTTCCCTTATCTCCATCTTTGTTCCGTTTGCAAGGATAGCGGTTTCGAATATCTGGACTGGTTTCTGGTTTGTATCTTTAAACTTTTCATATATTTCTCGGTTCACATATGATCTCATCGAACCTGTATCTATAAGTGCGTCGTATTCTTTTTGAAGCACTTTAATTTTAAGAAACAGTCGGTTATCTTGTTTTTGTTGGTTGCGCGTGTCTATTTTTAGCGATTCTATTCTGTGGTTGGTTGTCTTACAACACTTGATACTCTGCACACCAAGTTTTCCACAACCGCTGCAAAATAGAACAGGTTTTCCGTGGCATAATCTCATAGAATGTCCTGGTTTGCCACATTGCCAACAAGATGTTTTTGGGTTGTACTTGTAAACGTACTTATCTATCTCTTCCGGTCGGGTGTGGTCTCTGGATGACCATTTATTTCGGGACTCTGCAGGATTTTGATTCTGGTTCTGGGGGTTTTTATTGTAAACTCCCTCAACGTCTGTATAGTGGTCTGCTGATATACTTTCGTAGTCACTTGCTAACTGAACTAGTTGGTGCACGGTGTTGAATTCGGAGCGTTTTATGTAATATTTGTACTTTGCGGACATATTTTCATAAATCACATTAAGTTGTTCGTCTTTTGGCATTTTGCCGTATCGACGCATCAAAGTTTGTATATCTATCAGGTAATCGGTGAATTTCTGGTGGTTATACTGGGTCTTTAGAATGATTTTTCTTAAAAGATCATGTTCATGGTTACTGGTAAAGAATGTTACTTTGAAACGTGTAATAAACTCACCCCAGGATTCGAATGCGTCCTTGTTATTCCGGTACCACAACACAGCCTTTCCTCTCAGGAATCTGGGTATCACTTTAAGCACTTTTTCACTATTCACACCAGTAGATTCTATTAAATCTTCTAGCTCCTCTAGGAACTCCACTGGGTTGTCACAGGTGTCGAAATTCAGGTTCCAGGTTTCTATACTTCGGTCGTATGATTCTGGATGGTTTGACATGTTGGACTGGTCGTCTTTATCATGTCGATCGGTGTCCTTGTCTGGTAGCGACATTGTGTCTTTGTATTCGGGTTCTGATTCACTTGTATTACCACTTTCTTTGGGTATCGGGATTATATCACGGGTCTGGTGTGCTTCAGCTCTTATGGCTTTGGCCAGGTTATGACGTAAGTCTTTTACGGTTTGGTTTTCGGTTGTGATATTTCTTTTTATGCACTCTTGCTCCAATTCAGGTTTTTTCAAGTTGTAGATCCAGGAAGTTTTATCTGACATTAGATTTTTTTTACTTATTTACTTATTTTACGCGGTTTGTTTGTCTGGACTAATTTGATATCCCCTAACGTTAAAATGTGGATTAATAGTTGGGCTGCCTATGCAACGGGCGGCTCCAACCTCTGGGTTTCGGTAACGGGTTTTTTTTTTTGTTGGACGCCAATGTACGGGCGGCTCCAACCTCGCGGTTCCGGTAGCGGGTTTTTTTGTTGGGCGCCAGTGTACGGGCGGCTCCAACCTCGGGGTTCCGGTAGCGGGTTTTTTTGTTGGGCGCCAGTGTAACGGGCGGCTCAAACCTCGGGGTTCCGGTAGCGGGTTTTTTGTTGGGCGCCAGTGTAACGGGGTGCCCTTTCGGCTAGCTCGCCTGGACACCTCGTTATACAGGAGATCTAGCCCTAGGCTTACGGGAGGCGCGATGAGGGTTGGACCTACCTAAAAAGGGATGAGCCGGTGAGGGGGTTTAGCCCAGAGAAACACGGATGTACATAAATTACAATAAGTGCTTATATATTCACGTTTCTACATTAGCTTCGATTAACACTAGTGGTCCTTAAAACTATACACCAGAAGCGCACGGGAGGGCGATGATACTTGTGACGACACGATCGCGGAACGTCCTCGAGCAGGTAAACGACGGTAGCCTACGAGGACCACGGTACGCGGTGGGCGCGGCGTGGGGCGCGGCGGGTACGCGGCGGCGGCGGTATGGTTAGTGCATGCAGGGGGTCCAAGGGTCAGGCTGCATAAGCTTGGAGCCACGCGACGACCGAGCCCTTGGAAAGGACGGAGTTCATGCAGGTTTTCGGGGAAACGAGGGTCAGGCAGCATAAGCTTGGAGCCACGCGACGACCGAGCCCTCGAGGGAGGAAGGGGGGGCGGGTAGCGGAGAGAGATGATCGGGCTGGCATAAGCTTAGAGCCACGCGACATCCGAAGGCCACCTCTCACCGTGTTAGTATGGAGCAACGGGTTAGGAGCGATTTGCTAGAGACTCTGCAGAGCGGAGGACACGTCTATTCACCGCGGGAGCCCCGAGCAAATGCTCTCCTTGCAGCGGCCGGCGAGGCCTTATAAAGCATCGCCGTGGCGCGACGTATGCCTGTGTGCGTGCGGTGCGGGCGGGGCGGTGAGTGCGGGCAGGAGAAACGGTGCGCGGGGTGCAGGCGGGCCTGTAGGTCCGTTACAATGTAAATAATTTATCTATATCAATAAAAAAGCAATCCTGTTCACTGTTAATTGGTAAGCACGTGTAGGTTTTTAAGGAAACAATAATGGGAAACTTATCCCGGTAAATTTCCAGATTTGAGAACCTTTCTTGTGTGAACTTAAGACCATAAAGTATACAATGATTCAGGATGTATGTTTTTTTATTTAGATGATTGTAGCACATGCTCGGTGCAAGCAGCCATTCAAAGTATCGTTGTATGAGGCAGACCCAGCCGATGATGACTTGGAAATTGATAACGTGTGTACCGCCCATTGCAGTTACTCCTGGCCGCAAGTGACAAGACATGCACATCATATATATTATACGTCACTGTTTCCATCACTTGCGCCACATATCCGTGACCATGTCAGTGAGGGGACGCAAATTACGTATTTATCCCGTCTGGAATCCGGCACCGGGCGCATTCCGGCGGTCCCTGTGTGCATTCCGGCGCGGACCGGGCCAAACGCAAAACACAGCCCTAAACCAAAATACATTCACTACTTGCTATGTTATTTTAATTGTGCCATTAATTTAGATGTAAGTTTACTTTATCCAGAGGTCAAAGCTTTGAAAAAATTCGGTCTAAAAATTCAAAGTTTTAATCTCTTTACCCATAAAAGATAAATATAATGCGAAATTAATTTTAATTAAGTACAAACTTTTTAATGCTAATTACAAAACAGTATTAAAAACGGTTGCCACAAAATTAAAAAAATAACGTTTTTTAAAACATCTAAAGCGTTACGGAAATTGCCCAGTAACCCCGTTACATAATTCAGGACGCTTGTCCAGGGTCAAGAGCTAAATTAAAAACAACCGTTGGCAGCACCTACCTACTTTGAACTAAAAAAAAAGTCGTACCGTTAACTTGCTTTGTTATAACATATGTAGTCCTACGTCGTCCTCCTCCTTCCGCGTTAGAACAGTAACGAAAGTAAGCGCTAAAATACCAACTTTCAATATTACACATGAAACTTTCGCTATAAGTAATTTTCTTTATACGAAATTCTTCGTGTTTGGTCACAAATAGCATATAAAATGCGAAATGACAGCATTAGTTTATATTAGGAGTATAACCTATCTATACTAAAAGCTCCTGATGGTGTCTTAAAGAAACGAGAATAAATTAAAAAAGGTAGGTTAGGTACATATCGCGCATTGATTTCTGCGTCACGTTTACTACAACTCCTTTACATAATATGTAACTAATCTTCAACATGCATCATATTCAAATATCATTATATTGAACACTTTGTTATTTTATATTTAAACAAGCAGACCCGCCCCGGCTTCGCACGGGTTAGGTAATTAGTTTTAGTTCCAACACTGTTTATGGGAAAAGGGAAGAAAAGGAAATAGAAGGGAGGCAGGCGAAGTTCCGAAAAATTATCTATAAACATTATATACCGAATATCATTGATATCCATCCCGTAGTTCCAGCGTGATGCGTGTTCAAAAGGACAAACACAGACAAAATAAAATAAAATGTTTCTACTGCTATATCGATAAAGAAGTGTCATCATCATCATCATCATTAACAGCCTGAAGACTCCATTGCTGAACATAGGCCTCTCCCAGAGCGCGCCACCTTGAGCGGCTGCTCGCCTCCTGCATCCATCGGCTCCCCGCGGCTTTCACCAGATCGTCGGTCCACCGAGTGGGGAGCCGGCCTACGCTGCGTCTTCCGGTTCGTGGTCGCCACTCGAGAACCTTTCTTCCCCATCGGTTGTCAGTCCAGTCGGTGGTCGGTTGTCGGAACGAGGAGATCTGCAGGAGAACTAAAGTGACCGATATAGCTCTTAGAATTAGTAAGTGGAAGTGGCAATGGGCGGGCCACATCGCTCGTAAAGAAGTGTAATGCAATCAAAATATTATATTTAAAAATATGCAATGGACTGATAGAGCCCAGCTAGGTACAGTTTTATTATATGTATCTAGATTTTTGTAGTATATTGATGACTAATATTACTGCGTGACTCGGAGAGATATTTGCACTGACTTTACACGGTAGTTGCGTATCACGGTATCACAATTAGTTAGGTTACCAGGTTACAGAATATATAAGTAACTACTATTTCCTAGTGTGTAACGAGTGAGACGGAGAATCTGACCTTCTTACACTAAAACACTGCAACGTGGAAGTTTGCGGCGGCCGAAAGATTCTGGTATAAGAGAAGAAAAAGGGCGCCGTATCACGTATGCCACTTTAATAATACCGTTATTGCTTAGCAATATTGATTCCATACATGAGTACCGTAAAGTGCAGTGGCTTTGTTGGTTTATCGCACGAGTGATAGGCGCAGTCAGTTATCCTATCAAACTGATTTTATTGCACAGCGCTGTGATGATATATTTGCCTGCTCTGATGAACTAGGGGACATCTGTTATAGGGAGGAATCAATTTAATTTGAGGATGTATAGGTCTAAAAGCGGTAAATATAATCCCTTCAGTTAACAAAACCACTCATAGTAAAAGGCAGCTTTAGCAATGCGTTAGTAAACAAGAAAACTCTACAAGAATCTCCTGCACAATATCTTCTGCCTTCGCTTCATTGCACTTTAATAATTCACACTTTAAAAATACTTCAAGTGAAATCGAGGAAGCGGAAGTCAACGGAGCGAGGACTATAACTCACGAACATGAAATATTGTCCTTCAAAGGAGAAGGCTTAATTTTTTGCCTCAATTACTTTACACGGTGACCTAAATTTGTGATCCCGATATTGATTTTAAAAGATTTATTCCCTTCATTTCCTTTTGTTCCAGAGCTATATAAATTTGGTTATTGGCAGCAGATTGGTGTTAATATTCGAGAGATTCAGAGCACCGTTTTTTAAATTTAGTTGATTCCTTATCAACTCTTTCCCTGTTCCCATTTTATTTGGACCAGGCACAGCATACTCTGCACTGTTTTAGACATATATTTTTGTTCCACTCTCGACTGTCAGGTGTATAATTTCATTCCCTTCTTTTTTCATTGATATCAGCCCTTACGCAACTAATAAAATTAAAATTATAAGAGCACTAAAATTATTCAGAATCCTAAGTTGCTTTTTAAACGAAAACTTTTGTCTGTAAATATTTCTAAAAACGCAAAAAGGTAACAATTTCTCATTCCGTTACTGAAATTAGTTCTTCGGCAACACGAATTAGTCAAATCCAATGCATAAAAAGCCGTGGGCAGCTGCAGGCGACAGTTTCAGTCGTTCTTTCCGAACAAACTTCATATAAAGTTGCAGATGCACAAGTTTGGGGAATGTAAACGACACGAAGTAAATCTGAGAGGCGGGCGGTAGCGGCAGCCGTTGAGGTAGTGCAGTAATAGAGAAACACTGTGAAGTCACCTCTGCTAGAGTAAAATTTACACTATGGTTAAGAAAGTCGCTATCACATACTAGACATGGCCTTTGCGATGGTACACCACTACATCTTCCTCAATTTCAGCACTTCATTTTTCATAATATGGTATCAAGACCAGTCTACAGATGTATCAAGTCTGCGGCAGCAGCGGCGGTGGGCAAGTTTGCAACAGAAACTATTGTTTTTACTGGATTTGCCGAAAGTTTCGTTTTTCGCAGAACATTAAGGTTTTAAATTTACTGCGCTTCAGTAATACGACACGTCTGGCTTGTGGCTATATCTTAATTTTAATTTAATTGAAGCAGAGATATACTTATCTGCAATAACTTATGACTTTTAATGAAGTACTTGAATTTGACTAATATAAATACCCAACCACGAAGATTTTGAGCTATTTGTTTATAGGTCAGCTCTGAAACGCAGATTGAATTAAATTTAAGAGGCCTAACCTAACCCCTATGCTGAGGTGGAGGAAGGCAGACATAGGCTGGTCTCAGAAATTGAGAACTCTTTAGAGAGCGTCTCCGAATGGGGTGGGCTAAATCTAGTCCAATTTAACCCCTCCAAGACCCAAGTCTGCGCATTCACCGCAAAAAAGACTCCCTTTGAGGTTGCACCGTTAAGTCCCCTTGAGTCTTGGTATGTTTAACATCATAAATATTATCTTATAACGGTATAATAATGCTCGCGTGTTTTCACTCGGAAGCTTAATGTGTTACCCCAGTGTAATACTTTAATTATAAATACCCCAGTTATCTTTTACGAATCCATATTCATTTTTTTTTGTTCCAAAAATACGTATTTAATAAGGTAAAATATACATCGTATGGTTCCTGTCGTAAATGACTGATATAATATTATAAATGTGATATTTATTAATAGTACAACACACAACAACACAAACACAAGCAACAACAACAAGCACACGCAAAATCAACAAAACAACACAACACAAACACAACAAGCACAAGCTAAATCATTAACTTTAAATTATTCTTCATGAATATACCGAACTGCAATCATCTTCTGTATTTCAAAATTTCTAGTGAGGTCCAGTTTCGGAGTCACCTTAGAGGCCAAAGCTAAACTTGCCTCTAAAAAGCTTGGTGTGCTGAACAAGGCGAAGCGATACTTCACGTCGAGTCAGCGGCTTTTGCTTTACAAAGCTCAAGTGTGGCCACACGTGGAGTGTTGCTCCCACCTCTGGAACGGTGCACCTAAATACTTACTTAGGCCTCTTGATTCTTTACAGCGAAGAGCCACTAAAATTATCGATGATTCAAGGTTCTCCATAATATTAGAACCGTTCGAGCTCCGGAGGGACATTGGTTCACTGTGCATCTTTTACCGCCTGTTTTTTGGGGAATGCTCTGAGAAGCTTTTTGATATCATCCCGGCGTCGGCGTTCTATCACCGTACATCACGCCACCGTCAAAAGGCTCATCCACATATCTTGCAAGAATGGAAATCTCGCACGACTCGCTTCATGCGTTCATTCTTACCACGCACCTGCCAGATATGGAATAATCTTCCCCCGGAAGTATTCCCGCAATGCTTCAATATGCAGTCTTTTAAAAAGGGTATCAAAAAAAGCCTTACTGAGCTGGCAACGCGTCGACAACGCCTCTAGTGTTGCACATGTCCATAGGCTACGGTTACCGCTTTCCATCAGGCGAGCCGTATGCTTGTTTGTCGCTCTTAATATAAAAAAAAAATACAGAAGATGATTGCAGTTCGGTATATTCATGAAGAATAATTTAAAGTTAATGATTTAGCTTGTGCTTGTTGTGTTTGTGTGTGTTGTTTTGTTGATTTTGCGTGTGCTTGTTGTTGTTGCTTGTGTTTGTGTTGTTGTGTGTTGTACTATTAATAAATATCACATTTATAATATTATATCAGTCATTTACGACAGGAACCATACGATGTATATTTTACCTTATTAAATACGTATTTTTGGAACAAAAAAAAAATGAATATGGATTCGTAAAAGATAACTGGGGTATTTATAATTAAAGTATTACACTGGGGTAACACATTAAGCTTCCGAGTGAAAACACGCGAGCATTATTATACCGTTATAAGATAATATTTATGATGTTAAACATAGTTAGTTAGTAGCTCTGCCTTCTGAACTATAGGTTGTGGGTTTGATTTCCATCCAGGACCGACATTTGTGAGACGAACATAGGTGTTTGTTCTGTGCCTGGGTGTTATATTGTATTCTATGTATGTATTTACAAACAAAATGTATTTAAATATTCTATCAGTTATCTGGTTCCCATAAGCAATGCTTAGTTTGGGGCTAGATGCGCGGTGTGTGAAATGTATCACACATATTTATTTATTATTTATTTTAATAAACCTTTTCACTATACTTTAAAGAATACAGATAATCCATTTAGTTACGTAGCGATGCTGTGGCACACTCCCCGCTGTTGACAGGTATGATTTAAGCAAGTCTTGGATATTGTAAATCTCCGTCAACTTAATTCATGTTCCAAAGTGGATTTAGCGAAGCACCGGGGACGTGGGGACGCGGGGACGTGGACTAATGCTGTTTGAGCACCTACTGGTACAACACTAAGGTTGCTCATTATTTATAGGCGGTCGGCTTTATTTGTTTTACACGCCTAGGCTTGAATAGTTGGCCTTTATTTCATATAGGTTACGGACCCTGACTTGCTTCAAAATAATTGACGAAAGCCTCAACACGTAACTCAATTAAATACCCTGGAATAAGTTTGCTGGTTGTAGAACTCAATGAAATAAACCTTGCATTACGTTCGTGTTTCATGCAGTATAACATAGTTTGTAATTAATTGTTATATATACGGGGCATGTAGTCAATTAAATAATATTTCAATAAAAAGATGTTGCTTCTTGTAGGTGTATATTAGTAGTCAAGATAAACAATTAATGTCAATACAAAAATAAACTATTATAAAAGTGCCAGTAATATAGATTACACACCATAGAGGCTTCTCACAAAATAATTAATCCTCCGCAATCGTGTATTCAAAATTAAAACTAATATCTAAATTATCTTTGAGCTGTGGTTATAGTAGTTATAAACCATAATTGCGGGGAATTTGCCTCTAATAAGCCCTCCATGAATACTAGAGCTAATTATAACGAAACACGACTGAACTCTAGGTAATAATATTAGAACATGACTAATTACCTAACGCGCGAGGAATGATTCAAAATAAGATTATAATGCTCTAACAGCTGACTGAAGGGTATCGTGCAAAGTTATATTTATCTGACCCTTTGGCTCGAGCCACGTTTAACGCGTTAAGCTTAATTTATCGAAAGTCCTCATTAAGCGCTTACGATAATACGCTGAATGAAACTACGTTGCATGTGCTGCACTGAGCCCGAGAATTAAAGCGCGACGGGTTATACTGAAAGCGCTTTCTGTACCAATATTTGCAGAATATGAAAACAGCTATACCGTCAAAGCTTTATAAATGCAGTTTAATGCGCAGTGCTGGCGCTCCGGCGCGGCGGGGAAGTGACCTCAGGAGTGCAGTCAGCGTCGGCGACTGACTTATCGCAGTCATTCCTTACTTGAGGTCAAACTAACGAAGACAAGATTTACAACCCCAAGGCGCCAAAACTGCTGTTTCTATTGCGGGAGCTCGCTGAATGCAGCAGTTTGTTTCTTTAAAGATGCAGCTTAATGTGCTGCACCGAGACTCCGTTCTGTTTCAATTACACAGTATCCGAGCTAGCTCAACTCCTTCAGACGAATGGTTAAGCTCTTTCCGAGTACTACGCTAGTAGCTAGCACGAGACTTAAGAATGAAATTATTCTTGTGCATCTGCAACTCGTGCTGAAACGGCAAAAATGGTAGGTAACGCTAAAATTTAGGAAAAAGCTGTTCAATAAACGACTCGATCAGATATTATTTAATAGAATATATTGAGGTGTCATTCAGTCTTGTCGGAACAGTCTACCAGTTTCGTGATCCATTCTGTGTCAATGAGCAGTAACCGGGTGCAAGTGTAGGGTCAGATGAGTTATATGGTCATTCGTTAGGCTGAAGTCGCGCGCCTCAGGACCCAATATGTGGAGGGGAAGCTCATAACTTTACAGATTTTGTCATTTTATAAGGTCTATTCCACGACTAATCAATTCACTGGTTCAGTTAGATAGTCATGTTATTATTTTATGATGTTCTCGAGCGGTAAGCAGGTACACCTACGTGTTGATTGCAGAGATCTCTATCTAGTGTTATAAAATATGCTAATTTACAGTTGATAAAAATAATACATTTTGTTGCGCAATAATCACAAGACAACAACAACGATGGCTTAATTTGCTAATAATAAAGTATACTATGATGTCTGTCGGTAAAATTTTGTAACAGAACTTACACATTATGGCACAGAATGTCTAACAGGTAGCTCTAGCGTGTAGCAGGTGAAACAGACATGACAACAATTTGTACTTAAAAACTACAAGCTCTATAATTTACTCTGACATTTTACAAACATCCGTTCGCCGGACATTTTATTTATTTTTCGTTGCTGGTAATTGAATCCGCGGAACATAATTCCAACGATTGCCAATTTCATTACAATGTACAGAGAATAAAACGAATTTGTCCGCGGAATGGAACGGAAATTGATGATATAAGGTTGCAGAAGGAAGCCAAACCTCCCAGCTTCGGTTCGTCGCAGCTGGATACGTCTTTACCCGGTGGGTTTATTTGTGGTAAACTTGTACCTTTTTGTAGATGAGTGACGAGATGATATGGTTGTTCGACTGATGTTAAGCGTCACTGCCACTCGGAACTATAAAGTTTTGCTTGACATTGCGCTCGTCATTCTGAAATAATCAGCACAGTATATTCTATAGTTTAAAAGGTCTCATTAGTCCAGTAATGTCACTACCTTCAAACCGGAATACATTACTGCTTGCACACTAGTGCTAGATGGTAGAATATGTGGCAAAGCAGCGGTACGGTAGATGAACTTTGCAGAAAAGATCAATGAATAGATTTTGCATAACTAGAATTCCTCCTTAGACTTTTTGATAGAGTAAATATACACTTGAAAACTAAAAAAAAGACCGGTAAATAAATGTTTTTCAGTAAAGGTTTACCAAAGTGTTGTGAGCTAATAAAATGTAAGTAGGATAGGAGCGTGCTACCTCTCGCTTGTCCCGCATAGTTTCGTGTTAGCTTCCTTCCGCGGGCGCCGAGCCGACAACACCGGATATTGAACGAGTTAAACATCTCACAACATCACTAATGAGCTGGAGCTGTAGCTTAAGTAAGCACTAATTAAGTGCAACTAAGAAAACAGTAGCTTGAATAACTAAGTGGCAGTTAAGTGGATATATAATGTTCTCGATACAACGTTCACTGTTTATGGAACTCTAGGGATTACAGGGAGGCGAGCTCGCGGGAAGTTTCAGGACAAAATGTTGCGTCTCAACGTGTCACGAGCAGGATTACGCTGTCAGGTGCTGTATTTGTAGCGAGTTACTAAAAAAAATGTGACGACACGTTTTATGAGATGATAATAATTATGAACTTTAAGGTATCGTTCATGTTTTTCTTATTTTACAAAGGCAGTTTTATCGTGAACTTAGGGTGGGCTTTTTAGTTCGTAGTCAAGGTTAACCAATGTACAAAAATTCTATAAAATTTTGATCATTGGTTAGAATTTGTTGGCATTTTTAACCATTGGTTACCTTAACTACGGATCAAAAAACCTAAGAGTGCTTAGACGTCACCCACGCTCAATCTCGGAATTTCCTTATAACTTGCAGTTTATTGTCCCCGTTTTGCAATCAGACGTGTGACTTCTGGTATAAGAAAATAAATATTTTAAATTATATTAACTTAAAGCTAGGATGTGATGTGAATTTCTTTTAAAAGCGGGATGTAGTGCTGTGCAGGTCCATCTAGTAATTATGTTTGTTTTGCTTTAAAATCCCGCGGCTGTGCTCGCACATGTCGGGGTGGGGAGGGGTGAGGAGAGGACGCAGCGGGAGAGGGGAGGGGTGGCGGCTGAATCTACATCCATTAACGTCGCTGAATTGTGGGGTTTAGGCATATTTGGAATGAAACCGTAGAGAAAAGGTGTAAATGGTGTTTGGTAAGAGTTTCATAAATAATCCTTCCTAACGAAAAGCGTCAAGTGACTACTAGGAAGACTGCGCGCGCACTACTTGCACGCGTCGCTCGCATTTTCCGTTTCGCTTTCATGAGCGCTGACTGAACTAACATTTGATTTAATTTAAAACTAACTTTATCTCCCCGACATAATGCTCAACTTCAATTGAAAATATTTATGAGGTCGTTTTAGTACGTGCTTGGTTTACACGTATAAAATAAACTTTATGACATTTACATAAAGCTGAAGTTTGAGTGACGAAATTTGTTACAAGGTGTTTGGCGGCGGCCCTTTATATTATGTCTATTCCTAAGTGGATGCGTACATTAAATTATATCATAATTACGTCGCCGTAACGCTCTCCTCGAGAAATATTAATTTATGCCGCGCTTTTGTATGGAGCCCGTTAAAATTATTGCTTGTGATAAACTTAAGTATGTTATAATTGTTTTTATTCGAGTAGCAGGCAACGTTAATGGTGTCTCTCCTTTTGGTAGAGCCTTAAGGAATGAGATGTTACGCAATTGAAGCCGATGAATGATGAAACAACGGCAGTTCACAGAAATTTTATACCAAATTGAAAACTACCCCTACTATGAGTTTTATTATACCATACACAGGTATATATTAGAATATTTATTAGAAACCCAGCACAGCGCCATCTAGCGGAAACTAAATGTAACTAAGGATTTTATACAAATATTGTACGATACTCGATGGCAAGTACATTAATGTACATTCAAATACTCTTTTCTTGTCCACTCGATGCCGTAAGTACCATAACAGAATCCATGACATCTCTATCAGAATAATCTAAAAAAATTATAATTGCTGATTTCGGGACCAGCAGTGCTCGTGGCGCACAGAGGCACCGAGTGCACATTACATTAACACGAGTAGGAACGTGGCTAACACCGGCTGAGTGGCTACATTTAATGCACGCGAGTGAAACGAGCAGAATGAGCCAAATGAGCAAACCGAGCAAATTACAATGAGCACCCGACAAACGAGTAATCGGTGCGAGCGACGTTTATAATGTGTGGTACTGATTTATATGAAGCCCAAGAGACTAATAATGTGTTTGTTTCAAATAATACACGATTCGACATTGTGTGTCCTGAAATGACAACGGGATTATGAAATACGAATTTTCTTCGAAATTTTATGAGTAAAATTGTTGAGAAACAAAGCTATCGTGGCTCACTTGATGCCGCGCTCCATTTAGTTTGAAGACCGACGCTTAATGTGTGTTTTAACTTTAGAGTAGAACACTTGAGTTGAGATGGGAACTCGATAATGAAGACCTATTACTTATAGCAAAATCTATCATAAAAGTCTAAATTTAAAACGTAATAGTTATTAATAGAAATTCGATAGTCTTTACGGTAAAGTATATAGTAAGAAAAGTAAGACACAAAAAAAGACAAGTGGATTAATTTTCCGTTTCACTGCTAATCCTTATTGATTATAATAATGTTACGTATAATAAGAGATTGTAGCTATCGGCTGTCGATGATACATCTACAGCCGCTTTGGTTAAAAATAGCCAAAAAGCGATCCTTTCTCAAAAGGGCGATATGTCAGCCGCAGTTAAAGTGTCCTATGAGATAAAGTGTCTGGGGATCAGGCGCGGCGCTAGGCAAACAGTAAAGTGCTCGCTGTTTACGCAGGGATGTTCTAGCTCACATTTACATAATGTTAAAACACTTTTCTTGTAACGAGAAGAACAACACCTATTTTATTCGAAAAGGTCATGAACTCTGACTCAAATAATCATAGATAAGGTTACGTAACCGTACGTATATCGACTTTTTTTGCCAGCTTATCTGTAAATGAATCACAGGTTTATAGCCAATGTAGCCTATCCTTTTAAAAACAAGCCTCGGAGAGTAAGTAGGTACATAATTACTAGTGAGTTGTGACATTGTCATGTCTGCGTTTAGACTAATAGACAGCACGTTTACTAAAAACAGGTAGGTAGCTGGTTATACTCTAGATTTATATCACAAACACAGGAGAGGCGCTGCCTGAGTACTGCGGACCTCTGTTCCCCATAAATGAGACGAGTTTCAAAACTAATATATCCAACTGGTATTGATGAAATAGACAGTCGTGTACAAATTGACAACTACTACAAATCTACTCGCAAACAAATTCCAAAGTGGTGGGGGGCTTGGTCCCCTAGGCCCCTGGTTCCCTGGGTCCGTGCGCCCCCGGATTCCACATTACCGCGTTCGCCCTATTGATACCTTCGGGCTTGTGATTTATCAAGATCATAACTCCTCTTACGGCTGAAACATGACGTCAGGGCTCGTGTGGCGCCGGATATTTATGGTGATAGTTGTTTTTTATACAAATGAGAAACAAGACAAGTCATTTATTATGATGGTAAGTTTTAATTACAGTGCCAATTAGCCCTAAGGTCTGCATGATGATTTACGAAAACGAACATCAGTCAGAGAATACTTCAAAAAGAATAAAATAATGACAGTAATTTCTCTGTATGTTTATAACAGCCTCTTAGAAATACATGACGAAAAAGAAAATCTGACGAAAAATAAAGATCGACATGCACGTAACCTAAGAAACAAAGATAAATTACATCAACCAAAAATAAGATTAACCAAGGTCCAAAAGCAAGGGATATACAATAAAATATGCATGTACAATAAATTACCGTTAACTGTTACTCAGTTACCTACTAACGAATTTAAACGTAAACTCAGAATATTCTTTGAAACAACACCGTTCTATTCCTTAAATGAATTCATGGAAATGCGTCTCACAGAATCTTCATTCAGGTATGAGAATCAAAGTTAGCAAGTGTGTATAATGTATAATTCTATTAATTACCTACTCATTATGACATTGTATCTTTTTTTATACTTTCTTTTATAAAATTAATTGTAAAATTGACGTGCCAAGTGTAACAAACACAGTATAAGGCTAATAAAAAAAAAAAAAAAAGGTCCTGCCAAATAATACTCTGCACTCGCCATTTAAATATGTAAACGAATGACGTGACGAGCTAGTCGTTCGCCTGGTGTTAAGCGTCACGCCCATAACAGATTGTAGTGTTACTCGGAACTCTAAATTAAAATTTCGCGTGACACTGCACACCTCATCACACAGTCTAGAAAAGATTACTAGACTGTGAGATCAGTACATAAATCTCGTTTGCCCAGTAATTTCACTAGCTACAATACCCTTCAAACCGGAAGACAGTAGTGCTTGCACACTACTGCTTGGCGGCAGAATAACTGGCAAGGCGCTTATAAGTTATACTAAAACATATGTTAGCAACGCTTTAGTGACACCTCTATAGTGTTACGCAGTCATGTCTGTGGCTACGCTGACCGCTTGGCGGACCGTATGCTTGTTTGCGCTCTTTAACACAAACAATCTAATTAGTAATAATAATAATAATAATAAATTTTTATTTGGGTTCACTTCAATCGTACATTAACAACATGGGCGTATAATTAATAACTATGTTATTACCAAAAATAACAAGTTGCATGCAAGATTAAAACAATATCATTAATACTTAATCCGGAATACTAAACCGTACCGACATTCAGTTCAGAAAATCTGTATCCTGGTTGTCAGTACAGTAGGCCTTTAAAGGCTTTACCTGATAGTCTTCCAACTTACTAACAAATGAAGCCGTTTTTAACATTGCTGTTTATCAGACTAAAACAGCAACAGTTCTACAAGTTTTAAATCTATCAACTAAAGCCCTCAAGATCGGCCCAATTAGCAAAAATAGTTATGTAAAGAGAAAAACAAAAAATTGCATATTACTATGACTTTAAAATTCTGAGTTTAAAACTAATTCTACCATAACATGAGTACGTCACAAAAGAAAGAATGACGAATTTAACAATACGGTGTGTTGGCACCTAGACTAGAATATCTGTATCCCAGATGCCAACGTCTTCCTGCTAATACTATATAAAAGTTTAATTGATGCGTTTACGTGTTTTAAACTCTCGGTCGATTACAGGCAAGTAGGAATAATTTTATTAGATACAATGATAATTATCACTGGGTACCCACATAAGTTGAGGAAAAGTTACCTACCTCGCGTTCCGGCCAGCAACGGATTAAGACAGGCTACACGTCACAGTTAAAGGAATGCAGATAGCAGTGTAAAAGCAAAGAGTAGGACAACTATGAAGTAATGTTAGATGGACAAATAATATAAGGAGATCTGAGAAAGTGCGTTAATTGAGTGTGGATGAGTATGGGCGGAGTGAGTGAGTATATTTATATATTATGTTGATCGTGAGAGTGGGAAAGTAAGCAATGTATTGAAGAAGAGTGATTTTAATGGTGAGAAAACATTAATACGTAGATACAACTGTACCACAAAATAAAACTTGTTTATTGTGTCTGTATATTCTATGAATGTTAATATCTTACGTACCTACTGTCTGTGCATCTGCATGTCTGTGTTTTCAATTTACCTGTAGGTACTTATTCACATTTCCATTACCAACAACTAACAAACAACATTAGTGAAAAACTATCGTGAGTGACTGACTAATTGGCAGAGAAGGCCCAGCCCAAACCGCTAAGCCTGTGGATATAGAGACTTCGTATTAGGAGAGTGGTGTGTACAGTAGCGTAAGCATTAAGGCCACCATTGTACGTAGTTTGTGCATGAAGAATGAAATAAATAAACATAAGTAAATGGGCTTTGAAAATTGAAGCCCTTAAGAATGCGTTAAGTGAGGTGTTAAACATTAGGTATAAAACCACGGGCCACCTCTAGTAATAAATATCAAAACACGTTATTATCAAAGTAGAATACAGATATATTCGCATTATTAATTCATGCAACACTATTGCTGTTTATCGCGTATCACCTCGAATGGAACTAGCCTGGCCTACAATAACATTTCTTATAACAACATTTCAGCTTGCGAGGTAGATTTATATATAAGATGAAATGTTATCATCCAATGGTTTGACACACTATTTCTAAGCAAAATATACTTAGAAAAGCCTAGGTATTACCTATATTTGATATTCTGCGTGAACTTGGCGTTTCCAATAATCCAGTACATACTCTCGCCACATCAGATGTCTCGTTTCCTCAAAACATGGTATTATTCTTCGAGGTTCGGTTCCAAAGACATCTAACGATATTACCGCAGTACGAGAACAGCGATTTGTCGTGGGCGGTTGAGTCGAACTCAATGATGTCAAATTACATCTTAGAATTACGAAAATAGCCAAATTAATCTAAAGGTATATTAAATTCTGTAGATAGTAGAATTCAATTAAAATCATCCTTTAATGTTTCACGCGTTACTTGGAATCACAGGCACCAACTTATTCCCCCCCTAATTACCATTTTGTAATGGAACACTGTAAAATATCACTGAATATTAATAATCTAGCAGAAATGGCAGCTCCCAGCGCTCGCTGCTCAGTGCGGAAAGCCCAGTATCATTTCTTAGAGTAAATCCCCTTTGCTATATGCACAAGGCACGCTGTATTCCAAACTTTAAGCTGGCTACCAAATACCCGGATTTACGAACACAAGTTTCGAATAGGTAGGTACACCACGCTGCCAGCTACTGTGCCACGAGTTACTGTCCCGCCAGTCAGCTAGTGAGCGGATTCAAAGATTGCGAATTCTAATCTCACGGCGAGATATAGTAGTATAACGATGTAAACTACAAGCGTAGTTTTGGCTTATCTTTTCCGATCCGATTCCGCTGTTATATTCCACCTGCCGGCTGCCTAACTTTCAGGATAACGTTATCGAATCCGGTTTCGTTTCCCATTTGTACGTAACTCGGTAGTTTATTATAGGCACACTTCAGTAACAGAAGTTATACCAATAAGTATAAATTTTGTGCTAGTTCATGGCGCGAAACCTATAAAAAAAGTTCAGCAAAGTTCCCGCGACCTCACGTTGTTATAAACTTGTTCACCTAGTATAATGGCCGTAGTTTTCAAATGAAATATGGTAAATTAAAACGATATAATCGAGTCGGGAAGTTGAACTCGGCGCGAGTGGTGAAACGTGCTGTTAGCTTAGTTTTAACGCAGGTTTTAATATCAATTTAGTGAGTGGCCACAGTCAGCCTCCGTCCCGCGGAGTGAGGAGTGAGGAGTGGGGGGAAGGGGGGGCTGTGGTCGGGCTCGCGCGGACAACACGGGGAAAATAAGGTTTACTGGCTTTACTCCTCCATTTTACGGCTCTGAAGAGTTGACAGTTATGAGCTCAGGATCACTTCGGACTGTCAAACAAGTCGCTTACTGTCATACCTGGATTTGCTGTGATGAAAGTTTTATGATTGATTTTTTTACAAAATTGAGGTAATTCTGAGTGTTTCGTATTCGAAGTTTAGGTATTTTTTAGATAAAGTACCCATGTTGGTCTGTTAAGTGCACGATTTCATCGCAATCGCAATAACAAACAATTTCTCATTTTACAATGGGGAAGTAGAGAATGGGCACTTCCAATTATTTAGGAAACCCTCAGTTGATAGTCAAGTAGCCAATATTGGACTTAACACGTTGCCCAAAGACCTTCCTGTAAATAAACCTCAATGTTCCTCCGAACTTCCCCTACCCTCCGTACAATGGTTGTAAGACCACGTTCTGCACAGCCTCAGAACAGCGATTACCCTCAATTACCTTCAATTACTCACAAGAGGGTCGCGGCGTCATCAAAAAGACTTCTGTGTGTTTGGAAGTTTGAAGCACCCCCGCCCCCGCCGCCGCGCGCGGCTCTCATCTCCCGTTTCGCCGACACAAGACGTTATTGTTCATGATTCGGTTTCAAAGACTCCGAATGAGATTACCGCGGTTACGCGAGGAGAGGAGCCGCGGGCGGTTTAGTCGAGCTACGAACATTCTTACTATTCTTATATAAATTGTTTGCGAGTTATTGTGAATTTTCTTGTTATTTATGTTGACACGGATCTAAGGTCACTCGGCTTTTGTCCCTTCAGGTTAAATCTTGTCGATTTTACTCCTGCTATGCGTAAGGTAGACGATAAAATCAGATTTGTTTTATGTGCAAGCCACAATCGTACACTGCGTCGTTACTTTCCATCAGGTGAGACAGTGGTCAAAAGTTTTGTCTATACGTACAATTAAAAAAAATTGGAACTTTACCCAAATGAGTAAATTTTTTATATAATGGCTTTACATTAGAGTGAAGCAGAGCTACATAAAACATATTTATTGACGCAAGTCATGGAAAATATAAATCTTAACCTCGTGAAGTGAATAACTCTTAAAATGTTTTATTATTACATCGGTTTCCAAAATCAGTTTTGTTTATTTCGTTTAAAAACATACTAACGGAGGACAATGTTAATTAGATATGTAATCCTGTTCGTTACAGCAGAGCAGAGGTAGAGGTGAGCTATTAATAAACTTTATAACAAAAGCAGACTCCATATAGCACCAGGAACGTTAATTAATAAACTCCCCGATTCTCTTGAATAATTGGGATTTGAGTAGAAAACACAACAAACACTATTGTTCAGTTCCGGAAACATCCATACCTACTCGGTATCAAAGCATCTACAGACAGCGGTTCGGATTTAATTAAAATTTAATTTAATTCAAAATGCTTTTCGTTTGATAGAACAATTTAATATCATGGAACAGATTAAAAGCGTCAACGAGACAACAGGTATTGAGATGGACCTGACTCGCCCCCCCTCTCTGTCAGCTTCCTCCAGCCGACTCACTGCTTCTTATACTAAAGACTATTAATAGATACGATTTGATAATCTAATGTATAGAGAACTGTAGTTGTAACGCCGGAGTGTTGTGGCCTCCGTAACACCTGGCGGAATATAGGATATGGTGTAAATACCTATCCTTATTTAATTTTAATGAATTTATTTCCTTGAATCTACGAGTAAATAATTGTATTTCAATTGTATTATACAATTGATAAGTTAATAATTGCATTTCATGGTGTCATAAAGTCTACTCCCTCCAGACAAACCCAGTTCTTGGGGGTCTGACCTAGAGCAATCACACGTGAATTGACTAGAATTAGTACAGACACATAACCTGTTCATGCCTTTGGGAAAGACTTGGAATCTAATTAAAATATCAAATGGATTGATCCATCCAGAACCAGTCGGCCCTCGTTCCTTCTGGAAATGATAGGAGTTAAAAGTTGACACTGCGTGATCTCCTTTTGTCAGCTTGATACTTTGGTATTTGGGCAAGCGGATTTAAGATCCGATGCTAGTGATCTTTGTCGTGTAGTTTTGTGCACTTTTATGAAGATATAGAGATGTTTTGTTTTGTGTTTAGATTATAGAGGCCTCTAGATCACTTTTATAGCCGTCGCTATATTGATTGCATGTACCAAGAGACGGAAATCCTAGAAATTACTTTAAGTAAATTATAGCCAGATAATCAAATAAAGATATAAAATAATGTCATTATATGTTAATGCATCAACCTTTTGCTTCTATCCAACCCTGCAATTCAGCTAGATGCTATTAATACATGAGTCCTGGCTTGCTAGGTAACTTAGGAATTTCGTGAAGTGAAAAACTAGATTAAAATGGAAATTCAGTTAGCATTTAATACAAAATACACACACATTAAAACAGAAAAACACAAAAGAGAGAAATCACAAAAACAGCAAAATAACACAGACACAATAGGTAACAATATATTATAAAGGTTTTGGTGTAATGCCTCCACTGTCGCGCAATATTTGACTTTTCAGTTCAAGTAGATACTTAAATTGAACTGTCAATTATCAATCGCTTCCCTTATAAAACGCCTCAGAAAGGTTGATGAAATCAGATGAATTTCGACCTTCCTTACACACCAGAGAAAAGGGAAAGTTTATGAGATAGCTCGGTGGCTATAGAGCCTTCGAAAGAAGACTGCAAAAGACTGGCTTCTTTGAAGCGGAAATATATATTCATTTATATATATATACGTATTTATATATCAGGTACACAAGGAGAAATAAATGAACAATAAAACTATCAGTATTAGGCTAGATCCAGAATGAATATGAATAGATTTGTTGAATAAAGTTGATGTTTGTCCAATTATATAATAATCAAAATAATGATGGACAGATATTCCAAAGGTATTAGAGCGTTTTAGTTTTAATAAATAGTTCAGGATCTAGCGTAAGTATTCTCCTATAACTTAACTTTTATATGGAAGCCGCTGATATTATGGGCACCATTGCCCCCTCAAGTATCGGTACTATCACTTTCACATCATAATACTTAGATCGCAAATCGATCTTGTTAAACTTAAGACTTCCGGTTAGGTTCCCGGGTAAATCTTCACAAAGATATTCCTCTTTCCGAGGTAAAACAAGACTGACTGCCCCTGGCTGTCATCTCTCCAACCCCAACGTCGTTGGTAGGCGTTTCCTTAGAAAAAACCTCGATTTGTTGATTGGCTAGGGTGGGATTTCAAATGTGCGTCCGCGCAAACGCATACGCTTCTTCCCCAAACAGATGGCGCTAGTAGTTTCCATCCGACCTTTGAAACAATTAAAATAGGTGTATATAACTCACGTAATATACATAATAGATAGTTACTTGTGACGCTTTGTTCTTTGTAGATTTAGTTAACGTCTGAAAGTTTGATGTACATAACATTATATGTATGGGCATGTATGATTTATTAGATAATCATATTTGTTTGGTAAATACTCTCAGTTTATAGTAACCTTCTATCCTGATTTGAATAAGGATAGATTACCATTAATATGATTATAGATGCCTTACTCTTGCTAGTAAATGGGACAAAAACATTATTATCGCGAACATCCATGATAAGCAATCACGTTTCGTGAACATTGCAAAGTCCTAAGTAATAATTCTTTCAAACATACGCGTGGCCTACACGTCTGCTGGAAAGTTTAATTATTATAGATAGGTATAGTGATCTACATGCATTTATAACTACATATGATGCTATGAAATACTTTTACCACCCAGCTTCTCTGTGGTATCCATGCACGTGCAGGCGTAAAACCCAAAGACGATAGTTGATAAAAACACAAGGGTTTCGTTCGCTATTGAAAAGGTTTTGCAGAAACGATAGCAAAAAGTCAATAAATTTGTCAAAGTCTTTTGTTTCTAAGTGCTTGGTCGATTTCTCTTTGGTATCTGTTATTGCTAGCACATGTTTTAACTTTCAAAGAATTCGTGTTATTTGATTCGAGCCCGTTTTACAATCTTAACTGCTTGCAGATGTTCTGAGTCGTTTCTCACGAAACTACTATCTCTAGGTACCTATTTCAAAAACAATAGTATGCCTATCAGTTTGACATGGGCCCATTACATTCCACCCTCTGAAAATTCAGCACGAAGACACGAAGTTGCTCAAGAGATTAAGTTTCACTAACTATAATATGGTACTCAAATAAGTCAAACTGAATTTATTCTATTTCATGTTGTACCTATGTATTTATTTGTTTTAATACTTTACGAATGTATTTTTATGTAGTTAAAAATTCCGTCCACCCTCACACTAGGTATACGTTCTATTAATCATTAAGCCTCTATGTAAACAGTGTTCACTAGCCACCCTCAGACCTTTATAGGTTTTCTATTGGATAACTGTGGCTATTACTTGAAAATATCTGTGGTTCTTGTTAGATAATTATTTGTGACTCTTTTTAGATTTGTTTAGTAAATATGTAGTTTTATTTTTACATAAAATTCGTATTACATTTTTGTTTTCTATTCAAAACTTTACGACCTCAGTAACACCTTGGATAATTGATAGATAAAACAGAAAGTCAATAATCTATCTTTGATTTAAGAACAAGTTAGTTTCTCACTTGGTCTAGCTTTGTAGGTACCCTGGTGTTATCGAGGCGTCTTAGATCATTCTTATAACTATAGTTAATAATGAACAATCAGTGAACGCGTAACGCGTGCGTGCGTATGAGAATCTTTAATTGAATGTTCTCTAAAGTATATAACAGCAAAATGATTAACTGAAAGTTATGAAAATATAAAACCATAACTGATTAAACTGTCTATATTTAAAGTACATACGTCTATAAATTTTTTTCACATGGTGCCTTTCCTGAATGTAAGACTTTTATAATATTTGTCATACATTCTTTAGGTAAGTAGTAGCTCTCTATGATAACCTTTGTTTTGTTTTGTCCGTGTTGAGCCTATGCGTTATACAGTGAAGCATAACAACTAGTTTCTGCCTAAATGAAACTACACTTCGCTAGAAAATGGTAACGCATCTTAATCAACCTAGTAGCGTAGATGCTTCAATTCCGATTTAAAATCATGCTTGTATATATAAAAAATATAAAGCCTTCATAATGGTTAATTTATGCAGAAGTCTCGAACTTCAGGTCTTTATTAAATATAAACATCTGTTATATATATATTATCTGTTTTCTGCTAGTACTAAAGACATCTTAACTGTAAAATTAATATTCTACATAATTAGTCTTATCGGGTTCACATTGTCACCTCAGGCTTTTTTATCGTAATCATCATCAGTCGTTCTCCCTCACTTAGAATTTAGTTACTTAATCGTTTATACATAATTGATTATGTTACATTTATGTATGTATCAATGCCTTTATTGATGCATTTTTATTTATTTACTAATTTTATTGTTATAGTAAGTATTAAGTTTAGTTTGCGTCTAGTTGCCCACCTTTATGAAGGTAAGTATACTTCATATTATTTTACTTAATGAATATCTACATCTATATTTATATATCCACCTTCTTTACCTTTATAGCAACTTTCACTATATTTCTGGGCTGTCTGGAAGACATCACTATAAGTGAAAAGACCGTCCATTGTGACGCTTAAGTTTTAAGTTTCTACTTATCAACTGTTCCTGTGATGTAGTGTTGTAATAGATAGTTTTATCCATTTATCATCCTCATAACTGTCCATAACCATCATCATGACCAGAATAATCATCATCATAACTAAGTATCCATAAACATCATCATAACCATAATAATCATCATCTTAACTATGAATAAACATCATCATAACCATAATAATCATCATCTTAACTATGAATAAACATCATCATAACCATAATAATCATCATCTTAACTATGAATAAACATCATCATAACCATAATAATCATCATCTTAACTATGAATAAACATCATCATAACCAGAATAGTCATCATCTTAACTATCCATAAACATCTTCTCAACCAGAATAGTCATCATCTTAACTATGAATAAACATCATCATAACCAGAATAGTCATCATCTTAACTATGAATAAACATCATCATAACCAGAATAGTCATCATCTTAACTATCCATAAACATCTTCTCAACCAGAATAGTCATCATCTTAACTATGAATAAACATCATCATAACCAGAATAGTCATCATCTTAATTATGAATAAACATCATCCTAAATATAATAATCATCACCATAACCGACCACATTAATGAGGTTTTACCAAACAACCGAATTTCGACTGGTTTCATAACTGTTGGTAGTAACTCTGCCTTCTGAACTGTAGGTTGTGGGTTCAATTCCTACTCAGATCAAACATTTGTGCGATGAAAACCGACGCTTGTTCTGTGTCTGAGTGTCATATTGTATTCTATGTAGGTATATATTTATTTACAAACAAAAAGTATCTAAGTATTGCAGTTATCAGGTTCCCATTGTATAAGCTTTGCTTAGTCTCGGGCTAGAGGGCGCTGTATAAAATGTCCACGCATTTTTTTTTTTTAAATCACCATCAACGTCATAAAAAGCTGTAGGTTCTTCTCTTTACTCAAAATGTACCTACTTAAACTATCACAATAGTCATCATCGTAAAAAGGCTTTACTCCTTTTCTAGAATTTCACTTTTAGTATCAACATTATAAGATATTTATATCCTTAATGATTACCATCATAATAACCTGTAGGTACCATCATCCGTCCTCATAGACCTTGGATTTTACCTTTTTTCATATTAAAATAAAATTAAATTCCCATCTTACAAAATAATCATAGTGTTATTATTTTATTAATTGCTGCATCCGCAACAACCTTGTTTATTTTATTATTATTATTACAATATATATATTGGCTGTTAGCCCACTCCTTAACTACAGTTTAGTTAAACTATTGTTATACATAATCGTAAATATCATCATCGTCATAAACCATAGGATTCCATAACCATAGCCATAAGGTTCCATAGCTTTCCAAATCATCATCACAATTAGCTGTAGTTTTCACATTACTAGAGTTTATTTAAACTATCAATATCTTCATTAAAATCATAATCATAAATACTGTAGGTTCCAAATGTATTTAAATTGCCAATATAAACATTATCATAGTTTCTATAAGCCATAAATTTCGCTCTTTTTTAAAAAAAATCAATTATAATAATCAACCCATCATCATGTTGATCTAATTCCTTTGATAAAGTTTAATTAAGTTATTGCTAAAATCATAATTGTCATTATGGATTTTTCTTAAGCTATTATTACCTTCAATAACAAAATCTCCCTATCCTATCCGTTATCGCATCTTACATAATAATTATTATTTTCTATTGCTTAAGTACCGAGACTGCGTTCGAGCAACCTATTTTGTTTCTCGGAACTGTATAAATTTCTTATCTCTTGTTTGGTCCGAATGTTTCGAGCCGACTACCTGAGTGACAGTAACCGTCCCGAACGATCCTTTTCTGTATCACTATGCCATCTAAACGCCGGTAACTGACGTCTTTGATTACTGCTGTAATAATTCCTTTTGTCGATGATAAGCACTCTGCATTTTGCCTATTAATAAAGCATTAATTGAATTAACATGCCTAAACTGACTCCTACCTCGTTCACTGTTTCTGTTAATCGAACTATTAGTCAAACGCTCATCAGTTCTCACTACGACGTTCTGCTCTATATATCTAAGAAACTCTGCAGCTACAATAATTGTATTGTTATCGATTCCTTTCTAGTAAACTATAGACTATATCCTTTGTGTATCTAGTTATCTATCTGTAAAATGCCGCATAAAACAGTTTATAATGTCCGGACCTCTAAACAGAATTGTTAAAATAACGGTGTCTGTTTATTCCGCAGAATATTCACTCATTGTACTACCTGATCTATTATTTCACGATACTTCTATTATGAAGTATTAAGTCATGAAATTGTATTCCTGAAATAACTGAATGATCGATATATTATATACTAACGTTATCATTTCATGTCGCGTATAGTCGTTTAATTATGTTTTCTTCTAAATTAGCACGTCTATCGTCTGATATCCTGTATTTGTTGTTACGTATTTATTTACACTACTTTATTGATTTGAATTACTACCTTGTTCTGTATCAACTGTCGCCATCCTTATATCTAGTGTAACCTCTTTTCATGCTTCTAGCAGACATAACTGAAATTATCATAATCCCTGAAATAAAGCATTACAATACAAGCACTGAAATACAAACACTGAATTTCCATAATTGAGTAATACTCAAAATAGAATAAATGAAAGTTATTTAATTATATTCACTATTTTACCAAGCAAGTACCAGGTTTTCAAACAGTTTTCACAACAAGACTTTAGTCGTATCTATTATTTTTGTGATCGAAATAAAATAATTTAATTGCAAATTTAAATTTATTAGTTTTGCAATCGTCACAAAATGCGTAATTTTTTTTTAAAATGGATTAGTTTTGTGATCGTCATAAAATAGTAATTTTAATTTAAAATTTATTGTTGTTTCTACGTTGTGTATTTTTTTATTTATTTAACCCAAATTGTTTTATCTAGAGGTAAAGCACTTTTGGCAATACTCTTTTTCTAGATCCTTGTCCACGGTAACATATGAGATGGACCTGACTCGCCCCCCCTCTCTGTCAGCTTCCTCCAGCCGACTCACTGCTTCTTATACTAAAGACTATTAATAGATACGATTTGATAATCTAATGTATAGAGAACTGTAGTTGTAACGCCGGAGTGTTGTGGCCTCCGTAACACCTGGCGGAATATAGGATATGGTGTAAATACCTATCCTTATTTAATTTTAATGAATTTATTTCCTTGAATCTACGAGTAAATAATTGTATTTCAATTGTATTATACAATTGATAAGTTAATAATTGCATTTCATGGTGTCATAAAGTCTACTCCCTCCAGACAAACCCAGTTCTTGGGGGTCTGACCTAGAGCAATCACACGTGAATTGACTAGAATTAGTACAGACACATAACCTGTTCATGCCTTTGGGAAAGACTTGGAATCTAATTAAAATATCAAATGGATTGATCCATCCAGAACCAGTCGGCCCTCGTTCCTTCTGGAAATGATAGGAGTTAAAAGTTGACACTGCGTGATCTCCTTTTGTCAGCTTGATACTTTGGTATTTGGGCAAGCGGATTTAAGATCCGATGCTAGTGATCTTTGTCGTGTAGTTTTGTGCACTTTTATGAAGATATAGAGATGTTTTGTTTTGTGTTTAGATTATAGAGGCCTCTAGATCACTTTTATAGCCGTCGCTATATTGATTGCATGTACCAAGAGACGGAAATCCTAGAAATTACTTTAAGTAAATTATAGCCAGATAATCAAATAAAGATATAAAATAATGTCATTATATGTTAATGCATCAACCTTTTGCTTCTATCCAACCCTGCAATTCAGCTAGATGCTATTAATACATGAGTCCTGGCTTGCTAGGTAACTTAGGAATTTCGTGAAGTGAAAAACTAGATTAAAATGGAAATTCAGTTAGCATTTAATACAAAATACACACACATTAAAACAGAAAAACACAAAAGAGAGAAATCACAAAAACAGCAAAATAACACAGACACAATAGGTAACAATATATTATAAAGGTTTTGGTGTAATGCCTCCACTGTCGCGCAATATTTGACTTTTCAGTTCAAGTAGATACTTAAATTGAACTGTCAATTATCAATCGCTTCCCTTATAAAACGCCTCAGAAAGGTTGATGAAATCAGATGAATTTCGACCTTCCTTACACACCAGAGAAAAGGGAAAGTTTATGAGATAGCTCGGTGGCTATAGAGCCTTCGAAAGAAGACTGCAAAAGACTGGCTTCTTTGAAGCGGAAATATATATTCATTTATATATATATACGTATTTATATATCAGGTACACAAGGAGAAATAAATGAACAATAAAACTATCAGTATTAGGCTAGATCCAGAATGAATATGAATAGATTTGTTGAATAAAGTTGATGTTTGTCCAATTATATAATAATCAAAATAATGATGGACAGATATTCCAAAGGTATTAGAGCGTTTTAGTTTTAATAAATAGTTCAGGATCTAGCGTAAGTATTCTCCTATAACTTAACTTTTATATGGAAGCCGCTGATATTATGGGCACCATTGCCCCCTCAAGTATCGGTACTATCACTTTCACATCATAATACTTAGATCGCAAATCGATCTTGTTAAACTTAAGACTTCCGGTTAGGTTCCCGGGTAAATCTTCACAAAGATATTCCTCTTTCCGAGGTAAAACAAGACTGACTGCCCCTGGCTGTCATCTCTCCAACCCCAACGTCGTTGGTAGGCGTTTCCTTAGAAAAAACCTCGATTTGTTGATTGGCTAGGGTGGGATTTCAAATGTGCGTCCGCGCAAACGCATACGCTTCTTCCCCAAACAGATGGCGCTAGTAGTTTCCATCCGACCTTTGAAACAATTAAAATAGGTGTATATAACTCACGTAATATACATAATAGATAGTTACTTGTGACGCTTTGTTCTTTGTAGATTTAGTTAACGTCTGAAAGTTTGATGTACATAACATTATATGTATGGGCATGTATGATTTATTAGATAATCATATTTGTTTGGTAAATACTCTCAGTTTATAGTAACCTTCTATCCTGATTTGAATAAGGATAGATTACCATTAATATGATTATAGATGCCTTACTCTTGCTAGTAAATGGGACAAAAACATTATTATCGCGAACATCCATGATAAGCAATCACGTTTCGTGAACATTGCAAAGTCCTAAGTAATAATTCTTTCAAACATACGCGTGGCCTACACGTCTGCTGGAAAGTTTAATTATTATAGATAGGTATAGTGATCTACATGCATTTATAACTACATATGATGCTATGAAATACTTTTACCACCCAGCTTCTCTGTGGTATCCATGCACGTGCAGGCGTAAAACCCAAAGACGATAGTTGATAAAAACACAAGGGTTTCGTTCGCTATTGAAAAGGTTTTGCAGAAACGATAGCAAAAAGTCAATAAATTTGTCAAAGTCTTTTGTTTCTAAGTGCTTGGTCGATTTCTCTTTGGTATCTGTTATTGCTAGCACATGTTTTAACTTTCAAAGAATTCGTGTTATTTGATTCGAGCCCGTTTTACAATCTTAACTGCTTGCAGATGTTCTGAGTCGTTTCTCACGAAACTACTATCTCTAGGTACCTATTTCAAAAACAATAGTATGCCTATCAGTTTGACATGGGCCCATTACAGTATATCTGCAAAAATATTGTAATTATTAGCAACCAGGGGGGGGGGGGGGGGGGGGGGGGATTTGAACCTGCACCTTACAGCATGAATGCTTAATTGATTAGGTAAAAATACATGTATAAAAGGACAAAAATGTAGCTTTCAAGTAAAACCCTGTAGATACTTTTATCAATCGCGTAAAAGTAGCAACTTTTACACACTGATATTTCCTGATAGAGGGAGACCACTTTTAGGGACATGTCCAGCTATTTTTAACATTGAATAATTGAGTTTTCTTTCTTATTGTTTTAATGTCTGATGGCAGTATCTAAGTTACAGTTTCATTATTTTAGTGTAGTCGTTAAAAGTAGCTTTTATTTAAATTGTGGTTGCTGTATGCAAAGTTCCAAAGCATTACTTACATAATGAGTAGAGTAATGTAACATTTAGTAGCAGTTGGTATAAAAAAAAATTAATTAAAGTGTGGACATTTGACACAGCGCCATCTAACCCCAAACTAAGCATAGCTTGTACTATGCGAACCAGATAACTGATAGAATACATAGATACTTTTTGTTTGTAAATACATACATAGAATACAATATAACACATAGACACAGAAAAAACATCGATGTTCATCACACAAATGGTTGTCCTGGATGGGAATCGAACCCACAACCTATAGTTCAGAAGGCAGAGCTACACCAAGTGAGCTAACAGGCCAGTCAAGTCAGTGTGATTGCAAATGTATGATTTAGTAGTAGCTTAATAAAATTAATACAAGATGTGACTGTAACAGTTAATAGTAGTAAAAATAACCAGCTTCCCGCCTCTCAGTGCCTCGGTAAAGCATATTAAAGTATCCTCAAATAAAGTGTGAGAATATCCAGTCCGACACTGAGCAAACAGCGTGTGATTCCAACATCTGTCGCCACCTGGAACTACGGAGGAAATATCTGGAGACCCGGACAGGTACATGTACCTACCTACCTCTGTACCTACTTAAGTACATACCTATAGGATGTGGAAATGTTCTATATAGAGATCTAGAGAGATGCTGAATCAGCTCACCATTTTACCACTGTGTTCGGGTGTATGTACGTATATTATTAAAGTGGGAATTGTCATTTACTCATAATATTTCGACAGACCATAGCAAATACTATTAATGCAGAGAATTTTGAACTGTATTACATGTCAAATAAGCTAAACTATCCAAAAACAAAAAGAAAACAAGAGCGTCGAGCGTGTAGCTCTGTAACCCCCACGCCGGTAATCGACACCCGCTCGCAACCTTCGCCGAAGGATCCCACATCCCGATATTCATAAATATTGATGTATTTCGAATGGCGAAAGGAAAATTGTAACGACTAATAAAAACTGTTATTTTTACGACGCCCGCACCGAGTGTTGATTATTTCATGAAACGTAGCCTGAAAATACAGCCTGGAGGGCCGGTGTTTCGGTTTACAGCCCGCGGCTTGATCGGTGGGTTACAATTGATGAGTGAATATCATACATACGGCGCGTGATCTTGGTTTACCACCCCTGTTTATATGCTAACTGCTAGAAGCCTGTGGAAGGTGCGGCTCGCTCTTGTTTCACGGGCTTTTTGTATTCTCATCAAGATTTGATCGCTATCTGAGGCGATGGACGGAAGAAATGATTTTGTTTAGATAGAATACACTTAATGTTTTGTAAAGATAAAAGTTTGATTATCGGTGACCGTATAATACCTACACTTCAACAGTAAACATTTTGGAGCCCTTGTGCGCTTGTAAAATGACTTGTTACCGAATATAGGAGGATGGATACTCGTCCCAGCTTCCAAGTACCTTTAATATGATTCCGAATGAGCTGCGACCGCACGGCGCGGTGGGGAGGTCGTACCATCAATATTAATGCGTGTAATATCGACGCATGAGCTAGGACGCACCGCGATTGCCTAATGGCGCTCATTTGGATTGGAATCCCGAGTAATTACTTGTAATCTTATTGATGCGGTAATTATTATTAAATCACCAGTGAATTTTTTACCATTTCCTTTTAATGTGAAGTCGGTGCATTAAGATATTAACTGGTTGAACGAAATTCAACGTAGACTACGTTAATATTGAAATTGGATTCTAAATACACTAAAGGCTCCTTTTGCAATACAAAAAATCAGCGTGAAAGTAGCGCTCATAGCGAAACACGACTAGTCGTTTCTAATCGATCGGTGAAATTAAGCAATATTCGCTGCGGTCACCACTTTGATGGGTGACCGCTACAGCAAAAAGTGGTATTTATAACTGAGCTCTACCGTGCTTCGGAGGACATGTTACGCCGTCGGTCCCGGCTTTAATCATAAAACAATAGTCGTTAAGCTAAGTCAGAAGCCTTTGGGCGGCCTTAAAACTGTCACCAGGGCTTGCCACTTGCCTACACGAGAAGAAGAAGAAGAGTGAAAGTTTTATAATTGTACTGGTGGCGCCTCATGGTTTTACTCGCTTTTTACCTGTTCTCCTGCAGAAAATCTTAGTTTTCTGGAATAAAGTTTACCATATTGATCTTGGTGGTCATCTTGGTAGAGATGACAATCTAAAATAAGTTCAACCGTTTTGGCATGAAAGGCAAACAAAAAAAAAAACGTACTTACACCTAGTACCTAGTAGTTGCTATACTCTTTGCTTACACCATTTGTACACTATGGAAGCAACAAAAATATATGGATCTGAACCGGAACGTTTCACTTTTACATATTAGTGACGAGTGAGGCAGCAGCATTCCTTCTCCATTTTTTTTAGCAATCACCAAGCCGCTTGGCAAGCGTGGCGATAATGGCTAACCTTCCTTATGATAAGGGTCCAAAGTGGCGTTTTAAGGGGGGAGCCTTTGTTCAGCGTTTTCCGGTGTTTGATGGGATATGAAGAAGTAGGGGTAGTAGGTACCCAATAATATATAACTAAAGTAGTAAGCAGCGTGGCAATGCAATGTTAATTAAATTAGGATTTTCAAAAACAAAATTTATAAAAACTATAAGATTACGTTGAATATTTTTCAATAAGTGTAAACGACTGGTCCGCCCTGCCTCCGGCGGGCGGGCGGGTATCCGGTTCGCTGACCAGCCATTACATCGTTAAAAACGTCCGTCAATATTAATCGACCCCGTGAACATTCATGCCGCGTCACCCTTTACTCTCTCCCTGACACAATACATTTGCCAACACAGTGGATAAACTTCTTACAAAAGATGTGGGTCTAGATCACAGATTATATAATAATATACTTATAGTCTAGTCGGGATCTAGCATATAAATTAATTTGCGATGTGAAAATGCGTGATCTAACCCACTATCGAAATGAGGTAGAATGAGTTCGGACAAAAATTATTCTGCTGTGAAAAAGTCTGACAATATTTTGTTTTTCTACGATACGAAGACCGCATTGAACAAAGCAAGGGATAGTTGCTTTAATTCATTAAATAATAATTTGATCATATTATTCTAGTCAAGATTAACCAAGGTAAATGTCTCTGTGTGAGTCATTTTTTTAAAAAGGTTACCTACTGTTCTGCTAAGCAAACCTTTCAGTGCCCCTCCCCTCCCCTCCCCCCCACAGCTCTTAATATCAGAATGGATGGCGTTCTATTAACATCATCCTCTATGTAAACTGAACCGATGTTTTCAGGACGACAGGACGTGAGAGTAATTTAGAGCTTATTGCATATCAGATATATTATTATTACATTTATTACTGCGATAATATCTCGATCGTTTAAAATATTATGTAGCTTCGATATTCGGCATTCATTTGACATTACATAATTACATTTATACACACACTCCACTATAGCGTCGTTGTTTTATGATGGGTCAACGATCTTGAGGTCTTCAAGTCAAAAGTGATTAGGAATGGCGTACCATCGTGGACCGCGTCGTAACTTTCCATCAGGCAAGACTATAAAAATATTTAAAAAAATATTTATTGGCACATTACCACAGGTGCCAATAAGTATTTTTTTATGTACACGAATGATGTGACGAGCGAGTCGTTCGCCTGGTGTTAAGCGTCACGGCCGCCCATAATAGATTGCAGTGCCACTCGGAACTCTATATTAAAGTTTCGTGTGACACTGTGCACTGCGGATGTCATCCTGAGACATCAAAAACTGATCTCGCATAATAATCTTTTTCTAGGCTGTGAAATCAGTTTTTGAGTCTCATTTGCCCTTCAAACCGGAACACAGTAGTGCTTGCACACTACTGCTTAGCGGCAAAATAAGGTGCAAAGCGGTGGTACCTACCTAGACGAACATTGCAGAAAAGTCCTATTACCTAGTATAAACGGTTCTTTAATGTGTTTTAAATAAAAAACATAAAAGAATCGTTGGCGGATGATATTCAGAATTTTAATGTATGAGTTACACTTCTTCTTCCTCATCTATAATTAACTGGTTTAATTACATGCCTTACATTCTGGGAATTTACAAACTAGTAAAGTATATGCAAACATAGTCTTAAGAGTAAACATTGTGAAAGTGATTCGGTAACAGGTTAGAAGCTGTAGATACAAACAACAACAGAACTTGGTTAGCAGTCAAATAAATCAACACTCACGCGGCGAACTTCCGAGGGGGATCAGGCAAACAATTTAAACCTTAATGCCTGTAGACAGATTGAATGAGATAACGTACTTACCCACACTTCCAACTCACGGCTTAAGTATACTGTAATTTATACCCCGAGATAAACATTAGAAATTAAACCGTACTTTATTTAAAAATGAGTCTTAAATACAAAATCAATTGAATTTCTGATTACACCAAACCGCAGTTGGCCTGCAGCTTTTTTCACATCTAAATAGGCCGGCATTTGACCGCAATCTCACCTGATGGGAAGTGACGACGCGATCTACGATGGTACATGCTTGCCTAGAAGACTCGCGACTTGAAGAGCTCTAGATTGTACTTACCGGGAAACTAAGACGCTGGTAAAGTGGTAGTGGTAGTGGTAAGTGGGGTATTTCTTTGCTGCTCGGATTATAAATGTCGGGACAAACCACTTTGTGCGAATCGAAGGAATATCAACCATATATGGATGGCGTGTAGCTGTATGTCTTGTCGTCCGATGGTGGAATATAATTGTGTAGCTCCGCACCACACTCACCGAAATGTAATTTGTAGAACACTGCAGAGCTTCGTTGAGCCTACACTCTCTCCCCAAGTCTCAACAGTGGAACTTTTGGGCTGCTGACATGTTAGTCTAACCTATTTAAGGATGAAACTCTCTGATGTGAGGCAAAATACAACGTTAGCCAAGAATATGAATTTATGAAGATTTGCCCGAATTTGTCTTATCCAGCGCGCACTGTCACCCGGGAAATGGCTTCTACGGTGACACTATTATTACTTCGTCAATTTATTTTGTAAATAAGTAAGCTCTTGTTTTTTTTTGATGATTATCTAATACAAATAAAAAAAAGGTACTATACTGAATTTTAATTTAGTCAGTACATTTTTTATTATTTTGACACAGCTAAAGCAGAATAGAATTTAAGAAGAAAATGTATTTCTTCTTTTATTAAAAAATACAGTAGCGGTCACCGCGCGCGAGTGAAACGATGTCGTTAAATAAATCGCGGGTGTACGCTGTTCGTTTGTTTTTGTCGTTAATGAAGACAAACAACGCCGTTACACCGCGATTACAATAAAATGGGAACGAAACGAAATATAACCTTTGTTTGTTGTTTTATGTGATGATTTCGATATTGGCTAGCGAGCCTGCCAGCCCACTCGTTCTGGTAGCGCTCGTAGCGAATCCCGTCTAGCCGTTTAACTTACTGTAAAACTGTGTTAGTAGGGGTTAGTGAGCACACACGAACAAACAAACAAACACACACAAAAACAGACCTTCCCCGTCGGAAAACATCCGCTGGTAAATCTCGTCACAATCTGCAGAGAGACAAGATTCGTTACTGTGACTATTCAATCAAATTACAAACATAAAATTAAGGTAATAGAGTTTTGATTGAGTTACAAAACTTCACCAGAAACACCGACTTCACCCGAGCCGGTGCGAATGGTTCCGTCAAATTTACACGTGCGCTGTGCGGAAACATCGGTTAATGAAGTCAAATTACTTTCATTGCCATTCCGGTCCCGCAAATTATTACTAACTTTTTGCCAAAGACTTGAACGTACTAATTTTGATAAACTGAACTCCACAACTTTCCTTTTAAGTTTTAAGCTGAACATGCATCTAAAGATTACACTGCCAAGAAACATTTTAAAACTTCGGAAAACTAGTTTTTCTACTCGAACGGTTCTAAATGCTCTGGAGGCATCTAAAGTAGTGGTAGTGGGTCTACACCTAGCTAGAGCTACGGTATAATTTGTAGAGGTGCGCGCGACCTGGCACCGCGCCAGCTTCCCGACCGACTTGTGTCGAACGATCGAACCGACCGGATCCGTTGATGCAGAACTGCATCTCGGGAGTAAGAGTTACCATTAGTATTCTTTCGTCGTGCGAGTAATGAGAATATTACAGCACCTCGCCTGGGCTGTGAAATGATCTCGAGTTGCCACCGTGGGCCTGTGGACCTGTGGGCTTGTGAGCTTGTGCCGCATTTTCCGGGTTATTTATAGCATTATGCGAGTAGATGGGAAATGCGATTTTTTTCATAAATTAACGATGATTTTTTGGGTTCCGTACCCAAAGGGTAATACGGACCCTATTGCCAAGGTTCCTCTATCTGTCCGTCTGTCACCAGGCTGTATCTCATGAACCGTGATAGTTAGACAGTTTAAATTTTCACAGATGATGTATTTCTGTTGCCGCAAAAAATACTAAAAAACAGAATAAAATAAATATTTGAGGGGGCTTCCATACAACAAGCGTGTTTTTTGCTCGTTTTTATAGATAATGGTACGGAACCCTTCGTGCGCGAGTCCGGCTCGCACTTCGCCGGTTTTTTATTTGTTCATGTATGTTTGACCTAGTGGTAATTGTTACGAAAATTATATGCCTTCCTACTTTGAGGTAGCAACAAACGAGAGCTGCAGCATTCCGTAATAACCTGTAACGTTGCGGTGTTGTCAAAGGACCAGATTTACGACAGCCCATAGCGGCAGTATTAAAGCTAGCTTTAGTTGCTCACGTCGTGAAAGGTGTTAATATTACATTAAATAACTTTAATGTAATAAAAATACCTTTATACTTATTTAGAACCAAGTAGATCGAAAAAGATTATTGTAAAAGTTAGTTTAAAAATAAAAGCACATTATCCGTTAAAAAAAGACTATAATAAATCTAGATATAGCTCCAAAATAATCCGAAATAAATCCCTAGTCAGCAAATTTGCGGATTGAAATTCACATTAGTTCATAAACTTAAGACTGAGCGTATCATTATTATTCTAGGTAAGTATGTGTGCAATAGCCACTCTATGTGCCGACGAGCTTAGCTTTGTTTTATGTAACCAAATGACGTTACGGGCTAGTTGTTATATAGCTACTGCGTAACACTGAGTTGTAGAATGAAATGAAGCCTTGTGAAAGATAGGTGTTTAACAGATTAATTTGTAAAGGAAAAATTTGAATCACGAGCGGGACTTGAACCCGCATCCATCCGTCCCTAAAGCCGGGACATGCTTTACTTAAGCTACCGTGACAAGTGGTCTCGTGTCCGAATTTATCCTTCACCTTTTTACAACCAACTTACGGGATTGGCAGCGCCATCTATTGAGAAATTCTTAAGAATTATCCCATATTTTATGTGTTTAACAGTCGACACTTATTATGCCTTGTAGTCCCGGTTTCTCATACGTTTGTTAAAGTTAAACTCAACTTCAAAATACTGAACGCTCATTGGTTACCTGTTGATCATCGGCTGTCATCAACCCAGGCGCGGATCTACTATAGTGGGCAAGGTGGGCATGCCCACCACCTTAATTGAGGTGGACAGGCTCATATGCTTTATGAAATCAAAAGTTAGCTTTGTTTTCCTCGCGTGGTCATATAGGTACATGACCAGGTAGTCAAGTATGGGCAGATAAGGTGCAGCTGCCCCCTAGCAATATTTTTTTTTTTTTTTATGTGATTGAATGATATGACGAGCTAGTCGTTCACCTGATGTTAAGTGACACGGCCGCCCATAACAGTTGCAGTGTCACCCGGAACTTTAAAACAATAGTTTCGCGCGACACTGCACTGCGCACGTCATCCTGAGACATCACCCAGTCTAATAATCAGATTACTAGACTGAGTGATCAGATCATAAAGTCTCATTTGCCCAGTAATTTCACTAGCTACAATGCCCTTCAAACCGGAACACAGTAGTGCTTGCACACTACTGCTTGGCGGCAGAATAACTGGCAAAGCGGTGGTACCTACCTAGACGAACTTTGCAGAAAAGTCCTACCACCTAGTAAAATATGTTGGTAATAGTGGAAGTAGGTATCTACAAGTAACGTTGCATAACCCGCGTGCCCCATAAGGAAGAGCAGCGCGTACGCGTATATAGTATACTTGTTATGTTCTCCCAGCTTGGACCAATCATTATTCTAGTCAACGGCTCTAACTAGTCACTGCCCGCCACATAGCGTCATAGCATAGCATTATAGCAGTAAATTTGACCACTAGACTGTTCATACTAATATGAGAGAGTGTGAGCAAAAGCGCATCAATTTCAGCCTTTTCTCCGACAGAATCGATACAAACAGTTTCATATATTTATCTAACATTTCATTAAGATAGGGAAAGCACTAATTTTATTAAAAGCAGCAGAAGTTTTAGGTGTTTTATCACGATTTATTAATAAATATGCAAATTTTTGGCGCTCGCTTCGCTCGTGCAATATTACCTAATATGTAATTTCTTGCAGTTAACGGTTCCGACATATAGTTTTGAGCTTACTTTGCATGCGTTTTCTTCTTGTGACTCATTTAATTTTCAGATTGGGAGTTTTAATATTAAAAGTCGCTAAAATGTTACGTGTTTTGTCTTGATTTATTTTAAAAACAAGCTAAATTTTGGCACTCGCTTCGCTCGCGCATTAAGCTCTACTGCGTCGGTAATGGTAATCAAGAATTAAAAACCAGCTTCAAAAAAGTTCCTCCACTGCACAAAATTCTGGTTACGCTCTTGCCCATGGCCGTAGGCAAACATAAACATTTTCACGCTCGCTACGCTCGCGCTTTTGATATTTCTACTGTATTTTGTTTTATAACAAGCGCGTTTGTACTGACTGAAATGTAATTAATGTTTAAATTGCCTTACGTGTTTTGTGCAATACAATACGGCAAATATAAAAAATTTCGCGCTCGCTTCGCTCGGGCTTTTCATATTTGTACTGTATTCATTTTATAACAAGCGCGTTCGTACTAGCTAAAATGTAATTCATGTTTGAATTACAACATTTTGTTTAATCATCTAATTGCAGATTCTTTACCAAAATTACTAATCGATTTTCGACAATTATAGTCATCATTAACAGCCTGAAGACGTCCACTGCTGAACATAGGCCTCCCCCAGAGCACGCCACCTTGAGCGGCTGCTCGCCTCCTGCATCCATCGGCTCCCCGCGGCTTTCACCAGGTCGTCGGTCCACCGAGTGGGGGGCCGGCCCACGCTGCGTCTTCCGGTTCGTGGTCGCCACTCGAGAACCTTTCTTCCCCATCGGTTGTCAGTTCTACGAGCGATGTGGCCTGCCCATTGCCACTTCAACTTACTAACTCTAAGAGCTATATCGGTCACTTTAGTTCTCCTGCGGATCTCCTCGTTCCGGAGCTTATCTCGCAGGGAAACACCGAGCATAGCTCGCTCCATAGCTCGCTGCGCGACTTTGAGCTTACTAATGAGGCCAACAGTAAGAGACCATGTCTCAGTTCCATAAGTCATCACTGGCAACACACACTGATTGAAAACTTTCGTTTTCAGGCTCTGCGGTATTTTGGACGAAAAGATAGGACGAAGCTTCCCGAACGCTGCCCAGCCGAGTTGGATTCTTCGCGCCACCTCTTTGTCGAAGTTGGACCTACCTAATTGGACAATCTGTCCTAGGTAGACATACTTGTCGACAACTTCGAGAGTATCGTTCCCAACAATTACCGGTATAGGTGGAACATGAGCATTAGACATGATCTTTGTCTTGTCCATATTCATCTTAAGACCAACCTGCTGGGAGACTCTACTGAGGTCGTTGAGCATGGTGCTAAGGTCCTCGAGCGATTCCGCCATTATGACTATATCATCGGCAAAACGAAGGTTAGTGATGTACTCGCCATTTATGTTGATGCCAGATCTTTTCCACTCCAAGAGCTTGAAAACATCCTCCAATGCGTTTGTGAACAGTTTCGGAGAAATAACGTCTCCCTGTCTCACGCCTCTTTGCAATGGAATTTGTTCCGTACTCTGGTCCTGTAGTCGGACTGACATAGTGGCCTTACTGTACAAACACTTCAAAACTTCGATATACCTATAGTCAATTTGGCATCGCTGCAAGGACTGCAGCACCGCCCAAGTCTCGATTGAATCGAAGGCTTTCTCATAGTCCACAAACGCTAGGCATAACGGCCGATTATACTCTTCGGTCTTCTGTATAATCTGGCGCAGCGTATGGATGTGGTCTATGGTGCTAAAGCCTTTTCGGAAACCGGCTTGTTCGGGAGGCTGGAATTCATCAAACCTGCGTGCGAGACGATTCGTAATGACTCTCGAAAACAGCTTATACACATGACTCAAGAGCGAGATGGGCCTATAGTTCTTCAATAAGGTGTTATCGCCTTTTTTGAAGAAGAGCACCACCACGCTCTTGTGCCATGCCTCTGGCGTTGTACCTTCAAGGATGACAGAATTAAATAACTTCTGGAGGACTAAAAGTACCGGTCTACCACCCGCTCTGAGAAGTTCAGTCGTAATTCCATCTTCACCTGGTGCCTTGTTGTTTTTAAGCTGTTTGAGGGCCATTCTAATCTCGTACAGGCTGACGTCCGGGATATCTTCGGTATAGTGTCGGACTAACTTGGCTCTGATGTCCTGAGCTGTGTTAGTAGCGGGCTTACGTGTCGAGGTGTATAACTGTCCATAGAAGTTCTCGATCTCTCTCAGAATCTCAGGCTTGGATGAAATGATGCTACCATTTTCGGTCTTCAGTTTTGTCATTTGGTGTTGCCCAATAGACGAATCCTTTGCGAACACTTTAGAGCCTTGGTTCCGCTCAATTGCGGCCTCAATACGTGAAGTACTAAGAGCACGCAAGTCGTGTCGCAAGGAACTCCAGATTCGTCTATTGAGTTCACCGTAGGCTGACATATCAACTGAAGACTGCAGCTTCATTTCGCTCCGGTCGGCCATTAGCTCAAGAGTTTTTTCTGAGAGCTTTTGAGTCTTCTTTCGGCGTTGGGTCTTAAAGAATTTCGATCCAACAGCTTGGACAGTTTCCACCAACCCGTCGTTTAGCTCGTCCACTGTGTTACAGTCGGCTAGGCACTGGAAGCGATTTTGGAGTTCCAGCTGAAAGCCTTCGGGGTTTTGGATTTGGACAGGATTTGGACGGAGCGTAGACTTCACCAGACGTGACCTTTCGAGCTTAACATTGATATTCAATGTGCCTCTAACAATACGGTGATCGCTACCGGTTTTCACCTTGCTGATCACAGAGACATCATCGAATATGTGCTTCTTGGTCGTCATGATGAAGTCTATCTCATTTTTAGTGGAACCGTCGGGACTTATCCACGTCCACTTCCTGGATGGCCGCTTCTCGTAGAAGGAGTTCATCATAAAGAGTTCCTCCTTCTCCATGAAGTCAGCCAGCCTCTGTCCTCGAGGGTTCCGCTGCCCGTGTCCAAATGGCCCCACTCTCAGCTCATCGCTATTCCTTGTGCCCAACTTCGCATTGAAGTCTCCCATCACAACGGTGAAGTATGTTTCGGAAGTATGCATGGCTTCGGATATGTCCTCATACATAGCTTCTACTTCATCGTCTGAGTGTGCCGACGTCGGCGCGTATACCTGTATAACCTTCAACGAATACCGTTTGGTTATTCGGAGTACCAGGTACGCTACCCTGGCCGACACACTGTCGACTTTGACCACGTTGTTGACGAGAGACTTGCGGACGAGAAACCCGACACCTCCTTGGGAGAGTTGGTCTCCCTCCCGGTAGAAGAATAAGTTACCGGAATTTAGGATTATCGTGTCCTGTCCCTGTCTTCGGACTTCAGACAATCCCATTACATCCCAGCGTAACTTACCCATCTCCGCCTCTAGCTTGACCATCCTTTCGTCAGCCTTCAGTGTGCGCACGTTATGTGTTGCCAGGGCCAGGGGTCGTCGTTGGGGTTGGTAGCCGGGCGTCTGCCGGGGATTCTTCGCACCCCTTGCCCTGCCGTTACCGTGGCCGTTACCGTAGCCACGGGATAGCAGAGCTGCCGGGGACTGGGGGCCGTTTTTATTTGTGCTTGTCATTAGGGGGGGGGGGGGGGGGGGGGTTTGCCATAATCACCACGCTTGGCAGGCGGCTTGGTGATCGCAGTAGGTGAAGATTGATTGCCACCAAGACCGAGGGGAACGCTGCGACCCATTCCCTGGATATTCCCTTAGCCGCCTTCTACGGCACCCACGGGAAGAGATGGGGTGGTCCTATTCGTAACCGGGACCACACGGCATATACAATTATAGTAATCAAGCTAAACCCCCCCGAAGTGAATTCCTGGCTACGCCCCTGCCCTTGCTTATCTACGCTGTATAAGGTCTTGACCGAGACGTCGTAATTCGACTCGCACTTCACAGATTTTTGGGTCGCTGTGCCCACAGCCTTATTTGAGGTCTGGCTCCGCGCCTGCATCAACCAATGAGCGTACAGTAAGTATTTCGTCTGTTGAGTTAACATGAGTTTGACAAACGTACGGGAAACCGGGGGTTACAGTCATACATGTCATCATCATCATCATCATCAGCCTGAAGACGTTCACTGCTGAACACAGGCCTCATACATGTACTTGTTCTAAAACTCATTATTTACAATAGTTACTATGCCTACATAAGGAGCTGTAAGACCACTACGCTATTTCAAACCAAATTTCCACGTAAACATAATATCACTTAAAATATTCTGCAAAGCTCCCCATGTTTTCTTTTCAGTCTGTAGTTAAATGAAACTTAGTTAAATAAACGAAACTAAGATAAGACACGGAGGGCATTTTAATGATTTGATGTTAATATTTAATCTAGTTATTTTTTACGATCGGCTCTATGTTTTGAGATGATAAAAATTTAAGCTTAAATTTGAATATTAAGGAATTGGTACAAGCGAACTTTTTATTGCTAAATACTTTAGTCCATTTTCATCCTCTAAATACAAAAATCAATTAGAACCATTCAACGTTATCGCTTCAAATGATTTTAATCAAAATTTTCTGCGATTGTAAATAAATTCACTGGTTTATTTAGCCGTAAACAAAATTTTAATATCGTAATCACGTTTCGATAAACGGTTGGGTGCGGGTCGATCCGATCGCCGATATGCCGATAGGCCGATAGGCGGCGCTCATTTGTACAAACAGAAGGATAGAGGACACTTGAATAGGGTCGCGTGGGGCGTGGGATGGCTGATTGGGGTCGGACGGTCGGACGGTCGGCTGGTCAGCCGGACGTTCGACCAGCCGGCCTGGGAGCTGGAACTGCGATATATAGAGAGCTTACTGTGATAGCTGGCGCTAATCATTCGTAAGTTCAGTCGTCGGGTTTACTGGGAGCATGTAGGGCAACTAAATGTTATATTGCTAAGTATACTACAAAAGCCCTTTTTACCGGGAGTTTGCAGTTCACTACAACCACAGATTTTTTTAACGTTAATCAGTTATTAAGGTCACACGCTAACCTCAATTGCATGCTGAGTCGAGACTCACAATAATAATGATATTGTGCGTGTATCCATGAAGGTGTTACTTATGTATGTTGTAATGTTGACCTGATAGCTCAGTTGGTAGTAGCTCTGCCTTCTCAACTGTAGGTTGTGGGTTCGATTCCTACCCAGGACAAACATTTGTTTGTGATGTACATAGGTGTTTGTTCTGTGTCTGGGTGTTATATTGTATTCTATGTATGCATTTACAAACAAAAAGTATATAATATGTTCTATCAGTTATCTGGTTCCCATAGTTCAAACTTTGCTTAGTTTGGGGCTAGATGGAATTGTGTGAAATGTCCACATAAAAAAATGATGGTCTTTGATTTCTATGGGTGAAAAGATAAGTGAGTAGCTTTTATTTTAAATTTTAACAAGCGGTAATAAAATGGCAATGTCATCCAGTCACGTATTTTTCCAAATCTGTGAATTATCTGTATCTGTCGCGTGGTTAAGGGCGGCGTCCCGCAGCCTCCCGGTCCGTATCCCGGTTTATCTGTTGTCTGCAGCGATCGGCGGCGCATTAATGCGGGGCACGCGCGGCTGCCCAATAAATATGTTAAATCGTTCCGTGACAATGGGCCGCGATCGACGGACGCGCCGCGCGACCTCATTCGCTGGGATTGTTTCTAAAGTCAGCAAGCATAGGGGCGCAAGTGTTTTGTTTAGATACTTGCATAGCCTCACCGTTTCGTTCGACGAGCAATAATGCCAATCATGCGCGCGCCTGTGTGTGTGTGTGTGTGTATAGAGGATGCATTTCGAATGACCTTTGGCCTTTGCTATGTTCGCCAGTAACTCTTTTTCTGATGTTACTGTGTGAAAAAAAGTAAGTACTACTTACATCTATACTGTAGTATCTGTGGCAAATGACAACATCACCATTTTTAGTCTGAGCGTTTAGCGAACAACAAAAACTAAAAAAGGTTGTAAATAATGTTTTACGCAGGGTCATACTAAAAGCTGTATATTGTATTAAGTCGTAAAATGCAGCTTTGATAAAAGAATTGAACTAAATATTTTAGTCTAAGGTTAATCTAGACGTTGAATTCGTTTAACTAATTAGACAATAAAGAATAATGTTGCGCCCTTTAGGTTTAAGTAACATTGCGCAATTTATCTACGAAATTACTTGTTGGGAGTTAAACGTACCTCAGACTATTAATGGGGTTTCTTACTTATCTTAATAGCTTTGTAGAAATAGTGAGGGCGCGACTTAACAATTACAATGAATAATATAGCAGATAATAACATTATATCCAATATTTAAAGTTGCTATTGTGGCAGTTGGCGCAGTAATATTTCTACTTTTAAGTAAGTACCTACCTAGTAACCTACCTACTATTGCAAATGCAAGTTCGAGCCAAAAATTCTGACTACAGGGTTCTATTAGAGTTTGAGATTATAATATTGTAGCTAGAGGGCGCCGTGTAAAATGTCTACACATATCTATATGAGGTTATCTTTATGATTTTAATTAGACGCTAAAAATATATAATTTTTCTTAAATAAGAACAAGACGTAGGTACAGCTACACGCCATCCATTTATGGTAGATATTCCTTCGATTCGGACAAAACGGTTTGACTCGACATCTATAATCCGAGCTGTGAAGGAATGGAACACTTTACCTACGTCTTTGCTTCCCGATAAGTATAATCTGGAAAAGTATAATCTTCTAGGCAAGCATGTACCATCGTAGATCGCGTCGTTACTTTCCATCAGGTGAGATTGCGGTCAAATGCGGGCCTATTTACTTATAAATATAAAATAAAAAATATATATAAATTATAATAACCGTTAATATTAAATAATTAAGTCATCTGTTTTTTTATGTAAATAAGATAGTGTTTGTTTACAATATAATACTTTAACAGTACCTAAGTGTGTTCCCTTGTTTAACCACCTCAATAAAGCCCCCCCCCTCTTTCCCCCACCCCCGTTGGAGGCATTTCACAACAAAACTCGAAATGGAATGGAAAGCAAACATTGTTCGCGTCGTTAATCCGAACGAGAGTAACACGCGATACATTACGATACGTAATACGATACACGCACGTATACGTACAAGTAATACAAGATACATTGTGCTACATCAAAACTCATTACTCGTAATTGAACAGTATTTAAACTCGCAACACTTTCCAAAATTAAAGCGGAATTCAATTAAATTAATACGGTTGATTTGTGTCAATATATAAACGTGCGCACAGTGTTTGGCATTATCTATTTTTTTGATGAATAAGCTGGTTTTGATGACTGACAGGACTTTTTGTTTATTAATTACGCCGCCGGCCGTATAACAAGCTTAGCTCGTTAAAAATGTGCCAGAAACATGTACAACAAAAATCTTTCAAGAAATACCCATTTTGTTATTGGGGTCGGCTCCCAGTCAAACCTGTAGCGGCAAGCTACCAGAATTACACGAGCGACTGCCATCTGACCTCGCAACCCATAAAGAACCAGTTACAGGGACAGTTAAACCAGGCGTCAGGTTCTATCAAGCTTCTGACTATACCCGTAACGATTGCCATAGATGTTCTTATGACAACCGGGACCGACGGCATAACGTGCTCTCCGAGGCACGGTGAATAACATTCCCCTAACAAAACATATTTTTATATTTTTGTGCTATTAGCACAGAATCAAATACGTGTAATACTAGAATATAAAATATCTAAAAACGTAACGTGTGACACTGGTATACACTGTACGGCGCGCGGTACTTCGAGGCATGATACAAACAAAACACGCCTAATGACGGTTCATCGTTAATGATGACGTATCAGATCACAAGCTATTAAACAAAAAGCGCTATAAATAATAAGAGTTGTTGTACTGCTTTTATACAAGAGTTATTTCCTCGGCAAAGATTGCCTTTTAAAGAAGTGAAATAAAAAGTTTGCAGCGTTCTCCATTAAGAATTTCAGCTTCCAGGATAAAAGAAAAGGTATTTATGCAAGCAGAAGTAGTTTCACGGAGCGTCGTAAACTCTTCGGACGTTAGAAACAAGGCTGGTGCGGAGCAACGACGGAGTACCTACCCACAGCAATGTAAGCTGCCGCTGTCTTTTGAGACGACTCTAAATTATTTACTTTTCTGTAACTACTTTGTAAGATATTCCTTTCAAGAGTCGAGAAAATGAGGATTTATAATTTAGAAATTGCTGTACACATGTAAAAGGTATAAAATTGAATGTTTACATATAGTTACGAGAAACGAGCATGAATTGTGGAATGAAACTGTGCTGGAACTCAGGTTATTGTACTGTACAGTGTGAAGAAACTTACAAACGAGACCTCAGATATTCTGTCTCTATAAACAAAATAAAAAATATTGACGGCGATACCACCTGAAGGGCGGACAAATAGAAGAAGTAACATGCTTGCTAAGTTATACGTTCATCAGGTTATATTTGGTTGAAAATAAAGAAAATAGCAGGGATTCCATTTTTTATTGATGTTTTATCTAATTATTGACATTAATTGCATTCGGTAAAGATTTTTCGACCATCGTTCGGTGATAATAACACGCTTTTTCATACATTTAGTAAAGACTCGCCACATGTGCAGTCGGTGGCGGCTACACGCTACCACTGCGTTCACGACTCACCACTTGCGGTCGTTACGGGCCACACAAGACGCCGATACCGGCCACTGACCCACAACGTAACTGATTCAGAAGCGTGAAACTGCACAGCATAAAATGTGGCGACTTCAAAACACCGGTGGCTGTTGCGCGTTACCGTTACTGCTGTGAAAGTGACGGTGGCGCGTAATAGCCACTGGTGACTGTGGACGACGGCCCGTCTGCCCCGGGCCTAAGTATCACTATTATAGATAATAATTATAGGTTTCTATGTAGTCCATGCGTTGCAACGCCATTGGTAGCAGCTAGTTTAGATATAAAATCACGCGGTCGTATGTGCGTACCGCTCCGTGGAATACCGCCATACGCGAACTCACGTTGATGCACTATAGACTTTTTGTGTCAGAGAACGTACCATTTTATCATATTTCACCTTACCTATCTCACCATTTCACCCGATGTTAAGTGGCAATATAGCCAAAAGGTCGCCATTCAGCACTTTTGTTGTGAACTGGCTCTCATCTCAAGTGAGGCTGACAGAACACACTGTTAGGTTAGCGACAGATTCTTAACCAGTAACCAAGCGAGCAATAAAATGCCACCACCATACGAACATAACATCAGTTCGCGTATCTATTGGTTTTTCTTGTGCCATAAAGTATTTCATTTCTATCTAACAGTGGCGCGCGGTGCAGCACAGCGAGTGCACGTATTGCGTTTATAGCAGAGCCGCGTAATCTATCTCCGCGTTCCGGTTATCACGAGTGCGTAGCCAAACAATGGACGAGGTCCACTCAAGACCTCCGTCCAGGATGAGTAACGCTATGAGCGAAGAGGAGGTGGGAGATACCTTTATCGATCGCCAAGTTGCAGCTGAAGACATACAAAATAGCCACGAGTCACCGCGGTCGGTGATTTTACCCTCTAGTAGACCAACAAAACGTTACCGCGCTGATGTTGACAGCGACGAACGCGTGCAGGAAGAAGACGGCGAAGGGTTTATAATAGTAAAGAGAAGAGGAAAGCGTTTTGACTCGAATCAGACAAAAAAACAAAATGTTGATAAGAACAAAAACTCTTACTACGACGTTTGTATAACTTCTTATGAGATGTTACCTAAACAAATAGGGTTGGCGCGGTTATTTAAATCGGAAAATATCACAAATGCATCCCAGATAAAGTATAAGAATGCTTATAAAGCCATTATTAGTTTTGAAAAGAGAGAGGATGCTTTGAGTGTAATAAATAACAAAAAACTTATAGATTTGGGATACCGCTGCCATTTGACGACGGAAGTAGATCTAAGTTACGGAATAGTTAGATACTTAGAAATAGATATGAGTGATGATGAACTGATGCAATCATTTACCTCAGATTTTAAAATTGTGTCAGTAAAAAGATTAAAACGACTAGACGAAAAAGATGAGTGGATAAATAGCGAAACAGTACGGTTTGGTTTTAAGAGTTCGGTACTACCATCATATATATATGGATTCGACTATAGATTTAAGGTTGAACCCTATACTTTCCCTGTGTCCCAATGCTCATCATGCTGGAAGTTTGGGCACCGGGCCCGCACTTGCCCATCAAAGACGGTTTGCCCGAAATGTGGAGGAGGTCATAACAACTGTGATATAACAGAATTCAAGTGCGTTAATTGCAAAGGACAACATATTTCATTCAATAAGATGTGCCCAGTATATTTAAAAGAAAAAGAAATTCGCTGCATCATGTCAAAAAATAATTGGACGTATAAAATGGCCTTAACTGCGTACTTAGAGAATAGGCCCAGTGTCGAACTTGAAAACGAGCCTGAGCTGGACTACATGAGACCCGAATTGTTAACAGAAACACAACCACTAGCGCCAAGGGCGACATACAGTTCAGTACTTCAACAGAAACGAACAGACTTTGTCATTGATAGCGAAAATAGCAGCGAAGTAGAAATGGAAACTGAGACCAGAAATAGCCCCCTAGTCTCACAAACAGGAGAAAAAAAAAGAAGACTAAGAAAAGTAAAAAGCAAAACAAAATCGTAAATACAGCAAATGTCAGTAAAGAATACTCGAACGACTCAACTGTGAATCCTGTTGAAAGAGAAGTCCAAGAAGAAAAAGAAAGGAAAAAAAGCAGTTTTGTCGGCGTATTCCGAAAATTGAAAGAAATTGTTACTTCTAATGACAGTTTTGAAGAGAAAGTCAAGAAAGTGATACAGTTAGTGTTGAATGAAATAGTCTCGCTTATTATAAGGAGCGTTAGTAATGGAGAGGTTCTTAGTAAGCTAACGGGCTTCTTCAATTATGGATAACAACGGCTTTGTAATGCACCATAGCAGGGCATCAGGCTCTGTGGGCTCCGTTGCGCAATATGTAAACATTGCGCAATGGAACTCGCAGAGCCTGATGCCGAAGAGATTTGAGCTTGAACTTCTTTTGATCCAGGAAAAGGTTGGTATCTGTTTATTGAGTGAGACATGGCTTCATTCAGATATGAGTTTGCATATAAATAATTATAATATATTCCGCAATGATAGATCTGACTCTTATGGTGGTGTTGCCATACTAGTGCACAAATCGATAAAATCTCAAATAGGTCATATTGAAAATACAAATTCTGGTATAGAGATATTGTATGTGAAAGTGTTGAACTGTAGATATTTAGAACACGTGGTAGCTATTTATTGTCCTTCATCGGTAAGAACGTCGCAAACAGAGTGGGATAATATTTTTTCAAAATTTTCCACCAAGGCAGTTGTAGCCGGGGACTTTAACGGTCACCATACGAACTGGTCGTATAAAAGTGATCCTAGAGGACAACAATTATTTGAAGCATCTTTAGAAAATAATTTTATTACACTTAATAGTGGAGAGTCTACAAGAGTCAAACTAGTCAATGGGAATCTTCAAGAATCAGCTCCTGATATCACCTTTGTTACATCTGATATAGCGATATACACAAAATGGTCAGTTACACGTGAAAACTTGGGAAGTGATCATTTAGTTATTAAGTTCTCCTTACAATATCGTGATACACGTAGATTTATCAAAAGTAGGAATTTTAAATTAGCTGATTGGCACTTGTATCGAAAAATATTAAAAGAAAATTTTAATTCTGAACTCTTAATAGTAAATGAGCTTAATATTCAACTTAGTTATGACGCATTTTTAAATAAAATCAATTTCGCAGCTCAAAAAAGTATACCTATGATTAAAAATTGTGTAGATCCGACTCAAAAGTTCGAACCAAAAAGATATTGGTGTCCAGCTATTTCTCAAGCTATTGCCGAACGCAGACTAGCTCTTAAAATATTTAGACAGAATCCCATAACAGCTAATTTTGATAAATTGAATGATAAAATTGCTACAGCACAACGGGTTCATAGACAATACAAATCAACTGATTGGGAGCAATTTTGTAATGGAGTTGACGAATCTACAAACTCTACAGATATGTGGCATAAGATGAGATGGATGAAAGGCCTTAAAAGGCAACGTACATATCCTCCGAATGACAAAAAAGAAGAACTTTTGAGTTCCTTAGCACCCGATTTTGTACAGTTACAGCGACCTACATTGAATACTACAGGTTCACTTTTGAGTAGAGAATTTACTATGTCAGAGTTGAAAAGATGTTTTAAAAAAAAGGACACGGCTCCTGGAGACGATCAAATTACCTATTCAATGGTGTATAATTTACCTGTAGAAGGCCATATATACTTACTAAAAGTCTATAATATGATATTCAGAACAGGTTCGGTGCCGACTCAATGGCGTAATATTAAAATAGTGCCTATTCCTAAAGCAAACAGTACCCCTAATACACCATCTAAACTACGTCCCATCTCTTTAATGTCTTGTCTTTGCAAAATATTTCATGTAATGATTTGTAAGCGTATAGAGTGGTTTGTGGAACGTAACAAAATCTTACCTCCCATCACAACTGGATTTAGGAAAAACCAATCTTGTATAGATTGTCTGACTCGACTAGTATCACAAATACAGACGGGCTTTTCGAACAATAATTCCACATTGGCTGTTTTTATAGATATTGAAAATGCCTATAATAATGTGCTAATTGATCAGCTTGTTATAACATTGGATAGGTTAGGAATGGGGTATCAAATATGTCAATATTTATGGAGTTTTCTGAGTACGAGAATTTTGAAAATTCAGGATGATGTTAATGAGAATCAGGATATGATTAGACATACAGGAAGAGGTCTGGCACAGGGAGACCCTATCTCTCCTTTATTATTTAACATAATAACGCACGATATAGGCATGAGTTTAAGAAATGTACATGCACTTCAATATGCTGACGACTTCGTTTTATTTTCGCAAAATAATAGTGAAGACTTAAATTTGATTTCCGTACAAAATGCCTTAAATTCAGTAGTTACTCTTTTTGATAAGTTGGGTTTACAGGTTTCTCCATTAAAAACACAAGTTTGTAGATTTAAGAGAGGAAGAGACAGAACCCAGTTTACTATTACCGTTAATAATAATCCAATTACTAATGTTGATTGTGTTAAATATTTAGGAATGTGGTTGGATAAGTCCCTAACATGGAGAAATCATATTAATGAGACAGTAGAAAAAACCAATAAGTCTTTGAATTTATTAAAAGTTTTGGCAGGTGCGTCTTGGGGACTGCACCCAAAACATCTCCGCCGTCTATATATATCTTTGATACGCAGTAAAATGGACTATGGGAGCTTTCTGTATGACACAGCTGCTAAATCAAACTTATACAAATTGGACAAAGTACAGAACATAGCTATGAGAGTTGTTGGTGGATTTATTAGGACCACACCCATACATGTTATGGAATGTGACCTATGTATTTACCCATTACGCCTGCGGAGAATATATCTGGCCACAAAGTACTGCTTGAAAGCTCAGTATTTTTCTAACATGACGGTCAAAATAATCAATGAGCTCACGGACTTAACTCAGACAAGGTATTGGGCGAACAAAAAGAAGCCACTTCTGACTCTGATATTTGATGATACTAAATCAGAAAATATCAGAGTTAGAAATCCCTTAGAAATGTTCACTTTAAATACCTGGGTATCTAGTATAAATACGGAGTTTATTGTTACAGAAATTGAAGGTATAAAAGAGGCTAAAGACAGATACGATACAAGAGTGCTTAAACAGTATACACTATATATGATTAATGTAAAATACGCTGGCTGGCATCAAGTCTACACGGATGGCTCCAAATCTTGTGATGGTACTGGTGCTGCTTATTTTGACCAAAAAGAAAATAGAAGCGAAGCTTATAAGGTAGTTTCAAAATATAATTCGATAATGTCAGTTGAACTTCTTGCAGTCTCAGAAGCACTATCCTATATACTTACGTTAGACCATAAAAAAGTAGTAATTTTCTGTGACAGCCGAAGTGCTTTACAGCATATTGCTCGATGCGCCTCTGGTATCAGAGGTGCATCGGTAGCATATGCCATTTTACAGAAAATACTACTTCTTAGAGAAAGTGGTGTAGATCTGGGATTGCAATGGGTTCCCTCACACATTGGAATTAAAGGAAATGATGAAGTGGATAGACTGGCAAAGGCTGCTATAACGACAGGGTCAGAAGTGTACATGATGCCAGAAGTTACGGAAGTTTTATGTAGGTACAGATATAAGGTTTTTGAGAAATGGAAGCTATATTTTGATGCCATTTCTCTTGAAAAAGGAATTTGGTACAAGATACTGCAGAATGAACCACTGAGAGTACCATGGTTCGGGAACAGCAAACTAAAGAGGCCCTTGATAGTTATAGCTCATAGACTGCGCTCCGGGCACATGCCACTAAACAAGTTTAAACACTTGATGAACAAAAAGGACTCCCCAAACTGTGACTCTTGTGGAGTCCCAGAGGATGTCCATCATGTCCTGGTGGAATGTGTGCGGAGCCAGTCTATTAGAAGAAACATGCTCACTCAATATGGATCCAACTTTCTCGAGGTCGGTGCAGTTCAAGCGGTCTTGTCCGCTCCACACAGTGAAGCAGCAAGAGCGCTATATAAAATGGTGTACGACTTAATTAAGTGTTAAGCTATAGTGAATGTACACAATGGTACCGGCATAGTCGCAAAGCGACTCAAGGTACCTAATAAATGTAAGATTAAAAAAAAAAAAAAAAAAAAAAAATTCTATCTAAATATATAGTATGAAGATAGTACGAAGTAACTCACCAACGACATGCAGCGTGACGAAGAAGGACCGCACAGGCTGCGTGGAGACCTGGCACTCGTAGACACCAGCGTCGCGCTGCTGCGCCCACTTGATGTGCAGCGTCCAGTCGTCCGTCTGCGGCGAGTGCGTCGCCTGGAACCGCTGGTCGCTGGTGTACGTGTACCCGCCGACCGTCAGGATGTGCAGGTCGCGGTGGCGGATCCATGACACCTGGGGACAACACGTAGGTACTGTTAGGATATAGACAACTGGTGCTATCACCATCTTTAACTCTTTGGGCTTTTATTCGACTACGGCACAGATCATGGAAAAGTGAATAATTGTCTTAGCTTAGGAAATAGTAATAGTAAGGTTATCTTATGTTCAATAAAGTATTTTATTATTATTATTTGTCTGCAGTCCTTGCAGCGATGCCAAATTGACTATAGGTATATCGAAGTTTTGAAGTGTTTGTACAGTAAGGCCACTATGTCAGTCCGACTACAGGACCAGAGTACGGAACAAATTCCATTGCAAAGAGGCGTGAGACAGGGAGACGTTATTTCTCCGAAACTGTTCACAAACGCATTGGAGGATGTTTTCAAGCTCTTGGAGTGGAAAAGATCTGGCATCAACATAAATGGCGAGTACATCACTAACCTTCGTTTTGCCGATGATATAGTCATAATGGCGGAATCGCTCGAGGACCTTAGCACCATGCTCAACGACCTCAGTAGAGTCTCCCAGCAGGTTGGTCTTAAGATGAATATGGACAAGACAAAGATCATGTCTAATGCTCATGTTCCACCTATACCGGTAATTGTTGGGAACGATACTCTCGAAGTTGTCGACAAGTATGTCTACCTAGGACAGATTGTCCAATTAGGTAGGTCCAACTTCGACAAAGAGGTGGCGCGAAGAATCCAACTCGGCTGGGCAGCGTTCGGGAAGCTTCGTCCTATCTTTTCGTCCAAAATACCGCAGAGCCTGAAAACGAAAGTTTTCAATCAGTGTGTGTTGCCAGTGATGACTTATGGAACTGAGACATGGTCTCTTACTGTTGGCCTCATTAGTAAGCTCAAAGTCGCGCAGCGAGCTATGGAGCGAGCTATGCTCGGTGTTTCCCTGCGAGATAAGCTCCGGAACGAGGAGATCCGCAGGAGAACTAAAGTGACCGATATAGCTCTTAGAGTTAGTAAGTTGAAGTGGCAATGGGCAGGCCACATCGCTCGTAGAACTGACAACCGATGGGGAAGAAAGGTTCTCGAGTGGCGACCACGAACCGGAAGACGCAGCGTGGGCCGGCCCCCCACTCGGTGGACCGACGACCTGGTGAAAGCCGCGGGGAGCCGATGGATGCAGGAGGCGAGCAGCCGCTCAAGGTGGCGTGCTCTGGGGGAGGCCTATGTTCAGCAGTGGACGTCTTCAGGCTGTTAATGATGATGATGATGATTTGTTATTATCATATAATAACTACGGTATAGCTAAAAGGAAGGGTTGTATTTTTAGCAGACTACATAATTATATATTTGTATTTATGTATGGTCCACCGTAGCGTCTAACCCACAGACCTAGAATATTTTCATAGATTTTAATTAATAATGTGCCAATCTCCCCATCTCTTCCCGTGGGTGCCGTAAAAGCCGGCTAAGGGAATATTCAGGGTCACGCTTGACAGGCGTGTTGGTTATGGCAAACCCTATATGATTAGTGACTTTAGTAGTGTTTTATGGGGGAGGTCTATGTTCAGTAGTGGACGTCTTCTAGCTGGCGTGTATTTACGCATATTCCACCGTAGAGCCTTAACACGTAGAGTCCCCATAGATACAGAGAATCCCAGTTAAGGTCCTGGATCTGCGTGTAATCGTTGGGTGCTATTATATATTCACATCAGTCATGGTTACCGCCGTTTCCTAGATCTTGATTGGAGCATACTTCAAAGGAGACCGCGTTCGTATTTTACTCCATTATGATGTTGTTTTAGGAAGCCCAACGGCATGCAAATGAGAGCCCATGAACCTTTGGATGGATCTTTATTAGGTATTCCTTTTATTTAGCGAAGGCATGTGTGGACCCTTTAATTATACTTGTGTGTTCTCTTTTTTATTTGGGAGGGTAATTTCAAATTTATGTGATGGTGGCATAATGGAAATTAAAGAGGGGAGATAAAGTACTAGCTTTACGAAGGGATTTGCTTAAATTAAGAGCGAAGAACATAATTTTACATTTGAAAGGTAAGAAATAGCTAAATCGCACAATACGTGATACTTATTTTTTTATAATTTACAGGCAGAGCATTTGACCACTGTTTTGCGACAAGCGCGACGCAAGGCCAGCTTTTGACTTGTAACGGACCTACCGGTCCCTACCAGACCCCGCGCGCCGCTTCGCCTGCCCCGCGCTCGCCGCCCCGCCCGCACCGCACGCACACAAGCATACGTCGCGCCACGGCGATGCTTTATAAGGCCTCGCCGGCCGCTGCAAGGTGAGCATTTGCTCGGGGCTCCCGCGGTGAATAGACGTGTCCTCCGCTCTGCAGAGTCTCTAGCAAATCGCTCCTAACCCGTTGCTCCATACTAACACGGTGAGAGGTGGTCTTCGGATGTCGCGTGGCTCTAAGCTTATGCCAGCCCGATCATCTCTCTCCGCTACCCGCCCCCCTTCCTCCCTCGAGGGCTCGGTCGTCGCGTGGCTCCAAGCTTATGCTGCCTGACCCTCGTTTCCCCAAAAAACCTGCATGAACTCCGTCCGTTCCAAGGGCTCGGTCGTCGCGTGGCTCCAAGCTTATGCAGCCTGACCCTTGGACCCCCTGCATGCACTAACCATACCGCCGCCGCCGCGTACCCGCCGCGCCCCGCGCCGCGCCCCGCGCCGCGCCCCGCGCCGCGCCCACCGCGTACCGTGGTCCTCGCAGGCTACCGTCGTTTACCTGCTCGAGGACGTTCCGCGATCGTGTCGTCACAGGTATCATCGCCCTCCCGTGCGCTTCTGGTGTATAGTTTTAAGGACCACTAGTGTTAATCGAAGCTAATGTAGAAACGTGAATATATACGCACTTATTGTAATTTATGTACATCCGTGTTTCTCTGGGCTAAACCCCCTCACCGGCTCACCCCTTCTTAGGTAGGTCCAACCCTCATCGCGCCTCCCGTAGGCCTAGGGCTAGATCTCCTGTATAACGAGGTGTCCAGGCGAGCTAGCCGAAAGGGCACCCCGTTACACTGGCGCCCAACAAAAAAACCCGCTACCGGAACCCCGAGGTTGGAGCCGCCCGTACACTGGCGCCCAACAAAAAAACCCGCTACCGGAACCCCGAGGTTGGAGCCGCCCGTACACTGGTGCCCAACAAAAAAACCCGCTACCGGAACCCCGAGGTTGGAGCCGCCCGTTACATTGGCGTCCAACAATAAAAACCCGTTACCGAAACCCCGAGGTTGGAGCCGCCCGTTGCATAGGCAGCCCAACTAATAATCCACATTTTAACCCAGGGGGATATCAAATTAGTCCAGACAAACAAACCGCGTAAAATAAGTAAATAAGTATATATAAAAAAAAATCTAATGTCAGATAAAACTTCCTGGATCTACAACTTGAAAAAACCTGAATTGGAGCAAGAGTGCATAAAAAGAAATATCACAACCGAAAACCAAACCGTAAAAGACTTACGTCATAACCTGGCCGAAGCCATAAGAGCTGAAGCACTCCAGACCCGTGATATAATCCCGATACCCAAAGAAAGTGGTAATACAAGTGAGTCAGAACCCGAATACAAAGACACAATGTCGCTACCAGACAAGGACACCGATCGACATGATAAAGACGACCAGTCCAACATGTCAAACCATCCAGAATCATACGACCGTAGTATAGAAACCTGGAACCTGAATTTCGACACCTGTGACAACCCAGTGGAGTTCCTTGAGGAGCTAGAAGATTTAATAGAATCTACTGGAGTGAATAGTGAAAAAGTGCTTAAAGTGATACCCAGATTCCTGAGAGGAAAGGCTGTGTTGTGGTACCGGAATAACAAGGATGCATTCAAATCCTGGGGTGAGTTTATTACACGTTTCAAAGTCACATTCTTTACCCGTAACCATGAACATGATCTTTTAAGAAAAATCATTCTAAAGACCCAGTATAACCACCAGAAATTCACCGATTACCTGATAGATATACAAACTTTGATGCGTCGATACGGCAAAATGCCAAAAGACGAACAACTTAATGTGATTTATGAAAATATGTCCGCAAAGTACAAATATTACATAAAACGCTCCGAGTTCAACACCGTGCACCAACTAGTTCAGTTAGCAAGTGACTACGAAAGTATATCAGCAGACCACTATACAGACGTTGAGGGAGTTTACAATAAAAACCCCCAGAACCAGAATCAAAATCCTGCAGAGTCCCGAAATAAATGGTCACCCAGAGAGCACACCCGACCGGAAGAGATAGATAAGTACGTTTACAAGTACAACCCAAAAACATCTTGTTGGCAATGTGGCAAACCAGGACATTCTATGAGATTATGCCACGGAAAACCAGTTCTATTTTGTAGCGGTTGTGGAAAACTTGGTGTGCAGAGTATCAAGTGTTGTAAGACAACCAACCACAGAATAGAATCGCTAAAAATAGACACGCGCAACCAACAAAAACAAGATAACCGACTGTTTCTAAAAATTAAAGTGCTTCAAAAAGAATACGACGCACTTATAGATACAGGCTCGATGAGATCGTATGTGAACCGAGAAATATATGAAAAGTCTAAAGATACAAACCAGAAACCAGTCCAGATATTCGAAACCGCTATCCTTGCAAACGGAACAAAGATGGAGATAAGGGAAGCTTTGCGCTTAGATATGAGCATAGGAAATAATAAATTCAATCACCAGATGCTATATCATCCAGACATATCGCAAATTATAGTTGGTATGGACATATTGGGAAAACTAGGAGCCAGAATAGAGTGGTCATTAAAACAGAATAATGAAAAACATAATAAAATGATCAAGAATGACCAACCAGTACCACCCCAACAAAGTCCAGAGAACAAAATAAAAGAGGTCCATTTAGTATCCAGAAAATTAAAATCCCCTTACATTGGCAAACATCGTAAATATAGTCCAAAACCAGAATTGTCACCAGAATTGAAACAAAACATACCGCAGCACAAAATAGAAAAAAAATTGAAAAACCACCATGACATATCACCAATCAGCCTTTTAAGCACTTTGAACACGCGTTTTAGAGAAGCGCGAAAATATTTACAAAAACACACTATCTGTCGTAAGAACCCGATAATATATCCAGAAAACCCTGATCAATTTTACCTCCAGCCAGCAGCAAAACTCAACGAAGCCCTGTATCCCCTGAACCCGCAATTCGACCCAGGGCAAAGACGGAAAAGAAAAATAAGAAGAGGACACAGAGGAGGACACCGTCACGCCTGGGATCGGAATAAAAAAAAAACTGACAAATCGCTATAATGCTTAGGTAATGTACATAATACCCAGTTATTTTTATTGTAGTTTATTTTTTATTGTGTCTAACCAGACCGAAGTCTTTTATGTAATTCTATAATGTTGTAATCAAGTACAAAAGATACTTAGGTTAAGATACTATGTTGGAATTAAATTACCAGTTTGCGTACCGCACCAGAACGCACTAATGTTTTTTTCCCACCAGTTAACTTCGTATTTATAAGTTAAAACCCTTTTTAGGTTAAGCTACCGTGTTTTAATTAACCAGTTTGTATACCGCACTATAACGCACCGATAGTTGTTTTCCTTACCTGTTAACTTTGTGTATTTATAAGTTAAAACCCCGTAAATGTTTGTAAGCCCCAGACACACCAGTCCAGAGATGATAATTTGTATACTCAAAATAAAATACTTTTGAAATAATGTACCAACTTAGACAATGTAAACCATGTCCAATTTTTTAAAATAAAGTGTCTATCCCGAACAAGCTAAAGTGATAAGGCGTAATCCATGTATAATTTTAAGTATCGGAAAAACGGTGATTTTTCCTACGTAAAAATCTCCAGAAAAGACGGGAGGGTGTAACGGACCTACCGGTCCCTACCAGACCCCGCGCGCCGCTTCGCCTGCCCCGCGCTCGCCGCCCCGCCCGCACCGCACGCACACAAGCATACGTCGCGCCACGGCGATGCTTTATAAGGCCTCGCCGGCCGCTGCAAGGTGAGCATTTGCTCGGGGCTCCCGCGGTGAATAGACGTGTCCTCCGCTCTGCAGAGTCTCTAGCAAATCGCTCCTAACCCGTTGCTCCATACTAACACGGTGAGAGGTGGCCTTCGGATGTCGCGTGGCTCTAAGCTTATGCCAGCCCGATCATCTCTCTCCGCTACCCGCCCCCCTTCCTCCCTCGAGGGCTCGGTCGTCGCGTGGCTCCAAGCTTATGCTGCCTGACCCTCGTTTCCCCAAAAAACCTGCATGAACTCCGTCCGTTCCAAGGGCTCGGTCGTCGCGTGGCTCCAAGCTTATGCAGCCTGACCCTTGGACCCCCTGCATGCACTAACCATACCGCCGCCGCCGCGTACCCGCCGCGCCCCGCGCCGCGCCCCGCGCCGCGCCCACCGCGTACCGTGGTCCTCGCAGGCTACCGTCGTTTACCTGCTCGAGGACGTTCCGCGATCGTGTCGTCACAGGTATCATCGCCCTCCCGTGCGCTTCTGGTGTATAGTTTTAAGGACCACTAGTGTTAATCGAAGCTAATGTAGAAACGTGAATATATACGCACTTATTGTAATTTATGTACATCCGTGTTTCTCTGGGCTAAACCCCCTCACCGGCTCACCCCTTCTTAGGTAGGTCCAACCCTCATCGCGCCTCCCGTAGGCCTAGGGCTAGATCTCCGGTATAACGAGGTGTCCAGGCGAGCTAGCCGAAAGGGCACCCCGTTACAGACTAAGCGACGTAAAGAGGTGACTCATCTTCCCTTTTTCAAGTCTGATATCCATTAGGGACTATGGTGTCCTCAACGATTTACCATTACCCAAATGGTTTGCGGCTAAGCAGTGCCAGGTTGATATCGGCCAAAATTCTATTATTTCTATATCCACTGTACTCCCGATGCGCGTTTTTGATGTCTGTGTCACGTACACTAAACATTCTTGCGAGTTGGAATACTAGAAAGTATATCATCCTTAGATCAGCACCCTGTGATTTGAAGACGTCCTACAACGTCTTTCAAGTTATCGTGATTGAAATCGCATAGACCCCTTTTTTAACAGGATATTATATGTCACATAATTATAGTTTTTCTTCGATAGTAACCAAACAAAAAATTCAATATAATGAACACAATTCTAACAGAAAGCCAGCTCGGAATGTACCTCATGATATTCTATCCAAAAGTAACAAACAAACAACGGCGCTGCACCGCGTACCTTATATAAAATATCCTTTCTTATTATTGTACGTACGTACTACGCCCGGAGAACTAACAGGAAGTGGGTAGGTATACATACAAGTAGATGTATACTTGTATAGATATCTTGGTATCCTTATCAGGAGTATCAGGGAAATCGTAAACAGCAGGATTAGTATGCTGGTGGCGTGTGGCGCGACGCGAGCCTACCGCATGCGCGGAGCTTCAGGCTCTTCCACGGGTTTCTGAGATCTGTGGGTGAACCTGCCTGCGAATACATCGTGCCAGCTCTGAGGAGGCAATTTGGACTTTTATTTGGTGAAACGTCATGATTTCTATAGCGCCATTTGTTTTCAACTAACAAGTGAAAAGTAATGAATAACGTTTTAATGAACAGTTTTTGAATTTGTAGACAGCCCGACTAGAAGTAAAACTTAATCTGGTTATGGTTCTCTAATTTTCACACTTCATTGATTTAAAAACTGGTATGTTTCTCTTTAGAAAATCAGATTTTAAACTTTTCTTAGAAGCACCAAAAAGACTTTCTCGAGCAAAGTTTTAGATGCTCTACATTAACAAATATTTTGTCATCATATTCTATGTTTTTGTTATCATAACATTATTGCGATTGTAAAGGTGACCTTCCTCAGACATTTGCGAGACTAATAAATCTAGTGTCTGCGCTACATTTACTACTGTTGATGTTGTTAAAAAGGGATTACTCCAGAATAACTCCGCCATACACGATAATAACTCGTAGAAACGATTGTAAAATGTTTACTACCTATAAAATACCGATCAAAAGCTTGTTATTCGTTGTCTACTATTAATACACCTAAAACACCGCCTTCAGCCATTCCCCGTATCGTAGGATTCACAACCTCGGTCGGATGTAAACACGTACACAAAACCATAAATAGGACGAGAAAATACGAGATTTATGAAACGGGCACCCCTAGAACCACGCAACTTGAGGTTTCCAAATCAAGTTTCCGCAATCTTGGAACCGTAGATACACGCCGCTCCGCTCCGCTCGTGCCGAATATACGCAACGGAAAGGACAGATACAGACACACTTCATACAATGGTTGCTCGATACAGGCAGGGTAATGAACCAGCGAGTCTAGTCACGCGGAAAACGTTCGCGTAATCGAATGATTTTTCGATATTCGTACTCGCAGAATGGGCACTTAGCGAAAAGGTTTCGATTGTGCCTAAATACGCCTTAATGTAGGCGGAGGGCGTTGTTCCGAGCCCCGAGGGTTGTAGCCGGGTCTCTATGAGCCAATTTAAGAGGTCTGGAACAACGAGATAAGGGTTACGGAAGCTATATTCTTGGAAAAGCTATCAGATTATTACTTATTCTGTCCTGATTGATACTGTACCAATTTTTATATTGATAATTAGATTCCTTCAAGAAATCCAATTATTAGTCTTAAAAAGACTAAACAAATATATACACAAAACTATATTTACAACTAAAGAGCCATAACTGAGCATACCAAATTAATGCTTTCTAGAGAACGTTGAGAATAAGTTAATAATATATCTGTTACAATATCAAACGAAATCATATAGAATAGAATAGAATAGAAGGATACTTTACTGCGCACCAAAATATACACAATAGATACTATACAAGTAAGCAGTGCCTATAACGAACAAAATAGAAATATACTTACCTACTTTGTCTTTACAGCAGCATTATTTGCAAATAAAAGTTCTAATTCCAAATAAAATACCATAATATTTACCAATAAACAACTACCGCAGAGAGGAATTCTGCGGTAGCTCACCGCTCTGCTCTCCAAGTTGGTATTTCTATATAAATAGCTCGGAGTCACCAAGCAAAATTCTTCTGAATCGAGTTTATTTTAACTTTTCAATCTTTTCTATTAGAAAATTTATAAATACTTAAGTTCTGCCTAGGTACTACTTAGTGTTAATTTCCGCTCATTATTTGAGAAAAGTACTATACAAGCCACAACCACAACTAGCCATTGATGAACTTACGTATGTGTGCCCACATTTACACGTTCGTCCATCAATGCCTCTGTGGCTGGCCGCTGCAGTAATGTACTATTTCTATCCAGTAACTATTTCATACTGTGAATGGTTTGACATTTCTCCGCAGCAGCTTCGAATGTCTTCCATAATGTTAAATAATTTGTCAACTTTAATGAATAAACAATAGCTTCAGTCACAGCCTCGTGGGATTCATTAATTCCTGTGCCATAATAAGAGAAGGGGTTCCAACTTTAGGCCGGAGCCGAAAAACTCTAATTAATTACATTTAACATATATTTAAAACCAAAAGTCTTTAGATTTTAATAAATGAATACTTAGATTTTTTTTATAAGGACCATAATGGTTTTTATTCCGACATAACGATAAAACAAAGCTATTATTACCTATACCTGTTGTATTATTCAATTAAGCTACGAGGTAAAATATTACATGCAAAAGGTTTGGCTGGTAAATATTACCTAGTGTTAAAAATATTTGTTTAATTGATTTGTTCTCACAGTTCAAAAGTCATGCTCTTAGCTAAACGACTCCCGAGTGTAAATATTAAGATTTTGCTATCTTTTTGAGCAGAGTGTTATGAGTATGAGCATTCAATGATAAGTATCATACCGCACGAGGGCGCCGGCGGTGAGTTTTGTTTGAAGGCGGGTTGTGACTTGTGTCGCTATGTCAGCGGCTGGGCCTCGCGCCAAGGATATAGAGGGATCACAGAGAAGTCCGCCTCAGAAGCCGTCTGCGAGGCTTTTAGATATGCGAGCAAGCTACTATTATAAGCAATGAAAATAAGAATATATGATTATGCAGTAGTGATCAATAAATAGAATATTGACCAAATGTTAACTCGTGGAATACCCCAAGACTCTCAAATTATCGGTGTTCAACATAGTAGCAAGAGCGAAATATTTTTGCCTCCACTCGGTGGATCGACGACCTGGTGAAAACCGCGGGGAACCGATGGATCCTGAAGGATGGATCGAAGGAGGCAAGCAGCCACTCAAAGTGGCGTTTAGTGAGGGAGGCCTGTGTTCAGCAGAGGACGTCTTCAGGCTGTTGACGATGATTTTCATTGCACTTTTTTTTAAATTGGGTTCCATTAATATTCAAGACGTTCGCTTGGTTATTAGCCCCACACGAAAAGTGACTGGATCTGAGCCGAGGATCAAGGAAGGTCCTTCATTTTAATTCACATTGGAAGGGTATATTTCTATCCAAATTCGATTTCACGCCTTCTATTATACTAGTGTAATAGCGAAGTGATAAGTGAACCAGTATGATGTTTATATCTAGATAAATAGGAGCTGATAGGAGCACGTTGTTTATGTCATTGACAACGCTGCCGCCGACCTATATAAATGGTGCGAGATTAAAATAATTAGTTAGTGGGAGTTCTAAGGCAGTCGTGAAGGTAGCCATAAAGCAGGCATAGTTGCAAGGAGTTGAATCCGACAGTTCCTCCGTAGCCTTAAAGACGAGTGTTCCTACATCAACCCTTTTCTTAAAAAATAATTTTGGCACAAAACTAGAGACGTGTGTATCTACAGTATTATAAGTTTTGTATATCTATACGAAAAAACTTCGACTTTTTTATATGCGAGAACACAGTCTACTCAAGACCACGGCAAATGCAAATTGGTCGAAACGTCAATAATAAATATGTTTCAAGCACCATTAAGTCCTGTGAACTATAAGAGAACACTTACTATTTTTAAACTTTTTTTTTCTTTTTTTTTTTTTTTTATGTGATTGAATGACGTGACGAGCTAGTCGTTCACCTGATGTTAAGTGACACGGCCGCCCATAACAGTTGCAGTGTCACCCGGAACTTTAAAACAATAGTTTCGCGCGACACTGCACTGCGCACGTCATCCTGAGACATCACCCAGTCTAATAATCAAATTACTAGACTGAGTGATCAGATCATAAAGTCTCATTTGCCCAGTAATTTCACTAGCTACAATGCCCTTCAAACCGGAACACAGTAGTGCTTGCACACTACTGCTTGGCGGCAGAATAACTGGCAAAGCGGTGGTACCTACCTAGACGAACTTTGCAGAAAAGTCCTACCACCTAGTAAAAAAACTTCGAAAATGCCGAGTAAATTATTCAGTTTCAAAGGAAATCGAAGGGATTTTACATCCCAATAAACTTAAAACGAAAAGTTGTTCGATAACTTTTGCTCAGCAGTCGATTATTTGAGCCCCTCTTTCGATAACCACATAAAGAATTTAAAACTATATTTTATCGTAAAATGCCAGCTCCAATACGTGTCCAATACAATATTTCATGCTGCGTCGTTGAGTTTACTAACTTTTAGATTTGATAGACATATCATTTCCATTACGAATAGAGCTTCAAGGGAGAGCCCTCATCATAAAAATATGGATGGGTTTAAGTACTCACTCTAGGCTAATCTTGAATCATAGGTTACTTTCTGGTCATTCTTGGTTCAACGGTATGCAGACATTTGCCTCCATTTAACTCGTTGAAACCTTGCATTTATTATTTATTCTTAAATGTTAAAATAATTCATTTTATTTTATTTGTCATAAAACTGATCTTTAAATAAAATAAAAGCAACAATAACATAAAATACATTCAAGTTTTATAGCAAGACTTGTGAATTCACATGTTTAAAAGGTGAATAGGTACATTATTTTGAAGCACTAACAACAAATTATTTAGGTTGTAAATGGTATGATCTTGTATAGATGCAGTAAATAAACGTTGTAGCGACGAGCATCTAAGTTCAACAACCGAAAATGCGCGTCTCGTATTCATATGCATTCAGCCTTAAAACTTTGTTTATACCAAAACGTTGGTACGTTGAACTGTTTGTTAGAAATTTCAAGCCTTTTCCACGTAAATGCATTCTGTAGGATCTCCTACAACTGCACAGTTTGCATGGTTGGAGATATTTTGATCACTTGGCTTTGGTTTTAAAACACTGGTTTATGTGAAACAAAAAAAAACAGAAGACCTATTCATAAAGCGGTCTCACGATTCCCAGACCAGCGCGGTCTAGGTCGCGGGGGAGGGTGCGCGAGCCCGCCGCCGTAATATGATTGATACAACAGTGACTGCTTTTACTCGCGAGCCCAATCTGTTGTTCTTACTCATTTATTAGTGACTAGTTTATGCCCGTGGCTTTGCCCGCCTCGCTTCGGGCCGCTTCGGGGCCTCAGAAACCGTTCATTTTTCTGGGCTAAATGTTCCGTTTCAGCGCACCCCTATACTATGTAATAAATGTATCTTTGATATTTCAAGATTTAAGCTTCAGATGTTTTGGCTTTGCTTATGATGGGACTTTGTCTTATGTGTTTTTACCCCTTTAAGGGATGAAATTCGAAAATTGCCGAGACCCGTATACATGTATTTATTTTCACATTCCAAATTTCAGTAAGATAGGGACTAAATTTTTAAATTTTGCATATAAACTTTAACTAAAAAGTTCACCCCTTTTGGGGTTGATTTTGAAAAAGTAAGAAATACCCTTTCATTTATTTTTATACGTGTTTGTATGTGTCAAGTTTCAAAACGATACGTTACGACATGTAGGTTTTTATACAACCGTTTTCCCCCTTTTCATCGCTTTAGGGTTGGAACATTCAAAAATTCTTAGCAGGCGCTTACGTCATAAAAGAAGACCACCCTTCAAGTTTCAAGTCTTTTCGTTCAGCAGTTTAGGCTGTACGTTGTCTGTCAGTCAGTCAAGACAAGATCTTTTATATAATAAGAAGATAATAAATAATAATGGAGAATAAACTGCGACGCAAATACTCAAGTGATAACGCGGGTTCTGAATATCAGTCAAAGGTCCAGAAAAAAAGCTTTGTTTATTTATGATTTAATATAAAACTATATCCATTACATAGTTTGTGCTTCTGACCTTGCTGCGTGATGTTGACCTTGGTTGTGTCTTAATAAAATAGTAAATAGTGATAATAACGTTACCTAATTAAAATTTGGATTGGGTATAAAATGTTTAACATAAGAGCGCAATTAAAACAGGCCCATTTTCTTTGGCACATTAAAAGTATCAAGAGAGCAATTTAGCATACACTAACGATGCTTACGTAATTTTAATTCGTTGAGCTAAATATTCGGCAGGACAGAGCTTTTCCCGTAATTATTCGACGCCGGTTTTCAAGCACGCGCAAAATTGTTCTCAGTGACGTCACCAACCCATTTCGCTTCATTCATTCCATGCAAACTTACGATGAAAGTGTTTGTCGTGGCTCTCCGGGCGTACAAATACGCAGTATAGACTCCCCCCTCTTCGTTCAAGAAAACAAAGTTCATTTACGAGCCGTCGCTTTGCCGTTGATTTGTCCCTATTGTTTCTTAGTCGCGCTGTTCGCACCACTTGCGACTCTTCCGGGATCTCAACTGTCAAACGCACTCGCGTAGCCTCGCCCCGTCGCTTCATGTCGCTCGCGCTCGCGCTTTAGCCGCGTCCGCCTTTTTGTGGAAAATGCAAATTAGGTAAGTTGAGTATCCCGCGGGAGGCTGCGAGCCTGTGACAGACGGAAAGAAAGTGAGAACTTTGTTGTTTGCCGTCTAATACCCTTGTTTATAAGGAAATTGAAATTTTGGAGCTTGAACATGGACACATTCAAAATATTTCCCCGAGGACTCATCGAAACGTTTTCCTATGTCGATCAAATTTTCATCTAAATTCATCACCGCAGTATAACATTGTGTTATACTTCCGCAAGTTTATTTTAATAATTATAATCATATAATATTTTTTTAATTCTTTACATTCAGACGCCAGATCCTAATACCTATAGGGTATTTAAACGATTTGATCCATATACCTACCTATCCTAATAAATCAACAGTACTTACTAATATTGAAATGACGAGAATTTAATCAAACCACGTGACAACCCCAATCAAATCAAACTTAATAAGCTTAGCTGTGACATCTATTACGGCCAGTTTACTGAGAATAATTACATGAGCTGACACCGGTGGTTCATTGTAACTAGCGCCAACTAGCGGCAACCAGTGGCAACTACCGCTCCACGCACGAGTCAGCGTGCCCGCGCTCTTTCTAACTATTTGTATAATGGCCTTGACCATACACTTAGAATGTCAATGACAATATCTTAGGTCTGTGGTGCTGACAGCATTACACTCTGTGCTCTAAAACTCTCCCTTCAAGGAGAGTTTGGGATATTTATGATCAATTATGATCAAGCGAATGACGTCGGTAATAGATATTAAATGAGGAATGCCATTAATTAGACGTGATTTAGTTAGTGTCAGCTATGTTCTGGAGATGTGACGAATGCTGTCACTATATGTCACTTGGCGGGTTCTTCTTTTTTATATAATTGAATGACGTGACGAGCTAGTCGTTCACCTGATGTTAAGTGACACGGCCGCCCATAACAGTTGCAGTGTCACCCGGAACTTCACAACAATAAAGTTTCGCGTGACACTGCACTGCGCTGCACTGTTCAGAATATGGATTGTATTACACAAGAACCGCACATCTGGTCAGAACCACAGGGAGCCGATGGATGCAGGAGGCAAGCAACTGCTCAAAGTGGCGCTCTTTGGGGGAAGCCTAACTTCAGCAGTCAGGCTGATGATGAGAACATGAAAGTGTAGGAAAAACACACATAGGTAAATCTGATTGAAACTCAAATTATTATGGATTTGAAATGAAATGCAGTAGGCATGTGCATAATTATTGAGGGATAACTTATTCGCCTATTGCTTTGCTATTAAAGTATTCCCACATATGTGTAAAATGCCAATGACGCTCGTCCCAGTGATTATTAAAGCACTGCGTATCCATTGCGTATTTCCATCGAGATGTTCCATTTCAATTTATGCGCACAATTCCATGGAAGTGCTACGAAGGCGTATAATAAACACAATATCTGTGATTACAGCCTCCGTGTCGCGACGTGATCTCACACTGTAATAATGTGGGCAGTACTAGAGATTCGTGGAAATCGCTCAGAGGGGGTATTTTGATGTAGGGATATTGTTACAGCCTTAGAGTATACATCAGAGTTAGGTAGAGTTACAGCTGTACGTTACGTCATCAGTTGAAATTTATGTGGTTGTTAGGAATTCCTCGAAACGTCGGTTGCACGCTTGGACAGCTTCGAACTATACGTCTCGTGAGAAGTTAATCTATGCAAATGATAATACGGATTAAGCTCGCATAGCCCTTCCTTGAAAAGGCTCAAGTCTTGTACGTAACTTGATGTATGTTATCTAAAAAGAAAGCATAAACCGCAATAAGAGGAAAAATATTCTTATTGGAAATTTTAATATTAAAGTAATTGTTTAAAAAATGTAAACTCAGGTGTATTACACACGTCACGTGTGTGACTGGCCTGATAGTTGATAGTAGCTCTGCCTAGGTTGTGGGTTCGATTCCCACCCAGGACAGACATTTGTGTGATGAACTGTGTCCGAGTGTTATATTGTAGCTATGTGTGTATTTACAAACAAAATGTATATAACTATTCTATCAGCTATGTGGATCTCATAGTACAAGCTATGCTTAGTTTGGGGCTAGATGGCGCTGTATGAAATGTCCACACATATTCACTTATTTATTTCTATATTTTTTACCTCTTTTTCTTCAATAATTCTTTCCATTAGAGGTTGACTGGAAAACACCGCTTAAGGTATTTCTTTCAATACCTATTTATGATTTTGTCTAATATATATTTTTTATATTGCGTTGTACTGTAAATGTTCACATAACATAAACTTTAGCCCATGGCTAGATTATGACATTTAAAGTTTTTCTGTAGGATTATAGGAACGGAAAAAACGTGGCCCTAGTCACAGATAAGTAAACTTTCCTTGCATCTATCACGTTATTTCGTCATATTCGATGCACAGGATAATTGCGTAACTTAACGTACTGCTAAGATAAGATATAGAAGTCGCCGATGGGCCTCGATCTACATTTTATAGCGTAATATCCTTATAATGGAGGCATTGCGATGCTCCGCGCGGTAACGCCGCCGCTAGTCAGCTATATTAGCACTTATTGTTGCAAGAAGGATAATATTAAGTCGAGGGGTAGCCGGTAAAGGGGGGTGACAACTTCGCATGTTTCCCTTCGATGGAAAAGACGATTCAGCGTTACACACAAAACAATCAACTGCCAAATTATAAAGACCTGCACGTGTCTTTCGTTTTTTCATTTGTTCTCACGGGCCCTGGATCCAATAGCCCGATGTCTCATTTCATCTTTAGGGATTATCGTTCATGAATTTGAAATGAAATTAAGAAATGTATACAACCCAAACTAAGTAATTTGAAATTTCAAATATTTGATATAAAGTTCTGAAATGTTACTAATGCTAATTGAAAGCAAAGCCAACATTTCTATATGCTTAGGCAAAGCTTCCAAATTAGTACTAAGCTATAGAGAAAACCTTTTTAATTAGATCCAAGGTTAAAGGTTTTTAGGCTAGTGAATAGGAATAAAATTTTCATATAATTCATTAAAGCATTTCGTTTTCAACTTAAACTCCTTTGATATATTTTTAATTTTAACACTTTCTAATCGTTTTTTTATTATAAATTGGATGCTGATTATTCTTAAAATATATATCGTCTTTCATTAAAATGAAATAATAAAACGTTAATTGCTTATATTAAATTAAAATTGATGAAATTAAAACTATGTCGGGACATGTTGGATACGAGATCATGACTGTACTATCCTACCAGTGCTACGCCGTAGCGTCGTTGTACGCTTTGTTGCTACGTCACTACGGCGTAGCACACGTAGCATATCTCGTAGCTGTAGGGATTTCTGCCTTACCAACGGGTCCGACTTCCGCCGCAATAGAAATGCTGCTATTATAGGAATTCTCGGATATGCTGTAAAGACAATATTTTTCAATGATATAAATTGTTTTCTAAGTAACCAAGTATTCTATGTTTAGAAATAGTAGGTTTCTGTCACGGTATATTATGGGATTAAAAGTATTGGACGGTATATTATTATGAAACTATGAACTAGACTAGGGGTCGAGAATAAATCAAGGATCCAAATGAACAGATATATTCAGATATATTTATTAGATGTATTTCATAAAGGTTGATGAATCAAAATGTAACAAAATAATAAATAAATAGCAATCTTACCGATGCTGCCGCGATTTAATCAAGAGCGATTGTGTCAATTTATAATATGTCAGTAACAAAATAACTTAGGAACGGTAAAATAAACCAACCAACAGACTCGAGAGGCTTCTTCAAAAGACAGCGGCATCGCGAGCGGTCATCACTGCGCCCATTCACATAATCTTCAGAATTTTGCATTGCCACAGCGCGGCTTACTGCCTTATAATAAGGTCAAAATTTGCATGACAATGCTCTAATTTAATTTATGACGTCAAACGGCACGGAGCAAGGCTTTGTGGGTAAAAAATGGGAATTGTCTTTACCCCACTTCATCCCTCCGCCAAGGGTAGTATAACGGCAGTAGCTAAGGTGGAATGTTTTGATGCGGTGGGTTTACATAAATATTTTTCAGGCCGCATTCATTACTGAACTGTGTTTGTTTCTGTGTGTGTTTGCATACCACATCGGCTAAACTAAATTTTATGAAAATTAGCACACAGCTTGCTTTTACTACGGAAATCCACATAAAATGTATATCTTGATATATAAAGAGTTCCTACTCCAATTACGATTACCTATTATGATTATTCTTAAATATTTTATTATATACGTTGTCTATGCAAGCCCTACTTCATACAATACAAAATGTTAACACTACCTTGCATATACATTCTTGAAGCGGCAATGTTCATAAAAAAGCACCCGAATTTATAAATTTATATTCGAGACAAATCCACGACAAAACCAAATCATAGCGCCACAGCCTAAACTATAAATATTTAAAAGAGGGCCTCATTATATGCTTATAAAAATATATAACAAACTGCTGGTTCACATAAGAAGCGAAAACAAAGAAACAAAATTTCAGAAAATACTCAATGAATTCCTATCCCAAAAATGTTACTATACAGTGCAAGAATACTTGGAAGACAAAAGCGTAACAAATTCACGATGATATTGATGACACAGTCACTGTGACTGTAGGCAGATAACCTATACTTAGATATAATTATTTCCTCGGTATTTTCATAGTCTAATTTTTATTATTGTGTAAAGTCAAAGTTAGTATTGTTTTGCTATACCCTAGCAGGGTTGTGTAACTTGTGTGATGTATCACCTTATTACATAATGCAATAAATAAATCTAAATCTAAATCTAAATCTATGAATAGAATAGAATAAAAACATAGTTCGAACGATTTAGGAGCTTTTTTTAAATATTATGTTATCAATAGTTGGTACTAGGTACTAACCTAATGTTGAACTATTGTCTCTTACAATCAACGCTTCAAGGCGGTAGGCGGATAAATACGTTTCCTAAACGTTCTCAAGATCCCTTTGATCTTTGCCGAACACAATTTCTTATTTTCATTTATCCTTTTTTTGGTGTTACACCAAAAGCGAGCTGGGCTTAACACGTTTCCTTTCATCTTATTTTATGATGACGATTTCATGCATCTTTGTTCTAATGTTATGAAACGAGTAGCACTCACAACGAAGTTTATTAAAATGGATGATCAATACCGAAAAATTGAATGACCCCACATCGCAGACGGTAGTAGCTCTGCCTTCTCAACTGTAGGTTGTGGGTTCGATTCCTACCCAGGACAAACATTTGTGTGATGTACATAGGTGTTTGTTCTGTGTCTGGGTGTTATATTGTATCGTATGTATGTTATTTACAAACAAAAAGTATCTTAGTATTCTATGAGCTGTTTGGTTCCTCTTGCTTTCCTTAGTTCGGGGTTAGATGGCGCTGTGTAATTTGCCCAGAATATTTATTAAAAAAATTATTACTTGTATCAGAGCTCTACCATGCCTCATAGAGTACGTTGAGTCGGTGGTCTTAATTGTATTTGTAAAACAACAGTCTTTAGCTACTTCAGAAGTCTTCGGGCAGCTTAGAAGTGCTGACACCGCACGGCCCTACACGTAAGGAATGAAAGGTAGAAAAGCTATATTAGCGTGGACTTGCCAACAAACCACTGATCGTGAGTTCGAATCCTTCCCTCAAATAATGAGGTAAACGTAGTGGCTAAATTCGCTTAGCGCTTTCGGAATTCCCTTTCAAGAAAATACCGTGACGCAACCTCATCATAGCAGCGTAATCAGCCCACTCCACTATTAGCACCTGAAATACTTTCAAGTTGTAGAACTTGAAAGTATTTCAGGTGTTTTGTAGTATATAATCTTCATCCAATACGACATCGCTTCACATCAAGAAAGTGTTTGAACGCTAGTCGATAAAAATAACTAATGCCATCTTAAGCAAAATACTTCCGTTGCTTGTTTGTCACCGCGCTTTTAGCATTCAACGAAGTAAATATTAGGAAACTATAAATATACTTTTGTATGTACACACTGTAAATGTAGGACCTTCTCCAGAGTTTTGTTGAGTGCTTCATTGTGACAAGCAGCACTAAAAACTTTGCTTCCACCGCCTCCATTCACAGATTATTTACATAAGAGCTCATCTCCGGGGATTGGCTCGATATTGGAGGTCAATGACCCATCAGCCGGCACCCCGGCTACCTCTAAAGTAAACGTTAGTTAAGTAAATGTAAGTAGGTCTATAAAAACCTGCGTCATCGCTCGTGTAATATCCCGAAAGCTTTTTATCTGATGATGTAGGACCGAGAGTAACGGAATAAGCTGAATGTAAGAAAATATTTATTTGTGTGATAGTGAAATATTCTCCGAATGTGACTTCTGATTTCTTTCTCGCATATAAAATGATTTATTCCCTAGTTCAAGCTTGTTCAGGTGCCGATACCCGGAGATATTGAGGATCATAAAATGGCCGACCCTGACTGAACGCACCAAACTTGGATATTACTAGATTGCTTTTTTACTTGCTTTACGAATATGTGTACTTTTCTTGTTATTGATACAACAATTTTCACTCTTTATCATCCAAAAAATAGTAATAAAAATGATTGTAAGAGAAAACCTACTATACCAATAAAATTAACGTCCGTTCAACCCTCAATGCATCTGCGCTTCAAGGAATTTCAATTAAACTTACGATCCGCATGAGCAAATCGCAAACACATTCACAAGTGGGAGACACTTAGAAGACTTGATATAACCGGATTTAACAATGTCTAGTCGAGCGACCTTCAAGTACTATCGTGTTTCTAAGATGTAGTAAGACAAAGCAGACCTCACACTATTTTCGGCCTTCATTTGTTTTTTATTCGTTTTCTGTATTCAACCTTGATCAATATCGTTCTCTATTCAAATGTCCAATCTGGGAATTGCACAAACACGCTACACATGTAAATGTATGTTAAAGCGTAACAAGTTTTAAATCGCATCGCGTGGTGTGACTGCCCCCTAAACCGGACGGTTTCACACCGCAGCGCACCAGCGCAATGCTGACTAAATCCTTCTACTAATTTAGCTTTATTGCTGTTCTAGTGTTGTTTCCTTGCGCTGAATGCCGTCCGGACTCGTTCTATTAGAGCTCCCTGGGATAGTCTGCGCAGAAATCACATGTGTTCTACATTTTGAGGGTTTAACCTTCAGTCGCATTACTATTCCTGGAACACTTTGGAAATAATTTAAATTAGATCATTCACACGTTTATTCCAAAAGAGTTGTTTTTGTGAAGATACAGACACACACACAGTAAGTATATATGTAATAAGCGTTAGAGCTTAACATTTTTGTGAGCATTTAAATGAACCTTCCAGGGACCATGATAATGTTGCTTACATTTCAAAATGTTGGCTACTTTAACCCTGTATAGTTAGTTATCTTTTCTGATTCTTAAGCATCTGCACCAACCATAAATCTAAGAGATCCTTGTAAGATAAGTATTTCCAGCAGAGTTTATTTTGTAAAAAACAGCAAGTAAAAACGAATGCATACCGAAGTACCGGCGCTACAAAATGGATGACCTGAGAAGCAACGGCGAGTGAGAACAATTGTTATTTCAAATGAGTGTTTTGTTGTTTTCATACTTTGTTCAGAGAGAAAAATATCTGGGTTAATCTTGAAAACAAAAGATTAATCACCTGTTTTGTTGAGTTGGCCTTATTATCGGGATCGGGTGGCAAAAGGTGTTAATGTCGGGAAAGTTGTCGGGACACCGGAGCGGTCGGGAGCGGCCTGATCTCCGTGTTGTTCTTTGATTGTTATTTATGGCGCTCGTTTCTTGGTCTGACTGAAATATGAGCTGATTACGTTTCACGATTCCATTATTTGCTTAGTGTTTGGATTAATTGGTTTAACATTTCGATCTGTCATGGTCTGTCGGCGCTGTTTACGAATGAAATAGCGTTGTTATAGGACCTTCTGATTTTGTTTCTGACTTTAATGTCATATGTATGGCTTAAGAGAAAAGTTCATGGCTATATTTGAGTGTCCTAATTTATTACTACATTTTATTTACAACTATTTAGACTTTTTCTTTGTATATTGTATATAGTAAAGATGAACGAGCTGCGTTTTTTCACGTAGTCATATACCATGTATGTGTCGTATACTATTACGTAACAACCATTACCAAAAGTTTCAGACGATATCACACAACACTTCACACTAATATTAAAAAAGGCGAGAGTTTGTATGTGTGTATGTGTGTTTGTGTGTATGCTTGTTACTCCTTCACGCTCAAACGACTGGACAGATTTAGATGAAATTTACTGTAGGCTGAATTGAAATAACTGAATTCCATAACAAAAGCTATTGCATAACCGATTTACATAACAAAGTAGAACATAGGAAACCCCATCATCCCCTAATGTAAGCCGTAAACTGTCAGTCAGATAAGTTCGCGGGGAAATGAACCGTGATTGTTTAACGAGTATCTGAACAAGTGAACTGAACAATATGACCTTATCGAACTGAACAATATGATTCGAGGTATTGGAATAGTTGCGCACTTGTTCAGGGCTGTTCCCGATTTAATTGGCGTTTCAGAGGAGAGGAATTACTTCGGCTGTCTAGTTATTGGGGATTGTTTATCGTATGGGTTGAGGTGCTGAAGGCCTGCTTGGAAACTACTTTGATTAGGTACACGGCAGATAGGGGCCAAAGTGGATTACAAACAATATAGCATTTGTATAGGATCTGAAAATAGATATTTGTTATATATAGCGCTCATATCGAAGTTTGGATATCCGATCGGTAAAGTTAAGGAATCTTCGCTGTGGTCACCACTGGGTGATCACTACAATACATGCTATTTGCAATTGCTGAACGATACCATACTTTGGAGGGTCAAAATACGTTAACCTCCCGGTTTCAGTTGTTGCTGTCAAAAAATTCGTTAGCAAAGTCCATGGATCTATTATCCTGGTATATCCATGGCTAAGTCAGACGGCTTAAGGCGGTGGGTTCCCAACGAGTCCCACCAAATCAAATTACAATGTATTTGGATGAATTTTTCTTCAACATTTATAAATTTATTTATTTATATAATCGAGACACCTGGCTTACCACTTGTATACACGAGAAAGAAGAAAGTAACATGAAGTTATTGAGGCTTATTTTGAAACTACTTATTTGTAGCATAAAATTTCCCTATGCAACTTCAAAAAAATTGTCACTTAAAATTCAAATTTTTAACTCAAATGAAGAAGGCAGGACGACTAATCCGCTTACGTCATTTCCCGAGATTTCCAGCTCTGATCTGCTTCATTTAAATATTTCGTTGAAAAAAAATTCAGTTATCTATGAGGACGCAAAAATGAAACTCTTTCAGGGGATGAAATTAATCTTCTCTGTCCACGTTTCTCCCCTTTCTCTACCCCTAAACCCCTCCCATCGTCACTCTTGGCTCACTGTGTCTGTGACTACTACAGTTCAAAATGAGAAACTTGGCTGGTTACTAAAGATAATAAATAAAATATAATAGGCATTTTTTTATAATTAATTGTCAATTACAGTTTTACGTCTCAAAAACGAGTCACCTAGTTATAAAACAAACAACATTGCAGAGGCTATGTCGGTAGAAAATTTTGGTATAAAGCTATAAAAATATTTTTATGGCCTTATACCAAATTTTAAAAAGTTGCAAAATGTATAAAATATTATTAAAATTACTTTTACTATTTTATTTTTTAATTTAGAAATCATACTTTTCCTGGGATTTATCAGATTTCCACAACGCAAATGATTTGATTATTAATCAGCATTAAGTCCACCAATATTAATTGAATAAATAATAGTTAGTCGTTGCAAAGTTTACTTGATATGGGAAATCTTTTTATTTTGTAACTAATAGACAATCACCATTAGCTCATTATCTGCCATCGACCTCACCAGGGATTTCCAAGCAGACCTCGCTCCAGCCCTTCAACACCTCATTCTTGACTACTGTGAACAATCCTCGATAAATCGATATCCAAAGTAATTCCTCATCTTTCACATGCCTATTAAATCGGAAGCAGGCCTGAACAAGTGCGTTATAATTTGTTTATTTCGTTGTTTTATTCACGCTCGTCTTTCATCGTGTATCGGCGAAACGTTTGATCGTAAAGCGGTAGAGGCGTGAGGCGTAACGTAAATACACTGACGAGGCTCACACCCTGAATATAGCCATTTAACAGTCTGCTACATCTTAATTTTACAGCCTCGCTCACAACTTAGCCGACAACTTACGAAAATTAAAGCTCGAGACCTTCAAAGCTTTATGTTCTCTCATTCTGTGTTTGTCGCTCTGACACAATAAAACAAAATTAGCACTACCGTCCATAAAAGTAATGTTTTCGTAGAATGACACACAAGAAACGTGCCTGAGTGACGAGGTCACGTTGTTCGGTACACAGTCGTAGGAACGGGTACAGATTGATCGTGACTACGGGCACTTACTCAATCTACATCGAAAATTAAGGATAGCGTCATACAATGTAACAGAGTCATTCTAAAAATAGCATTTTCGATGTGTTTAGTCATACTATTTGCGGTGTAGCATGGTGCGGGTGACGTTATTCAATTCAATTTTACTGATGATAACGATTTTCACAGCAAATTCTCATTCTCATTAGTATAATAACATTTACTTCATAATTAATACAAAACATTAAAAAAAGGGAAAAGGAACGAAGATTCCCGCACGATGCTATCCCGCACGTAGTTGCAGGGGCAAGCACGACGAGCAATGATAGTACATCATTATTTTGTTACCTGCGCAGTATGTAGTGAAAATGTTAAGTCTACGAACTCTATTTTTCACAGTGTAAAATACATCAATAAATAAAATGTAAAAAACCGCCCTACATCACCTTTGCTAGAACAAATCCCTAGTAAGTTACACTGTCATAGCATAGGCATGAAAGTGAAACATGGCGTCACAAAATAAAAAGAAAAATATAGATGGAAACGTGTCCTGTGGGAGCCATCGGTATGCGGCGACATTTGTCGAGTGGTACGGGCGGTCGGCGCGGCAAATATCGCGCCGGCCTTCGGGCTAATAGTGCGCACTGAAACGGCTGCCTTTGTTAACGAGTTGCGGCGTATTGAATAGTCACTCATAGGATTTTAACGAATTTTGAATTAATTTCTTGAAGGCGAAAGCATTTATTTCTTTAATTTAGTTTCAATTTTCTTGGACCAAAAAACGAATAACGGAAAGGCTGTAATATAATTTTAGAATGTTCGTCTCTATTTTTTAAAATTATAATCGTATAGTAACGGGAACGGGTCAGGACTAACGTATGTCGTCATTGAGTGACTTTTTTTACAAACGTATTCTTTTTGTGTTGTGTTTTCATAAATCTTTACTGAAATGTAAATCGTGGAAATCAAGCATGTACATATGATAATCGCAACATACATCCCTACTTTATAATTCCCATTGACCTTTACAAAAGAGATAAAATTATTCAAACACCTTTACAGGGCAAGTGGGGCGATGAATAGCGTGAAATATTCACGAGTTATACCCGTGGAAGGGCCGCCATCCGCCATCCGCCCTGCAGATACAGACCGTCTGTTTGTTTGTGCATCATTGGTTCCAGCCACCCGGGCACTGCATCCACGTGGATTATCATAACAATGAGAATTAATATTACATTACTTCACAGTCGGATACTGAGGCCCCTCTGCGCAGCACTAATTTGATCGTAATGGTGATCTTTCCACTAACACTGTATTCCGAAACGCGAGAACTGAAAACTTCTGAGACGTATAATTTATGATAATGTGTTAAGACAATGACGAGTGGAATTGTTGCCAACTTTCAAGTTAACAAATGGCACGCGGTTCGTTTTCCAGCCTACTTTACTTCACCCACGAGACTTATAAAAGGTCATAGGGTAAGCGTTCCCGTTTCACTGCCATTAGTCAACGTTAAAGATAGCAGCTCATGCATGGCCTACATGTAAACAAGGCATGCGGTTACACGTTTCCGCGCTCGATTACCGCCGCAATCATTTACCGTGCGCTCGCGCCATTTGTCAGGCAAAAACAGCCGTGTCCGCCGTGTGCCGCCGTTCCTCGCCGGCCGCCGCCACCACCGCCACCGCCACGCTCCAGATTAATGATACGCCGCGACGCTCTGATGAGCAAAAATGAGATCCGTCTTCATTTGCTGAGCCCGGTGCCGGCGATGGGGGCAATTACCCCGCTTAATTTTCGACTGCAACGTCAGATTTGAGCGAGGCAGTGAGCGTGCCACGAAAACTGGAATCCGCATGATTTTGCGTTTTCAACTTGCATGAAGTTTAACCAGTAAAACGCCGTTATCGGAATTTCACAAAACTTAATGAAGTAACTCCAGCTTCCAAGTGCTTTCAGCAACTAGGTTTAAGTCCGGAATCCTCTACTCGTTCAATATCTCTGGATGAGCGCATGATTCTTAGCTAGGAGCAGCACGTCTTCATACTTGCTTAGCTTACCCTGTTTCTTAATGTGACGTAAAATCGATCTATAAGTTAAATGACAAGTCATCGTTTCCTAAAGAATTCCTTTTAGTTTAGTGTGGCAGAGATGCGGCGTGGATAGCGTTATTGGAGGGCGGTCAGTAGGACAGCCCCGGGCCGGCCAGGCGGGCGGCAAGGCGGGCGGGTGGCGGTGGTGAGATTAATTCGAAGGGATATCATGCGAGAACATATGAGAGCGACGATGACACTTTTTATGGAAAAAATATTGGAAGATGTCAGAGAACAAATTGCAACACTTACAAAGAGACATTGGTTTCGAAAGTCAGAAAGATTTTACATGTAGCCATCAACCAAAAAACAAGATTTTATACAAACAGGACCACTCAATAAAGCAAAAACAACTCGGTATTACATAATTGTAGTTACTGTAACATATTTTTATCCAATTCTGGGTATTCATTATTTTTAATGAAGGTAATTTATTACTATAGCAGAATACGCTATTGCTATACAAATATATACTGTGGTACATGAGTCCAGCATTCAAACTATCATCATCACGGATTAATATAATCGGATTAAATTGTAATTAAACTTGTAGTACTCGACAATATCCAATGTTATTCCCAAAAAGTTTAAATTAATTTGTGCTTGCTGGCATGTAAATTCCAAACGACAGAATAATAACGAGTGCAATAAAATGGAAACCTAGTTTATATTATTGATGACAGGTGACGCACGTTAGCACAGGTGCCACGCATGCTCATAACAAGGAGCAAAATACTCGCTGCTTACTTAGTACGTTTTGTCCATTAAGCCGCAATACTGACATTCATACTCTCATACAATTTGCGTAAAAGCGTTGGGTAAGAATTATGATATCTCACTTCCGCTTTTATCAGCACGGAAGTGCCTCCAGCCGCCGCGACGCTCGCACTCGCGGCTCCGTGCCTAATATTTGCCGAGAAAAAGGGCCTCACGACCGCCAATTCATCAGGGCGGCCATAATTAAGCGATAAGTAAGTAGACGCGTCAGCCATCGCCACCGTCCGGCTATTTGTCAGTGAACCGGCTAAAGTGCGGTCAAACTAGGGCCGCGGGCCGACGGGCTTCCTTAATGGCCGCCTTTCTCTGTGTTTACACTTTTCCTCGCGCCTCTGGAATCTCTCATTTACAGCAATATCTGGCAATGAGTTATTGTTGTTTTTGGGCGCGGACGATGATAAGTGGCGACCTTGAACTCTACGCTGAAGGGCAGCCTCTGTTTACTTCTACACAGTTGTTCTCATAAAATGCGTAGCCGCGTGCTACGTACCGCGTAGATGTTTTCTACGATGCTTATACTACGAAGTTATTATAAGATGTTATGTAGAAGTTGTAGCAGGACCGGGGCAATACAAGAAGTGATTTTTATTTTGCGAATAACTGCAGTACTAACTATGGTCAAAAATGAACCAGAGCATTGAAATTATTATAACACGCTTGTATGAATTTACTATTGAAAACATTTTTAATCACAGATGTTAGACCGCTTTATGAATGTGCAAATAAAGGCCATTTGACATTATTTATTCGCGCGTAAAACACGGATACTGGCCGAAACAAAACGGGATCGTAAAACAAGATTTTTATCGTGTTATGAAATACAATGTCGGTATGAAACAAGTTGAAAAGTTTTGTGACAAAAACATCATAAGCGGAGGGTAGGTACGACTTTTGTGTTGCGGGAGCCGAAAAAAGGGGAAACGGGAGGGATGATAGTCCTCCTTTTTCCTCCTTCCGACGTGTTCCTGCGAGTCTTTTTCACTTTTTCATTAGGTTGCGGCGAGTGCTCGCCGGGATTAAATACTTTGAGGAGGGTCTCCCGGCGCGGCGGCAGGCTCGCCGTGCGCGGTGCTGCCCTCCACTGCGGCCCTGTTTAACGCCGCGCTCTTGTTTTTCACGGTTTAATTATGATAAATGTAATCTACCCCCGACAGAGCTCCATGGATCCACTTTCCCGTTTCCCAAGATATTAGATTATAAAAATAAATTAGTCGAAACTCGTGAATTGTAAATACGTGTGTGTGTGCGTGTGTCGGAAAACCGAAAGAGCCGCCATTTATCATGATTAAAGTTCTTTCTGAAACTAGTGATAGCAAACAGACAGACATACAGCCCCAACTTAATAAAGCTGACATCATAGACGGCGGGAATGCCGTGGTGTCTGTCGGCATGCAATTCAATAAACTTCATTGCTATCCCTTAATTAAACGCTTGTCGAGTATTTCGCACCGTATGATAAACAATCCGACTATAATACTAGAGACGTGAGCTGCTTTACCCGCTATTTGTCCGTTAAGACGCGGTTAATCTTCCTTTTTCGAGATAAATATTATCCTAGGGTGACGTTGAATATAATAATTATGAGCAATCTGAAAAATATAACTCAACCATTTTGGAATTAAAACTATGTATCTAACAAATCAACAGAAAACCAACAAACGTATCGCGTTTTATTGTTCTTATAAATAGCACCTCAATTTACACCGATACCATAAAATGGATGCCATGCGTCTCGGCTGGTATGTACCTCTATATGAGTTTAAACCGCAGTCGGCGATGCGATGTAATCAGGGAGGCTCAATGTGATGAAAAGGCGCAATTTTCGGGATACGAAGCCGAGATAGGTTATCTTTTTGTGAGTTCTGTCGCTGGGCGGGCGGTGAGGGCGGGGGCGAACCGAGATTAGGATGCCCTCAGTAAAAAAGAGCTAGCATTTACCGCGCTCAGTGAAATTTTAGATCTCCTGACTCGCCATCTGAGACTGAAACGTCGAGTCTTTCATCTAAAGCTAATGTTTTGAGAAGAGCCTCGGTTTTTGCGCGTGACATCCGAGAGATAGGTCGCGCTGACACCGATTTCTTTTAACGTATCTCAACTCTAAGCTCCAAATACAAATTTCTGAATAAATCTACCAATACTAGCGCTGTTATTGTAACAAAGTTTGGTATTATATGAAGAGTTCGATAGGTGCCGACGAAAATCTGAATATCTTGAGCACAAAAAAGTACATTCATAAACACAAGACCTCGCGCCTGACACTTTACAGACATGATCATACAAGGAGCGCCATAAAATCGTTGCCTTTTTCCTTTATGTTATTTTGTTTGTTATATCCGTTATGTACCAAGTATAGCTTTCGGTCTATTGTCCCATTTATTCAGTCAAAGAAGTCTTGTACGAACAGGCTTGTGATCCTTAGTATCAAAGAAGAAAGAAGCTCGAACAAAACTTTTATAATAAAAGAGGAATTTCGTGTTCATTTTTTGTGGTTACTGTGCCTTACGTAGACCTACACGTATTAGTTGTGAGTTCAACGACCTCGAGCACTTTGTGCTATGATAACATTGGCGACACGCACATGAGCAATATATTGCTTGCGTTTACCTAGGGTATAAACACGTAGAGTATCCTCCACCCTAGTCCTAATTTTTCAAAGCCAACATGCTGTGATAATGTAAAAGCTGTAGTCATTGGAGATGCGGATTCGGGTCAAAACCAATTAAAACATGTATTGTGTTCAGCTAACAACGTTGAACTGGTTAACTTTAAGGGTGGGTTAATCATAAAATTCTAATGAACATATCAGATTTGAATATATTTGATTATTATGGTTAGATTAAATGCAACGTCTCTTGTAAATGAAAAAGTAGTCTAAAAAATCTATGACAAAGAAAATAATTCTAGTCCATACAACCATAACCATAAGGCCAATAGCATATATCACAGTCCACGTGATAGTAATTTGCATGTATAAAAGATCAAACAAGTGCCATAAGCGGCACAGCACGGCACGGCACGGTACGTCACGTTACGGCACGGCACCTCACGGCGCAGGACCACCGTCACTCATTCCAAACGCGAGCCCGCGCGCATTAAATCATCGTTAGCTTGGGATCATCTTTGCATGAGAAGCTTCATGCAGCGGCTTTACGAGTACCATCGAGAAAAGTTATCCGCGGGGTGTTGGAAAAATTGCGACTTTGATATACCTATGGATGTTTCAAAGTAAGAAGTGATTGGTAAATTATCTGTTCGCTGGAACTTCGTTATTGGTATGGGAAAGTTAAATATTATAGCGCCAATTTATTTTAGTTCAAAAAGAACTTAAAATATAAAAATAATACTTTACGAAAAACTACGGTCGCCATGCGGCTTCAGCCGCAATTTATCAGTTTTTTCGCAGGAAATAATTTTTCGAATAGAAAGTATTTCACAAAGTAGTCTCTCTAGTATTGTATGAGGTGGTCACAATAGTGGAAGCAATCTGTTTTCAAAACTTCATAGTTCGTTTTGGCATGAAATTCAAACAAACAAATGAAAATGAGTGTCATTTTTTTGATGGAGTATCCAGTGATGATGAAGTAGGAATAAATATTATAATAGGTATATAGCGATTATATCATACTAACTACTCATATTATTAGAACCAAGGCGCCGCTAAGTATCTCTTAAACTAATATCACGTGATAAGTAGTGCCCGTAAGTTTATCCACCTCAGATTTTCTTGTGTGCCGACCTGCCGGCCTTTATGGTTATGACCATACCCAATGTTTCTCTGATACAATTCATATTTCACACCATAATCCCTTATAACTGGTACACATATACAATCGTAGCTTATCAACAATTCATTAGGCACAGCTGTCGCCGCACTCGGCCGCGACCCGCACAAATCACCGTCGCGTAACCGAGTGCGTACCTAGACCTACTGCGTACAGTGGAATAGAGTGCCAGCTGCACGCGGGTACATTGGTCAGTAGGTTTATTTCACTTCGTTTATTGGCCTCTATAGCTTCACCTCGCTCGTTATAACAGTTAGGCGCTGTTGTTTCCGCTTATAGAATTGACAGGACAGGCTTATTATATTGTAAAACCACATGAAAGCTTTCATGTGGTTTTATAGTTAGCTGGCAATGTGTGCGGCGCCAGGGTTGGGGGGGGGTTAGGTATAAGACGATGCAGTTTGGTCGTTAAGACTTCTACTCGAATGGTATAGGTCTAAAAATCAAGTGTCATTTGTTTCACATTTTTGCAATAAATTAAATAACTATAAATGGTGTAGCGTACACAATACCTAAGCACCTTGAATTGACTTCACTCGTCACGTCAACACAAAGATATTTCATCGCAAGCTATTGTATTTATCCAGACACAATAGAATGTAATTGTGTACCAAGTACTGATCTCCTTGAAAGTCCGCGTCAAATATATTCCTCGCATCGCGTCGCTATCTCCAACAAAGGACTCCAGCGCGCTCCGAAATAATACAACCGTAAATGAAAAATACGCACATTTGACATATCGAGGCGGCAATAAAGCTCCGCGCACAATGGTTTCGCTCGATACGTGCTTTTTTCAACGTTATCCGGGTCCGTTCCTTTTCCTGCTTCTTGTCTCTATCAGCGCGGGATCGCCGCTCCATCATTGTTTTCCCACTTTTTCTATTTCTTATTCGATGCTTTATTACATTCGACAATTGTTCCGTCGGCACGTAGCGTTAAGTTTTAAAAACAACAACTTGATTATTGAGCTAGCCAAAACCAGCCGTTGAATAATTCATTTCGTTTCCCTCATGTTGTAGTTTTATGAAGCCGTAAAAAGCGGCAGTGTGGTTTCCGCACAACATACACAAGGGTGATAAAAGTGAACTAAGACTGAGGGAAAATTTAAAGCTGCCAAAATATGAGGCTCCCACCTGGCGCCAGCGCCCGACGTAAGGTTAGTTCGCACTCACGGCAGAAATTGTGCAATTTTTCACAACGAGCCCGCGACTGTTTGCCCGGCGAGTGGTTGAGACGCTCGGAGCACCGACGGGGAAATTCAAATACTAACAAATATGTACAATCTTGCAGTATTCGTTTCAAAAACTCTCTCTATTTGGTGAACCGTAAACGTCCGATACACTGCACAACTTTAAATGGAATTCCATCGAGTCTAAAGTGTCAAAACTTGGTAACGTGATATTTTCTCAGCTGCGCGCTCAACATTGTAATGCAACACGTAAATCATGCTGCGCATAGCAAATGCATCTACAGCACTGCGACATGTAAACTTGTACTAATGTCAAACTATAACAATAATTCAAAGTTGAATAAACGGAATCTGAAAAGCAAGGTAAGCAAAGATCCCTCCACCTTCCACTCGACACAGCACGATTTCAAGAATTTCATTTGCCAGCTGCACCGCCAGGTATCCGGCTGTGTGAACAGGCACGCTGGCAATTTGGTTGTTCTCAGCCATTAAGACTGAATACAATTGGAGCACAGGCCTCGGAATGCGGGAGGTCGAGATTTGAGTGTCTTTCGTAATGAAACGCTTCTTCCAGTTATGTGTACGTATCTCTACAGGCTGTGATAAGAATTATTATACTGATACGGCTTTGGTCGCGCACAGAATCTAGAGACAGACTGCAGAGTAGCAACCTTTCTTTTTATTGTTGATGGGCAAAGCATTTGACCACTATCTCACCTGACTGAAAGTGATGACGCAGTCTACCTACAGTTAGACAATGTTTTAATAATTTTTAACTTTCCATGAAATGTATAGATATATTATAATCAATCCTAGTTCAAACCTTCCTTGTTCCAACAGTAACTAGGTAAAGCTTGAAATGTTGCCCGATTCCATTTTCAATTCACCCAAAATAGGCACAAATTAACCCACTCCAAATACTCTAGAAACGATCAAATAAACGGAGAATTAATTTAATACCACGTGAGTGGCACTAACGATAAAATTAATCCAATAACAGCGGTGATAGAATACCTCTTTGTCGATACCGTTTCAGGAGGAAAACTGTAAATCGAAACAGACTTTTCCTTATATCCATTTTCCGCTTTCTGTCATTAAGTGCTTCTAGATACAGAGACGAGGGGTTTGAGGGAGAGGATGATACAATAAGTAATTAACTAGGATCAAAAGCTAAACTAACGAGTTTAGTTAACAAAAACAGGCCTTACTATTATATTTTAAGAACGCTAATGATTTGGTGAAGTTCAGCATACAACCAATTTCAATAGATATAAACTTACACCCTAACATAATTGATTTTTTGTTGAAGAAAAGTTTAACACAGAGTAGACCGACATAGCTTTTCCAACTCTTCGTCCCTTTGGAAATCCTTTGATTGGTGGTTATGTACCCAAAGCGACGCGAGCCCACGACCGCGACCGTGACCGCGCGGCCTCATTGCACGACATTTGCTCGTCACACGATCTGAATACTCCTCGTGCCGGTCCCTCATGAATACTCCCGTCTTTGTTCTAACGCCCTTCAGAGACAGCGATATATTATTTTTTCGTATTGTTTGACTTACTTAGACACACGCTGCTTTTGTCGCTCTCCCGGGACAATGGTTGTCATATAGCAAAGTAAGCTAAGCTTCCTTTTTGTTCGCGAAGTTTCACCGCGGCTCATGGACGTTAAGATTGCAGGAACCAAAGGTTATTACGAATCTCGGTTATTGTTTGTTCCGTTAGAGAAACAAAGGACGGCGGCGCGGCCGTGCGAGCTAATACTTTGGAAACTTTTTAATAGCATCGTTTAATATTTTGAGAATTTGTTCTGTTATTTCTTTGGAAGCATTACGAAAGAATTCCGAGGTGCTCCAACGGGGTACAAAAGAAACGTTTATGAAACTGGAGAAACCGGGAGAGCGCTAAAGTAAAGCTCTCGTTTTAAATAAAAGTCGTTTACTTATTTAACTCCATTACTTTAACTATTCTTGTAATATTCAGTATCAATTTTCAATTATCGTGACAGTCAATAGCGTCGTAGTGGTCACTGCGTCTGTCGCATGCGACAGAGATTATCTCCGACGCAACGAGGTGAATTACCGCATCGTCAGGTGCGAGGCATTGTCGTGAACTTGGCAGGAACTTGCTGGTAAACTTTGGTTACAATAGCATAAATTGAGACTTCAGTTAGGTGCACCGCTCAGCAGGACGAGCATCTTTGTCGGAGATTGAACTTTTCAAATAACGATATAATAATGAGCGACTGCTGCTTTAAACTAGTTTTTATAACTGTAACAATTTTTTTCGTAAATTTATAACGATATAAATACTACCATTCGCAGGAACGCTTTAATGGATCATTATATTCTTTGAAAAGCTTAATTTTTATTTGTCTACAATAAATGTTAAAATTTTACCTGTCTATCAATATGCCACAGATTATTTTATGTTTTTATAGCCAGAGCCAGATTTAGAACAACAGCCACAATAGTATGGGAACCACTAAATATTCTGCGCCACGATGTATTCTGCGTGACGCCACAGAATACATAACGTAGTACGTGAGTCTCTACGACTAGTATTCATGCCTACGATGCATGCCTGTCCACTCCTTGCAAGACTAGCGTGCACCGTAACACAATTATTACTCCTCCAGAAATGAACCGTAAACGTGCGCAATTGCCTTCTTACCTGCGCAGCCTTAACTAAATAATAAATAACCCCGTGGGTCGGACCCCGCGTTATTCAAGCTTAAAAAAACCATAAAACGAAGTTAATGCCTACACACGGCTACCGTCACTGCTTGCTTACTCGCTGCTCGCATTTGCATTCCCATTTCATGAAACTTGGCTTTATTATACCTACGTATTAACTATGCGAGATGGAATGCAAGGGCCCGACGAATTACCTTTGATATACATGTTAAAAATAATAACCGGCCAAGTGCGAGTCGGACTCACGCACGAAGGGTTCCGGACCATTACTATAAAAACGCAAAAATCACGTTTGTTTTATGGAAGCCTCTCTAAATATTTACTTTATTCTGTTTTTTAGTATTTGTTGTAATAGCGGCAACAGAAATACATCATCTGTGAAAATTTCAACTGTCAACTATCACGGTTCATGATATATAGCCTGGTGACAGACGGATAGACGGACAGACAGATAGCGGAGTCTTAGTAATAGGGGGTCCGTTTTACCCTTTGGATACGGAACCCTAAAACAAATGTACTGTGAAGCATGTTACGTATATCACTCGTACACCCGTACGAGACGTGTACTAATATGCATAAAAAAGTAATGGACTTATTAATATTCGTCTACAGTATTTTATAGAAACAGTAAAACATCTTTATTTGCTTGTCCTGTCAAAGTGCTTTTTACTGTAGTAAACGTAAAACGTTTTATTTAACGGGTAGTTAAGCTATTTGACCGCGGTCGCTACCATAAACTTAAGTTCGTAATATAAGTACGTACTAGCGTTAAACTTTCGATATCTGTGTCTTGTTCTGGTGAGATCTAGACTATCTAGAGTACCGAACAAAAGAATCCAGTACTAGTACAGAAACACAATGGGTTGTCTCGATTTCATTAACGAAATGGAATTGGGATATCAAAGTCGATACGCCTCAGTACCAGCGCCCGTACAAAATTTTATCTGTAAACTTATTTTTCTCCAAATATCAGAACTTTGGCAGGAAAATTCTTTAACAAAACTTAGGTACGGGTAAGTGAATGTCAAAACTGACTTGTTACGTTTAATCGAAAAATAACAATCAATCCATGTTAATTCTAACCAATTAGCAAAAACGTTTTTCATTGAGTCGCTAATGTTTGTTTGCTTTTAGGCTGTTCAATTACAGGTATGCAAGCGATGTTGACATAAAATTCGCCAGCTCTTTGATTTCATTCGATTGTATCGAGGCCTCGTCGCGTCGTCGCGTCGGCATCGTTTGCGCCACGATTTTATCCATGTAAATCGACAAAATCCTGGAATCCGAAACGGAATGCAATTCGCCGATGGCTCGTGTCGCTTTGTACTTGGCTTAACACCTTTCACTATTTTACTTTGCGTCGCCAAATTTCAATTTTGTTTGCATACCGGTGCCGGAGCGAGGGACGCCGCGGCGGCGCGGATTCAAATTGATTTTATTTTTAAAACTCGAGGTTGGATATCGAGGACTCTCTGTGAGGTGTTTGGGGAATTTAACGCTTCAGGTGTCAACAGGACCATCGTTGAACCTCAACAGCTTTGTAACAAATATTGTTTAAACATGTTTTTATATATAACGTTTATTGCTAAAAAGCCCATCTTCATCAAGGCTTGAAGAAACGCTAATCCAGCTGTACACGAACATGCGCATATAAACAGAAATTACTCCGGCGCCATAAATTGCGTACACTCAGTAACAGTACACTGAGTTGACAATAAAGAAGTCATAACAAAGTGACGTCAAACAAATTGTCATTGCGTGTACAAATAAAGCGCGCACAGCGGCTATAGAAGACGGAATAAACATCCATGTGGGAGCGTGTCATTCCGCGCGCTCGTCAAACACGCGCTGGTTGAGAAAACTTGTGTGATCAGGCTCTTGGCACCCAATATATCCGATAGCTTCAGGTGTGACCTCGCGGATGTTCATCTTAAATAGATAATGATACAAAATTGTCTCGTGTTCCTAGCCGAGGCGCGGATGTCGAGACCAGAAGACTCTCTGAGAATGCCTCGTGTAGAAACACGTGAAACACGTCGCGGAATTTGGGTGTCATTTTGTATTTGACACCTTTATAATCTTTACAGACGTAAAGAAGAAACGTTTACCAAAGTACAGCTATATGTATATTGAGAGCCACGAAGCAGTACCTTCACCGTTGACTGCAATAATATGCCGCATGGCAACCTGTGACCTGTGAGAACTTTAAAAGAAATGCTTTGATACATTTTAACCCAGTTGGCATTTCCAGAGAGACACTCAATTCAACTACCGTGAAAGAATTTTCACGTATACACGAGTTATATAATGAGCTGTTTAAGAATGAACAATATGTGCTCACACGATATAACACTACCATGGACCAATGTGCTCCATGAAGAGTATATTTTCATACTAAAGAGTATATTTTCAGAATTAATGCATTTGGTTTCATAAAATATCCTTGGTATTTCTTTCATAACAATGAAGATAACAAATATCTGGTACAGTATCAAATGGACCTTAGTTCAAAACACATCATCTAGTTAGGGCTTGTCCAGCAGTGAGGTGGGGTGCTGGTGACAGCGGTCACGATGGAATTTCATTTCCTCCGCGCGGTCTCACCTGGGGCGGCAGCGGGCGGGGTGACAGGCGACGCGGCAGCGGATGTCTGTTGGAATTTAATACTTATGCTTACTAAGTTAACTATTGTAAACATTGAATTGGTGTCGAAGGTTTTTTATTCGTAACCTAGATATTTTGTTTTGGAGAAAATTAGAAGAATACCTTATAAGCTAAAGGACTTACTTTAAACTTTTTCCTATTATGAGTACGTGGTTGTAGTGCTGACACCAGCGCTACACTACAAGGTAACATAATTATTATTTCGTATTTCATTATGAAACCGGCTCACCGTGGAGATGAATAAATATTATATGGTTTCAGCTACTTAATGAACATTGAACTCGATGTGTTGAATAACCTGACCTGATGAATGTCAGCTTGTATACCGCTACTATAGGGCCGACATTAACATGGTATTTAAAGGACCTCCAGTGATAAAGAAAAAAAATCATATTATACATTTATCATGTAAATATTGCTGTCTATTGATTATGATTTTGTGCACGACATGTGCATTGTGATATTGTGAAATCTGTTCTCGTGTCTCTATCCATCTCGCCCTTAGTGTACAGAACCTGGCGGGTGGCGGGTCGGGAGGGGAGGGTTTACCGCAACATCCAGCAGCTAAGATTAGAGGCACCGCCATTTGCGACCCTATACCTGACGAGCCCGATATTACTATTAAATGTATTACACAGCACTCTGACAGCCAAGAATCAGTCCCACGCACAGTTTACACTATGCCAGTGCGTGGATAGTGCACTTGATCTAACACTGAATAAAGGGGATTCTGTGCTAAGCGAATCTGAACACCCATGGAATGAATCGGCTGAGCACTGGACCGATTCATTTCATGTGTGATCAAGCGAGAGATTTGGCACGCGTTCAATTCACTCGCTCGGGTCAGCACACCTCTACTCGGGATATACTTGCGCATATACACAAGCTAGAAGTATAACAATTCAGTTTCCACTGGCTTGGAATTAATTTGTCACTGAAGGTCCAGTACTTGTTTGGTGTGAACTGTCTTTATAGGCTTGAAGGGTCTCCGCTTTAAGTGTACATAAGTCAGTAGGGTTTATGTTTTGGACGTTTAGAAGACGCAAAAGCTTAGCAGTTCTAAGATTTATAGGTGGGCTAGTTGTAGTAAAACTTTTTCAATCATCCAAAATCTAACAGCTTCAGTAAAGTTTGCTAGGTTAGTTTGAAGTATAATGCAAATGCCATGTAGTTTGTAAATTGAAATTTGTTTCAATACACAACTTAGTTCACACCAAGTATCTTTCAGGAGCTCGGGAGCAACTTTATTAATACCTCTAAACACGTGTGAAACGACAAACTTTCCCGTAACGTTCTAAATATAGGTGATGAAAATATTCGCCATCTGTTCACAGGTAACAGACTATCAATCTGATCAGTTATAAGTATGCCAATTATATAAGATATAACAACCTCTCTAGAAGATTGTCTAGTGTCACAGATGTCCACACGGCGACTTCTTCCCATCAGCAGGGCCGTATGCTTGATTGCTACCTATTTTAAATAGAGTCGTAAAAAAGCTAATAAAAATGTTTCGGCCGGGTGATGGTGACTAGTATAGTTCATGTATAGTTTCAACAACCTACATGTCATTTACATGTCGTTAAGCTATTTAAACAATATTCAAATGTTCCCTAAGACAATATGACAGGGGGTGCAATTTATTACAATACATTATCTTTGAAGGCAAACAAACTAGCGCAAATTGCTCGAAACAAAATTATTATGTTTATGAGACAGCCGATTTGCATAACATCGTCCAAGTTAGCGCCTTCTATAGACGGAGCTGCGTCGCTCTCGGTTAATGCCATCCTTAATAACTTCCATGCATACAGAGCATTGTGCATAATTAAGGCTTTAACTTAACTAGATGTTGCATGTGACTTTGGGAAACTTAAAGGTCCTGAAGTACCCGAGTAATTACATACTTATGAATACTTACGAATTGCGATATACAGGTAACTGCGGAGGCAAATTGAGCCTTATGAGGATTAAATAGAACACTGCACTTTGAATGTTGCGTGTTGATAGTAGAATCTTTCTGTCTATCAGACATCTCACCCTATAAGGTAAATAACAATATGCGTTCAGAAATTTTAATTTTATAATGTTGGGAGATCCAAATGGAAATTGGTATAGTTCTATTACAATTCTCACGTCATAATGAGTGCTGGATAGTCCCCTGGGAGACTAGGCTAGGGGATTTTAGTGGAAAATGTGTTGTTGATTCGTACTAGTTGAGTCCCCCGTAGGGAGTCGGAAGGGAATAGGGAGTGCTGGGGCTAAGGGATTCAAGTGGAGGTAGTACATAGTGTAGTTAAATATTCCTTATGAACATATTTTCGTCAAATCTGTGTCATAGTCAAAGTCAAACAACATATTGCAAATATGTTATTTTAGCCTTTTAACAAGTCTTAATACTATAAACATATTTACATTAATATTCTAAGCATATAAAATAGAATTTATAGTATCCATTGATTGTCATTGCAAATATACGACATTCGTATGTGACTCTTCTAACATCAGCACATCCAATGTTACTCCAAATGTTTAAAAAAATACCCTTGCATGGAAACCAAAAACAATGCAAGGAATGCTCGAGACCTTGCGCGATGACTGCCGTGTCCGCAGTCCGCACGTATCGCTTGCACGGCATCTCCGCATTTCGGAATGGCCATTAAATTCCGGTGAGGGTCACCTTTAAAAATGTACGCAAATTGTAGTCTCGAGGGCCCAGGGCACCGGTAGGCTGGGGTGGGGACAGTGGCCTAGTTTCCATCGTGTCCGAGAAAGTCCAGAAGGTTGCACTTGCTTTGGTCCAATTTCAGCAACAATTTAATTCTTTTGCGCGTTTTTTAGTTTTTTTTCAACTTGAGTAGGTATAAAGGTTCCTACCGGTTACGGTTGACCGTTACATATTCCAACTGCAGGTGCCCCAGGCAGGTTACATTTCCGGCATAGAAAGTATCTTAGGTTAGAGCACAGTAATACGAGCATCAGCAATCCATGCGAGAACTATTATTTATATTATACAAGTCAGTTTAGGCATTTTTGAGTGAAACCAAATAAACAAAAAAACTATATAAATATATATATAAAGTAGGGATAGGTATATATTTCTTGATTAAAAGTAAAGGTAACCAAAATTGGAAACGTTTTCTTCTTGCTAACAAAATGTAGAGTAACACGAGGACGGTTATCTCAGAGGTCTAGCCTTCTAAAACTTGACAGCCCTAACTGGAGGGCTTCGAGCGGAGTCTGTTATGCATCACACCGAGGGAGCGCACCTGCTCGCTCCAGGATTTATGTACCTGACACAGATCACACACACTGTATTTAGGACTAACAACCTTCCGTTAAACTTTGTAATTGCCTATAGATATGTTTTCGTCTACAAAACGAACAGAACTAGTAGTGCTCACAGCCAAGCTCGACAATTCGTTTTTAACCGATCGGTGCAGAGAAGCAACGTTCGCCGCAGCCATCGTCTACAACCGCTACAAAAGGTAATATTTTTATCTAAGTTAAGCCATCGGTCACGTATGTCATAAGACAACAGTTAATACATAAACTTTCGGGCCGCCTAAAATTATGCCACTTGCCCATACGATAAAAGGAAGGATCGATGTTTTTTTTTGTGTAACTAACGTCTGCCCCCAACGTACGTCCCTCAACGGGAATAGCCATAAGTATATGGTGTAGCACCACGTGGGGTATCCACGTGGAACAGACAGTTCGAATCCATTATAAAATATGTAAAAAACTAATGCACAATGGTTCAGTTTTCCCAATTTATAAAATGCTTCCAGGTAGGTACTCTAAAATGTATCAAAACACAAAACTCCGGTTACAGCAAGTCATTCAATTCGTGGCACCTCTCATCGTCTCCACTCATCCGGAAGTCGAACCGTACTTGGAGGCGGCACTCGAGCGCCGCGCGCCGAAGGTCGACAGCGTACCGTCTCTTCCTTTTTTATTCATCGACGGTACAACTACACCGGCCGCGGCAGGGCTATAACGGCCATTCGTTGGATTCAGTTAGTGTGCTTCTAATTCTGTTTGTGTCGGAAAAGCTTCCACGTTACGTTTGGAAACAAATAGTGACTCGGTTATATAGATTGGGGAAGGTTTGCGGGAAACAAGTGCTCCAGTTTGTCTGCGCTTTGTCGAATGCACGTGTGAGGTGATTTAAGGCTAAGCTAAAATGATCTATGATATCTATCGTATAAAAGTATACTTTATTGAAATGTTAAAGTTGGAGTCGGAAGGTCAAAGTACGAAATTATAACCTCTTAACTTTTACTACCGCATTCGTAATTACCATAAAATAATTGCATGATGATATTTTTTTGTACCCAAATTACCTGTTTTTCTGTAATACACAAATCTGCATTGTCTTACAACTCAAATGGCGGAAATCCCACAATCATATTGTTTCTTGTATATAGCTTCTTTTTTACAGATGTAATCAAAGCTACGGATCGGAGTTTTCTATTCTACATTGTGCCGAATACTTTGTACCAGTAGAGGGAAAGAGAACTTCCTTTTTTTTAACTCACATATTGTAATAGGCTTGATAATATTTGACATTTAATGTTACCTATAGTTATGCTTAGTATCTACAATAACTTAATTTTAATATTTTAAGTATTTACCTACCTAAAATCATCTTGACTTGTAAAAGTGCTAAAAATAGCCCATCTGCAAAATTTTTTAGACTTTGACTTACTTCCCATCAGGTGAGATTGGGGTCAAATGCGGGCATGTTTAGTTATATAAAAAAAAACCGCCGAAAAGATCTATGACCATAGTTTTTCACTGTGTAGACATCGTATAAAATATCTAAATAGGGGTAGAATAACGTTGGCGCTTTTTGTGTGGACAAGAATGTGGTATACTCCTGTCTTAGCAAACTCTAAGAAATAAAAGCTCCGTGCTGATAGGTAAACGATTCTATGGTAATTTATGAACAAAACCGCAAAACAAAATGATGTATTTCCCCATGGCAATGCCTGTAATCCCGTGTCCGCTCCATCACCCCCTTGTCCCGGACCGTCCCCGGATGCAGCCGAGCCGCCGACACGGAGCAATGAAGCGGGCTGCCCGAGGGACAGATAAACTGTCTCCAAGTCTCGACGAATTTATTCGCATGAGACGGAGCCAGTCTACTAGTAACCTACCAAAGTTAGCGTCTGGATAACTTGTAGACTGAGTAAGCATGAAGGTAGTGCAATCGCCAGGGGACACAACTTTACAGTTTATGGTGAAAGAACAGAGTTCATTAATTAAAACTGCTTTCTGTAAGTCTTAGGTGCTTGGAAATACAGAGCTAATCTCAGTGTGCAAATTTTTGAAAACAGTTTGCAATAATCTATTTAACAAAAGCGCAATACTTGTTCTGTGTCTGGGTGTCAGACCATGGTCCTCTACTAGTTCCTAAACTATACAAGGAATACTAGTTAAGGTCTATGTATGTGATCAGTATAACTGGTACGTTAGTATCAGTTTATCTCCCCGTTCGACTGTAAACACAAGTAGTAAGTCTAAGTAAGTATACAAAACCTCCATTCAGGTCCAATATACATCTTGTAATTCTTCCATGGCATTGATACACGAGTCAATTTGTAATGTTATCCGTGAGAGCAGCTATCCATGTTTACAGTATGAATGAGCTACTGCTCGACGGCAAATAATCATGACATAAAACCTCCCCCCTCCCTACCCCTTCCTTTCACCCACTCAGTCCATTCAAACGATCCGTATTGTCCATTGTATTTACTTGAGTTTTTAAAACGCCAGCTAGATTTTATAATGGAACAGGAGGCCGTGAAGGGGGTAGAGGGGTGGGGGGAATGGTAATCTTATTTGTTGTTCGCTTCATATTGCCTCTATAAACAGTGGTTGTTTGTTTTGTTGAATAATACTCTCGCGTTTAATCGCATTGCGGTCGCTCCCAGCGTCTGCCATACAACTCAACACACGACAGCCGAGTACAGTAAGCTAACTTGCAACCGGAAACACCAGTGAAATGCAGAGTTGTTTAATGCTTACTTAATGATCTGGGTTAGACTATTGTTAGTGTTTTCAGATCTGCGGAACCTTTCAAAAGTTTCTTCTACGCTAACTTTGTCGTTTGTGCCTCAGACAGAGCACCCGGATTCTGGTATGTTTGTTAAAATTAACTTCATGTCAACTTAAAGATATTGAATGCTCATTGGTTGCCTGTTGGTCATCGGCTATCGTTAACCAATGAGCGTGTAGTTTTTGTTAACATGAGTTTGACAAACGTAATTGAAACCGGGGTTAACTTTCACAAGACACATTATTGCAACAATTTGTTGGGATCTCCCATACTGCTGATGGAAGTGTACTGTGACTGTGCTCTCGCCACGTTTCACGCTGTTTAAGTTGAGTCACAGAACGAGAGACGATACGATTTTTAAAAATCCTAAAAAAGAGCTTTTTTGCTGATGTGTTTACGCCGCCGTGGCTTAGGCAAATATATTTTAACAATACAGATATCACTATTCAATTGTTAATAACAATTTGGCTCGTTACTACCAAAGGATAGATATGTTTCGTTGAACTAATAAGTTGATTTACAACACACTGAATAAATACTTATTTTAATTGCAAACGATTCTTCTTCTTTTTTGTTATTCTAAGCCGAAAGAGCGTTATTAAATCTAGATTCATTTTCCTGTAGGCAGTTAGCATCAGCAAAGCAAACAATGGCCTGTGTAATTGAACTCCCGCAATTGTACACATTTTATATCCCAGCGACGGTGCGGGGGGCGGACTGGTGGTCGCCACCGAGTTTACTCGCACAGGTGTTGACTCAAATGGCTCGCGTTTAAAATAACGTCGTTTGATACAAAAAAATAGAAAGAATAAATAGCAGTTATCGATGTCATCAATAATGCATATGGTAAAAGAGGCAATTTACACGATACATTTTGTTTTTCTTAAGGTTAATGGCTACGATCCGTGCAGTGGTGTAGGGTCATGCTTCGTCTATTAGCCATCATAGCTTCTTAATGTAATGGTTAAGCTCTTTCTCTTTTTTTTGTGGTGCCAAGGTCTGGGGAACAATGACCGTAGCCTATTGATATCTGATCTGTAACACTGGAAGTGTTACTAAAAGTGTTGCTTACACTGTGAAAGCTTAGAATGAGGAGTCAGATGAGTGTTAACAGAATATGAAATGAAAAATATAAATAAGTATCTTCTAGGCAAGCGCGTCACATCCTAGACCGCATCGTCACTTACCATCAGGAGAGATAGTGGTCAAGCGCAAGCCTACCAATCAATAAAAAAGTATATGCTTCACTGCCAATCAATCCACGCTTAAAGATAAATCTTACGCAAAGTTAATATACTCGCAATTTAATATAAGTCATATTTTATCGCTTAATCAGATTCGCGACGTGAAAGTAAAGTATGTATCTACAATCAAAGGTTTAGATGTATATAGGTATATACAGTACAATAAAACAAGCTTTTCTATTAGTGCCGACTTGCCGAGCTAACAAGTGTTTTAACAAAGGCAAGCGTGCCTTTCAGCTTCAAGGAAGCTGTCGATAGCGTACATTAAAGGCTTCAAAGAAACAAGTCACATAAATCATTGTAAGCCGGCTCTAGAACAATGGCTAGTTCCAACCAGAGCCAGCAGGAGGCGTCTAGCATTCATTACCGTGAAAAACGTCGATATCCCTAGATAACATCAATTACTTGAGTTCTGCGAGGTGCGGGGTGCGAGGGGGGTGATAACAAGGCTTTTGTTCTCAGCTCCGGACTCTATCTCTCTTCTACTTCATCTTTTTAGCGGAAAGCTCGGATAGGGATCTAAAGTGATTATTTTAACGGGCGCCTTCGGGGAAGTGTTGGAGAAATATTGGTAAAGAAGTTTAAGGAAGGGTTGCGCGGCATCAATTATACGAACACGAATAAATGACGGCCGTTTTAGGCAGTCGCGTAAATTAAAACTTAAGCCTGCTATTCGCGATGGGAGCTTTCTGTTGACCTTATTTAATCGGGTTTATTTTTGTTTTTGTTTATAAGACGATGATTTCCTTTCTTCTAGAGTTTATAGTGGATTTATCATACATTCATTTATTTATTATTATTTATTTATTTATTTATTGTGATAAAAACGACAAAATCAATTGCAATTACCACAAAACATTTCATCTATACATATAATAAAACTGTAGAGATAAAAAAGTCTGTAATTGCAAGATATCAAGAAAAAAATGACACAGGTTGGCTTAAAATTAGCCGCTGATCACGTTAAGCCACTTTTTAAATACTTTGTCTGTTTGTTTGTTTGTTTGTTTGTTTGTTATGACTGAACTCCTAAAATACTGAATGGATTTTCATGCGGTTTTCACTGATATGCTTAGAAATAACCGGCGCTTAACATAGGATATATTAAAATTGATATATCGTTAAAAAAATTCGATGACAATTATTGAGATTTCATTACGAAACGAATCGGAGTTTTAAACAACATGGCCGACTCATGCTTTTTTTTTGCTACTAACGGTAAGTTGTAAGTTACCACATATTGTCACAGATTAGGAAAAAAACAATCGACTACACTCTGTGCCACAATGACCAAAGAGTAATATTAGTACCAACCGCTACTCTAAGAGAATCAAAACAATTTATAGGTTTCCTATTTACATTTTTACCGGTTGTTTAGCATTTTAGAAGTTAAATAGATACATATACTAACAAATATTAAATAGTGTGAAAGAAGATGTTTTTTTTTATTTTGGCTTTAGACGACATTTGTATTTGCCAATGATACGAAATATTTTATAAAAAATGTTTTAAAAGGGTACTTAGATGTAGGTAAGTATAATTATACATTAGGGTAAGATCCTCGAATTAGCAACATGGCCGTGTAATGTTCGGTTGGAGCTCTTTGAAGAAAATCTGACGATGGTGGTTGTGAATTTTGATTTTTTTACCAAAACCTGTGTATTTTTGAATTTCAATGTTTAATAAGGGTGGATTATTATTCCTTAAGTGTTCGTAAATGTGCACGAGTGTTAGCAAATGGTTCCACGTTTTTATAACCATCCATTTTCGTTTTCTCTTCAACGGCTTTTTAGAGTAAAATAATAGTAAGAGCTTCAGTAAAATATCCACCATTTTACTGATGGCATTTTGACTGACAAAATAGGACTTTGACATGATATAACCGTACAAATTTTTACTCACTTGACATTGGCAGAATGAGGAGTTTTATTTAAAAAAAAAGAAATGGTGTTTTATGTATGACCCAATAGATGGCGCCAGTTGTGGTTTTACCAAAATCTGTCACTGTCACTGTTTCCAGCATAGACCACAGGTTATAGGAAATGTGTCACGATACTGACTGACAACTCTAAACTGTTTCGTTTATTCTATTTTCGTTGCGCGATAGCTCGGCTTAATTTTGGATCATAACATTAACGTTTATCTGTCTCGCAGTTCTGCTGTACTTCAATTTACTTAAGAAGAATGCACCACAGACTACTTAGGAAATACTACAGACAATGTACTCGTGGTCCACTCAACTGAATTTGACATTTCTTTGTAGGTACTCTACGCATTTTCTTATGTTTAAACTACTCTATGGTTTGAAAGGTTTAAACTATGTACTTACAGCGCCATCTAGAAAAGAAGCGGAACCAACGTTTTTTTTTAAAATAAAAAGCCTCATTATAAAAGCGATACAAAGCCATTAACGAAGAAGTGGTAGGTCTGTGACACATGGTTAGTGGCAAAATTGTGCCGTATTTGGCAGAAACAGTATTCAATATAAAAAAAAACCGTTCGGTTTTGATTTCTTCTTCTTCTTTCACGTAGGTAAATGAGTTTTAATAGTTAAAATATTTTAGGTCTGTGGGCTTTTCAATGAACTAAACAAACTGAGCGGTTATATTCTCTTTAGGACAAACCACAGGTTAGAGCAATAAATTATGAAAGACAAACAGACGGACAAGAAAGTGATTTTACATATAAGGGTTCCTTTATTTTAAAACTGTTACGGAACCCTAAAAATGAAACATTCTTTGCAAAAGCGAATCTGATTAGAGCTTTGTACACATGTTATTTTCTCACTCCCACCACTATGTTGAAAGTGCAGTGGGAATGAAACAACCTGAAAAATAGCGGACTTAATATCACCACAACTCAACTCAACTCAACTCAACTCTTTTTACAGTGGCGTACGTAAGTACTTGTGATTTCTAATTAGTATTCACAAAATTAATTATGTACGCATCGTATAGGTAAATGCAATAAATACTCCAGCTGTAAAGTATGTATTTTATAAACTTATTATTGACACTGGCTAAATACTCAATTCGTATCGACCCAAACTTCAGAAAGTAAAAAAAAATTATGTGGTGAATGCACAGAGTAAATTGTTATTTTCTCTAATCTGTGGGTGAATGCAACAAAGATACTCTTTGGTTTTGAAACGAAAAGCGCGCGGATATGAAAAGCTGACGAAAACAGTGATTGTTTTGTATTTTTCTAAACTGCCTAAATAATAGATTACCTACCTATTATTTAGGTAGGTATACTAAGTACCTAAACAAAATTTACTGGAACCTCTTATGAAGACTTGAACGGTTTTTATGGTGAAAACACAAGAACATCTGTTTAAGTGAAAATGACAAGGAAAAGATCGACCGTATCCCTGGTATGTAGGTATACTATATTATAGAACTTTTATTAGTTAGATGCCTAGACCTATCGTTTATTTAAAAAAACTAACGTCTAAGTATAAGGTAGGTCTAGGTAGGTACATATTTAATTAAATATTGTACCTATGATTTGCAGTTTCTAATCCACTATTTTATCAATGTGTAGGTGATCTGATGACACGTGAAAAGTCATACTTACCTATTACCCAAACAACATTTTTACACGTGTGCTACCTAATCTGCTAATACTTGCTGAGCTCCGAAAAGATTTAGTGGATTTTGTTGTTTGGTATATAGAAAATGCATGAACTAAGTTATTATTAGACTACCTAAACGTAGAAATAACACAATACAAGCGTGCGAAGCCGCGGGCAAAAGCTAGTACAGAATAAACATGTCAAAGTATTAAATAATAAAAAATAGGTACAATGGATTATTACAAATGTCAAATAAAATAAAGTCAGAATTAAACAAAAAAAAAATAAAATAAAAATAATAATAATAATACGAAATGTTATTCACTGTCACTACTCATGCTTTCACAATATGTCAATACTGCAGCAACAATGTCAGACCACTTGTCAAAAGAAAAGTCAAAATCAGTGTTGGCGTCACGGAGTGCATTGAGGTGGCGCAGAGGGCGAACCAGCGGAGATATCGCTCTTGCCCTTGTACGACCGCTATCAACTGAGAAGAGTTTATGCTGTCCTCTGTCACCACGCCTCTTTAACGGGACCTCGATTTCGTCAGGGACGAATAACACACACAGTAGATTGTGCAAGAGTAAACAGTCCACAGAACCCTCCAGCACTTTGAGGCAAGTGGTGAGCTGATGGAACATTCTTCTCACCTCTTCTCATCCTCCTTCATTATTTATCTATCATCTGCATTTATTTATTACTAGCTTTTGCCCGCGGCTTCGCACGCTTGTATTGTGTTATTTCTACGTTTAGGTAGTCTAATAATAGCTTAGTTCATGCATTTCCTATATACCAAACAACAAAATCCACTAAATCTTTTCGGAGCTCAGCACGTATTGGAAGATTAGGTAGCACACGTGTAAAAATGTTGTTTGGGTAGTAGGTAAGTATGGCTTTTCACGTGTCATCAGATTACCTACACATTGATAAAATAGTGGGTTAGAAACTGCAAATCATAGGTACAATATTTAATTAAATATGTACCTACTTGGACCTACCTTACACTTAGACGTTAGTTTTTTTAAATATACGATAGGTCTAGGCATCTAACTAATAAAAGTTCTATAATATGGTATACCTACATACCAGTGATACGGTCGATCTTTTCCTTGTCATTTTCACTTCAACAGATGTTCTTGTGTATTCACCATAAAAACCGTTCAAGTCTTCATAAGAGGTTCCAGTGAATTTTGTTTAGGTAGTAAGTATACCTACATAAGTACCATACCTATTATTTAGGCAGTTTAGAAAGATACAAAACAAACACACATTGGTCATTTTTTTATATCCGCGCGCTTTTCGTTCTTCCCAAAGAGTATCTTTGTTGCATTCGCCACATTTTTTTTTTACTTTCTTAAGTTTGGTCCATACGAATTGAGTATTTAGCTAGTGTCAAAAATAAGTTTATAAAGACATACTTTATAGCTGGAGTATTGCATTTACCTATACGATGCGTACATAATTAATTTTGTTAATACTAATTAGAAATCACAAATAATTACGTACGCCACTGTAAAAAGAGTCGACATTTATATTACGGCCGCTATTTTTCAGGTTGTCTCATTCCCACTGCACTTTCAACATAGTGGTGAGAGTGAGAAAATAACATGTGTACAAAGCTCTAATCAGATTCGCTTTTGCAAAGAACGTTTCATTTTTAGGGTTCCGTAACAGTTTTGAAATAAAAGAACACTTATAGGTAAGATCACTTTGTTGTCCGTGTGTTTGTCTTTCTAAGAATCTGTCGAGACCATTACTTATTTTAGAAATAATGGAAAGAATTAAGCTGAAATTGATATCTATGATCAATTAACTCAAATACGGTTATCATCATCATCATCATCAACAACGACATCCTGAAGACGCCCACTTTCAAAGACCTTTTAATAATTAACCTTCTTGGAGCAATCGAGTAACCAATAATATTTTGCTCTAACCTGTAGTTTGTCCTAAAGAGAATATAACCGCTCAGTTTGTTCATTGAGAAGCCCACAGACCTAAAATATTTTAACTATTAAAACCTTTAAAAATCATTTACCTACGTAAAAGAAGAAGAAATCAAAACTGAACGTTACACGGCCATGTTGCTAATTCGAGGATCTTACCTATCCTATATATTGTCCTATCCTAATGTATAGTTAAACTTACCTACATCTAAGTACCCTTTTAAAACATTTTTCATAAAATATTTCGTATCATTGGCTAAATACAAATGTCGCTAATGCCAAAATAAAAAAAAATCTGCTTTCACACTATTTAATATTTGTTGGTATATGTATCTATTTAACTTGTGACAGGTTGATAGAACGTAAATTGTTATGTAAGCAAAACAGGTGACGTCATACAAAACATTAAACATTTCTATTTTGTGGGAAAAATTTAATGCTAATGTTTAAGAAAAATTACTAAAAGGAACAGTAAAATATACAAGAAATGGAATGAAGGCAATTAATTCGCTTTTAAACTCACTTTTCAATAAAAAAGATATAAATAAAATATTAAATTCGTTGCTTGCAAAATTACGTTCTACTATTGAATAATGACACTTGACCATAGGGGCGGGACATCAACGATAACTACTGTAACAACACCCTATATTTAACTCTTTAATAATAATAAATAATTAATTAAATTCACCGGAAATTCTAAACCTAATCATACATTAAAAAAGTTATCAAAGATTGTTGAATATTTTGGACTACCTATCTTAATGTTTATGGCCTTGTGAATCGTCTCCTATAAATGGTAGAACCGTACGTTGTGATAGTGCAGTAATCCAAATCCTTTTAAAGTAATGAGACAATACCTAACTAACATCTAACCTATTCAATAATATTAAATTAATTTAATATATTCATCGTCCTACAAATAATTGCAATTTAATCCCCTGATAAACACTATTCCTATACTCTGAGTAACCGAACTGAAATTTCCACATAAAATCATATTATGCACCAATCAATATATTTCCTACTATATTTTCGAAAGGTTTCAATTGTAGGAATGAATAATCTTTTCCTGCAAAAAATTGAACATTATAATTCCTAGTCATAAACAAAACTGAAAGTAAATTAAAGCTTCATGACGAACGTATGTTGAAATTAACAAGATAGGAAAGTGAAACATAGATAAAACGTAAGTAAGTATATTGCTAACTGAGTTTGAGTTGGTTATATAGCAAAGTCATAGTAAACTCTATTTGTTTATCATAACTCTGGCATAGGAGCCCCGCCACCGCTCCAATGCTGTGGGTCTCGACTACCTGGCTGGTTAACCCTCCACTATTTAGTGCTTGAAATTTCCCACACGGAGGTACCGTGTGTGAAATTCCCCCACACTAAGAGACATTTGATTTTACTAAATTTTGTTCTATTTATCCCAAGTCAGTACGTCAGGTACCCCATCTACCTATTCTTATCTACTTATCTAGTTTGGACTCCAAAAGGTGCAAGGGACAAGAGGACATTATTTTTTTCCAAATCCTAACAAAATAGACATCACCTTAGTTAATTGTGAGTCTATCTAATACGTACTACATTCGGTATAAGACAGACTCTAAAAATAGCTCAACTTTCAAATCTCCTAGTTTTCGTCTAAAGATTATCAATATTATCGTAGATTCTATATCAACAGCATGCAGTGGACTAAACAGTAGTATTAATTTTAACTGTAAATATTTATTTGAATTCAATGATCTGTTAGTGATATTCAGGTTGTCTCTATTTTCCAGAACTTGTATTGAAAAGTAATCTAAAACCCGTTTATATAACTTAGGCATTATATTTCACCATTATGAAATACGATAAGGACATGTTTCCTTCAAATAATATTATAGATTATTGATGCTATTTCCTAACAACAAGATATTCTCATTCGAATCTTTAAATTAGCTACCCCTATCCGTTTGGTAAGGAGATCACTAACAGGTACTGCTGTGCTTGACCCAAGACACGAAGGACAATTTCTTATCACTAGTACATTAAATGTTTTTATAGAATAAATAGTAAAATTCTTATTGAAAAATCAATCAAACAAACCCAACTCTGAATTCCACTAAATTGATCTATAAACAAACACGAATAACCCTAAACTATGAATAAATTCCCGGTAGTTATTTAACTATCGCACAAGCAAAGCATTATGTATTTCCATACTAGAGTGAAACTCAATTACGATTTTATTTAAGTTACTCGCGAATGATTTCAAACAGAGAGTAAATTCCCAATAGTTATCTAAGTAAAAGGAATAATTCCCAGTCGTTACTAATTCCCGGTAGTTTCCTAACTATCGTTCAAACATTACCTATTTTGCAACTAGAAACAAAACGTTCGTTTCTTTGCAGGAATATGATCCTTCCAGCCTTCCTAAGTAAAATTCCGCCTAGAATCCGCTAAGAAAATACCTATCTATTTATGCATATTGTAGTAACCGTGTAGGGATAGGACCTTTCTCATATCCTCCGTAGAACATCGCAAAACCAGCTAAAGAAATACCTTCCTATACCACAGAATAGATATATAGTACAACGTTCTCTTACCACATTCTTGGATTATATTTTTATAGTTTTGATAATTTACGTATTGTATTTATTAGTACTTTTATTTATTAGTATTTTATTATGATGAATTTGTCTTTAAATGTATTTTATGCCGTTTTAAATTTATTTATTTATTTATTGAATTTTATCTATATTTTAACCCTAACTTTCCCCTCCTACGTGTGTATTCCTCGACTTATAGCTTTTCCCTATACATTAGTGTGTACCCCCAAACACTAGAGATTGCTACAAATCTCACATTTACTTTTAAACGTGCATGTCTGTTCTCGGTGTGTGCAATGAGAACATACCTGATCTAACCCTATGAGAGAACGAGCTGTGACAAAAGCTCTCCAAAGCTAAAACCTGTTGCCACCTAATTTTTACCTTGCATGCGGGACCGGGGTCCATGGGCAGCATACAAGACAAAACCCTATCACTTGGGACAGTTCAGCTTAATTTGCATTTAGGATCCGGGTATCGTATACACGAAGACGGGACAGTTAATCTTTTCAGCCCTCCTTTCAGCCAGAATGCAAACCAAACCAAAAAGGTGGATCCAGATCCTATAACGGAGGCAAAATCTGGTGCAGGTCTCCACAAAACACGCGAACTGCATACCCTAAGCAAAATAAGGGAAGACAAGCTTCGTTGCAATGTTTCAACTTATCTCTTACTGAGTTCCTGGACCCGAGGCATACTTCCCCCCAGATCCAGAATTACTTGAGAGGGCGAAGCTAACTATGAATTTAACCGGAAATTTCATCTGCATTTTTCTGACAAGTTTCGACTTGCGAATCCCGTGAATGATTTTCTACTGACTGCGTTTGACAGCTTGACAGATTTCAAAATCCTATTATATATCAAAAACACTTTAAAGGTAGAAAGGTAAAAAAGTAAAACTAAATATAAAGAAGGTTTGATTTCTTTTACTGTTACCTTATTTTACCACGGATAACCACTTTTACACCTATCTCTACATTTTCTCTATCAGTTAATGCGATGCCAACGACTATTTCCTTTATTTTTGAACTAGTCTTTAAGCATAAAGTGCTTCAATGAAATTATTTCAGTATTTTTATAATTTAGGTAAAATTTATAATATTTGTGATGTGACGAGACAGCCTGTATCGTTACACTACGATCGAAGAATAATCGAAAACAAAATGATAAATCGTTTGGATTACTTTTATTGCTAAATAGCGTGGGCACAAAATACGGTGTTGCCAACCGTAATAAAAATATTCGGCAAAAATTACCTGAAAAATCGGTTTTTAAAAGAAAAATCGATAGTTTGAAATAAAAAAAGATACCGTGAGATCGAATTTCCACAAATAAGCACTCATCCATTGCTAGTCTGGTTTCAACTCGCAACTTTTGCTTTCGTCTGTCCGGAATTGGATGTACGACTCGCGTACAGGTCATAGTTTTCAGCGAATCTTGACGATACTTGATACACAATTCCGATAACAATACGTCAAGGGTTTGATTTCCTCAATAAATTCTTATCATCTAAATCGACACCTACGTTTTATACCCCACCCACGTGTACTTGTGTTTCCTCTAATTTCAACAATGGGAATAATATATTATTTACCACGCACTCTAAGGTAGGTATGTCTACCTAAGATAGATATCATGATTATATGATATGTGTCTAAAAATAATCGTTAATCGGTATTATGTATCTAAAATAATCGTTAATTATCGAACCGAATATTGGCCTACACATCACTAAAATTGTTTTTTGACATGTGACAGATGACATTACATAAGCTTCACAGGTGCCTTCCAGTTTGAAAACAATTAAAAAAATCAATCGGCCATGTTGTTTAAAACTCCGATTCGTTTCGTAATGAAATCTCAATAATTGTCATCAATTTTTTTAACGATATATCAATTTTAATATATCCTATGTTAAGCGCCGGTTATTTCTAAGCATATTAGTGAAAACCGCATGAAAATCCATTCAGTATTTTAGGAGTTCAGTCATAACAAACAAACAAACAAACTGTTCAGTACGCTACCACGAAGGTTCATGTTGGTGTACGGTGGCGCCGTCGTGCGGCCGATATTCGTAACAAAAAAAATTCGATCACGTGACTTCCATGGCAACGAAATAATAAATGAAAGTTTTTCGCTAATATTTTTCTTTAATGTTTTTTATAGCTTAAATAGCGCAGACATAGCATTCCAAACATATCCTTCGTAACCGGATAAACATATCCTTCATAACCAGATAAAGAAATACGCAATTATCGCAAGAAATCGAATAAACCAGCGATAATCTACGTGCCGCTGCTATTCAATTGGTGGTACCAGCTTCGAGGTCGAGTCGCACTCGACTCGAACGATCACGAGCTACAGGAGAACTGAATATTCGCTAAAGCCGGTGAAAGTGCAGAAGAAGCCTGCAGCAGTTCGTCGACCAAGAGCATTTTGGTACGATCAGCCAGTCTTTCCTTCCACTTCCCGCTTCCTTCTCTTGTGTCATACCGTGTTAAATATACGTTTCAGTGAATCGCCGCAGAGAGTTACCTCTGGGTTATAGCTTCTACGCGTCGTGCCGCAGAGCCCGCTGCTAGACTTTGCTGCCTTCGCGGGTTATATACCTAAAAACGTGAGTACTCCACTTTTCACTGACCACCAAAATGCCTATATTTCCCGATACGAATGTTACCGCGGGTAAATCTCGTGCTAAGTCTCCCACTCCGCCCGCTAGGAGCGTTATTGACGAAAGTCATGAAACATCGGTCGAGTCAATACGCCTTCTCATCAAAAAACGGGGTATCATTAAAGGCAGACTTACGAAATTTATTAATTACATAAACGCGATCGACAGCGATGAGCTGTCTCCCCAAATTCGCGCCGATTTAAAGTTACGCAGGCAAGGTGCTACGAGCTTGTATTCTGAATTTAACCATGTACAAACCAACTTAGAAGAAATTGTGCCTGAACCTGATTTAGGTGAGCAACTAAACCAACGAGAACAGTTCGAAGATTGTTTTTACAATGCATTGGCGCAGAGTGAATTAATGCTGAAAAGTGGTGAGGTCACTGACCTTTCTGTAAGCACGCAGCATCGTAGGTTAACTTCAGTAAAATTGCCTACAATCACAATGCCCTCCTTTGACGGTTCCTACGAACACTGGTTAGAGTTTAGAGATACATTCTTGTCGTTAGTGCATAATTCAAGCGAAATCAATGACATCGAGAAGTTTCACTATTTGAAGTCGTCGTTGAAAGGTAGCGCAGGGCTAGTTATAGACGCAGAGTTTTCATCTCATAACTACTCAGTTGCCTGGGAACTTCTACTCAATCGGTACAACAATTGTCGGCTATTAGTGCATAATCACGTCAAGGCTTTGTTTACAATCCAACCGTTGCCGAAAGAGTCGCCTGCTCTCATTCGAAAGCTCATTGATACAATTTTGAAAAACTTACGCGCTTTAAAGATGCTAGGTGAGCCCACAGACTCCTGGGACACACTTATAATTTTCATAATTGTGTCCAGATTAGATAAAACTACTGAGCGCGAATGGGAACAGCACAAAGGTTTTTTGTTGTCCCAAAACGACACAAAGCTTTCTCTGAAGGTTGACGATTTGATGAAATTTCTTAAGGGCAGAGCTGACATGTTAGAAACATTACAGTTGTCGCATAAGGATTACAATAATCACGGCTATGACGTCAAAAAACCGAACGCATCGAAATACGTCATGACGTCGTCATCTTTGCATTGTAATGCTTCCTCTAATAAAGCGCAGTTTCAACGAGTGCATAAAAAATGCGTAATGTGTAGCGAAAATCACCCGCTTTATTCTTGTGTCAAGTTCATTAACGCTAGTCTTGATGCTAAGTTAAAGTTAGTGCGCGACAATAAATTATGCGCGAACTGCTTGCGTCCTGGTCACTCTGTTATAAGTTGCAGATTTGGTTCGTGCCAGAAATGTTCGAAAAAACACAACACACTGATTCATACTGAGGAGGCAGCGGACCATTCCATGACTCTGCAATCCACGTCAACTCGGAATGAACCGTCTCCGCCCTCGCCTTCCGCTAGCAGTCCTGTTGCTTTCGCTAACTCAATTAACCAAACTAACATCTCAGCGTCTCAGGTAAACAAAGCTCACATACACACGCAACGCGCAGATCCTGCAGAGATGCAACCAACGCAAGTGCTTCTATCTACGGCTATTGTAGAAGTAACTGACAAGTTCGGTATCTCGCATACAGCGCGCGCATTACTAGACAGTGGAAGCCAGCATTGTTTCGTTACAAAACCATTATGCGAATTATTAGGCACACAAACTATACAGTCCACACACGAAATTCGAGGGGTAGGTAACTCAGTAACACAATGTGTCGAGGCTTGTGATATCGAGATTAAATCGCGCATAAATACCTACACTACACAACTACATTGCTATGTCTTACCGCAAATCACTTCGACGATACCAGCTGTATGTAAACAAAGCGCACAGTTTTGTATTCCAGACTACATACAGCTAGCAGACCCACAGTTCCTAGACACGAAAACGATCGATATTCTGATAGGTGCTGATACGTTTTGGAGCCTGCTCAATGAAGGTAAAATGAGGCTGCCAAGCGGTCCCTTTTTACACGATACAAAGTTAGGCTGGGTCATTTCAGGTCCTGCCTACGCGCAGTAGGGGGCAAACTCAGTGTAACTTTACTTAATCGATACGCAATTAAGACAACTCTGGAAGCTTGAGGAGATGCCTAAGACCAGGGGCATACGTACTGATGAGGAGCATGCTTGCAAAGACTGCTTTGTACGCACAGCTATGCGCACTAGCGACGCGCGACGTGCGGTTCTATCTATGTAGGTATGCACTCCTTTAAAAGAAAGCCCTGAAAATTTAGGCGACTCTTATGCTCAAGTCGAATGTCGGTTTCTCGTTTTAGAAAAGCGCGTATTATTATATGTCAATTTTTGCTACGTCAATTTTAAATACGTTTCAATTTATGCGTTTTGTATTTCTATTATTTTCTACGTTTCGTATACATCAATCCCGATTTCTCCTGCTCCACTTACCACAATACGCAGATTTTCCTAGGTGAAATCAGATCATTGTTAATCACTGTTACGACAAACGAGAATTCACGTAACAAAAGTGCATTCCCGTTTCATACGTTCTCTAATTTCGAACGTATGAGACGCGCTGTCGCCTACATGCTACGGTTTATACAAAATACGCGCAATAAACATGATAGGCAATGCGGGGATCTGAGTGTCAGTGAGTTGATACAATCCGAAAAAACTTTGGTCAGATGGTCTCAATTGGAATCATTCCCTAATGAGCATGATTTGTTGTTGAAAGGTCGCACCTTGAATAAGAAAAATAGATTATCTAATTTAAGTGTATTCAAAGACGATGATAATCTTTTGCGTGTTGGCGGTCGTCTCAGGGATTCGACCGACTTCGATTACAACAAAAAGCATCCAATGCTGATTTCAAGTAAACATCATATGTCATTATTATTGTTTCGGCATAAACATAAACAGCTATTGCACGCAGGTCCACAGACACTACTTTTTGATTTACGTGAATCATGGTGGCCCATAGGGGGTAGAAATTTGGCTAGGACTGTGTGTCACGAATGTGTCACATGTAAGCGCATTAAAGGTCAAACTTTGACTCCTATGATGGGTAATTTACCCAAAGAGAGGATAACGCCGAGTTCTCCTTTCATGCGTAGAGGGGTAGATTACGCGGGACCTGTGTTCGTTTTGAATCGCAAAAGCAGAGGCGCAAAACTTGTAAAAGGCTACATATGTTTGTTTATTTGTTTTGTCACACGCGCAATACATTTAGAACTGGTAAGTGATCTCACCACTGATGCTTACTTACTCGCGTTAAAACGCTTTATCTCACGCCGTGGTAAGCCGTGTGAGATATTTTCTGACAACGGAAAAAATTTCGTCGGCTTAAAAAATGTTTTCGCTGATTTTATTGCTAACTGTAGTCAGGACATCATAAATTTCGCAACTAGTCAGCAAATTAAATTTAGTTTTATCCCTCCTTACGCGCCTCATTTTGGTGGGTTATGGGAAAGTGGAGTACGTAGTTGTAAGTTTCACTTAACTCGTGTTATTGGTAACGCGCATTTGACGTTCGAGGAATTTACCACGGTACTAACGCAAGTAGAAGCTGTTTTAAATTCCCGACCTCTTACACCTATGTCCCCTGATCCGCAAGACTATCTTCCACTTAGTCCCGCTCATTTCCTGGTTGGTCGTCCTCTAACTGCACCCGTTTGCGATGATGTCTTCGAAGTGCCTACACACAGACTGTCACGTTACCAGAGGATCGAACAAATTCGCCAACACTTCTGGAATCGTTGGTATAATGAATATATTTCAGAACTCCAAACTAGGACAAAATGGAGAGACAATAAAACAGATCTGAAGCTCAACACAATGGTCATCATCAAGGACAAAAACCTTCCTCCGCTTCGATGGCAGCTGGGTCGAATCATCAAAACGATACCTGGCAAGGATGGTATGTGCAGAGTCGCAGATATCCAGACGGCATCAGGAGTACTAAGGCGAGCCTACACAAGCATTTGTCCCCTGGTCGACGAGGAAGGAGCTATGTAACTTTGGAAATCCACATTTTCCAAGGCCGGGGGCATGTTCAGTACGCTACCACGAAGGTTCATGTTGGTGTACGGTGGCGCCGTCGTGCGGCCGATATTCGTAACAAAAAAAATTCGATCACGTGACTTCCATGGCAACGAAATAATAAATGAAAGTTTTTCGCTAATATTTTTCTTTAATGTTTTTTATAGCTTAAATAGCGCAGACATAGCATTCCAAACACAAACAAACAGACAAAGTGTTTAAAAAGTGGCTTAACGTGATCAGCGGCTAATTTTAAGCCAACCTGTGTCATTTTTTTCTTGATATCTTGCAATTACAGATTTTTTTATCTCTACAATTTTATTATATGTATAGATATAGATATGCTTTACTAAAACTAGTTTAAACCGATAATAAAACAAGATCGAAACTTGACAATTTTTTTCCATAAAACAGAAGAATTAGAAGAAATTCTACAGACTTTGAAGTAGTTAGAACAAAACAAAGAGTTTCAATTTAGCTTGCGACGGATAGCAATTGTATTTAGGACCATTAAGATTCAATTATAGAGTTTAATTTTTATGATTCTTTTGGATTGAATAATAGCAGCTGACGGCATTTCTTCAATTTTAAATGCAAATTTTAAGTAGTTTTAAATTTGCATTAAAATCTTTATTTCATAACCCATTACAAACAATAATTTAATAGTACTTTTTCGTCTAAAAATTCTGAAAACATTTTAATGTTTATTATTTTACAAAGTTTCATAGTTAAAGATTTATACTACTCAACAGAACCCTAATTCTCTATGAAGACACTGATTCCACTCGATACGAAACCACGTCGTTATCGTGTCTTATTCAAATCATGCATTAGAAATACCTTCACTTTTTTGAATAAGTATTGACATAAGTAGTGGTAGCTTTTGTCGTGTTGATGTTTTAGAACGCGCCTCAGTGGAAACATTATGACTTTTGACGGTCCAAATTCATTGCGCGCGGTTTCATTTTCATTTCATAGAGAATAGATTTTTGCAGATTTCTTATGCAAGACAAGGAATTCGCGTAGTTTCGAAGTAAAGAATCGTAAAGTGGTCATACAGAATTAGGGCACTGAGCTTAAAGAAATTAAAAGGTATCACCAGTGAACTAATGAGGCGTATAAAAAGCATCCGTACGTTCGTGGCGCCCGCGCCGCGCCGCGCCGTGGAGCGTGAAACAGTAACCGCCAACCATTGTCGGAACGTTTGAGGACTCTAATCACCATAATCACGAGTCTGGAGCAACCGCGCTTAGCTCGCCAGCCGGCTTGTATCCGCTACTTTTGAATTTTAGTTTTGCATTTCAAGCTTACTGCAGCTGTTGCTTTTACATTTGCTGCGATATATATGTATATTCTTTGTAATAAAACTATATCTGAATAAAACTGACTATTTTGCGATATTATATTATAATGATAAGTATTTTTAGTGGAAAAGTGACTAAAAGGACGGATGGATACTGATTCAAATCCCGTTCGTATTTAAATTTTTTTCTTTACAAATTAATCTGTATTTTAGTAAGTACGTTAATACGTATAAACTGAAGCAGCAAATCATGAAACATGCCTACTAGCTATCTGATAAGTCAACAGCTAGTAGGCATTTTATCGTATTGAGCTAGTAGATACGAACAAAACAAAACGACGTAACGTCAAAGCTAAAAAGAAACGGACACAAAAGAGCAGGAAGTCTGATCTGACCCTACCAGGAAAAGCCATTTATGGGTGATATTCCTTCAATTCGCACAAAGCGGTTTGACTCGACATTTATAATCCGAGCAGCCCAGGAATGGAATAATTTACCAGCGTCTTTGTTTCCAGATAAGTACAATCTGGAGCTCTTCAAGTCTCGAGTGAATAGGTATTCTTCTAGGCCAGCATGTACCATCTTAGACCGCATCGTCACTTCCCATCAGGTGAGACTGCGGTCAAATGCGGGCCTATTTAATTGTAAAAAGCCAGAGCGAAAGAGAGGGACAGATAGAAAACTTATGATGTCTTTGCTTTTGAATGATTTAAGAACTAACACAAGATGACTATTTTTATTTTATCAGCCTTTGTTGTACCAAGTGAAGGATACATTTGAACATGACATCACTGGGAGCTTAAGAAACACATATTCCGATTTTAAGGATGGATGCGGGTTCAGATCCCGCTCGTGATTAAAATTTTGCCTTTACATATAAATTATCTTTTGTTGTACAGTTTATATTGCCATTAGCAAGTTCAATTACTTTACCATATGGGTAACGAATAATAAGTAATGTAATCACAGCATGCACCATTCTGAGGTAAAATATCTAACGGAACACCATCTGATTCTAGGTTGCCAGTACCATGACTCACATTACAGCACATTACACAGGGACACGGTTGTATGTTTTGTTGAAAAAACACGGCAAATATTATTATCGTCACCGTACAAAGTATAATGTATCATTTTTATAAATGCGCCGCCACATACCGGGGAAGTGTGTATACAATATGCAGAATGTAATGTGAGTGAAGGCGTGTGTACGGCTGTGTTAAAAGTGTACCGAAATAATGTAAGAACGTGGCTCAAGAAAATTTGCAAGGTTGGTAACAGTTAATAATGTAATCTCTATTCTTTATTCAAAATAATTTTAACAAAATAAATTACTAGTATAATTTTTTGTCTACGTTTGTCCACTAAATTGCCTGGAGGTAAGCGGCGATAATTGTAAAGACGCGCCATCGACGATTACCTGAGTATTGCTTGTAGGTGGTGATCACGGCTCATTATGAGACGGACAACCTGCATACATTATTACCCACCTATTATAAAAAGCTTGCCATTAACTTTAAAGTTCGTTTATTAAACGTGTTTTTTTTCATTTTTCTGGCAATTTTAATCTCTTTCTTCAAAAATAAAAGAACAAGTAAGCTCAACTGAAAACATCATTTAATAAATATTTCAAATATTATACTATAACTATATAATATAATAATGAGAAGCAAAGACAAAAGGAAAAACAATGGAATTAGTTTAGGTGTACCTCGACAATTTTTCTATTGGTGTTAGTAAATATTTCTTATTTCTAATGATAATGGACTACAGAAAGCGCTAGAACGCATTTGTACCTCTTTAAAAACTTCAAACTGCAGTATTTTTTAATTTTGAGAAGCTAAATAATATGCCAATTTTTATTCTGTACACCTCGCCTAGAGCGGTGATATTCAAATCTCCGAGAGTATAAACTGTTTTATGCTTTGAATTCAATTAAATAGTGGCTTTACGTATTTAAAGTAACCATTTAAATAAAAAAAAATCTATATGCTGAACTAAACGAACTTAAAGTTTAAAGTGTTATTCTTCAAATTGAGGGTTTCAGATGTTTTATGTGAGTAGTCATAAAAATTAGGTTGATTGAATTTTGGAGAACTTTGAAAGTAGCTAGAAAATGCCCAAAATTTTGAGAATTCAAAAAGTAATATTAAATTCCATGTAAAAGCTAGGCCTTAACTACACTCACTATAGTCTCCGTGTAAAGTAGAGTACCTTAAGCCACTATATTAACAATAATACTTTACATAATTTAATTAAGAATTTATTCAAACCCATTGAAAATTCAATCGCTTGCAACAACTGAAAACAATCGTAGAGCAGAGCTCTACCCATCAATATGTCATCGTTCGTTTGCTTGTTTTTCTGACCCCGATAGAGTCACCAGATTAAATAATAAAACGAAAGTGCTCTCCACGTCGCAGATTTCTTTTAAACTCTACATTTACATTACCTCTCCGTAGTTTTAATGCAAAAATATTCGTTTTCCAGCGCACAAAGGATAAATTGATTCGCTTCCGATTCATACTCTACTGGCTCTACTGGAGTCGTAGAAACCATCGGTTATTTTATAGGAAGGTGACTCTATGTTTATTTAGCTTGACTTCTGAACTGAGATATTATCACATTGTGCTTTTATATATTAAATAAATTACGTTTTATATTCCAAATAATTGTTTTAAAATTCATTGTCGTATTTGAGTTAAACATTAAGGAGTAAGGACTGACAAATTATTTATACAGAAATTGTAAGTGTCTGGCTTGATTGCTGAGTTGGTAGTAAGTCTGCTTTCTCTGTGGTTGTGGGTTCAATTCCCGCTCAGGATAAACATGTTCTGGTGAACATCGATGTTTGTTCTGTGTCTGGAAGTCATATTTGTTCTATGTGTGTATTTATAAACAAAACATATCTAAGTATTCTATTAGTTATCTGGTTTCTATAGTTCAAGCTTTGTATAGTTGGGACTAGATGGCGCTGAAATGCCCATAACAAATTTTGGCTGACTCGAAGACCATTCATTGAATGGGTAAAGTATGTTGTGATTGTTAGTTTTACTGTATTCGACATTATAAAAGAAATAAATATAGATAGTAATTTCCGTTCCACTTGCTTCATGAAACGTACTCGACACAAAAACATTTTACGGCAATTTCAGCTATATTCCATTGAGATAGCATTGAAAATGCAGCAGCAAGTTGTAGGTCATATGTATCTCATTACCGGCAAACCGCATGTTCTGTCCATAAAAGGCGTAATACTGTGATATTGAACGTTCACGCAGCGCCGCGGCACATTACTTGTCTAGATACGCGCCTCGTAACAATATATGTCGATGATTGTACTGGCTTGTAGCGAGTATGCAAGTGACGCCAGGGGAACGAATAGACTTTCAATGTGTGAGTAAGGTTTTTCATTTACCTGATCTTTATGTTTACATACAGCGCAGGAAAATTAAATGTTACTTTTAACAAGGCGTTCAGGTTTCTCCGAGTTTGAAAATCTTCCTGGAACTTTTCCAATGTTGCTTTTCATGAAAACCTGATTCGGACTAACAATATCGTAATAAAGTAATGTGCAGAGCAGAAAGCAATTCGTGTCCAATGTTTCATATATATTAGTTCAGCCGTTTTCAAGTGAAACGAAAACATGCTTCGTTTAATTTTTATAATTATAGCAGTAGGAAGTTGGAATAGGAAGAAGCTAAATGTTATTACTATTATCGTAGGGTTTTGCAGTGCAGTTTAATATCATTGAACCCATCAAATTAAACGTTCAGAATAATACTTGAAGAGAAATACATTTCATCGTCCAACCGTCATTACAATACACGTTTACAATAATCGACAACAATATTCCGAAATTGAGATATAAATTATACCATTCATATAAACCTGACTTTGCAATATCCGTTTTGCGCGGAGCGGCCAACGTTGGCGCAAGTTGGTGTAAGTTGGCCGCGGTAGGCCAACGTCAATAATGGCCGGACATTTGTCGTTTTAATTATGTACCGGTGAAGTTCAGCTGGTTTTGTTATTTCCCAGCAGAGGCCAGCGGCGGGGAGAAGGATTAATGCGCCCGCTCGTAAATTCTACATCTTTACAACGAAGGAAAAATTACATCTTTCGTTATCAGCACCGTAAACGAAATTCGTTATGTGGCCCCTGTAATATGGAAACAAACGCTCGCGCTCGTAAAAATCACTTAGCGGTAATAACGCAGGGCGAGAATATTTTATTTCACCTTTCGTTGACGTTAACGTCGCAACTTTAGGGCGGAGGAAGGTTTCCGATCGGACTTACGGAACATATTGCAGAAGGCGGCACCTTATCGACTTTTGTTCACGTACCTGGAACAAAATGAACGTAATCGGTTACATTTAAATAGCGTTCCAAGGCGAACATAAAATATGCAAAGAAGTATCCAATGATTGAGTGGCTGAAACTCAATTCCACATATTCGATGCCGGATCCGAGTTTATTTCATTGATCCGCATGAAAGTAGCAATAAAGCGTGTGTGAGGAGCGCGCATAAAAATATTGTGTTAGGACGGATAACTTTATTACGTAGCGATACGCCGCCGTAGCGACCGTATACTTGTAGCTACGCGGCGCTACGCTCTACATAGTTCTACGATGTGCTACACATTGCTACGCAGAGCTACGCTTCTCTACGAAGAGCAGCGAGGTCTATCTGACGGTATTTACTGGAAACTTTAATGTTTGCGCGAGGCAGTTATAAAGTTCGAGGGTTGTTGTGTCAATATTTATTGACTATCCGAGGGCGAGACGACGTGAGCAGTTAACGTGATCCCATATATTGAATATTGAGACGTCTTCGTTTAGTTTTATACTAGTTGCGCCCCGCGGTTTCATCCGCAGATAATAAGTACACTATGTGTTTATCCTACTAATATTATAAATGGGAAAGTTTGTCGGTGTGAATGTTTGTTACCTTCTATCTCGGTAACTACAAACCCAATTTTGATGAAATTTGGAATGAAGATAGCTTAATGCATAAGCTATTGTCATTCCAACTTTCATCAACATTCACACACACAAACATTCCCACTTATAGTATTAGTAGGATAGTAGGATAGGATAGGAATATTAGGAATTACGCTAGGATATTCTTTGCGACAAAAAATCTATTAGTTTATTCAAGTAATTTTTCATGACATTTTTGTCGAAAATATTAACATTTTCAAAAGATCTCTGACTATCTGATTTTTGGTGTTTTTTTACATCTCTTTTTAGATCATATGTACCTATTCTTTGGTCATTAGATGTTTTCCAGATTGATATTTTTTTGTAACTATTGGGAATTTTAACTTTTTATTGTTTAATGTTGTCATATGTCAGTTTATTTTATGGTTTATTTTTTACACAATTTATTTTAGTGGGTATGTATTTGTCTTATTCTGAATTAATTTATACATTTTCAAATTAAATTATTTCACATATTTACCTAATAAATTAAATTTTCAATATTGTTTTATATAAAGAAGTTTCTTTTTTAAGCATTCTGTTACTTATTCTATTGATTTTAATGATTTTTGTCTAGCATGTTGTCTTCATCTGTAATTGTCGTGGCATTTGGCTTGTAGGTACTACTTTTAGTATAATAATAATAGAATGTATCAGTGTACACCATGTTGATGATCGAATAAATATATAAATAAATAAATGGCTTTGTTTAGGGTGGAAGGCAGCAATATTGCGTACCAGTTATCAAACTTGGTTTTCTAATGGGAATAAACGGTAAAAGACACGGTCAGGAAGGGAAAAGGTCTTCTTACCGTCTAGCTTGATTTATGCATGTGACAGAAAATAACTAAAAATACTGCTCGAAGTTACGAAGCTACATGCTTTGGGACAGTTTCGAGCTGCAATCTACGTCGCCAGCCGGTGTCGGTTCAAAGTGAGAATTTTTGACATCGGTAGTGTCAAAGCATTGATATAGGTTACAAGGCAGTGCATGTGTGCAGGAACCGGGTCGCGGAGGTCTGCGGTCTTATTGATTGGAGCCGGCGTTCCGCGCAGACGCCCTAGGTCTCGCACGTTGGCCCCAGTGCGCGACCATTACGCGTTTTCTACAGCACCATTGCTTCTTGGTCATACTCGCTGAGCGATGTAACAGCCAGCGACAAAATGGTCGCCTACAGAGCTCGTGACTTTAGAGTGTCAGGATCGCTCCGATGCAAGGTAGAACGAAATTAAGCTCCTGTACTATATCCGATTTGCATCGGAATCGAGGTTTGCGCGAGCGACCGACGGGAACGTAAACATTAACGTCACGCGGCGAATGCACTTCGTGTGAGTAACGTTACCATCCGCGGTTTACAATATATGAGCTACGATTTTCAATGCTATTTCAGATACGTCTGCGGGCGACAATTTCAAACTGTTACTGGATTTGATTGATTTTATTGAATTTGCAGCAGCGAGGCACCTTGCGGTTTGAAATATAGCTTGTTGTAAGGTTTTCATTTTCCTATATTGCATTGAATAATATAAGTGATATATTCTAACAAACACTACGTACTAAGCCTATTCTATAAATCTGGTTACTTTTTGCATCAAAATAGAAACCAACCAACAACAAAAATCATACTCCCAATTACTCCCTTTCACATATACTATAAGGGAAAATAATACGCTCGAACCCCCAGCTAAGGGCGAGACCGGCGGGACCGTATTACGGTACCCCGGTACAATGGTACTACTCAAATGAGGATTGTTCCCGGGAGGAAATTAATGTATTATTAGCTATTGAGCGTGTCCCCGGAAGTGGCATGGGTCACATGAATATGGAAGTGACATCCCGCAGGGTTCCACGGGTGCTGTGGCGGTCTATGAGTTCCTGGTCTGGCCTGGTGGTGGTGTAACTGATTACACGGTTTGGTTAACTGATGCAAGACGTCCACTACGTCACATTATATGCTGGAGGACCTCAGCGCGATGCTCAGTGACTTCAGTAGAGTCTTCCGATAGGTGACGAACATGGATAAGACGAAAATAAAGTCAGAAGTTCATGTTCACCTATACCGGTAATTGTTGGGAACCATTCTGTCGAAGTTGTCGACGAATCTACCTAGGACAGACTTAACATTACTCGTATTGCATTTACTTTTACGATTAATTGTAAAATAAATAAATAAATTTAGAGTAAAATCAGCATTGCAATTCAACGAGGCAATGCTGACAGCATGTTGGGTACGCGACCTACCGATAGTGTTCTGGAGCATTTGGACTGTTTATAAGTCATCGCGGCTAGTATATAGGTAAATTCCAAATGCTTTTTTCTTGTGGTAGGTAGTGTATATAGTAGTAGTTTTTATGTAGTTAGATAGTTGAGAATAAAAACACTTTGCGCGTCAAGAGTTAGTAGAACTAATAAGTACAGTTCTTGCAGCTTCAATCATTTATCTTCAAAGATCTGCGTATAAATTATATTCGTTCTTTTGACTTTATCTGTACTAATACGTAAAGTGGTTTGTATATAAGTCACCATATTGTACTGTACATATTTCTGTAGAACAACATTCATAATAAACTTCGATAAAGTTCAACTGCGCACTCAAAACTTCTAGATTGTTCTAAATTAGCTTATCGTACTTCTTCAGTTGAATTTGTGGGATTAAACTATTACACCAATGATTGAACGGTTCACTTATTGTGTTAGTGAAGCCTACAATATAATTTACATTACTTTTAGTGTGAAAGTTCTGATAGTTTTGTTAGAACGTTTTAAATCATTAGTTTTAAAATTGATCATCTTGTAAAATAGGAACTCCTGCTAGCGCCAGGCCGCACCAGTGTGTTAACATTCATAGTTTATGTGCAGAAGTAAGTATAAGTACGTAGTACTATATTACCTATTTTTTTATGTAAATGAATGACACGACGAGCTAGTCGTTCGCCTGATGTTAAGTGACACGGCTCTTGTTTTCGTCAGATTCGTTTCTTCAATGACATGCGTTATACCTGTCTAGACGAACTTTGCAGAAAAGTCCTACCGCCTAGTAAATTCTGTGGCATAAGCACAGATAATATAATACTACACTAGTAGTACAAGTATACTGAGGTGTGTTGGCGGGATTCATACATTTCATTAACCAACACGTTCACATTTTAGAGTATATTATCATTAGATCACCAAGACAAGGACGATTTTCCGTCCATGGTCAAATTATTAATCAAACACAATTTCATCGGTATTTATAAGTGTAGTACTAAAAATCACTTCTGAGTTTAGGTGTTTGGTAATTACGTACCTAATTAAATGCAAATGTTATAGAATTTAGTACCTAATCCTAAAAGCAGAGCCATGTTAGTTATATTGCTAATATTATTTTAGGTTGATTAATAAAATATTGCATCATAAACTAGGTGCTGGTTAAAATAAAACGTTTTCCCGTAGCACAGACAACACAATAAATAAACTAGTACCCGCGGTTAGTGAATATTTTACGAATTTGTATGCATTATAAATTATTTAGCTACAAACATTAATGTATCTAACCTAGAGCATATCCACCTCTATTTTGCGGTGAATGCGAACAGGAATGCCTAATATATGTATTCTGTGGTAGAAACGCATTATTAGCGGATTAATAATTAGCCAAATTATTTGTACACAGATTTAAACATTTATTCGTACTGTAACGATACAGGCTGTCTCGTGACGTCACAAATATTATAAATTTTACCTAAATTATAAAAATACTGAAATAATTTGATCAAAGCATTTTACGCACAAAGAATAGTCCAAAAATAAAGGAAATAGTCGTTGGCATCGCATTAACTGATAGAGAAAATGTAGAGATAGGTGTAAAAGTGGATATCCGTGGTAAAATAAGGTAACAGTAAAAGAAATCAAACCTTCTTTATATTTAGTTTTACTTTTTTACCTTTCTACCTTTAAAGTGTTTTTGATATATAATAGGATTTTGAGATCTGTCAACCTGTCAAACGCAGTCAGTTATGAAATCATTCACGGGGTTCGCAAGTCGAAACCTGGTAATAAAAATGCACATAAAATTTTCGGTTAACTTCTTAGATAAATTCGCCCTCTCAATTAATTCTGGATCTGGGGGGAAGTATGCCTCGGGTCCAGGAACTCAGTAAGAGATAAGTTGAAACTGTGCAACGAAGCTTGTCTTCCCTTATTTTGCTTAGGGTGTGCAGTTCGCGTGTTTTGTGGAGACCTGCACCAGATTTTGCCTCCGTTATAGGATCTGGATCCACCTTTTTGGTTTGGTTTGCATTCTGGCTGAAAGGAGGGCTGAAAAGATTAACTGTCCCGTCTTCGTGTATACGATACCCGGATCCTAAATGCAAATTAAGCTGAACTGTCCCAAGTGATAGGGTTTTGTCTTGTATGCTGCCCATGGACTCCGGTCCCGCATGCAAGATAAAAATTAGGTGGCAATAGGTTTTAGCTTTGGAGAGCTTATGTCACAGCTCGTTCTCTCATAGGGTTAGATCAGGTATGTTCTCATTGCACACACCGAGAACAGACATGCACGTTTAGAAGTAAATGAGAGATTTGTAGCAATCTCCAGTGTTTGGGGGTACACACTAGTGTATAGGGAAAAGCTATAAGTCGAGGAATACACACGTAGGAGGGGAAAGTTAGGGATAAAATATTGAAAATCGCAGAAAAATAATAGTTTTAGGGAAATAGATAAAATTCAATAAATAAATAAATAAATTTAAAGCGGTATAAAATACATTTAAAGATAAATTCATTATAATAAAATACTAATAAATAAAAGTGCTAATAAATACAATACGTAAATTATCAAAATTATAAAAATATAATCCAAGTTTTCTCGAAGGTTGAAGCTGTGGGTGTTTATTGTAGGGCTAGTTTATCGTGGACCGTGCTTTTGACGCTGAGAAAATATTATTCTGTGCCTAATACTGAAGTACAAATACAACATAAATAGATAGGTATTTTCATAGCGGATTTTAGGCGGAATTTTACTGGTGAGATGGAGGGATCATATTCTTGCCAGGAAACGAACGTTTCGTTTTCTAGTTGCGAAATAGGTAATGCTCGATTGATAGTTAAGAAACTACCGGGAATTAGTAACGACTGGGAATTTATTCTTTATACTTACATAACTATCGGGAATTTATTCTCTGTTTGGAATCATTCGCGAGTAACTTAAATAAAATCGTAATTGAGTTTCACTCTAGTACGAAATATGTAATGCTTGTACGATAGTTAAAAAACTACCGGGAATTTATTCATAGTTTAGGGTTGTTCGTGTTTGTTTCAAATAAATGACCATAGATCAATTTAGTGGAATTCAGGTTTGAGTTTGTTTGATTCAATTCTCAATAAGAATTTTACCTTTTATTCTATAAAAACATTTAATGTACTAGTGATAAGAAGTTGTCCTTCGTGTCTTGGGTCAAGCACAGCAGTACCTGTTAGTGATCTCCTTACCAAACGGATAGGGGTAGCTAATTTAAAGATTCGAATGAGAATATCTTGTTGTTAGGAAATAGCATTAATAATCTATTACTATATTAATAATGAAATATAATACCTAAATTATATAAACGGGATTTTTTAGATTACTTTTCAATACAAGTTCTGGAAAATAGAGACAACCTGAATATCACTAAACAGATCATTGAATTCGAATAAATATTTATAGTTAAATGAATACTACTGTTTATTCCACTGCATGCTGACGATATAGAATCTACGATAATATTAATAATCTTTAGACGGAAGTTAGGAGAGTTTAAAAGATTGAGCTAATTTTAGAGTCTGTCATATACCGAATGTAGTACGTATTAGATAGACTCACAATGAACTAAGGTGATGTCTATTTTGTTAGGATTTGGAAAAAAAATAATGTCCTCTTGTCCCTTGCACCTTTTGGAGTCCAAACTAGATAAGTAGATAAGAATAGGTAGATGGGGTACCTGACGTACTGACTTGGGATAAATAGAACAAAATTTAGTAAAATCAAATTTCTCTTAGTGTGGGGGAATTTCACACACGGTACCTCCGTGTGGGAAATTTCAAGCACTAAATAGTGGAGGGTTAACCAGCCAGGTAGTCGAGACCCACAGCATTGGAGCGGTGGCGGGGCTCCTATGCCAGAGTTATGATAAACAAATAGAGTTTACTATGACTTTGCTATATAACAAACTCAAACTCAATTAGCAATATACTTACTTACGTTTTACCTATGTTTCACTTTCTTGTCTTGTTAATTTCAACATACGTTCGTCATGAAGTTTTAATTTACTTTCAGTTTTGTTTATGACTAGGAACTATAATGTTCAATTTTTTGCAGGAAAAAATTATTCATTCCTACAATTGAAACCTTTCGAAAATATAGTAGGAAATATATTGATTGGTGCATAATATGATTTTATGTGGAAATTTCAGTTCGGTTACTCAGAGTATAGGAATAGTGTTCATCAGGGGATTAAATAGCAATTATTTGTAGGAAGATGGAATTTTTTAAATTAATTTAATATTATTGAATAGGTTAGGTGTTAGTTAGGTATTGTCTCATTACTTTAAAAGGATTTGGATTACTGCATTATCACAACGTACGGTTCTACCATTTGTAGGAGACGATTCACAAGGCCATAAACATTAAAATAGGTAGTCTAAAATACTCAACCTACTTTGATCACTTTTTAACGTAAGATTAGGTTAGTATATTCGGTAATTTATTATAATTTATTAATGTATTTTAATTAGGTTAAGAGAGGGTTCTATTACAATTTGGTGCCGTGACCAGGATATCAATTGACCAGGATCTCAAATGACCAGAATTTTACGTGACCAGGATTGTCATTTGACTAGGATCTCAAATGACCAGGATCTTAATTGCCCAGAATTTCAATTGACCAGGACCTCAAATGACCAGGATCTTAGTAGACTAGGTTTTACGTGCGTTTCTTTCGTTATCAGGTTGATTTATTTTAGAAATTTACATTAGTGATAGTTTTCGATTAGAATGAGGATGTTCATTGTTTTGGATTGCTATTATTTTAAGTAGCGATGGTATTTATTACTATCGCACAATTTGCTGTCCGTGGAAAAGGAAAGGTTTTGAGACAATATGTAGGGGCGGTTTTAGATTTCAATAAATTAAATGAAAATTAGTTATAATTTATCTCATAGCTAAAAGAAGGACTCAATTTTTTGAGAATTTTAATCGTTACTTTAAACTCATGGAAATTTGTTGTAGTAGGTTGGAAAGAAGTAGTAGTTTATTAATCAGACATGTACGTATACATCTGTCTGATTAATTTTATAATTTATTGATGCACATAATAAAGTTGAGCTTTCATTTAGGAAGTACGTGGGAAATTTATCATCATCCAATTCAGGAAAAATTACATAGTCAATTTTCACAAAAAAATATGGAAATGTTAGGGTAAATAATTTAGATTTCTTTTCTGGGTTTGGAACTAGGAAAGGTTCGAAGTTGGCAAAAATTATAAAACTATAGGGGGCGCTTTACAGTTCAAGATATTTAATAACTTTATTAGTGGTAATTGGTATGGTGGATAGATTAGGTTCCGATTCAAAGTTTATTGTACGATGCACAATAAACTAAACAACATAAAAATATTTAAAATAAATTATTAAAATTTCAAAATAAAGGTATTTAAAAACTATTTAAGTTAGCTTATTTGGTAGTTTTACGGGTAATTCAAACTCAAGTTCGGGATTCTTGAGAATAAATATACTTATTGATTAAATTTTTAAATAAAATTTTGCGTTTTGAAATTCATACTTTAATAACGATATTATATTTAAAACGTAACAAAATAAATTATTTTTAGTAGAGGTTAGTTCAGTTCGCGACAATTCATATTTATTTATTATTGTTATTGTAACCTATCTATAATAAATAAAACGTTTCAGCATTGACATTAAATGAAATTTTAAATGAAATTTATTAAATCGTATAATTACTTATGTTGTAGAAATGAAATTGAAATAAAATTGAAGATTTTATTTTAATATTACGATACGTATTAAGCAATAACTTCAAATAAGCCTTAAATCTATTGGGAATTGCTAGCCGTTAAGATAGCGAATAAGTTAGTTGAAAGGGGTCAAATGTGGATTAATGATTTGTTATGTTGTTGTTTTTGCTTATGAAAGGGATTTGATTTTGGATAATTAAAAAAAAAGTCATTTTTATGTAAGCAAGTATCATTGCATGGACATGGTCAGAGGTATTAACAGTGCAGGAGGATCTTAGTGGCTTAGCAAGATCTACGGTTTAAGGGATTTGTTGACGGGTGGTTTTGGACTTACACGACTCAACAAATGGGTTGATATAATTTAAGGCTAGGTGCTAGGTTAAAAGAGAAAGCCTAAGTTTAAACAAAACTGTTATAACAACCCCGTACTCCACAAGGTAGGAACATCCGACCTGCTACACTCTACATCCGAAATAATAGCGAATTACGGAGTGGGAAATATATGCGAAATATTGCTGAAGTCATAGACAAATCTATATTTTGAACTATTAAAGTTGACCTGGTTATCGAAGGGTTTTGTGGGAGGCAGCTCGGAACGAAAACATGGTTCTTAGGGGTACCTTCTACTTAAAGTTATTAGGACTGACCAGCCTCACAACCTGGTTTCTTTTGGTGGCTAGGTTAGCCTTGGGATAAGTGATTTTTGGGTATGATTGATGCGATGAAATTTTGGATATTGACTCATAAAGTAATTCACTGTTGTTACGGCTTAAGAGGGCGCTTAAAATAGAAAAGTAATTACGGTTTGTTTTCAAGGATGGATTCAATAGTATATTAAAAATAAAAATATTATCATTGACAACATTAAACTTTCGAAAATAAATTACTTAATATTAGTAATATTTAATATTTTTCAAATGAATAACAAATTAATACGCAGTATGCTGCATATTAAACAAATTGAAAATACAAGTGTATTTTTGTTTCGCAAATTACTTGCTATCGGGTTGATTATTTTTAGGTGCTCTCTTAAATTAAATTTAACGGTTAGGAACACTACAGAACTATAAACACATTTTAAGTTTGGAGCCAAACGTTAACAAATTATAATTGCTTAAGTGAGGTGGTAGAGTTATAATTATTATTTAAATTATTTTTATTATAGTTTTGCTAATATTTGTGAATGCACTTTAATAAATAAAATTTTACTTCGGCTTTAAATTTAAAACGCTTGCGCAAATATTTTAGGGGCGATTGTAACGATACAGGCTGTCTCGTGACGTCACAAATATTATAAATTTTACCTAAATTATAAAAATACTGAAATAATTTGATCAAAGCATTTTACGCACAAAGAATAGTCCAAAAATAAAGGAAATAGTCGTTGGCATCGCATTAACTGATAGAGAAAATGTAGAGATAGGTGTAAAAGTGGATATCCGTGGTAAAATAAGGTAACAGTAAAAGAAATCAAACCTTCTTTATATTTAGTTTTACTTTTTTACCTTTCTACCTTTAAAGTGTTTTTGATATATAATAGGATTTTGAGATCTGTCAACCTGTCAAACGCAGTCAGTTATGAAATCATTCACGGGGTTCGCAAGTCGAAACCTGGTAATAAAAATGCACATAAAATTTTCGGTTAACTTCTTAGATAAATTCGCCCTCTCAATTAATTCTGGATCTGGGGGGAAGTATGCCTCGGGTCCAGGAACTCAGTAAGAGATAAGTTGAAACTGTGCAACGAAGCTTGTCTTCCCTTATTTTGCTTAGGGTGTGCAGTTCGCGTGTTTTGTGGAGACCTGCACCAGATTTTGCCTCCGTTATAGGATCTGGATCCACCTTTTTGGTTTGGTTTGCATTCTGGCTGAAAGGAGGGCTGAAAAGATTAACTGTCCCGTCTTCGTGTATACGATACCCGGATCCTAAATGCAAATTAAGCTGAACTGTCCCAAGTGATAGGGTTTTGTCTTGTATGCTGCCCATGGACTCCGGTCCCGCATGCAAGATAAAAATTAGGTGGCAATAGGTTTTAGCTTTGGAGAGCTTATGTCACAGCTCGTTCTCTCATAGGGTTAGATCAGGTATGTTCTCATTGCACACACCGAGAACAGACATGCACGTTTAGAAGTAAATGAGAGATTTGTAGCAATCTCCAGTGTTTGGGGGTACACACTAGTGTATAGGGAAAAGCTATAAGTCGAGGAATACACACGTAGGAGGGGAAAGTTAGGGATAAAATATTGAAAATCGCAGAAAAATAATAGTTTTAGGGAAATAGATAAAATTCAATAAATAAATAAATAAATTTAAAGCGGTATAAAATACATTTAAAGATAAATTCATTATAATAAAATACTAATAAATAAAAGTGCTAATAAATACAATACGTAAATTATCAAAATTATAAAAATATAATCCAAGTTTTCTCGAAGGTTGAAGCTGTGGGTGTTTATTGTAGGGCTAGTTTATCGTGGACCGTGCTTTTGACGCTGAGAAAATATTATTCTGTGCCTAATACTGAAGTACAAATACAACATAAATAGATAGGTATTTTCATAGCGGATTTTAGGCGGAATTTTACTGGTGAGATGGAGGGATCATATTCTTGCCAGGAAACGAACGTTTCGTTTTCTAGTTGCGAAATAGGTAATGCTCGATTGATAGTTAAGAAACTACCGGGAATTAGTAACGACTGGGAATTTATTCTTTATACTTACATAACTATCGGGAATTTATTCTCTGTTTGGAATCATTCGCGAGTAACTTAAATAAAATCGTAATTGAGTTTCACTCTAGTACGAAATATGTAATGCTTGTACGATAGTTAAAAAACTACCGGGAATTTATTCATAGTTTAGGGTTGTTCGTGTTTGTTTCAAATAAATGACCATAGATCAATTTAGTGGAATTCAGGTTTGAGTTTGTTTGATTCAATTCTCAATAAGAATTTTACCTTTTATTCTATAAAAACATTTAATGTACTAGTGATAAGAAGTTGTCCTTCGTGTCTTGGGTCAAGCACAGCAGTACCTGTTAGTGATCTCCTTACCAAACGGATAGGGGTAGCTAATTTAAAGATTCGAATGAGAATATCTTGTTGTTAGGAAATAGCATTAATAATCTATTACTATATTAATAATGAAATATAATACCTAAATTATATAAACGGGATTTTTTAGATTACTTTTCAATACAAGTTCTGGAAAATAGAGACAACCTGAATATCACTAAACAGATCATTGAATTCGAATAAATATTTATAGTTAAATGAATACTACTGTTTATTCCACTGCATGCTGACGATATAGAATCTACGATAATATTAATAATCTTTAGACGGAAGTTAGGAGAGTTTAAAAGATTGAGCTAATTTTAGAGTCTGTCATATACCGAATGTAGTACGTATTAGATAGACTCACAATGAACTAAGGTGATGTCTATTTTGTTAGGATTTGGAAAAAAAATAATGTCCTCTTGTCCCTTGCACCTTTTGGAGTCCAAACTAGATAAGTAGATAAGAATAGGTAGATGGGGTACCTGACGTACTGACTTGGGATAAATAGAACAAAATTTAGTAAAATCAAATTTCTCTTAGTGTGGGGGAATTTCACACACGGTACCTCCGTGTGGGAAATTTCAAGCACTAAATAGTGGAGGGTTAACCAGCCAGGTAGTCGAGACCCACAGCATTGGAGCGGTGGCGGGGCTCCTATGCCAGAGTTATGATAAACAAATAGAGTTTACTATGACTTTGCTATATAACAAACTCAAACTCAATTAGCAATATACTTACTTACGTTTTACCTATGTTTCACTTTCTTGTCTTGTTAATTTCAACATACGTTCGTCATGAAGTTTTAATTTACTTTCAGTTTTGTTTATGACTAGGAACTATAATGTTCAATTTTTTGCAGGAAAAAATTATTCATTCCTACAATTGAAACCTTTCGAAAATATAGTAGGAAATATATTGATTGGTGCATAATATGATTTTATGTGGAAATTTCAGTTCGGTTACTCAGAGTATAGGAATAGTGTTCATCAGGGGATTAAATAGCAATTATTTGTAGGAAGATGGAATTTTTTAAATTAATTTAATATTATTGAATAGGTTAGGTGTTAGTTAGGTATTGTCTCATTACTTTAAAAGGATTTGGATTACTGCATTATCACAACGTACGGTTCTACCATTTGTAGGAGACGATTCACAAGGCCATAAACATTAAAATAGGTAGTCTAAAATACTCAACCTACTTTGATCACTTTTTAACGTAAGATTAGGTTAGTATATTCGGTAATTTATTATAATTTATTAATGTATTTTAATTAGGTTAAGAGAGGGTTCTATTACAGTACCTATCTATTTTACATAGCATACGTTAAACAAATACGCAACCTATTGGCAGGAGTGAGCTGGAGCATGCGGACTGTCTGTGGGCTACCGCGCCTAGTACTCATACTCATACTCATACTCATTTATTCATAAACTATGTTTACACGTCACAAAAAGTCAATATGAGCTATTATAATACGTAGTCGTAGTGTATACAACGAGTATACATCTACCTACAGAATTAAAAAAAAAAAAATTTACAATAAATAATATAAAAAATTAATATGGTAATAAATTACAATGTCCAGTGTTCAATGTCAAATAAAAATTTGATAATGTAAAAATGAATATCAATTAAATGGTAAAAATGACAATAGATAAAAATTAAATAATAATAGTTGTAAGAATAAGAATAAGAATAATTTATTTCCAGAAAAAAAATATAAGTGTTTATCATTATTACAAAAATATTAGATTAGATTTATTGTTATACTATATGTACTAAGAATCCAACGGGCCCCAAACTAGGATGTAATAGCATATGTAATTAGCTAATTAGGTACAATACATACCTAATTATAATAATTTCAAAATTGGACAATGATTTCACATAATACATTATTATAATTAAAGTTTCATAAATTCTTCAAAACTGTAGAAAGTTTGCTCGATAAGCCAGCATTTTAGTCTGGTCCTCTACAGTCCAAATATTTTGTGTAATAGGTGTGTAGTGGTAGCTAGCGGCCTTTAGCAGTTGATCGTACTATTGTATTAGTTAGATTAAAGAATAAATGCACTATGCCCGTTAACAAAATTTAAGGTATTTTTTAAAAGGCTCGCTAGCCAAATTTAAAAAATACCATAATAATAACATATTTTATATAGAATATATTTTTTTTTGTCAAACGCATTTGACTTGCTGATTTTTACCAGGCGATATTAGTTAGCGAATATATGCTATCATTTACGTCATGTGATTTGTAGTCCCACTTCAAAAACGCTTTTGAGACACTGGAACTACACTCCCTATATATCGTGGTACCATTCGTCTCTTCGTCTGTTTTCTTTAGGGAATGAAGATGAAGCTGAAGATGAGCGTTGCACACACTTTACCTTAGATTACAATAATATATGTCTGGAAGTCTACATATTATACGCATCCCTTAAATTTACAAATTTTTCAATTCTTATTCTATAGTAAGATGTATTATAAAAGAAAAAGCAGAGACAAAAGTAAAGTATCAACGAATCGATGATACTTCCATGAAGGAATCTATAATGAATAAGACCGAGATATTATATCTACAGTTCTTAATAACAAAATAGGGGTATTCCTACTCATCTGTTATATCCTTCCAGTTATTTGTGGCACTCACAAACGCTATAGAGTTCGGATAGACGAGATCGACGAGATCAGGCTGCCGTTATGAAGTGAAGTGTCCATAAATTGTCACCCAAGTACCATATCTATTGAGTGACTTAATCCTATGGATTGTGATTGGCAAATTATGTCCTTCACTCTACAGGGATTGTTTGAGTTATCCTATAAATAGTTGAATGACATTTGTTCGGTGCCGGAGCGGGTACTAATCAGGTTATAAACTACCAAACACCATTCAATTAGTGTATTAAAAACAAAACAAATGAAGATCTTTGAATTCGAAACGTTTGAACCTAAAGGCCGTTTTGGTTTTGGCGGGAACGCTCAAAAATTCTATACATTGTATTATTATTCAAAACTTGTGCTTTTTCTAGTGTTAATGTTTAAAATTGGTGGCGTTTTACATATAAAGTGCTGAATTACAATACTTGACACTGACTAAATACACTATGTGTGGAGCCAAAATACAAGGAAAAAAAATACCGTTCATTGTTTTTACTGTAAAAATATCTTTAAAGGTCCTAGAAAATTATAGTTTAGCTTATCAATAGAGCAATGTCACTTCGAATAAGTAAAATTGGTTAGCTTTTCACTTGCAATAATCTAATAAAACTCTATTTCCTATTGTCCAATGTATTTATAATTTCTGTTTGGAGCAAATACCAATTCCAGCAGCATTGTACGAACAACTCTTTGGAACTCGGTAACAACTTATTGGTTTTGCGCAAAGTTATGTTTCGTGCCGCGTTTGGTTGCTGTTTAGTTACTGGACCTTGAATAAAACAACGATTTTTACTAATCCCAAATTAATATTTTATTTTAAACTTGTGTATAATTAAGCTTGTTAATCGTTCAAAAATTCCCTTCAAGAACATACATTTTTACGCATCCCATACTTAACTTTAATGTACTAAACGTGCATTTAAATTATTTTTAATGATGTTGCAAATGCGTTCATATTATTACAAATAAATAAATAAATAAATAAATAATTATAAAACTGTATTATTTGGTGTGTACAATAAAGAGTTTATCTATCTATCTATCTATCTATCTAGAGATATAATTATTAGTGTAATGGGTTTTTTGAATTGTATAAGCAATAAGCATGCGGCCCTCCTGTTGGGAAGAGGTCGCCTACAGACATCTGTAACACCAAGGGCAAGCAAAAGTTCCTAAATCAAAGCTGGTGCAAGTAGCTGGAATATTGCAGAGAAAGCACAGATATTGAGAAACGGAGGAAAGTTGTTGTTAAAATATTACAGGCCGCACAGGAATGCCTCCAAGGGAGCAACGAAATTAAACTCGGGATGGAGTGCCGCCCGCGCCCGAGGAGACTTCCCGCCGTTTTGCCGTTTTAAACGTCAACTGTACCTTACTTTCACTTACTTCGGCCGATTTACTTCTGCTTGTGACTTATTCAATATTGAAATTAGAGTTTTCAGTATCAATTTAGTTTCAAATTACTTGAGTGCTTGCCAGATTTTGTTAATGTACCCTTACTGTTTTTGTTTTACTTTTGTGTTGCATAATTTACGCTTAGCTGCAGATGTGAAACAGAAACTGGGTGGTAATGTTTAATATGCGATCTTAGAATAAGTACCAGTTTCCAAACAATGCCTACTCAAAACGCACGACACTTGGTCGTATATTTTAGACGATTTAAGCACGAAAATTAATAGCTTACCAGTGGAATATCACACCAGTACTCATATGCCACAACACATCAGTAAAGCATTTATGATGTGTTGTGGCACGATTTCACTGCACAATTGCTATTCTAAATATTTTTCTGGAAGCCCTTCGCACTGAGCACTGACCGCGCAAACGTCGTACGGTGCCATCATGCCACCAATTAAACGGTTTACATTTTACGAATGTACTATAGGCTGATATAAAGTAAATAGTGAGTGTTTAATCGCATATAATGTCAGAATAAACCCATTGATTAATTAATGCAGTTTTCGCAGCCTTTAAATTTTCATGCACAATTACACTGACGCGTCCAAATCAAACATTAACTCGGGCCATCGCGTTGCTACATTTTAATCTAACAGGCCACCGTGTAACCACGCTGGCCAACGTTGGCGGTGGCCTCCAAACATTGGCCGGAACGTTTCATTGCTCATTTGGCGAATTGAGGGCTGTTTTACGGCGCCAGGCGGAATAGCCGCGCACCTCTTACGCCTAATCTTTATGTTCATATAAAACGAAACACTAAATGTGCGTCTTGAATAAATGTGAACCATTTTGAAGGGGTCGGGCGTTTCCGGGCCGAGGACGTAAAGGACGAATACTACGCATTACGGCCGTTCGCCGAATGGAGGCCTATTCTCGGACGGCGATCGGAACGGCTCGTGTATTTGGCACAGATTTATTATTTGTGCGACGTTCTGAACGCCATCAGCATCCTTATATTGCGCCACGGTTTCCGTGGACAGAATTGGTTTTTCATGAAAGAAATATATTACAATAAAAATATCATGAAAATCTGTACTAAAACTGAAGGAATGGTAGAAATTGTTGATTACTAGGAGCTATTGGAAAGATATTCATTCAAATACAGCGACTCATAAAAAGCTTTTGTAAAATATTATTGAGCAATGAGCATCCAAATAAAAAAGGAATATGATATAAATTGTCCGTAAATTTACAAAATCCGAGGATTGGAGGTCAATAGAATATGTTAAGTTTGACAAGGGACCGCAGATATTCAAATAATGCTAATAACATGCCCTTCCTCCGGCTGACAGAGTGATTGATATAGAGGGACGTCTGATATCCAACTTCAACGATATTAAAATCACGACCCGAGATTTGTCTGGGACATGCGGTATCGCCTCCAGGCTGCGGAGCACACCGCCACGCCGGCTGCTTGGGGCGATATATCGTATAGTCTAATCACTTTGTAATTTTTGTAAATAATTTGGGGCTGTAAAACTTTTAGTAAGAAATAAATAGTTTTACGTAAAAGATGGATGTCTTTTACTACAGCACACTTAGCACAGTATTGCATGTACTTTAGTGAACATGTGTTGGACCAAATAATGATGGTTTGTCAATATTTATAATGATTCTGTTTATGAAATAGGTTACTACTTAAAGCTTTACTTTTAGTATACGTAAACTTCAATAATTATTTAACATCATACCTACTAAAAAAAATATAATTCAAGCCTTGCTTATCAAAAACCCATGCACGTAAATTTTTAGCGCACCATAACCGTTTATGAGCTGCTTATCTGTCAATGTGGATCTAAGCACGTGTCATCCTTTTCCCCGCGTTTCATCGCCACTCTATCAGCGACACTCACTCCAGCTGGCGAGTTGTTGACGCTCTCACGTGACGTGACGACTAAGCTTTGACAATACGCGCTGCTATCAAACCAATGTCGATCTAGTAGGCAATTATGTAACGTAAATTAAACCGATTGAAGATTTGCCACAGTTAAACAAGCGTGCTCATATAGTTATAATGGTAAAGTTAAAGAAGCGTGCACCACCAACTCGACTGATGGTATGTGACGGTGTGGCCGAAGATAGAGCTCATAAATCTAGAAAGGTCTATCCACTTTGGCCTTGAATTTGGAATAGAATGCTACCCAATGGGCATTTCTTGGACAAATGTGCTCCAGCATAAAAAAATTCGTCACTTCCCATCAGGTGCGATGGTGCTCATCATAGCATAAAAAACACGAGTTGCATGCATGTGATTGCGTTGCGTTGCTAAATAATCTAATGAACATTAAATATTTAGGTAACTAATTACACTACCAAATGGGTCGTTAATAGAGATTCATAAAAACAAAAAGTATACATATAAATACCTATTATTTTTATTGGTTAACCAACAGATTGATGCATTTTATGCAAAGTATAATATAAGATGGCAGTATAATAAGTGTTATGTAACAACCCACTGAGAGACAAACACAGCATGAATATAATAAACAGACGTGTCTACAACCTGACTCAAACAAACAAACGAGAAGCTTTGATAATTCTCCAAATTGAACCAAAATTCGCAAACATAAAGAAAAAGTATTCTCCTCTCTCACCTTAACAATAAAAAAAAAATTAAATGTATAGGAGTCTCACGACCCCAGGGTTTCAGAAACCCTCTTTTTGAAATAAAGAAGTGATTTTTCCAAAATATCTATCCCGTTGCCCAACCACAGCCTGTCACAAAGTTTTGACATTCTTGTTGATGGGAAAGGTCAATACGAATTTATGAACTAGCCCTTTTGTACTGAGTACCGACGTATGTAATATAACTCTCTCGATACAGACACCGCGGCACGACCTTCCCTAAAGGCATTCCTCAGTGATGCGCTTCTAATGCCCCTCGAGGTTCCGGAAACTACAAGGGTTTCCACCAGCCCTATTCAAATTTACACAATACTGAGCAACTCGATGCCTGAGCTCTGCTTAACTGTTGTATTAAACTTTTAATTAAGTTATTTATGTGCTAGCGCAGATAAATGTTTGTTTTGTATGAAATGTATACCAATTAGTAACAATATTAAATTTATGGACATAGATCAACCATTAAATTTTTAAAATGTCAAAGTCTATTTGTAAGTACATGTTTTGCTGTTGCTGATCTTTTACAACTTTTTAATTCATGTACAATTTTATAGATAAATCCAAAAGTCAGAAATCAAAACTCATTACTCATTATTAATTAAAGAATAATCATTAGTAGTACTCAGTAGTTTATTTCTGTATCTGTTTTCATGCTTGCGGTGTACAGTATTTTTTTTTTGTGTTGTATTGTGTAAACTTTTTGTGCTTAAATAATTACAAAATGAAAAAAGTATATCTAGTGTAATTCCGCTAAAAATATCATATAAGATTATCTATACACACACACACAAAAATTACACTAAACACACTACACTACACACACTACACAACAATACACTAGATATACTTTTTTATTTTGTATTTAAGATGAACTTCCGCGAAGTCACGCCTGAGTCAATCAATTATCTTAAATAATTTTTTACATTTTTACAATTGAGTACATATTGATTTGTAAACTTTGAATCATGAACGGGATTTCAACTCGCATCCATCCGTCCCTTTAGCCGGGGCATGGTTTACTTAAGCTACTGTATAATGAGTAATTGAGCATTTGAAAATTTGAATTGAGGTTTTGAAAAAGGATAGAATTAAGTTAGTTTTCTGTATAAAATATTCTCGTCTTTCCCGTTTATATCTCACTAATAAACCCCCATAGGAGTTAGATGTAACTTAATTTAATGATAAACAAACCAAATAAATAGGTAGAGCGATGGTGAGCGATGAGCATACCATCCTGTCCTGCATGATGCTACGTTGTAGCCATAAAGTCGCGAACTCCCAGAGTTATGGAAGCTTTGGCAATAATTAAGTGGTTACCGCTCGTTATGTTTCCTTTGTTTCATAACAGCGTAATAAGTATTTAATATTTTAAACTGTCATAAAACTCAAGAACCTCGTAAAGTTTATTACTCCGAGTGAGCGAGAGCAAATAACAAAACTTAAATAAGCAAAATGAAATATTGAAACTTGTTATTTTAACTTTTGCAGCGAACCTTAGTTACAGGGCTTTATATTTAGTGAAATCATTTGGAATCGTTTCTGTTTGCGCCATGAATACCTAAACACAATATAATTTTTCGTATGAAAATAGTGTCCACAGTTTATGAGAAGTGAGCTGTACAATAATATTGAAATGGTTTTCACTAAAGTACTAGTATAGTTATATATTATCTGTGACTAAAGTATTTTTGGTCCAATACAAAAACATCATAAATACTAAATTTTCAACAGGTAAATTTCAAATGCTTTTGCCTTAACATAAGAAAGCTTATTTGAAAAAAGGCATATTAAAAATTTGAAATCAAGATGTTCAACAACTAGAAAAAAAATATTATTTAATAATTTAGTAGAAGAAGAGAGGAAAGAAAAGTACGAGGTTTAATTTATATTAATTAATAGTAGTACCTTTTTTTTTTTTTTTTTTTTTTTAATCAAATTTATTTTTAAGGACCTTTATAATAAATTACATGTCGGTCCTATCGTATTCGCAGCAAGTATTCACCCATATGGTTAAAGTAGGTTTACATCGACAGTATAACGTTGCAAGTCACTTGAAGTGACTCACAGATCTGAACAGCTCGTTTGCTGCATCTGAAGTTGGATCAGCCAAAATGTTGTGAAATATACCCACGTCCTGCATATTCAGATTGTAAGTCACTACAAGTGACTGCCTTTCACGCTGAAAGCGGACACACTCCATCAGCAAGTGGTATACATCTTCCACTACTCCACATGAGACACAGTTTGGTGAGTCTACTTTCCGCATCAGAAATGCGAACTTTTTTAAAGGCATATGGCTAGTTCTCAGTCTATGTGCTGTTACAATAATTGAACGAGTAAGCCCTGGGTAGCTAAACCAAGGTATATGGGGAGGCTCACACTGAATAGATTTGTACCAAATCCCCTTTTGTAGTGATCTTTCGTTAAAGTATTCTTTCCAAATTAGGTAGCATCTCTTTCTGTATTTTGGCAATATTTCCGAATAACTAGGCAATATACTGTATTCTACTCCTTCTTTACTTCCTTTTTTTGCGAGTGTGTCAGCCTCCTCATTACCCTTTAGCCCAACATGCGAGGGAACCCACTGCAACTTAACTTCTATCCCGCGATTATATAAGTCATATAATTTTGACAACACCGAGTATGCTATCGAAACACCTCTCCTGCCAGAGGCGCATCGATTAATGTGCTGTAGTGCACTTTTACTGTCACTACAGATTAATATTTTATATTGTTGAAGACTGCTGGCATAAGTAAGTGCTTCTGATATTGCTATCAACTCCAGCGACATTATAGAAACATTACAATTAACCTTAAAAACATTATTTAACCTCCTGTTAACACTATTAAAATTAAAAGCAGGGTCATAAAAAGCTGCCCCCTGCCCATCATCACTCTTTGAACCATCAGTGTATATAATATGCCATCCACAATATTTATCACTAAGTTCTTTTATTGTCTCATATCTCAAGGAATTTAGCTCTTGATATCTTTTTGGACCTTTAATACTATCTAAGTTTATTAAAATCATCTCATCAGTGTTAATATTTGTCACCCACGTATTTAGAGTAAACATGTCTAACGGAAATGAGGAATATATATCATCATTTTTTACTTCTTCAAAGCCTAAAACAAGTAACGGCTTTTTCTTATTGGTCCAATAACTATTACTATTACACAGTGCATGCAGTTTGGAAAGTAATCTAACTGTCTCATTACCAGCTTGTGCTCGGACTTTTAAACAATATTTATATGCTAAATACCGCCTTCTTACATTCAGTGGAGGTACACAGAGCTCACTCTCCATGGTGTGTATGGGAGTACTTCTAATAAACCCGCCGATAATTCTCATACACTGGTTTTGTACTTTGTCTAGCTTATATGTATGTACTTTAGCACTATTATCAAATAAATATGAACCGTAATCTAATCTACTCCTAATCAACGAAATGTATAACCTACGTAGATGTAACGGATGTGTTCCCCAACCCGACCCAGCCAAAACTTTGATTACATTCAGGAATTTTTGTGACTTTTCCATTGTCTCGTTTATATGTTTCCTCCAACGTAGGGAACTATCCATCCACACACCCAAATATTTATAACAGTCCACAGGTTCAATCACATTATTATTAATTAGCATATTCATCTGTTGTCTTCTACGGCCCCTGCTAAATATACAAAATTTTGATTTATGGGTGGATAACTCTAGACCTAATGAATTTATAATGTCCACAAATATTTCCAAAGCATTTTGTATTTTATCTACACTTTCTAATATATTTTTACCATCTTTAAATAAAACAAAATCATCCGCGTACTGGCAAATATACACAGAGTTAACTAGCTTACAAATATCTGGAGTCGTTATATTAAACAAGATTGGTGAAACCGGGTCGCCCTGCGCTAATCCTCTGCTTGCATATCTATACATATCTGTAGTGCACGGCCCGGAGTCGTCTCTGATCTGTAGCCTTCTCTGGCTCAAATAGCTCCACAAATACCGGCAAATTAATTTACCTACTCCAATGCGATCTAAGATTTCGGTAGTTTTCTCTATTAGTACGTTGTTGTACGCATTTTGTATATCCAGAAAACATGCAACAGTAGGTACATTTATTGTGAAGCCTATTTGTATCTGGGTCACCAATCGAACCAGACAATCCAAACACGACTGCCCGCTTCTAAAGCCCGTAGTGAATGGTGATAATAAACTGTTTTTTTCTACATACCACTCGAGACGTTTATTTATCATATTGTGTAGAATCTTACAAAGACATGACATTAATGAAATTGGCCGCAGCTTATTCATGGAGTTACTTAATTCACCATGTTTAGGTATAGGTACTATTGTAATGTTGCGCCATTGATAGGGAATCGAACTAGTGTAAATAATGCGATTATATAAGAATAGGAGATACTGTTTGGCATTCTTAGGTAGATGGTATATCATTGAGTAGGTTATTTCATCATTACCTGGCGCAGTGTCCTTTCTTTTTATACATCTGCACATTTCTTGGAATGAGAATCTTGCTTCTAAAGTTTCGTTAGAAGAAGTAAAACAAGGCGTACTCGGGATAACGTAGTCTGGAGCTAGATCACATAGCAACCTATCCTTATCTTCTTTTGACACATACGTCCTTTGAGATCTGTAGCCTTTTACCCAACGAAGCCGTTTCCTAGTAGTACCTTTGAAAACGTTACGTATACAAACAAAACTGGTTGGGCCACGCACGGCCAGTAATTTTTTTCTTGTTGGACAACTTTCAGTTATCAAACTTGGTATTGTAATGAGAATAAATGGGCCCAATTGGGCCAAATACAGTTGACTTCTGGGAAATCTATTGCAATTAAATTCCATGTATTTGTACATCCAATCCCGCATCTGAATCTTTTATCACCCAGTAGCATTGTATGGAATCCAATTACAGTATAAGCTGCACATCTGCCGCGCGTCGTTGACGACGGCCCCCGAGGTGCATGTTCCTTCCACATCCACCTGCCGAGAAACCGCTTGCAACCGATAAAAATTACACCAAAACGCCCCACTATCATTCACAGTAAAGCTTACGTTAGTATTAGTCTAAATAATACCCCCGGCTTAAACACGACTCGTAATGAAGTAATTCATATACCAATACCCAAAATGAACATAAACAAACGCAATATGATTATGCAATCAGCAATCAAAGTCAATGCGAGCGCTAATGTAACTTTCTGGCGAAGAGCGAGGAACTCCGAGTGCTGCGCGCTGAATACGGACGAGCCGGAAACGAGACAGACCCGGCTTCTCTTTCTACACCTGGACCGGCAAAAAATAAACCCGAGGAGGACTCAAAAATGTTCTAAATGCAGGCAAAACTTGTCCGATCCCCGAATCTTGCTAGCGGAAAACTGGGATCCGAACCGCAATAGTAAAAACGTTTGTGAAATGGAGTCAAAAGTAGAAGCACCAAGTCCACCAGCATCCCTTGCAGCGTGCCGCCCTAATGTAGGCTTTACGTTGCGAGGATAAGGCGGGTGCGGCGGAAGTAGTGCCGGCTGAGGGTGGGCGGCGCCCCGGGCGGGGGCAATTCGTTCCACATTAGAAGGGCGAAGGGCTTTTTATATTAATTGCAAACGCCGTTACAAGGTTATCGAGTGGAGCCACGCTGATATATGGCAATTATTCTATTTTGCTTCTCATTTAAGTTTGTAACGGGGTGTCCTTACGGCTAGCTCACCTGGGCACCTCGTTATGTTGGTAAGTCGAGCCCTCGCGTCACCGAGAGGCGGAACGACGGATAGACCTACCTAAAAGGGGGTTACAAAATACAAATACAAATACAAATACAAATAATTTATTTATAACCCCAAAGTTACATGTCACATAAATTTAATAGTCCATTAAAATTTAATAGTCCATTCTGGCAATTTATAATACTCCTCCAAACCGTAAAAGACGTGCTCCAAAAGAAACGTTTTCAAACGGGCCCTGAAAGAGCTGGTGGAAGGTGCATCCAGTACATTTTTTGGTAATCTATTGTAGATCGAAGGGCCCATTATAAAGACGGACCTTTCCGACTTTGACAGCTTATGGCTGGGAGTCACAAGGCAATCTTTGTATTTATTGCTCCTCAAAGCTCGGGATGGGTTAATGCCTCTACGCCGGAACAAATGAAGGTGCGTATGGGTGTACAAGGCTATTTGGTAGATGAGTTCACAGGGCAGTGGGAGGATTTTGAGCTCTTTAAACAAATCCCTGCAAGAGACGTCGTTCGGTACGCCGACAATTGCACGCACCGCTCGTTTTTGCATAACAAAAGCTCTCTGTCTATCAGCCGCACAGCCCCACAGTTCTACACCGTATGTTAAGGCGCTGTGGACGGTCGCAAAGTAACACGACCGCACCACGGCACGGGTAGCGGTACTCGCGAGTCGGCGCAGTGCAAAGCTCGTACGACCTAGCTTCCCGCACAGCTGGTCGATGTGAGTCTCCCATGTGAGGGCACTATCGATATGGAAGCCAAGAAGCTTTGTGCACTGCACCTGTTTAAGGGAGATTGCACCTACGTCCACCCTACATGGCTGCGATGCTTTACCGTTCAGGTTAAAAGTCAGGAAGCAGGTTTTTTCCTTATTTAGGGCTAGGCCGTTTGACCTAAACCAATTCTCAAGTTGTTGCACCACCGAGTTCAGCTTACACTCAAGCTGACGTTCCGTGGCCCCAGTAATAACAGCGGCCACGTCGTCAGCGTACATGTATACTTCTGCGTCGTCGATGGTGCCGGGCAAGTCATTGAGCAGCAAGCTGAATAGGGTATTCGAAAGGCATGAACCCTGGGGGACTCCTATCATACTTGTCATTTCTGATGACATCACTCGACCTCTGTCACCAACCACAACTTGCGTCCTTTTGGACATGAAAGAAGTAAGCAGAGACAGAGCTGGCCCCCGAATTCCATAGAAGCTTAGCTTGTCTGCGATCAAGGCATGATCCGCAGTGTCGAACGCGCGTGAGAGATCACAGCACAGCAGGGCTACACGGTGACCGGCCTCACGCGCGCTCAGCACCTTCCACACCACTTCACGCACCAGGTCAGTTGTAGCACGCCCGGCTCTGTACGCAAATTGTCTGTCAGTTAATATGTCGCGGCTCACTATGAATTGTATCACTCTTTTATTGAGCCCGACCTCAAACAACTTGCTCACCACAGGGACTAGGGATATGGGGCGGTACGACTTGATATCGGCTTTCTTGCCTTTACCCTTATAGAGCGGGCTGATTTTTACCCTTTTAAGCGCCTCAGGGTAAGTACCCTTGCGAATGCATAAATTAAAAATGTACCCAATAACATCGGCCAACGGCTCTACTGCCGTCTTTAGAAGGTTCGCGGACAAACCGTATCGGTCGGTGCTATTTTTGGGGGCGACAAACTTTGTGGCGATTATGTACACTTCTAACGATGTAAAAGGACGCAGTCGTATCGAGACGTCGCTAGGCGGTGCTTGGACGCCCAGCACAGCCACAGCGCGGAGGCCGTCGGCTGTGGGGGCTCCGCACAAACTCGCCGCCGTGACAAATTCGAGATTGAGCGCATCGACTAGGTCTTGCTTAGAAGCGAAAGGCTGGCCGTTGTCTTTGACTAGGTCTGTGTAGTCAACCCGTTCGCGCCTTCCCCGACCCAACTCAGTGTTCACTATCTTCCACATACATTTTGATTTATTTGAGTTAACTCGAATTAAATCAGAATAAAATTTAAGGCGTTTATCTTTAAGCAATCTATTGTACTGGTACGAATACTCTTCACATTTATTAATTAGCGCCTCGTTGGATGGGAAGAGCTTTTTAAGATGTAGCAAGTCAAACAGTAAGTATTTGAAGCTGTGAGTTTCAGCGTCAACCCATTGTTTTGCGCTCCTTACTGGTTGTTTTTTAAGCGGAAAGCATATGTTATAATTATAAGTTAATATATTTATAAGGGAGGCTGCTAGCGAATGGCAACATCCGTCCGACTTTTCAATAACTTTACTCCAATCAACTGAGTGAAGGGCGTTGATAAAATTAACTCTGTTAGTTACGTTTAGACTACGCGTCAGATGACAAGTGGGCGGGGGCACAACGCTTATTGTGTGTTAAGTGTGGATTTGGTCCAGAGAAACACGGATCACAAGGTAATAACGTACAGGTTCGTATATTCACTATTTCACAAAGGTTCCGCTTATGCTATACTTAGTTGCTATTTATTGGACGCTGTACACCAGATACGCGCGGGAGGGTGACGGGACCTGCGCCCGCGCGTCCACGGAATGTTCTCGAGCAGGAGCGCGGCGGCCTGCGAGAACCACGGTATAGGCGACGGTAGGGTTGACACGGGTACGGCCTCACGCTGAGGGCTACGGGTCACGCGGCGTAAGCCCGGGCCACGCGCACGGAAGGCCTCCGGGGTACGGGAAGATAGCTCACGGCTGAGCCACGGCGATAACGCGCCGAGTACGTGACGGATGCGCGCACGACGGCGTGCGGCGGCGGTCGTGGGGTATGTTATTGCAAGGGTCGGGCGGCAAAAGCCGAAGCCACGCGCACGGAACTCCTTGCAGGGGGATGGGGGCATGCAGGTCTAGGGTCTGAGGGTCCTGCGGCAAAAGCCGAAGCCACGCGCAAGGAAGGCCCTCAGAGTGCGAGGAAATAGCTCACGGTTGAGCTATATTGGTTACGCGGCGAGTACGCGACGGGAACGCGGTGGGCGCACGACGGCGTGCGGCGGCGGTTTTCGAGGGGGGTGTGTTAGTGCAAGGATCGGGCGACAAAAGCCGAAGCCACGCGCGCGGTCACTCCTTGCGGGGTAACATGCATAGGGACTGAGGATCATGCGGCAAAAGCCGAAGCCACGCGCAAAGAAGGCCCTCAGGGGTGCGGGAGCGGGGTCGGGTTGCGATGAGAGGTGATCGTGCCAACATCAGCCGAAGCGCGCGCACAGAAGGCCACCCCCCGCCGTGTTAGTAGGGAACGGGTCAAGGCGATTTGCTAGATGCTTTTGCTGCGCGGGAGGACTTGGTGTAGCCTGTTACACGTCCGTGCACCGCGGAAGCATCGAGCAAATGCCTGCCTTGCAGCGGTCGGCGTGGGTTTATATAGTATCGGTGCGACGCGGTGCGCGTTCGTGTGTGTGTGGTACCGGCGGGTCAGGCGAGCGCGGCGGTGGGGCGCGCGGGCGGCGTGCGGGGTCTGGGTTGGTTTGCTGGTCGCTGCAGGTCCGTCACAAGTTCTTACCTGTTTTGTGTTCTAACTGAACGGATATATTGCTATTTGAAAAATAAACAAAAGATCCCAATCGATCAAAACTGTTTTTTCTTGTTCTACAGAAGGTAACGCAGTACTCTAGACGCGAAGTAAACCGATACACCCTTCTGAAACGATTAATCATCTCTCACACGGTTCATATGCGTTTTATGAGACAACTTCAGTTAAATTACGAGAATTTCATAAATCCACAAAGTTTCTGTAAATAACGGTTTTAACGAACATAATTTTGGCATATATTGGAACAATTAGAGAGAAAATGGACTAATTATTGGGAGTAGCGTGCGATGGCAGATAAGGGCGGCCCGCAGGCGCCACTGACACGCACTGCGCCGGTAAATCATGTTACGATTGAGTAAATGCCGCCCGGTTACCGGACATGCACTAATTACTACGATTCAGCAGCTTGTGAAAGCAAATATAAATTCAATTATATAAGCTTTGGTTGTAGTTCTCTTACTTGTTTTAATTGCTGTTGTAGAAAGTAACCTCAATGCACTCGGCTCAACAGGGAAGCTCGCGAGTGCTCGTGTGTTCCGATAGAGCTGAAGTCACGCCGTCATTAGTTCTATTCGCAACTGCTCACAGACTTAGGTCCGGACACATGCCACTTAATAAGTTCAACCACATGATGAGAAGAGCGGATTCCCCTAACTGTGGTACTTGTGGAGTCCTAGAGGACGTCGTACATCAGGTCTTAGTGTCTGCCAAGACACTTGAAAACAAAAGATTGACAAAAGATGTATTTATTGTACGTGATGTAGTTAGAATATATTGAATGTACATATTGGAGCTGACATAATCGCTATGCGACTAAAGCTCCCAAAAATTATAGATAAAAATAACTCTTCAGGAATGCGGGTGAGAGGGTACCGATCACTGCAAATTATGGTACTAATGATAGGAGAACATTATTTCAACTTTAATTATGTTTTTCTAATCTGCAATAAACGTTTTGATTATGGGTAACAAGGTGTGCCTGATAACTTCTTGACTCATGTGTTTTTATTAAAGCCCGCAGTGTCTACTGACAAGTATTACCTACATATTTCCCAAGACAAGACTTTTATCAAACTAATTATATTTTCATGTTTCAAACAAACTAAGTAAACAACTTTGCCTTCAGATTTTTTTATACTTCCACTACAGAATAATTTATTGAGTAGGTATGGAAGTAACAGTTTGTCGCTAAAGTTCAGGATCAGACTAATAGAACAGTCTACTAGTTTGAAGCTAACTAGGCTAGCAGTCTACTAGGCTTACAATAGTTTTGTGCTACGGCTTTAACCGAGATAACATACCCTCATATTAATTAGTACACGATCTAGATAGCTTGCAATTTTTATTCGAATTCGTTATGCCACTTCTGAAAGTCATTTCAGATATTCACTTTACAGGCACAAACATTTGTAACATTAGAGGTAATAGTGATAAATTGCACACCTTTAACTTTCATAAAGTAATTTACAAATTTCATTTGGAACTTTTCTGTTTGCTGCAAACTTGTAAACAAAAATTTCAATATCGAACAACACCAGCCTTATTTTGTTTACCAAAAAGTGTTGCCATAAAAATAGATATGTAATGTTTTATTATTTCCAATGTTATTCTTTTACGTCTTTTTCTCATAAAACAAACACATATCAGTGAAATTGTAACGAATCACCGCTCGTAAAAGGGTCCTGATACATTCCCGATCGCTCATTGTACAGATTCCTGGAAAACGTCAAAACTTGTCGTCAGTACCGATCAGATTCTTATGCTTCGCTGACATTCCGGGACTGAACAATACAAAAGAAAAAGATACATTTAAATATCGGTATAGGGTACGGTAAAATCGCGTAGCTCAAATGTATTCATAATGTACGGCACGGTAGGTGGTATTACAACACTAATAAGCTGATTCGTTTGGATATTTGATCGAATTTCTGGTAGTTGCACCAGGTTTTTCTTTTCATCTATGTTGTATTTACAGGTTGGATATATTTTAACCGCACCCGGAGGGGTAGTACTCTAAATGATGTAGACACAAAATTTTACTCATTATTTGTAATAAAAAACAAATCTGCGGTTACTGATTGATGCCATGAAAGTACAGGTTATTACTTTCCGGATTTTAACCCGTTCGATTCCCGAGTGCGTCAAACGAGTGTTGAAAATCTTTAAATGCAGATTTGTTTCTTTAAAAATAAGTAAAGGCATGTTTTCTTTGAGTGAAATTTCCATATCCAGTATCAGGTGAGTTGCAGCCAAACGTTGGCCTGCTCGTATGTACATAAACAAAATGTAGAGTAGATACTTTCCCTCCGGGTGCGGTTAAAAATACCAGCCTGTATATTAATAAAAACAATTTATACTGAGTGTGACTCACTGACAGACAACGTTGAGCCCAAACCGTTGGATCTAGAGACTTTATGTTTAGAGGGTGTATTCTTTTTATGGCGTAGATGTGTACACCACGTTTTTTTGAAAATTCAACCCCTAAGGTTTTTTTTTATTATAACTGTTAAGGCACCACTGTCTCACCTAATGGAAAGTGACAACGCAGTTTGTCAAAGATTGTGTTACAGTGTGCTTTGAACCTAAAATAAAACCAGTCGCCGAAAAGAGAGTCGCTACATAATCAATCTTACTTAGCTCTAACTTCATAAGCTGACTGTTTGCAGACTGGGTTTTTGTTTTCTTTGTTATGTTTAATGTGTGAAAGGTAAACACACGTTACATAAAAAAATTAGGTCAAAATTAAAAAATCCGCAACTTTCGTTTCTTTAGCATCTACACATTAAAAAAGTTAGTCCATGTGTTAATGTCAATAATGTTACATTTCAAGTCATAGCTTTGATTTTCTTCACTTTTTTGGCTCATAATATGTTCAGGCATTTCTTCCATTTAGCAACGAGTGACGTCATCATAAGGTGAGATGAAGGTTGTTCGATTAAAGCCTGAAATACTAGTAATGTGTAACTATTATTGATGTTTAAGTTATATGTAGTGATCAGTAAGCCGTAAGTATGCCTCGAAATAGATTTGTAATTACAACAAATAAAATAAAAACAACAATCCCATTGATTCATTGGTTTGGCAGCTACAAGACCACTGACAAACCTAGGTTTTTAACCACAGATTAAATTGTTTTTTCTCTAATCTGTGTTCCAAGTAATGTTTTTACACATACATACTCTGATACACACGTTTAGCTTGTAACACCTCTCGATTTGGTAAAGGTTTAATAAATAAACAGTACCTATTACAGTACAGCTGATACAAGCACCAGTAACGTATGTGTCGTGGAATGAGTACTAAAGATGCTTGGGTTTCCAGTTCACTGTTTAACAATTGAACATTTTGGAGCTTATGGTACAAAGGAACAGGCTTCCAATACTATGTATACACTTACTCGCTTTTCAGAGCGCTTTACTCGGCCTCCCGAGCCAAAACTCTGTAAAAATTGGCACTCAGGAGAGTTTCTTTTAAAATATTGTTTGCAGACAAGTCCACCAGCATTTTAAGAGAAATAAGTAAAAGTGGCAGACGCGGCAGTAAAGAAATATCTTCACGTGGGTGAGCACCCACTCTGCAGTGCACTGCCAGAACAGAGAAGGCTGCGGTGCAGCCGAGTGGCACAATTAAATTATTACTGTGATTTAACTTGCTACAAATAAACTTACAAGCAAATAGTGAACTTATAGTAAAATAGCGAATTTGATACAAGCACCGCGGTCTACTATTCAAGCCTTTTTTTTTTTTGTAGTGTATTGTCTAAAAAAAGCTTGTTTTTTATTTTATTTTTATTTAACATGGAAAACTAACAGCTGCTTAGAAGCTAATAGATAATGATTATAAACAAAAGAGAAAGCTTTAAATAGTTTCCGCTTGTAGTTATAGAGCTTACAAAGTTTACAGTGTCCTAACAGATAACGGTGATAGATAAAAACCAGGTGAAAAGAAAAATATAAATATACCTAAATGAGCACAATAGTCATATTAGTCATTTTCACAATAGTCATTTTTACATAACCTTGTCTTTAGACTCCATCAGCGTTATTGAAAAGTTGACAGCACAAAAAAATCTTATAAAAAGCTATATAAACGTCACTTGACTCGAGAAAAATCGTTATTCTCCCATTCGTCTTTAGGTAAGTGTTCGAGTAGCCATTTATTACCATCGCACGCATTACCATCGATCCGGATATTATTGGGTAAGAAAAACAAACAACACAGAGTTTCGCCGGCACGTAAATACTTCGTTTTGTCTCTTGAGATATACGACATGGCACGAGCGCCACGAGTGGCCGACCGAGAATCAATCTTGCGTCACGTGGTGTAGGGCGCGAGTCGAGCGCCGCGCCGCCCTCCGACATCCGACCATCCGACACGATTTTATAAGGGTAGCCACTTGAGCGGCGGGTATTTTGCATAAGTTTGTTTATGAATTTCGCCTGGTCTTTGTCAGTCGACGCGTCGGCTGCCACTTAGCTGGTTATCATCTGTTTATTCAATGAAATTGTGCGCAAACAGACCGAGTGCAGGTGTCGTTTAGGTAAGAACCGTTTTATTTGGAGGCGGCCGTTGAACCGCACCCGTTTCAACTCGGATTCACCTGAAGTGTAATCGTGGAGTTAGAGCGCATTAGACCCATCTCGGGGAGGTCGACGTTCGCTTCGTCTTGCTAAATGAAACACATAACAATTTGACGTCTCGTTAGGGCCCTTTAGGGTCGACTTCGGCGACTCCTGGGACGCCCGCTGTGCACACGGTTAAGCCATTAAGAAGTTAATCTGAATTACCTACCGTAAGATGACTCGCATTGGCTCCTTACAACAGCTTCTTAGAATTTAGGGCTTTAGTTCAAGTGAAAGTTCAGGCATGCTTTAGTGAGTACTTCAACTCGTTGAACATCGTATATTCTGAAAGAGATTCTTGCTTAGGTTACATAACTAATAGAATTTTCATCACAGTTGTTCATAAAGTGGCTCTTATCCCACCTTTTTGCTATTAGGATCATAACATAAATTTCCAACGCGTGCTTTTTACTTTACCCTGCCGCACGATTCAGTTAAGTTTGTATCTCACTGCAAGTTATACGTACATTTTCGTCGTTTCGTTCCTGTTCACGTTCCAGTTCACGTTCCAGTTCCCGCTCCAGTTCCCGTTCTAGTTCCCGTTCCAGTTTACGTCCCAGTTCACGTTCCAGTTCACGTTTCAGTTCACGTTCCAGTTCACGTTCCAGTTCACATTCCAGTTCACGTTCCAGTTCAAGTTCCAGTTCCAGTTCTAGTTCACGTTCCAGTTCACGTTCCAGTTCACGTTCCAGTTCACGTTCCAGTTCACGTTCTAGTTCCAGTTCCAGTTCCCGTTCTAGTTCCAGTTTTCGCTTCGTTTCGTTTTGGTCGATGTTGATTTTGTTCGCGCCATCAACACGCTTTTTCTCTGACGCCGCATGAAAATAAGCCTGCACGACATTTAACAGTTTAACTCTGTTTTTTTTCATCACAGTTGCGAGGAAAAAACAGAGTTGCACAATGCACAAGCATGTCGACTTTGCACACTTATATCATAATGTACTATTATTTACTCTTTGGCGTTATTTGATTAAAGTCAACCCGCGCATTATTATTCATTTATATTCATCGTGCATTCCGAGACAACGGGTTGAAATCCGGCCTTATTACGAGCCGCTCGAAGCACCTTGTTCCCGTGTAACCCTCTTTTCATAAAGTAGGTAGTTTATTTGTAAACTCGGGCGGCGGGGAACACAAAGCTATGATTAATCGCGGAACGACGGACGGTGGACGCTTGTTAAAAGTTTGCGACGTACCGACCGCTGCCGTTTACAACTTGCACCAGGTGGGGTCCAGCAGCATGGACGAGCCACATCCGGCTTCTTGGCTTCATCCGGACCGGGGTATAACACTATAGTTCTGCTTTTGCAGGCATTTTATTCTAAAAAGTTTGACTATATTTAATTGCCATGTCAGTCATACCGGATATTTAATCTGCGAAGCTACTTTATCATTTAAGAGTTGTGTTTTGATATTCAAGAATTATTGTATCTCTTATTAATCTTAAATTAAGGACTCCAACTGATCGTGTACAAAAATAATAAAAATAACAATAATATACTTTCCTGGAAATCGGAATCTTAAGACTGCGTAAGTTTCCGCTCTGAATCCCAATTTGCAGAGAAAAAGTACCCACGTTGAACAGATAATGGAGTGTCTCGACTACTGAGTCCGCGTCACCGGCGAGTAATTTCATGAGAACATTTGTATTATGTAGAGAGTGCCATTCACCTCTTGTGTTCTCTTAGTAGTTAGTATTCTCTTAGTCGAGTTCAAGTTGTAAGTACCTAATCTTTAAGACACAGTCATCATATTTGTTTAAAGAATATTTCGTGGTGGCTTGCTTTTGTCTAGAAATGAAAAAGTTTACAAAGTCCTAGTCTACAAATTAGGTAACTTATTTATAAAACGTTGCCTGATTTCACCCTCTTTAAGATTACGCTAAGAGCGACCGGGTCGTAGCTACAAGGTATGAATAATCTAGAAGCGTTCTAAATTGCTGAAATCTCCATAAAAGAATTTAATTGTAACTTACAGAAATGTGTATCATACTGATAGCATAACAGTAAGTGTATTGTAGTTGACCTCACATGAACTAAGGTCATCTTCGACGAGAGTGTAACCGTAACGCTGTAACTATTGTAAATATTTATTTGCTCTAGCTCTACACATGGTGAATATACGACGCCGTAATCCGACATCATTACAACACTCACGTCCTCTCTCCCATTAGAAGCTTGTCCCCGTTGAGTCTGTTATATTAGGAAGTCTAGGCCCCAAATGGATCACAAACTGGTGTACCCAATATTTGTCTGAAATCCTTCGGAGCGGCGACCAGCGACCACTCCCGCGGCCCGCCATTAATAAGCATTACAGCGTCGGCCGGCAGACAGCCACATACCGTTAGTTTTTACAGGCACTCGCGCTGCCATATGCGCCTCGACTAACACTATCATTTCTTCCACTGTGTGGAGAATATTGAATTTAATAGCTTTTATTCTCCTGTTAATGTCCTTAGCTTGTTTTTGACCCTTTCTTTTCTTCGACTGAGCTTCTATTTTACCGAGAAGTGCAGAGCCGAGATTTTATGTAGTTGTTACTTTCGTTTTTCAATATTCGCTTAATTTTCCCACAGGCATAAATAAAAAAATGGCTTATTCGAAATGTGACGTATCTCGAACAGATTTAGCGGTTTAAATCTCAATAATACAATTCAATTAACATCTACAATTGTGAAAATAGTACGTCAATCGACAAACTGATGGCTGAACCTTACGTGAAACTCTATAGGCCGCCTCACCGCAATGTCATGTCCAGGAAACAAAGGCGCAATCACCGCGGCCTACAGATCGATTCACATTGTGAATGCGCCCACAGCGTCTGTCAGCGCCTCACCGGCCTCACCGAACTACTCAGCCAAGACGGCTCCGTTCTGGTGACCTATTCTATCTTCATCCTATTCCGTCACTGACCTATACCATCCTCTCTCCGCTCATTCTCGGCCTATTCGGAACATGTCAAATGTATTGGTGCAGGTGGCTGCAGTGACGTCATTACGCTCGGTTCTTAGAAGACGGAGGTATTATTCAGTCAGGTGTGACACTGCTGGCGCCCGCGCCATTTCCATAACTAACGTCGACGTGTTGAATGGAGGTTGTTATAGTCACAGGTGCTAGCGAGTAGCTCGTAGGGGATACATAAATGATACTTCGATCTTGCAACACATTAAAAAATATATAGATAGATAATGGTAGTATTTATAAGTGTAGTATTTTGAGTCTATGGCGAGTGTCATTTTATAATCTCTACGTCCGCTTAGATCCTCGGCTCGGCTCGACATGTAGATCCGCGGATACCTTTGCCATTTCTTCAATCTACATTAATGGGATTTAGTAAACCTCATGACAACAATAAATAATAATAAATGTGCCTCATTCACGAATAAAAATACACCAAAAAATTAACTACACAACAACATAATCCTAAATGGCACAAATATGCTAGGCTCTGCCAAGGTGTCCATATTGGAATCTTTTATTTAGGTAGTTGTCGACCATAAACTTCCTTATTCATATTAAAAAAAACACTTTTTTGGTTATTGATAAACGCATTATTTGAGAACGGCTGAATAGTTTGAACTAGGTTGTTATGGAAAGAAAGACTGGAAAAGTTTCCCCGTAACTTTTCAAATTCGGGAAAGTGAACGTTTATTTTTCTATGGATTTGGACAGGACAACGTCGGCCATGTCAGCTAGTTTAACATAAATATTCAAGCTACGTCACAAAGAAGTCAGCAAGAAGTATCGCAATGCCACAAAGACATAAACAGAGTCGTCTCCAGTTTGAAACAGTTTTAAACAAATACGCGGAAGTTTCTAGAGCGAGCCAGATCTGAAACGTTTTTCGTGGACTTATTCACGTTCGGTTGGTTTCGGTCGGTTGCTTGTATACTTGCTTTGGAGCTAGCGTCGGTCGTGAAGTTAGTTCCCTTGAAGTTTTCATGTTCAATCAATGATTGAAGGGTGAAACCTCGAGGTGGGCGGTGCCATGATATTTGTAAACGTGAATGAGCTCAGAAGTACACGTTTAAAGTATGTTTACGTGATTCACCTGGTGTTAAGCGTCACGCAGCGCCACCTATAAAAGATCTGGTGTTACTATAGCAGTCTAAACTAAAATATAAAATGTGGCGTGATACTGCACTGCGCACATCACGGCGGCGTGTCATTAATTCACACAACCCGAGAGTTATTCCTGGTGCAATAAATCGACTAGACATAATTTTCTTCATAATATGGTTAATAGAGAGTTTCAACAGCATTGCGTTGTTCCGTTATTAACAATCTCAGTAACAATAGAATATAATTATCATTATAACAAATGTCAAAGTTTAATTCTCGCCAATAATTAGAAAAAAACAATTGAACTGACAATAGACAGTCCAATAGGATGTGTCTGTCTGTCTGTGCATAATTTTTTTTTGATCATCGTGGCTAGTATACAGTCCAAATGTTCATTGTATATAGTAGCTAGTGTAGCTAGTAGCTTTTAGTACATAGTATATATAGTTTTTATTTTTATACTAGTTAGTTTGAGTAATAAAGGCATATTGCCCTTTAAAAAAAGGAAAAATAATGGGACCAGTCTTAAATGCGTACTCTCGATTGGACATCCTAAAGTTATTAAGTTTTAACTCTGTTTTCATGCCTGGCGAAAAAATAATTTCGTTATTGAAATATTGTGTTTGTGCTAAAATTTGAAATTTACGCTGTGTGCAATTTTCATTTCATTTCATTATCTGCGTGTTCAACGAAAAATATTGAAATGGATCTTGAAAAACAATCCTTGTGCGCAAACATTTAATAATCAAATTGCGTTAACTTCCCAAACACTTCCCAAGCACTGAGGGCTTCCGCCAAATTTTCAATCTCATTATTGACCGGCCTTCAAGCCTATTACGTGTGCTTATTATGGTATTTACCAAAATGGAAGATTTTTTTACATAATGAGGAGTAATTTGAAGCGGGGAAATAATATTCTGCTATAGAAAAGCAATGTTCATTTGAGACTGAATATTTCGAATAGATTATCGAACGCTTACTTCTTTTCATAAAATTATAATAATTAGGGTAATACGGCGCCAAATTACAATAACGATAACATACAATATTACATATTATGTACCTATTACCATCTTAGATACGTATAAGTATAGTATACATAAATGGTAACTAACTTGGTTTTAAAATGTTGGCAAAGGCTAAATACATCAGCTGAGTATCTAATGGCTGTTGGTTACGTAGGTACATATTTAGTGCTCTGTAGTAATGGTTTAAGAGGAACCAAACCTAGGTTAGTTAATACTCGCTGCGCTTGTAAGTTTTTTTTAAAGATGCTATGGTGCGCTCATCCACCTTGTGCATCATTATCGAGGCATACATATTATATACACAACGAATGAAAACTAAACTAAACTAACTATACAAAACTCTTTGCTTTATCTCAGGACTCTATTCTAATTACACGAGTTTTAAATACATACATTTTTTGAAGCATAGCTATCACCGCCCGCCGTATTTTTGACAGTCTGCAATTGACTTGAAAGTATCGTTTTTTCTTTGTTAATTTAGGATATAAGTAAGCGGTTGCAAAAAAATATATCACGTTCACAGTAACGCTATCTTAACAACACTCCCATAACCCACCGCATACATTGCTGATTACACTCCGCTCCTGTATTCACAGCGCCCAAGAGAGCAGTGTTGCCGCAGCAGCCGTCGTCACCGCGCCCGCCCTCGGTGAATATTTGATCCTTCACTTGGTGCAGGGCATCGATATTTAATGACAGGAAATAGGATTGCAGTGCTTGGTTAGTTATGGATGGTTGCATAAACTCCCGCGGCCTGTGATGCCTGTCTATGGTGGCTGTCATAGCTTGCAACACAGGCACCGCAGTGGGTTACACTGGTTTGTTCCAACTCTTACAATTTAACTAGCTTCTAGGCAAGCATCCTAGACCGCGTCGTCACTTCCCTTCAGGTGAGATTGCGGTCAAAAGTGGGCCAATTTAGTTACAAAAAATTTGATTTATTATGGTTCATTATAATTAAAACGATTATAAACCACTCACTCTGTTTGACTGGCCCGATAGCTCAGTTGGTAGTAGCTCTGCCTTCTGAACTGTAGGCTGTGGGTTCGATTCCTACCCAGGACAAACATTTGTGATGAACATAGGTGTTTGTTCTGTGTCTGGGTGTTATATTGTATTCTATGTATTGTATTTACAAACAAAAAGTATCTAAGTATTGTATCAGTTATCTGGTTCCCATAGTACAAGCTATGCTTAGTTTGGGGCTAGATGGCGCTGTGTGAAATGTCCACACAAATTTATTTATTATTTATTATTACTCTAATTATTATCAAAAAACGTTATGTTATGGTAGTAAGTTGTGTGAGCAAATGGCGCAAAAGTTCTCAGGTTACCTGAAAAAAAAGTTGTCGATGTTCTTCATCATCCTCTTTGTCTTTTTTCCATTTGTTATTGGGGTCGGCTTCCAGTCCAACCACCACCAGACCAACCACCACCACGTACCATTTAGATACCAGAATTACACGAACGACTGCCATCTGACCTCGCAACCCATAAGGGACTAGTAACAGGGATGGTTAGATAAAGCATCAGATTCTATCAGGCATCTGACTACCCATAAGGACTGCCATAGATGTTCTTATGACAACTGGGACCGACGGCTTAAGGTGCTCTTAGAGGCACGGAGCGATGGCATCGAAAACATAACTTACTAAATAAGTCATTGGTGCAGGGCCGAGGATCAAACCCGGTGCCGTAAGATTGTGAAGCGCACATGCTACCGCTCGGCCACCATCGTACCATCATCATGACGAGTTAGTCGATGTTAATTTTCTTAAAGTGGTGACTGTCATGTAGAGGTAGTTGATGATATGCAATGACTTTCATAATAGTTATATTAAACCTATGCTATGCCAACTAGCATAGCCAAGATAAATTAAACTCGTATACCTACTTAATAAAACAGTACAGACTATTGTGATCCCTTGTAACTTTATACATTTTACTCGTCTACATTCTTATCACTTATATTCTAAAAGGCTACTTGACCCTTTTCCATTTTATAAAATTCCATAGATAGACAGAAAATGCGGAGCCTTTTACAAGCAGAAAGTACTTTTAAAAGCCTCCAATCTCCTTAGCCTTTGTTAACTTTCACCAAACAATAACTCAGCAAATTCAAATTACTAACTCGAAAATATAACCTCCGAGGGCGAACCTCCATTCGGGGCGTAGTTCTTTGTTACACAGACTAACAGCTTAGCTCTGTAGGTAGAGTAGGTGAGACAGCTAGCCTGGACCTAACTTAGGTCATTAAGGCCGCGGCCGCTGTTTATAGATGGGGTAAGTAACGACTAGCCCGGAATTACTTATGCGTGAAATAGAGTTTGGTTAAATAACTCATAAACACGTTATTTGTTTGTTAGGGTTTTAACAGCTATCATAATAGTGTTGCCCTAATCAAACTTGGTACATTTCGCTATTTCACGTTCTCTTTTTTGGAAGTTCTTTGGGTGGTATATCCATTTACTTGCTATTTACTGTATTGATCCAGACGATGATGTATTGATAACGAGTGGGAATAATGAAAATAATGAGTGGGAAACGAGAAGACATTTTGAGATAAGTATACATTATAGAACTGGAGGACATTTTTTCTCTTGCCGAATGATGTGACGAGCTAGTAGTCCACCGATTTTGGGAAAGTGATGTAATGTAATTGAGCCCACCTAAACAGTTTAGTGGACAATATTACTATGGATATTATAGGCGCTGTCAATGTGTAACCGACTCATTATGATTCATGAAAGTTGTAAACCGTGGTGGGACTTAGCTTTGAAATGTCAACACTATCAAAGTTAATTTACATCTAGAAAAATTAAGTTACTTACCACTGAGAAAATCGTAATATACAAGAGGTACAAAGAAATTATTCCTGAAATATATTAATACCCACTTTCCACTCAGTAGTGAGCGGAAAGTTTCTTGCAAAGTTTTGTTTGTGCTATGCGACGAAGTATTCCATCTTAAATAAACTGAATTCCTCACAAGGAATTTCATGAACTAAAATTTTATAAAATACTTTTGTAACTATAAAATTCATTTCACCCTTTGAAAGTTGCTGCAGATTTTTATAAGTTATTGTGAACATAAATTAATTTCATTATCTTGTTTTAGAGATTTACACAGAATACGAGAAAATCGATCACGATCGGTACTTATCCACCTATTCACGTGGTACCTACGCTATGGTGACTGAACTCCATCTGTCTCCTATGGTTCACCTTTAATATAATCTTACTAATCTTAGCACTTTCAACTATAGAATAAGTACAATCTATTGACCCTCACAAAGCCCTTTGAGTTCGGTAACAATCCCTCGTATTGTTGAGAGGGTAACAAGCGGTACTTTTCAATCTGGCTTGATGGAGGGCTAGTGTAGCCAGTGCTACTTCACGGTGACCTTCGCCCTATCGGCACCACGAGGCCTCGGGCTACGGGAGTATAATAAACATGGGCGTAGTCGGACCAAGTCGCAGGTTGCAGCGAAATAAATACTTCATTAGAGGTAGAAAAATTTGGTGCTCAATCATAATAATTATAATGTATTTAAATGAAAGATAAAACAGTAGCTTTTCAAAAGTGGTGTACCTAAATACAGTGCAATGCACACAATTTGATGAGTGTAGAAGTTAGAAAGAGATAGTAATACGCGTTTTGAGTGACAGGTATAGTGAGTAACACATGTAGCGTTCGTTTTTGGGAATGTGTGAGCATGTTACGTTTTAATAGCTCAAAAACAGCTACTTTTCGTTTTTCTTTTTCGCATTTGGTTATTTTGCGTTTGTTTTGGGTAGTGAGTAAAATTGACATTATTATTGTAAAAATATACACCTATAACACACTGTCACAATAAATAAATAATAATAATAATTATTGCGACAACTGTCAAAAATATGATACAGATCCCAAACCGAACCCACCTTTAGCTATAATTGCGGATATATAATTTCAAAGACAAAAAATAAAGTTTTTGCTTCGGCAGACTGCCGCGCAACGCGTTGGAAACTGCTTATTTATGTGTATGGAACTTGCACTGTAGGGACTGCCTGTATTGTTACAGCTTTTTACTCTCAAGTCTTTAGAGCGTAGTAACAAAAGCCCTCTCCACTCGTAGCTTACACCCTTACCCGACATGTATCCATCTCGAGCTTAACGCGTACATTTACATAAAGGGCTGGCCGCGCGTAAGATAGCGCCCTTGTTATGAAAGCAAACTTACTCGCGCGGCTGTGGGGGCGCCACTTGTCACACTAACACATTGTGGTGAAGGAGTTATTTTATACTTAGCACCTTGGTTTGGAGGCTTTCATTCTGTGTTTTATGGAGTTTCAATCATTTAGAATAATTTTATATTGTGTTTCAAATTTTCAAACAATGATAATTGTTATCAGGTTTGTGTATTTGACTCGACGCACACACATGTAAATGGTAGAAAGTTTCATTTCAAAACTTTAGTGGCGATTGTTACTATAATTTCAAAAGAAATTCACGTTTTTATAGTGATATTGTATGTCTTTGTCTTATGCGCAATACATGAAATTAGACACTAAAATATTTTTTATATACAATTTATATAAAGAATCTATTACGAAATAAGCCAAAGTTACCGCATGAAGATAGTAAATGTAAAGTAGTTTTGGAGATAGGCTCGTATTCGTCTAAACGTACCATCTATGTCCAAGTTTACCATCCCAACCCTATTTCCACACTCTTAGTTCAATTTTCCACCACCCGCAAACATAAGTTGGTCGCGGCCGGGTATAAATACGCATATCCGCAGAAAGGTCCGCGTATCTTTGCGTACCGTGCGTATCGCTGCGGGCTTATGTCACCTTGTAGGGTGTTTACCTTGCGACTTTGTTCGATGTACAGGGGAGCGGGGAACTTATAAAGCTGTTTGTGAAATATGTGAATATTTGTAAGCCTTTACTGTTATTTATAAATGAAAATTAATTTAAAGTCACTAACAGCAGAAAAAAAACAATCAAAGAAGCTCAAAGTCGAGCTATGCTCGGTGTTTCCCTGCGAGATAAGATCCGGAATCATAGACATACTTTATAGAGACATCGATGTAAACAAAATATATAAAAAGATAAGTTACTAGCTATTGACGAAGTGATTATCTGAAACAAGGTGCAATGCATGCAATTTACTATGAGAAAAAAGAGATACCAATACAATTTGATTTAAAATACTTCAATTTTAAAAATAACAAATGCATGAATTTATTGTGCTCAATAGAGCATTCTAGGATAAAAGTATTGTTTAGATCTTTCACGTACGTTACGTCACTTTCCAGGGTTCAAGCTATCCATCAGCTTGTTTACTGTCCCATTTTTAGGAGAAGAGGGATTTGGCAAGGTTTATACAATATTATCTGTGGTTTATAGACGAAAGTGGCTAGTGCACGACACTTTTGTTATCGGACTCTATCATGCACACCTCTGAAAGCTATGTGGGTGACGTTGGTAGAATACGTCTGTTTATATGATTTTTTATCCATTTACTTACTGACTAATATCAATAAGCCACGATACGATTACGATACAGCTCTTAGAGTTAGCAAGTTGAACTGGCAATGGGCAGGTCACATCGCTCGTAGAACTGACAACCGATGGGGAAAAAAGGTTCTCAAGTGGCAACCACGAACCGGAAGCAGCGTAGACCAGCCCCCCAGAGCTGATGGATGCAGGAGACGAGCAGCCGCTTAAAGTGGCGCTCTCTGGGGGTGGTCTATGTTCATCGGTGGACGTCTTCAGGTTGTTGATGATGAATATCAATGTTCCTTGATATTACCTGCTATCTCTCTGAGGTAAAATATCTTACTGGCCCCGAAAGTGAAAGCAACCAGTGTGTAAAATTTAATCAGGGTTTTTAACAATGTTACACTTGTATGTAGCCAATATGGAAGTAGGGATATAGAACCGTATGCTCTGGGCTAAATTAACACTAGATTTAATTATGTTTAAAGTAATTTGAGGCTGACAGCAACACCTGGTATTTGCATTGTAGAGCCGAATGACTAATAAAAATCATCTACATACTTAGAATAAGTACCTATAGAAGGTTAGTTTCCAAACAACGCCTTCTCAAACACTCCACTTTTTTTGGTATTGTAGACGATTTAAGCAAGAAAATTAATGTACCAGTGGAATGTTGCACCAGAACTTTTATGATGCTCTTCTGATGTGTTGTGGCACGAGTTCGCCGCGCAATTGTCATTCTATATAATTTTGTGGAAGCTGTTCACACAGAACACTGACCGCGCGAACGTCGTACGGTGCTATTATATGGCACCAATTATACGGTTTACATTTCGCGAGTATACTGGGATTGTATAGGTACTTATTCTAAGTCTATATCACTAGAAGGGGATACCGTCTGTACTAATAATTTCATTATTCATAATTTCATTTCACATACCTCATTTTTAATAATGATGAAATTTATAATGGTGGTTATTTATAAATAACTTTGTTCATAATAGTTACTTTTTATATTGATCTTTTCTTATACAATTTATTCAAATAATGTTTAAATTTATTAAAAATTATGTTATAATGTTAATGTTAAGAATTTTTTTATCATACTTTTTTTTATTATAAATTTCATTACTTATAATTTCATAATAATCAGCATTCATAATTGTATTGTTCATAATGACTTTTTCATATTTTTTAGTTAACATAATAATAATTTTGAGGTAGTTAAATCATTATATACATATGCATGTATACCCTAAAGATACTAAGATACTAGTCTAAGGCAAAGTCATAAATAGGTGCGACGACGAGCGAAGCGAGGAGGAGCGTTAGGTTAACTGTGACCACACGACGCACGAGCCGAGCGAGCGAAGCGAAGCGTAGCGAGCGTGCCGCGGCAGCGGCCGGCGAAGTGCCAGAAGTCACTTATCCTTATATTAAAAAATTACAGAAACCATCTATATTAAGTTTCAGGTTACCGTTATTTGATTTAAATATTTTACACGTGTTTTTATTAGACATTTCAAGTTATTTATTAAAATAATGCACAAAGTTCACCAACAACACCAAAATCAACATAACATGAGAAAATATAAGTTATTTTACAATTACCCACAGTCCACACGTTAATTTTGTTTGTTTTGACTGGATGAAGTGCCTGCATAGATTGAAGAGCAAATTGGCTTGCCGTACTACGTTTTTATAACTGATTAGGATATATATAACAATCAACAGTTCCAGTCACATTAATTTACAGTATTATTGATATTTTGTTTTATGCTTAAAGTTAGTTATGGTAAAAGAACATTATAAATTTGTACTGTTATGTTATATACGCCTTATGAGTTTCATTCTTATAAATTTGGATTATTATTAATTTTGATTTATAATAAAGAAAATTAGATGTAGTGAAAGTATAATAAATCACATTATGTGAAATGATGATTATAAGTAACATTTTTATTTGTAACAAAATTATGACAAACGATTTTATGAGTTTCGACAGTGAACCCACTAGAAGCCTAACGGATGCTTTTAGTATTACGAGCCCTGGGCCCGAAAGCCTAAAAACCTCTCTTTCTATCTACTATAAAATATAACTGTATAAATATACATACGCCGAGTATTACGTGAAATAATTAAATGTACATTCATTACCATCCCTTAGAGGCCTAACCCCCCCACGTCACGTGAGTGCGCCATAACCGAGTTGTTTTCCATGCTCCATCCAACCTCGGCCAAGGTGAGGATTTATGGCACCTACGAGTGGGCGACATAAAGTTGAGGAAGATGCATAGCTGGCATAAATCTATCGATGTATTCTGGTTTCGCAACGTCTTACGTCACGTTACGTAACAGCTGGCATGTTTACACTGAACTTGGGAGAGAGCTTTTGAGTTGGGGTTACGTAGGTCCGTACTGCATGTTGACAATGGTGGCCGGATTGAGAAATATAAGTCCATCGCATTGCTTAATTTTTAAAATGGGTTTTGTGATAATTTAATAAAAAAATAAAAGAAAACTCAAAGACAAACAACTTGTTGCAAATAGGGTCTATATATAGCACTATTATAAATCAAAAGACACATTTAAAACGTTATGCCAAGTAACAACCAAAATATAGGCGGTAATGGCCAATTCAAAATAAATGAAGATAGAAACAAAACACGATCACAAATATCTGTGATAAACCTTCCTACAGCGATCTCGTAAACTCAATACCTATTTGGCGACGTAGAGCAAAAGAGATATATACAGTTTTGATAAGAGTAGGTAATATAAATCCATCAAGTAGCCGTGTCTGTGATGTTTACCACCGGCGATGACGTCACTTCGTGTAACAACCCGCTTGTTTACTTGATGTTTGGCAAGGGAGGCGTGGAAAACAAAAAGGAAATTTGAGAGAAGTATGCACATACCTAGTGTGCTCCTATGGTTGTTGACGTAACGGTTTTGTTTGTCTTTTAATATTCCATACATTTCTTATATTACACCAGTTAGTATTGACAACTGAATGCTTCGGAAGGTACGTAGCAGAGAATAGATGTATAGTACTACGTAACTACTACTAGTACTTCGTACAGAAAGGTCACTCCGCAAAATCATTTGAATAAATAGCGACCTTGCTCTGACACAATAAAGCGCAATTCAGATAGCACAGCGCTACTGACCTAACTAGAAGTTGCCTCTCTTTCTAACGTAATGCGATTAGCGTGCGAGAGTAGAAATCAAAAGTTTTAGTTTAAAAATAAGAACAGGTTAAAATAAAAATGTTACTGTAGAGCCTCGTATCATTATCACGAGTAACATCCCGTATTTGTCACATACTATCACGACTAGAAGTGACACTTTATTGTCACACTTATATCTTTACTGACTTATTAAAACAATGTGATGATATGGTGATGATATGCTATTTCAACAACATAACTATTTTGTTAGTTTAAAAGGCACTATAAAACTGTACATAATACAAGACTTGCAGTGTTACGCGTAAAAGTTCTGCGTGGCACTGCAACTGTTATGGGCAGACATGATGTTCCTGATCACCGCTCTAATGGGAATACTTGAACTTTATGTGAACGACACGCTAGTTGCGTCATTCATTTACACAAAGAATTTAACACTAGATGATATTGTTGAATCACTCCTACGCTACCATCAAGCTAGGCTGTATATTCAAGTAAATACAGCGCCTATTTGTGGCAAAATACCTCCCAATCATCTTGTCACTGTTTGCGGCGACCGGATACTCGCTGCTGATACGATGAGATATAAATCCGTCAATGTATCTTACGACTTGCGCGTATCTTTTGACTCGGCTGCGTATCTTGTGACTCGGCTGCGTATCTTTTGACTCGGCTGCGTATTAAGGAACCTATGTTGCGTATTTCTGTAGAATGCGATCGCTTACATAACCTTAAGTATCAGCTTTATGGCTTTATGTTATTTTGTTCAAATAAGGTGAATTTATGTGATCGCTTTGAATACTAAATATTTTGGCACCCACGCTGATAGTGATATCAGAGTTTATTAGTGGCGTAGATAACTGGTAGCTTAATTTATTTGACATTTTCGCTTTTTTAAGAAAAGAGCTGTTCTTTCTGCCTTTTAAGAATTTAAATTATTCTTATTTTGAAATTATAAAAGGCAATAACAACTCGTTAATATTATGTGTGCCCAATACCATCATAGCAAACACTTTAACATCCCCTTAATGTAGTAAAATTGAAATACCTAATGAAGCTTATAATACACAGACCGTGTATACATACCACAGACAATACACAAAGTTCAACTAATTACACACCAACTGGTTGTATCATTACCTATTTACTTACACGTAGTTAATACACGTTCAATTGTCACGGGCCATTACGTGATTACGTGACAGACGGTCTACGTGTATGTCTAAAATGCTGACTACGTGGTGCTCAGGTTTGATTAATGGCCTGATCTAGACTCAGGTGTTCTGAAATTGATCGAACAACTACCGAGTTTGGTGGGATTAATTGAAGGTAGATATGATGGCTTATATTACAACTTATATTAGCTTTAGGCTCATTTTCTTAAGTATAACAAATTCTATACAAGTCATTTTATTTAATAAACAATATAAAATGTATTCTTAGAATACTCACATTTCCACAAGAAAGATCACGTATTAAACGTCAAGTCAAACTTCAGAGCGGACACGATTATGCCAATCTAATTGCCTCTGTTTTGGAAAAAAAAAGATTAATTCGTTCAATAAATAATTAAGAGCTGCACAGGCGGGATCACGTCCGGTATTCCATGAATTAAAAATGCTTTCAACTGATTTTTCCTGACCCCGTATTGTGAAGGTAAAATAAAATTCCGTTCACCGTGTTACAGGTATTGCAATATTACTCAGCATTATGCATGATATCTTGATGAAATCGTATCTAAGCTTCACTAGGCACAAAGGATTAGCAACTCCGCCTTCGTAATCAATGTTGTTAAAGATGAGGTTTCCATGATTAATGGCGGTGATGATGTTCGGTAATGGACCAATGAATCAGCTGTTTCTATCAACTTCCTTTACAATAAGGTTCATTTACAAATATAACAGTTATTAGGAAAATAATATCGCTTAAAACAATAGACTATCGAGGTAGGTCCCGGTATGTAAAACACTTCAATGAGTTCAAATGTCACTCCCAAGATTAAAGCAGTCCTCCTCGAACAGTCCAACGAGAATTCTCCCGAAACTTTAAAATTCTTGTTATCTCTGGTCTTCGCTGAAGCATCAAACTTTTCAACTCAAACTGCTATTGTACTGCATTCATCGCGATAAGCCCGCACCGTCATAAAAGTTATGCCTGTTGTTTGTTCCAGCGATCCAGCGCTTTGTCCGGAGGTCCCAGCTTCAGCGCACAAGAGTGAACACTGCGATTGGTTCACCGTGCACCGTGCACCGGGGGGCAGTGATTGCTTTACAGCATGGTTTGTGTTCGGCAGCGCTGCAGCGGTTATCACCCGTATGCGGGTTACATTGTAAAGTTTCGGTTCAGAATTTGAAGTAGTGCAGTTTGGAGGCTGTTTGTTTTCATTGTTGGCTGTCCCAGCTTTGACAGAGTTTTCTAATTAAAATATTTATTTGTTATTTAGAATTTGTTACGAGTTTTTAACGATTGGTTACGGGTCAAAAACCCACCCTAAGTATACTTTTATGGAACTGAATAAATAGAATAATACATTTTGTTAAGGTTAAATTTAAAAAATTATTCACAATAACTCAAAAAACACAAAACTCAAAATTTTTATTGCAAATAGGCTATTTTTCGCACTTTTACAAGTTAAAACTAGCTAATGTATATAAAAATAATGAAATTAAATTATTGTACATACTAAGAAAGCTTAATTAAGCAAAATTACATAGTGCTTAATGTCAAAAATGTCAAACAAGCCTATTAAAATACAAGTTTGAACAAAAAAAAAATCTCTTTCCCACAACAGGTGCAAGCAATCTGACACAATGTAGAATAGAAAACACTGAACTGTAAATATGCTATGTAATAAATATGTTATGGCCTGAAAACGAACCCCGCGTGACTTACCTAGTTTTTAATCTTTCGGACTGGCCTGTTAGCTCAGTTGGTAGTAGCTCTGCCTTCTGAACTATAGGTTGTAGGTTCGATTCCTACCCAGGACAAACATTTGTGTGATGAACATCGATGTTTGTTCTGTGTCTGGTTGTTATATTGTATTCTATGTATGTATTTACAAACAAAAAAGTATCTAAGTATTGTATCAGTTATCTGGTTCCCATAGTACAAGCTATGCTTAGTTTGGGGCTAGATGGCGCTGCGTGACATGTCCCACACATATTTATTTATTTATTTATTAAAAAAAAAAAAAAAAAAAAAAAAATCTATAAAGTAAAAGGTCAAAGCGGCAAGTTTTTAAGCTCTGAGTTTCAAAAATTACACAGATTTTCATGCATCATATACCTACACATTTTAGTTACTTAATTCCATTTACAACTGAGGAAACACTGCGTCAGTAAACAGAAGTTAACCTAAGCTATAAAGCTGTATTGTTTTAAACTTTGACACAGGATTTCAGAATCATCAGTCAAAGAGTATATTTTCAGCAGAGACAGGCGAGTAGAACCATTTTGAAACTGGAGATGCCAGCAGGAAATATATTAAAAAGCATCGTTTTTACAAAGTTCCCGATTCATCAGGGCGCTCCTAGTGTTCCTAGCCTGTTTGCGCTGATAGTGCCTCAGGTCGGAGCCTCCATTTGTCTTGCGCAGTTCTCTATTTATCAGGTATCGCTTGCTCTTTAATTTTGGCGATTTCTCATGACAGACTTGACTTTTTTCTACTGTTTTTATTTTATAGTTAACTGCGGTGTAAATCCTGTAAAGACAGCACAGCTACACACAAGCATCCACATGTACATAATGTTTCTTAATTACAAATTTTTAAGAAGGTATACTACGATCTATTGGTCGTCGAAGGTTCGTGCTTCGTTACTAGTCAAATATCGTATGGGGAGTGTTTTACTCCCCTAGATCTCGAACGTGGCCTGTGACGCGTTCCAGATGCCACAGAATAATCTCCCAAGATTTCTTAACATACTCAGCGCAAGTTGGTCGAGCAACACATATAACACATTGACGGTGATCCTGGCAGTAACACCACCTCCTTAATAGAATCTGTTATGTTTCGGGCCGTCTCCGGGATTCCTCCGGGCCGGGCCTGCGGTCCGGGACTTACAGTTATGTGCTTATGAACGGAGTGAGATTAAACTTGGCCATAGTTGGGCCTGCGGTCGCGGAACGGCCCGAGTTGCATTGTTTCCACTCATAACCTTTGTGTAAGTTATGTTTATCAGTGTTACTAAATACTTGTAGACGTAGCTTTGTGTATAAGTTTTGAGAATGTTACCCCGTATGTCAGTTTTGGTGTATTCCCATTGTCACTGTTTCCATGGTCCTATTGGTGGGGACAACGAGAGGGGCTTTGTTTTGTTTGTCCTCATTGTCTGTCTCACTAATGAGAAAACATGACGCGAAGGTCTTTCTTTTTCCCGTGGTCCTCGGGGACAGCAAAAATGTTGTATCTAGCTGACCCTTCTTTTCATCCCTAATTAATGATATCTAGAGAAACCTGGATGCCATGAAACCTAACCTGACGTATTCTAAGATAACAATGTCATGTATAAAGATTCCCCACTATAACTCTGACATTTACAAAGTACATTAATTTCACATTCAGCAAAATGAGATTATAAGATCAAAAGAGGAACTAACGAGCAAAGTAAACCAATTCCACGATAGAGAAGGCTGCTACTGCTCAGCCATCTTGAGGAGTAGTGTTGATTACATTATTCAAGGCGTTTCCTTTTCAGTCTCGGAACCCTTTCTCTATGGGTTGCAACTTTTACACTACGCCATGTCGTATCGTATATCTGCACAAAAATATAGGCAGATTGTACAAAAATGAATCAAATAGCATTATTATAATATCACAGAATTAGCAAACTATCGTAGCAGCGGGCTGGCTGTATTAAACGCAGAATCAACCGACGACCGTACTAAGCCACATGCAGTAAAAGATTTCTGTAAAGAGCTTCAAATAAATTTAAAGTAGATATAAGTCGCATCGTGTAGCTGCCGCCTAGTGCAGCAAACTGAATAATAAATTGTACTTGAAAGCAAAATGAAATTAGTCTACTGAATGTCAGAGTGTGTACGGGTCTTATACGACTAGTGGGGAATTGGAGAAAAGGAATGGAGGTGGGCAAGCTAGACTGAAGTCGGAATTAAATGGCTTCTGGCCGCCTTGTTTTCAAAGTAAATTGCATTTGAAACAAGTTGCGAACCAAAACCATGTACCTACATAATCATATCATACACGTAATCGCGCCATTGATTGATAGAAAATATTGAGAAAAGAACCTGATGCTGTACTTCTTTATTTGCTTTGACAAAATAGTTTCTTTATTTACTGAATAATGCATATTTGAATTATGCGCACATTTTACTAGAACTTTATGGTGCGAACAGCCAATGAGTGGAGCGCCTTGCCGGCCGGCGTCCTTGTGTCCAGCTAACTATGATCTGGGAGTCTTCAAGTCGAGTGTGAACTAGTATCTACTAAGGCAAGCATGCACCATCGTAGACTGCGTTCTCACTTTCCATCAGGTGAGAGAGTGGCCAAATGATTTGCCTACAAAGAATAAAAAAAAACTAATTTAGGTATTTTTTCTTAAATAACTTGCCTAGGCATCACATTCAATATGATGTAACTTATGGAACGTTACGTTTGCATTACTAGGTACATAAAATGCTACTTAGCATTAAGTTCACCTATGTGCTTTATTTACTATTGTGCAATAAAGCATTTTCTATCTATCTAGCCGATGGATGCAGGAGGCAAGCAGCCGCTCAAAGTGGCGCTCTTTGGGGGAGGCATACGTTCAGCAGTGGACGTCTTCAGGCTGATGATGATGATCTATCTATAAAAATAAACCTCAAACCACATTATTTTGCAGTTGCTCCCATTTGAAATGCTAATCCATATCGAAAACATCACTTTTACAATATTTGCTTACCATTCTCATATTCCTTTAATTACTCGCAACTCCAATTATCAATGTAACTCGTTCCATTTGGTTCTGTAAGGAGACAACTCACATAACGAGTCTCCCAGTACCTCATTACCTAGTTCATTACCATAACAGGAGGTCGTTATCACATAACCTCGGCGACTCCCGCGGGAGCGAGAGGCGATTTCACCTAAATGAGTTACAAGCTAATTTGTCACCTAACACGTGTGTTATAGTATGCACGTGTATTGTGAAGGCTTGCCTATTATCACTAGAGGTCAGGTCGAGCCTCAAAATTGTAGCGAGAGATTTTTACAGTGACTGTTAGTGTGCTCATTCTCTTAGTCTTTGCGTTTACTATAAAAGGATAGGAATAGGATATTGAACAATGAAGAGTAAGCAAAAGTTTACAAGAAGTTCTTCTGTAGTTTTATTTTTATTAGAAGTCGAAAAATCCATCTGTATGATCTGACGATTTTTGTGTATGTTATACGATATCATAATTGTGGACCTATTTGGATAATTCTTTTTTTTATTCTTTAGACTCTGCTACAGTGTACATTATAGCGTTTAAAGTTAAAGAAGGTTACTTCCAGGGTGGTCCCAAATAAATTAAGTGTGATAGATAGAAAATGTTGGTAGAATATGTTCGAGATAAAACCGGAAACATGGATGACAGCAAATGTATCGGGGATTGGTTCTAACATTGGGAATTGCTAGAGATTAAAATGACTAATTATTACGTAGTTGCTGATAACATCATATTTTTTTTTATGTTAAGAGCGACAAACAAGCATACGGCCCGCCTGATGGAAAGCGGTAACCGTAGCCTATGGACATCTGCAACACTAGGGGCGTTGTCGACGCGTTGCCAGCTCAGTAAGGCTAATCATATCTAGCATAAAAGTGCATTTTCCCTTTTTTTTTGTACCAAAGCGAGTATTTTTTTTTTTAATTCATTTTTATTGTGTAGGTATTTAAGATTTTGAAAGCATTGCAATTCGATGTTAAACTGTTTAGGAATATGACAAATATGGAATGAATCTATCTTGACCTATCCAGAAGACACTGCAAAGTATGCTGCATCGAAAATTTTTTAATGGGTGATATTGATACAAAATATTTGTAAAGACTGGATTTCACGTGCAGAGGCACTATAACAAAATAAACCCAGCAATAAATTAGAATTTGTATATTAAACCCCAAACCCAAGTAATTCAAGAAAAGCCCGAATCCTAAATCCATACATTTTCGTCTACCATAGCTTGCGGCTGTATAATATACTAGATTATGTTTGTTTTCTATGAATTGCTAACGCACAAGAGTCAAAATTGGGAAAATGGGAAAGAACTTCTTATTTTGCGGGTAAAAGAAAGAAAGCAAACAGAATTTCGGTCTAGATTTGATAGAAACAAAATAACTATACAGTATATATCTGAGTACTTATACCGTTTTTTATTATTTTATATTAAAATAGGCTTGCTTGACCACATTTTGCCTGATAGTGTGTCTTTGTTGTTACAGACTAAAGTTACAGAGTATTTTCTTCAATATTTCTGCGTAAGACAAATAAAATGGAGCAAACGTACCATAATTCATTAAAAATCTTAATTGATTTATTCCCGTATGCCCCTAAAGCACTCACCAAGGCTAAACGACTCTCACCCCTCTGTATACATCCCTGTACTGCGCTGAACAAACCAGACTACCAGTATCATACTCAGTTCAGGCACCTTCATTTAGAACGTTTGAAATAAAACTCAAATACGCGACGTTAAGGCGCCCGTATCCGTTTCCTCTCAAAGCGAGCCCGTCGCGAAATTAAACAATCAGTAATTAAAACAGCGGGGATTCATCCATTCTATTAACATAATAATGAGCGAGCAAAAACCTATTAAAAACATAAAGTTTTTGCTAATTAAGTTGGAACACACGCAGGAGAACGAGGGGAGCCACAGTAACAACCACAGTTGTGTAACGTCGTATATTTCGCGAGTTACTAATGCGTGAAGTACAGTTTAAGTTCATGGACAATTGCAATAAAAGCTTTAAAGAATAGATTATAAGCTAATGTTTATTAGGGCTGGTATTTCTTATTATGTACAACGCGACAGTGACACCGGTTACGCTGTATTAAACTTATATATTTATAGTTGCGCCCCGCGGTGTTACCCGTGGATAAAAACCCTATGTGTTGATCCAGCGTAAAAGCTATCTGCATTTCGAATTTCATCAAAATCGGTTCAGTAGTTACGGAGATAGAAGATAACAAACATTCACTCACACACACACACACACACCCACACACACACTTTCGCATTTATAATAGGATAGTAGGAAGCATAGCATTTATTCACAAAACATGTACAAAAGTGGACTCATACATTTTGTACCAGTCAACCAAGGCGTGTAGAAAAAGAAGTAGATTAGGCGTGCACAATAGGAAATGAGCAAAATTTAACTTAAACCTATTCTGTCTTTTTTTCTTCTTTTTCTTGTAGGGAGTTTTCAGGCTTGCATCCATTTTTTTATTGCACGATGCTTTTTACTGTGTTTCTTAAACTGTGTTGCACTGTCTCTGAGGAGTCATTGAATTTAAGCGATGATACAACCTAACAGAGACCTTGATGAATACAGATGACAGTTAATTTAAAGCGCTTTAATCAGCTTTCTCCGTGTTATAAAATCTGAAGTAACATCTTGTGTTATTCCACATAGTTTGGTTCTATCTTTGGTTACATTCCTCTGCCTAAGGTTTCAATTGAGAGCCTTGTAAAAAAATTATAATGGTAATAATATTAGTTTAAATACTTTCTCGTTTGCAGCTACTACAAGATAATATCATTAGTATGCTGTGGCATATAAATACTACAGACTAGAGCATATACCTTCTTTGTCCGAGTAGAAAACGAGCAGTGAAGACAAGGGAGAGAAATATATCCGTCTCTTATCATCACGGCTCGTTTTCCATTCGTATAGAGACGACGCTCTACAAAGCCGAGACTAGGCGATAATCTTTAGCTCGATGTACATTATTAATACTGCCAGCACCAGCTGTTTAAAGTAACCCTTCTGCTTTAATTGCGCTGTGCTCGGCAGAGTTCAGCGAAGTTCAGGCGCAGCGGAGTCGTGACTCCAAATTATATTTCGTTTATTCCACCGGCAGTCCGTTCACTTTCATAACTGCTATGTACTCCCCGTAACTCGTTTTACTGTAGTTATTAATTTGCTTTTGCAGTTTCGTTACCAACTTTCTTAGTTTTATAACCTTTGTGAAGTTAACGATGGCCAAAATTAAGGCTTGATACTACACAGGTTGATAAAATGAACATTAAACTCTTAACCTTTCTGCTGTTTTATGATATTAGCTTTGATATATAAATAAGAGCATTAATTTAAAGTTATGAAATAATTTGTGGTAGTTTAAAAAAATGATGAACTTTATTTTGGAAAAAATATTTTGTCGATGTAATATAAAACTCCGGAGATATTAGAACTTTTGTTGAAGGCTTTTTGGTTAAAAATCAAATATAATTTATTTATTTTATTGCTTGTTAGGTAAAAATCAAAAATCTGTGTTGACATTATGGAAGTACAGGATGCTTTCAGTGGGATATAATTTAGTTTGGAGACTTACGTTACACAGAATCTCCAAATTAGAGCTCTCTAATCGGGTCTCTGTGTATATTTGCCAAAACGAACACCAGGAGAATGATGATTACTAAATAAATAGGTAAATTACCTAAAATGCGGTTTGTCATTATTAAAGAAAATGAAATGAAGGGTATTTTTCATATAATGGCTAGAAATAGACATTAAAGCAATGCATCAAATTTGGACGACGAAAACCTTGCAACTTCGCATATTTTTGTAACAGCACCCTTAAACAAACGGGAACATTTTTCTAATGATCAGAAATATAATACTAAAAACAGCTATCAAATTAACTTAATAAACGCATAAAATCCAACCGGAAACATTAAGCAAAAAGCATTTTAAGTATAAAAGCCCACATATCGGCTGCTAGCACGACAGCTCGCATGCGACTGTGCGATGCGATGTGGCCGACTCACACGATGAAGACATCATGGAGATATCAATTTACTTTTTGTAAGTCGGGGGCTACGCCGCGCCGTTAGGGGGATGTTGCCAGTCCATCGCCATAATAGCAAGCTGATGGCTTTTGTTTTATGGGAAATGCTTTAGAACTAGGAACTGTATTATGAACTATCGTTTAGTGGTAAAAGTTTGAAGACGGAAAGTTTAAAAAGTCTATAAAATGTGGTGATGGCTCTGAGGTTGTACTATTTATACGACTGATTGGAATATCGTATACATCCTAAACGTTACAGCTTGCTGAGGAAGTGACGTGATGCTGAGCAGGACAAATTTTTCGTAATTGGAGATCTGAAGTTTTTGAACATAATTTTCACTTTGCTTTCACATCTCTACAGGAAGTTCAAACGTTCACAATTCCCTTTGATGAGGGCAGTCTATATGGGGGATTTATGAACTTTCCCAAGTTGAACTGTAATGCGAGAATTGGCGGCGACTGAACCATGATCGTTTCTCTCATATATATCGAAATATTCAATTTCTCTCTACTGCTCCTCTATTTTAGTTGATGTTCAAAGCACTCGCTGCAGCCGTCTACACGTCATTTCGAAATAACATACGCCATGCACAGAAGCTAGTATTCTCTTCTATGCAATCTTGATCCACGAAACGGAACGATATTTTTAAAATTTTCTTTTGAGCTGGCTTCTTAGATGTAAAATAAAAAAGTTCAAAGAAAGAATTCAAGAATTCAAAGTTGATGTAGGTTGGGGTAGAGTGTATGTACGTACTGTAACGGAATTTACTTAGCAATAATAGTGATGCTATGAACCAGTTATTTAAATTTGGAAAAACGTCCATATGTTGAATTTAAGCATCATCATCATCATCATCAACAGCCTGAAGACGTCCACTGCTGAACATAGGCCTCCCCCAGAGCACGCCACCTTGAGCGGCTGCTCGCCTCCTGCATCCATCGGCTCCCCGCGGCTTTCACCAGGTCGTCGGTCCACCGAGTGGGGGGCCGGCCTACGCTGCGTCTTCCGGTTCGTGGTCGCCACTCGAGAACCTTTCTTCCCCATCGGTTGTCAGTTCTACGAGCGATGTGGCCTGCCCATTGCCACTTCAACTTACTAACTCTAAGAGCTATATCGGTCACTTTAGTTCTCCTGCGGATCTCCTCGTTCCGGAGCTTATCTCGCAGGGAAACACCGAGCATAGCTCGCTCCATAGCTCGCTGCGCGACTTTGAGCTTACTAATGAGGCCAACAGTAAGAGACCATGTCTCAGTTCCATAAGTCATCACTGGCAACACACACTGATTGAAAACTTTCGTTTTCAGGCTCTGCGGTATTTTGGACGAAAAGATAGGACGAAGCTTCCCGAACGCTGCCCAGCCGAGTTGGATTCTTCGCGCCACCTCTTTGTCGAAGTTGGACCTACCTAATTGGACAATCTGTCCTAGGTAGACATACTTGTCGACAACTTCGAGAGTATCGTTCCCAACAATTACCGGTATAGGTGGAACATGAGCATTAGACATGATCTTTGTCTTGTCCATATTCATCTTAAGACCAACCTGCTGGGAGACTCTACTGAGGTCGTTGAGCATGGTGCTAAGGTCCTCGAGCGATTCCGCCATTATGACTATATCATCGGCAAAACGAAGGTTAGTGATGTACTCGCCATTTATGTTGATGCCAGATCTTTTCCACTCCAAGAGCTTGAAAACATCCTCCAATGCGTTTGTGAACAGTTTCGGAGAAATAACGTCTCCCTGTCTCACGCCTCTTTGCAATGGAATTTGTTCCGTACTCTGGTCCTGTAGTCGGACTGACATAGTGGCCTTACTGTACAAACACTTCAAAACTTCGATATACCTATAGTCAATTTGGCATCGCTGCAAGGACTGCAGCACCGCCCAAGTCTCGATTGAATCGAAGGCTTTCTCATAGTCCACAAACGCTAGGCATAACGGCCGATTATACTCTTCGGTCTTCTGTATAATCTGGCGCAGCGTATGGATGTGGTCTATGGTGCTAAAGCCTTTTCGGAAACCGGCTTGTTCGGGAGGCTGGAATTCATCAAACCTGCGTGCGAGACGATTCGTAATGACTCTCGAAAACAGCTTATACACATGACTCAAGAGCGAGATGGGCCTATAGTTCTTCAATAAGGTGTTATCGCCTTTTTTGAAGAAGAGCACCACCACGCTCTTGTGCCATGCCTCTGGCGTTATACCTTCAAGGATGACAGAATTAAATAACTTCTGGAGGACTAAAAGTACCGGTCTACCACCCGCTCTCAGAAGTTCGGTCGTAATTCCATCTTCACCTGGTGCCTTGTTGTTTTTAAGCTGTTTGAGGGCCATTCTAATCTCGTACAGGCTGACGTCCGGGATATCTTCGGTATAGTGTCGGACTAACTTGGCTCTGATGTCCTGAGCTGTGTTAGTAGCGGGCTTACGTGTCGAGGTGTATAACTGTCCATAGAAGTTCTCGATCTCTCTCAGAATCTCAGGCTTGGATGAAATGACGCTACCATTTTCGGTCTTCAGTTTTGTCATTTGGTGTTGCCCAATAGACGAATCCTTTGCGAACACTTTAGAGCCTTGGTTCCGCTCAATTGCGGCCTCAATACGTGAAGTACTAAGAGCACGCAAGTCGTGTCGCAAGGAACTCCAGATTCGTCTATTGAGTTCACCGTAGGCTGACATATCAACTGAAGACTGCAGCTTCATTTCGCTCCGGTCGGCCATTAGCTCAAGAGTTTTTTCTGAGAGCTTTTGAGTCTTCTTTCGGCGTTGGGTCTTAAAGAATTTCGATCCAACAGCTTGGACAGTTTCCACCAACCCGTCGTTTAGCTCGTCCACTGTGTTACAGTCGGCTAGGCACTGGAAGCGATTTTGGAGTTCCAGCTGAAAGCCTTCGGGGTTTTGGATTTGGACAGGATTTGGACGGAGCGTAGACTTCACCAGACGTGACCTTTCGAGCTTAACATTGATATTCAATGTGCCTCTAACAATACGGTGATCGCTACCGGTTTTCACCTTGCTGATCACAGAGACATCATCGAATATGTGCTTCTTGGTCGTCATGATGAAGTCTATCTCATTTTTAGTGGAACCGTCGGGACTTATCCACGTCCACTTCCTGGATGGCCGCTTCTCGTAGAAGGAGTTCATCATAAAGAGTCCCTCCTTCTCCATGAAGTCAGCCAGCCTCTGTCCTCGAGGGTTCCGCTGCCCGTATCCAAATGGCCCCACTCTCAGCTCATCGCTATTCCTTGTGCCCAACTTCGCATTGAAGTCTCCCATCACAACGGTGAAGTATGTTTCGGAAGTATGCATGGCTTCGGATATGTCCTCATACATAGCTTCTACTTCATCGTCTGAGTGTGCCGATGTCGGCGCGTATACCTGTATAACCTTCAACGAATACCGTTTGGTTATTCGGAGTACCAGGTACGCTACCCTGGCCGACACACTGTCGACTTTGACCACGTTGTTGACGAGAGACTTGCGGACGAGAAACCCGACACCCCCTTGGGAGAGTTGGTCTCCCTCCCGGTAGAAGAATAAGTTACCGGAATTTAGGATTATCGTGTCCTGTCCCTGTCTTCGGACTTCTGACAATCCCATTACATCCCAGCGTAACTTACCCATCTCCGCCTCTAGCTCGACCATCCTTTCGTCAGCCTTCAGTGTGCGCACGTTATGTGTTGCCAGGGCCAGGGGTCGTCGTTGGGGTTGGTAGCCGGGCGTCTGCCGGGGATTCTTCGCACCCCTTGCCCTGCCGTTACCGTGGCCGCTACCGTAGCCACGGGATAGCAGAGCTGCCGGGGACTGGGGGCCGTTTTTATTTGTGCTTGTCATTAGGGGGGGGGGGGTTTGCCATAATCACCACGCTTGGCAGGCGGCTTGGTGATCGCAGTAGGTGAAGATTGATTGCCACCAAGACCGAGGGGAACGCTGCGACCCATTCCCTGGATATTCCCTTAGCCGCCTTCTACGGCACCCACGGGAAGAGATGGGGTGGTCCTATTCGTAACCGGGACCACACGGGACATTCGTAACCGGGACCACACGGGACTTAAGAATCAATTTAAGCATCAGGTCTGATTAATTAACAGGAACATATCAAGATTAAGGTCACGTACATACACGAGTCAGAAGGGAGGAAGAATCGCTGAGGGCCATTTCTGGTAATTTCAACTCGATGTAATAAAATTCCAATCTCGTTTAGTCGCCATGTCAATATTTTTTCTCGATACTAAGTGTGCGCGTAGGAAAAACAAATAAATAAAGAATGAAAGAACAAACATTTAGTTAAAACTCACTTTAGAAATAGCAGTAGGTATAAATGCCTACTTGTAAAATCAAATCAAAAATCAAATCAAATCAAAATTCTTTATTTTCGGACAAATAAATCCATTGGTTAGTGTGGGGTTACTCCTAATGTTAGTAATCTAATCATAATAATTAATTAATTGACAATAACAAACACACAAGACAAGATTACATAAACACACAGTATAGGTACCCACCGACATGGTACCCTCTACGCATACACCTGCCTGCCTCTATCCACAAGTGTATACACAAAGTGCCGCATGATTGGCGAGTTGTACCGCTCAGCCACCGTATTCAAAATGCTATGGGTACTACCTCGCACTCGCCCCAGAAGAGATGCCGTCTTTTTACGAATGACGGCATGGAATCCGTCAGTATGAGCCTTAGAAAACATCTCTGAGGTGCTACAGTATCGAGGCAGACCCAACAGCATTAAAAATGCAACGTTGTGTGATGTCTTCAATAAATGTATTTGCTTTTTTTCTTTTTCTTTATATAATTATAATTATCTTAACATAGCTAGAACCGCTCTTTACTCCGCTGATACTTAAGTCGACGTGTCAGTTTACTTTACCGATCGGTTCAGAACGAGCTTTGCTCTACAGCTGAAACTCAAGCCTAACTGAAAGGTAGGCATAGTATAGTTTTGTATAAGTGACGAGCTGCAATGCTGCTTACTACAATAACTGTAACCCCAACAGCTACCATTCTGTCCCATAACATAAAAAATCACGAGCAGAAGAGAAATGACCACAACAGCTAAACTGCGAGTGAAAAATTCTAGTCGCCGTTATATAAATAACAAAAGATTCGCCAACGCACGCTTTGTTTGAATTCAAAGCGTTTACGAGGCTCAGCTTAGCGTCGACGAGCTCTCAGGGTGTTTTGTGGCGCTACATAAAATATAAGGAGATTTGTCTCCATAAAAAATCAAGGGTAACTGGGTATTGCTGCGATGGGATAGCCTCGCGAATGGGACAAAAAGATTTTTAATACGAGAAAATTAAACCATCTATTGCTGAATACATGGCCCATTTCAAAAATTTAATCCGGTTGTGTAATGTTATGTCAGCCTCAATCCTCTATGACCATGCAAATACAAATACAAATACAAATACAAATACAAATACAAATACAAATACAAATACAAATACAAATACAAATACAAATAATTTATTCATAACTCTAAAGTTACAGGTCAAGTTTGCGTAATGGAATAAAAACATCATTACCTACTTATAATCTCAAAATTGGCCCTATTTACATAGTCTTATAGTATAATCGGAAAATATAGAAATTATATAAAAATTTTAAATTGATAATAATATATTAAATTAAATTGTAAATTATAATGATTCTGGCAGATTATAAAATTCCTGCAAGTTGTAAAAAACTTTATCTAAGAGCCAGGTTTTTAAACGGGCCTTAAACGTTCCAGTCGAAGGTGCAGCACGAACAGTGTCAGGTAGTCTGTTATACACAGACGGTCCCATAATATAGACGGACCTCTCAGACTTAGCAAGCTTATGCGCAGGAGTCACCAGGCGGTCCTTGTGTTTATTGCTACGCATCACTCGAGACAGATTTTTGCCCCTACGCTCAAATATCAGGAGGTGCGTGTGTGTAAATGTGGCTATCTGAAACAGGAGCTCACACGGTAGTGGCAGGATTCCAAGCTCTTTAAATAGGCCTCTACAGGAGACGTCGTCTTTGACGCCCACGATAGCATGCACGGCTCTTTTTTGCAACACAAACGCCCTCTGAATGTCCGCGGCGCGGCTCCAGAGCTCCACGCCGTAGGTGAGGGCGCTGTGGACGGTTGCGAAGTAGCAAGACCGCACGACGCTGCGGGCGGCGGTACTCGCAAGCCTTCGCAACGCGAAGCATGTGCGGCTCAGCTTGCCACACAGTTCGTCTATGTGAGTCTCCCACACAAGAGCGCTATCTATGTGGAAGCCCAGCAATTTAGTATGAACTTGTTTTATAGTCGAGTTTCCAGCAGCTACCGTGTAAGATCTGCTCATTTTACCGTTGAGGCTAAACACCAAAAAGCATGTTTTGTCCCTGTTCAGTGCTAGTCCGTTCGACTTGAACCACCCCTCAAGTTTGTGCACCACCGAATTCAAGTTGCGCTCTAGCTCACGACTTGTGGCCACAGTAATTACCGCAGCAACGTCGTCGGCGTACATAAAGATGTCAGCGAATTCGATGGTGCCGGGCAAATCGTTGAGGAGCAGACTGAACAGGGTGTTCGATAAACACGAGCCTTGTGGGACGCCAATAACATTTTCCATTTCTGAGGACTTCACACGACCCCTATCACCGACTACTACTTGTGTCCTTTTGGACATAAACGAAGCTATCAGGGCCAGGGCTGGGCCACGAATTCCGTAATATCCTAATTTGTTAGCTATAAGGGCATGGTCAGCGGTGTCAAACGCGCGCGAAAGTTCGCAGCATAGCAAAGCAACGTGCTGGCCTACCTCACGCGCGTTTAGCACCCGCCACACTACCTCAAGCACCAGATCTGTCGTCGCTCGTCCCGCCCGATATGCATGTTGTCTATCTGACAAAAAGTCGCGACTACTAATAAATTTAAAAAGCCTTTTATTTAAACCGACTTCGAAAATTTTGCTCACAACGGGGACAAGTGATATCGGGCGATACGATTTGATGTCAGCTTTTCTGTCTTTGCCTTTATAGAGGGGGCTTATTTTGACTTTTTTAAGTGACGTTGGGTAAACACTCTCCCGGACACATTGGCTAAACAAAAAGCTTAATATGAAAGCTAGAGCCGGAATTGCGATTTTTAATAAGTTCGCGGACAAGCCGTAGAGGTCAGTACTTCTCTTTGGGCGACACTCTTTTTGGCTAGTAGTACAATCTCGAAAGGTGTGAATGCTCCGATTCTAATCGATGCATGGTATAACGTTTATTATTGCGCTTTTTATTTTGCCCTAAAAGAGACAAGCAAGGTCAAGAACAAGTTTGTTCTTAAAAGCGTTGCCGCCAATACAAGAGAGATTAGATTTTGTCAGTAGTCGCATTTGAACATAAACTAAAATGGAACAAAACATATTATTATAGTTAATGAAGGTTTCAAAAATAACAATTTTTTTGATTACTTAGCGCCCCTGCTGACTGACCATTTCCAAGGTTCGGTGTGAAGGCGATGACACAATGGCTAGTTAGGTTCCTCCTCGCCACACTGCCTCTGCGTCTTTAGATTGTATTTACTGGTATATAGATATTAATAATTGTAGTCTTTAGAATGCTTATTATAATATTAGATTAGTGAAACCAAAATAAACCGTAGTCCGGACGTAACCAGACTCGTAAGGACAGGGGTTAAAGACAAATAATTTATTGCAAATAGGCTATTTTTAACACTTTTACAAGCCAACACCAGAATACTTAAAATACTTAGTTCTGCTCTATGAATATAAAAGACTGTTTAATGTCAAATATAGCAAGCCAAATGAGTTTGATTATAAAAGTTCACTTTTGCACTACTTTGTTAAGCAATCTGGCGCAATGCAGAAAATAAATCCCTGATCCGGAGTTTCAACTACACCTGTAAGATTAATTCCTTAGTTTAGAAATAAACTCCATTACAATAACGTAACATAACACAAAAGGGTAAATTATTCATCAAATCTCTGAAACACTCAAAATTAAAGCTACAAAACAAAAAATACAATACCTTATTTACCTTTTCCCGTTCTGATAAAATCCCAACCAAAGCACAGGTCCGTAAGTCCGTACCTAAATAAATAATGGAAAATTTCATAAGACTAGAAATCAGAACACCTCTCTAGAGAGGCCGTGCTTCAGTTTGCAACCCAGTTATTTTATGAAAGGGTAGGGGGATGATACAGGGTAGTTTGCTCGCGCCTTCCCAGCTGTGGTTAGATCCTTACCTGTATAAAGACTTACTTTGACCAAAGGGACGCTGGGACGCTGGGAGATGGTAAAATATAAAGTTTATGTGTCTGATGTAGCTATAAAACTTCCTTTACCTAAAGGTATAGCTCCAGTCTCAAGGAATTCACTATGTGTATAGTTTCAGTAAAAAACATCATTTAAAAAATGTGAACAAAAACAACATCAGTTTCATTGATCAATAGGTCGAGGTTTATCGACACAGAATATAATTATAATTAGGTAGGTATATACCTATTTAAAATATTTGGAGCGATGGTGGCCGAGCGGTAGCATGTCCGCTTCATAATCTTACGGCACCGGGTTCGATCCTCGGCCCAGCATCAATGACTTATCTAGTAAGTTATGTGCAGTTTTCGATGCCATCGTTCCGTGCCTTGGAGAGCACGGAGCGATAGCATTTGCATGGTCCCCAGCCTTAAGCCGTTGGTCCCGGTTTTCATAAAAACATATATGGCAATCGTTACGGGTGGTCAGACGCCTGATAGAGCCTGACGCCTGATCTAACCACCCCTGTTACTGGTTCCTTATGGGTTGCGAGGTCAGATGGCAGTCACTCGTGTAATTCTGGTAGCTCGCCGCTACAGGTTAGATTGGGAGCTGACCCCAATAACAAATGGAAAAAGGGACAGAGGATGATGATGATACCTATTTAAAAATATAGACTATATTGATTTTTTGTGTGAAGTTCACGCTAAAATGAGTGAACAGATTTTGGGTAAAAAATTTCACACAGATTGCTGACACTACCAAGATTCACTCCGGATACTTTTATCCAGTAAAATGTAAAGTTCTCGCGGGAGAACGGGTAAATTGCAAAGGGTAAATATGTAATAATAATCTTGTACGTAGGTAAAGAAAATGAATTAAAACTATTAATATTCACTACACAATTACCTGCACCAAAACCCATTGATCCGATCGAAGGTGAATACAATTTTTTTTTTATTTAAATCATAATACCCCCTCACAATGAAGACGTGACCGTATTATGAAGATGTTCAGTTTCAGAGAATATATAAATGTCGCAAGTCTTACCTTAATTGATTTATCCAATCATTTTACATGTAATTTCACTTCTCTTCAGTTGTTAAAAAGCGGAAAATTTGTATATTAAAATGTTTCGGTCTGATTTATTTCAATTACTAGAAAATTAAATTTAACCGACTATGAAATTATATTATTATACGTTTTATTAAAATAATAAAATGTCACAGTCAGATAAATGTATCATGGATGAATATTTGTTTCTTGCGGTTTTCTATGGCGTAGCTACAAGATAAAACTACCATACTCATTTCAAAACAGCACAAATGCACAGTTTCTATAATTATAGGTAATTGACCGAACAAACGAAGTCGGCGAAGTCACTGCTTCAACTCGCTTACTTTCATCTGTCCGGATGTACGTACTCGTGTTACAGGTCGTATTTCTAACGAATCTTGTCTTAACTTGGTATACAGAGATAAATTTTCCCCAAAAAGAGGGGAAGTTTGCTGCGACGCTATTTACCCACCGATTTTGATAATATTTGGCAGAAACACTGGGCACTCAATTCAAAACCAGTATCTTACTTTAAAGTTAGGAAAGTTATGGATTGACGGTAGGAGACACTTTCATTATTCAGTTGTTCGTAGTCATGCTCCTTATATACGAAAAACAGAAAAAATAGAGTTTGAGATTGAGTTTTGAGATGGGCCGACAAAGGAAGGCAGGCCAAGGCTGCCTTCCTTCGTCGGCCCATCCATTCATGATCTTTCATGGAACATCTTTGTCCCTTTCAAGCATGCAGAGTAAACCAAAACAATCTGTACATTTATTTATTTGTTTATTTATTCGGTACACAAAACAGAACACTTTCAAAAAAACAAAATAATGCATAAATAATTAAAGGCTTTGTCCTGAGTGTGTGAATGACTGCTTCCTTCCTCTCCCCCCGACACCCGGCCGACTAGCAGCGGTAAGTGGCACCGCAGCAAGCTTCACCCCTGTTTGGAGAAATATACTTCCAAACAAAAATTTTATGAAATTTTAGAACCTGTATACGTAATTAGTTAAAAAATTCGACCTGTACGCGAGTACCAACATGCGCCCCACAATTGAAAGCAAACTTTCCGAGTTGAAGTAGAGACATCGCACGTTTCACTCGCTCTGTAAACCACCATCACATGTGGTTGACAGAGTCTCACCTGCAACTTACACCATTTCCCGCTGAAATCTCAATTTTCCAGGATACTAACGTGTATCATATGTTCATCCTGATAACATAACGAATCCGCGCGCTTCAATTACTTCCAATCAATACAGCCAGAAAACCACTATAAGAAAAAAATTGTTACCTACAAACAAACAAAGTTTCTCTTTTATATATTAGTAGGGAGTTATTTCAATATAATCATGCATCAAAACAGCGTTAAATTGATAACACGCATACACAAAATCATTAACTTATGAAAAGTATATAAGCAAGATTTATTAAACCAAGCAGTTATACAGTACAAGCCGTTCTTAGTGCAAACATTCCCTCGCTTCAACGATAAAATGAAACTTTACTTGATCGTCTTTATTACAATGGCTGTAAGCCTGTTTTTGGTACAACATGTCGCCGAAGCAGAATTTTTCGAAGGTGACCAATGCCCAACAGGAACTATTCGAACCGTCAACGGATGTGAAGAACGACGGAAATGCAAAGATGATGAGGTTCTATTCTACGGCAATAAGTGTCTAAAGAAAGACAAATAAATAAAGTCATTATGGAGATTGTAGTGCACTGCGTGTGTTGCCCGTAAACTCACTGTTTCATTTCACTACCACTTCGCTATTTTATAATCATCATAATTGCTTCATCATCAGGCCCATACGTTCCCACTGTTGGGACACGGGCCTTCCCTCACAGGGAGAGGGTGTAGGGTATAACCCACCACGCTGGACAAGTGCGGGTTGCTGGATGACACCATGTTCTCGAATTTTTTGATTCTTGAATATGCTGGATTCCTCACGACATCTTGATTTTCTTTCACGTAGCGAGCGCGATTTCCGCACATTTTATAACTTGAAAAGTTATTCGTCAAAAGTCAAAAGTTAAAGCCAAAGAGTAAGTAGGCAATTTTAGCATTTTAGGACTCTTTTAGTATAGTACGGATTTGCTTACGCACGAGAATTTGGCGCGCATGCGTAGCTCCCGCAAAGACCTTTCTCATGTATTTTTATTGTAAAGCGTGAATTAAGGGACGCGGATGAGTGAAGACTTTAATGTACCGAAGAAAATGTTGGTTCCCATTCCGTGGGTATTCCCATAGCCGGCTCTTACGGCACCCACAGGAAGAGATGGTGAACAATACTTGTGAAAAAATTGCTTATTATAACTATAAGATCCTTATAGGATTCTTATTCTACATAAAAAACTTAAAAAAAAGGAAGGCGAAAATTACTGCGAGACTAAATAAAAAAGTTCACATTACAACCTTTACCTTTGAACTGTATAAAAAATATTTGTATCTGGCTACTAGAAGTTACGATGAGATCGATGTAACATGGGTAGATAGTTTGTGTTTGCGGACGCACTTGCCGCTCTCGTATTGGCTTATATAGTCGCCAAAAAGTGTTTTTAAAATCCCCAATAGACTGCGTATTTAACATACTTGAGGCTGATGATGGCGATGATTTTTCAATACTTTTTCATTATCCTATTTTATGTTTATTAATTTTGCAGACTCTTAGTCCTCCATCTCTGTAGTATTGCGAACGTAAAATGTAGTCAGTTATATTTATGTAGCGCTCATAGCGAAGCACGACTAGCCGTTAATAGCCAATAGGTAAAGTTAAGCGACGTTCCAATCGCAAATCGTTTATACGCCACATCTATACGCTTGATAATCTAGGCGCCAGTAGGGATTATGTAGAGTACCTTGAAGAGCCTAAACTAGATTTAGCCTCCCACGCGCGTTGTTATGTATAATAGGTTATTTGCTTACACCCGCCTCTTTGTTTAGAAGTCTCACAGATTAGAGAAAATCAATTGGTTACTATGAGAAGTCTACCCTAGCTTATTTGACTAGACTGCTATAGTAATAATAATTTGAGTTAGATACTCAAGTAAGGTGATGCCCGCGGCTTTGCACGCGTGAGTTTCGTATTCGTGGTCCTCCGGGACTCCCTCGGGGATTGGGGGCAGGGAGTAACCCGGTTTTACCCACATTCTATTAAGACTAGGGGATATTAGCTTATTAGCCCGCTTTTTTAGTTTAAAAAGGTTCTCTCAATTAATAGGAATGCTTGTAATTTTGTCATGTTGTGTATACATGTTTAGGGACATTTTCTGGTTTGAAACTTGTACCATAATTATTTTTACTTTAAAAATTGAAAGTGTTCTGTTTTGTGTACCGAATAAATAAATAAATATTGTAAAAGCCAATGTATGATGCTAAACAATTGTATAAACTTTTACATTCTACATCATTAAGTTAAGTAACGTTTGTTTCAGCCAGAATTCGGATAGACCGTTGAGTATTTACAGCAGCTGAGCGTTACCTACCGTATTTTGACACGTCGCGACATCTGCCCTATAGTTTTTTTTTGTAAGACAGCATTAGCCATTAATCCGTGCTTCTTCTAGAAAAGCAAGAAACTCTGACACGCCACGGATGGGATAGGTAAACGAAACAGAAGGCACTAACAAAGTCAGTGAACAATTTGCAACGAACACAAAATATCGCGCCAATTCTCCGCGTGAGATATCTCACTTGCCACATAAACACATAAACCGTACATTTAAAACTCCGCAACGGGTTTTATTTGACTGAAACGAAGCACAAGTTATTTTATGTTTGGCCACGTTCCAGCCACTCGCACCAGCACTGTATCATGTTACATATAAATACCGCACTTTGACGGGGATCGATCCGCTGCATAATTCAATGTGCTTGAAATGGATCATCGAACGCGGTGGTGATACCAGATAAAAACAAATCAAATATTGCTTCACTAAAAACTGTTGAAGTTGGCAGAAATACCTATGATATTATTAAAATATACTTGGGTATGCTATCACAAGTTCAGACGTGAAAGAGTACAAAATTATCTTGTTAAATACCCACTCCGGAAATCTGTAATACGTCTCTATATTCCATACGTTTACACAACATAAACATCTCTAACCATATTTAATATTTTTTCATAATATTAAGCTTTTATGTTACAACCAGAAACCTTTTCCTTATTTACGATATGACCATTTTATGTGTCACGAACAATTGCACAAGGATATTGGTTTCAAAGTTGAACTGCGAATGTGAACAGCGAATGAAACTGTAAAGGCTTAAACCCACAATACGCGCAATGTAACTAGCCCATAAACAGTGTTTACAGCAACTCTAAACGAAGTGTAAATCGCTTCAATCGCCACAGATTCACAGCCGCTACTATGGGAAGTGCATTTTGAACGCGCGTAGCGTGCAACGTTGTAAATAGACCGCTGGGTTTCTTGAGCGCGCTCGCTTTGTACCAGTAACGAGCCGGCAGTGTGCCGCGATGCCAGCCATCGTCGGGGGAGCAAGATCCCGCACTTTATTACTCCAGCTCGAGGAAATGTTTCGTATAATTTCTTTCCCTTTACAATGCATAGTTGGTTCCGCCGTATTTGCCGTCGGCAGCGGTTTCGCCCGATGCATTAAGTATTCAAGGTATTCGTACGACTCCATTGTTGTAGGTCCGTATAAAAACCTCGTTTAAGATTGCGACAACTTCAGAAATAGAATTAAATTACATTACAAGTTTATCAACGATGAGAGACTAGTTAAAGTCAAAATTCAAAGTCTTGAACACAGACGCAAGGTCGCCGGTCTGTCGGTCTTCTATCGGTTACATATTGGACAGTGTGCGCATGCCCTGCATCAGCTCATTCCGTCATCCCTCTCCATCATAGAATTACAAAGCTTGGTGATTCTTCACATCCTTACGTCGTTAGAGTGCCACAAGTCCGCACTAAGCGTTTTGCTGAGTTATTCATAGTCCGAACCGCCAAGGAATGGAATGCTCTTCCAGCAGCAGTGTTTCCTCCTGGGTATTTTTAAGTCAAGATTGAATGGGCATCTCATGGGCAAACGTGCTCCACCTTAGACAACTTCGTCACTTACCATTAATTGAGTTATTGTCCAACGTATGCACATATTTTCCACAAAAACAACATGTAGTTGGAGAGCCAGCAACATTTTGTTTTGATCAAATCCCGGCGCTCCTTTATTTTGCGTCCATATCTTTACGATGTCGTAACCCAGTAATATATCCAGCGTATTATGTAAATACTCTACGATAATATTTCATTAAACGAAATCACGAGCGGTTCTAAATTCACATAACATTATCCACAGGTAGGGAGGGTTCGTTTTTCCCAACATAAATTGTGTGTAGTACCCGCTCCCTGTAAACAGAGGTAAATAGTAAATTGTCGGCACCAGAAGCTGTTCCTTCCTCTTGTGGATGGATTTATAATAGTTTCCTTATTACATTTTTTCATTTCATTTTGACAGGTCGGCACCAGACGTGCCTCTTGCCCGACGCCAGCGCCCGAAGTGTATTACGAAATACTTAGACTTTTTCTAACACAAAAAAATCATGTTCGCTTTTTATGTTGGAAAAATATTACGTCAGCCGTCTACTGACTTATTATGATTATACGTGATAGGAGATTGGCAGGGTTGCGGAGGGAGGAAAGTGATCAGCGGAATTTATGTAGAATTTAGTTTTTTTTAGCATTTCAACGGAGTTATTTACATCTTCGCGTTTAAAATCTTCCAGCTGAGCGAAGAGTGGCAACATCTGGCTTCGAAGCATTGTCTGGCCATTAGGGCCATTCTACACGGCACTATCACGCGCGTCATACTTGGCGTGTGATAAATGCGAGGTGGGATTGCGTCGGATCAGCCGCGAACGGGCCGCGCGGCGCCCATCGCCCGATTTATGGTCGGTACCCTGCTTGCGATTCAAGGGGCATAGCGCGCGCCTAGTGCCTGAGTGCCTTTATAAAGATATAGGGGCACACTCGGTGCGGTTAATGTTCTACCCATATTTATGTTGTTCAATGGCGTGGACCCTTTTTGGAAGTGGCTGCGTAATGTAAGCGGTCTCGATGTTTGCAGCGAGATATGTGCGATTGAACGGGGATCGGAAAAGGCTTTTTGAGATTACACGCCTTTTTGCTGGCCTAAGGTTTTATGTGTCAGGGAAAAGTTAAATTTTATGCTGCTTAAATTTCTGGGGATTTATGAATTTGTATCTGTTTTTCATGCTTATGTGTACAATAAATTATTTTAGTATTTTGTCTAATAATACATTTGTTTTTTCAGTTCTATGAATATTATTTCGTGCGTTTTACGTGCTTTTAAGCAATAAAGACCTTAAATTAGCTTGGCAAAAGATATGTGAAAGCGTTTGAAGCAAGTTACGTTCTTTAAACATTTCATACCTAAACCACGTATTTACATGCCAAACTGTATAAAGACGTAATAAAGTACCCAGTAAATAATACAAAGCGTGTAATTGCTCTGAAAATGGACACAAAGGCGCGCTACATTCGTCGTGTCTTATTAATAGCCGTCATAATAGCCAAGGAGCTGTCGCCCTAATATGTGGGGTCATCTCTCGCATTGTTGTTATGGGCCCATGGGGCATTAACGTATGGGAGAGGATATAATGGCGAAGGCGGTGATTTAGGCGCCTAAACTACGCCTGGTTAATTATCCAGGAGCCAGGCTTCCAGGATTATACAGTAATGTTTCAAGGGATATTTGTTTATAGTGTTATGATTTAAGGTTGTTGTTTTGATTATATCTACACGTCGCGTCGCCTAATACGATGTGGCGTAGCATTGACATTGAATTAAAAAACTGTTATTAAATTACTACGAAGTTATTTGAGGTTAAGTTCATTTTGAAGCAATGGGAGTTTGTGCAGTCTGTGACGTGAACGACTAAGGGTGGGTTTTTTCACCAATAGTTACAAGTAACCAATGGTTGAAAACTCTAACAAATTGACCAATGGTAAAAATTTGTGTGTTTTTAACCATTGGTTACCTTAACTATCGGTGAAAAAACTTACCGTAAGGGTGGGTTATTTCATCCGTAGTTAAAGTAAACAATGTGGTTATTTTAACTACAGAGTGATAGATTTTTTTTTATTGTTTGATAGGCTTGCGCTTGACCACTATCTCACCTAATGTTAAGTGTCGTTGCGGTCTAGGATGTAACGCGCTTGCCTGGAAGATACCTGTTCACTCTCGATTTGAAGATCCCAAGATTGTAGTCCTTGGGAAATGCAGACGAAATACAGCCAGCAAAGCGTTCCACTCTTTGGCTGTTCGCATGATAAATGTGAAAGCAAATCGCTTTGTTCGCACATGCGGGATGTTAACCATGTAACGATGGCGATGGAGAATGTGACGCCTGATCTAACCATCCCTGTTACTGGTTCCTTATGGGTTGCGAGGTCAGATGGCAGTCGCTCGTGTAATTCTGGTAGCTCGCCGCTGCAGGTTAGATTGGGAGCCGACCCCAACAACAAATGGGAAAAAGGCAAAAAGGATGATGAGTTAAAGTAACCCATGCTTAAAAACTTTCATTATTGGTTAGAATTCATTCAATTCTTTAACAATGGTTAACCTACCAATGGGTTACTTTAACTACGGATCAAAATACCAAACCTTTACTTATGAATCTATTTGGATGAAATTCAGTACACAAATGGAATTCTGAGTTATTTTTGGAATAGTGGCTTTAACTCTCTAGCTTCAACAACTGATGAGATTTACATTTACCTCACATTTCAAAGGTTACCTGGTACATATTACATGACAACCTATACCATAGAAAATATTAATGACTCTAGGTACCCTATTTAACCATTCAGTTACCTACCAGCATTGTTTATATAATCCTATCGGTGGAGGAGTAGTTTCACTATAAATAGCCGCAGCATTTAATTTAGTTGGCGGACATTGTTACCGGTCGTGCACCGGTATGCCCACGCCACTTGTAGACGAGGAGCTAGTGAGTTTTAATATACATTGTTTTAATAAATACACAAGCCCGTACATTTAACCGTGTTTTCCCCTGTGGTCCCGGTGTACCAATAGTACCAGCTCATCTCCTATGCGGGTGCTCCAAGAGCCGGCTAAGGGAGTATCCAGGGAATAGACAGCAGCATTCTCCTTGGTTTGCAGTATAATCTACTGTGATCACCAAGATGCCTGCCAAACGTGGTGACTACACTTCTTCGTAGTGGGGGAGGCCTATGTTCAGCAGTGGACGTGGAAATGCTGATGATGTGATGATCACATCAGAGCTACCATACCATGCATGTAAATAAACTATCGTTAGTTACTACGCAATGCTCTCGTATAAGTAGTAGGTACTACGTAACAAAATGCCACTATTTTTTGAGCCGTTGACGTAATTTCAGCATAGATATTAACTAGTAGTGATTACTTTCATCAAACAAAAACATATTTTTAACAAGCGTCATAACAAAAAATCTCACGACTCCAGCACATAAACGTAGAACACTTAACTACGGGTATACATATTAAGGTTTTTAATTATCATGTGTAGTTTCCCTGTATATCTATCTACCTAAACAAAATTAGAATTAAATGAACAGGCAGTAAAGAATAGCATGAAATGGAACGTGTGATGCCAGTGCCAGGGTGTGGACGGCAGGGTGGGTAGGTGTTGTCGGTGGTAGATGAGCCGTTTGCGTGCTGGCGCAACATTCACGAGTTAAAATTTTATTTGTACCGTCAAAATGGGTTGCAAATTGTTATAACTCAGCAAATCTTGTCATTTACCTAAACCTGAATTAATTAAACTTATTAGTTTAAATAGTAAACTATTTTAGGTTTGTTTAATAAGGATTTTTTTTTTCAACGGGCAAATTGCCTTTATTACTCAAGCTAACTACTACAATAATAAAAACTAAACTAAACTAAACCAAACTAAGCTAAACTAAGCTAAACTAAACTAAACTAGCTACACTACCTACTACAAAGAACACTTATGGACTGTATAATAGCCGCGATGGCCTATAGACAGTCCAAGTGCTCCAGCCCACTACCGGTAGGTAGCGTACCCAACATGCTGGCCGCATTGCCACGTTGAATTGCAATGCTGATGCGTTGAGCCAAATAAGTGCCAGCATTTTGGTCACGCGTCGCATCGACCAGGCGCTCTGATGGACTAATTTAATAAGGATAAACTTATATTACCAAGCCATGCGGCTATGACGCGTTGATATTTTTAACCGTGGCTGTCAAATGATGCGGTCAAACCAGACGGCTTAGCACGCGCACCACGAGAAAACTTTTCGTCGTTGTTCGAGTGAGAGGCGACGGATAGACCAAACAATGTGTTTTTGGTACGTTTCCTGGCGTAATTAGAACATGTGGAGCATGTAACTCATTTCATTAATTCGTTTGTGATGACCGCAAATACAAGGTTAATAAATATAACTCTATACAAAAAAAATCGCAAACCTCTCTCAAAATATTGGAATGTTCCCATTTTGCTGAGCTTCTACCGAATATATTATTACAAAAAATAAATTAGTGTATTCCCAACAAACATTCAGATGTCGTGATGACTCAATAACTTAGAAAAATACTATGTAAAAATAGATACCGTCAAAATCAGTCATTTCATGCGTTGTCTTTGTCGTAAGCGCCGCGCTGAAGTGCAGACTGAATTGATATGTAAGACTACTATGTTAGGTTGTTGTTAGGTTGATATTTCTTTGAACGAATTTGGACCTGCTTATCTGGCTCTACCCGTCACCGCTACCATAGCCTTGTCGCGGTCTCTCGCGAGATAGTGTCGAGAAAATCATGTCCTGGTGCGCGCTCTAGCCGGGCTGGTCAAACGGTGGCCTGAACCGTCCGATGTCTTCTTATTAACACACCATAATACGAGAATTTACAAAACAAGTTGTCAAACAAGAAACAAATTCTAACAAGTGCAAATACCTGCAACCTTATCCCTAAAAGCGGAATCTCTTATCTCCTGAACTAAACACATGCCAACATTTAACTCCTACCCGCGTGCGCCGCGCGGCTGTCGCGCCGCTGTCGCCAACAAGATTGATGGCAGCATGTAACACCACGCCACACCGCGATACCAAACACTTGTGGGGACGCAAATAAACCATCGGTTAATTGTTTCAGTTTTCTGTGAACTAGTATAGAAACTATAGAGCTCAAAATGGAGATCCGTTTGTGCAATTTTAGATTTGAGGATCTTTTGTGTAGCAGTATTTTTAGCTTTGTATCTTTCAACATTTCTTGGAACTATTTTCTATGCCAAAACAAACATAAAACTAATCAAAATCTATGAACCAGATCGAAATAAGTTAGGTACTTACTGAAAAGCACAATTATGTGTGCGTTTGTTTTGATTCATAATTTATTACCATCTAATAATTTTCTTGGTTATTTACTTCAAATCTTTTTTTATGTCAACGAGTGACGCGACGAGCTAGTCGTTCGCCTAGTGTTAAGCGTCACAGCCGCCTATAACAGATTGCAGTGTCACTCTCAAACCCTAAATTAATGTTTCCTGAGACATCACACAGTTTAGTAGTAGGATATCTAGACTATGAGATCAGTTCATAAGTCTCATTTTCCCAGTAATTTCACAAGCTACAATGCCCTGCAATCCGGAAACAGTAATAAGTCTATAAAGCTAGCATTAATATCTTATTGTTCTTCTTATCCTTATTGTGTAGGTGGGTGACACAGATCTACTTGAACATTTCAAAGGACAAAGACTATTTACATTCAAGATCGCGGAATAAAGCGTTCCATTCAGATACAATAGAAGTGCTTTATTTTCTTACGCATCAGAATTACCCTAAGCCGTCTTAAAAGACCCAATTCTCGGCTAGTGCCAATGAAACCAAAGGTTAAACCAGTTTAATATGATAAAGAAACAGTGACCCCGGGTGAATCCGGGATAATCTCGTGACAAACGGCTAATTGGCGGATCGGGCGTGCCGTGTCCGGGACGATTACGTCACCGCAGCTGGTGAGCCGGGACCGGTCCGGCACGTGCGTACCCAGCTCGACCGATTACTCCAACATCGTATTACTAGAAGTTTCGTTAACGAAGATTGGACTTATGTCGTTACATGTTGTGTAAAGCAATCACTCTCTCTTTATCTATCTATCTATTTATCTACTTCTGTCTCATGACTACTAAAATAATATGAACAGTAATTAAATAAAGACAAGGGTTACAATTACCCATATTCATTAAACACACAACCACCTAAAATAGGTAAAGGAATTTATAATAGTAAACTGAAGCCTGTTAACACTGGCCTATTATAATACACGAAACTGAACTTGCTAACTTCAAGTTTGTTACGAGGTAACTGAAACTTAAGCACTGAAGCCTGTATCTAATTCTATAGGCTCCGATGTCTAGGACACACCTAAGCAAACACTTGAGCTAACTTATCTGAAGGGCACATCACGACCTCATAGGGCACTCTGCATGGTTACTTAAAACGCCTGAAACCATTACAAATTTCACCCTTTACACTAACTACTTTGAAATCGGGTTATGTTATTGTTTAAATGGCGGGCCGAGGGACGGCCTGGCCTTAATTTTGATATTAAACTTCGGTAAATTGACTTGGTAAATATTTTTAATGGGCATGTTATGTTTATGTTTGCCCCACATACTGGAGGAGCCGCAAGCGTTTGTTGGCTACTTGTAGAGTGTAAACATTGTTTGAGATTTCCTGTCTAGTGTCTCGATAATCTAGAATGCGTAAAACTTCTCACGCTTCGTCGATGAACGTGATATTTGAAGCAAGTGGGAATCTCATAATCTGAACATTATTTCCAATTTTTCAAGTAGAGTTATTAGATTTGTTGTACAAATATTTCAGCGCCTTCAATGTCATCAAGCTTTGTTATATAAGACCACAGATTAGAGAAAACAACAATGTTACTCTGTGTTAAGACTGATAACAGTCTTGACATTTACGAAGCGCAATAAATGAAGTAAACTTCATATAATTTGTATCCAAAAATATGGAACGTTGAACATGCACATACAATGATAAACATTTTTAAAATAATGGCCATATATATTACCTATCCAAAATAAGCATTATTTATACGAGTGACATCAGGTGAAATCGCACATTTGGAGTATTTTTCATTGAACCGAGCTGTGTTTTTAACCACCGTAGCCATAACATAAACCGGAGTACACATGAGCAATTTAGCGGATATATCCGCCGTAGCCAAATAAATGGGTAACTCGTTCTGAACGTTAAAATAATGCCGGCAGTGAGCTACTGCGTCGGCGGTGCAGGGCATAAGAGAAAGCGGGGGACACATTGGCTCTCTACAGACAACTTACGATGTTTCATGACCATGTTTTAAACAAAAATGTTAACAAATGAAACAGTAGACTTTCAGAAACACACGTTAGCTAAGTCAAGCATTAATAGAATTTGTGTTAGATCATTGCATGAAAGGTAAAAGATAAAAATATTTTGTGCATAACCAACACTTTTTTATAACTTAACTAGCTTTTGCCCGCGGCTTCGCACGCATGTATTATGTTATTTCTACGTTTAGGTAGTCTAATAATAGCTTAGTTCATGCATTTCCTCTATACCAAATCACAAAATCCACAAACAATTTTCGAAGCTCAGCACGTATTAGCAGATTAGGTAGCACACGTGTAAAAGTGTTGTTTAGGTTGTAGGTAGGTATGGCTTTTCACGTGTCATCAGATAACCTACACATTGATAAAATATTCAGTTAGAAACTGCAAATCATATGTATGTACCTACTTAGACCTACCTTATACTTAGCCGTTAGTTTTTTTAAATATACGGTAGATCTAGGCATCTAACGAATAAAAGTTCTATGGTATACCTACATACCAGTGATACGTTCGATCTTTTCCTTGTCATTTTCACTTGAACAGATTGTTCTTGTGTTTTCACCATAAAAACCGTTCAAGTCTTGATAAGAGGTTCCAGTAAATTTTGTTTGGGTAGTAGTTATACCTACTTAAGTACTTACCTATTATTTAGGCAGTTTAGAAAAATACAAAACAAACACACATTGGTCAGTTTTTCACATCCGCGCGCTTTGCGTTCCCTTCCCAAAGAGTATCTTTGTTGCATTCACCACATATTTTTTTTACTTTCATAAGTTTGACTCCATACGAATTGAGTATTTAGCCAGTGTCAATAATAAGATTATATAATACTTACTTTACAGCTGGAGTATTGCATTAACCTAGTTATACGATGCGAACGTAATTAGTTTTGTTAATACTAATTAGAAATCACAAGTATTTACGTACGCCACTGTAAAAAGAGTTGACATTTATATTATGTCCGGTATTTACCACGTTGTCTCATTCCCACTGCACTTTCAACATAGTGGTGGGAGTGAGAAAATAACATGTGTACAAAGCTGTAATCAGATTCACTTTTGCAAAGAATGTTCCATTTTACGGGTTCCGTAACAGTTTTAAAATAAAGGAACCCTTATAGGTAACTGTACTTACCTAATAATATTAATAATATGACATTGATAATACTGTTTTTTTTATTATTTGTTTTTATATTGTATAAATTAAATGACTTTTTTTTTAAATATTTTATTTGTAACGCTTTAGACGCTTTTTTGTACTGTTATGTTACAAACTGTGAAATAAATTGAATTTGAATTTGAATATGAATTTGAGGTAAGATCACTTTGTTGTCCGTCTGTTTGTCTTTCTAAATATCTGTCGAGACCATTACTTATTTTAGGAATAACGGAAAGAATTAAGCTGAAATTGATATCTACGATCAATTAATTCAAATACGGTTATCATCATCATCATCATCATCATCATAATCATCATCATCAACAACAACGTTCTGAAGACGTCCACTTTCAAAGACCTTTCTTCTTCTTGCCAAATTCTAATAAACTTTACAACTTATCCGTAGAGCCAAGCAATTACCACCAAAAAAGAAAAAAGAAGTTTAAATTTTGATTGTATAAATACACCCAAAGATATAATTAACCTTCTTGGAGCAACCGAGTAACCAATAATTTTTACTCTAACCTGTGGTTTGTCCCAAATAGAATATAACTGCATAGTTTGTTCATTGAAAAGCCCACAGACCTAAAATATTTTAACTATTAAAACTCATTTACTTACGTGAAAGAAGAAGAAGAAATCAAAATCGAACGTTACACGGCCATGTTGCTAATTCGAGGATCTTACCATAAAGTATAATTATACTTACCTATATCTAAGTACCCTTAGAGTATAGACTAAAAGCATAGAGAGAACTTCATTATCTGTCAAGCGTACCACTTTTTTGGACACTTTTTATAAGAAGTGGACACTTTGATGTGAATGAGTCTGACAGATTTGTATAGAAAAACCTTAGAGTATAGACTAAAAGCAAAGAGGGATCATCAAAACGATAGTATATTTGTACTGCTCACACGTAGCTAATTACTTTGTGTTTGTTTCTTTCTTTCGCCACTGTGAAGAGTACAAATATAATATCGTTTTGATGGATATCTCTATGCTTTTAGTCTATAATCTAAGTAAGTACCCTTTTAAAACATTTTTCATAAAATATTTCGTATCATTGGCTAAGTACAAATGTCGTCCAATGCCAAAATAAAAAAAACTTCTCTCTCATCTACTTTCACACTATTAATATTTGTTGGTATATGTATCTATTTAACTTCTAAAATGCTAAAAAAACCTGTAAACATATAAATAGGAAACCTATAAAATGTTTTGATTCTCTTAGAGTAGCGGTAGTAATATTACTCTTTGGTCATATCCATTCACAGAGTCTTTTTCTTTAATCTTTGCCTCCAGATAAACATGTGGCACAGAGTGTAGTCGATTGTTTTTTTTTCTAATCTGTGACAATATGTGGTAACTTACAACCACAGCTTACAACTTACCGTTATGGCGGAAACAGTAGCCAACTTAAAAAAAAACTTACCTTAAACCTTTACCTAAAAACCTAACTTAGTAACGTACCTAAAACCTTCCCATTCATTCAATAACGCATTTAAAAATATTGATAGACAGAGGAGAGTTAGTTGTATGAAACGTGCGCTACACTTATACGTGTAGCGCACGTTTCATACAACTAACTCTTTTCTCTATGGGAGTCCCATCTCTTCAGCGTAAGCGGTTATTTTCTCTATGCTTACTATAAGTAACCAAAAAAAAAACCATCAAGCGGCCATGTTGTTTAAAACTCCGATTCGTTCCGTAATGAAATCTTAATAATTGTCATCAAATTTTTTTAAAGATATTTCAATTTTAATATATCCTATGTTAAGCGCCGGTTATTTCTAAGCATATTAGTAAAAACCGCATGAAAATCCATTCAGTATTTTAGGAGTTCAGTCATAACAAACAAACAAACAAACAAATAAACAAACAAACAAACAGACAAAGTGTTTAAAAAGTGGCTTAACGTGATCAGCGGCTAATTTTAAGCCAACCTGTGTCAATTTTTTGTTAATATCTTGCAATTACAGACTTTTTTATCTCTACAGTTTTATTATATGTATATAGATATATAGATATATAGATATAGATATAGATAATCTATTTTAAGATCTTTGACTTGTCAAATTTAAAGGAATGAACTATTAATACCAAATTGCTTAATTCAGCCTTTCCTTACGCGTAGGCGAAATTAGGCGGAAAGTCCAAATTAGGGTATTTTGGAAATTAGTATATCAAAAGACATTCTACTAGTACTTCTATACTTAGACTATTAGCTTTAAAATTATTTGAATATCACGATGTAAAATTATTTTAGCAAGGGTATGTAGAAGTGAAACGCTGGCAGCCAGTTTTTGAACAAAATCGTCTAAATTTTTTTAGAATGGTTTTACTACAAAGTCACAAAAACCATAGAACTAATCTATTTCTAAAGATCATTTCAGGTTATACCACCAGAAATTGATCTATACAAACCCAAAATCTACCCGGAATTTCAAGTTGCGTGTTTTTACTAGTTATAGGGCAAAAATATACCTTAATAAGGGATAAAAATGACTATGTTTATAAATTCTATGTACTTACAAAGTTCCTTCAAAGTATGTTCAGCCATTTTGGTATGAACCCCAATCTAGCAAACAAAGTGTAGTAAGTGTTAAAATCTGACAAAATGCATCTTTACCTTTCCGCTCTGAACTTGCGCCACCGAGTTATTTTTATTATTTCCAAGAGCGATGTTTATGGATGCATAAACCGGCCGGCGCGGCGCGCAGCGACCGATAAGCGCGCCCGCGGCGAAACATTATACCTACCCCCGGTTTTTTATTCCCTTATTTTGCAAACTCGTTTAACTACTCGTTCTTCAACGAGAAACTTTACAGCTGATGGACGTGCAATATATTTTTTAATTTTATTTTTGTACCTGGCTGAATGTCCGCTGGAGTTATGGCGGGGTTAAAAATATGAGCGGTGTAAAACCGTCGGCGATAAGTTTAATTGTGATATTAAATACGGCTGAGTCGGGTACAGCTGTTGGCTTAATTATATTGGACGGGAAATATCGTATCGTCCAATTTATTGTCTGTCGCGTCATGAACACAAAAAAAGTATTAAAGTTCAGCTATATTTATTATTTTTAATTTGTAGCAATTTTAATGCTATGGCGTACTGATATATTTACTTTTATTAACCGACAAAAAATATGAGGAGATACTATGTTCGACTGTATGTATTTTTATGCATGTTCACCGATTCAGCCAAGATTTCGATTTACGTGTTTTTTTTTTTGTTGAAGTATTTAGCAGTTCCATGTAAAGGCTAAGATCTTTGATGAAGATCTTTGCAGATAAACAATGAAACTCCTAAATTATTAAATCAAAATAGCTGGTAAATATAAAATGTCATATTTCTAAATATGAAATTAGGAAGTAGATGTAACCCCTGTGTTTATAAGGACATTATTTATATTATGTAAAGTAAGTATAATATTATATTATCCTACTAATATTATAAATGCAAAAGTTTGTGTTAATTAATTTTGTGTTAATTAATCTCCGTAACTAGAACTACTGAATCAACTTTGATAAAATTTGGAATGCAGATAGCTCATAGCCTGGATTAACACATAAAATACTTTTATACCGCGGGGTACATCTAGTATATGATACAATTTTTCATGCTATAAGGCTATATTGTTGTCCCCTTAAAAATCTCCGTCCATTAGTCGAAGTGCAATTAGTGGTTTTCCCTCAATTTCCGGCGGCAAGGCGCTGAGCACCACAAATTGAGTTCTTGCCTGTCGTTGCACACCAGTGTATTGACAAGCTGATTAGGCTATGTGAGTGTGCACACTGCTTTAAGATCTAGAGTTGAATTAGTACTAACTTATGCAAAAGCAAACGTACACGTAGAAATGCAAAAAATGTACATATTCAAATGTACACTTTGGTATAAATTTTGGTATGAACCAAATATATTGTCATTCTATTTCTTAGTATATAAAACAATTCATAAGGTTTTCTTGATAAACAAGTTTAGTAGACTAAACACAACAACATGATCCAAAGATTTTTTTTTTATTTATTGTTTTTCTTCTGAGCTCTTTTCATCAATAATAATAATAACTAGTACTACTATAAATACTATTAAACACTATACTACACCATCAATATTTAATTTATACTCTTTTTTGATACATTCAATTCAAAATTGTGTTTTACATTTTATTTCATTCATTTTGGTTCCCTATGCTTGCAATACAGCTATCCAGCGATCTTTCTATTCTGTAGAAACACGTTGCAAGATTCAGCTCGTCCCACGTCCTGCCATCACGTATAATACCTACTTCGAAATTCAACCGAAGTTCCAAAACCCAGATCGAAATAGAAACCTAAGCTGTAATTTCTCTGAGACTGGTATTCCGACGTTGTGTCGGATTATGCAAGTGCTGACACAATGATACATGCCTTCTGCGGCCTTCGGCTGCCTTCAAACGTGCTTCAGTGGCTTTGATCTTGCTTTTACAAGGACGCCCATTTCAAGAATTTCAAAAAATATTTTTATTATTATTTAATTGTTATTTTTTATTTTTACATCAGACTTATCTAGCATTTGACCATTCTCTCATCTGATGGGAAATGATGCTGCGATCGAAGATGTAGAATGAAGGAGCATTTTTTCTATCTTTTAAATGAATGCATGTGATGTCAAATCCAACTGTTCGTAGCTAAACGTAAGCCTGCAAAAGATACCGCTACGGTGGCGCGTAGACCATACAAAACAAAACTTCTACGGCGTAGCAAGTAGCATGACCATGCGTAGCACGCCATTTCTACTCCGGCGTAGCACGTAGGAAACTCACGCGTGTGTTATTTTTTTATAGACGTTATCTACATTGTAGTAGTCCACCGTAATAACGCACTCTAAAAATTTCAGCCACCTACTTATTAGGATTCAAGAGGCACAGCCGTTTATAGGTCGGTCAGATAGATAGAATAAAAACCAGAGACTGCTAGGGTTCCCGTATTTAACTTATGGGTGTGGAAATATATTCATAAGCACAGAATAGATATAAAGTAAATAAATAAATAGTGACTCTCCCTCCGACACAATAAAGTTCGATTTCGGTCGCACATTGCTTATTACAAACTATTATATTTAGCTAAAAGTTGCCTTTTTTGCTATTGCGGAGCTTTTAAATTTTCTGACGACACCATGGTTGTCTTTTTTAGAATGTTTAATCTGACTCAGTGTCTATTACTCTACTTTTGTTAACTGTATTTATGACTTACTTAGTAGTAATTATGTGGATCAGAAAATTATTTTATTTTATAATATCTGAATAGGTAGTAGGTACTTTAACCTAAGAAGTAGCGTATACTTTAGTGTATGAAGGTATCCATCAATATGAACTACTTTTGCTACGAGACCAAACTCAAAATCACGAAAGAAATTACAGGTGCTCCATACATTTAATGTAACTGCCCAGCAGCAGCCCGCTGAGGATATACCCGTCTAGACGGACCGCCCGGGTACTTGTAGCTTTATACCTTAAGGTGACGGGTAGAGCCAGGTAAGCAGGTCCCAATACGTTCAAAGAAACATCAACCTTAACGTAGTAGTCATAAATATCAATTCAGTCTGCACTTCAGCGCGGCGCTTACAACAAAGACAACGCATGAAATGACTAATTTTGATGATTTTTAATTAATATCTATTTCATATAGTATTTTTCTAAGTTATTAAGTCATCACGACATCTGAATATTTGTTGGAAATACACAAATTTATTTTTTGTAAAAATATATTCGGTAGAAGCTCTGTAAAATGGGAACATTCAAATTTTTTGAGGGAGGTTTGCGTTTTTTTCTATAGGGCTATATTTATTTATCTTGTATTTGCGGTCATCACAAACGACTTAATGAAATGAATTTCATGATATATTAAATTCAAAGCTCCACACGTTTTAATTACGCCAGGAAACTTTCCAAAAACACCTCGTTAACTCTACCCGCCGCCTTAACAAGTGCGGAGTGAACCAGCCCTGGTATAAGGTGACATACTACCGGGTGAGTATGCTACTTGCTACGCCGTAGAATATTTCTACGCCGTAGTACGTAGTAGCATGCTCCCGCGTAGCATGCTACCTTCTCCTAAGACACGTGTAATGAAGAGTCTCTAACGCCAAGACACATTGTTTTAACGGCGTAACACATTGTTCTCCGGTGGCGGAACTGGCCTGAAGGATAATCAATCACACATAATATTTGCATGAGCGGAGGAAGCAAGATGAATATTCCTCGTTACCTGCTACACTTTTTGTATGAAAGATTGATGTCTTTCATAATGCGACAGGCACAATACAATATTAAAATGAGCCGTTGTTTTTATAATGTACATACTAATGTTGCCCAGCGGTTTCTTCCGCGAATCATTCCGAGTTTTCCCGCAGGAATCATTCAATTTCCGGGATGATTTTGATTAATTTATGGATCGCATGATTTGAGATTATTTCAGTATGTGAGCCACCAACACGCACTTGTCGATCGTGATGGATTATGGCCAACAATCTCTCCCTTTGAGAGAAAGTGTATAAAAATAGCATTAGAAATATTAAGAAGTGCGTTGCGCTTCCACCACTTTCCCACCACTTGTCCTGCAGTGACCTGCACTTGTCCTGCAGTGACCTGCACTTGTCCTGCAGTGACCTGCACTTGTCCTGCAGTGACCTGCACTTGTCCTGCAGTGACCTGCACTTGTCCTGCAGTGACCTGCACTTGTCCTGCAGTGACCTGCACTTGTCCTGCAGTGACCTGCACTTGTCCTGCGAGTGTAAAGTGGCGCAGTGGCATGAAAAGCTCTTGGACGAGTAACCCACTAGCTGTTTCAAGAAAGAGTAAACTCGGACATGTGCCACACTTTCAATGTGCCATTTACCATCTACGCCCTATTTTGAAAGAATGTTGGTCTCTACAGACCTTTATAGCGTCCCAGGCCAAGCTTTACAGTGTCACCAGGTAAACAAAAAACATGTATCCCAGCAGTGAGAACATAAATTGGACGGTGATTATACTAGTACTGATACTGGCACCAATTTTAGAACCTTTTAATAAATATAAAATATTCTGAAATGATGACATAATAGTATACAATACACGATCAAACGCATCCCAGTTTATTCTCATTATTGAAAAGCAAAATAAAACTTTGATCACAACCACATAAGTACATAATTATCTACTCAGCTGGGTTAGCGCAGACGGTAGACAAAATTGTCTTTCCCTTGTTTTACTTCACTTGACAAGTAAACAGTATGAAGAAAGTGACATAAAACGGGGAAAGACGGTTTTGTCTACCGTCTGCGGTAACCCAGCAGTAAGTATAAAATTACGTATATAAGTTCCCGTTCAAGCTTCAAAAGCTCTGAGAGTCTCGGCAAGTCTTGCGGAGAAGTTCGCGACATTATGAGCTTTTACTAGTTAGAGCATGCATTGAATGGGGAAGCGGGAATTCAAGAGCCGAGAGCATGTGTGAGCCCTGTGCTATTCAATGCAAGAGGAGGATGGAGACCATTATAATTATGGAGAAATGGTTTATAGATATAGACGTGGATTTTCTAAAGTTTATTTTGCATTTTTGCTCAAACACCTGCTAAGCTGGATTATTGTCAAAGTATCCTTTAGAATCTCCTTTTAAAAGAGATGCTAACTGTATTTTTTTGCATGACGACAGGTCTTTCAATCTGTTCTTACTGTACCACGTTATTACGAGTGAGTATATCTTTCACTGCCCAAAATCTACACTCAAAAGAATTAAACCTAGAATAAAAAGTTTAAGACACCTTTAAAGACCTTCAAGTTGGCACTTAAACAGGTTTTTGGTCAGTATTTAAGTCTTGCCTAATACCTAACTGCACAACCGCATTAAAATACGTAAGACCACCATGTTTGTAAATTCACAGCCGCATTAAAAAACGTAAGACCACCATGTTTATTCCTTTAATGGTGCAGAAGTGGTAAACCTTTAAACCCTGGGCTATAAAATCCATTAAGTCCAGTTTGCAGGTAACCATCACAACCGCGCCAGATTTACGCCGGCGATGCGTAGCCACGTCCGCTCGTTAAAACTTCAACGAGTACGTAGGACGAACATACGCGGACGAGCTCGTTTGTGGGGTGAGTGACCCTTTAACTAGCTCGATTAAACCTGGAAGGTTAGGCGATGGCAGTTTCAGATTTTTTTTAGGAACTCACTCTTTGCCTTTTCGTTTGTTATTGGGGTCGGCTCCCAATCTAACCTGTAGCGGCGGGCTACCAGAATTACACAAGCGACTGCCATCTGACCTCGCAACCCATAAGGAACCAGTAAAAGGGATGGTTAGACCAGGCGTTAGATTCTATCAGGCTTCTGACTACGCGTAACGATTGCCATAGATGTTCTTATGACAACCGGGACTGACGGCTTAACGTTCTCTTCAAGGGCACGGAGCGATGGCATCGAATACTGCACATAACTTACTAGATAAGTCATTGGTGCAGGGCCGAGGACTGAACCCGTGCCGTAAGATTGCGAAGCGACCATGCTAGCGCTCAGCCACCATCGCTCTAAGTTTTTCAGGAAGTAGACTACTGTAAGTCTAGTCACCATAGACTGTAAAATCTAACGTCTCGGCTTGTTATTATCAGTAAACCATAAAATGGAGTTTTTCGATCAGTCTGTGTAATAACATGAAAAAGTTGTATCGTAAATATTTTTTTAGTTTTTTATTATAAACAAATTGATCAACATTTTTAATACAAAATTTGCTATATACAACACACATAATTAACTTAAATCTTGTTGACCTCTTCAAAGCAAAAGCAAAACATTTCTTGACTTAATTATTTAATTTAAACTTTGCGCATCCGCTTTCACTTTTTCTGATGTTTTTGAAACTTCATGGAGCTTGAATAAATGTTTTTCGCTGGCTTTATAATATGGGCAGGAGTAAATTATAATAAGATGTTAATATATTATGTTTTTTATAATGTTGACGTAGGTCGTATAATGTACTAATCTACAGGCAATACCAAGCAATTTAAGCCACTTCGGCTTCCTCCATTCAATGGCTCCTCGCAGTTTAGATCAGGTCACCAGTCCACCTAGTGGGGGGACTAAGCTGCATCTTCCGATTCATGGTCGCCACTTAAGAACTTTTCTTTGCCATTGGTTGCTGGTTCTGCAAGCGCTACCGTGCTTCAAAAGGCACGTTAAACCGTCGGTCCCGGCTGTTGTCTTAAGACAATAATCATTAAGCAAAGTCAGAAGCCTTTGGGCGGCTTAAAAATTCTGACACCAGGGCTGACCACTTGTCCACACGAGAAGAAGATAGATCAACTAGAAGAAGATAAGGTATCTAAGTATTTTGTGATCTTTATTCTTTGTTAAACAATAAAAGAGTGATCTATCTATCTAGGAATCTTTTTTACCTCTTGCTCTATATTGAGAGCAAGTTAACCTAATAGTCAACATTGTTTGCCCTGTATACCACTCGCCCTTTTCCTTTCAATAGGCACTAGTAAAATAGCTCAGAACGCAGACACCCGTCTACGTTTATAAAATGAACAGCCTAACTCTAGGTTTTATTAGTGTTCCTAGTTTAGTCTAGGTGAATTTATGTATGCGTGTGTTAAAGTGATTACTACGTCGCGTCCCTGAGTTCTTGGCTAGATATATCACGTAGGAGTGTAGACAGAAGACACTTTTTTAGCTCTAAATACATTTTTATTTACTAGCAGCGACATATTTATGGTATTTTTATAGCAGTAGCTTAATAAAAAAGTAGGTTTGAAAGTATTTGTCCCTGTGTAAATAATCACTTAGATTACTCATTGAATTAGATATTCTAAAAGCGCCGCGATGTAGTAACTCATATTTGTGTTTTATGTTAATGAACGACATAACGAGTTAGTCGTCTATCTGATGTTAAGCGTAACTGCCACCCATTACAGGTGCAGTGCCACTCGAAACTCCCAAATATTCAATTTCTGGAGATGACCCAGATAAAACTCAGCCCACTCTTTCTATGATTTACCTACCTTTGAATCCGAAATACGCTCATAAAAATATTACTACGTCGTAAAAATGTGGTCAAAGCTAGGACACTCACTCAAAAGGCCATACAGAAATAAAATAAACATAAGTTTTCAAAGCAAGGTTTTGTATTGATGATAAAAACACGGCACAGCACATCAACGGTATTAAATTGATTAGGTATATAAATGCTTCAGAGAAGGCGCTAGTCAATTTGCTGCAAAGGCTGTATACCTAATACGTCCATGATACCTACTCATTCTAATTTGATCCAGGGCCTTTTGTGAAATAGTCTGTTAATAACGAAGGGCAGCACAAATTTCGGCCAGAGATAAATTAGCTCACTATCTGACAAGAACGAAATTGTGACACAAAAAGTACTGTACATACAAGCTTTTGAAAAAGTTCCTCATTCATCCTGAAAGTCTGTAAATTAAATTGTTAGTATTGAATTGAAATGAGTATAGAGCCAGTTGGGCATAAAATTAAACGCTCTTTGAGCATAATCCAATTATTAGAAATTTACTCGGTGTCTCTGAGAGGGCAATGATTTCAAGTATCTATTTTTTATGTTACAGATAGTAAACATAAATAAGCAAAGCCTTTCTGGTGAGAACAGCTAGGCGATCATGTAACTTGTTGGCAACCGATAGAAACACAAAAATGTATGGATTTGACAGTTGCAGTACGCAGCTTATGTACATAGTTCCTATGGAAATTTTCAAATTTGGATTGAAATTTCTTTTGTTGCATTGCTATCAAAGTTTCATGATCACCACGCAGGTCACCGCAGCTGTAACACTAGACCACACATTAGTGACACTAGATGTGTCACTAATGTGTGGCTTACTCAGTGGTAATACCTGACCTTCCTTTTACAAAGACGGCGGTGGAAGCTCATTCCTCATCTTACAGGTGGTCTTGATAAAAATCATCCAAACAGAAACAAATTGGGCAAAGTCTAAATTACGTATTTTGTCCGAGGTCGTGTTCGACGTATAAATGTGGGAAGTTATAGGGGGGTCATCATTATCATCATCATCATCAACAGCCTGAAGACGTCCACTGCTGGACATAGGCCTCCCTCAGAGAGCACCACTTTGAGCGGCTGCTCATCTTCTGCATACATCGGCTCCCCGCGGTTTTCACCAGATCGTCGGTCACCTAGTGGGGGGCGGCCTACGCTGCGTTTTCCGGTTCGCTCGAGAACCTTTCTTCTCCATTGGTTGTCAGTTTTACGAGCGATGTAGCCTGCCCGTTGCCATATCAACTTGCTAATTCTAAAGCTATATCAGTATAGGTGGGGTGGGTCCTTAGTATAGACATAGCATTAACAGGCCTGATAGCTCAGTTGGTAGTAGCTCTGCCTTCTGAACTGTAGGTTGTGGGTTCGATTCCTACCCAGGACAAACATTTGTATGATGAACACAGGTGTTTGTTCTGTGTCTGGGTGTTATATTGTATTCTATGTATGTATTTACAAACAAAAAGTATTTATGTATTGTATCAGTTATCTGGTTCTTATTGTACAAGCTTTGCTTAGTTTGGGGCTAGATGGCGTTGTGTGAAACGTCGACACATATTTATTTATATATTAACATGTGGTATATTTTAAGGATAATGTAGGTGGAGCTGCGAGACGTAAGCAGTTTATAATAATTTTAATTTCTGACAAGCTCGCCTGTCGTCTGGCCATTTCATTTTGTAGACAGAATAATTTGCTTTTTTTCGAGGTCACCATTTAAATAATAATTTTCGAACCTATTCAAAAGACTTAACTAACGAGTGTTTTTGAAAACTGATTTTAATTTTAATAGTTGTAGAACATCGCCCGCACACATAGTGTAATGTATGCGACTGCTTGAATTACTTACAACTTGTAGTCTGCCTGATGAATAATAAAACGAATAACGCCCGCTGGAGGACACACTTGCGTTAAGCCCGCTACACACATACAGTATTAACTGCGCAATTTAAAAGTTCAGTAAAAATCAAATCGGGGCCACTGAGTCTAAAAATATCATGGAATTTATTTTAAAGCACCATTTCTCGTCGTTCAGTAGAATCGGAATTACTACTGATGATTACCTGTCTTATACAGGTTCCATAGATGGTCACCACGACTGCTTAGTCGGTAAAACGCATGCTCTGAAGATTTTCGCAATCAGCGGTCATGTGACCGTAGCTCAGTTGGCATAGCGTATAATCCGGTGAGTTGGGAGGCGCGAGTTCAAATCCCGCTAGTTGCTACAATTTTAAAATATCTTTATAGAATCTAAAAGTCTCAAAACGCCATTTAAAGGAAATATCTTAAGGGTATTTTGAAGTTAACCCAGGTTACGCAGACGACGGACGACGGATGACGTGCGCAGTGCAGTGTCACGTGAAACTTTATTGTTTTAAAGTTCCGAGTGACACTGCAACTGTTATGGGCGGCCGTGTCGCTTAACATCTGGTGAACGACTAGCTCGTCACGTCATTCAATCGCATAAAAAAAAAAAAAAATGTTAAAATAACGTTAAAGTCAAAGCTAACGGTGGCACAAGTTAGTCTGATATGGTTTAGTAACAGCGGGGTGATCATGTAACTTTGATAGCAATGCAACAAAAGAAATTTCAATCCAAATTTGAAAATTTCCATAGTAACTCTGTACATTAGCTGCGTACTGCAACTGTCAAATCCATACATTTTTGTGTTTCTATCGGTTGCCAACAAGTTACATGATCGCCTAGCAGGTCTAATTAAATCGGTAGGATTATACGTATCGCTTGAACGCAAGCCTTGAGCGTGCCCGCACCACACCGAATCGCACATGTAGGCTGAGAGCTGGCTACAGATGCACCGGAACTGCGCAGATACATTCTTTATTCAACATCATCAGAAAATATAAGGTTTCCTTCGAATTCCTATTGATAAGACTAATGGTAGGACTATGAGAAAAATTAAAGACATTAAGGTCTGCAATTTCCATAAAGTAAAATGCTGTTCTAAGTACACGTGTATCGTAGGAACACAAATCACCGATCCAGGTCGAGAGGAGAAGAACGAGCTGCTGTGATTGGTCGACATGCTGATTGGTCAACTAGATATTGATGGAACATGCGGGCATATTTGGCGGTATGCACAGCTAACTGAGCTGATAGACTTTGGTGAGCACTTTTAGTCACTTATTTCTTTTTCTGTGTAACATTATCCCGGCTTCACCCAGGGTTCGCCTTACTACCTTTATACCGCCACTTCACACGGTCTATTGGCATTCTCAGTGTTAAGTCCTGAGCCGTTTATTTTTGCAACTGAAATGTTCTGTCAACCTGTCTCATCATAAAACCTGAATGACAACACTTAACACAAGCACATCTCCACAAACAACAAAATTGATCTGCAATCAGCTTACTTTATCCAATGTGAGGTTTTATGCCACCACAGTGTAGGCAAGGGCAGTAAAACAAAACTATCACGACGTAAATCTGTGGGATTGCCAAGTAGAAAAGAAGGGGGAAGTAGGGGGGCATCGTAAAAACGAATTAGCTAATACCGAGTCGTTTCGAGTTCGCATAAATATTATGTTTTATTCCGCCCGAGTTTCGTTCGGCCGTTACGCACGTACTCGCTGATGTTAGTTTTATCGTCTTGAAGCAATAACGTATCGGGTTGGATTAAGAAAATGTTTTTTATTAATAATTTGGGCTGGAAAACACATTTTTTGAAGATTACAAATTAATCAGCTGTGAACCTTTTTGTGTGATAATATGTAACCAAAGATTATAAAGCCCGTTGATAGCTCGTGAACATAATTTCTCGTACAAACACGACTCACCTGCGCAGGCAGGGGGCGAGGTAACAAAACGAGACAAAGTCATACGAAATTACAATGAACAGAGCAGGATATAACAAAAGACATCAACGGGATCCCGTGATTTATTAGAAATTCATAGTATTTATTAGAAATTAGTGGTTGAAATGCACCACTGATTTTCGTATGAGGGGAAGTTGTATCATTGGTCAACTGGATTTATAGTCAATGTGTGTAACCGATGTAAACAAAGACTTTTTTTTATTTTCGGTTGGTTAGCGTTTGACTACATCTCACCTGATGGTAACTGATGATGAGGTCGAAGAATTCATTCTAAAAAAAACTAAGTTTACATACATGTATGTAATGCTGTACGAATTTAATATTACTTACTATTCTTATATTTTTTTCTTATTAAAGGGAGCAAACAAGAACAACGGCCCACCTGATGGGTGGTGGTCACCGTAGCCTATGGACATCTGTAACACCAGAAGAAGCGTCACCAATGCGTTGCTTACCCTGTAGGACTCTTTTAACCCTCCTTTTAGAGTACTCCATGTTTGCTCTGTGGAAAGACCGCTGGCTCATTCCATATTCGTATTGTTTTAGAAATATTTTATTGCACTATATAATTTAGATTAAAACAATTCAAAATACGACGGCTATAACAAGTCGTGTATAAAACAGTAGTTTGACTAAAATAATAGAGCAACAAACTCTTCAGCACATTTAAAAGTATTAAAACGTTTTTATAATTGTTGTGTATCGTGGATTCATGCTTAATATTACCGACCTTAAAGTCAGAAAGCCTGTTAAAACAAACTCGGTTAACTGCTACAACAACCGCAGCTCAATCCCGAGCTATATCTGCCATCTACAAGTGCATCTCTGGCCCATTTCTTGTGAACAAGCGCCCCACCCGCCCCTGTAGCACCCTCACAGCAAACATGGCTCGAATACAAGGCATGCCGGTCGCAACCACCCGTGCACTTTACCTACCGCTGTTGTTTGCTCTGTGATGACGAATCTCAAAGTGCTCTGATTGGGGGTGACTGAATTTCTAGGTATTCAGTAGAAAATGGTAAAAAAAAATTACATAATAGGTACATAATATACGAATATCTGTGTAGTGCAGGTACACGTATATTATAATATGAATTGTTTAAAAATCTCTGAAAAAATTTGAATGTGTTTCTGTATGTCTGAAGTTCAATTTGAAGGCTATTATGCTGATTTGAAAAGCATTGTTTACACTAACGAGATTAATACAAGCTATTATTTAGGGCATCTCTAAATACGTACATAAGACCAAAATCTTAATTCAAATACATGTATTTATATTATTTCGGTTAGACTCCCACAATCTAGTTCAAATAAATAATTATCTTATCTTGTTATCAAAAGACGGCGTTTGTAATAGAGGGAGGATGCCTAGAGTTGCTCGAATGTCTAAACGTTATTACCAAACCACGAGCCTGGATATTGAGTTTCTAACAGCCTCGTTTACCTCTTCAACTGGATTATAACCGAAAACTGGTTTTAACTGGAATATCATGAATTCAGTAATCGGTTTCTATATAAAACTTAACATATTAAATTTTCCTATAGTACTATTTCAACACCCGGTTTATATTTTCATCTAGTTAAGTATCTGGGTAGTAATTGAATTAAGTTTCATTTAAACTAAACTTGCAAAATCTCAACAAGAGTATGCACATTTTTCTATACTTATTGTATTACGATTGACACTATGTCACCCTGATTCTAAATGCCAATACAGATGGAACAGTTTGTTTAGAAAATACAAGACCTTAAACACATGCTCTTATTCCAAAACAATTACCTATTCCGCCATTAAACGATAAGTAAGTCACGATGCATTTCGCCATTCCGACATTTCAGTGCCGCGCTTGCGCCACGTCGCCATTCCGCGGATGACTTATGTTTTCATCGCGACCGCGGGGCTGTGCCAGCGAGTTATAGAAGATAGTCACGCTACTGACTAATGACCGGGTTGATAAGGACACATGTGGAACGGCAGGCGTATGCTAATGTAGGCAGCTCTTCACAAACAAACGGACGCATTGCACGCATTTGCATTACAGATGGATTTATTGTTTTATTAAAAAAAAGTAACTGAGCTGCAGCTCACTCTACAGTCTGTAAGGCAAGCTTGCTCCATGATTGGCCACGTCATCAATAACCATCAGATAAGACAGCAGTCAAATACAGACCAAACATAAATAAAACAAAATAGATCTGCAATGTTTGTGCGGAGCGGCTCAAACCATGGCCCACTTAATAAAGTGTCCTGCGTGTCCAACCACCTGCTGGATACAGGATCTCATGGAGGCTACAAATAACGCAGTTGACGTAGCCAGGTTCTGGGCCGCAACTGTATAACAATTTTTGCCATCGACACGCTAAGAAGAAGAACAAAACATAGGTATAAGAACTTACTCCCGTCCCAACAAATCCGCATTGATAGGGAAAGCCAATGGGGATTAACTAACCTCGCTGTGAACTTGTATTTTTTTAAACAAAGTAATTAAATAAGATAGAACAACTAAATTTTCAAAGTGTACAACGCAACGTTACTGTCATGAAACAAGATTATTTTGAGATTGTAGAGGTATGTACTAAGCATACTGCAACAGTTGATATTAAGTTCTCATTTCTTTTCGACTGTATTTTATTATTACATGGCAGATAATCGGAAAACCATATAGAAAATGCTGTAGGTACCATATAAACATTTGTTTTCTACATCACAATTATTTTCTTTCACCCGAGAGTGCGGTTAAATGCGGCACATACTTAGTTATATAAAAAACCTTCACCTAAAGCTCATTGCAGAATTGAAACCTACGACCTATAAATCGCAGTTTGACGTCAAACCAAGTGAGCATTATAGAATAACCAGGACCTATACTTTATCCATCACGTATTTCCGGATTTAATTAGTTTGCGGACAACCTGATCAATAATGAGTAAACTGCTACATCATAATTAATTAATACACGATTAAACTTTAAACTAATGATAATATTTGTGTATGACGCAATGTATAATTTTAATTTAAACTTGCCATAAATGTTTATAATCTGAACAAGATCTGCGGAAAATAGGACTCGAATGGAGCTTTGAAATCACGCAATAGCGTGAACTAAATGCGGGACAATAATTCATTAAATGTATCCGAGTCTGATTTGTTTGAATCCCTCGTTTCCACGCCGCCAACTTCGAGGAGGTAATTCGCACTTTTTTATTTGTTTTAGTCCAATGCCTCTTTGGGGACGCACAAATGTATATAGATTGGTCGCCCGCGCGAACAAAATATGATTCATCAGACTTTTGAAACAACTTAACTCCTTTGACTCAGTAATACATAAAAAACCCTGTAAGTAGTTTTTATTTTTCACTTTGACGTTCGATAAAAACATTTTTCTTAAAACCGTTTGATAATTTCTGCTAAATTGTAGCTTGTAAAAGATTTAATTAAGTCCTTTCATCTAGAAGAATTTTAATAGTTAATAAGTAAAAGAGCACTTTGTAGTTACAATTTTTTACATAATCTAAAATTTATTTCAAATACAGAATACATTGACCATTAATAAATAAATAAGTAACGCCCAACGATCACATACATAGATCCTGGACCCTAACTAGAATTTCCTGTATCTAGGGACCCAGGAACTACGAGGATCATGCTCCCACAACACCCAGACACAGAAAAAGTATTTGCGCTTTTGTTCATGTGCACAAATACTTTTCCTGTCGTGGGAATCGAAACTGCCACCTCCGGGTTATGAGCCGACCTGCTCAACCACCACACCCCAGAGGCTGTCATGACACCACAAAAACATGATAATGCGACGTATTATCATCACGTGAAGTAGGTATTGTTAAACGAAACCCTGTGTAGTAAAAATATAAGAAAAGAATAACCAATTTAATTCACACTGTTTTAAACTTTCACGGTTGTTTTTCATGATCCATTCAGATATGATTTCAATCACGGTGAACATCCCGTATGTTCAATTTACTGACAAATATTTAATTCAACTCACTACAAGTCGAGAGTGAACAGGTATTCTAGGCAAGCATGCACCACCGTAGACTACGTCATCACTTTCCATCAGGTGAGACAGTGGTCAAATGCCTATAGTCAATAAAAAAAAACAAAAACCTACCTTATAGGTTAGCTATAGGAACTCTATGGATATGACTATTTGAGTAGAGAAGCAGAAAGCACCTCGATAACCGGTAGGTGTTCATTCTGTCATATAAATCTATATTTAAGAAGCTGTGACAAATTGAGTGTACATTATATAGGTACGTAACTATGGTTACGTACCTATATAATGTAGGTGTTTCGGGATTCGCTGTGCAATTTCCTTCTCTCTATTGAACTGAGAAGTGCCGACGGAGCATTTTCTTTTTGCTTTGGCAGCGGTTCCATTTTTCCGTTTTTGTTGAGTTCAGCTCATGCGATGGCCTGTTGCCTTCATTTTTAGTTCTTTAGGGGAGTATGAGTAATTCGATGTATCAATAGAAGTGTTTCCATATAATTGAACATTTTCGTCTCTAATTAATTGTGTAAAATAACCGTGATACCTCAGAGTGATTGTTGGTATAAATTTATAACATAGCATTTGCTCATCGAATTTTAGTTTGTGAAGTAAAATTCGATGAGCAAGTGCTATGTTACACAGGTACTCACTTTTCACTTTGTCAAAACTAATTCTGACTCCTATCACTTCCCAAATCTATTCAACTTCTCAAACAAATATCGTTAATTATATATTTATAATTTTACATGTTCTGATTTCAAATTACCGAATGATCTCTTCGTCGCGATCTCCACTACAATTACAAACCAACATTGGTATCATAGCCAGTGATATACTACGTCTATGAGAGTAGTAACTGCCTGCGACCACGCGGCGGCACCACGAATGTACTATACGCTGTCGTGTCTCGTGACAGTTTGTTTGTCACACTCCGGGAACACCCGCGAGGTGCGACTACTAACATAAATTGTCACACTATCACAGATTACCTACATGTTAGGTAGTATTAGTATGCCACTAGGCTGTCGGTATTAAAAAGGTTCCAATAAGATTTGACAGTGACAGTTCATGTCAGGCTTTGTATTGGATATCTGTTGGAAACATTACACACCAGTCGGATATAAGCTTACAGCGTGATTGTAACTCTGCACTTCTGCAAGAACGATGAACCACTTTACCTCAATGACGTTCTGTAATAACCTAAAAATTATGTTTATAAAATAGAAAAAAAATATGTATTACATTTGTTTTGTGCAATGCAATTAGCATATCGATGAACATTTTCTACTACAGGAGCCTTTAAATAGCCATAAAACATTATTTTGAATTATAGCAAACAAAATAGTCCACTCCCACGTTTCAGTTCATAATATTGGACTCCACTTGTCACAAAACAGCCTTCCTTCACAAAACTTGTCAAACTGACAGCCACTGCCAACTTGCTCCCGGCAGACAGACGAATTTAAACTTTAATACTTGGTGTTACAACTTATATTACAACCAAATTAACTAGTCACACTATAAAGGCATTTCTGATACACAATTTCAGACTTTAGTGCGCCGATTTAAGGGCTAGAGAAACGGCAAGTAAATTGGTGGAACAATAATCCGGTGTCCGAAGTTATTACGGACAGCTTGGTGACCTGTCGCCGTCGGAAGCAATTTTGGTTCGGACAGTCTGTTTTAGTATGATTGCGAGTACAATATACTTTTAACTGATACGTTAAATGGCGCCGGAGAAAATTAGATTAGGATTAGAATCGTTCCGTTTCGTTCTAGACAAAAGCGTCGATTCAGGGCAACGTTCGCAATCGAAATAAGTCCGGTGATTGCGGGATAAGGACGAGGTCGGAATTTAAATACGGCCAAGAAAGTTTAGGATACAATTTGTGTACACAATATTGCAATTAAAATCCAGAGTCGTGCAATCTGTGTGTTCGAGGCGTCCTCTGGCGTAGTTTTCCCGAGCGGATCTGGTTGTTCCCAACTTTAATGACATTGCATCCCTCGCCGCGCCGCGCTTTTATTGCTTTTCTTGCTGCCAAAGCGGAAAATATTTGCTGATAATTATTTACCGTCTCGAAGCCGTAAAACTATATCTCGGGAACTCGTGTTTTATAGCGGCGAGCTCTTTGATAGGAGTTCACATCGGTGAAGTTACTCAAGTTTATCAAAAGTTCGTTGCCGCAAAGTTATGCTAGTATGCTCCGAGCTAAATTAAACTAATTAAAGTCGGTGGAGAATATCAATAAAAACTTGTCAGAAAACTCTTGTATGTAGGTAGTATAGTAACAATAAAAGCAAACTCCCGTTTTAATGCGGGAGTGTATTTAATTGTATTAATTCGACGTATGTGCGGTCGTAAATTAATAAATTTACCGGTGCAGCGCACAGTAAGGGCGCGGCTACACGTGACCGCAGCGAACGCAGCGTACCGCGCCTATCGCAGTATCGCGATAAAAACGCGGCGATAAATGACGTCTGAGGGCATACGGTGGTCGCGTGACGCGCGCGTTAAATAATGTGAAGGCATGAGCCTATGATTTATAACACTGCGATCACGCCACGTCATGTGCCGTCATACAACACGACCGAGCTATTTATATTGCCTTTATTGCAGCATAAAAGTTGTATAATTAGTGACGCAAGCGATGCGCTAGGTTAGGGGTAAGGCTTATATAGAATAAGGTGTAAGGTCTGTATTTCTAACACCTACGTGAATCGCATAGCTCAACATATTATCTACCTTTAGAAGCACTCTGCAAAGTTCGATTACCTGTTCGATCGGTAAAGATTTACCTGTTTTACAGCATAACACTGCATAACAGCGGGATGTTCTCAGTATTTTCTCTTGTTTTACCTTTGCTCATTTTAAACTCTATGGAGACAAAAAAACGCTGAATAAGATCTATTCCTCCACTCCTCAATGTTTAACGTAATGGCGGCTGTGAAGTCGGCGCGAAACGCTGCGCAGTAGCGAAATCAGATGTGCGCGGGATGAGGTAAGCGTGTGCGCAGCGCGCGGGGGCTTGCAGCGCACTTCACACAGCCGCTGTTAAGTTTGTATCACACTCTGTTTATTAAGAAAAACAATGATGTGACGAGTAAGTCATTCACCTGACGTTAAGCGTCTTTGTGTGAAAGCCACACACAAATTACACAAACAAGTAGGGTAGGTATTATAATGCTGAATAGAAAGTTGCGCGCATAACTTAGTTCTCATACCAGCAGAAAAGTTAAAATACAATTAGCATAAAATATGATAAAATAACAAACACAAGTAATATTTTGTATTAACGTAAGTCTTGTTACGTCTAATTTTATTATTTCCCTTAAAATAATGGTGTTAAAACACGAATACTATTTTTCAACCGACTTCAAAAAGGTGATGCTGCTATAAAAATTTATTTTTTTATTCTATAAGGAAGTTCAGTAAAAGGAATCGGTTGAATTTTTTTAAATCCATGTTACTTTAAAAACATAGATTACGACTTGGAAAAAAACAATTACAAAAAAAAAACCTACTTTCTAATTGCTCTACAAAAATTTCATCAAAATCAGTTTATTAGTTTGGTTTTAAAATCAAAATAACTGGACAATATAATATAGGTGTGATAATACCACCCAAGTATTTATCGAAGTCAGTTTAACACTTTTTTAAAAGAATATTATTAAGAAATCCAAAATCATTATGCCACTTACCCTTATAAAAGTTTACAATTTTTTATCGTATCTAAATCACTTAGGGCACTCACCTGTAACAAACAAAAAACAAAATAATAAAAAAATATCTAAATAAGTAAATCGAACGACATGCAACAGACGGGGTGCTTTCGCATGTCCAAACTCTAGAACAAATAGGGTGCTTGAAGAAAAAAGTTAGTCTGTGACAAATGGGAGTCCACGATAAATTCACGTCTGCATGACATCTGGACTTACTTGATGGAATACCGAGGACGCAATGTCGCGAGGTTCTTGACACTTATTGACAACCTTTTCATTTTAAGGGTTCCTTACCTACCCAAAGAGCAAAAACAGGACCCTGTCGCTGAGACTCCGGTGTCTTTCTGTCTGTCTGGCTGACCTATAGAGGGCTGTATCTCTTAAGCCGAAAAAAAAAAAATAGGTAGTCAGCCCAAATTTTCATAGAAAATACATCATTACAGCGGATTGCCTAATAAAAACAAAAATTGCAAACAACAAATACTAAAAGATGGCTAAGAGCGAGTTAAACTTGCGATAAAGGTTTTAACCACTATTCATTTTAATTATTTAGGACAATTAAAAAGAACAACTCGTAGCTTTTTTATTTGTGTTTTGTAAGAACAAGTGTACGGAACCCTTGGTGTGTGAGTCCGACTCGCACTTGGCCGGTGTTTTTTTATGATATTTGTTTCATCGTTATCTATAAATTGTTGTTTACGTTAATCACTACAATCTTTAACTCTTATAACATGTTATTTTAACACAACTATAAAGAATCCATAAGTAGCGGCACGCGCTCAAAGGGAACAAAGCCCTGGGACCATTTGAGAGGAGACAAGGCGGCGCGGCGCTCCTTGTGTCGTGTCCTTTTATCTGAGCTTTGGCGCGGAAAACTGAATTATTGTCCAATTATCTTACAGGATTTACTGTTCCATTTAAAACTTCTATTTATTTGTCTCGTTTTTAAGTCTTTTTGCGTTGAACCTTAGTTTATATTTCAAAAAATACGATCGTTTGTATTTTTAAATTATAAATATATTTTACACCTCACTAGCTCGGAAAGATTCTCTTTGTCATTCGAAATCCATCATCCCATTTTCTCGATTTTATTATCGAACTTCTCGGCAACGTGAAAAAGCGCATCCACATATTGTAGACACGTGGAAATCTCATACGACGCGATTCTTGCGCTCGTTTCTTCCACGAAGCTGCAAGATGTGGAATGATCTTTCTGCTGAGGTTTTTCCGCATAACTACAGTATGGGGGAGCTTCAAGAAAAGTGTTAAAAAAGTCCTCTCTAAGGGTAGGTAACGCACCGGCAATGCCTTCGGTGTTGCAGATGTCCATAAGCGGCGGTGACCACTTACCATCAGGTGGGTCGCCTGCTTGTTTGCCAATCATCACTAAAAAACTGGGTGCATTTTAATCGCTCAAAAAACCAACTTTGCAGCCTTGCATAACAAATAACTATTTGAAGCCTTTATTTCTTCGAGCCCGTTTGTAAAGCTTGTATAGCAAATCAATTTTTATTTCCAAACAATTTTCGCCAAAATTTTGTGATTCGCTATTTTTTCGGTAATCCCAAGCTTATTAAAATAAACGGCCACTATAAGCCGTCCTCCAATATTTTTTGAAACTTGTTTACTTCGGGGCTGGCGTAAAACAACAAATAAAATAAAATGTAACTCGAGCAAACCGCGTCAAAGCTTATCAAACTACTTGAAGAAAACATTGAGTTTGTTTAACTAAATTAATTATTGCCTTTTGTCTAAATTAATTTCAAGTTTAGTTGTGCGCGCTGAACGCAGATTTGCATTTAAATAAGGCAAAGAGTAGACGGCGAATCTTATTGTACTTTGACTTCATTACTAAAGTAAATCATGTACAACTGGTACTTTCCTAAGGAAACTGGGAAAATACTAATTGAATGTGTGGTTTTTCATCAAGATTTGTTAGTGCTGTAATATTTAGATAACAAAACATTTATTTTAATACAAACTTTCGTGTACAGCTTGTAATTTAGTATACTATTATTCTTTATTGTAAAAGTGCTAAAAATAGCCTATTTGCAGTAAAGAATTTGAGTTTGAGTTTATTATAAAAGACTATCTTCATAGAATAGAAACACATTTAATAGGCTCATGGAATAATCACTCTAGGTACTTTAGTATTATTATATCATTAATTACATTGACAGTGTTGGGAGTAACGGGTCTAATTATTGTTTTTTTCTTTTGTGGGAATTGGGTTTTCCCGCTAGCGTAAAGTTTCCAACAGTCGTAAATTTCGCTATCATTGCTGTCAAAGCTGTCAAACGTCACTATGGTAGAGCAGAAAGCGATCGAGCGCTAGATCACCGACTGTCAGACAATCGATGAACTAGAAAGTGCATTATTTTGTTTCAGTCTATAGCTGTTCTGTTGCTAGTGGCGCTAGTATCAAAGGCCAAAGTGCACTCAGCGACAGGCGAGCAACAGGCGGGCGACTGCGACCGATTGCTAAGTGTTTGCTGTCGCTTTGTTACTGCTATTGCTTTGCTACTGCTTTTGATTTGCTGTTGCAATTTTTACATAATACGGGTGCGGGTATCAGTACACCAGGCAGCAGTAGAACAACAAAAACGCATCGTGAATCGTTTGCATTTTTCTGATAACATTTTTGAATCTCATTCACTAATTTCAATAATTTTCTAAAGCTGTAATTTCGAACCACTATTTTAGTATTCCTGTTAGGACTCAACTGTTATCGTATTAGTTTTAATAGCACGCGTTTAAACGGCGAGATTAAACGCACGCCTTAGCTCAAACAATCTGTGTCGCTCCGAACTACCACAATTTTATTGTTCACCAACAACAGCTTCATTTAAATTCGGTAGAAAACGCCCACTACAACCGATCTGAGAGTTACGTACGGTACATTTCATGCTGGACAGTATACAAACTGTGGTAACACTTGTTGTGTACTTATTGAGTCATTATCAATGTCTTTATGCTGTGCTACTAGAATAACTGGCCATTAACAGAATTTGAAAAATAGAAATGTAAACCCTTTGCTACCGGTATATTTGGTGTGAATGTGTAGTCAATAGTAATTTATTCACGAAAAATTGTTTACATGTCAATACAAAAAATATTAAACAATTAATAACAGTAAAGGCATATACATACTAGTACAATGTCCAAATGTAGTATTATAACATAAAAGTTTTTGTAGGAATAATATTTATTGGCCACTAAATCGAGTTAAAAGACTACTAACTTTTGTAGCACTTCATTTTTAAATGTGTGAATTCTTTTTGTCATAACTTACATAGCTAATAATTATTCATTCTATGAATGAATAATTTATTTATGTATTTGCAAAATCTGTAGCTTGAGGTTATTTTTGCATCGTCTTGCCAAATTCTTGTGATACATACATCATAATGAATATCTTTGTGTAAAGTCAAATCACTGCGTTCCATTACTCCCACGTGGTACTAACCCAGGCGTTATATACCGTTTAATGGCATCTGTGGCGCCAACGAACATTGTTCCACTGACTTCCGTGAATGCTACGTAACGTTTTGGTAGAAGGGAGCTCGTAGTTTAGGTACGCATGTGTTTTATCATCACTTCTGAAGCCAAGTAACGGCTCTGATGTCTGTAGGTAGGAATAGTCTAGTCGTAGGTGATAGGTCAAACAGAAGAGAATGGTACAATATTAAGAATAATGAGAAATGCTACAGCAATCAAGAAGAATATTATAAATCCCAAAAGATTTCTTGAAGACGATGTAGAGTTAAATTGTTCTAATTCCAGCATCCCATAGTGATAGCCTGGACATACGTTTTGTGTTGCAGAAAGAAAACGTTCAAATTTTCAACGTTTACAAAATGTACAGTATATAAAATGTAGTTTTAGTTTAGTTTTATAGAATACCTAGTTTTATTGTTGTAGTTTTATTATTATATTGTGTTTAAATGTACATTCTTTATTTTGTCGGACTATAGTTATAGGCTACTTAACCTTTTAACTGCCAACTTTACATACCATTTTGGGACCATTTGGACCCAAATAATAGGGGTTCCATTTTCAATAACTATTTCTTATAGTAGAAGCCCTACGTCATAATCATAATAGAAAGACATCTCCTAAACTTCAAATTTCTGCATCGTTGTCTGTCAGTCGGTCAGTCAGTCGCACAGTATAAAGCATTTTACTAATGTAGATAGATAGATGTAGGTTAAGATATAGTTGTGTAAGGTGGGGGTGTGTAGCTACGTATACGTTACTATTAAATGAATGATTTTAAGGTTAAGCCCTATTCAAACCGGCGCGTTATTCGTACAGCTAAGGGTGGCGATGTACCGCGCGGGATTCCGCCCGGGTATTTTGTATGAAGTTTCGCTCAAGTTTCGCGCTAGCCGCGGAACTTCAATACAAAATACAGCATGGGATCCTGCGCGGTATTTACCGCTACCCACAGCGGTACGAATAATACGCCGGTTTGAATAGGGCTTTAGATTTATTAGAGTCTCATCTGTTGCAATATCTTAATCAACCTTCAATGAGAGATGAATCTACATTCTACTGCCGTAATAAGTAACGGGCAATGCCTTTATTCTTTTAACTACTACCATAATAAAAACTTTACTATGTACTAAAAGCTACTAGCTACACTACCTACTATTTGGACTGTATGTATATTAGCTGCGAAGGCCTATAGATAGTCCAAATGCTCCAGAACACTACCGGTAGGTCGCGTACCCAACATGCTGGCAGCATTGCCTCGTGGAATTGCAATGCTGATTCATTGAGCCAAATACGTATAAGTGCCAGCATTTTAGTCACGCGTCGCATCGACCAGGCGCTCTGATAAACATTGGAAAACGCTATGAACTCCCGGTAATTAAATAGTTATGCCTAAAGCATTAGTTAGCAATATACCTACAACAATGTTCGCTCCAGTCAGTACCTGGATGGGTGCGGCCGCAAAGTATTAGTAGTATAGTACGTACTTTACAAGAAAGCGCCACCGTGCTACCGATGGCACGTTGACCCTGAGATTTACAGCAAATTACGTTTTTTTCTTTCTTTCTTCCTTTCATTGAGCTTTTGGACTATTATAAAATATAATCACTATTAAGTGCTTACAGGTAGGTTAGTAGTTACTTACTGAATGACAACAAGTCATTTTAGATAGCAAACATGCGTCAGGAACAAAATACACCAGCATCAAGCAATCATTTCTAATTCAATCTTAGGCCTAGAGCCATCCCCTAGTGGGAAAGTAGTAAAATCAAGTCCACGTCCCTGTTTTGTTTCTCTAATTTAGCGACTTCTATTCTAGTAGTATTTAAGGTTTATGGGGGCGCCACCGTCGCTGAAGGACGGACATCTTGCAGGATTGGGACCCGGGTTTATGAGCCGGATGTAGGCAGTATTCTGTGCCGGAAGTGAGTTTGAATATTATTAAATGGTGCGGACGTAGTGACGTAGAAAGTGGTTCTTAAGTTTCTCTAGTCTTGATTAAATTGAAAATCCGTTTGTTAGCTGAAACAACAGAAATATTTCTCAAATTTTGGGAGTGATTGAGAGAAAATTGTTTGAAAATGTTCATCGAGTAGCAGAATTTGGACCTGAGTTCAAATTCTGGTGCTTGCTTAATCTCTTCAGGTCAGGCTCTCCTGACTTCCAGGACCAAATTTTGATTCTTTCAACCATCAGCAGAGTGAGAGTACCTACACTGCTAACGGTTGTAAAAACCGATGGCTGCTAAAGTTTTTGCTAATCAACCTTTGTTTGAATACTTTTTAAATACTAACTGGCAGCTCAAGTATGATCTTTTACATAATAAATTAATATAGACTTGGCTTATTAAAAACTTAAAGGTTTGAAAAGAAATAGAACTTCTCTACTACAACAAAATAGAAAAGAAAACTTCGATCAGAGGCATCGATTACACCTGTAAAGAAGAAGCAACAAGAAACTGAGACAGTGGTCAAATGCTATGCCTATAAATTATAAAAACAAAAAAAAAACTTTACCAGGACATCATTTTGTTTTATGTTAATTTTTCTTGTTTTATTAATAATTAAAATTCTAATCTAAATTTCCTCATAAGTTTTCTAAATTCAACGTTTCTAAAAACTCCCTAGGCTCTCCAAAACTGTTGTAGAGTTTATTCTAGAAATTACTTTTTGAACAACGAAAAGAACTTTAGAACTAAGGTAATAAGCTTTGGAGCTTTTCACCAGCTTTTGAAGGTCAGCGAGAAGTTCTAGAAGTGATTACCATTAATACAAGTCCATATCAATTAAGAAAGTTTCAAGTTTCAGCTTAATGAAACGACCAATTTTAGATTAAAAAACGATTGGTACACTTCTTATAATTTAGCCATTTACAAGATCAATTACCTATTACTACTTACAGTGTAATGACTGAAATATTTAGAAGAAAGATTTTACTTATTATCTACCATTTAGATGTGTTTTTGTTTACAGCCAAGAATTTGCTGTTTGTGTCGAAATTACTGTAGGTCATCATCATCATCATCAACAGCCTGAAGACGTCCACTGCTGAACATAGGCCTCCCCCAGAGCACGCCACCTTGAGCGGCTGCTCGCCTCCTGCATCCATCGGCTCCCCGCGGCTTTCACCAGGTCGTCGGTCCACCGAGTGGGGGGCCGGCCTACGCTGCGTCTTCCGGTTCGTGGTCGCCACTCGAGAACCTTTCTTCCCCATCGGTTGTCAGTTCTACGAGCGATGTGGCCTGCCCATTGCCACTTCAACTTACTAACTCTAAGAGCTATATCGGTCACTTTAGTTCTCCTGCGGATCTCCTCGTTCCGGAGCTTATCTCGCAGGGAAACACCGAGCATAGCTCGCTCCATAGCTCGCTGCGCGACTTTGAGCTTACTAATGAGGCCAACAGTAAGAGACCATGTCTCAGTTCCATAAGTCATCACTGGCAACACACACTGATTGAAAACTTTCGTTTTCAGGCTCTGTGGTATTTTGGACGAAAAGATAGGACGAAGCTTCCCGAACGCTGCCCAGCCGAGTTGGATTCTTCGCGCCACCTCTTTGTCGAAGTTGGACCTACCTAATTGGACAATCTGTCCTAGGTAGACATACTTGTCGACAACTTCGAGAGTATCGTTCCCAACAATTACCGGTATAGGTGGAACATGAGCATTAGACATGATCTTTGTCTTGTCCATATTCATCTTAAGACCAACCTGCTGGGAGACTCTACTGAGGTCGTTGAGCATGGTGCTAAGGTCCTCGAGCGATTCCGCCATTATGACTATATCATCGGCAAAACGAAGGTTAGTGATGTACTCGCCATTTATGTTGATGCCAGATCTTTTCCACTCCAAGAGCTTGAAAACATCCTCCAATGCGTTTGTGAACAGTTTCGGAGAAATAACGTCTCCCTGTCTCACGCCTCTTTGCAATGGAATTTGTTCCGTACTCTGGTCCTGTAGTCGGACTGACATAGTGGCCTTACTGTACAAACACTTCAAAACTTCGATATACCTATAGTCAATTTGGCATCGCTGCAAGGACTGCAGCACCGCCCAAGTCTCGATTGAATCGAAGGCTTTCTCATAGTCCACAAACGCTAGGCATAACGGCCGATTATACTCTTCGGTCTTCTGTATAATCTGGCGCAGCGTATGGATGTGGTCTATGGTGCTAAAGCCTTTTCGGAAACCGGCTTGTTCGGGAGGCTGGAATTCATCAAACCTGCGTGCGAGACGATTCGTAATGACTCTCGAAAACAGCTTATACACATGACTCAAGAGCGAGATGGGCCTATTAGTTCTTCAATAAGGTGTTATCGCCTTTTTTGAAGAAGAGCACCACCACGCTCTTGTGCCATGCCTCTGGCGTTATACCTTCAAGGATGACAGAATTAAATAACTTCTGGAGGACTAAAAGTACCGGTCTACCACCCGCTCTCAGAAGTTCGGTCGTAATTCCATCTTCACCTGGTGCCTTGTTGTTTTTAAGCTGTTTGAGGGCCATTCTAATCTCGTACAGGCTGACGTCCGGGATATCTTCGGTATAGTGTCGGACTAACTTGGCTCTGATGTCCTGAGCTGTGTTAGTAGCGGGCTTACGTGTCGAGGTGTATAACTGTCCATAGAAGTTCTCGATCTCTCTCAGAATCTCAGGCTTGGATGAAATGACGCTACCATTTTCGGTCTTCAGTTTTGTCATTTGGTGTTGCCCAATAGACGAATCCTTTGCGAACACTTTAGAGCCTTGGTTCCGCTCAATTGCGGCCTCAATACGTGAAGTACTAAGAGCACGCAAGTCGTGTCGCAAGGAACTCCAGATTCGTCTATTGAGTTCACCGTAGGCTGACATATCAACTGAAGACTGCAGCTTCATTTCGCTCCGGTCGGCCATTAGCTCAAGAGTTTTTTCTGAGAGCTTTTGAGTCTTCTTTCGGCGTTGGGTCTTAAAGAATTTCGATCCAACAGCTTGGACAGTTTCCACCAACCCGTCGTTTAGCTCGTCCACTGTGTTACAGTCGGCTAGGCACTGGAAGCGATTTTGGAGTTCCAGCTGAAAGCCTTCGGGGTTTTGGATTTGGACAGGATTTGGACGGAGCGTAGACTTCACCAGACGTGACCTTTCGAGCTTAACATTGATATTCAATGTGCCTCTAACAATACGGTGATCGCTACCGGTTTTCACCTTGCTGATCACAGAGACATCATCGAATATGTGCTTCTTGGTCGTCATGATGAAGTCTATCTCATTTTTAGTGGAACCGTCGGGACTTATCCACGTCCACTTCCTGGATGGCCGCTTCTCGTAGAAGGAGTTCATCATAAAGAGTCCCTCCTTCTCCATGAAGTCAGCCAGCCTCTGTCCTCGAGGGTTCCGCTGCCCGTATCCAAATGGCCCCACTCTCAGCTCATCGCTATTCCTTGTGCCCAACTTCGCATTGAAGTCTCCCATCACAACGGTGAAGTATGTTTCGGAAGTATGCATGGCTTCGGATATGTCCTCATACATAGCTTCTACTTCATCGTCTGAGTGTGCCGATGTCGGCGCGTATACCTGTATAACCTTCAACGAATACCGTTTGGTTATTCGGAGTACCAGGTACGCTACCCTGGCCGACACACTGTCGACTTTGACCACGTTGTTGACGAGAGACTTGCGGACGAGAAACCCGACACCCCCTTGGGAGAGTTGGTCTCCCTCCCGGTAGAAGAATAAGTTACCGGAATTTAGGATTATCGTGTCCTGTCCCTGTCTTCGGACTTCTGACAATCCCATTACATCCCAGCGTAACTTATCCATCTCCGCCTCTAGCTCGACCATCCTTTCGTCAGCCTTCAGTGTGCGCACGTTATGTGTTGCCAGGGCCAGGGGTCGTCGTTGGGGTTGGTAGCCGGGCGTCTGCCGGGGATTCTTCGCACCCCTTGCCCTGCCGTTACCGTGGCCGCTACCGTAGCCACGGGATAGCAGAGCTGCCGGGGACTGGGGGCCGTTTTTATTTGTGCTTGTCATTAGGGGGGGGGGTTTGCCATAATCACCACGCTTGGCAGGCGGCTTGGCGATCGCAGTAGGTGAAGATTGATTGCCACCAAGACCGAGGGGAACGCTGCGACCCATTCCCTGGATATTCCCTTAGCCGCCTTCTACGGCACCCACGGGAAGAGATGGGGTGGTCCTATTCGTAACCGGGACCACACGGGAAACTACTGTAGGTATTTGGCAGAATTTTATTTTCGATAAATTGGGCTTAAGCAAACAATTTTGCGTATACAATAAAATTAAAACATAAGTACAAAAGGGAATGTTATTTTTTAACCATTATTAAAATAAACCCTTTAATATTATTGTTTTCAACTTTTTTTTTTTTTTTTTTTATATAACATGGATGGACAAACAAGCTGACGGCAAGTTTTCAACTGTATCAACAATTAAAAATAATAATATTTGATTTATTGATCTACTAATTTGTGGAGTGCAATATTGTACATTTCAGTCTATCTAACCATTTTAATACTAACCCAAATTAATAGGTAGTACCTATTAATTTACCTTTCAAGTTACCTTGGTATTGTACTGGGTGGCGCAAAAGTACTGGCACTAAAGAAAATACTTTTATTTTTTTTATATGACATTTTCTGTCATTCTGTTGTTGAAAATTGTGTAGTGAACAAATGTAAAATACACTGAAAATAAACATGGACCGTTTTACTCCCCAAGAACGTGGAATAATTGTGTCAATGTTCTTACGGAATAATTCATCAGTGATAAGAACACAACGTGAATTTCGTCGACGATTTCCCCACCGTCCGGCACCGATTGGTCGCACAATTCGACGCTTTGCCACACGCCTTGAAGCAACTGGCTCAACATTGGATAGACCTAAGTCTGGGAGACCAAGAACAGGCCGTTCAGCTGAAAATATCGATGCTGTGCGCGAAGATGTGGAAGAGTGTCCAGAAACATCAACGAGGCGACGTGCCACGCAATTGGGCATTTCCAGACGGACCCTGCAGCGTATTTTGGTGAAAGACTTAAAGATGTTCCCGTATAAAACTCAAATGACTCATCAACTGCTGCCTGCTGACCACCGAGCTCGTCTAGATTACTGCCAGCGCGTCATAAACCTCAACCTTGAAGAGGATGATTTTCCTTCAAAATTGGTTATGAGTGACGAAGCGCATTTCCATCTCTCAGGGCATGTCAATAAGCAGAATACTCGGTTCTGGGGCACTGATAATCCGCGCATTATTCAAGAAACACCTCTACACCCACTAAAAGTTACTGTATGGTGTGGCATCTGTGTTGACAGAGTGATCGGACCCTATTTTTTCGAAGACGCTGGAGGCAATGCGATAACTGTCACTGGAGAACGCTACAGAACCATGTTACGTGAGTTTTTGATACCCAGTTTGGACGAATTGGGGCTGGAGCACATCTGGTTTCAACAAGACGGCGCTACGGCACACACAGCGCGCGACACTATGGACTTAGTGAGGGACGCTTTTCCAAGCCGAGTTATCTCTCGTTTTGGCGATTTGCCTTGGCCTGCAAGATCACCCGATCTGACCAGTCCAGACTTCTTTCTTTGGGGTTTTTTGAAATCTCGGGTGTATGTGAACAAGCCACAGACTCTCGCAGCTCTAAAAGAAAACATTCGTCAAGAAATAACGAACATATCGCAGGAAGTGTTACGGCAAGTTATGCAAAATGTCATAAATAGGGCTCAAATGTGTATCAACTCTGGAGGTCACCATTTAAAAGACATCATCTTTAAATCCTAATGGTACGAAATTTAATGGCACAAATATACATTTAAAAAAACCTAAATCTAGTTTTCTAATTTAGAAAAAATGTTATAGCTGAACCAAATAGGGTCTTTACTTTTGCGCCACCCAGTATTAGTAATTGTTATCAAAAACTAAAAGCTTTTATATGGAGACGAACGACATGACGATGAACGATGATGATGTTAAGTGTCACGACCGTCCGACCCGAAACACTTGTATACCATCCGGTCGGTTTGGTCCACTTCTTTAATTGACCATTTCCGAAATTGTCCTCTTCCTAATTTATCCACCTTTTTCTAAATTTTGACACTTCAAATTCTAATTTGCCCACTTCCTAAAGACAGTGTCAATTCCCCATTCGTGTAATTCTTATTTAGTTTTTTTCTAACTTATCTACTTTCTATTCCTATAGGCAAAGTGTGCCACTTGGGACTCTATATAATAAAGTTCCACTGAACTGAGCACGTACGCTATTAACATCAGCACAGGCTATAATGAATTCTAGACTGTAAGATCAAATCAAAGGGTATCATATCAAGTGATGTTACTATAGTACCTAGTGCTTTCCGAACCGGAACACGATGAATCAGCAGCTAATCCGTTTGAAATGTAATGTTTCCTTTGACATCCGTAGATCGTGTGAGAGCAAACAAGATTAGGTACTAAAAGGGCTGCCTGAGAGCCGTGGCATGCCGCGCCATGCCGGTCGGCCAATCTGCCAGTCGGCCAGTCGGCCAGTCGACTCACGTCTTCACTACTCGTTAGAGAGTGCAAAGTGTCCGCCCTGTCCGGACCTTTCACTAATGCAATTTACTACGTTTTCCTTCAGCTGAGGACTGAGGAAGTAGAATGTTTAATGATAAATTAAATTGTATTTCTTTATTATTTAGTCTAAGTTTTATTATTCATCAAAATATAATCATTATATCCGACAATAAATCTACAAAATTCAACCAATCAAAACTTTAACTACAATAATTTGAACCAAAGCTGTATTTTCTCACAGAATGTCTCATTACATAAGAGAGCTTTTGGAGATGATTTATGAAGTATATAAAATAACAAACATGAATCAGTAAATAATTTCACTACACAAAAACGCATAAGCAGCAAAATACGTGATTACTTTCTGCCACATAACCTGTAAATAATGACTATACTAAAAAAATCAATTTGTCTAGCGCTTCGTGAAAAACTGATTTTTTAGATTTTTTTTTATTTAGACTTGTTTGTCAATTCTGTCTCATAGTATTACATGATCTTACACTCTTATTATGTCACGTACAACGTACATGTCTGCAATATAAAACACGCGTTTAAATTACACCTGCGCTGATACTTCGCCGTCTAAGCTAAGGAGTCAGTAAGTCAAGTAATGACAAATGAAACTCCATTAAAGTTTAATTGCAGTAAAATGAAAGATATTACACGAAAGCTCAAGAAAGACAGCACGATCTAAACTGGTTAGTGTCCAATCAGGTTACCCTGGCTCAGTCTAGACTCTAGACGAAGAACGCGTGATAGATTATATCAGTACTGCAATCTACTGAGATTTATTGCCTAGGAGCATTACTAAAGACTGTGTTTTGGGGACGCTATGCGACCAGCTGTGACCTTCATGACTGTGTATGGGATCAAACAGACTTGACCCTTGTCTCCTTGTCACAACGTCTTTTAAAAGCCATGTTTTATTTACATGATGCGTCATTTTTTAGCCCCCGAGCAAACATAGAGGTGATATAAGTTTCACGCATTTAGCTGTGTGTCTTTCTGTAGGACCGTAGCTCCTCGGATGAACAGGTTTAAATTTTTCTTTCATCAGCAACAGCCTGAAGACGTCCACTGCTAATCAAATGCCTCCCCCAGAGAGCGCCACTTTGAGCGTCTGCCTGCGGTTTTCATCAGATCGTTGGTCCACCTAATGGAGGGAAATCTTTGTTTCCTGTTTTGAAAAAAACTTGATCGGGAGTTTTCTTAGCTACGATTCAAGAAAATCTGTTCAGGTGTTTCAAGATTATCAGCTCTTTGTAGTTGATAAAAAAACAGATATTTTCGGAAGTATAAATCACGTTTTTCGAATTCCTCTCATTGGAACCACATGGTAAACAGTATCATCTTAGACGAATTCTAATCGAATTTGATACGAAAGTTTCACGAATATAATCAAATCCAAATCAAATCAATTTTTATTGCTTATAGGCTGTTTTTAGCACTTTTACAACATTGAGTAGTGACTATTTGGTTTCCTTTGCAAGCCAAGATGATACCCGCTTCGACAGGTCGCCTCTGAATTGCCCTCGAAATTGTCCTCGGACAATCGTCTCACAGTATCCGTATCTTTTATTATCCGGCTCGTCCAGGACGGATCCCGGATTGTGTTTAATTTGAGTCAGTGCGGGACAATCAGTTCTCAGATTAGAGGGCGGGATAAAAATACAAACAAACAAACCGAGACAAAGGCGTGACGAGGGTGGAGGAAAGACCCTTATCTGGGCCTCATAGCCTCCAGCGTCCGACTTTGTTCAATTGTCAAAGAAAAACCGCTTCACACCGCGCTGTTAGATGCACAACCGGCGGCTCCTACATTATTTACGTATAGAAAACAGTGGAAGGTAGTTTTTTTATGGAACAATGGGCGAGATAAATTATTTACAGAGCCGTGAGGGTGAGAGCGCTTGCGGACAGAACTGAGGACCAAATTGGACTTCAAAAATGTAAGCGATTCCGTTCTAGTCGCAGGAAAAAGTGGATAAATAAAAAAGACAAAGACCTTATTGAATTTCGAGATTTTTATCGTGACTGGAATCATTTCTGAGTTCCCGACGAGGCGCAGTTACATATAGTACCGTGTTCATGGACAGATTAAAGAATACAGGTGGATGATAAAAAGTTAGGAATATTAGGAGCAGACGCGTCTATTTAAGTATACCCCTTTCTCAGTATTTCACTCGCGGAAGTAACGGGTATCATCGTAAGTCCCAATAGACCACACTCACTGAATCACTGCATGTAGTATTTGTATCACATTATGAAATGCGTAAAATAGTGTTTTATGTTTGAAGTTCCAAATAATAATAGAAAAAAAATAACTCTTTAGTCTTAGGTTCATAGTCCGAACGGTCAAGAAATGGAATGCTCTTCCAGCAACAGTGTTTTCTCCTGGGTATAACCTAGGTCTCTTCAAGCCAAGAGTGAATGGGCATCTGTTGGGCAAACGTGCTTCACCTTAGACAACATCGTCACTTTCCATCAGGTGAGTTGTTGTCAAACGTATGCCCATTTTAGCATAAAAAATGTAAAAAATAACTCTTTACCAAGCTACCTACTGCGAGGTTAATTATTTATAAAAGTTACTTTTATAGGTGGAAACTTGTAATTGGCCTACTTTCTTTTATTGTTTACTTTTTTTACTGTTCATTTGGCTGTAAGTTTTCCTATGATGAATAAATAAATAATAAATAATATATTTATTGTAAGCTTCAGGCCTATAAGTGAACATGCTGACTATCATAAATAAACTAGTAATAAATGTAACTTAGGTAAATTATTAACTGATCGGTCAATTAAGCCTTAACTATTGACCATTAAGTTAGAACTTTAAACCATTGGTTAACCTTAACTACATATCTAAAACCCACCCTAAGACGCGTGATGTAAGTACACTTCTTGGACCACCATTTTTTTCATTGAAGTCGTAGGTACATGACAACATTGACAAACATTCGATAACAGCCCTTGTATTTATTTTTGCGGTAAGTAGAGATGCTTCCGCGAAAAACCGTTTGTCTCTATTGTTGCTTTGATCTGAATATCTTTAGAATTCACTCGATATACAATATACACGTAATACTGTTATCTTTAGCCATAAAGAAGAATTCAAAGTATCTTCCAATATTTTCGAGGTAATCGTCCTCGATACGAATATGGCCTTTATTTCATATACCTACCAAATGTGATTTTATTACGTGTATCGATGTAATCCGTTCAGTGGCTCGGAAGAGAGGGGGTTGATCGTCTAGACAACCCAAACCAGGCGCGGAAGTAAATATAAATTCGTGAAATTTCAGAAAAAGATTTGTATAAGTATCTGTTGCAGCGTTTTTGCTTGATTTAAAATGGATGCAAATTCAATATACTGTTTATGAATGTTATTTTTACCATTCGGTTTTTTGACGCTAGTGGCATTTCGACAGCCTCTGTGGTGTGGTGGTTGAGCAGGTCGGCTCATAACCCGGAGGCGGCGGGTTCAATTCCCGCAACAGGACAATTATTTGTGTAAGAATAAAAAAAGCGCAAATACTTGTGCTGTGTCTGGGTGTTGTGGGACCACGGTCCTCGTAGTTCCTGGGTCCCTAGATACATGGAGTCCTAGTTAGGGTCCAGGTTCTATGTGTGTGATCGTGGGGCGTTATTATTTATATTTAATATTTATTTATTGAGATATTTTAGAAAATACATTGTTACAATAAGTAGAGATTTTATCAGGTATGTATAATTTAACTAACGGTTCTTTCACTTCAAAGTTATTACACCCATGAATCCCATGATAAGAAAGCTCCCCTTGTCCGCGTATCATATAAAGTAGTACTTTAAATTTATATAACATAAATAACAAACATGATCTTGTGTAATAAATAAACAATATGTTCATAAATGTAATATTTATAAAATTGGTATACCCCAATTACATACATACATTATACATACCTACTTGGAATAAAATGCCAACAACATAAACTTTAAAAATATTTATTTTGAAAGGAAAGTGACCTATTTAACAACGATACCCAGCAACAAGCGACCAAGTTAAAATTAACCGGAAAACAGTAAGTAGCGTAAGTTACCCCAAGTTACCCCAACTTGGAGTAGTTGCAAAGTTTCCACGCCAAAGGATAGTAGGGCCTACTGACCAGCTTCTGGGGAGAACACAGGAGCTAATTGAAATAACTCAAGTTTAATTGGAAATTATGTTATACCATGTTATGGTAGATACCTATATGTATGTTATGTGTTATGTATAGTGTAGTATAATAATTATGTTATGTGTTATAATAATAATATGATAATGATAATGGTAATTAGGTATGTTACATCATTCTTTGTTTTAGGTTCTATGACTGAGGCACGCGGCCATCACGTGCGTGCATATCACTTCGCAAGTGCTTTTTAGATGAAAAACCTATTTGAATCTATTTAAAATTCAAAAGTGCTAATTTAGGTATAGTTTAAGTACTGTTAGAATGATGCTCAGTCATCAATAGGTGTTCAATTCACGAAATTACCATTTTATGGATGAATTGATTTACGCGACGGTGCTTATCTCCAGCATATAATGTGTTATATGCATACTTACCAGACGATTTTGTCCACTGTTTGTAGACAAAGGCTTCTAGTGCTAGTACGCTCTCATCAAGTCATCCTAAACTCATCTTCAGGTTTCTGCATCCAGTGTCTACCAGTCACTTTGCGTAAATTATTGTCAATACCTGGCTACGAGAATACAGTCCGATTTCATTCACATAATTAAACGCTATCAAATTAGACTAGATTCGTGTGGAGCGAAATGATATCGTGATCATCATTAATGGTTATACTTAGTTCCATATATTTTGTAATGGCTGCAAAACTTTGAGACCCCGTTGCCAATATTTACAAATCCCCGATCTTAAAGCTAAGTTAAATTCATATCCCAGTTTTCATTGGACTTTAGTCCACATAGAAAATGAATCTATCTGATAAAAACTGCAAGTTGACTCGTAAAGAGCATCCGGGCGACTGAATCAGATTTCCGGCTAAATCGAGATGAAGATATTGAATTTTTAGTGAAATAGCTTTTCAATTTAAACGTTCCTTTTATTAGAATAGTCGAAGTGTTGGTACTGAATACTAAATGAGTTTTATAAAATCATAATTCAATTCATTTTATGTAAATGTAAATAATGTTTTTAAATGTTTTTAGTTGTAAATTTTATATTTTTTTTTATGTTTTTGTCAGTTATACATCACTTCACTTCCTTTATCAAATAATAAATATTCATTTTGCTATTTATACTATAAATAGTTAACATACAGCCTGAAAGGAGACAAAATCGAACAAAATTTTCCTAAATTGAAAGTCTTTTAAGGGAAAATGAAAGTACAACCGCTTCTTGACCTTGTATTACAGGTTTTTATCTATCCTTATGCACCAGTAACTATGGCCATTGTAATGATGCAATGAAAGGAATTTGTTTGACAGCCCGCCACCTAGAAGACAAGTTTGTGAAAGTTGTGGGAAGTCATTGAATTCAGTCGTCTCCAAGGTTCGTTGTATTCTGAACTAAAACTAATAAAACTAAGTTATTCTCAACTCATTTAACTAATTACCGCAGCTTGAATTTAACAAATTGAGCTATTCAATCCAACTTCAGTTTAGCCCTTTAGTATCAAAGTTTAGACGTGAAAGCTAGAAACACGTGAACTTAGTACTCAGTCCATTCGCGACTTGGCTAAGTTTCAATGCTTTTCTACGAAGTTTTTCTAGCCATGTCGTGGTTCACCATAATAAACTTTAAAAGTAGCCAGATAAGCCTCATGTCGCCTTCCGTATTGTAAAAAACATAATGGGTTGTATAATTTATAAAAGTAATTTAACTTTGTAATTAAAACATATAAAATGCAATAAAATGCTTGTCCTTTTTTCAGTGGTGTAAATATACAAAACGGTATCATGACAGAGCACAATGAAATGTGTTCGCGTGTCGAACATATATAAATATTTGCAATTATAATGATGCAAGCGTTCCAGTGTGTTTAATTATTCAATAGCTATATTCGTAGAGATAAGCTAATACAAGATCATACCTTCTGATCTTTCTTAGAGCCACTCACAAAATATGGCAAAAGTTTCAGACCCGCTAATTTTGCTGCGAAAAATTCTGGCAGCAAATGAAATTTTCATCCCCTAAAAACTGGCTCGAAAAGGCTTTAAACAAAACACCTCTGAAGTATGCCCTGGCCGTATCTTATACTCTTTGGGTTATAATGAGGAGCGTAGGAACGCGCCCCACTTTCCGAGGGTTGAAACCTCATTTGTATTTAGAAGATAATGTCAAAACAAAGACGTCTTCAGAGCAGCTCTGAAATTCATGGAAAAGCCCAGCTTTAAGAGTTTTAGTGCCCCTACTACGGTGGGCTGAAACATTGCCCAATACTCTTAAATTCTTACTAATAAGGGTCAGCTTACAAGTATCCTTTTCACTAGAAAGTTTTATATCATTATGAATGTAGGTGAGAAAGTACTTGTTTAATAGTATTTATTTTCAGCTGTAGATCTATTCGGTATTGAACATTATTTTATTATTTGATCATTTAAATGGCTTCACAAATTGATTATTCTAAATATCAAATACCTTGTACATACGTAATATATTCTATTCTCAAATACGTTTGAACAAAAAGTGTATTGAAGTAACATCAGGTTTTGATCCGTAGTAAAGGTAACAACGGTTAAAAACTCTAACAAATGACCATTAGTTTGGTAATGATGCGTTGGTGGAAGCTAAGCTCCACAGTTTAGAGCACCGACGTAAAGTGGCCAGTTTATTGGTTTTTTATAGACTGCATTTTGGAGAGTGTGCGAAGGAATTACACGATCTTATTCCTCCATCTCCCTTCTTTCATCGGACATCAAGACGCACAAAAACGTTCGACCGCATCATCACTTCTCACCAGGTGAGATTGTTGTCAAACGCTAGCCTAGTCAAACATGAAAAAAAAAACACGGCACCCATATTTATATGGTTGGAATTCCATCAACCCGTGCTAAGCGTTTTGCTATGCACTTTATAGTGCGAACAGCCAATGAGTGGAACACCTTGCCGGAGTCCTTGTTTCCACCTAACTATGACCTGGGAGTCTTCAAGACGAGAGTGAACAGGTTCATCTTCAGGTAACATCTTCTGAGCAATCATACACCATCGTACACTGCGTCATCACTTTCCATTAGGTAGGCAGGTATCAAATGCTTTGAATATAAACTATTTAAAGAAAAACCCCCCTTAGTTTGATTTTTTTGACCGGCTCTATAACACGGTCACCTATATTAACTTTTCGGCCACAAACATGTCGTGTAGGCTTTGCAAATAAAATATTCAATGGTAAGGGACGAGCAGGCCTCGTCCTATAACTCTCCGCCGTCAGAAAAACGAACTCTACGAAAGCTCTACATTTACTATCTCTACCGATTTAGGAGCGGGACACAGTAACCTGGGAGCTATAACTTTTGGGAATTAAGGTTCCAGCTGTAGGTTATTCTTGATAATGGTAGACCAATAGAGTTATCCATTTTATTAAGTGAAATTCAGGTAACACGAATGTAAAGGAGTTGGGAATGTTTTATATGGAGCACTGCATACTAAAGGATTATTAATGTAGAAATAACTGTTACTGCTTACTTTGGATGTTGGGCTTATTGCTTTAGTAACGTTACATGAGGAACAGTTGAATCGGAATCATCGTTGTTCCTTTTGTATTGATTAATGATTTTAGGTTGAAATATCACTAGTGAACATGATTAAGGCGAAGGGTAGGGCAAACGAGGTGTTTTTGGCAGGTTTCCTGGCGTAATTAGGGCATGTGGAGCTATATCATGTAATTCATTTCGTTAAGTCTTTTGCGATGTCCGCAAATAAAAGATTAATAAATTATATTTAAAAAAAGAAGATAAATAAATATGGCTCTGTAGAAAAAAATCACAAACCTCCCTCAAAAAATTTTAATGTTCCAGTTTTACTGAGTTTCTATCAAATATATTTTTACAAAGAAAAAACTAGTGTATTCCCAACAAACATTGAGACGTCGTGATGACTAAATAACTTTGAAAAATACTATATAAAAATAGATATTAATTACAAAGCCGTCAAAATCAGTCATTTCTTGCGTTGTCTTTATCGTAAGCGCCGCGCTGAAGTGCAGACTGAATTGCTATTTAAGATTACGATATTAATAAGGTCGATGTTTCTTTGAAAGAATTTGGACCTGCTATCTGGCCCTACCCTTCACCTTAAGTGACTTTATTTGAAACGATAGAGTTGCTCTGTGGTTTCACATACAACTTACCAGTTTTCCCGAGGAGCTCTCAATTTACCGGGATAAAAAGTTTTTCATATTGATCCCGGTATTACTTATAAGTAATCCGTAGGTATGCACAATTTCATCCAAAATGGATCAAAAAAAAAAAGATAGAAAAAAGTGTTTATTTGTTCAAACAAATTGTAACTATTTATAAGTCAATAGCTCCTAAACAGACAAAGTTTACCTTTTGGTGCGAGAGCCCACTGCACAAATACCTACGTCATCGAGTACCCCAATAGGCTATCATTAGATCGTTAACCGACATCTAAATATGTAAAAAAAATCAGGTCTGCCAGTTCCGATCCTGCCGGGTCATGGAAATAATTGAAATTTTTTGACGTATTTTTTTTGACAAAATTTACCCGAATGGAAGTTCTGGCAACAGTTACCCATTGATTAGTTATGTAAAAAAAATTGGTCTGCCATTGCGCACCCTGCCGGAAGTACCTGGCAGACCTCTAAGAATTTGCCCTTCACACTCTTTACCTACCTCAGCGAATACCCCGATGAAGCCTACGCCTGATAATAGCCAAGGTGACCCTGATAATAGATTAAAAGGTCTGCCAGGTCTAAACTTGGCGAAACTTAGTATTCAAGGCATTTGAAGTTTGTGGAGGTGGATTATTTCCATGACCCGGCAGGATCGGAACTGGCAGACCTGTTTTTTTTTATATGTTTATGTGTCGGTTAACGATCTAAAGATAGCTTATTGGGGTAGTCGATGACGTAGGTTTTTTTGCAGTGGGCTCTCGCACCATTTATAATTAACTAGTGATAACCAGTCTGTATGCGAGTTAAGTGGTAAATTAGCAAAAACTTTACTCTTCATTACCAATTCTCCTCAAATGACGTGCGCCACACAATCGAACAGTTTCTTAGAAAGAAAGATATTTATAAAATACACACAATAATTATGTATCCCACAGCCACAAATTGGTCTTAAACTCACTTATCTATCGCCGTTTCTATCATAGCACAGATAACATAATCTATACTTACAATAAAACTGTAACAGGGTCAATTCTGTACATTAAAGATATTTTGAAAATTTTTGTTGGAGGGCTCTCTATAATCGATACTAAAGTCAAAACTATAATTTTTTTCATTTTTGTCTGTCTGTCTGTCCATCTGTCTGTATCTTGGTTGAGCATCACGCCGAAGCTACTGAATAGATTCAAATGCAACTTGGCATGATTTGAGTTCATATTACGACGTAGGCTATAGGATACTTTTAATCCCGAAATTCAGCACGGGTTCCGCGGGAGAGGGGATGAAAGTAAAAATATGTACTTATTTTTAATTCATTAACGCGTGGTCCGATATCATTCTTTGTTTTTTTTTTGTTGGAAAGTGGGTGTTTTAAATATTGTCCCGTAAATATTTCAAGGTCGTCGGTTTTGTGGTTCAGAAATTACAGACATTCAACCTTCAGTATAAGCCACTCCTATCCTGTATGTACTATGGGAAATAGAGAAGGGAAAAGGATGAATGGATGAAGGGCACCGTTTCATGCATTCATCCTTTTCCCTTATCTTTTCCCCTCTTCCTTCTTTCATCCTTTAGACTGAGATATGGCGTAAAACTAATTAACCCGTGCGAAGCCGGAGCGGGTCAGCTAGTACTTAATATATAATCATAGTTTATTTAACTATGCCTCTAATTATAACGTACATAACCCACCATCGTACCGGGATAACATAAAGCCCAGTAAGCCATGTACCTACATACATACCTATCTACTACACGCCGGCACGATATGAGTAATGTTGCCAGCCTGGCCTAGTCGTAAGAGGCGTACAAAACCTCCACCGCGTTTCTCGTAACGGTTACTGCTTTCAATAAAACTTTTTCCCACCTCCGCTAAAATAATAATCCCGCTGAAGCCCGGAGCGTGCGTGTGTGAATATTGAGCTAAAAAAGCGAGCTTTAAATACTGTAATTTATTCAAGTTTTTTTTTAAATGAAAGGCATGACGAGCTGGTCATTCGAATGCTTTTAAGCGTCACCGCCACCTTTAACAGTTGCAGTGTCACTCAGAAATCAAATCAAATCAGTGTTTTATTGCAAATAGGCTATTCAAGTATTATTCATAGCACTTTTACAAGTCAAATGAGATGGGTACTTAAAATAATTAAATTAAATTATTGTAGATACTGAGCATATAAACTAACAAAGGACGTAATGTCAAAAATTGTATATAGCAAGCCTATTACAATAATGTCAGTTTTAAAAAAAAGTTCTCTCTTCCACTACAAGTGCAAGCAATCCAGCACTATGCAGAATATTAGATAACTTCGATTACACCTGTAAAGAAGAAGCTACAAGAAACTTTACAGTGACGTCAATTTTTTTTTTTACTAAGTGTGTTTTGCATTATTTTTACTTTTTACTTAAATTATTACTATTGAAAATACTAAAAAGTGCCTACATCAGAACTCCAAAGACTGCTTGCGCACTACTGCTTGGTGAACTTTACGAGTTTTGCAGAAAATTCTTACCAGTATTATCTTGTATGTGTAACACGTTCTATAGATTAGTATAATAGGTACCTTTTCTCTATGCTAAGCTAGGTCACCTACGTTGGCGGTGTCAACGTATTTAAATTTGTTTTAGGTAGTCTCTGGCTAACCCACTAATTAACCTACATGCGGGAGACCAAATGTATTTAGCCCACCTCACAACATAATGTGAGGTTTTTATGAAAATGAGAAATACCTGTTTAAATTATATTAACTAACTAAATATAATACCCGTTTTAAAAAGGGGGTTAAATCAACTTCAATCACCTTAATGTATGTACACAGATATACTTGGGTGATATTATCATCTAGGTATATATTTTTTTCCAGTTATTTTGATTTAAGAACCACTACTACCATACTAGTTGAAGTGGCAATGGGCAGGCCACATCGCTCGTAGAACTGACAACCGATGGCGAAGAAAGGTACTCGAGTCATGACCACGAACCGGAAGACACAGCGTAGGCCCCCCAGGCCCTCACTCGGTGGACCGACGATCTGGTGAAAACCGCAGGAGTCGATGGATGCAGGAACGAGCAGCCGCTCAAAGTGGTGCTCTCTGGCGGAGGCCTATGTTTAGCAGTGGACTTTTTAGGCTGTTGATGATGATGATGATGAACCATACTGCTGAACTGATCTTGATGAAATGTCTATGGGGCCAATCTGAAAGTATATCCTTTCAAATAAAAAATAATTTTCCAAATCGATCAGTAAATGACGGAGATCTGAAGTAACAAATATTAAAAAAAACAACCTAACTGAGAACCTCCATCTTTGTTAAAATCGGTTGAAAATAAAAGGAAACAGTAATATGCAGTAAATAAGCTGGATTATTACGTTTACGTGTTACAAGAATGATATATTATTGTACAAGACAACTCTACAATTATTTATGTGCAGGAAAGATAACCTAGATTTATTAGCTACCTGTTATATTGAGAAGTCACTCCATGTAGGTACTACGTGAAGCTAAACGACGCGATAGCTGAACGCCTTCTAGAATATCTCCATTGAACGCCTTTGAGTATATGAAATGTAAATACAACAAAAACTTTCAAAGTAATTGAGTGCCTAAACGCATAGAAAACAAATGTTTGATTCAGCGTAAGCCTTCAGCTAAGGTAACCATTTCCTGGCGTCATTAAGTCAGCCTTCCCCAGTATATGTATTCCATCCCTTCATAAATATTAATACATCATTTGATCCACGTATCCCAACAAATGGAGGCAGGAAGTGAGCCCGAGATAAATCTATCGAGCCATTAGGTAGTTACTGCTAATCGCTACCATCAAATGCATAGTCGATCTTCCTCTTTGACCAATATTTTATGCATGCTCATTTTAAGCTGTGGCTATAAATTATAAATATTTATTATTATTATTTGTATAGCACATTGCCTGCTTTTTCAGTGACTTTGAAAATAATCTGTGGGTATAATAGGTATTAAAGATAGCATAATGGTCAAAGAAAAACTGCGTGGTGAGTTGGATGGTGTAAGGTCCCCAGAATACTGGAAGCATTACCTCGCTGAATAAGAGGACTGAGCTTCTGAGCGATGTGCCAGCTATGGGATCCCCCTAGGCGAGGACCAATCTAGTAAAAATTTGATTGCAGAAACTATCCAAAACTTGATTTTACTAACGGAGCTAAAATGCACTTTTATGCTCCAAGACAAGATTTCGGAAAACAAATATTATTCGGGTATCTATCTAAACGAGATCGAGATCCGTGAAAGTATTTTTTTTCACCTGTCCTTAAACTGGATTCCTGCATCACTTTACTGTTAATATGTGTAGGTTGGCATCCTATTTATTATTTTAAAACGTAGCACTGTAAATTTTCCACAAAATCCTTTCTATTCCACAAGGAAGCGAGCACTAAGGTGTGAAAATGAAGGCTAAGTGGGCCTCATATCCGCTGCTGGCACGACAACGACCTAAATACCTAGCTATTCTAGAGAAACACCTAGCGTGACGGTGCCTAGGCATGCGGGGTAAATCTAGTTATGCTGGGTAAATATCTAGGTATGCTGGGTAAATTACTAAAAACCCTCGCTGCGAATCGGCTACCGTGGCACTTTTTATAATGGTTTTATTTCTCTTGGTTTTGTCTCTGGGGTTCAAATTATTTTTACAGTATTTGAGCCGCTATTTTCGTAGCTTGTATCACCAACTTTTGTGGTGCAGCGGCAAAAAAATAATTTCTATAACGTGAGAGAGTGAGGTTGCTTGATGCGAAATAAGCAAAATTTTGTAGAAATCTACTCACTTTGCTAGTTTTTTGCTAAGAGAGTAATATTAGTAATATTCTTTATCACCAATTATAATCAAAAATGTATGTCTACGCTACAGATACTTCTTGTTATTTATTGAAGCAGAATGTTCTGTAACATAACAATACAATATGATGGATTCCCGGTAAGTAGGTATATTTACAGTAAACATTTATTTTATATATCAAGTATATTTTTATAAAGATTTATATCCGTTCTCTGATTTCATTATACGGTGTGTTGATGTTTTTTGAGTTGATTTGATGTTTCAATAGATGTAATTGTTGTGGTATAATTGACGGTAATTTATAAACAAACAAACATCAGCATATTTTTGATGCCACAGCATAAAGTATAGTATGCTTCACTAAGTATGTCAGCGTGGATTTGTCTGTAGTCAGACCTTAGTCGACTAGACGAGACAACGACCACACAAGTTCGACATCGACACAGTCGACCCAGCCGCCACGGGCCCGGCACGGGATGTTTGCTGCAATCAGCCCCCGTGTCAGGGCACAATTTATATGGTAAACCGCTTGAATATGCAAGGAGACGTTTGCTTAGTTTGCTAGATGCGAGATGTAAATGCAAGGAGTGGGTGTTATCGCGTAAATAAACTTCGGTTTGTACCGCCGTGTGTTCTAATATGCATATGAAATGTATAACATGAATACTAATTTATGCAACACAATTCAACCATACATTGTGTACTGTTTCTGAAATAAGACGAAGACGTGAAGTTTACAGGTGAACTTTGAGAAACGTTGCAACAGTTTTATCAATCCCAGTTTTGTATTACAGCCCATAAAAATTTCACTATTATTGGATTCCGTCGCTTCAGTTGTAGGTACATTGAGATTTCTAGGATTTTATAGGACCATTATAAGACAATGTGAGAGCAGCAAGTATCTATACCTTGTACACGCCTGTTTTACTACTATCAGATGGAATAGCGTTACTGTCATGCCATTTTGAATTGACATTGAAACTGTCATGGTTACTAACTTTTCCATAATATTGTTTTAGTGGAATATAATTACCATGTAATTTTCTTTAAAGTTGCCGACATCTCCTCGCTGTTGCAAGCACTTTGATCACGCCCAAACAAATAAATTACATGGTACCTAAACGTCCGGTTAATAAACAATATTATAGAAAACAGTAATCCTTAAAAATATTGGTATCGGTCGCACCATTTTTTTGTTTATTATTTAACTACTTATTATGGCCAAGACCCACTCTACCAATAACCCACCATCTTAATAAGTTCATTGATTATTGTCATTGCAACCAATTCCAAAGGCGGCTAGTTCCGACAACGATTGCTAACAGTGAAGCCATGCATGTCAAACATCGGTTGCATGCGCATACCTATTCTATTTAACTGCGCGTTATCGCACGGTCATGCCCTATTATACGGCGAAGTTATACGCTACGGCTATGGCATTGTTGAACGATGAAGTTCTGTGGTGCAATTTTGTTTTCATCCATGTTGTATTATGATTACAACTATATGCCGTTTTCACACGCAAGGGCGAGTCAAACCGTTGTATTGCTATTGTAATAGAATTATCTACTTTTAAATAAATAACGGCGTATTAAATTGAATCCACGCGTATCGTTGTTGATAGATCTTAGATGAGTAATGTGCTTGATGATTTTTTATCGCTATAGGTATAGAGGGATAGAAAACAATTTTATTGCACAGGAATAAAACAAGTGCATAAAAAGCAAAAAAGGAAATGCAAAGCAAAGTTAATGTAAGTAGCACTTTCTTCCAGTTAACCTTTGTGTAGTATGAAACAGTGGTAGTTCTGGTTGAAAACAGTGAAAGGAAAACTATTCAATTAATAGCTATACCTGTAGGCTGTAATAATACGGCTAGTTTTGGTGTAAGACGCAATTAACATAATTATTTCAATTCATTTCCATTATATACTTCTTAAAGTCCATGACAGCTTAAAACATACTTGTTGTTAAGTTTAAGTTTAGGTTTACCTACTGCATTATTCAGAACGTGTTAAAGTGATATTATATCCCATACAAATGTTGTGTTTTTAAATAAATGAAATGATTTTAGGTCAAAGTTGTGAAAATGGCTGGGAAATTAGACCAAAGCTTGTATCATAAGCTTACAAAAAGCTAGCGTACGTGTCTATTTCAACAGATTATGTAAGCTGTGGCTACCAAACCGTATAAAAGTAAAGGAGATTGTCGTCAGAGCCAGCGTCGCGTGCCCTAATTGCTTTCTTACGGGCGTTACGCAACTTTTCTACAAAACCACATACAAAAACGTTTTTCCACTGAAATTGTTTAGCTTTGAACGCGCTTTAAAAACTCAAGATGGAAATGGTTTTGCTAATCTTGTTATACCTCTACGCCTCTAGTTTTAGAGCTTAACTGTTACTTGTGAAGTTAAGTTTTTCATACCGTCATCTGATATGATTGCGTATATTTTGGAAATATATTTCTAATGGCTAGACGTGACCTACGTCTTAAACCACATAAATTAATGCATCGTCACGTTATCAGTCCAGCACGTTCCTACTGCTGGGCCACGGTCTTTCTATCATCATGACAGAGTACTGAGGTCATAATCGAATGGTGTATGGCTTATGCTCTGGAGCTAATTTTTAAGCATTTTTTTTTGCTAAATAGCATTTGACCGTAGTATCACCTGATGGAAGGTGACGACGCGGTCTACGATGGTACATGCTTGTCTAGAAGATACCTATTCACTCACGACTTGAACAGCTCCAGATTGTACTTATCGGGAAACAAAGTGATTCCTGAATAGCCCGTTCCACGTGTTTTTCTTTACCGTTGTAAGAGTGAGTGCTAATTTTATACATCTATAATTTTAAAAGTGATTGGTGCAGGACCGATCAGGATTTGAACCTGGTGCGTCGGTTCGTAAGTCGCACGGGCAACCGCTGAGCCACGCTCGCTCTCATATCAATACCTTATTAATTATCGTAGAATTATATCACCACGCTAAGTCCTGTTTGGGGAAGGGTAATGCTGGCAAGCCTCTATCCCGATCGCGCACAAATTTACAAACAACCGTGAATTATGAGAGTACCAATATTTCAAAAAAACATAATCCAAATCCGTCTCCACGGAGGTAATAAAACCGTAACAAAAATGTATCCGAACCAAAGAGGAAACTCAATTGATATTGGTGCATTACTTGTCACCCCCCTCACCCCTAAGCTTCACATGATATATGGGATGAACAGGGGGGGAGGAACGCCCTTTTTCTTTGTTTGGGAGGGATTTATCGCAAGTGGGAATATTTCCTGCGGGACCTGAGGTCGTGGTTTATTAGGTTAGTAGCTTATTGAGAAATGGCTTATTGTTATAGTATAATCGGATATCTTCTTCATATTGTTATTATACTCTGAGACGGAGGTTCTATTTTGGTTTATTTTCCAATACTCTAGTCGGTTTCGTCTTTATAAAAAGACGGCTAAAGAAACCTTGTGGTTTTATTTTTACCTTGAAATTTTCCGATTTGAGTGACATTTTCGAGACTAACATATTTCTTTCCTGCTACTTATTTCCAGGAAATTTTATATTGGAAATAAGTTGCTTTGAGGAAACGCGAGTTAAACATTATGAAAGTATTTTTCTCTTACAAATAAAATATACATTTTTATTTAGCGCTCTACTTTTTATTATGATCTCTAAAACTCGAACAAACAGGTTCAATTAAAAAAGCTCTCCCAAACCAAATTAAAGCGAACGCAAACACAGCCACCGTAGAGCAAAGCAAATACATCTAGAGTAGAGATTGAAATAAACTTTCGTAGAGTTGTACGTTCATTTAAATTGAGGTATTAGTTCGTGGATATTCCTTATTAGTGTGACTTCTATGACTGAGTAATAAAATATATAAAGTGTAGAGTTTAAAGATAATAGAGTAGAAAGAGATTTTAAAATCAAGCATGTAGAGTAAGTAAAGTTTCCAATAAAATATTTAGCATTTAGTAAAATAGAGAAAGGTTTGAGAACCAAGTCAAACAAAGAGTTCGGAACGATTGGAACGAAATTAAAAAGTATCGGTTAACGAAGGTAGTTTAATTAAACGCTCAGGGATGGAACAACACTTGAGGTTTTAAAGTGCATTGACCAATTAAATTATTACTAGTCAGATTTAAATATATAAAATAATTCAATTTTATGGAGGAAAAAGAATTTGACACTTAATTTTTTCTATTTCTTTAACCATTTTTAGAATGCGGTACATAAAATAAGTTCTTTATCAAAGAAGTAAGTAACTCTCGCACCTTATTAACTTTGTTGGTACTAAACACCTTCTGTGTGTGTGTTGTGTTTTGTGTGTTACTCTTCTTGCTACACCCTAACAGGATTGTGTAACTTGTGTGATGTACCACCTTATTACATAATGCAATAGTAATCATCATCATCATCATCATCATTAACAGCCTGAAGACGTCCACTGCTGAACATAGGCCTCCCCCAGAGCACGCCACCTTGAGCGGCTGCTCGCCTCCTGCATCCATCGGCTCCCCGCGGCTTTCACCAGGTCGTCGGTCCACCGAGTGGGGGGCCGGCCTACGCTGCGTCTTCCGGTTCGTGGTCGCCACTCGAGAACCTTTCTTCCCCATCGGTTGTCAGTTCTACGAGCGATGTGGCCTGCCCATTGCCACTTCAACTTACAACTCTAAGAGCTATATCGGTCACTTTAGTTCTCCTGCGGATCTCCTCGTTCCGGAGCTTATCTCGCAGGGAAACACCGAGCATAGCTCGCTCCATAGCTCGCTGCGCGACTTTGAGCTTACTAATGAGGCCAAAAGTAAGAGACCATGTCTCAGTTCCATAAGTCATCACTGGCAACACACACTGATTGAAAACTTTCGTTTTCAGGCTCTGCGGTATTTTGGACGAAAAGATAGGACGAAGCTTCCCGAACGCTGCCCAGCCGAGTTGGATTCTTCGCGCCACCTCTTTGTCGAAGTTGGACCTACCTAATTGGACAATCTGTCCTAGGTAGACATACTTGTCGACAACTTCGAGAGTATCGTTCCCAACAATTACCGGTATAGGTGGAACATGAGCATTAGACATGATCTTTGTCATGTCCATATTCATCTTAAGACCAACCTGCTGGGAGACTACTGAGGTCGTTGAGCATGGTGCTAAGGTCCTCGAGCGATTCCGCCATTATGACTATATCATCGGCAAAACGAAGGTTAGTGATGTACTCGCCATTTATGTTGATGCCAGATCTTTTCCACTCCAAGAGCTTGAAAACATCCTCCAATGCGTTTGTGAACAGTTTCGGAGAAATAACGTCTCCCTGTCTCACGCCTCTTTGCAATGGAATTTGTTCCGTACTCTGGTCCTGTAGTCGGACTGACATAGTGGCCTTACTGTACAAACACTTCAAAACTTCGATAAACCTATAGTCAATTTGGCATCGCTGCAAGGACTGCAGCACCACCCAAGTCTCGATTGAATCGAAGGCTTTCTCATAGTCCACAAACGCTAGGCATAACGGCCGATTATACTCTTCGGTCTTCTGTATAATCTGGCGCAGCGTATGGATGTGGTCTATGGTGCTAAAGCCTTTTCGGAAACCGGCTTGTTCGGGAGGCTGGAATTCATCAAACCTGCGTGCGAGACGATTCGTAATGACTCTCGAAAACAGCTTATACACATGACTCAAGAGCGAGATGGGCCTATAGTTCTTCAATAAGGTGTTATCGCCTTTTTTGAAGAAGAGCACCACCACGCTCTTGTGCCATGCCTCTGGCGTTGTACCTTCAAGGATGACAGAATTAAATAACTTCTGGAGGACTAAAAGTACCGGTCTACCACCCGCTCTCAGAAGTTCGGTCGTAATTCCATCTTCACCTGGTGCCTTGTTGTTTTTAAGCTGTTTGAGGGCCATTCTAATCTCGTACAGGCTGACGTCCGGGATATCTTCGGTATAGTGTCGGACTAACTTGGCTCTGATGTCCTGAGCTGTGTTAGTAGCGGGCTTACGTGTACGAGAAGTTCTCGATCTCTCTCAGAATCTCAGGCTTTGATGAAATGACGCTACCATTTTCGGTCTTCAGTTTTGTCATTTGGTGTTGCCCAATAGACGAATCCTTTGCGAACACTTTAGAGCCTTGGTTCCGCTCAATTGCGGCCTCAATACGTGAAGTACTAAGAGCACGCAAGTCGTGTCGCAAGGAACTCCAGATTCGTCTATTGAGTTCACCGTAGGCTGACATATCAACTGAAGACTGCAGCTTCATTTCGCTCCGGTCGGCCATTAGCTCAAGAGTTTTTTCTGAGAGCTTTTGAGTCTTCTTTCGGCGTTGGGTCTTAAAGAATTTCGATCCAACAGCTTGGACAGTTTCCACCAACCCGTCGTTTAGCTCGTCCACTGTGTTACAGTCGGCTAGGCACTGGAAGCGATTTTGGAGTTCCAGCTGAAAGCCTTCGGGGTTTTGGAGTTGGACAGGATTTGGACGGAGCGTAGACTTCACCAGACGTGACCTTTCGAGCTTAACATTGATATTCAATGTGCCTCTAACAATACGGTGATCGCTACCGGTTTTCACCTTGCTGATCACAGAGACATCATCGAATATGTGCTTCTTGGTCGTCATGATGAAGTCTATCTCATTTTTAGTGGAACCGTCGGGACTTATCCACGTCCACTTCCTGGATGGCCGCTTCTCGTAGAAGGAGTTCATCATAAAGAGTTCCTCCTTCTCCATGAAGTCAGCCAGCCTCTGTCCTCGAGGGTTCCGCTGCCCGTATCCAAATGGCCCCACTCTCAGCTCATCGCTATTCCTTGTGCCCAACTTCGCATTGAAGTCTCCCATCACAACGGTGAAGTATGTTTCGGAAGTATGCATGGCTTCGGATATGTCCTCATACATAGCTTCTACTTCATCGTCGGAGTGTGCCGACGTCGGCGCGTATACCTGTATAACCTTCAACGAATACCGTTTGGTTATTCGGAGTACCAGGTACGATACCCTGGCCGACACACTGTCGACTTTGACCACGTTGTTGACGAGAGACTTGCGGACGAGAAACCCGACACCCCCTTTGGAGAGTTGGTCTCCCTCCTGGTAGAAGAATAAGTTACCAGAATTTAGGATTATCGTGTCCTGTCCCTGTCTTCGGACTTCTGACAATCCCATTACATCCCAGCGTAACTTATCCATCTCCGCCTCTAGCTCGACCATCCTTTCGTCAGCCTTCAGTGTGCGCACGTTATGTGTTGCCAGGGCCAGGGGTCGTCGTTGGGGTTGGTAGCCGGGCGTCTGCCGGGGATTCTGCGCACCCCTTGCCCTGCCGTTACCGTGGCCGCTACCGTAGCCACGGGATAGCAGAGCTGCCGGGGACTGGGGGCCGTTTTTATTTGTGCTTTTCATTAGGGGGGGGGGGGGGGTTTGCCATAATCACCACGCTTGGCAGGCGGGAAAAGAATACGGTAAGGCTCAGTGTCGACAACAGCGAAGTTGTGTAACGCACATGTAAGTGCACTAGTAGGTAATCCTTTGAGGAGTATATTTTGAGAGCGCGGAGTAGACGGCAAATAACGCTGCTGGATGCATACCGCTGCTGGCTGTATAGGTACCGCTTACTGTCTCACAGAGCATAGAATTGCATCGTAGATGCGCTATAACGTATTAAATTAATCTGTAAATTCTTTCTAAATGAAGAGTTCGTTCGTGAATCTCCACTGACTTTGCCACAGAGCAGGGAAAAAGCAATGCAAAATAACAAACGAAGATGAAAACTAAATAAAAATTAAAGGTTACCTAACTATTCGATTTATTGTGCGATTATTTAGTTTTAGACTAAATATTCTTGTCTCAGTTTGTATTCAAGATGAGTTTTGCACCCTTGAGTCAATCGAATTACAAAACGTACACAGCTAATACACTAAACGTACTAGACAGTACTAGTAGACGCTAGTCTGATTCTAACCCCGTCAAATGAAAGCACTATCCAACCATTCTCTCACCATGATCTTAACGATCCGATTCAAGATATTCGCAGCCAGTTTCATGCATAAAATGCAGCGCGGCTCAACTGAGTGGTATAGCGGCGGTAAACACGCTGTGTTTATACTTCTGGAGTGTATCAAGAATATATTGCAGAAAGGTTTATTTCTAATGGTTTATGTCATAAATGACAGCAGGAGCACGTCTTAAACTTCTGTTTATTTAATTGTAACTTTTCACTTGTAAACCAAAGACTTTTCTTGCTCAACCATCTGACTGGGAGGTCCCAACGGATCCCACCAAACGGGTTCCACAACCCACATTACTCATGTACCCGTTATAGTCAATTGTTTTTATCTAAGCTGTGGTACTGGTCCAATCACCCGCTAGTCAGTGTTGCGAAGCAAAAAAACCATTCAACATGCGACATTTTAAATAAATATATATCCAGCTGTTACTCACGAATAGTGCGGGTATATTTATATAAAATGAATCACACTCATGAGAATTATAATACTAATATTTAACGACATATAATCAAGTAGCTGAACAGAATAGTGTTATAAAAGCAATAACTGTCTATGCTAGTTATTCAGTGAAAAATAAATAGGAAATGGGATTACATATTTACATTTATAACTACGCTGGTGTTAATAGATCAAGATTACCTAGGAGTAGTAAAAATAGATTGGTACTTACAGTTCCTGGTTTTATTTAGTAGCGAGTGTGATACCAGCCAGGACTTACCTGTAAAAGAGGAGAAAAAGCATTAGATTGTTTGTCATTATTTATATGTGTTAGCGTTATGGTGGTTCGTGCACGGAAGGCACAGAGGGCGCTGCAAGATAAGGTGGACGGAGCAAGACATTGACAGTCTATGGCGAACACACTACGATGAAAAACGAAAAAAAACAAGAGGAAGGAAGGAACCGGCGTTGTATACTCTTCGGAAGCAACGACGAAAGAGAAAAAGGATTAATATTGTTGGGAGTATAAAACTATTAATACTACTGGTGAACAGAAGATAGAAGTTAAAGAAACCGTGGAAGAATCTATTAAATTAATGAATGAAGTAGACGAATAAAGATGTTAAGATATTAAAGACGTGTTCTGATGTACGCCAACATTTCAGAACTGGAAAGGAATCGACGCCCTTAATCTGGTGAGTTCTTCTAGAAATTACGACAAAAGTAGGTACATGGAGCATTCTCCGTGAGAAACAGTTGAGGCAAGGATGAGCTTTGAATAGATAGATTTAAATGAATGAAGGAAAATAAACCATTTCTCGAAAGTGGCCCACTAACGGATGTAACACTCAATTTGCCAGGAGAGCAAGGAAATTACAGTAAGCTGCATCTTCCAGTAGTGCAAGATGCAGCCTTTCTTTTTCTGTTTCCTTTTGCTAACTTATAGTATCTTAGACAAGTTGTTGTTTTAATTCTCAACACGAACATTGAGATTAATACCTAGGCTAAAAGTATAAGTAATTAATAAGTATTGAATAAGTAGGTGATGGTGCCTTTTATGCTGGGAGCTAAATGAAATATATTTATTTGCTAGATGTGGTTATACAAGGTGGATACATACTCATAAATAAGGCTGCTCAGCACATCACCAAATCTGGCATGCAAAGTTAGGTACCTGTGTCTACATAATGATATTTAATTGGTTGGGTTACGTTGATATAAAATTAAAATGTCAATGATCAAAATATATTAGATGTCATAGGTATTTTGATTTTAGAAGTCTTTTAGCATTAAGTTTGGTTGTTCCAGTGGAACATGTCTTCCTGCATGACAATGTATATTTTTATGAATGAATACTGCACACACTTCACGCATAAAATCTAATACCTAGGTGTTTGATTCCAAGCCTCATTTTAATTTTTTTTTGATCAGTGGACTAAGCTTGAACATAACATTGGGGTTGGAAGAGCGAAGTTCTATACCTACCTAATAGGTAAATGTAGGTAGATATACTATCACCAAAGTAGTGTTAAACCACTTGAATAACATATTGCAACATTTGCATAGTAACCTATTCCCAAATAAACATTTGAATTTGAATATTTGAACTATTAACAATTAAAAGTTGCTCTGGCATCCATTTATCTAACATTTCATTAGTTTAACCAATGTGTCTGAAAGAGTAGGTTAAGATAAATAGTTGCAGGTAATTCACAGGTATGCATAGTGCGGAGAAATAAGTAATGTTGTCTTTCTCAGGTAACTTTAGCATACACTAGCACTGAGAAAAATACATCATTGCCATTAGTGAGACAACACTGCTGATAGCAGGGTCTGTGTGTGATGGTAGACTGGCTCTAAAGCAAATAGTGTTTGAGGGGGTTTGTTATCTCTGTTATTACCTATATTTTCATAAGTTTAAAAGATTTGCAAAACTAAAGTTTTTATAAACTATACGGATGGGTGCCTGTTACCAGTGAGTTGAAAATATCATTGTCTACCATATAATATTAATTCACATTACATATTGATATAGATATAGGTATTAACTGCTAGGTACTTTCACACAATAGTGATATTAATAGAAATAAAGAAAATGTGGTTCAAAACGCTGGCAAGTTCAATGTGGCTCTTCGCTTTAATGGATACCTACTATGATTTGGTTAGTCATTTGAACCAATAAATATATGTATTGCTATGTACCATCAGAAAGTGTACTCATACAATCAACCTCTATCTATCTATTTAATAAGTATATTTTATGATTTAAGTTAGGTATTTGGAAATAGAGCTGACAGACTGTCAGTATGGATGGAATTTCATTGTATTGACAGAATTAGTTGCAGAAATAGGTACGAGAACTTATTGTTTTACAAAATTAAACAATACAAGCAGTATGTAATAATTGTAAACTATGTAGTGTTCGAATGGGTGGTCTTTCTTATTTATTAATTCTTTCTATCCCCAACAACTAAACTGAAGCCTTCCATTAGCATGTAATAAAGCCAGATATCTATTGCATAGATAATAATACATTTATGTACCTACCAACTACAACAGACAAGAAGATTGTCCTAACAATCAAAGGTCTTGAACTTGAAAACTAATAGGTAATAAACAGTATCCATTGAAATAATCATAATATATGTAATAATTATATTATTATAAATAGTAGGTAATATTTAACCTAGTAGCTTACCTATCACATGACAAGCTGTTAAGTGGATAAGTACTAGTTACCTAATGGAACCTATTTTAAGCAGAATAACTTCCATACCTAAACTTCTTAAGTAGGTATAGGTATAAAAGTTTGCCTCATCATAATATTGGTAGACCTAGGTATACACCTAGAAATTAAATTTAAAAAAATTAAATAAAGGTACATGCTAGAAATAATGGATAAAATCGGTAGGTGGTCAGCTTTTGTGTTTTTTTTTGCATTTTTATCAGTATCATATCAAAGTTTGTTAATGGCAACAAATTATTGGTTAAATTTTAAACAATTTACATTGGCAATTCGGACCAAAAGTGTAATGGTATTGAAACTGCAATAACAAAACTGCGATGTTGAAGAATAATAAGAAAAATTCATGGTTCTGTTAAAACTACTGAACCACCACGTTGGACTGGTAAGCTATAGCTCTGATGCTGCGGATAGGAATACGTTTTAGTATAGTACACCTGCAAAGTCAGCGAAGTTCAAAATGTGATTGATACTGGGCCATTTACCTTACAAGATTATAATGCTTAGATTTCTTTATGTACACTTGTTATTTATTGGCCTACATCTAAAGTATAGGTACCTACATGCCGTTGCCACATATTATAGGTACCATTGGATTCTTCTGCAAAATTCATCCAGGGGTAGGTACCTACCTCTGTTTTGCCAGTTATTCTGCGGCCAAACAGTACCTAGTGTGCAATTACAGTGGTGGTTAAAAAGCGCTAAGCGCTCTAAGCGGGCACGCTTTTTATACACAACGCATAACGCGCGCATACGCGGCTCTCACTTAGTTTGACGCTTTATATACTGCGCGCATATACCTACCTAGAGCGTGATGTATCGCACGCGTTGCGTAAGGAACAGCGCGCGAGTAGCAAAAGCGTAGCTAGTTACCTATGTTTTCGGCAGAGGCCGGGCAGCATTCGTTCATCTCGTGGTAGCGATTGCTGTCGGACGCATCACGATTTCCAAGACTTGCGCGCCTAAAGTGCACTCGTCTGCCTGCTTCATTATAACTTAAGCACGCAAAGGAAAAGGCGTAGTTTAAGAAGGAAAAAAGCATAAAGTTTGTTGCGCGCTTTTGACATAAATCAGTTTTGAACACTACTGAGCACTACTGTGTTCTGGCTTACTATACCGAGGTGCTGTAGCTCACTAAACTATTGGGTAAGTGAGGCTTCGTGACCTGATGTCACAGTCTATTTATCTTAATGGTAGACTGTGTGTCTCAGTATAAAGTGCGCTGTGCTGTGTTGCGCAAAACTTTATAAAACTACTTATAGTTCCGAGTGGCACTGCAACCGTTATGGGCAGCGGTGATGCTTAGCATTTAGTGAACAACTGACTCATCATGTGATTCATTAACACAAAACTATCGTTTCGATCATATATAAATCCTAGATTTTATATAAACGCTCAAAATGGGTGAGCAAAACAGTCCTTAAATTGAGAATAGGCAAAGATAAAAGAGCCCTAGTTCAGAATGATTACCATAACAGTTGTATGTGACCAAAGTGATTTTGGGCTTTAGTTTTTCAAGCTCTGTTCAACGACGCGGAGCAACAGTGTTGTCGCAGTTTTGAAAATCATAAAGTTGCGCATAGCATCGACGGGCACTGTACACCACATACCACAAATACTGAGTTTGTGGTACTGACCGCCAAGGGATGAAAGGTTCGCGTTTGAAATATTTATCAATTTCTTCTACTGAATCCTACGTAGATTGTTAAATAGCACGATGCAAACAAATTAATTTGTTTAGGTATTTAATCCAACTCTGCATGAAACGAACTTGTATTCAGTTTGAGTGAGCATTCAAAAGTATTCATTTGTATGAAATTATATTCAAACTATGTATTTATGTAATGGTCAGGCAGTATCAATAAAAGATTAGTTTGTTTTTGAGTTAAATTTGTAATAGAAAACTTCTCGTATCCATCGTAAAAAGTAGACGACGAAATGTAAATATTATGTAGGTAGGGTAACTAAAAAATGAAAGAATCGAAACACCCGCACAATCACTGCACCGCCTCAACGGTTGCTATTATAGTCTTCGTAGGAGTAATTTGACCGAACATGCCCCCGGGCGTTGGAAGCTAGCCTTTCAACCAGAAGCTTCACTCAGAGGGCAAATCTTGCTAAATGATCTTCTCACGACTCCATTGGAAGTTTTAACATCTGCGACGCGGCTTATTCCGTCTGCACCTGGGTGAACAGCAACAATACGACCTAATCTCCACTTAAGGGGCGGCAAATTGTCCTCTTTGACAACAACAAGAGCGTCAAGCTTCAGTGTGTCGTGGTTTGATCGCCATTTGGTACGTTGTTGCAACTCTCCAATATATTCCTTGCTCCATCTGGACCAAAAGTGCTGTCGCAGCTGTTCGAGTCTCTGGTATCGCGATAAACGACTAACGTTGGAGTCTTCATAGTTTGGTGCAGGAAGGGCAACCAGTGGTCTTCCAATTAAAAAGTGACCGGGAGTAAGCGGCAGAAAATCGTTCGGATCCGTGGATAGTGAAGAGAGTGGGCGCGAATTGAGTATGGCCTCAATTTGAGTTAGCACAGTGTTCAGCTCTTCGTAAGTAAGGTTACAATTTCCCAGAACCCGAAATAAATGAAATTTGATTGCCTTAACCCCGGCTTCCCACAGACCTCCAAAATGCGGAGAGTATGGAGGAATAAAATGGAAGTTAATTCCTTCATTGGCTGCACTATCAGATAACGAGCTGCAGCTGCTCTTTAAAAATTTGCCAAGTTCATTATAAGCACCGACAAACGACGTGCCATTGTCGGAGTACAAGTCGCGGGGTTTACCCCTACGAGATATGAACCTGCGTAAAGCTGACATAAAATTATTACTTGTTAAGTCACCCACAAGTTCAGTGTGAATCGCTTTAGTAGTGAAACAGACAAATATTGCGATATAGACTTTAACCATCCTACAACCACGTCCTTGGCGACTAGCACACGAGATAGGACCAGCGTAATCTACACCTACACATTCGAACGGGTAGCCACCTGAATGCAACCGCGACTGAGGTAAGTTTCCCATTAGAGGTTCTAGAACCTTCCCCTTCATGCGTGTACAGCGTACACATTGGTGGTAGGTAGATTTTGCTAGGTTACGACCTCCTATCGGCCAATATGTATCTCTGATTGTGGTAAGCAATAACTGTGGGCCTGCATGCATTAGTCTGATATGCTCAGATTGAAACAATAGTTTCGAAAAACGATGAGTGGACTGTATGAGTATGGGATATTTCTTATCATAAGAAAATAATGAATTGCCCAGACGACCCCCAACTCGTATTAACTTATTGTCGTCTAGAAAAATATTAAATTTGCATAACCTACTTCTTTTTGGAATAGGTTGATTAATGACTAACATTTTGTACTCAGGGAAACATTCCTGTTGAGAAAGTCTAATGATTAAAATTAATGCAGTTTGCAGTTCATCATGAGTAATAAAATTTGGTTTGATTGGCTGCTTCTTGCAAATGCTGATAAAACGTAGCATATAAGCCACGGCACGCTTTAGTCTTAATATATTTGAAAAACGTTCAAATTCTATAAAATCGTTAGTGTTCACTAAAGAAGCGTGTAAAGAAACTTCAGTGCGAACTTCTGGTAGTGGGTCTACCTCAGAAGTGATAGGACTAGACGGCCACTGTGAACTATCTTGGCTCAGATAACGAGGGCCTGACCACCACAAATCCAGTGACTGTATGTCACTAAAGTCAGCACCACGGGAAATCAGATCAGCGGGGTTCTGTTTAGTGGGAACGTGTCGCCAATTACAGTTACTAGTCTGCTCTATGATTTCTCCAACACGATTTCGAACAAATGGCTGAAGTTTGTTAGGAATCATTTTAAGCCACCCAAGCACAATTGTCGAGTCTGTCCAGAATGTAGTTTCTTTAACGCTGGCTCGAATGGAGGCAATAGCCTTTTCATACAAACGTACTCCTACGAGGGCTCCGCACAATTCGAGTCTGGGTATCGTCATGGACTTTATCGGAGACACCCTACTCTTTGCCATTAATAAACGTACTAGAGTATCGCCATGTGCGTTCGTGCTTCTCACATACAGGCATGCGCCAAAGGCAGATAGAGATGCATCTGAAAATATGTGAAATTCTAGCGTATTGTATGAATCGCACAAAACAAGACGAGGAACGCGTAAATCATTTAAGCGTGGCAAGCACTTCACTATTTCAGCCCAAGCTTTGGTGACGTCTGACGGTAGCTGATCATCCCATGATAATTTGTAGAGCCATAATTTTTGCATAAGTATTTTTATTAAAATAACGCATGGGGATAAAATTCCTAAGGGATCAAAAAACTTACCAATTGAGGCCAATAGACCACGCTTTGTGGTTTCTGTTGAAAGCGAACATTCGATTGAGAAATATAATTCATCAGAGGTAGTTAACCAGCCCAATCCTAAAGTTTTGCTTTGTTCGTTACCTACATTTAAATCAACAGATGAGTTGGCCTGATCCGTCGGAGCGCTTTGGGAGGAAACTAGCTGAGGACAGTTGGACTTCCATTTTCGTAATGGCATACATGCTGACGCCAACATGTCTGTAACCTTCTGCTTGATGTCTGACGTAGCAGCAAGGGTATCTTCACCCGTCAAAAGATCATCTACGTACATATCGTGTAAAATAATCTCAGAGATTTTATGATCAGTACAGTCAAGACCTACCTGTTTAATACATCTAGTTGCCAGAAACGGCGCGCTAGCAGTTCCATAGGTGACCGTATTTAACTGGAACGAGTCCATGGGTTGTGTAGGGTTATCACGCCAAACTATTTGTTGCAAGTGCCTGTCTGCAGGGTGCACCATCACCTGCCGATACATCTTTTCAACATCAGCGGCTAGAACATACTTATGTTGCCTGAACCTAATGAGTATCGATAAAAGGTCATCTTGCACTGTCGGCCCCACCATCTGGATCTGATTGCTCGAAACTTGAGATGTACTGGGTTGACTCGCATTAAAAACTACGCGCAATTTGGTAGTTGAACTACTTTCACGAAGAACGCCGTGATGAGGTATAAAATATGAAACCGATTTAGAATCCATAGGGCACTTAGACATGTGACCCATAGTAATGTACTCTGTCATGAAATCAGTATACCTTTGATGAAATTCCGGTTGGGTTTTAAATCTACGCTCTAATGAAGTGAGACAGTGCTTAGCTCGCGTTAATGAGTCACCTAAAACTTCAGGTGATTGCCTCAGAGGTAACCGAACACAAAAACGACCGTTTTCTAAACGAGTTGTGTTTTCAACGAAGTGGTCTTCACAAAGTTGTTCTTCCTTGGAGAATGATGACTTTCGATTCACTTCTTCAACCTGCCAGAAGCGAGCTAAGATATGTTGACAGTCGTCAACTGGAAAATCACTTTGAGTTGAATCAACTTTTGTAAAGTTACATAATAAGGGAGACGATACATGGCCACTACCTACAGGACCGGAAACTAGCCAACCCAGCCTAGTCTCCCAGAGTACCGGTTTATTGTCTCCGAGTTTAATTTTTTGTGAACCCAAAAGGTCCCAAAATACATTGCTACCTATCACCAAGTCAACGTCAGACGGCTTGAAAAAAGATGGATCCGCCAACCTAAGATCGTTAGGTATGTTTAATTCATTTAAATTTACCCGACGGCAGGGAATCTTATCCGTGATTGCCGGTAAAACATAGCACGGTAACGTCCGCGAATAATTCTCATTTAATGACTCCATGTTGACGCGACATATTCCTAATGTTTGTGTCATTGTGTTATTTATACCATATATCGGTTTTTCGACGTCAACAAAGGGTAAGTCTAACAAGCGGCTCAGTTTTTCTGTCATAATACAAGACGAGCTCGCACAGTCTAGTAGTACGCGAACAACATGCGCTTGACCAAGCCTGTCTAGTACCTTGACTAAAGCAGTTGAGAGTAATACGTCCTGCTCATACTCCAGAGGCGTATTCATGCATGTAGTCAGCGTCACGTTGGTAGGTGCTGAGCTTGGAGAGAATGACGCGGGAGAGAGCTTACTGCCGACGTCTGTCGTTGACGAGTGATAAGTCGTTGGTTTTTTATTCTCTGCAACGTGAATCAAAGTATTGTGCTTACGTTTACAAATTTTACAGCCATTTTTTTTACAGTGATTAGCGTAGTGACCAGTGCGGAAACAATTGAAGCATACTTTGTATTGAGGCAATAATTCTAGCCTTTGTTCATTACTGAGACTAAGAAATTGAGAACAATTAAATAGTGGGTGCGATCCACTGCATTTTGGGCATGGTTTGAATACCTGCTGACTACCTACTTCAGACCTTGACTGAGAATTCGATACTGAAACCATGGCCTTCAGTTTCATGTTAGAATTAGCATTCTGACTACATTTGGTACCACGGGACATTTCTAAAGTCTCTAATAAGTCAGCTCGGTTTCTAGTAAATTCGAGAAAATAACTAAGTGTTATTCGCTGATTTTTATCAAACCTACCTTTACACTCTTCCCATTCACGAAACGATTTCTGATCAAGCTTCAGAGTGACGATGTGGATGAGAAGCGTGTCCCAATGCGAGACAGGCTCACCCAGTGATTCTAACGCACGCAAGTTCTTGTTAATTTGGTCAATCATTCGCTTAAGGCTGGCAGATGATTCATTTTTAATTAAATCTAAGTTAAACAAGGCGGTAACATGATTTTGTACCAGAAGGCGTTTATTATTAAAACGCTCACATAACAATGCCCAAGCCATAGAATAGTTCATAGCAGAGAACTCAATCGACTGAATTACGACAGCCGCGGTGCCTTCAAGGGAGGCTCGCAAGTAGTGAAACTTATTTATATTGTCAATCTCCTCGTTCGAATGTATAAGACTCGTGTAAGTATCACGAAACTCAAGCCAGTTATCGTAAGAACCACCAAATTTAGGTAACTGAATAACAGGTAACTTAACAAGTCTTTGATGCTTTGGTGAACATTGCTCGCTACCTAACGTTACGTTTGCAGACTTGTTTTGATTATTATTAGTTTGAAGCAAATCTTGAGCTTTAGATAGAATCTGGTAATACGTGGACTCGAACTCGTTACGCTCAGCGATCTGCAGGTCCACATCGCTGACCAGACATTCTAACTTTAATTGCACATCGTCGTACTGTTGATATAAGGCTTCAATCTTACCTATTCGCAGCTGCAACTCGTTTACCTCAAGCGCGCTTAACTCTTCATCCAAATCATTCAGGAAATTAGAAAACGCTGTAAGGCGGCCCTTGTAGCTGGCGCGTTTTTTAATTAACTCCTTCTCTTCCTTGTCCGTCATGTTTGGTAGGTATGTGGGAAGCTGCTTACACCTGGAATTTATACAGTTACAAACTTAAATATAATGAAATTTACATTTACAAAATGCAGGGATTGTACACAGGCATGAAGTAAGATTACACAAGAAGCGGGTGCAATTTATATTAATTAAGCTCAAAATTACTTTGTTTACAAACAATCAAGTGAATAATAGGTCTTATTGTAAATAACTGTGTATTTAACATCAATTTTGAAAACACAATTTAGTACATTAACACCTTATGGGTATAACTTTTATATGAAGTTTTCTTTGACTAATTCTGATAGTTACTAACAATAAAACTAAGGAAACGCTAATAAAGGTCTTGCAATTGATAATTAATACCCTTTGTAGGGTGCAAACCTATGTTTCTGCTTAGAAAATTACAATGAAATGTAACAAAATTAATGTGTTAAGTAACATCATAGAGGTTATGAAAAGTCAAGAAAATAGTTACTAACCTTATAAAGTGTCGTTTGTTTTACACTAAATACTACCTGAACTGGGTTCTGGGTGGAAAGAAGTACACTAAATAGCTAAAACACCGTTTTCACATCCAAGTTGACCTTTGTACTCCGGTCTGACTCTTCGGCGTGTACTCCAATATTAAATAACGATTTTCCACTCCAATTCATGTTCTTCGGCGCTGACTCCAATTCCACCTATGCGGCTTGATATGGACCATGTATTTATGTAATGGTCAGGCAGTATCAATAAAAGATTAGTTTGTTTTTGAGTTAAATTTGTAATAGAAAACTTCTCGTATCCATCGTAAAAAGTAGACGACGAAATGTAAATATTATGTAGGTAGGGTAACTAAAAAATGAAAGAATCGAAACACCCGCACAATCACTGCACCGCCTCAACGGTTGCTATTATAGTCTTCGTAGGAGTAATTTGACCGAACAAACTATGAGGCGAAATTAATTGTGCTAATGATTTTCATAGAGTATTATAATCAATGTAGTGATTTAAAAGAGAATAATCCATATTCACACCCAATAATTGGGTAACCTGTCCAACCACACAAACCTAAAAAAAAAAATATATGTGATCTATTTCTTATTTGGTGACAACGCTTGTATATTTGCGTATGATAGGGTAAGTACCTACGTGGGCGGTGCCATCGCACTAAGCATGGATCATTTCACAAGGAGCATGTGGAAAAATCATATGATTTTATGAAGTCACACCTGCTACTTTTGTCACATACTCTGCTAAAAATCACTGGTAAAATCACAGTGACAAAAATAAATCATAATGAAATGACAATGATACGGAATAATGGAAAACTTGATTTCAGTCAATTGCAATAAGGTGTTCCGTTGTTATAATATATTGCATTGCAATATTACGGCATAATTAAAAAAAAAAATGGGTAATGTACTTCATACTAGGAAGGCATATTAAACTAAACTAAGCTATTTTCGTCTGTGGTGTTTATGTTAAACATTGGACCTTAGGCATATTTATATTATTGGACCTACAATTCAATGCTGAGAAGAAAAACATATGAATACCTACCTGAAATGAAAAATGACATTACAATAATTGTACCACTACAGTGGGTATACCTGATCGAAGACTACAGTAGATGTTATGTCCTTAATAAAACGGATCAATTGTTGAGTTTTAAACTACTGAAGGGGCGCGGATAGAATATAGTGTTGTCTTCTTGAGTATAAAAATACCTAATACCTGTATATTTATTTACCTCCTCTTGTGGGCTACTCGTAGTTGTGGCCGATGGTGTTAATGATTGATGATAATGGTGGTGAGGATGGAGGTACTTCGGTATGACTTCACCATATTCTTGTCTTATTATAAAATGCGTCTGAAGGAACATGAATTAAGTCTTTTGTAATATTTGGAATGTTTAAATGTTTTCTCAAAAAAGTACAATGGTAGCAAAACTAACCTTGGAAAATAATTTAATGGGCAAAATATCTCGGGACTTAGTAGACTGTATTTTGACCATGTCTCTTCAGTGTGATAAAGTACCTACATATTATAAACCAACATAACCTTTTGGCGTACCTTCACACTGAAGAGCAGGTGGGATTGATTAGAAGTCAGTGATCGATGTTCTTTTCTAAACGCGTTAACTTGCAAATTTATGAGCTCATTCTGTCTTATTATGTTGTGATAAATAATAGATTGGAAAGATATAGACATTTAGTCGATATCACAAGGGTTCACAGATGCTTAAGTCTAACCCCTTAAACCATTTATGGAAAACGGATGGCGTATGCCGCGGAGGTTCTTCTCCGTGTTTATGCGGGCAATAAGCCTGGTTAGAATTAATAATGACTCAAAGATCTACGGCTTGGCTGAACTGTTGTGCTGGCATCTTGCGACATAAACAGGGGTTAAGATTGTCAGTGTGTTTAGTAAAAACTAGGAATGCCAAGGGTGAAATGACAAATATAAATACTTAGCAATTTACAAGTATAACCACATAATAAATAATAGTTGGTATGACAGAATGGTCGGATACATGGAGACCGCTTCTTCTTCTGGGCAGCCCTTAAATTAAAGTAGTTACCAAACTGAATAGTAACGGCTTTGCTTGAAATACATAATCAACTAGGTATCCTATATTATTGTAACTGACTAAGTAGACTTAAATAATGAGCATTGTGATTACCAACGTTGATACGTTAGTTGTCTAAGCTGGTTGACTGATTGAATACCTAATCCTTTATTTACTTCATAACTGAAACAAGTTATGGAAAAGTCTGTTTTAGATAGTATGGTATTGAACATTTAACTGCCGGAAACCCTTTTGTGTTTAAGGTGCAAACCATGCAAACGAATAAGTCATCAGATGGATGGAGCCGTTGCTGTGTTCGAGATACAGTATCAAAACGGGCGAGGCTATATTGAATGGGGACATTCCAATATACAGGATGGCCGAACAATATCACCTGGTGCAAAGAAGATGAAGTTTTTTTTGAAAAATTTGATAAGTTGTCAGTTGAAACAATTATGAAATTGTTGGCATATCGGCAAGGCCGGTATGAAGTAGTAAGCAGTCAGTTGGAAAAGTTAATAAAAGTAGCAGTTGATGAAAATATGGTAATGTTGTCAGTTGGAAAAGTTAATAAAAGTAACAGTTGATGAAAATATGGTACTGTTGTCAGTTGGAATTAAAGAAATTCAGTTGTCAGTTGCAATTAAAGAAATTCAGTCAGTTGGAAGTAGTCAAAGTCGTAATCGAAGTTTTAAAGAAGAACATACATCTGGGGAGTATATAACGATAATTATGTGACAATTTTAAAATTTTATGTTCTGAACTGTGAGCATATTACTTCTGACGTAGGTTGTTTCCTTGTTGCAGACTTAAAGCTTCCTAATCTCTGGGACAGAGATAATTTCAGGATGGCAGAATGTTAGCGTTATGGTGGTTCGTGCACGGAAGGCACAGAGGGCGCTGCAAGATAAGGTGGACGGAGCAAGACATTGACAGTCTATGGCGAACACACTACGATGAAAAACGAAAAAAAACAAGAGGAAGGAAGGAACCGGCGTTGTATACTCTTCGGAAGCAACGACGGAAGAGAAAAAGGATTAATATTGTTGGGAGTATAAAACTATTAATACTACTGGTGAACAGAAGATAGAAGTTAAAGAAACCGTGGAAGAATCTATTAAATTAATGAATGAAGTAGACGAATAAAGATGTTAAGATATTAAAGACGTGTTCTGATGTACGCCAACATATGTCAAACAGGGTAGAATTTATATTCATGATTTTTATAGCAGTATCGCCTGCTTAACATAATCTAGAGATTAATTTGTAAAGGCAAAATTTGAATCATGAACGGGATATGAACCCGCATCTATCCGCCCCTTTTACCCCTTTAGCTGGTGGCTTTGGCTGGCGGTGGCAAGTCATCACCTGCCTCAAAAATTTTAATATGAGACGAACGACTAGGCTTCACGTTGTTCATTTACATAAAAAAATTGGCAGGTGCCGTTATTTCATTCCATAAACCAATGTCATCATCCATCAAAAGTCACCACAATAGCCCAGAATTATTTTTAACTTTTATACAAAATAGTTTTTAATATTCCATAGGTACCATGCCTGTCAGTTATAATTAATTTTATATTCAACAGGGTCTGTTGGTGCCGGCTTGGGCCCCACCAGTGCCTTCCAACTGTTCGGGCTACACCTGAAAATCAAATTAGATAGGATAATATATGTTAAGTGACTATGACTATGACTATGCTTGTCGACAGAGTCATAGCGTTAAGTACCTATGCTACTATTATTCGCTAGCCAGGTAAGTATTAGAAAATGCCAGCCATCACCCACATTGTCTTTAATTCAGGAAAAGCCTAACCTTGTTGGTAGATTTATGAATATTATTTTAGTAATGAGATTGCTGATTATTAATCGTTTGTTCTTGTAGAAGGGACACGAACATAGTACCTATTTTCGTCTTGTAATTTTTGTCCAACGCACAAACTGGGCGCAAGGTTTCAGCACCAAAGATGACGGTGCAGCAGCTAAACTGTTTTATCATCGCAGCAAAGTTATTGTTCTGTTACTGCGATTGTATTAATGTTTGATTTATTCGATCGAAATTATTTTAGGGCAAATAATTCAAACATAATGCGTACTACATAATTATGTACATTTTTTTTTCTTTTTCATGTGTTCTCTTTATTAATAAAACAGATTTAGCTATTTTGTGAACTTAGTTTCAGCTGTTTATCAACTGGAAACGAAACGAACTTGAGCTTCAAAAAACTCCATTCAATTTTGTAATGTTCTTTTTAATTTACAGAGATCGCCGTTCCCCTTGAGACCTCTTCATCAAGCGAAATAAAATCTGAGCTTGACATTTTAATTTTCGCCCTATCATTAATTTACGCGTAAATCATTTATCTGGAACTTAATTACTGCAAAAATATAATTATTTACTATTGGATACCATATTCACAGTAATTTTCTAACTTTACTAAACCATTAATAGGATAGGTGGTAGGATTTTTTTGCAAGGTTTAGTCTAGGTAGGCAGGCTCCACTGAATTGCCAGATATTCTGCCTTCAAGCAATTATGATTTATATTGTAGTATGGTTTACTGTGTTCCGGTTTGAAGGGCACTATAGAGTAAAACTACTGGGCAAATGAGACTTTATGACCTGATCTCACAGTATAAAACTTATTACTAATAGACTGTGTTGTTTGACAGCGTTAGTGGTGTGGTGGTTGAGAAGGTCGGCTCATAACCTGGAGGCGGCGGGTTCGATTCCCGTTACTGGACAAGTATTTGTGTACATGAAAAAAGCGCATATACTTGTTCTGTGACCGAGTGTTGGAACATGGTCCTCGTAGTTCCTGGGTCCCTAGATACATGGTATCCTATAGCTAGGGTCCGGGATATATGTCTGTGATCGTTGGACGTTATTTATTTGTTTATTTTATGTCGTGCACAGTGCAGTATCACACAAAGCTTTATAACTCTCTCTCTCTTTCCCTCTCTCTTTTGCTTTTTTTAAACTTTATTTCTAATTTTTTTCCTTTGTCTTGGTTTTGAGTGGCACTATAACTGTTATGGACCACCATGACGCTTAACATCAGACTAACGACTAGCTCATCTCACCATTCGTTTATATATACAAAAAAATACCTTTCAATTTCAAGTTGCTTCTAGCTAACAGCGCAGTTATTTTCGTAATATGTAGTTGTTTTTAACTTATAAGTAATAACGTTATTTATTCTTCAGAATAAAAGTTAACGGTAGGTTTAGTTTATTCAACAATTTTAGTTACGTTAAAAGTAAGTAAATGTTGCCATGTTTGCTATAACGATAAAATTATGACTCAGCTACTAAAACTTATTAAATATTTAAATCCCAACTAATTATTATCTAAGCCAATTTTTATAAGAAATTGGTACAAATGAAATAAAAATTGAGAGCATTTGAGTATTTGAACATGAATTAAATCTTTAAACTAATATAATATTACTGTGTAAATATATCTGATAATAGATATATTTGTATACTTTTTAAGTCTAAATTAATAAAAGAACAAAGATCGGATATTTCCAAACTTTAGAACCCACAGGTAAAACTTTCTCGGCTCCGCAAAACTTCAGCTGTAAATAACTGTTAGAGAGAGATCTTTGTTGCATCGTGTACTAGAACTCTACCATCTCTACCATACTCTATTGAATGTGGCTCGTATGTAAACCGATTTGAACTTTATATCGATACTCGTAAATCGCAGTTTGCCACAAACAGCGCAGTTGCATGCGAGCGGCGAGTCTGCATTTTGGTCGCTAAATACAATGAAGAATGCATTGTACAGTTGCAGTTATATGTCTTTAGAATGTGCTTTGTATTACTTTCATCGTGAGTTTAGGATATTGAGTTTTATTTGTAGCTCAATCCTTAACATGAATTCGTGAATAAATAATGATAACTCTAAAATTTCATTACTCAAAAGAGATTGGCGTAGTGCGATATTTTTAGAACGTTATGTCACAATGAAATTATAAAACTTCAGAAAGAGATGTAATCTTAAATAACATTTAAAAAACACCGCACTGACCAAACGCGGGTAGTTGGACGATACCTCTAACTTTAGATCCTTGAACCATTTGGTAACATCAGCTGCGGCTGAGCGGTGGTGTGTGCGACTTGCGAACCGATGCACCTGGTTCAAATACCACTCGGCTTTGCACCACTGACTTTTCAAGTTATGTGTGGAAATTGCACTCGCTCTTACCATTGTAGGAGCGAGTGCAATATCCGCACATAAGGAACATCGTGAGGAAACCCGCATATTAAAAAAATCACAAAGTTCGAGAACATGGTGTCATCCAGCAACCCGCACTTGTCCAGCGTGGTGGGTTATACCCTACACCCTCTCCCTGTGAGGGAAGGCCCGTGTCCCAACAGTGGGAACGTATGGGACTGATGATGAAGCAATTATGCTGATTATAAAATAGCGAAGTGGTCGTGAAATGAAACAGTGAGTTTACGGGCAACACACGCAGTGCACTACAATCTTCGTAATGACTTTATTTATTTGTCTTTCTTTAGACACTTATTGCCGTAGAATAGAACCTCATCATCTTTGCATTTCCGTCGTTCTTCACACCCGTTGACGGTTCGAATAGTTCCTGTTGGGCATTGGTCACCTTCGAAAAATTCTGCTTCGGCGATATGTTGTACCAAAAACAGGCTTACAGCCATTGTAATAAAGACGATCAAGTAAAGTTTCATTTTATCGTTGAAGCGAGGGAATGTTTGCACTAAGAACGGCTTGTACTGTATAACTGCTTGGTTTAATAAATCTTGCTTATATACTTTTCATAAGTTAATGATTTTGTGTATGCGTGTTATCAATTTAACGCTGTTTTGATGCATGATAAGTACATAATAATATAATAAAATTAGTCCTTACACATAAAATAAACCTGTAACTGGGCTAAGTCTGTACATTCAATATTTTTTTTAAATTTTGTTTGCATTACACTTATTTATCTAATACAGAAGTGACAACAATTTTTTTTGAATGTTTTGTCTGTCTGTCTGTCCGTCTGTCCCCTTGAACACGCATCACTAATGAAAGGATTTCGCTGATATTTGGTATGGTTATAGCTAATTTTTAGAATAACGTTTAGGATACCTTTTGTTTTCTAAAACAGCCAAGTGCGGGTTGCATGAAGAAACATGTATGTAATTTTATGCAAGAATCTTTTTTGGATACAAAAAAAGGAAAGCAAGTAAGTGTTATTGCAAGTATTGTGCGGGTTTGCAAGTATTATTTTTTATTTATTTTTTATTTATATTTTCTTCCTGTTGAAAGGAAGATGGAGGGGCTCCTCCCTTCTATTGCCGTCCCATCCATTAATCTTTTCCCCTATCTGTTTCCCTTTCGCATAAACAGGGTTAAGGCTCAATTCAGACTGAGCAGCAAAATGCTCGAGCAGTTTTTAAGTGCTGTATGAATATCAACCTTAATCTATTTAGACAAAGCTGAAAATGGTATGCAACATTAAAATAGGTAAGAATGTTGCATACTGTTTTCAGCTTTGTCTAAATGGAACAAGGTTTATATTCCAATAGCACTTAAAAACTGCTCGAGCATTTTGCCGCTCTATGTGAATTGACCCTAAGGCGTAATACTATGTAACCCGTGTGAAGCCGGGGCGGGTCAACTAGTTATATATAAAAGTGAAACTTTGTCTGTTTGTATTTGTGGCTTTCGTAAATGTGTGTATTTACGCTTATTATGTAGTAGGTACGTTATAAATAAATAACTAATATTTATTCAAAATTACATTATGCTAAAATACAATATGAATCTTAAAAACTATAGATAAGTTTAGACTTATCCTTTAGACTTTCCGTGCTTTGTTAGCAAAGCACGGTGCTTGTACTAGGATAAACCTGTGTCACGGGCGGCATAAGTGTTAGTATTCTGCAATACATATATTATGTGAAAAATTAAATTATTAGCAATATTTTACATCAAAACTAAAAACATATTTATGTACAAACTTATAATAATTATTTAACATACAAAAGTATTACCTAATAATATATTTACCATAATTTACTCATCAATTACTTGAATAGAGTCCATCAAATTTTAACGAAAGGAAAAAAACTACTTAATTTACTTATTTATCAATGTGTAACAGTAATTCGGTCTGATCATAGGTATCATAAAATCAAAATCAAAATCAATTTCTTTTATTGCAAATAGACTATTTTTAGCACTTTTACAAGTCATAGGTAATGCGCGTATGTATACGTAACTATAATGATTATAAAACCTTATAATTACGTATACGTATTATATATTATCACTATAATAAATAATTATAATATTTAGGTTTAATATTATGTTATAATTATATATCATGCTTTATCTTATAGCTACGTCACGCAAACTCACAAGAAGCAAATAGTGTCCTATCCATCATCAGTTGATCCAACTGTGACGTAATTATCATGATTAAAATAATGAAATATAAAATAGAATGCAATTGTTTTTGTTGCAATCTTATTATAATTTCATACGCGAATAAATTTAATTTAAATGTAACCGGTAAACAAATCAAACCGGAAAATTGTAATATAACAAATTTACTCACTGTAACGACTGAAGTGGGTTTTAAATTGGCATTGCCACAGACTTCAGTATGCTGTATCAATTATAATGTAATAGGTACCTTCCGCCGTTCCTGAGAGAAAACGGTTGTTTACAGACAGACTAACGGACAGAAGTCCTATAAGTCCCATTTTTTTAAAAGACGCATACAGAAAGAACTAGTTTCATAAAAATAATGTAAGTACAAAAATATGATTAAAGCTGTGTTATGTTGACACAGGTTTAAAAATCGATAATAAGCGCTGTAAAAATGATATCAAAGATCGGTAAAGACTTTACACTAATTATAAACGCGAAAGTTTGTATGTGTTTATTCCCTCTTCACACCGCAAATGGCTCGACAGATTTCAATGAAGTTTGTAGAATAGAGGTAGCTTCCACGCTGGATTAACATATAGGATACATTTTATTTGCGAGTGAAGCCATGAGGCAAAGCTAGTTTCAAATGCTCTTACATAGAATTGCCTGAGTTGAAGTGATAATATTTCAACAAAAGCAATATTATTAAGGCTAGCGACTCAAGTAATCAAATACATATTTGAACGGTGAAAGTTTAGTGGCCATAACGAACAGTGATTGACTTGTACACAGTCAGGAATAAAACTTGCTATACATTATAAAGTCAAAATATTCAGCCCACTTAGGCCCGATTTTACCAAAGTAGAATAAGTTTTATTCTAAGTACAACTTTCTGAAAACAACCAAGATAACGCTTTTATACCACTAATTTTGAAGGAATAAAAAGGTTTTCCTTGGATACAATCAAAATGGCGTCATTTTAATTGTCAATTAGCTCTCGGATGAGAGTAACCAGTAGCTTTATACTTAGAATAAAATTTATTCAATTTTGGTAAAATCGGGCCTTAACGGGGAAGCCTGCTTACAAGGCATTACTTGTTAAGAGATATAATAATATGATGGTAATAGTTCTTTTATATATAAGCTGATTAGATGTCATTATAAATAATATACGCAAACTGGATGGAATCTCAACCTCTGATCCATCAATCTAGAAGTCTAGGTAGTTTTCTAGAATTTTTGTGCTGACTGTACTTAAGAGTAGCAAGGGGTAAAGCTAAGAAAACCTTTGATCTTATTAGTATGCAGTTGTTTGAAGGAATCCTTTCAATACTACCCGGAAGGAGCTTGCTTTTGATGAAGTTTTGATCCTTCTTTCGTGATTTGTTTACATTACAAGAGCAACTCTCAGAAAATTTGACGGGTAGGTACAGTAACTATGGGTCAAATTGTAAATATGGTATGACTGAAAATCCATTCGAACTCGCAGAAAATTGCTACATATTTGCCCAATAGGTATTTATCCGCAAGAAAGCGAGCGTATTTTCATATTTATATTTTCCTCACCTTTATAATAATTAACCTCGTAACTTTAGCACACAAAAAATTAAGTCGTTAACCCAAATTGAGCTTAAGGCCGTGCATTCATGTCGGTTCCACGTGAAAGTGGCATTTTTTCCCGTGAATGGCCTACGCCAGGATTGATAGGGCCCATTTTGTCCTGCCGCCCAGGCGGCTAATTACGGCGACCTGGAGGCACGTGACTCGGTGCCAAGAAGCCCCACTCTCCCCCTTTGATCCATTGAGTTAAATATTGCTGATGCTGGAGTTCACTGCGAGTTTTGTTAATGTGCCAAAGAAAAGTGGCGCTTTTACGTGACTGCTTGTATTGGGGCTTTGATCTTCATTCACAGTCTCGCCGGTCTGATGACGTTATTAGGCTGTCCGACTCACAGACTATACGGTAATTGAGTTAAACTAAATTTCTGTAAATTGTTTTGTTAAAATTGTAACTTTATTCAGACACAACACTTTAAATAAATATTTTATGAAAGTGTTTTACTGAAAACAAAAGACAGACTTGAGACTTCATTATCTGAATGTTTGAGTGAATTTAATATTTCTCAGTGAACCCTAGAGAGCTTATTTAGATACGGTTCTAAAGTGGAACGTAACTAGAGAAAGCTTGGCCTTTGTCTAGTTAAGACTAGACAATTATTTACACTCGTTAGGCTTCGTCAATGCCGGAATAAATAAAAACAATGTCTGCAAGCTAAACTTGTAGAACTTAAGCTCAATGAGTAATAGTTATTCTATTGCTTAGTTCTTGCACTACTAGTTGAGTGGCACCTGACGAAATGAGCTTAGTGTGTGCCTATACAATGCTTTGAAAATGTTTTGCTGAATGCTTTTGCAAATTCGTTTTTATATAATGGTGTTGAATTATTATAATATTATTGTTTGTATGAAGCAAATTAGTTTTAACAACTGAAACCCACTTTTAAAAACGTGGAAACAACTTGGGTGGGTTTTTTGATCTATTCTAACAAATTCTAACCAATGTTCAACATTAGTTCGAGTTTTTAACCATTGGTTGTCTTAAACCCACCTTAAACCACATTAAATGTAGGTACTCTTAAACTGGTCTTTTTCTAGAGTAATATCGAGATAACAAAATGAAAAAAGTATATCTAGTGTAATTCCGCTAAAAGATCATATAAGATTATCTATATTGGGGAAGCTGCAAATGACTGTTGTAGGCAAATGTATTACAAAAATGATTAGAAACGTTTATAATGTATAATATTTATTGAAACCAAAACTGGGATGGCTAAATTGGTCCAACATTCGTTGCGCAGGATTAGGAAAAACCCAGTAAAAACCTAATCAGACCAATGGCAAACTAACATAAACGATCAAAATTAATTTTAAACAAATAAATTATAATACCAGTAATCCTGCGCAACGAATGTTGGACCAATTTAGCCATCCCAGTTTTGGTTTCAATAAATATTATACATTATAAACGTTTCTAATCATTTTTGTAATACATTTGCCTACAACAGTCATTTGCAGCTTCCCCAATATAGATAATCTTATATGATCTTTTAGCGGAATTACACTAGATATACTTTTTTCATTTTGTTATTAAGATGAACTTCCGCGAAGTCACGCCTGAGTCAATCAATTATATCGAGATATTTCTGTTCTTCAGGGCCTGGCGCTCATAGCGAAGCTCCACTAGTCATTCTTAAGCGATCAGTTAAGCAAAGTTCGCTGCAGTTACTACATGTATGAGTGACTGCTACAAAAACTAGTACTTACAGTTGAGCGCTAGCATGCTCCCGACGACCTGGTGAAACCCGCGGGGAGCCGATGGATGCAGGAGGCGAGCAGCCGCTCAAGGTGGCGTGCTCTGGGGGAGGCCTATGTTCAGTAGTGGACGTCTTCAGGCTGTTAATGATGATGATGATGCTTCCGTAAGTCCAAGTCAGAAGCCATTGGGCGGTCCAAAAATTGTACTGGCTGACCAAGTGACCACTTGCCTACACGAGAAGAAGAAGGACCTAGATTTTAATCATCACCGTCATCATCATCAAGAGCCTGAAGACGTCCACTGCTGAACATAGCCCCCCCCCCTACAGAGCGCCACTTTGAGCGGCTGCTCACCTCCTGCATCCATCGGCTCCCCGTGGTTAGAGTTTATATATACTTATTTAGGTACACGTACGTATATTTAAATGTAGGTACTTATATTGGTCTCCGTCCCTGGCCTAATGCAAATCTTACGTAAGTCACATTTCCATCTCAAAAAGATACAAGAGTAGGTCCGAGGTCAAATTCTCGTCGTTTCATCAGATCGTTACAAGTGGAACGTGCGAAGGTCGAAGAGTTGTTATACCATCAGCCCCCGATTGATACCTGACCCACTTGCGGAGAAGGCTCGTTTTAATTACCGACTCCCGCCTAGCTGGGCGGCTGGGCGGCCGGCCGACACTTGACCCGCCCGCCTTAGAGCCAGGGCTCCGCTAACCACGTTACTTATAACACTGGAATTCTCAAATTCCTGGACAAAAGGGAATGTTTTGAGAGCCCTTTTGACCGCAGTTTACTTTACCTTTGCAAATACTAGCTTTTGTTCAAAGAAATTTTACATATTTGAGTAGGTAACACCGAACATTTAACACCAGCTTTCAGTTTGACCCTAAAGTTGGTTTAACTTCGTGTAGTACAGGGTTTAACGCTTTAGCACCTTATCTTAAACATAAATAATTAAGGTTATTATAACATGTTCCATTCAAGCCTTAACAGGTTATAAGGGAAACCAAATTGTTTTTCAGGAAAGAATGCGTTAAATGGAATTAAATAATATTATATTGATATTATTATTCGCAGGTTAAATCAAATCAAAGTTATATTATTGCAAATAAGTAGTATAGTTGGTTTTATAACAAATAGGCTAATTATAGCACTTTTACATGTCAAATGAGATTAGGTAGATACTTAAAATACCTACTTGAATTAAATTATTGTAAATACTGAGCATGTAAAATCACAAATGTGTGCGCAATGTTAAAAATTATATATAGCAAGACTATTACAGTAATGTGAGTAATGTGTGAAAAAAGAAGTTCTCTTTCCTACTACAGGTGCAAGCAGTCCGGCACCATGCAGAATACATAACTCTAATCCGTAGCTGCGATTACACATGTAAAGAAGAAGCTACATGAAACTTTACAGTGACGTCAATTTTGTTGTTTCATTTTTTTTACTTAGCGTGTTATACAATATTTTTTATTCTTAAATTATTACAATTGAATATTATAATGCAACATACTAATAAGTGCCTACATACACTTCACACCAGTGTAACAAGAATATTGAAATGATCTTATTAGAATCTAGATAGAAAATACAAATGAAATAATGCAACTGGCAAGGTACCTAAGATTGCATAACATTGATCTTGGGGCATCCAAGCTTTATTGTCTTGTTGTTAAATACTGCGTCATCATTTTACGTGGAACCAGAATTTAAATAGGTAATAAATAATAATGAGCATGTGTTAACAGCGAGAAATACCTCCTCCTGTTTATCAGCTATAGCAGCCCTGAAATTCACTACTAAAATTCCATTATAGTATGTGTGCCGCCTGAGAGTAGTGGTAACCCTAGCAAGTAGTACCTAACGGTGCGGGAGGCGGTGAAACCCTGCACTTCGCTACATACACGCTCGAATCATTCCCGGGAACTATACAAGTTAGGTGCACGCAGCTAACATGGCTTTGCTAAGTGGAGCGATAACTATTTACAATTTCTTCGTCAACTTTAGTTACTTTGCACTCTCTTGATAAAAATAACGAAGCAAACAAAAGAAAATATAATGGTATAAGATTTAATTCCTTGTCGGTACATTTTTTACGTTACGTATTAAAAAAACTATCTACATAATTTATCTATATTTTAGAAACGCGATATTACTGTTATGCCTCACAGCAACATGTTCGGCTAAAACTCAACATCCTTCGTTTTTCTCAGCAGATGTTTTCCCCTACACTCACATACCTCACCTCCAAGAAAGCAACCATCAGCTCCCAATAAAGAACACCGAACAAAATCATAAAGCATTCTCCGCGTCCGCTCTTACCGCTCGCTTATTACGCTCGGGGAGCATAAAAAGCGGAGTGATTTAGATGAATCACAGTACACAATAGACAAAGGAAATACATTATCTGGGTGAGGGGGAAGAGGCCTATGAAAAGAGGGGGGAGGGGGGTTACTTGAAATGTCCATTGAAAAGGAAAAATCTTGGAACAATGTGCCGGAGTGTGAGCAATTAAGGTAATGTTCGGTAAGTTGTTGGAATTTGTCACTGAGCTTTTAAGTGATAAAGGACTATGGGACAAGGGCTGGCAGAGGGGGATTAAATTGCTTCGTAAAAGGTATTGTTCACTCGTTTTAAAAATAGGTTTTTAAATAATAAATATCGAATCGGCCGGCTCACATAGGTACATATTTTCTATTTTCGTGACCGTAGTTATTGTTTTTTTATTTACTGAATAATTAGGTCAAATATTCTGCCCTCATAGTGAAACGCAGTAACTAGCGTTTTTGGCAAAATTGAGTTAGGAATCGCCAAAAAATTATTATGTTCTTTTTCACGTATCAAAATTCCACCTGGAACCCAAAACCTCAGGTAGTAAAAATGCAGCAACTCGACTACTCTCAACTACTCGCAACTTTTCATTTCGCGTTTTTCTCGAAAACATTTTTTACTTACTTACTTCATTTTTCATAAGGACGGCAGTATTAAGCACCCACAATTTTTACTTATTGAGAATGAGAACCGAGTACTGAGCAGTGCGCATCGTGTATCAATATTTTTACTGTTAAACCTAGTACAGTAGTTATATTTATTTGCATAGACATCAATATAACATTCTCGATGTCACGATACTGAACATAATTTGGACATAGATAAAGCAAAGGACAGAGACGGTAGTTGATTTATGTGGAATGCACCGGCGATTATTGCCTACGTGGCCGTATCTATTCGGATGTGGACAATGAACATGGCACAGTGTATTTGTACCATATATAGATAACACATAAATGTTTTCAAGTTCACACTACGATTTTCTATTTACCGGGATGGCTGGTACGTGGTCCAAGTGAGCCAATAACACAATTAAATTCTTTGAAGCCTGCAGACATTCTTATCTTATTCTTATTCTACATGGGGGCGATAAGTCCTGCACTGACGTCCCGCTTGGGGTGTATTGTGCATTTCCCCCTGCCAGCATCTACCCAAGCCACCCCAGCTCCGTAAAATAGCGGAGTGTGGCTCTAGGCTGCTGGCACAGCTGCTCCAGTGGCACTGATGTTGGGTGATGGAGTGATGATGATAAGGCATTCGAAATTTTTTGGGTAGAATGTTGTGTGTCTTCTCGTGTTAGCATTCCTGATGTGTATCTGGCTTTCTCTGTAGCTGTGCAGTATCTCAGCACGTGTTCCACAGTCTTGTTTTCTTTCAGGCACCCTCTGCATAGGGGGCTATCCGTGGCTCCGGTCTTATACAAATGGTAGTTCAAATTACAGTGGCCAGTAATGAGACCTACTATAAGCCGAAGATCCTGCCGTTGCAACTTTAGCAAGTTATTAGTGATTTTCCTGTTAATGGTCGGAAAAACAGCTTTTGCATGTTTGCAGTCTGTTTTCTTATCCCAGATTTTTTGCTGCTCTTCTTCAGTATGCTGACGCAATGAGTCCCGCACTTCCATCGCTGATGGTTTGCAGAGACCTACAACGTCATCATTGACTTCTTTCTTGGTTCCTTCTTTGGCAAGAAGATCCGCCTTAAAATTACCTGGGCATGAGCCATGGCCCTTCGTCCATCTTACTATTGTTCTGCATTTGTGAGACAATTCTTGTAGAGTTGCGTGGCACTCTGCCAGAACTCTCGACCTGGTTGTGGGCCTTCTGAGTGCATAGACTGTTGCTGCGCTATCAGTGGTGAAAATGAGAATTTCCTTCTCACTTTGTCGCTGTGGGACAGTTATTGCATCCAATGACAGGAGTGCTCTAGGCGCCAGTAACAGACCCATGTTCTCTGCTTGAAACGCAGAGGTGTTTTTGTGCAGGGCCTTGGAGTCCGAGATCCCAAGTTCCGACGAATGATAGCCGCAACCTGCCCCTGTTTTATTTTTTGCACCATCTATGTACATGTTCCAAGAGGGTGAGAGACCTTCCAGGGCACCCTCCTCCGTAATCATATCATACCTCTTACCGTCAAGGTGTGTGCTAGCTATCTTATCAGTACCATGCTTTGCTTCTGGAATGATTTTTATCACTCTCTCTAAGATTCTGCTATGAGTGATAGGTGAATTGCCTTTCCACTGGTTTGTAGATTTTATTCTCAGAGCTGATGCCATTGCCTCCTGCTGTATATGCAGGTGCAAGGGAGTCAGACCCAGAATAACGTCCAACGCTGCCGAAGGTGTCGTTTTTGTACACCCACAGATCAGGGTACAAGCCAGCCTTTGGATTTGCTGTAGTTTGACGATTGTTGTCACCAGATTTGTGCGAGCCCACCATACTACGCAACCATATGTGAGGACCGCTCTCACTATGACTGTGTATAGCCAGCGGCAAAGCTTCGGTTTTAGACCCCAGTCCTTGCCGACGGCTCTGGTGCTTTGCCATAAAATGTTTGTAGCTTTCGCGACAATGTGATCAAGGTGTTTTGACCACAAAAGCTTACTGTCTAACCAAATGTACCAAACAAAGTCGGAAGTTTTAGTCCTGCTGTTTTTGTTTTCCTAGTGAACAGAACCATCTCTGTCTTCTGTGGGTTCACAGACAGACTGTGGCTTTCACACCGCCTGCAGACATGTCGGAAGCGGCCTGGTCAACGTTATTCGATAATGTATGCTTTAATAATATATAAACAAAATGGAAGTTTTTAATTAGGTGTAACGTTTTTCCAAGTATTACTTGTTACCGTTTGCATTAATCAAGATTATATAAAACAACAGCTGTGATTACTATCATTTTAAAATGTTAAATTTCAGTTTGATATATATTGATATATTTCTTTTTTAAGTATGTAATCAAGGTAGCTTACTGTTTCTACTGTGCCAGCTATACAGTAGGTAAGTCATGAATATTCCGAGTGCAGTGTCGCCTCTGATGAGTTGCTGTTTGACGACCCTTCAATTGTATGGCAATATAGGACCAACCACCGAATTCCACAAAACTGATAATAATAATACTTCACGCGGATAACACATACCTACCCCACCGACCGTAACCGGATACAGAAATACGGAGCGCGCTTCACCCTATCCGATATTGAATCTATCTCTATGAATAGTCAATAAATTACCGAAACATATAGACTTTCCACTCTTTTTATTTCACCCTATTTCTCTGGAGTTTTTCTTCCATAACCCGAGTAAACTTACACCTTATCGATAGCCTATACAGCGTGCGAACTATCGGCGTTATTCAATTTGGCGCCCTTGTAAACAGCGCGCAGCCATCGCTTCTCCCGGCCGGGCAATATTTCCGTGAAGGGAATCGGTAAATCACCGGTTATCGTCGACTCCCGGCGTCCACTCGGCCGCGAGGGCCGCCGCCGCTCCATTACGGAATATGAAACAGAACGCGCAAACAAAACAGCATTCAATTAAAAAACGGCTCTCTCACGTTGACGGATGCGATAGCGTCGCAGGCGGGCCGCTATTGTGCCCCTTTATCTGCGGCCTTTGTTTCATTTACGAACGCTTTTATTGGTTGTCGGGTGTAAGCGGATAAATGCGGATAGAGCGCGGATGCCGGCCACGTCCACGCGGTAATGAGAGCCTACAAAAAGTGGAGTGGCCGCCCACACTATGCCACATTCAATCTTCGCCAATTTACCCGCAGCCGCGTTACTGCCTTACATTTCTATACTAGTCCACGGCGTTGATTTGAAAACGTGAGCTGTTCCTCAAATTCGTCTTATTTGTATCGATTATTGGGTTCTTTTGGGTATTCCACAGCCTTGCCCAGATCCCGTCCTTTACGTTTTCTCATTATCTCACTGCATAATCTACAATCGCGTACTCAACTTTAATTTGCGCACATTCCTAACGCCGCCGTGCCGATAGTAAGTGCGCGGGTGACATCAAAGCGGCATAGTTCCCACATAGTTGGCTGAATCAAGGACATTTTGCCGGCAAAGCGAAATAGTTCGCGCAGCTTGTTAAGCTAAGTGCCTATAATTTTTGGAGCATGAAACTACGGCGTTTAACGTAATTACACTCCCGTTTCAATGTTGAGGAAGAATGTTTCTGGAAATCAGTGCTGACAGGAATCGCTGCTTACTTCCGTCTTCACTGACTGTGCAGCTATATGACGTCATTATATGTATAATACTAGTCAGTATGCTCCAAAATATTACGTCTCCAAAATATAAATAAGGAAAAAATCGTAGAAACAAAATATCAGTTGGTTCTTGGAACAGTCACAATTCTATAAATCTTTCAATATTTCCCACCAGCCACTACACACGTCAGAATCAGATACCTTCCTAATGTAATTGAGAAAAATCAGTATTTCCCTCTGGAACTTTCCCAGATGTCACGCTACATTACCTAAGTGATCAGTAACGCTATAATATAATAATACCGCTCATTCCGAGAAAAACAGGGCCTCAGCTTTTCACTGGTATTAGAGCTGGCGCGAGGGCGGGTGCAGGCAGGGGCGGGTTGTGGAGCGGGAGCGGGTTGAGAGTAAAGACAACAGTGAGTCAGTACTTTCTGAGGTCCGAGATTCATCAATCATCTCCTTTCAGCGCAATCATTACCATCTCTCAGCGTTATACACGAGTAAATTAACCCCTAATAACCAAAACTTTTGATGAATACGCCGCAGATAAAGATGTACCCCCTAAATGGCTTTATGGAACGGAAATTAGATCTTTTCGTAGAAGTTTCAAATTACTGAGTGAGCGGAGGGCCGGGACATTTCGATTGCACATTAAACTTTTTCTCTTTGGCTTGGATTAACAATATATTGTGATGTGACACGAATAAGGTTATAAATATTTTTACTCTAATACTTATCTATTTTTTTTAAATAAATTGCAAAACGGATCTCAATGCACTTAATATTTTAAAGACAGCTTGAACCCTAAAGAAGGACTTAGAAAGACACAGGATAGATATTTGTTATTGCGATAAACTGTAGTCCATGTATGCGACGCTGCGGGGAGAAGCTAGTTGTTAAAGTATTACATATTGCTCTTAATGGCGTTATATAAAAGTGCTTACTAATGGCACTTAACTTTGTTGTAACCAACATTTACGTTATACGCTTCGCCTCATAGAAAGGGGCATTCCAACTTATGCCTACTCTCGTTATCTTATATACGTACACTCGTTATCTTATACCTACACTCATTATCTTATGCCTACACTCATTATCTTATACCTACACTCGTTATCAGCCCAATATGTTCCCACAGATGGGACACGGGCCGCCTCTCCAGGAAGAGAAACTACGAAGGAAGGAAGACTTCGCTGCATCCTTTCTATTGCCGTTCATCCTTTTCCTCTATCTTTTTCCCTTTCGCTTCTCTCTTCCCATAAACTGGGTTAGGATGTAAAACTAACTAAACCGTGCGAAGCCGGGGCGGGTCAGCTAGTTTAATTATACAGCAAAGATATGCAAGAAAAGAATTCTAATATCGCAAATGTGGAAAAAGTATATTATTATTATGCCGGATATCCGGCATAATCAATACACCTCCACCCTGCCTCCGTGTAAACACCGCGAGTCCAGGGGGTGCCAGAATTGAATTATAACAGCGGCAAAATAATACGATAATGTGGCGAGATAAAAGCACACATACAACCATACAGCCTCAAACTTTTACATATAAATCGCAACTCTTGGCGCGAAAATAACAGGCGTGTTTTCGTAACAAATTATAATATGGAAGTTTCATTTTTATAATGTTGTTGGGTCTGGAATGCCTGTATCTATTGTTAAAAAAGCCTCCAATTTGGTAGATTATGGCAAAATTAGAGTTCAATTGGAATTGGGCGGAGCGCGCTTCGGAACTTTTTAGAGAGCTTTCTATATAAGCTGGAGAACTAAAAAAATATGTGATTTACAATTACTTCTGAAATGCTTCTAAAAGTAGAAGCATTTTAACCTAGTAAGCAATAAAAAGGAATTTCTATAATACAGAGGAATCAGCAATTACACCAAGTTAAAAAAAAAGAGCTCTTTTCAATCAATGTAAGAGATGAATGTAAAACACATGTCGTTTAAAGTCTTGATTAGAGAGCTAGCTCTTTTAGGTTTTTAATGACCTATAGGATCTATAGGGTGAGAAATAGACACATGTTTTTAGGCACTAAGTTCATATTTTATTTATTGAGATACACCAAATGCTTACAGTAAAGATAAAGATTCTTTATTTTAATAAACATGTGGTTCGTTACATACACAATGCAGCAGATCTTACAAAAACAAAAAAGATGTACATGTTTACTCCAGTAGGCGCTAGTGGATCTTCTATAGGCAGGCATGTACCATCGTAGACCGCGTCGTCACTTTCCATCAGGTGCGAGACTGCAGTCAAATGCGGGCCTATTTAGTTATTAAAAAAAGGCGTACAAATGGTGGTACAGTGATCCAAAAATTACTACATTTCCCTTATTTTTTGGTAATGCTTGATTAGATATCAGATTTTTACATTTTGGGACTTTTCCTACCTGCACAAGCAAACTTATCTACAGGAGCAAAGTTTTAAGAGCAAGTCCCTCAAAAACAACCGGAAATAAAAAACAAACATTCTCAATACTCAAGTGGGGCTGAGACCCTAAAGTTTTACCTGCTTATAGTGTCAAACCCTTTCCGCCCTCGCTTTATTTTGAGTAGCATTTGAAGGGATAAATTGAACACGGGACGCTATTTCCGGTTGTTGGAGAATAAATGACCTCTCTATATTATTATATGTTCCGTGTTTTCCTTGTCCGAAAACATTAAGACAATGAAATGGCCTCTTATTTACTCTGGATATTATTATATTGGCTGAATTATTTCAGAAATGATTTAGTCAGTGATTTTATCTGTGTAATTTTGTGCACAAGCAATTTGTTTATTTTTGTTAACTTTCTGGTGACGCCCTGCTGTTGTATGCTGTGCATTTTACCATTAGAACTAGAATTATACTTTCTAGGATAAAATGTTGTTGATATCAGTGTTATATTATGCAATATCTATAACCTTGCTAGTGTTTTTGTTTCTAACTATGATCTGGAACTCCCAGCTTCTGGGAGTCCTAAAGTCAAGAGTGAACCTGGTATGTTCTAGGCAAGCATGCATCATCATAGACTGCGCCGTCACTTTCCATCAGGTGAGACGGTGACCAAACGATGTCTATAAACACATAAATATTTATATTCAAAACGCTGCAGTGGCATCTTTCATTTTAGGCAATGTGCTCAAAACCGTCAGTTCAGCCATAACGTGAAACCCACAAATAAACAAATTGACAGACAACGATTCAATTTGATACTTTACTTAGCAATAATTGCAATAAAAATGTCCTAATTTTCTTACGAGATATGTGCCTTTATTCTTTAAACTAAGTACTACAATAATAAAAACTACTATGTAGGTATTAAAAGCTACTAGCTACACTACCTACTACAAAGAACAAATGGACTGGATTTTGGACTGTTTGTATGCTAGCCACGATAGCCTATAGACCGTCCAAATTCTCCAGCTTATACTACCGGTAGGTAGCGTACCCAACATGCTGGCAGCATTGCCTCGTAGGTAATTAATTTAATTGAAGTACATAAACTGAATCGCATTACTTGATCTCTGTCGCTATCAATTTCATCAAATTGAAACAAAAAAGTTTTTTAATATCGGAATCATGTTCAATATCGGCGGGTCCATCGGGAATCGGCTTAATGAATACAACGATAAATACTTTTCCGTTCGGACCTCCAATTTAACATGTGTTTCGCTTCATTTGGTTTCGTTTATTTCCGCCGTTTTGCACGTGATTCTGGCTATTGTCATAAGAGAACAGAGCCGCTAAGCCCAGTCAGAAGCCTTTCAAATGACTTGATAGTTTTGGCTTCGAATGGAATCGTGAATTTTCTGGTTGCATCGTGTGCTAACAACAACTAGCAACTGTTTATTTTGCGTAGAGATCCTTTGAGACTGTGACTCTTGTTACTTCTCAAAGTTAGTAAACTAATTCTTCATCAGCATCAGCCTGAAGACGTCCACTGGTGAACATAGACCTCCCCCATAGAGCGCCACTTTGAGCAGCTGTTAGCCTCTTGCAGCCATCGGCTCCCCGTGGTCCTGAACAAGTCGGTTCACCGAGTGGGGGGCCAGGCTACGCTGCGCCTTCCGGTTCGTGGTCGCCATTCGAGAACCTTTCTTCCCCATCGGTTGTCAGTTCTACGAGCGATGTGGCCTGCCCACTACAACTTCAGCTTGATAATTCTAAGAGCAATATCGGTGACTTTAGTTCTCTTGCGGATCTCTTCATTTCGGATCTTATCTCGCAAGCATAGATAGCTCTCTCCATAGCTCGCTAACTAATTCTTAGTTCCATTACTTCATATCATTGCGAAATGGATGTACGTATTTCAAAGTGGAAGCTGATGAGGTATGAGGTATAAGCCTTACTATATTGTTTAGTCAAAAATGGTCCTCCGTCTCGCTCTAGTGAGCAGCAGATCGCATAAGACTCGTAATGCTATCTATTTCTTTCACATGGCCAATTCCGTGCGTTGCACCAAAACTGACAGGCGCGTTCCAGAAGATAGTGCTTTTTCCGTTTTTATTTATAGCTATGATTTCAATTGTAATTACCCAAATCGATATTAACTTCGACACGTTCATCTTGTTTTGCTCTAAGTTGCTATACTATACTACTGCTAGCCACAAAGGTCATTGGGAAATGGCAGCATACAGTAAATAATACGTTCGAGCTAGTTATGGCTCCCAAAGATCATAAACCGTGAGAAGAGTCCCTGCCAGCGCAGTGTAGAGGAGCACCGATAATTCAGCCATGGAGTGCCATCGATCGAGGGCGTGCTGCGACTGGGAGCGACGAGCGGTCTCACGGGAAAATACACTTGTTCTAACGGCCAATGCGACGTAAGCTTTACGTGTGGGAGCAGAATGATAGTTGTTGCTTGTCAATATATGAAACAAAAACGGTTTCGTTCACATATTTGTATTTGTACGTAAGAAACTAGCCAGTAAGAGATAATTGTTTGAACTTTAATCTAGTGAGTTGTTTATAAAAAGCGAGTTAGTGTGGCGGCATTTTGAGCGAACGACGGTTAACTAACCCTTTGATAAATCAGTAAGTAACCCTGCTAATATTTGTATTTGAAAATATATATGTCTGGGAATGGGTCGAACAAACCGGTATATTGTGAGCAGCAGGAAGTCATGTTCCTTTTAATTAGGTGTCCTATTCTTAAATTATCTAGACAAGTAAAGACAATCAAAGATGCCAATGAAGTAACTTCAAAAGTACGCCCAAAAGTATAGTAGGTATCTATCTGAGATATCTTTTTGTCTCGATTGTGATACATTATAATTATATCACAACCAAGACAAAAAGTTGAAAGGAGACCAAAAACTGCCAACAAATTTGACGGTATCAATTCAACATTTTACTCAAAATCGCTACACGCTGGCGCCCGCACCGCACCCCATCTGGACGGCATCCAACGCAGAAGTCTCATTGACCATCCCATGATGTAACTCTTAACATGCTTTTGCGGCGATTCCGACTGATATACTCCGCGTGCCGATGGTATTGTTTTACACACCGTTTGCGCCAGATATGCGATATTCCGATGATTGATTTAACCTATAATCGTATATAATCGAGTATTCGTATCTGTATCGTATATAATTCGAGTATTTACGGAGCATGTGACGCAAGAGATTGAATTACGATGTGGAGGGATATATTTTTGTATGTTTTGACGCGTATTTGTACAGTGAGATCAATGTGTATTAGTATTTACAGTGACTTCAGTGCTTTTGTGGCGCACTTATATACATCTAATATCAGGGTCAGCTCAGAGTGTCTTTTTACGAAAATCAGACATGCTGCAGTAAGTTTTCTTGACACGTTCTGCCACATGAGCTCAAGCAATAAAAAATATTTTGTTACCTAGTAACATATTCAGTAATCTGTGCCTATATTGACCGATGACAGTTAAACAACTAAACGACCGGTGAAATCAAGCATCGTTCACTGCGCTCATTGGATGGGTGACCACTACATAAAGTAGTACTATAACTTAGCGACATATTTGGATGAAAAATACAACTAAACTGAGAACCTCCGCCTTTTTTGGAGTAGGTTTAAAACGTCAGCAAATTTGGAATTGGATGGCAATCTTTGAAAAATGGTATCCGTTTTGTGGTGTCCGTTGAGAGCTACCCGGTTTATCAGATAAAATCACTCATGTGGCTCACACTACTGAACTAAGCCACACGGACTAAGACAGAGCTAAGTTATATCCTAAGTTACAAGCACCCCAAGTCAGGGCGAGTGTAACCGCAGGCGCGACCCTAACTCGCTCAAGTTATATCAAGTTACGATTGAACTTAACTCTCTGAGGTGGCTTGTTTGCTTAAGTTTCAGTAATGGGAGATAATGGGAACATTCCAGAAAGTATAAAATGAGAGATTTTTGTGGCTACGCATCATAGTACGAGAAAGATTACATCTAAAGTTGCATATATTTACAGAACCGGAGAAATCCGGGAAACGCAGCGTAAGCCTCACACTGGGTAGACTGGTGATCTAACCACGGGGAGCCGGTAGATGCAGGAGGCAAGTAGCCGGTCAAAGTGGCGCTCTGTGGGGAAGGAAGGGTTCAGCGGTGAATGTCTTCCGGCTCATGAAGACGAAGAAAAAATCCGGAAGAAAGTTTTCGCTCACGCCCCGATAGAGAGAGAGACACCTTGCTCAAAATGTAAACGTGTCACGTTTTAGAATGAAAGTTACAAATCACATAAAGATCTGATTTTGAAGGCTTTACTTGACAGTCCTTCATTTACTCAAAATATATCCATCTTTTACATTACCGTCTATTTGACAAGAACAGCAACAGTTTTAGAAGTTTTAGATATGTGATAGCCTTTAAAATTGGCTCCAATATAATGTGTTTGTCTTGTTATTAGTGTAAGCGCTTGACGCCTAGTTATATGCCAGGCACGAATATTGATACTACATTTGCCTCTACTTTCAAGGTGCTTAGCGTTTTTTCTGCTCTATGGTTATACTAATAGAAACTATAATAATTTAGGTATCCTTTAACTTATTGTTTTACCGACTCCCATCACTTTCATGTATTACGGAGATAAATTACTTGTATGAGTTGAAAACTTTCAAATGAAAAGTTACTCTATGGTCGACATATCAGTATGTAATAATGTTGGGAGCCAGGATTGTTCTCAACAATAAGTACCTATATACCTACAGTGTTTGAATGAAGGAAATCCATTAATGTCCTTGTTTTGGGAATGGCCTAGATATAAAGCCTAATATCTAAGCGCTAATGATAGATGAGCAATGAGCCCGGGCGACTTAGCTGAACAAATGTTTGCACCAAATATTAAGTTTCACTTTGATTCCGAGCTTATAATACTATTTCGAACTGGGACTGTATTCGCTATGACCATTCGGACACGTAACGCGGCGATTACGATATCTTCATAGAATGGTTTTGGTTTTAACATGCTATTCTGTATGCCGTTGTCAAATTTGCAGATGCGACTAAGCCATTACACGCACGGTGAAAGATAGAAAACACTGGGCAAAGACAACCTCACGCGTGGCATACAGAATATATTTTTTGGTTCTATGTCATGGCGCATTATAATCCGCGTATGTTTAGAGCACGCTATGACGCCACGCGTTATTTGCAAGGAACCAATCGCATGTGGCATAGCGAATAAGGCCTCTGAACCGCAGAATAAACAATAATAAGTAAGCATAATAGACTAACAGAAACCTTACATTAACCTCCACACAAATGGTATGAAGGATTAGCGATACATTATTTCATAATCCTTATGATTCAATAAAGTAGGTATATTGGTATTGGTATCCAAATCGCATGGCGACGCAATAAAACTTCCTTCACTAAAATATTAATGTCAGTTATTGTGCTATAGAACTATTGGGATGATGTAGTGTCAGAAACCCCACGGGATAACACGGCGGGATAATGGGATAGACAAGGATTTTGAGATTTCATTATTGTTTCTTTTTGCTTTTGAGGTTTCTATTTTTACCAACGCTGTTTTTGTTACCTGACTACAGCAAAAAAATAACGCTATGATCTATGCATTATAATTAGTATACATTTATACACAACGATTAAAAAATTTAACCACTGATTTGAATTTGTCTTTTAAACATAATAATAAAATGCCCAATTATATAATTTTTCTCTCAAATATTTTAAACCACTTATCACATTTTCATTGGTTTTTCTATTCTAACGAATATCCATAGACCAGTGCAACAGATATACATACAAAAATCACTTTAAACGTAAACAAAGCATACAACATTCAGCAGTTGCGCAAGTGTCCGCACCACACGGCTTAACGCAAGCCGGCGCGTCCGCGGCGACCGCGGCACCCGCGCTTACGTCCGCTGGACAAAGGACGCTTTGATCTCCACCGGCTTACGTAAACGGTCATGCGTTGCTAAACTCCGACTAGGTTAGTTTGTTTAATGTTGAATTAGATTTGAGGGTTCACGAGCAATTATGTTAAATAGATCCGTGTGAATTAGGCTGAGGGATCTATTGGCTTAGTGGTTGTATAGATTTGATTATTGAGATGGCTCAATCGATTTGGACATTATTTTATATACTAGGTATCCCTTTACGCTAAACTTTTGCTACTAATACCAATATGCCATATTGAATTCCAGAAAATTAAGATTTCTTTTATTTCAAAAATATCTCGGGGCATGAGCGTAAACTTTGTTCTGTAAGACAATATTGTAGGTATAAATATATTGGAACATCTTACATGCGATGCGGCATTCTTGAATTTCTCATTAGCTAACCAATAGCTCTCCTCTCCCTAATTATATTTAAAAGTTAGGTCTGTTTATTAGTTAGGTTGTCCAGCTTTTACGCTAAAACGGCTGAATCATTTTGGATGAGATTTTGCACACATAATTGCTTATATTACCAGGCCTAACATAGGATACTTTCTATCCTGATAAATTGATGGATAATTAAGATGGAACAAGTTTTGTCCAATAGTTGGGTAGAACATGGTAGAAAAAAGCATTATGGATTTTTATTATTTAGTAATGAAAATTTATATTCGAAGAATATATTAAAACCAATTATTAGCAACAGTAAACAGAATTAATTTATTGAAATTGACTAGGAAAATGAATCCCAAATACGCAGATTGAAGGGAAAACAATGTATATAAATGTTAAGAACTACCATAGAATTGTAAAATAGTAATATTGACGCATGTGTAAATTATTCTTTTTGGACTGACTCACAAGTCACTTAAACTTGCAAACGCCCTTCCAGGGCTCATGTCAACCTACCAACTAACTATTTAAGATCTTGCGTATTATATAATACTTGTTACTGTATATTACCTATAACAATGATGTACATGAATGCAATAATAATAAATAAATAAATATCCTAGCGGTTGGATTCTTCTTCTTCTTCTTCTTCTAGTTTTTTTTATGAGATTGAATAACGTGACGAGCTAGTCGTTCACCTGATGTTAAGTGACACGGCCGCCATAACAGTTGCAGTGTTACCCGGAACTTTAAAACAATAAAGTTTCGATTTTTCCTCAATCATTTTTGCAGTCGACATATATAATGCCAATCCATGATTGTAAGACGCTGTTATTCTTTCACAGCGGGTTTTTCCCGGAGGGCGGATGATCTACTAACTTGACCGACCACCCGGCGTTCGACCCGGCTACTTAGAGGCATCCATTTTGTTTGGCGCAGACGCAGGCTCGCGTTCTGTCCACATACAGGAGGGTAAATCCTGTAACCACGGTATTGTAGCATCCATTCTTACCTTTTATTCCACATAATGTGGTCTGGGACTTGCTACAAATCCACACAACTTCATGTCACAAGTCATTTATGAATGCTGGCCCCCCCTTAGCGACAAGTGTAACTTTTGAAGTCAATCTTTGCTACACTATACCTCGTAAGGTGAAATACTTTTCCCGGCATTGCAAGTTAACATCTGCACTCCGAAAACTTGTATAACAGAACAGTGTATTTAGTATATTAAGTTAATTAAAGTATTATAGTTCGATGCTGGAAGTGGTCGTCTAGCTAGCGATACACTATTCCAAGCTTTTCAGATTAAGAAATGTGTAATTTAACTTACTATTATATCAATGTTATTAGGAATGATTTTTAGAATGGTGTAGATTTTACAGATTATTCTCACCACAGGCTTAGAAACATAAGTTCTACTCTGGTACATGCCGCATTTAAAACAAATTGGATGTTGTACATAGCATGTTAGCATATTAAGTATAACAATATAAGAATTATTGTTAACTATTTCGCTATTTACTTTATTTCCACTATGCAAACCCCACCAGCTAGTTACAAACGATCGGTCCTTGAACCAAAAGTTCTCCGTTAGGCCGACTAGAGTTTATCTTGGTGAATTTAATTAATATCTCAGGAGTTTAGCTTCCGATATCACTTTTAAATAGATATAACGTATCCCCTAGTTGATCCTCATCCAATTCCTTAGATATTCCCATAAAGACCAAAATTCCCAAAACGACCAATTCCCAACTTTTGCTCCCAAATCACCTCCCATACATCCCTGTACCTCCCCCGTCCCCATCCATCACGTTACATTATGCAATAAAAAATAGCAAGACACTAGCCTATTATAATTGGGCACAAAAAGTGACAGCAAAACTTCTATCTCGAGTATAAGCTACTTTGCCTTGAGCAATACAAGCGGTACATTCATTACAACACTCGCGACGTCACCACTTCCCTCCCGACCTCACAATCCGCAGAAGAAATACGTTTACAAGTCGAAAGCGGTTTAATTAACACTCTATTAATTAATTCCAAAGCGGTTCTATGAATTATTCAGTTTCAATCAGTGAGTTTGGAGCGCGGGGTTTGTCGATCAAGAGATCAATACATTTTCATCTGTCTTAGCTTTTTTGATTTGAATATTCAAAAGTATTTTATGGAATTAATTTAAAATAATCCAAAATTACTATTATAAATTGGCTGGCCTCACAGCGCAGTTGGTAGTAGATCTGTCTTCTGAACTCTGGGTTATGAGTTCGAGTCCCACTCAGGACAAACATTTTTATGATGAATATCTATTTTTATTTTGTATCTGGATGTTTCTGTATTTACAAACATGTAAATTGCTATCAGTTATCGGTTTCCATTGTACAAGCTTTGGGGGTAGATGGCGTTGTGTGATGTTTCCATACATAGTATTTTATTTTACTTAGTAGTTTAATAGTGGTAGTTTTTTTATTTACATAGTATATAATGATATTAGCATCAAACATATTTCATAACGTATGTCATAATGTTAAGTGAAAACGCCGGGTGGTGCCATGCTATGCTTGTTTTAGGAACTGGCTCCAAGTGAGATTGCCATAACACATTCCATATGTTCGCTTAGATTGATCCACTTTTATAACAGTGTTTACATCCAGTATATGAAATAATAAATAATATTTAGACCAGATTTTTCGTAGGCATAACCTTTAACATGGAGCCCACGCCTAAAACGCCTTGCCTGGAGCTATTGTACCAATATGAACCTAAAACAACACTACTTCTACTAACACTCATTCAAAATAAAGACACGAACAATATAACTCAATGGTCTAACTAATCGAAATGAATTGGAGATTCCAAGGGCCATTTACTGAATCAAGTTTTAGTAGTGTAGTTCTAAGAAATAACCAATAAGTTTAAAACTGTGTTTATTTTGAATAGATTCCTACCACAAATCGTATATTTTCAATTTGGCATTATAATATTTACAACATACACGAGTGCTACGCGGTGCTACGCTGCTACGGGAAGCGACGCTGCCGTAGAAGAATAAGGATATTAATATTCCGTAAGGGTTGCCACCCTTGAGATAAATTAAGACAAATTGAATTGTCAAGGGTGTAAACAAATAGACACAATTCAAAACACGGCCGTAATTGAAATTCTGGCGACGTTTTAATTTACTGCGATAAGGAAAATAATTATTTTGAATTTTACGCTGAACGGCTCTTAAGTCAACGAACTCTCAGAGGGATGCGATTAATTTTATATTCACTACGTAACTTTGATAGCGTAGAGGCAGTAACAACGAGAGTAGGCGAGAGCGTGAACTAAATGATATAATTCATACGGAACTGTTGTCTGTAATAATTTTATTCCAAAACTTTAACATTTTTATCTCTATTATTAGGTAGTGTATTATATTTATTGGAAATAATTAATATCCGCAGTTACAGATTGAAACAGACTGTAGTAGTTCGTATCATAACCTAGAAACTGAGGGTTCTATTCCCGCTACAGGACAATTATTTGTGCAAATACTTGTTCTGTGTGTGGGTGTTGTGGGACCACGACGGTCTACTGTAACAGACCCCTATCCTAACCTATTTAAATAATAAATAATAATTACCGAAAATTCTAAACTAATCTTACGTTAAAAATTATCAAAGTTGATTGTATATTTTAGATTTCCTATTTTAATGTTTATGGCCTTGTGAATCGTCTCCTATAAATGGTAGAACCGTACGTTGTGGTTGTGTAGTAATCCAAATCCTTTTAAAGTAATGAGACAATACCTAACTAACATCTAACCTATTCAATAATATTAAATAAATTTAAAATATTCATCGTCCTACAAATAGTTGCAATTTAATCCCCTGGTGAACACTATTCCTATACTCTGAGTAACCGAACTGAAATTTCCACATAAAATCATATTATGCACCAATCAATATATTTCCTACTATATTTTCGAAAGGTTTCAATTGTAGGAATGAATAATTTTTTCCTGCAAAAAATTGAACATTATAATTCCTAGTCATAAACAAAACTGAAAGTAAATTAAAGCTTCATGACGAACGTATGTTGAAATTAACAAGATAGGAAAGTGAAACATAGATAAAACGTAAGTAAGTATATTGCTAACTGAGTTTGAGTTGGTTATATAGCAAAGTCATAGTAAACTCTATTTGTTTATCATAACTCTGGCATAGGAGCCCCGCCACCGCTCCAATGCTGTGGGTCTCGACTACCTGGCTGGTTAACCCTCCACTATTTAGTGCTTGAAATTTCCCACACGGAGGTACCGTGTGTGAAATTCCCCCACACTAAGAGAAATTTGATTTTACTAAATTTTGTTCTATTTATCCCAAGTCAGTACGTCAGGTACCCCATCTACCTATTCTTATCTACTTATCTAGTTTGGACTCCAAAAGGTGCAAGGGACAAGAGGACATTATTTTTTTCCAAATCCTAACAAAATAGACATCACCTTAGTTAATTGTGAGTCTATCTAATACGTACTACATTCGGTATATGACAGACTCTAAAAATAGCTCAACTTTCAAATCTCCTAGTTTTCGTCTAAAGATTATCAATATTATCGTAGATTCTATATCAACAGCATGCAGTGGACTAAACAGTAGTATTAATTTTAACTGTAAATATTTATTTGAATTCTATGATCTGTTTAGTGATATTCAGGTTGTCTCTATTTTCCAGAACTTGTATTGAAAGTAATCTAAAACCCGTTTATATAATTTAGGTATTATGTTTCATTATTATGAAATACGATAAGGACATGTTTCCTTCAAATAATATTATAGATTTTTGATGCTATTTCCTAACAACAAGATATTCTCATTCGAATCTTTAAATTAGCTACCCCTATCCGTTTGGTAAGGAGATCACTAACAGGTACTGCTGTGCTTGACCCAAGACACGAAGGACAATTTCTTATCACTAGTACATTAAATGTTTTTATAGAATAAAAGGCAAAATTCTTTTGAAAATTCAATCAAATAAACTCAAACCTGAATTCCACTAAATTGATCTATGATCATTTATTTGAAACAATCACGAACAACCCTAAACTATGAATAAATTCCCGGTAGTTTTTTTAAATATTGTACAAGTATTACCTATTTCGTATTAAGAGTGAAACTCAATTACGATTTTATTTAAGTTACTCGCAAATGATTTTAAACAGAGAATAAATTCCCAATAGTTATCTAAGTAAAAGGAATAGTTCCCAGTCATTACTAATTCCCGGTAGTTTCCTAACTTTCGTTCAACCATTACCTATTTTGCAACTAGAAACAAAACGTTCGATTCTTTGCAGGAATATGATCCTTCCAACTCTCCTAAGTAAAATTCCGCCTAGAATCCGCTAAGAAAATACCTATCTTTTTATGCATATTGTAATAACCGTGTAGGAATAGAACCTTTCTCATATCCTCCGTAGAACATCGCAAAACCAGCTAAAGAAACACCTTCCTATACCACAGAATAGATATATATAGTACAACGTACTTTTACCACAAAATAGATTTATAGAATTACGTATTTATACTAATATGATCCGCTACATTAACGACAATAATTTTTCAGTTGAGACTAAGTCACGAAAACTAATGCGATGAACCGTATTCAAAACCATTCCCCTTTTTATCTCTACTGTAGTTTCACAAAAGCTTGTGCCAGCTATAGAAAATACCTACTTATACTTTTGCACCGTTGCTCTCTGTACATTAAATCCTTCTGTGATCACCCAGCTTTCCGTCAAAAGCAAGGTCCACGACCACTAGCTCTACAATAAACACCCACAGCTTCAACCTTCGAGAAAACTTGGATTATAATTTTATAACTTTGATAATTTACGTATTGTATTTGCACTTTTATTTATTAGTATTTTATTATAATGAATTTATCTTTAGATGTATTTTATACCGCTTTAAATTTATTTATTTATTTATTGAATTTTATCTATTTCCCTAACACTATAATTTTTCCGCGATTTTCAATATTTTATCCCTAACTTTCCCCTCCTGTGTGTATTCCTCGACTTATAGCTTTTCCCTATACATTAGTGTGTACCCCCAAACACTGGAGATTGCTACAAATCTCACATTTACTTTTAAACGTGCATGTCTGTTCTCGGTGTGTGCAATGAGAACATACCTGATCTAACCCTATGAGAGAACGAGCTGTGACAAAAGCTCTCCAAAGCTAAAACCTATTGCCACCTAATTTTTATCTTGCATGCGGGACCGCAGTCCATGGGCAGCATACAAGACAAAACCTTATCACTTGGGACAGTTCAGCTTAATTTGCATTTAGGATCCGGGTATCGTATACACGAAGACGGGACAGTTAATCTTTTCAGCCCTCCTTTCAGCCAGAATGCAAACCAAACCAAAAAGGTGGATCCAGATCCTATAACGGAGGCAAAATCTGGTGCAGGTCTCCACATAACACGCGAACTGCATGCCCTAAGCAAAATAAGGGAAGACAAGCTTCGTTGCTCTGTTTCAACTTATCTCTTACTGAGTTCCTGGACCCGAGGCATACTTCCCCCCAGATCCAGAATTAATTGAGAGGGCGAATTTATCTAAGAAGTTAACCGAAAATTTTATGTGCATTTTTATTACCAGGTTTCGACTTGCGAACCCCGTGAATGATTTTATAACTGACTGCGTTTGACAGCTTGACAGATTTCAAAATCCTATTATATATCAAAAACACTTTAAAGGTAGAAAGGTAAAAAAGTAAAACTAAATATAAAGAAGGTTTGATTTCTTTTACTGTTACCTTATTTTACCACGGATAACCACTTTTACACCTATCTCTACATTTTCTCTATCAGTTAATGCGATGCCAACGACTATTTCCATTATTTTTGGACTATTCTTTGTGTGTAAAATGCTTTGATCAATTTATTTCAGTATTTTTATACTTTAGGTAAAATTTATAATATTTGTGACGTCACGAGACAGCCTGGATCGTTACACTACATACTGCCTGCCTGGACCTCTAGATAGATAAGAGTGAATTTTTGTTAGGGTCTAGAGTCTACCTAACACCTATTTATTTTGGTTTTATCACACAATGTTCGTGTGAATAGTTTATACACTAGACACTTTTCATGATGCAACCACAAGCTAGTTATTTATAAAAAAACGTATATTTTTTTATTCATCACAGCACTGATTTTCTTATTTAGGAATAAATTGCATGTCTCATTTCTTGTTCAAATCTGGTAAAGAACGATACATGTTGAACTTTACATATAATAATTATTCTAACACTATTGGTAATAGTCGATGATAGTTCAAACGTTCCTAAAGCTGTCTTTATACACACTTGCCAGACGTTTATCCGACACACGATGTCCGTCAATTGAGTAATCCGCGCGTAATCCGTCTGGACACGCGGCGGTGGCAGTGTGTCCGCGTCTCTGCCACCACATTGAGTAGACAGAGGACTAAAACAGTGGAACGAGACAAGGGCATCAATTGAATGGAAAATCCCTAAAGGCAAGACCCTATATGAATGGGTATGAATATGCTAGCAAAACCAACACGATGACCCGGTCTAGGTCAACAGAGCTATGACCGTGCTGAGTTGGAACAGATTTTTGACGTGTTTGTTGGTCGTTTTGTAATGTCTCATAACCTAGGTACTGTATTTACAACATTATATTGTTTGTTACAAATAAACGCGTTTTACTTCTCTTTTTCTGATTTATCAGTGTAATAAGATGAAATCTGAACTCTAAGCCTTAAAAATAACTCTCTTATTTAGTTCATTTCTGTAAACACCGTCTAAAATATAAAGAGATATCTCAGCGTCGTAAAGTCAGAGGTCTCTAATCTCTACATAATCAACTACGGTGGAGTCTCCACGCAAATCATCTCCTTGAATAATGTCGCGGTCAGAGCCCGGGGGAGGCCACGCTGGAGGGGACAGATTACATGGAAAAAATTAGAGGATTACTCCCATGGATGTGTAACGCCATATTTTTTTAATTTAACGTGATGCAGGTGGCGCTTCTTATTACATATTCTAATGTTTTCGTGTAAAATAAATATATAATAATAATCAAAACACATTATTCATTATTAGAAACATGGCTGCACATTTACTATGATAATCAATCAAATTGCTATTAATAAAGGTTTTGTTTATGTTGTGAAAATTATTGTCAATAAACAGCAATAATAAAAAGAGTATTTTCAGGATTTCGCGAAGCTTTTGATAATAAAAAAAAACATTAATAAAAGCTTTTTACTTAAAATCTAACATTTATAAAGACCTGCTACGTTAACATAAACAACGTGAGTTGAATGTTGCCAAATCTTAATGTGCACTCATTAACAGTCTGATTAGACTGGCCTGTTAGCTCAGTTGGTAGTAGCTCTGCCTTCTGAACTATAGGTTGTGGGTTCGATTCCTACTCAGGACAAACATTTGTGTGATGAACATCGATGTTTGTTCTGTGTCTGGGTGTTATATTGTATTCTATGTATGTATTTACAAATAAAAAAGTATCTAAGTATTGTATCAGTTATCTGGTTCCCATAGTACAAGCTATGCTTAGTTTGGGGCTAGATGGCGCTGTGTGAAATGTCCACACGTATATTATATTATATTATATATATTATGATGATTTCCACTACTAAACATATGCTTCCCCCAGAGAGCGTCACTTTGAGCGGCTGCTCGCCCCCTGCATCCTTCGGCTCCTCGCGGTTTTCACCAATAATGTGCACTATTACAGTAATTTACACAATTTATTCAAAGTGATTGGTCTCGGATCGAAGCTGTGTTTCAAACATAAACTAACGTTGAAGTTTCTGACCTTGTTTCAAACTATAAGAGTACAAGAAATACAGTGTGTCCCGCGACAAAGTGAAAACAGACATATTTTTTTGCTACAGTCAGTGGTTTATCTATGAAACACGTTTCGATTGTGAATTAAAACAATCAAGTCGTACTACGTCACGAATATCGGTAAAATAATATAAAAAAACACCTTTATCTTTTTGTCACTGTATTTTTTATTTATCTTTTAAATGTCCCATTTATCGGTAAAATAGCATAATTTATTGTCATCGTACATAAAGTCATTAATTGATTTGATCATAACGAATCTAATTTCTGGTTCTTTTAACTTTATTTTTTTTTATGTAATCGTATGACGTGACGAGCTAGTCGATCGCCTGGTGTTAAGCGTCACGGCCGCCCATTACAGATTGCAGTGTCACTCGGAAATCAAAATTAAAGTTTCGCGTGACACTGCGCACTGCGCACGTCATCCTGAGACATCACACAGTCTAAAAAAGATTTCTAGACTGTGAGATCAGTTCTTAAGTCTCATTTGCCCAGTAATTTCACTGTTTGTAATATTTGTGTTGTTACCGCAAAATCATTAAGACAAGATCTTAAAGCTTAATAATAAGTCCCCATTATGTGCGCTTACCTAAAAGCAGGCTCACTTCCAACCCTCATGTAAAGTGTAAGTGTAATGGAAGTGCGGGCGTGTAGTGGAGGTGTCGATGGAAAGCGCCGATTTGTCTCCACGACGTTGAGCGAATGTATCATTTGTCGTAGCTGACGTTGTAACCAAACACGCCGCCTTCTTTCCAAGCATTTCACATATTATATAAATAAGGATGGTGCTGCTATTTGAGCATTGGAAATACTCATCGATAGTGGGTTCTTATACGGAAGGAAAATTCATAATGTCCAAATTCTGTTTCTATGCAGATTTAATGTTAACCTTTGCACAAAAATTAGTGCGAGTGTTGCTCAGTGATGGCTCGTGCGGCTTTTAAACTATACAACCAGGTTCGAATCCCGCTCGGTCTCAAATCAAGATAAGTGCAGAGTTTGCACTCATTATTACAAGGAATATAAACAACAGCCAGGAAACCGGCATTATCAAAAATCAGAAAAAATCGAGAACGTGTTAGAGTCATCCATCAACACGATTAGCTAATAGCATAGTGGATAAGCCGCGTGGCCCAACGGTGGGAAAAAATCAGTCTGGAACCCGTGATTCTGGAATAACTGATCCTATTAGAAAGTCTATAACATTAGTTTATGCAGTACTAATGTCCCCTCTTCGTGAACTTTACTAACATGCATAGAAATCACTTTGGTTATCAACTGTAAACTTTAGTTTAAATCTATTTTAGTCCGGACATAGTTATAAAAGCAATTTCAAAAGGATTCGTGGTTTTTAAAGGCCGGGGCAGAAATTTGCGCCGTTTGCCTTTCCATGTGCACTAAATGAAAGGAGGTCAAAGGACGGCCAGCGACTGGGAAGCGGGCTGGAAGCTGGAAGCGTCATTGAATTACCTTTGCGTAAAGGACAGAGTGCCACTAAATTCGAAGGACATTTATGTATTTAGCAGGCAGGTAAGTTTGTTAGCCAGCCCTCCGATTTTATTGCCCAAAGGCACTTTGGGTCGAAGGAATAATAAAATCTTTACCTTTTGAATTGCCTACCGTTTATTGCAAACAAAAATATTTACCTTTTACCCTTTTTCTTTTATTTCAATATTTGTTCTAATGTATTCAATATTATTTATTTTATTTGTGAGTTACAAATAGCTTTATAGACGCGGTGATGATTAATGATGTTGGTTTTGTTTAGACTTTGAAATTCTACCGTATATTGTAAACTCTCTTTACATTATATTTTATTGTAAATTGGTTGTTTGTAACGACACAAGAGCTCAGTATCTTTTATTATTCCTGCCTAAAACTTTCAAGCATCTTGCAAAATTATCTTTAAAAAAGTGTTGGTCTTTCAGCAACAAAACTTCCGAGAAATAATTCCTCCGATCGATCCCCTCTAGGGTCGTAGGATAAACAAAACAAAATGGACGTTCTACAAAATCCTTAATTAGAAAACTTGAAAATTATCTGCATTGTGGCAGGGTGCGAAGAAAGCGGCGCCATGAATATTCATTTGGCGAATTATCATAAACAAATACAGGCCTACATAAACGATTATAAGAAGAGGAGTGAGATTATTATACGGGCTTTTGTAGGGATTCATTCCGCGGGCATGCCTCACTCGGATCGCGTCAGGTTCCCGCATAACATTATCAAGTGGAAATATGGCGAACGCTCAAAGCTCCTCGGTTAAACAAACAGTGTGAATAGCAACAGCTTTACTAGTCTTTAATGTTTTTATCTCTTTGAATTAGCAAGTTGAAATGACAGTGGGCAGGCCACATCGCTCGTAGAAGTGACAACTGAACTGGCCTCACCATAAAACGTCACTTTAGACACTTATCATAGGAGGGGTTTGCCATAATCATCACGCTTGGCAGACTGCTTGGAATCGCATAAGACTTTAATGTATGAAAATGCTGCTACCTATTCGCAGGATTCTCTTAGCCGGCTCTTGTGGCAATCACGTGATGAGATGAGGCGGTCCTATTCTAATACCGCCGGTACCGCACGGCCTCACTACATTTAGTAGTTATATGTGCGGGATTTTGTGATTGTGGGTTTGAATCCTGCTCTGAACTGGAGATATTAGTGCTGGACAAGATAGTAATCAAAATTATAAGCTTGGTGGTGGTCTAGTATGTTGTTGCCTGGGTAGCTACCACGTTCAAGTTAAGAACCAGCTCTCAATCCAGATTAGTTCATGCTGTTTTTCACCACCAATGGGGATCTGTGGAATTTTCATCCCAGTAAAAAGTGAGGCGCCTCCATCAATCATCACTTACGTCAACTTGTGTACACAAATACTTAGCTATATGATGTTAGAAAGAGACAACATACTTAGTAACTACATGGCAGCGATAAACTTATTTTCACAAAGTAGCAAAAAAACTCACCCTATTTTAAGAGAAAACAAAAATGACATTCGGAACGAGTGGCGTAAATACCATATTGATGTGTAATCATTTACCTTTGAAAACATGTTTACATTTGTGGAATTATTGCTACTTACCAAAAGTTGGGTTGGGGAAAGTGCGAAAATTAAATAAAGCTCGGTGTTTCCCTGCGAGATAAGATCAGCAATGAAGAGATTCGCAGGAGAACTAAAGTGACCAATATAGCTCTTAGAATTAGCAAGTTAAAATGGCACTGGGCAGGCCACATCGCTCATAGATAACTATTACATGTAGTGTTACATGAAAGTAGAACCAGTGACACATAATTTACTCAGATAAAATACTGACTCATCTATTTTATCGTGCGTTACAGCTGACTAGGCTAGGCTTAGCTCGTAAACTTTGTATTTTATGCCTCAAAAAAATGCTTGTGTCTAGCTCGTGTGCCCTTTTTAGGCTTTATTTCTATTTAATGAAACACTACAGATATAGGGATGGTAAATAAAGTAAGCCTAAAATAGTTTCGAAGCCATTGCTCATAAAATAAAATAACTTGACAAATCTCAATAGAGAACTATTGGATCCGTCATCTCCGTTTGGTGCCGTGGGCGGCTTTCGTTCGATGTTAAAAGGGATCGGTTTAGAGCAAGTGTGGTATAGAGTTTCAGGCACACCACCCTTTTATATCGCTGTTGCCATCCAACCCTTTATCTTCAACACCACACATCGGAAAAATATACCTACCTAGTTAACAAGTTATAATGAAATTAACGCAACATTGAATTCCGTATACCTTGAACAATGATATAAATGCTTGTTATTAACATGTGTAGTCGCAGCTACGGAGCGCAGTTATCTAATATTCTGCATGGTGCTGGACTGCTTGCACCTGTAGTGGGAAAGAGAACTTCTTCTTTTTTTTCTTCAAACTGACATTATTGTAATAAGCTTGCTGTATACAATTTTTTACATTACGCACTTTCTTATTTTATATGCTCAGTATTTACAATAGTATAATCCGCAAAGATAAGCTTATCTGCTAATTACTCCACTTTCTAGATATTTATCGGACAAGGCTATACAGGTATAAGTACAGGAACTCTCAGGGAGTGAGTTTTACTAGCTAACTGTCGTCTTAATTATGTGAGAAAACAATTTCGAACGAGCGTTTCATGGAAAATGTAGAACAGTTTCATTAGACTGTTTAGTGGAGTGCCTATCAGGTTAATCACAGTAAGGTATTGAACTATTTATACATAATGGAGTTTCAATTAGACTATGTACTTGTGTTCGAAGAATCCAGTTTCTATATTTCACCGAAAAAAATGTGAGCTCAATGTAAGATTAATGATGGAAGATGATGAATAACCCCCACCACAGTTTTTTTTTAGGTTTTTTATGTAAACGAATGACATGACGTGCTAGTCGTTCACCTGGTGCTAAACGTCGCGGCCTCCCATCAGATTGCAGTGTCACTCGGAACTCTAAAGTACTTACAGTGATGACACTGTACTGCGCACATTATCCTGAGACATCGCACAGTATAGTAATAAGATTTCTTCACTGTGAGATCAGATCATAAAGTCTCATTTGCCCAGTAATTTCCCTAGCTACAATGCCTTTCAAACCGGAACACATCAGTAGTGTTTGCACACTACTGCTTGCAAACGCTACTGCTTGGTGGCAGAATAACTGGCAAAGCGGTTGACGAAATTTGCAGAAATGTTCTACCACTTTGTTAAAGTAGTTCAACTGATTGCTTCAGGCAGCAGACTTATTAACATTATGTAGGGCTCTGGCTTATATCCTTAGCATTATCACTTACCGTTCTGTTGCCGAGGTTGCGCACTCGACAGCTCAGGTACGCTGACTTGCCGACCAGCGCGGTGACGTTCCGAGGCGTAGCAGCGTCAAAAGAGGGCGCTAGCCGAGACCCGGGCCCAGCTGGCAGCGAGTTTATTGACCCCGCACCCCCTGCCACGTCGCATAAACCTAGGGAAGAGAAGGTCAACCTTAGTAAAAAATAGATATCGAAGGTATTCACCAAGAAAAATTCACAAATGTACATTTTGATGTAAGACAAAAATAAGCGTATTAGAAAGACAGGATTATCTTCTTGGGATATATTACTAACATCACTTCACTGAATGTTTTTTTCTTCTACTGAATAGCCAGCGTTGTAGCACAGTCTCATCTAAAGCAATGTCTAAACTTTTCAAATACTTAAACTCAGAAAATAGTAATCCTTTTTATTTCAAAAGGGGCCCATAACAGTCATATAACTCAGTTCTATACCAACACGATAAGATTTCGAATTATTTTTAGTAACAAGCTTGTACGTTCATACCATAATTTTATTAGCCGTGTCATATCGTATCTCAGGCCAGACTCAGGGTACCTACTTTGCTCAATATTTTATCAAACTTGACAGCGAGACCATAAAGTAAATTGAACAGAAAATCCAAGTGTGTTATAGCATAAAGTCTGCAGTCTACCACTCGGCACCATTTATACATAAATAATTCCAAAAAATTCAAAGAATCCTCTTTCACGATAAGTGCATTGTCTCCTGATAATCTTGTTGTAAAAATATGCGGGATTTTATATTATAAACTTTGTATCCCAGTGGACACTTTATAAAAAGTGGACGTCGCGTAAAGTTATCGTTGTGTCGGTATCGCAGATGGCTGTCTGGTGAGCGGTGACCTAGCTAGAGTATTTATTTACTCTCTGGTGGTGACATTACAGAACCTTATCGGTATCTTTTTAATTCATTATCAATGATATCGAATTTTGCATTCACCAAGAAATGTCTCCCATTTTATTTATAATGCGCTTAGGAAAATAGAGTAAGTAGGTAGTTAAGCAGAAACCGTACGACTTTATAGCTGACTAGGTTGAATGGTCATAATAACTGACGCACCCTAGTTTGAATCCTGTTCAGCCCACAATGACTTTTAAAATTATGTGCTGAGTTTGCCCTCGCTCTTATAACGGTGAAGAAAATCATCGTGAAAAAGCCGGGCACATGTTGAAACGTCACAAAAATTCGAGCACATGTATCTATCATCCACCAGCTTGCACTTTGCCAGAGAACTCATGTCCCAGCAGTGGGAACGTGTTGGGCTAATGAAAAGAGAAGGTCTCATTTAGGGGAGTCTAGGGAGCGTAGGCACTGCCTGTTTTCCACTATGAATGAACAAAAGACCAAGTTAAATGCTACTCACTTCCCGCCGTGCCCAACTCATTGTCATTTGAAGTGTTTTAATTAACTGAGAAGAAAAGACAACCCCAAGCTGTTTAAGGAAACTACTCTTTGGATTGGAGATAAAGAATTAAAACTCATTTTCCGACGGGTCTAATAGGATTAAACTAAAACGTTTCAGGGTCGTACCATCCGCAAATTATCCTTTAAAAAATAAAGTGAACCCTAAAATAATACTGTGTTGATAGATTAAAGAAAATACCGACTCTATTCAAACAAAAAACTGCTCTATTTTCTATCAAAAACGTTTCATTCGTGTGGGCGGTACTTTTGCCGTCTTTCTGTCATACGTTATTCAGAACCAATACACTAGGTTTTTGCTTATTTCTCAAGCAACACTCACTCGCTGGTGCTCAATACCGTGAATATAGCATGTAGGTACCTATTTCGACAGCAAAACAAACTATACCGTTCACTGCTCCAATCCATCTCAGTGCTTCCTAAAAAATGGAATACCAACTTAATCAATGAACCATCAATGGCCAGCCGTGATGGATGTCCCCTTAATTAAGGACTACAAAAACTCCACACAGAAACCGACCAAACTGTTTCGGAAATACGACTCAATTTCGATCAAGGTTTTTACTTATCACGACCATAAATTGAGGACTGATTTTTGCTTCTATGATATTGAAATATCAACCGTATCAGTTGTTAATAAGGTTGATGGCCAATGCAAGGTTGTTTTCGAAGAAATGTGGACAGATTGCGGGCGCAGACGAGCCATTGAGGATGATAAAGTGACCACAACACCAGATGTCGGGCATTGGGTTGCGATAGAAAAAGGTTTACCTATTATCGAAGCTGTTGGTTAGTTTAGCATTACGCATTTACTTATACTAGGTAAACAACTTACTCTTGGATAAATGTAAAAGATGTTTATTTCCTAAATAAATAATTATGCAAAAATGTTATGACATGAATATTGAAATCAAGACTTCAAACTATAGATGCAATCAAGCCGTACCTGAAAAGCTTTTGATATTTTATCTGTATTTTTATTTCTGCTCCATATCCCTTATTGAAATTTATTCGAAACAGCAAATTGTTCGTGTAATTTATGCACGCTGCATAAAATGCAAGCTAATTGATTGCATGTTCGTGACGGCTAAAAATACACGACAAAAACCTTACGTGTGACAACTAAAAATAGCATATAAATTGTAGATTGTAATATCATTTATAGTTGCTAGAGAACGGTAGATTTTTTTGTTTATTCATATGAGTATAAACATTTTATTAATAATTTAGGTAGTCTCTTACCACCACGAATATGTTGAACTTGTTTTTGCCATACGTAGGGTGTGACTAACGTGTGAATAACACCGACCCCGCCGGCGAGGTCGACGTACCCCCCGTAGGTTAGCTAGAACGGTCGCGACTTTCCATAGGGTCCACTCTTCCAGTGGACGTAGCCTTCTCGATCCTCTTATCCCGGCAACGGCCCAAGCCGAGGCTCGCACCCCAGGGGTGCCCTTGTGCTAGTTGCCTCCCACTTTTGACGGTTGGGCGCCTTAAGCGCCTGCCCTCCCGCCCGGTGACGCTGTAAAGGTCGGTAGAGACCAACAGCATTAGCCCGTTCAAAAATAAAATAAAAAAGTGTGAATAACAGACACTGGTTTAGTAGCAGTGAAGGAAAGGCTATTGTGTTCTGCATAATAATAACGGTTTATCGAAATGTACAGTAAAGAACCGGCCAAGTGCGAGTCGGACTCGGGCACGAAGGGTTCCGTTCCATTATCTATGCCTGCCATCTAGTGTTGAGTAGCAGTACTATTTAAAGCAGCGCCATCTATGATTTATCTGGTAAACGAGAAAAAATCACGTTTGTTGTGTGGGAGCCCCCTTTAATATTTATTTTATTAATTTTTTTAGTAATTGTTGTTATAGCGGAAACAGAAATACATCATCTGTGAAAATTTCAAGTTTTTTTTTCTGGAGCATGACGCGAAGGCCTGCAAGTGGCTAGAATCTTGTGATACCAAGAACTGACTACTAAAGATAAACATAAAGAATCAGTTGAGCATGATTTGCAGTAAGTACCTAAATAACACCCGCATAATATTTAAGTTGGGAGGAAAGGTTCTCGAGTGGCGACCACGAACCGCAAGACGCAGCATAGGCCGGCCCCCCACTCGGTGGACCGACGACCTGGTGAAAGCCGCGGGGAGCCGATGGATGCAGGAGGCGAGCAGCCGCTCAAGGTGGCGTGCTCTGGGGGAGGCCTATGTTCAGCAGTGGACGTCTTCAGGCTGTTAATGATGATGATGATGAATATTTAAGTTATCGTACTAAGTTACATATGAAAAAATCCTAAGATATGTACTTCTTCTTTGAAAGTTGTCTATAAAGTTATTAAAGACTCTCAATTAAGTATCTCAACTTCGAGTTTTTGAACATTACAAACCAGTTTAAAACAAAACGCAATAAAATTCTTTGTTAACATCTATCATCGCGTCAATCAACCGCTATCAACAAACCATTTCGTCTATTTAAATATTTATTACATGCTGTAAATACATTATACGATCTTTGGCTGTAAACGAGTTTTTAGATTTTGACCCTTGGTGCATCGTTTAAAAATAGTTTACACGCCCGTTCAGTATTTAAACTGAAGTTTAACAGCTGTCATTAACACATTGACTTGATTGGTAACATGTACCATGTACCACCACTCACCATGGAGTCTAAAAATACAAACCCCTGTTTTTGTCGTCACCACTCATCACCCTGTTATCGCTGTGAGCTGTTTAACAGATCTTTTGTGCGGGAACTCTTAAGTGAAGTACACTAGATGTAAAGATTTATGGATGGTTTGACTTTGTGATAAAAATACATTCCTTATCAATATTAATGTAAAGCATTTTTTTGGATCATGAACGGGTTTTGATCTCGCACCCCACATCTCATTATCAATTTTATTCTTTGATAATAAATCGCTGTTCTTTTGTTTTTCTCGATAATTCTTGGCCAATAATAATGAATTTAGGTGGAACTACCACAATCATAGTTTTTTCTAATTACTATCGTAGTGAGGTAACGATTGTAGCGCGTGAGCAGCGTAGCTGTAGCGTTCTTAGCGTGATGTCCACTCGGTGAAGATTGCAACGTTTACCTGGATGGATGGACTGCTGTGTTGTAGGAAAAATCAGATAACAGTCATGTGGGTGAGGGCTAGGCTCCAGAGCCTAGAGCACCGTCGTAAAGTTGCCAGCCTATCAGTTTTCTACAGGTTACATTTCGGTGAGTGTGCTGCGGAGCTACACAATCTAATTCCACCATCTCCGTTTCACCATCGGACGACAAGACGTACAACGACACGCCATCCATTTAGGTATGATTGATATTCCTTCAAGCGGTTTGACTCGAAATTTATAATCCGAGCAGCCAAGGAATGGTATACTTTACCAGCGTCTTTGTTTCCCGATAAGTACAACCTGGAGCTCTTCAAGTCGCAAGTGAATAGGTATCTTCTAGGCAAGCATGTACCATCGTAGACCGCGTCGTCATTTTGTGAGACTGCGGTCAAATGCGGGCCTATTTAGTTGTAAAAAAAAATGTCAGACGATATACATGAAAGAATAGAAAAAGTAGCTTAACTTTACCGATATTTTATAGAACGACTGGTTATGGTAACTAACATAAGCAGTGATCATAGCGAATCTCGATTATATTCATAATCGATCTGAAAACTTAATCAACGTCCACCGTTAACCAACTACACATTAAGCCATCGGTTCCTTTTATCATCGTACGAGGATAGTCGTATAGCCAGGCCTTTTTGGCTTAAAAGTTATAACATCAGGGATGACCGTTTGCCAGTCATTAAGCCTTTGACTGCCGTCGATCACCATAACAATAGATTTTCTATTGTTTAGGGGCACTTGGCAGTTAATCAACAACCAACCGATGGGGAAGAAAGGTCCTCGAGTGGCGACCATGAACCGGAAGACGCAGGTGAACCGACGATCTGGTGAAAACCACGGGGAGCCGATGGATGCAGGAGGCAAGCAACCGCTCAAAGTGGCGCTCTCTGGGGGAGGCCTATGTTCAGCAGTGGACGTCTTCAGGCTGATGATGATGATGATGATGATGATGGCAGTTAATGTGTTAACAACAGATTCCCTGTAAGTAGGTAGTACAAATACTTTTAAAGCTTGCACCTTCCAAATAAACCCCTAAGCCTAGCTAGTTGCTTCCTATAAAAGTCAACATCAACATATCCTGAACTAACCGGCCGTCCCACAGTTTAGGTCGGAGGCACACGTGACAGTTAATTACCACGCTAGATTGGACGCCGCGGATATTCTATGTGTACCGTGTTACTACACCGTGTATTAACACGGTACCACAGAATAAATCACAGTACCTTTACGAGAATAGAATAAACAAGAAATAGCAAGTTATGGAGTCTTAGAATTAGCAAGTGTAATGCCACAACGCTCGTAGAACTGACAACCGAAGGGAAAGAAAGGTTCTCGAGTGGTAACCACGAACCGAAAGACGCAGCGCAGGCCAGCCCTCCACTCAGTGGACCGACGAGCTGGTGAAAACCGCGAGGAGCCGATGGATGCAGGAGTCAAGCAGCCGCTCAAAGTGGTGCTCTATGGGCGAGGCCTATATTCAGCAGTGGACGTTTTCGGGCTGTTGATGATGATGATGATGGTGGGGGGCCGGCCTACGCTGCGTGCGTTTTAAACTGTGACACAGCAAATAAAGTTTTCTATAGCTGGGTAGTGGGTAGATTTAGTGATATATCAGTTGAGCATATTTTCATAATGACCTTAAATAGGCTACTGAAAATTCGCCGCAAAAAGTAGGAAAGCACACACGCACCCTCTTACACTGACACACACCCATTCACACCCTCTCACATACCCTCTCATCCACTCATACTTATACCCACTCACATCCTCTCACACGCAAACAGCTAATTATAGTTTTTTTTTTTTTTTTTTTACTGGCAAATTGCCTTTATTACTCAAGCTAACTACTACAATAATAAAAACTAAACTAAACTAAACTAAGCTAAACTAAACTAAACTAGCTACACTAGCTACACTACCTACTACAAAGAACACTTAGGGACTGTATAATAGCCGCGATGGCCTATAGACAGTCCAAGTGCTCCAGCCCACTAACGGTAGGTAGCGTACCCAACATGCTGGCCGCATTGCCACGTTGAATTGCAATGCTGATGCGTTGGGCCAAATAAGTGCCAGCATTTTGGTCACGCGTCGCATCGACCAGGCGCTCTGATAGACTTTGGAAAACGCGATGAGCTCCCGGTCCCCACGGACCCAGGGTCTCAACACCTAATTATAGTGACTTCAGATGCTTGTGTGCGTAAACCAATGTTTCAAGTTAAACCAGTAGGTACAAGGTGATAGCTCGATAAATTTACATACCAACCACAGATAGTCTACACAAGTCGCATACATGTTTGCAATCTAGTCCAAACTACAGTACTACGTCTCAATACTAGACTATCGACCAATCTGTACATGCTGATTTATAGGAACTCCTACGATCGTAGATTGTAAACTTGTGTCTTAGTGTCTTTATGACATTGTGTTGTACGAAATGCTGAAATTGCTAATGGTGTTGGTTGTACGTACGTGTTTGGCTTTTAGTTTTAGTAAAGGAATCATACAAACGAGGAAACAGAAGTGTTCCTGTCACTTCACCAGCCAAAATTACTTTGGGAAGATTTTTTAAATAAATAATAAATGTTTTTTTAAATCATATTAAAAATTTTACATTATCCGTAAAACGTTTCTTTAATAAACCTAATATTATTATCTGTGGTTAAAATAAAGTACTAGGTATCTCTAGCATATTTTTGTATGTAAATGAATAACGTGACGAGCTGGTCGTTCACCTGATGTTAAGCGTCATGGCTGCCCATAACAGATTGCAGTATCACGCGGAACTCTAAATTAGTATAGCTTTGCGCGACATTGCACTGCGCACGTCATCCTGAGACTTCACACAGTCTAGTTATCTTATTTAACTAAATCATAAAGTCTTATTTGCCCAGTAATTTCATTAGCTACAATGCCCTTCAAACTGAAACAAAGTAGTACACGACACTAATTAATTAATTGTAATACTAGACCTTAGATATACACACAACTGCTGAACTTATACCAAGCGCAAGTGCGGTCTTGCATGGAATACTGCAACCACTTGTGGGATGGTTCAGCAAAGTACCAACTGGCAGCTCTGGACTCTATAGAGAAGAGGGCTACAAAGAGTGGTTAATGATGAGACACTGCTTGGACAGAGGATGCAAAGTCTGGAACACAGAAGAAAAGTAGCTTGTCTGTCCGTCTTTTACCGTTTGCATTTTGGAGAGTGTTCTCAGGAGCTCCATAATCTCATCCCACCCTCTCCTTTCCGTCACAGAACAACTAGACGTGGTGAAGCCTTCCATCCTTATGTCGTTAACGTGCCTCGTGTTCGCACAAATCGCTTCGGAAGTTCGTTTATAATCCGTACATCTAAGGATTGGAACTTGCTTCCCGCAACAGTTTTCCCTTCCACATACAATCTAGGCGTATTCAAAAGCAGAGTGAATAGGTATCTTCTGGGTAAGCGTGTCCCACCTTAGGTTTCATCTACACTTACCATCAGGTGAGATGTGGCCAAACGCTGACTCATTTGCAATAAAAAAAAGAAACACACACCGCAGTTAAAAATGAGTATCCTAAAGGCCTAAGAAGCTCCAACACATGTCAAAGAGAAGAGACAGACATCTAGTCACTAACTATAATTATAAATAGAGACTACAGATACCGACGTGCACTAATAACGTCCTCCGGGCTGGCTCAGCAAGTGCCCAATTACATGCGACGATTAGCCGCTGACTACCCGTCTTGAATGCTGTGGGCGTATCGCGAAATTATGCACTGATATGAGGTTCTGCATAATATGAATGTAGATTAAATGAATGAACAATTTGTGACGTAGACAACAGATAGATGATTTCTGAAAATATTTTATCTTCTACAAAATAGAGCGAGTATGGCAGAGTGGTAACCTCTTACGACTTTCAAGGTGACGCACTCAGGTTCAAATCCCACTCGACTATGCACCAAGGACTTTTCAAGTTATGTGCAGAATTTTCACTCGCTCTTACAATGGTGAAGGAGACCGGCATGTTCAATAATCACAAAAATAGAGGCGCGTCATCCACAACCCACACTTGTCCAGCGTGGTGGATTATGGCCTACACTCTCCCTGAGAGAGAAGGCCCGTGACCCAGCTGTGGGATCGTATTGGGTTGTTGACGACTAAATAAATACACCATTTCTTTAGTCGAATAGTTTCGTCTAAAATCTAATCTGTGGCATTCCTTAATTGAACAGAAGACCTGCCCTCACAGGTTAAACCTTATAACAACAGTTGAATCGACTCTAACGCTAATGTCGAGTACGGAAAACAACGCGAACTGAACAACAAACAAGATTCGTACGGCAACAATAACTGCTTCGAGTCTCATTGTTGCCTTTGTCCTGAGGCATAAATTAATTACGCGACTATCGCGCTACAGTCGCGCAACTATTCGGTAATACAGTCATCGTGATCTCCTATTGTGGTGAACAAAGGCGTGGTATGTGGCGTCCTGGTGTTAGTAGCGAGTTTGCAAATGTTTTGGTATGCCGTTTGTGCTGTAATCTGCGATGGAAGTTGGCCCTACTTAGTGAAGTTTTGGGTCTATTGTGCTGGCTGCAATTGGCGCGTAGGCTAGTGAGGTTAAAACTTTTTATATAATATAAAAAATAAATTTTGTCGACAAATATGTCTACCTAGGGCAGACTGTCCAATTAGGTAGGGCCAACTTCGACAAAGAGGTCGCACGAAGAATCCAACTCGGCTGGGCTGCGTTTAGGAAGCTTTGACCTATCTTTTCGCCCAAAATACCGCAGAGCCTGAAAACAAGTTTTCAATCAGCGTGTGTTGCCAGTGATGACTTATGGAACTGAGACGTGGTCTCTTACTGTTGGTCTCATTAGTACGCTCAAAGTCGCGCAACAAGCTATGGAGAGAGCTATGCTCGGTGTTTCCCTGCGAGATAAGATCTGAAACGAGGAGGTCCGCAGGAGAACTAAAGTGACCGATATAGCTCTTAGAATTAGCAAGTTGAAGTGGCAATGGGCGGGCCACATTGCTCGTAGAACTGACAACCGATGGGGAAAAAAGGTTCTAGAGTGCGACCACGAACCAGAAGAGTATAGATTATATTTTAGAGCTCCGAGTGGCACTGCAACTGTTTTGGCTGGCCATGACCCTTAACATCAGGTTATTCACATTCACTGAATTAGCAAAAAAAAGTCTAAATAAACCAACTAAAAAAGCATTAAGCGGATTATATATATTATTATACTCTGTGGATTTACAGTCTACACAGCATAAAAATAATTTATATCCCATCCGTTCCATTCCATCTTACGTCGTTATAATTGCGTCGCTCTCGTCTCGTTCCGCGAACCAATAAAATTTTAATCGGAATGACAATCGGTTGGAATGGGAAGTTTTATTGACTCTTTCGTTTCCGGCGATTTGTTGGCGTTTAGAATGAATCGGCGTTTTTCTTAGAGTTTTATTTAATTTCTTTCACAAATTTTTTTATCGGTTTTTTGTGAACTTTTTTGTTTGATAAATATTACAAAAATGGTATATTTAGGTATATTTTCTAGCGTATCAAGGTAGTTAGGTTATTCAAGCAAATGTCTGCAAATAAGGACTACCGTGCATTTCCAAACGAAGCCACCAAACTTCGAAGAGGTATTTTACTTATATAAACTTTAAACTTTAATATATATATAGAGGTTAATTTTTAAAGGAAAAATTTGAATCATGGACTGGTTTATATTTTTTTACAAATTAATCTGTAGATTACGCTAAACAGGCGATATTGCTATAAAAATCATAAATATTAAAGTCTTTGCCAAACTATTTTGTCGTGGTTACCCCGAAGTATCATTAAAAGAGTGGACCATGGCAGCTGTATAAAGGCAAATAGTAAATAGACATCATGCATAGTATATGTTAGTATATCAGCTACATCTACACACATAAAATTGTACAATGTGTACATACAAAAATACTGTCGTCTCACTGACTCCATTATTTCATCGAATAGTCCAGTGGCTGCGTTGGACACGTCTGACTTTCCTGAGACCTTTGGAGGGTACGTTATTAGGGTTAATATTGCTTTTTTGGTATTTACTTTCATTGTTGTGTGTACTGTGTGGGCTAAATTGGCAGAAATATCGCCGATAAAAAGCTACAAAATGCGAGAAAACACTAAATATTTTCGAGACATGTCTAGACAGTTCACGTGAATAAATATGTAGATGTTCTATGTTAAGTTCAGGCTTCAAATTCTGGAGAATTAACGACTAAGAATGATTCAAATTTATTTTTTTGTTTTAGTAGCCGTTCCCGCGTTACCTATAACTGTTAGCACGTTTTGTGGTCGCATTACGTTATCCTCATCGAATTAGCATTAAATCTTATTTGTACATAAAAAAAATAAAATTCATGCAACTTCACAAGGTTAACGTAACGCCGCGCCGCCGCCCGTCGTTACGTTAACCTCAGGTGTAACGGCCCTATCCTAAATCCATTGAAATAGTTTTTATACATGTGACATGAAATTCAATAATAACAGTAGTAAATAGATAGCATGGGGCTGATCTTAGTTATTCTCTTTAGTAAAAGCTCTTGGCTTGGAAGAACATACTATCATACAAATCATACGAATCGAACTAGGTATTGAAAAATCGGCCCTAAACGTATGCTCACAACGTTTTCTTAACGCAGATCCAACTGCTGACTCACTAGCAAGTGAAACGTACTCTAACACTTTCAAAATATCTCCAATATACAAGAAATAACCAGCCAAGTGCGAGTCGGACTCGCGCACAAAGGGTTCCATACCGTTATCTAAAAAATGAGCAAAACATCACGTTTGTTGTATGGGAGCCCCCTGAAATATTTATTTTATTCTGTTTTTTAGTATTTGTTGTTATAACGGCAACAGAACACATCATGTGGGAAAATTTCTACTGTGTAACATCACGGTTCATGAGATACAGCCTGGTGACAGACGGACAGACAGACAGACGGACAGTGGAGCCTTAGTAATAGGGTCCGTTTTACCCTTTGGGTACGGAACCCTAAAAATTAACTCGCACACTTTGATGTCACAATTCATAGACATAACTCACAAGTCGAAATAAATCACCGGCGATCGTCGTGACTCTTGTCATGTTGACCGAGCGCCAGATGTCACGGGAACACGGTTTGATGAGACATCGGCGTGACATGTTGTATCTGTCAGTTTGACAGCTAAAAATAGATTTGAGAGTTAACAGAGATTGTAAAAGAAGTGAGGAATTCTTTTTATTTTAAGGTGGAACTTTTCACTAGAGCGGCAAATTCAAATTTTCTTGCGTTCTTTTGCCAATAATAGCTTAATTACTCAACGTGATTACATGAAAACTAACTTTGCGCAAATAAATATAATGTATCAATAAATTACACTTAAAAGTATCACCTAAATATCATTGGTTTAGCGACAAATGGCAATAGACTGAAAAACTAAGACGAAATTTTTTTATTGCCATTTGTCGCTAAACCAATGATATCTAGGAGATACTATTAATCGTGATTTGTTGATACATTCTATTTCTTTACTTTAAATCAGTTTTAATGTAATCACGTTTAGTAATCACCTAAGCTATTATTGGCAAAAGAACGCAAGAAAATTTGAATTTGCCACGCTAGTGAAACGTTCCACCTTAAATTTTGTTTTGATATTTATACATCCATCTATTATACTAATCAAAAACTGCTCCGAGAGAGTAACTGACTGACAGACAACGTTACAACCATGGACTAGTATTATAATTATGGTTACAGCAAATTAGTTCCACCTATACATTTATACTATGGAACTTCCTTGGGTTATAGCCCAAGCCTCTGGTCTTTGTTTGTAGTGCAACTTATGGCGTAAAGATGTGGTGGGTATATGTGAATAAAACAAGTAGCGCCTCTTAAACTTCTGTTTATTTTTCATTCTTCAATATATACATCCTAGCTGTTCTCTAGCAAACCCAAGACCCAAGACTTAGGGTGGGTTTTTTGTTTCATAGTTAAAGTAACCTATGGTTAAAATCTCTTACAAACTTTGACCATTGGTTAGAATTTATTGCAGTTTTTAATCATTGGTTACCACCTTAACTACGGGTCGAAACCCCCCACCCTAAGAAATTCAACCTCTAACTACTAAGGAGTCCATAGGGCATCAATAAAGGATTCATAAAGAAACGCGGGTGAGTCTGCGGGCTGCCTCTAGTATAGTAGGACATTAAGTGATGGCTGATTCTCTATTACAAGATTGCCCCACAATATATAATCATCAAAACAAGATGCTATTCAAGAGTCAGGGCAGTTACTATCCATGTCTTTTGACGCGTTGGTGCAATTATTTTAAAACGAAAAAGAGGTTGGTGGGGTAAGTCTCTGTAGTCATGAACTCCTCTAGCTAGTACAAAGGCAGTCATGCAACAGTTTGCAGAGAATAAGTCAATATACTCATCAAATAAATAAAATAGGCAAAAACAGAGCTGGCTTCACCATTCCTCAAAAATTTCGTAACACAAACACACGTAAGCTCACACAGGTAAATCAAGGTTTTCTATATTTTCCGAACAGACTGGCATTTATCAGTTGACCGAACATGAAAAACTGAGCCAGCCAAGGCTTAATATTGGTATTTGTCTAGCAGATAACGTTTTAACATGTTATATTATTAAAAGGTCAGTGTCCTCTTCATCTTTCGTCTCACCGATACAAACGGTCACAGCTACAGTAGTTCACCCATAGAAAGCTAAATAACAAGTTTACATTTCTATGACTTTACCCGATCCACACTAAAATGCGGTAACTATCATAAAGTTACAGTTTGAGATTCTATCAGACTGTGCTGATGTTTCAAATGACGAGCGCAGAACAGTGTCACTAACTTTATAATCTGGAGTTCCAAGTAGTACTGCAATATGTATGGGCACTTAGGCAGCCGTGACGTTTAACATTGCGAAACGGCTAGTTCACCACGTCATTCGTTCACATAAAAAATCCATTCAATTTATTTGTGGCAGTTGAAGCAGAAATGTATATTTAAAGTGAGATGGAAGCATTTTGTAGTGTCTCTCGTGTGCTCTTGAATGATTCAGGCGTACTATCATTTTCGTTTACGTACGTAGTGTAACATTTTTGCAACACGTGAGAGCGCGGAATGCTGTCTCTACTGCGAGAAACAAATAGTGGGAACTGCACAGTCGGCCAGCCTGGTGGTAAGTGGCTGGTGTTACAGTTACTGCGCTGGCCTCTAATTTGCATCAATAAGTGCGTAGTTGATGAGTGGCATAATGGTGGGCCGCTTGGTACGCAGCCAGCTGTTCAAACAGGCTGCGGGAATCAATATACCTAATGTGGATAATTCGATGTGTTTTGCCAATTTTATACGATTTACTTGTTGTTGCGGCAGTTGAAGCGGAAATATATATTTAGAGTGAGATGGAATCTTTTTGTAGTGTCTCTCGTTTCCTCTTCATTCAGGCGTACTATCATTTTAGTTTACGTACTTAGTGAACATTTTTACAACTCGTGAGGGTAGAAGACGCAGCGTAGGCCATCCACCGAGTGGAGGGACGATCTGGTGAAAGTCGCGGAGAGCCGATGGATGCAGAAGGCGAGCAGCTGCTCAAAGTGGCGCTCTCTGGAGGAGGCCTATGTTCAGCAGTGGACGTCTTCGGGCTGTTGATGATGATTTGTTGTTGCTCACTGTACTCTCATTTATATTAGAGCGTATCAAAAAGTAAATTGCTATACCTAAATAGTAGCGGAGTTAAAATATGCTAGAGTTATTATCGCGGCTAGTATACATACAGTCCAAATGTTTTTGTAACAGGTAGTGCAGCTAGTAGCGTTTAGTAGTAGTTAGGTTTATTTGAGTAGTATTTAGCGCTCATAGCGAAGCACGACTAGCCATTTCTAACCGATCGGCAAAGTTTAGCAACGTTCTCTGCGGTTGCTACTTTGATGGGTGACCGCTACAGCAAAAAGTGGTATTTACAACTGAGCGCCACCGTGCTTCGAAGGGCACGTTAAGCCGTCGGTCCCAGCTGTTGTCGTAAGACAATAGTCGTTTAGCCAAGTCAGAAGCCTTTGGGTGGCCTAAAAATTCTGAGACCATGGCTGACCACATGCCTTCACGAAAAGAAGAAGAAGAAATAGTAGTATTTAGAGAAAAAAGGCACCGTGCACTATACAAAGCCCTGGTCTGTTCCAACCAATAGTGAGTAGACAATTAATAAATAAACTATCAAATATCCTACCGAATATACAATACAGGATGCAACTGAATTCATTAACATAAATTGAGTACAATTATAAACTATTTTCCGAGTACTTTTTGTTTCCAATCTTTTGCTTGTAGATGGAAAACATTATTACGATACAGACTCCACTGACTCTAACAACTTAAATTGTATATTATTCAAGCTATGAAACAAAAAATTTTTATTCGCGTTTTTAAATGGAATAATTACAAAAACTTAATTAGCGACGGCCAAAATTTTCCAACTTTTTAACCTAAGCTTTCTAAACATGGACCTAGACGTCTGACAAAAATTGAACGACTTTAATTATTTCATAAGTTACGATCCCAATACACCCTACTGTTACTGAACTAATAGTAAATTATTTATCGATAATTATATAAGAGTCGAGAGCGATTTATTGAATTTTTTATTTAAAATTATGAAGGTTGCCGCGGCACCTAACGTAGTTGGCACGAACGACTTTAATACTTTTTAAAGTTTTTATACCTTGTATGTAATAATTGAAAACGGTGCATAACTGTTTTAATTTAATTTTTTACTGAAGTACAGAATATATATATAGTACTACGTAACTGTAGCAGTTGATTAAGTAAGTAATCTCATGTTTTGGAGTTATTTTAAATAATAATTCGATGCGTTACATTTCATAAATTTTGGTCCACACGTGGCGGGTGTCATGAGTAGGTATAATATACCTAGTTTCAAAGGATGCTAATGAATTTAATCACACCCAAAGCTGCATTAAATTTTGGTTCCACACTTAATGTTTTTGATGGGCAAAGCATTTGACCACTGTCTCACCTGATGGAAAGTGATGACGCAGTCTACGATGATGCATGCTTGCCTAGAAGCTTCTAGCAACACTAGAGAAGCTAGCTAGCTTCTCCCCTGATTTAGTTTAATTTTTAATGTAATTTAGCTTAATTAGAGTTTTTAAGAAATGCTATATATGCTACTGCAGTTTGAGGGTACCTACAGAAATACCAAACCAATAATTTGTACTGAAAAGACAAATCGTATATGCAGAATGCGTTCCAAATTAGGTCGAATGACGATCCAATTAATTTAAGGCATTATGCAACCGCGGAGTTGGATTAGCACTAGGTTACAGCTGGTATCTGGAGATGTGATTTACCCCTTGCATTTAGAGTGACGAGGTATTTATTCAAGTACAGAAGAGTAGAGTGAGCTGGATTTTTTTGGGTGCTACGATTTTGCAGACTGTTTTATTATTTAGTTTAAAATGTACCTTATCATCTCCTGGCACAAGGTTCAAACTACTATCATAACAAATCTCTTCGCGTATATGATAAACAGAGTTGCACTTTAATTTAAAGCAATATTACCTAAGGATTTAAATAGTTACATAATTGACTAAACTTTCCCCTCTTTTGTTTTTGTTTATTTCATCTTTGTATGAATAATTATAAAAAAATGTACTCTTTATGATAGTTCTTCTTTTCCTTACATTCTCACCCATTCTTATCACATTCATTTTTTCTTAACTCTACATTTTCCACTAAGAATAATTAAGGCTGCATTATGAAACTGTGATTTTATTAACTGTTTTATTTTATTTCGATGTTTTGTCTATATTTTACATGAAACTTTGATAGAGAGTACAACAGTTTAGATTTTATCTATATAAAGCCGCGGTGACACGATCAGTCTCCTCGGACCGAGTGGACTCGGATATCTACTCGGACACAACTCGTATCGTCGCAACTGATAATCCGAGTGAACTCGGACGATTGTATCCGAGCAGTGTAGGCTCGGAGCGCGCTTTACTTGTCCAATGTAGCTCGTATACTAGTTGTGAAAGTTCAATACAAAATCAAAAAAAAGTCGTCGCTGACTGTGAGCAACAAAGAAAAGTATGAAGAAAACGATCCGAGTGAACTATGATAATGTCAACTACTAGTACACTCGTACGAAGCTTACTCCTACGAGTCCACTCGGTCCGAGGAGACTCTGATCGTGTCACCCCGGCTTTACAGAGATACAATCTAAATTAGTTATAGTTTAGAATATAAGCTATTATACATAAATCTTGCTCTACTTGTCTTATCAAAACAACAACTTCGTAGAACGTAGAGTCATCTCCGCAGTGGGATATTAAACTCTACATCTGAGTTATTATGTTAGGCACAAGCGATGTTTACCTGCGACTCTATGCATTCACCCGGAGGTATAGAGACGGTGTAGAGATTTCCCAGTAATTAAAGCGTCTGATGGTGTTTTGATAGAGATTGCTTAGATTTCCGTCAAGGTTAAACTCTACTTGTGGTTGTGTAAACTTGTAACGGAATTGTAGAGAAGGTAAATTACACGTTTCAATGATATCTTTTAATCGATAACTATGGTGAGTCCAAATATTAAATAGGAGTCCATAGATAAGTTTAATAAAATTAGTTTAGTAGTTTTTGATAGTTGTCATATTTGGCTTTTATACTAAAAAAAACTTCACTTTTTCGATGCTTGTCATGAATGTAAGCAAATATTATTATCATCATCATCATCATCATTAACAGCCTGAAGACGTCCACTGCTGAACATAGGATTATAGTACTTACAAAAATTTGCAACCAGCGTGATTTTTAATCCGGTGAGTTGGAAGGTGCGAGTTCAACTCCCACTGGTTGCTAAAACTTTTAGGAACTAGGTATATAATTATTTTTGAAGCGAAGTGTAGTTTACACTTTTAAAACCGATTCGATAATGAATGTATCTTATTAAATAGCAAAAAAAAAAAAAATGTTCTTGTTAGCATCAGTATCATCATCATCATCATCTCAACAGCCTGAAGATGAACACTGCTGAACATAGGTCTTCCCCAGAGAGAACCACTTTGAGCGGCTGCTCGCCTACTGCATCCATCGGCTCCCCACGGCTTTCACCAGGTCGTCGGTCCACCGAGTGGGGGGCCGGCCTACGCTGCGTCTTGCGCTGGGTTCGTGGTCGCCACTCGAGCACCTTTCTTCCCCATCGGTTTTCAGTTCTACGAGCGATGTGGCCGGCCCATTGCCATTTCAACTTGATAATTCTAAGAGCTATATCGGTCACTTATTCACTTTAGTTCTCCTGCGGATCTCCTCATTACGGATCTTATCCCGCAGGGAAACACCAAGCATAGCTCGCTTCATAGCTCGTTGCGCGGCTTTGAGCTGACTGATGAGGCCACACACTGATTGAAAACCTTTGTTTTCAGGCTCTGCGGTATTTTGGACGAAAATATAGCATCCGAATGCCCTTAATCAAAAGCAGAACTTGCACCGTGTGAAACCGATTTAGTCTATATTTAGTAATTGTGAGCGGGTGTAATGGGGCGCGCACAAGCATGTGACGTGTACAAGATATGCTTCGCACGCGCCGCTGCCGCACCTGATCGATTGGGGTAACAAGCAAAAAACATCACAAACAAACTTCAACCTTACAGCTGTTTAGATGATTAGAAATAATAACCAAAATCAAAGAGGTGCAAGTGGTAAAAAGAGTTTTTTTTTTGCTTAGCACTTGTTGCTTTTTATCGTCGGCATCGTTTTAAGTAACACTTATATAACACGATGCTGACCAAAAAAAAGCAGCCTTTATTACCATAACAGCTGCGCCCCGCGGTTTCACCCGCTAATAAAAAGTAGCCAATGTGTTAATCCAGTACATAAGCTATCTATATTCCAAGTTTCATTCAAATCCGTCCAGCCGTTTGAGCGTGAAGGAGTAACAAACATACACACATACACACATACAAACTTTCAGCTTTATAATATTAGTGTGAAGAGTGATGTGATAGTTATTATTATAATATAGTCATACACTCTTGGTGTTTTCAAAATTAGAGTACATTTAGGTACCTCCTACCACCTTCACTTTCCAGTAATGTAGACATACGCAAACCAATTAAAATTAAAAATGTGTCAAAATGTGTATACCCAAGTACTATTACGGGTGGTTGGCTAGTTGTCTAGGCAATAATATTGATAAGCAGTTTCCGTGAAGACTTCTCAAAAGAGCACCGATTTTTTTAAGCAATTAGGGCCTGTGTCATTTGTAATTATCACCGCACTCAAGAACCTTACGTTTCCATCGGTTACCAGCTCTGCGACCGATGTGGCCTGCCCATTGCCATTACAACCTAGTAATCAGCTTGAGAGTTAATTACTTCACTTTGATAATGATGATGATGATGATGTACGTCAGTAGTAGTACCAGGGTGTAGTGACGGTGAAATAAAATTGCAGCAATGATAGAAACAACAAATTTACATTTCCCGATGCCATAAGTAGGTATATTGAACTCCCAGCTATTCACCATTTGAATCGCGCCAGCAATAATTTTGATTGCTCTTTTAAGGTTAAATTGAAATGCTTGTAATTATGAACTAGTAATTTGGTACTGTCATTGGCTGATTGCAATTATGAATAAACGTTTACTCACAAGATTCGATGTTGTTAATAGTGACGGGGTTTGTTAGTTAACCTGGTTTTAAACGGTGACTTGTTCAAAAATGTGGGGAGATGGTGGATGCAGGAGGCAAGAAGCCGTTCAAACTGTCAGGGAGTGTTCATAGTCAACAGATTAATTTGTAAAGGATAAATTTGAATTAAGAACGGGATTTGAGCCAGCATCCATCCGCCCTCTAGCCTCTTGTGTCCGAATAAATCCTTCACCTTTTACAACCAAGTTACAGAATCTGAAAGTTGAAATTGATGAAATCCAATGGTCTCATAATTTTAAACTTAATGCAAAAAAACATCATTCTGAAGACGTCGACTGCTGAACATAGGCCTGTGAGGGATCATAGGGCACCACCTTGAACAGCTACTTGCTTCCTGCATCCATCGGCTTCCCGCGGGTTTTACCTAGGGCGTCGGTCCAGTTAATGGAAAGGTGGCCTACGTTGCGTCTTCCAGGTTATGGTAACCACTCGAGAACTTTTCTTTTGCATCGGTTGTCGGCAATAAAAATATATGACTTTAAAAGTATTGGTTTTTGTTGCAATTTTTTCGTATTTCCTACGTCATCACTACCTATATAATACGAGGGTAGAAAGGCCATACTTGCATTCTTTTTCTTGGCTCAACCCTCCATAAACGCGTCGTAGTATACCAATAATTGTTCTAATAGTCTGGGATTCTATTATCGGGCAGTAAATCGTATCGCACCTAGTGAGTAGATCAATAAAGCCTATTATTATTGATTGATTGATCAGACAGCCTGGGAGTAATTAGGAGCGGTCATCCCCACTCCACCGCACGGTAATCATTGACGTCATAAATTACCCCCGGGGTAATTACAACCCCCTGATCCTGATACTACATAGTCATCATACAAACGCATCAACAGCCTGAAGACGTCGACTGCTGAACATAGGCCTCCCCATAAAACGCCACTATAGTTTTTTTAATGTAAATGAATGACGTGACGAGCTTGTCGTTCGCCTGATGTTAAGCGTCACAGCTGCCCATAACAGATAACAGTATCACTCGGAACTCTAAATTAATATAATATAGTTCCGCGTGACACTGCACGTCATCCTGAGACTTCACACAGTCTAGTAATAAGATTGCTAGACTGTGTGATCAGATCATAAAGTCTCATTTGCCCAGTAATTTCCCTAGATGCTTATTATAGGGGGGAATTGCTGTAATCACCACGCTTGGCCGGCAGCTCGGTGATCGCAGAAGATTTTAATGTACCAAGAAGAATGCTGCTGCCTGGATATTTCCTTAGACAGCTCTTAAGGAACCCACGGGAAGAGATGGGATGGTCCTATTCTCACATCGCACCGGGACCACACGGCCCACATGCTCATCATCAGCTCAACACTTTCACACTGCTGGGGCACGGATTTTCAAATAAGTAGGTCTACATCTAAATTCTAAACTCTATAGTACCTACAGGCAGTATTTACTTATCAATATTGTTTAGATCTAGCTCACAATACTTCTCGGTAAGGTTGACAAGGGAAAAGTTCCCACGAGACTCTTTGATCAAAATCGCAACTTGGAACTGCGACTATAATAATGCTCTAAGTACTTTAAGATACAATTTGTAAGGTAAAGTATGTAGAAAGTATTCTGAAAGAAAAGTTCTCCAGAGGAAAGAAACGGGCAGAAACCTGTCAGAATTACAATAATCTATATCATTGATAAAATATTTTTTTTTTATGTAATCGAATGACGTGACGAGCTTGTCGTTCGCCTGATGTTAAGTGACACGGCCGCCCATAACAGATTGCAGTGTCGGAACTCTAAATTAAAGTTTCGCGTGACACCGCGCACTGCGCACGTCATCCTGAGACATCTCACAGTCTAAAAAAGTTTTCCAGACTGTGAGATCAGTCCGTAAAGTCTCATTTGCCCAGTAATTTCACTAGCTACAATGCCCTTCAAACCGGAACACAGTAGTGCTTGCACACTACTGTTTGGCGGCAGAATAACTGGCAAAGCGGTGGTACCTACCTAGACGAACTTTGCAGAAGAGTCCTACCACCTAGTAAAGTTATTTGTTTGTCTATATTAATATTATTCATTTTTAACTTGGTGGTGATAGCCACCACCATGCTATGGTTTTATCACAACGTTTTTCTTCTCTAAAATCTCAAGTACAAAGGATTCGAACCCGCGACCCATGGATTGCCAGTTGCCTTCACTACCAACTATCATAGCATATAATTTAAATAACCATTAGATGTAACTGCTTTAAAAAAATTGCCGACCTATTGCTAATGCTAGCCTATTTTTGGACAAGTGACTGTATAATGATCTTCTTTTCAATAAAATAAAACCTATATTTTTGTACCACACATTTAATCTATCACAAAGATCCGCGGTAGTATTTCAAAAGTTTACATTATAGTTACTTCAGAACAAAACATAAATCTAGGAGTCGCTTACTTAAGCTTGTCTAAGTCGGCAGCCGCAGCTGTAAGCGAAAAGAGCGGGTATAAGCGAAACAAGAACACGGCTAAGTCAGCGGTATGAGCGAAGCGAGCGAAGCTGTGCCGAGGAAAGTTTGCGATCTTCAGAATATGACGGCGTTCTCGGCTTTGTGGATAAGCTATCGGGTAACTTATTGTTGGACTTACTTTTGAGGATACAAGATGAAATACTTTTATTTATGTTGGAAACACAGCAGGTATTAAGTTTTTGTGAGTGACATCCCACTCGGCTCTGCACTAATCACTTTATGTGCGGAATTTGCTTTTGCTCTTATAACGGTGATACAAAATGTCATTAGTATATAAGTTTTAGTAATTTTTGGCCATCCCAAATATTTTTAGCAATGATCAACTGTGCATAGGTAGTATGACGCAACCAAGACTTAACGTTTTTCTTTGAGTATAAAATATTATGACGTGTCAGATGAATGACTTCGCTGCTAAGATCTTTGGTTTAAGTAAACTTTAACATAGAGCTTACATTAGATCGCACCTCACTGATGCTGTTTGTTGACATAACACTAACAGTATTCTATTGTGGTACTTACAGAAAAAACTAACTTATATGTGGGATTTCATATTGAGTTCCAGTTACTTGAAAACTCAAATTGGATGTAAAATAATTGGTTTCACAACAACCCTCCGACCTTTCAAAGAAATGAATAGAGCACGAAATGTAAAATATTATTAGGTACCTTAACTAAAAATAGATCTACCTGAAAATATAGCAGACTATAATTGGTGAAGTCTTATAGCTTTTATTCGTGAAATGAAGAAGTCCTGAATTTATTGGATTTGTTTGGATGGAAAAGGAATTTCAATTTAGATCCAAATATAACAGAATTGAAATTAATTGAGATACTCTATAATGATGATATTCCGATGTCATATTCCATTTTTGTCTTCGTTTTCTAATTTTGAACGCTAAGTTTATAATCTTTTTTCTAATCGAAAAAGTCACAGCACCATGTCGAGGAGCTTTGAACTTCCATAAACACAAGCTATACGCAGAAGAAATAAGTTATAAGTAGTTACCAATAAGAGCTAATAACTGACCTCCAAGCAAACCTCAGGACACGCCTAATTCCAGATAGGTATCAGGACCACGGGCACAGGCCATCAAGTCTCCAACTTTCCCAATATCAGGCCGTAATGACGACAACTTGCCAACTACTAACTTAGCCATTTATTGGCGAACGGAAATAGTGGGCGGCCCACTTTATTATTATGAGCCGGGATTAGGTGCCGATCTTGATATAGGAGTAAGTGGGTGGTAACTGCGTTTAAGTTTGATTTGAGGAGGTCACAGCGAGTTTAAGTTTCCGGTGGAGGAAACATCGCGTGGTGCCTAGCAGCAATGGTATGCTTTAGTACAAGAAGTACATCCGACGGAATTAATAAACAAAGCAATCCTTTTGGATTTTAGTCTTTCTAAAATTTTTAAGGATTTTAGATTACATTGACTAAACGCTCAACTGTCTTTCATACCAATTCATCCTTGGAAGATCCATTCTTTCTCTTCATGTAGGTAAGTTTTTGAAGTCAAAATTCTTAGAAGCATTAAAAACGAAATCAATAATACTCAAAAGAGTTTGTGATCAATTATCATTTACAACAGAGAGACCACTGGTGCATCAAGGGGACGAATAATGATGATTAGTTTGCAAATATTGAAAGAGAAAAGTCACATACAAGTGGCAAAGTGGTTTCTCATATGTCACGTAGACTAGTCGTTATGATTCACGCCTAAATGGCTTCAAGATTGAGACCTTCACGCTTTTTTCCTTCAATATTTGCGCACTAATTATCATTAATTGCTCCACAAAGTCGCAGGACTGTCTACCACTTCCCCTCCTCTTTTCCCGTGTATTTAATTATATTGTATACCACTGTTGAGTGCGACAGCGGCCGCGGAGTGTCCATATATTTGCTTGGTCACTTCTGTGGTATCGTGACAACAAGGTCCTATGTAATAAGGTGGGTAGTATCCAAGCTTACGAGTTTTGTATTAGAACTACCTACATACCACAACATAGATAAATCGATTCCATTTGCTGATGACTTTATGATAAAGCCACGTAGTAAATAGGTTATACTAAATTAAACTTTTTGTTGGTTTTCACACAGCACCATCTATTAGCCTCAAACTAAGCAAATCTTGCATTTGGATAATTTTGGTTTTTTTTTAAAGTTACCCTATGGTATTTCCGCATTATTAAGCGCAAGAATTGACAGATTGATAGAATCACAATTTTTTTTTAGTTTAAGTATTCTATCAGTACTCTGTTCCCCGTAGAACAAGCTTTGCTATAACTATAAATTATTTTTTTATAATAAATACACATTACCAAAATACCTCCGTGAGATTATTTCTTCCGATATGTTTACAAATGTAATAGTTAATGGTGGTCAAGACGTGCATAAAGATTGGCTACCGTCGCACAGTGAGCGGTCGGTACTGACTTATAATTGAGTGGTGTAATGATGATATCGTTGTCAGTGTAATGGGGAGGGTGAGTAATGTCAACCGGGGGGTGTTCTGATATATTACATTCAGCTGGTTTGTCGTTTGATAAAAGACATTTGGTTCGACATTTTTAGTTTTATATTTTAGTTTTAAAATTTTTAGGTCTAGTTTAATATACTTATTAATATATGTTAGCTAAGTTTTTAAACTTTACCAATAAAAGTGCTTATGTACTGGAATAAAAAAGAAAAAAAGTTCGAAGGATGATTTTTTGGTTTGATTTTGACTGAGTGAGCAAGGAAAGAAAGTAAGGGAATTCTTTAGAAAAACTGGCATGATCTGCCTAATCTACAATCAGCTGCTGACATTTATTTACACGCTGCAACCCGCATCACGTCCTAAAAATGCCAGCTAACAATTCAATTCTGTTTTCACCACCATCCTGACAATTTAATCGAAAGCGACGGTCATCAACGGCAAGTGTTGACGGGTGTGACATATAGCTTTCCAGCAGTCGGAGTTGCCAGTTGCCGGCAAAAAATACATTCGATTTTGCTTATTGACTTTTAGTATGCTTCAATTTGCGTCAAACAAATAAATGTGGAGTGAATTGCAGTTCGCTTCTGGTTTACATGTCATGGCGTTTGTTTTAGAATGTTGAATATCATCCTCATACAAAGTTTTAAACTGTAAACAGTCAATGTTCCACTCAATCGTTAGCCAATCAAAGATGGTTTTAATTCATTTTAAGTGACCTAAAGTCTGTAGAAATATGTTTTAGAAAAACATTTAAAGAACCACTTCTTTCTTATCCATAGAATCTTTGCAAAAATAATTTATAAATAATGTTGAAATACTGAGTAAAAAATGGTGTTGAAGGTAAGTAAAAAATTAAATAAAAGTTAGACACTTCGTAAAGTTCCATTAAAGAAATTCACATCCAAAATTACAGCTTAGCCAGAGGCATCAACCACCCAGGGAAGCCGACAGCAAACAGCCATTCCTCACGTCCCTCCACCCCGCGACCTCACCGCTGTGGCTCCGTGAATAAATCCTCCTAATTATATTTACAATAACGCTACGCCACAGTTTGTGTTACTACAAACTTGGCACACAAATAAGCAGCCCGACAGACGGCACTCGAAAAATTCCCTTAATTAACACCCTCTTTGTTGTGTAAGTGGAGACAGTGGTGTAGGTTCATGCGATTAACTTTACGCATACAAACGCACGTTTTGTGTTTAATTCCTTCCCTGGACGGGACCACTTTATTGGCCCACGTCTCTCGTAGTCTGTGACGTCACACACGTTAAGCAATGACGCGGTCTACGATGGTGGATGCATGTCTAGAAGATACCAGTTCATTGACCCGACTTGAAAATTTCCAAGTTATATGTCATAATTATTTATTTATTACATAATTCATTGACAAAATTATTTTTTATTTTTTGTCAGAGTTCAATTATATAAAAAGTTTATTCACAATACGATGCGATGTGGCCCGCTCTAATGTGCGGAAGCTTATGTATATATATATTTCGCACCTACTATCTAACTTCAAAAAATTCAGTACGAAGACCAGTACCCAAAACAATCTACATATCGGAGCTGATGACAGCAAATCTGGCAAGTTATCTACAAATCATGTAAGCTTCCATACTGTCATCGTTTACTTCACCACCACCACCCACCAGCTTAAAGAAACCTGCCAAAGAGGAGGAGGGCTACAACTTAGCACGCCCAAACTTCCCAAACGAGTTTTTTCGCCAAAGTTATTTTAATTCTACCCAGCAACTGTTGCGAATGGCGTAATTATCTACGCAATTAAATCTCCATTATTAATTCAGTATTTGTTTGTTTAAACTTTAATTATAAAACTGTTGGCATTCAACTTTTGGAGCGTAATTTCGTTTGATGTAAATTACTGGTGAGATAAAAGATTTGATTAACACCAGGGCAAGCCAGTCATAAGTTTTGTGGGCATAAATGTCCACTAACTACAGCAGGACTTGTGGTAGATTATATGATAAGATGTAGTAGTAACAAAAAAGTAAGCGAAGGACATAACGATCAGTCGTTTGCCTGATATAAAGTGTCACGGCTCTCCTCAACAGTTTCAGTGCCTTTCAGTGTCGCACTGTGCTCATCGTCCTCAGACGTCAGCGCAGTCGACGTACTGTGCAAGTGTACCAACCTTTACAGGCACAAAATTCCTGCACAAACATTAGATAGTCAAAGTCAGTAAAATTCAAATTTTAAAAATTTTATTCCAAATAGACGATTTTTAACACTTTTACAAGTCAAAACTAGATTGAATAATTAAAAATATGAAAATTAAATTATTGTACATACTAAACATAATTAAAGGCAATATTATAAAGTGATTAGTGTCAAAATATTGTATAGCAACCCTATTACAATATGAGTTTGAAAAAAAAGAAGTTCACTATCCCACAGGTGCAAGCAGTCCGGCACAATGTAGAATAGAAAACTCCGATCCGTAGCTTCGATTACACATGTAGACAACGAGAGAGAGAGAGAGAGAGAGAGAGAGAGAGAGAGAACATCTACACCAACCATATTAAATTCCTGCTCTATTTTGGTATTTGGCTCTATGCTGTTGCGGGGTTTTCTCTATTTTGGTTTGAAAACGAATTTCAGAACTAATTGGGTAGAAACAGGTAATATTATTGCTTATTATTTGTGGGTGGAAAATGTGATTTAAAAATTAATGCCTCTACAGTCACGCACTACAAATGCAGCGACGGCACATCACACCACACTCGCAACCAGATTTATATCGGTAATGCGATTAAGCGATCGACGCTGGAAATTCATGAAATAAGCGGATTTACTTTGTGTATTCAATGATTGCATATACAGCTACGATTGCTTCAGTCTGATTCCGTGCTCGTGATTCACGAATGAATGACTAGAATGAATATATAGATAGGTACACTCTTTACTGTACTACCTACTAAATAATACAATTGAACCAGCTTCTTTACTATATTAAACGAAGGTTTTCAATCAGTGTGTGTTGCCAGTGATGACTTGTGGAACTGAGACGTGGTCTCTTACTGTTGGTCTCATTAGTAAGCTCAAAGTCGCGCAACGAGCTATGGAGAGAGCTATGCTCAGTGTTTCCCTATGAGATAAGCTCCGGAACGAGGAGATCCGCAGTAGAACTAAAGTGACCGATATAGCTTTTAGAATTAGCAAGTTGAAATAGTAAGGCAGGCCACATTGCTCGTAGAACTGACAACCGATGGGGAAGAAAGGTTCTCGAGTGGCGACCACGAACCGGAAGACGCAGCGTAGGCCGGCGCCGTACGAGGTAGATCGACGATCTGGTGAAAGCCGCGGGGAGCCGATGAATGCAGGAAGCGAGCAGCCGCTCACAGTGGCGCTCTCTGGGGAGGCCTATGTTCATCAGTGGACGTCTGTTGATGATGATGATAATTTTACTATATTTAGTATACTAAACCACCAAAAAGTTATTAAAGCCGTTGCGTATTTTAGCTTAGAGCAGGGCATGCAACGAACAGAAATAAATAAATAATAAATATATTTGTGGACATTTGACACAGCGCCATCTAGCCCCATACTAAGCATACCTTGTACTATTAGAATCGGATAACTGATAGAATACTTAGATACTTTTTGTTTGTAAATACATACATATAATACAATATAACACCCAGACATAGAACAAACACCTATGTTCATCACACAGATGTTTGTCCTGGGTAGGAATCGAACCCACAACCTACAGTTCAGAAGGCAGAGCTACTACCAACTGAGCTATCAGGCCAGCCCAAAGCATGTTTTGATGGGATATTGTACACGAGTGAGTAGATGCCTATTTTGAATACACATCAAGAAAATATAAAAGATTCAGACTACCATCAGACAACAATCTGAAATCTAATATATTGGTCTATGCGTTGACATTTTTCGTGAAACTATTTGCAAACTACTGTCATTATCATTGTGCTCAAAGAGCTGAAATTTTTCATACAAAATATGCTTTTACGTCATCAAAATACCCAGCTATTAAGAATCCTTTTGTTCAGCGTATTTTTAAGGGCGCTTCTAAGACCGGGGTAACTTTAGGCACTTGATAAAATCTGGATTTTCGTGTAATGTAAAATAAATTCTAGTCTACTGACTAACTCCGACAATTTTATTAGCTATTTTCATAAGTTTCAAAGAATTACAAAGAAGTCTTACAAGACCATTAGCGGAGTGTTTGGAACTTAAACAACGTTTGAAATAATTTAAGAAAATGTTAGAGAAAATTAGCTTTTAATGAAAATACTTTGTATTATTGGATACAATAAAGATAAATAAATTAGTAAAGATCATGTGATGACCTAATGCTCAAAGATGTACATATCCCACATTTTGGCCAGAAGATGTCCATTGTCCATCAACCCGCACTTAGCCAGCGTGGTGGATTATGGCCTACACTATCTGTCTGTGGAGAAAAGGCCCGTATCCTGGTAGTAGACTGATGCCTATGACGACGACAGCATATTTTATTACATTGTGCTATCAAAGTAGTTGTTAAGATAGTACAAAGTAGTTACTAATATAGTACAAAGTAGTTGCTAAGATAGTACAAAGATACAACAACAAAATACAAAACTACGTGTATTTATAACTAAGTTCAGCGTTTATCGATCTACATAACGTCTATTAAAAATAGCTCCATCAACTGTTATCATTTTGAAAAAAATGGTGGTCTATAAAATGTATGTTGCTTTTTTCATTCATTCGCGTGAAAATACGCCGATAAATCAGGGCATACCTGAAAAGCACTGAAAACAAGTGGTATGTTCGCACTGTCCACTGAAAGCTCCTATCTCTATACTCTTTAGTTCTCGTTTATATTAACGTTTAGCTTTAAAATGTGGTAGGAAAGGCTAATCGATGACTATCCATGTTTTAACGCAATTTCATAAAGTTAGCCACTTACGGCCTTTCTCGTACATTTGTTAAAGTAAAGCTCATGTCAACTTAAAAATACCTTCACCTGTTGATCAATGACTGTCTTCAACCAATGAGCGTTCAGTATTTTTTAAGTTGACATGAGTTTAACTTTAATAAACATACGAGAAACCGGGGGTGAGTATTCTTATTGACGTTAGTTACAATAAATCTTAGATTTTGCCAGGAAATAAAAAATAAATAACAGTGTCGCTATCATAGTTTAATATAATATACCTTTTTTTCTTTTTTCCTTTAACAATTTGTTAAACATTTAATCCTTACATTACCATTTTTTCGTGGTGATTTTGTAGGCATAAAATGTTGAAAATATAAAACAACAAAAATTTCTATTTCGGAAATACTAGTTAGAGCTAATAGGTACTTAGTTAATTTTGTAAAAGCAGTGAATGTATAAATACGACGACTTTCACGTAATTGAAAACTTAATTTAAGTGCTTTAATGGCGTCCCTTTTTTATACAAAACAATAAATTGTAAACCTATCAACCCAGCAAACCAACACTTTGCCACACACCAAAATATACCCAATTAGTTGTAACTCTACTATTCTCTAGAAGACGTCTACAGATCCGTCGACAGATCTATTGACTCTACCGATAGAGCCGCACTCATCTGCGGAAATAATCACTCTACAGTTACTAACTCAAGATAGAGGCATAGATGAATGGGAATCATACGTCTAAATATATAAATGTAGGGGAGTGTAGCTCGGATATTCATCAAGTCACACCACGAGAAATGATCGTGGTGAGGAAATCAAGCTCTGCTTTATATCGATATAACTGTTTAAGATCGAACCAATATTTTTTTATATATGAATGGACATTTCACACAGCGCCATCTAGCCCCAAAATACAACAAATACAAATATCTTTATTGCAGTAAATGTGGTACAATTTGGTCTTGATATAAAATTTTTAGTTTCGTCACATTCAGCTTGAATAAGCATACAATAGTCATATTATTTCTTATGTCATTTCTTCAGAATCTATTATTATTAAATTATTAATGTTTAGAATTCAAGAGATCATTTATAGAATAAAAGTTCTTATGTCGTAACCAATTCAATAATTCCGCTTTGAATGGCTTTAATTTTAATGTCTCTACATGTTTTGGTAGAGCATTATCAACTTTTACAGACATTGCGTGACACTGCTTAAGATACAATGTTGTTTTAGGATGTGTATCAAAGACAAACTAAGCATAGCTTGTACTATGGGAACCAGATAACTGATAGAATACTTAGATACATTTTGTTTGTAAAATGCATACACAGAATACAATATAACACCCAGACACAGAAAAAACACATATGTTCATCACACAAGTGTTTATCCCGGGTAGGAATCGAACCCACAGCCTACAGTTCAGAAGGCAGAGCTACTACCAACTGAGCTATCAGGCCAAGAAATGATTTTGTTTCGTATCCAAACTGTTTTAAACTCACGAATATTTAATTTCGGTTTGCAAAACTAAGCAGTAAACACAGACTGTACATAAAGCTATCTATCTATTGAATCGTAAAGTCTTGTAGTAGCTAACTGAATAATGGATGAAACGTAAAATGTACATATCAAGCAGGACAACTGTTAGGTCCAAAGTCTGGAACATACTGAAGTGTTAATGGGCTTACTTATGACAATGTAAAGTTTGTGAGTTTATACGAGTGCCGCTATAATCTCCGGAACGATTGATATGCTTCTAAAAACTTACCAGTAGAAAGCTACACTATCTTTAGTGACTTAGGTTATATATTATTGTAACACAAGCTTCAATCCGTGACTACGCGTGTATCAAAGTAATTAGCACGTGCAAAACCGGGGGAGATCAGCTAGTTCGTTCATATTATCCCTTGTCAAACGCTATCATGTCAGAGCTGTATAGAAATACTCTTTGAGAAAACATTTTAACAATCGATTTCTTCTAAAACACAGAGTTCTCAAAACATACAATTAAAACAATCAATGGCACCAATTACAAAGATACATCTATGAGTACGCACGCATTAATAATAGCTTAATGAATGGGAGCCCCGACCTCATTCATAAATGATAAATGATTTGCCATGGCCCAACCACGCCACGGTCAAACCGCCTGGCTTGGGTCACACGCCCGCGCCGCGCCGGCCACCGACGGACGGTCGACGCGACGCGTGACAGTCAAGACCAAGGACAAAAGGTATTGTTCAAGTGCTGTAACAAGCCATGGTTGTTTTTGAGTTGTGACACGCTACCGATGGAAACCATGCTTGGTTTTGGGTGTGTTTCAGTGATAATGACTTCAGTGGGCGTTTAACGTAGTGCTTATATTATGTGTGATAAGAATTAGTACAAAGTTAAGCATTTGTACACACAATTTAAAAGCAGTTTAATATTGCATGTTAATTTCAAGCAGTGTGGTTGCGGATTTTGATCTATGGCAGAATCACGTAATTGCAGTCATCGACCCTTATTAGTCCACTGACGGACACTAGCCGTGACAGAATAATCAGAATAAATTAAATAATTTATGTTCTTCTAGATATTGTTAGTTTTTCTTCTGTTTCTTGAAGTGCGTTTCCACAGCCTATCCACTAGCTGTAAGCATTTCAAGCCTGTTTCTGTTCTGTACCAAATGAAACTAGTGCTCTACTCTAGCAATATTTTTCCGCTCACGAATGTTTCGAATTAAAAATTTCTCTCTCATCCGTTTGAAGTCAAAGGTGTTTTAGTGTCGTTATTCTTTACACCCACCCTACCCTATTTAAGTCTAGTGACCAAACAAATTTGCCCCGCAGTTATCTATTATATAACAATAGCATATTTTATATTCCCACCAAGAGATTAAACCATCTGTTCCATCCAACAAAAAAACACCTACGCAAGCAAATTACTCCCACAATGATCTCAAACGAAGCTGACAAGATACCATCTTCAAATCAAATCCCTCTTGATCACAATACCCGTAACTAGAGGTCCGCTCACGGCGAGAGCGGCCAAATAAGGAGAATAAGGCCCCTATTGTCCCTTTGTCCTGCTACCCCGCCCCGCCCGCCCGGGAAAGAAATAGCCGAAGACTATTGTCCCACTTATCTGCGAATGCTGCATCACCACAGTTGCCGATATGTTGCTATTTATGGCATACTTGTCATTAGTCTTAGTTATTAGTCAATCAATCTTCTGATATTTAAGTTACACGAATGAGAATGAAAAATGTTTAGTAACTTTTCGAGTTCGGTATTGTATCTTTTAAAGTTCGATAACTCAGAAGTTCAAGTTGCTATTTGATTTTTAACAATGCACAGACTATTCACAACCACGCACTTTTTACCACACGGACCCGTGTGTGTGCACATTGTTTCTACGAGTACAACACTTACTGGTACTCCATTGGTATTGTACTCAATGTACTAATATATCCCGCATGCAATATGTCCCGAGCCTCTAGGGACAAACTATACATTTTTTCATTCGAGACAAATTCAGTGACCCATCCATTTGCGCTTCAGTTTCGATGGCGCGTCACGCTCGAGATTCTTTCGATACAAAAGTACAAGCTGTTGCCTGACTTTGTGTGAGTAGGATCTTATTGCGAGCAACAGTTTTGTTATTAGAAAAAAGCTTTGCAATCAGCTAGAGAGTTTAGACGCCAGCTCTGGTGCTAGTTTTTAAGCTACTCAACAGCCAGGTTTAATGGATTGTTCATTTTTGTCACATTTCATTGCAAATGTATAGATTCAATTCAGTTACTAGCTGAGTCGTTATTGTATTTTATTTCCAAATTATCCTAACTTTCTGCCCTATTAGGTAAAACATAGAATTTCAGTAAAAATGTTACAAAAGAAAATGTCTTTTCCAAAACTACTTCCGACCCTTAAAACGCTATTAACTGCTAATTTTCGTAACATATTTTAACAACACAGAACTTACATTAAATAAACAGCGATAATTAATCTTACAGTGCCGTGTCACTGATTGTAAAATACTGTTAACATGTTTCGTGCGTGATTGTACCGGCCGCGGCCGCGAGGGCGGCGCGGGTAAGCATTAATTCATAGATAAAATGTAAGCGGCTTACGACAAAATACCTTTCAAGTTACGCCTTTGAAGTTGACCGCCCCGAACTCAACCTTTTGAAATTTCGTATTTTTACCTTCCTTACAATAATCAGACAAAATTTATAACATTGTTTGCATTTAGTCTGCTCAGGATTGAAAATCAAGGTTTAATTACTGTTTTTATTCTGTTTAGATGTTGCTCGAACTCGTATCTGTGGTTTTAGGTTTGTTTATTAGGTAAGCGTTAATTTCGCGTTAATTTTAAGAGGTATGTTTATTGCTGGAGAAACGGGTCTTTTTGTTCGTGCGTAAATAATATTGACTAACAAATGAAGGTAAAGACCTTTACAATAAAACAGGTTTTAAATAAAGTTACGCAGGCTCTCGTAGCTCTCTACGGCAGGCTACGCTTCGCAGATACTCTACGTAAGGCTACGCCTCGTAGCACTATTATAAAAACATTCAGTGAATTGGATGGCATTGTTAGCATCTACGCTATTGGCATTCCTTGCTTGCTCCGATGGCCGATATTTTAATTAGAGCTGCGTCTAGTGATACTGCTCCAAATATGAACAGGCACTCGGGAGGTACGGGGTGCCGGGAGTGATGCAACAATGTCTCGTCGTCTCGACACAATAGTTATTGAACATACATGGAGTAGAGTTGTGTCTTTCTGGCACATGCATTCACTGTCTCTTATTGGTTTACTTTTATAAGTATGTCTGGAGCTCTTCAAGTCTCGAGTGAATAGGTATCTTCTAGGCAAGCATGTACCATCGTAGACCGCGTCGTCACTTCCCATCAGGTGAGATTGCAGTCAAATGCGGGCCTATTTAGTTGTAAAAAAATGTAAAAAAACAAATAATAAATAAATAAATAACGCCCACCGATCACATATATGTATGTGATCGGTGGGCGTTATTTATTTATTTTAGGATCTATGGATCCTGGACCCTAACTAGGATTCCCTGTATCTAGGGACCCAGGAACTACGAGGACCATGGTTCCACAACACCCAGATACAGAACAAGTAATTGCGCTTTTTTTAATGTATACAAATCCTTGTCCAGTCGCGGGAATCGAACCCGCCGCCTCCGGGTTATGACCCAACCTGCTCAACCACCACACCACGGAGGCTGTCAGCAAACAAACAAAGAAAGCAAATACATTTATTCGTTAAAACAATTAATTTCGTATTTTTTCATACTAAATAACTAATAAGTACTTTATGAAACTAGAAAACTGATAAATACTTAAATTATTCTTGATCACAGTTACAATGTATCAGCATTCGGTATCACAATGTAACTTAATTTCCTGCGCCCCGTGCCACCCAGGCTCATCCATCCTCATTATAAAGCCATATCCCGCGACAAAGCCTCCGGCAGGCTGTATCGCCACCATTGTGCTAACGCTCGAAAAACTATGTAATGTATAGCGTAAATCATAATCACGGCCATTCTTCTGGCCCTAATAATTTACCGCTTCGAGGGCCCTTTCACGGGAAATGTAGTGCCGGAATGGTTTTGGAATGAAGGTACGGAATTGTACATTATATGCTTTCTCTGACACCCTTCACAGTTTCATTTCTTATTTATACGCGAGCCACATTCGTATTCAAGAAAGCTTCCAAAGCTCTTTCCCTGCATTTGTGTGTCTAAAGTATAATTACTCGATTTGTAACTTGCGGATCGGCAATAAAACCCCTTCGATTCGAGATGCCTTTGAAAATTATCCAATTTCGCATCCTTATCATAACTCGAGTGGTTTATATTGTGTGAGTTAAACTCCACCCTAATAAAATGTAAACTGGTAAAGTTTCGCCCCGTGATATTAATCTGATCTGGCCGGAGGAGGGCAGAGGGCCATGTTCCCAAGTTTTTACGATTAAGTAAATTTTATTCATACAATCTAGGGTGAAACCGCACTCTTTTCAATTTGATCAAGGATCGCCCTTTATATCGAAAGCCGCGGAACTTTGAAGATAAAACAATTTTTGCTCCTCGGTTGAACGTACGGTTTATTCGGCACTTTAGCGCTACGCTTCATGTATTTCCCTAACATATTTACTAAATCACGTTTTTGTCAAAAAAGTTTATGTTAATGTTTCACGTTTCTCAAACTACTGCCGTAAAAATAAGCTATGAAAATAAATAACGATAAACAGTATTTTTCCATGTAATGTTTCGCCGTAGCTCTAGTAAAGAAGACATAATGGTCTAACAAACAAAAAAACATGTGCCTAGTCTATAACTATAATAGATTAGTGCAACTCACCAGGTGGTGGTAGATGCGCTAGCGCCAGCAGGGTGAGCAGCGCCGCGGCGCCGCGCGCGCGTCTCATCGCGCAGCTAGCGGCCGCCGCGCGCCCCCTCCCCCGCCCCACACATTCCCCTCGCCACCCCGTGTTGCACACGCGACGCGACGCGATGCCACGCAAGACTGACGCACGACGCACTCTATTCTAGCTCACAACATAGAACACTCGCGACACGCACAAACACACACTTGTGGCTAGAATCATTCGACGCGACTGTCAACAGTAACTCGTATCTGTAAAAGAAAATACATTTCATTAAATAGTTAATTAAGTAAAAAGATAAATAGATCCTAAACAAACTTCTACTATTCAAAATATTTTTCTACAACAGTTTCTAATTATGTAACCCACGATAAGCGTATTTGTTCAGGCTCAAAGGAGAGGCTCCCTCCCGCAGCCGTTCCTCTGAAAATAGTGAATAGTTGAAAGTGTTTGCTGCACGAAAAACGCTTTACATACGTTTTCCCTCATTTAATAATTGAACACAACTTTGCCACTTATATTATAACGATTATATTATGTGCGAGAATTGCCATCACAACGAGAAAAAACATTTGCTAACGGTTCTATTACAAACATTTTATTGATCTGCAATTTAAAAGAACTCGTTTGCCTTAAACATAATTACAGGCAAATAAATAACGCGGAGCGAAGCAGAACCAATTAGTTACGGTTCAGTCAAGAATTGGAGTTCGCGTCCTAATGAAATTCCCAATGCGGCGAGGCCAATAAAACTTGGTACTGTACACCCCGCGACCCCTCCTCGTGCTTCTCGTAAAATTGATACGATGAAGTTAGCAAGTGCAAGAGAACAGGTGAGACGAGACGGCCGCCGTATCGCATCGTAAAGCGCATGTAGAACATAACACTTTCATTGTAACGTCAAAGTCGTATACGAACTGATTTCTAGTCTCAATAGCTTTTAGAAAGGCGTAAAATCGACTTTTTATGGCTCCGTGTATTGGATAGTTGTCACTGTTGAAATATTGAACGTAAGCTCTCGGCGTCACCTCCTTGGGTCGGCGAGCTACTCGCGCTCTCAGATTTATTACACATTGCAGGTCTTGGAAATTTCTTAAGCACTTTTGGGGTTCAAAAATTTCTCCAACAGTCTTAGATAGTTATTACAAAAATCATGAATTTATTAACTCGTTCCTTTTCCAAAATTATAAGTGGGGTGAATTGCTTTTTGTTTTGCTGGTTCTGACTGGCACGTGATTGGGCGGCCACGTGAATCAGACGGATGCTGAAGCTAAATGATCATTCTCTTAATAAAAGCTTTTAACTGCCATGGTCAGTAACATTTCGATAATATTCAGTTTTAATAAACTACATGATAAATATCCCGTTAATAAACAATATGTTAGGATCATTCTCTTAGTCTTGGGTTTGCTAGTGAAAAGCTAGAATGTATATTGAAGAATGATAAATAAACAGAAGTTTAAAAGGTGCTCCTGGTTCTATTCACAAAAAGTACAAGTAGAAATAGTAAGTGTCAGTAACACAGTCATAGGTTTGTTAATAAAATTAATTACTTAGTCCTACGCTAAATCAATGTAAAATTCTTTTTTTGTTGTCAAGTTTCGATCTGAAGTGATTCTGTGTCTAGTAACCAGCGGAGTTCAATTTATACTTACTGCAACAAAGCTCTTATTTCCTGCTCCTTATAAAAAAAATCCGTGACGCACGGAAGGTGCGAGTTTTCCCGTGTTTATAGTTGGTTAAACGGGATTTCTTAAAGTTTATTCAGCTCAAATTATTTGATATAATTTTATTCGGAGACATCCCATATAGCGTTTCAAAGGTTAGAATTATCCAAGAGAAGTATAATGATGGATGGATTTGAAATTTTAATGACTATAATATATCTTTAACTATATCTTTAACTATACCTACACATTATCTAAAACTATAATGTGTAGGTACTAAAATAATATTTATTACTGTTTAGAATAAAAGGTTTTTGTGAATTTTTCGTTAAGCAATCATAGTGTAATACTGCCCAGCCAGATTAATTACTCGACTTAAAGTGAAATGTTATTTCGGCAAAGTTGGGTAAGAATCCTAATTTCAAATGAACTTTAGTTTATAGTAATGGACATTCAAATTAAGTTATTGGTTTATTCAATAAAGTTATGTTTATATTGCATCTTATCTTTCGTCAGCCGTAAATGGCACACACCATCGTCAACGTATACGTAGACCTGAGAGAACACTACAATCGTACACATCGTCTGTTATTGGTTTGAACGTTTTCTGATTTAATTTGAATAACCGGCCAAGTGCGAGTCGGACTCGCGCACGAAGGGTTCCGTACCATTATCTATAAAAACGAGCAAAAACACGTTTGTTGTATGGGTGCTCCCTTAAATATTTATTTTGTTCTGTTTTTTAGTATTTGTTGTTGTAGCGGAACCAGAAATACATCATCTGTGAAAATTTCAACTGTCACGTTTATGAGATTCAGCCTGGTGACAGACGGACAGACAGACAGACAGACGGACGAATAGCGGAGCCTTAGTAATAGGGTCCGTTTTACCCTTTGGGTACGGATCCCTAAAAATGAACTCCGTGGTCCGGGAGCAGTGGTCGACAACGACGAGTTAAACCTGATTGTGGAAGCTGATATATGCAATTTACGGCTGAGTCAACAGCAGTTTTCGATGGTGGCATCAAATACAGTTTTTAATCCAAAAATCATAAATTTCCATTGAATCTATAATCACGATCAAAATGTATAATCTGTGCCCGCTGTAGCGTCACACGCGCTGTATCCGTCGCCTCAGTTGATACATTGCAGCGCAGCGCTGCAGCGGCTGCCTGGCGCCAGTTCTCTCTTCCTTTTACTTTTGTGCCGGATCTAGCCAAAAGTTTTCTCGTTTGGCTTACAAAGAAAACTATTGAAATGTTTTAGGAGCTAAAAGATTCGCGTTTTATTTTTTTTAACGGTCGCTGCTGATTTTACTTGATTTGATTTTATTTAGCTATTAAGTTTTCTGTGATTCTAATACTTTTGCGTTTTAAATATGTTTTTAGTAGGTAGCTGGGAGACGTTTTAAGACAAGCTAATGCTCCACTTCTTTAAAAGTAATATGATCAATTCTACAAAAAGGTAAAACTTAAAAATGTTGATGTCATGCAACGCAACGATAAGTACTTAAGCAAGGTTCCACCTGGAAGAGGTTACGTTACATAGCCTTGTAGTACTCACAATGTGACTGCAAAAAATCTACCGAAATCGCAAAAAAAAAATTACTTTTCAGTAAAAATGTATACCTAAATCTCGTTGTGGCGCACAGTGAAACTGTGAATTCCATGTACGTGGAAAGGCCACAAACCTATTTGAAAAATGCAACATTGTTCAAAGCGTTGGCGCTGGTATACATAATACATTCAGAAAAAGTATGTCACAACTTTGTCACTCGAATAACAAACAGATGAGGCGCCAACGATTACAAACACAGTCCACCGACACCATGGGTGGGTACAAAAAGTTTAATTTTGTGGGCAACAGCGGTGTCTACCTTTGAGCCGGAAATGTAACGTTACATTAGACCCCATGCATATTGAAGCTCCAGTTACACAAAAATTCCGTATTCTGACGTACAAAGAATGCCGGTACCTCTGCGCACGTAGTTGGCGCTCGAGAGCACTCGGTACCGGCCCAGTTCCTTTTGTTTGCGAAACTGCGCTTTGATTAAACAATGTCGCGGTACAGCCACCGAAAATAAAGTTTTTAATCTTTCAATATACGCGTCGGCGTCGGTCGAATCGAGGCCAAACAAAGAGTTGTTTGAGCGACGGTGGAGTTAATGTTTAACTGCTTACCGGTACATTAAAAAGGGACCGACAACGTGTCATTGTGGTTTTGAAACGCATATTGTAATCTAAGATAATTTCATCGTAGCTTCAGTGTATATTAGATGTAAATCATGCCAAAAGACTACGCACATTGCTTAGGTACCTAAGCGTTTTAATATTCAGAAACTTTACTATATTGTTATGCTTATACGCATAAATAATTAATCCTCGCAAACACCGCAAGATATATCGTGAGTTCCTACCTCTGGTCTGGCCTACTTTCACAAATCCCTTTCGCAGTTAGTGGTGACGTGACATACAAAAATATATTTGAACAGTAAGAAAGTTTGTCCCTCCATCTAATGGACATGGGAAGTCAATCCGAGTTGCCGCCGAATGTTTCGGATAAGATCGGATGCGATATTATTCCCCGAACGGCAATTTTAAAAAGTTTCGGCTTCTTTCGGCGCTCGGCTCCACGCCGCGCCATCAGAAAAGCGTTTCACGAATACAACGACAGGCAATGAATCTTTGTCGAAGTTCGCGAGAGCGATAGAAAAAGTTGCTCATCGCGAACACTCATAAAAGATAATGATTAATACCGGAGACGACCTTGCGGCGTCGAGTTACTCGATCGCACAGCTTTTGTCATTCGAGTGCGGTTTTGATTAGCGCATCAATTTCAGCGTCATCAGCTTTTACGCTTACCTAAATAATTATGCAAACATGGCGCACTTTGCGAGAGTGATTAAGAAGACCGTCCTGGTATTTGATAATGTTATTGCCATCGCTCTGCTCTCCACATGTACGATAGAGACAATAGAGCCCGTGAGTGAATTTGTCTACATTTTACGGTTTCGGGCGCCAACGGTTTTCATCCTTTAAAATAAAACAAGATCTTTTGATTTTAGTTTCAATCATTTGGATAGATTATAATCTATGCCTGTACGTCTTGATATTTATGAAAATATGTTTCGTATTCTAGTAGACACAGTTTTTTACTTGGTATTCAACATATTAAAAAACCATTAAAATCGGATTATATTTAGAGGTATAAAAGCGTTGGCACTTTTTGTATACGTTTCTCTTAAGAAAAGGAATATTTACATCATTAAAGTAATAAATATTATTTATATAAAAATACTATTTAGCAGGAAATGAGAAATTTCCATTAACCGCCGCGCCGGAAACTCGCAATTCGATTGGATACACTAATCTCCTCCCATTTTACATCAAAGCTAATTCGGACCTCCAGAAAAGCCGTAAAAAGGCCCTCGATAATCGGAAACGGTTCGCAATAAACGCTATTATTACAATCTAGAAACGTTCGTAATTTTATAATCCAAGATGGCTGCCGGTCACGGGATCAATCAGGCTGGTCCGGCCGCTCCAAGCGTGGACCGGCTGCGATAACTAGGGACGGCATAAAACTAGAACTGGCCGGATGTAAAGTGCAGCAATAAAACCGACCGCGGCGGTCGAGTAGCTCCTCTCGTGATCAAGCTGGAAGTGTGAAGCAGACTAGAAGTTGAGGACTTTCAACAGAACATTCCAATAGTTTTATAGAATACCTAGTTTTATTGTTGTAGTTTTGTTATTATATTGTGTTTAAGATAGACATAGATTATAAAATTTAGATTATTTTTATTATATTAAGTTAATAATTACACATAAAAATTTAAAAAAAAATATCATACGCATTGCGGTTGAAATTGCAATATGAAAGTCAGGCTTTATTTTCAGCTATCACACATTAAGCACACAAGTAAAGAGTAAAACTCGTGCCTGAGAGTTCCTGTACCTACTTTCCTAACACCTGTGCAGTCTGACCCAACAAACATACAAAATGAAAACAAATGAAATAATTGTGGGTTCTTGGGTTCATTTTTGGATTTGTGTGCCCCCACTGTAAATTCTGCATTTAAATAAGGTTCTAGGTCAATTTGTTTTTAAACAAATTAAATATAACTTAGCACTGAAACCCCCCGGACAGGTTAAATAGATAGTTTAAAAAATATTAATATTCAAACTGAAACATTTCATATTCAGTTATTCAATCAAGCTAACTTTTAATAAAAATGTGACCAACCACATGAACTCGTTATTTTAAAATTCGTTCATAAAACTTTTTCGTTAGGAATTCATCGAGCGAGCCCTGCGCCGCGCCGCGCCGTGCCAGTCGGGGAAGCCTGTTGACTTCACAGTGTACAAACACTCGTAAACCAGAGGGAGAACTTCGTAAAAATATAACTTTACGGCGCCTTTGATTGCACGGAAATTTAAAGCCACAGCGCATTAAACCACCAACTGTACCGGGGGGTGCAGTTAATATGGAGGGGTCCCCACCCTGCCCATCTAGTCTGCACTTTCCGTAGTTTTGCTTTTACAAACTGTGGAAAAGCCACAATTTTTCGGTGGTCATAGCTGTCCCGTCCAAATTGATTAGTGGAATGCAGCCTTCCCATTCGTAAACATAATGTGAGGTAGTTTAACTCAGTTTAGTTTAGTTTAATAATATTTTTTATTAAATTATTTTGTTATCTAATTATCACAATGGGCAGGCCACATCGGTCGTAGCACTGACAACCGATGGGGAAGAAAGGTTCTCGAGTAGCGACCGCGAACCAGAAGACGCAGCGTAGGCCGACCCCCCCACGTGGACTGACGATCTGGTGAAAACCGCGGGGAGCCAAAGTGGCACTCAAAGTGGCGCTCTCTGAGGGAGGCCTATGTTCAGCAGTGGACGTCTTCAGGCTGATGATAATGATCTAATTATGAAAGTTTCATAATTATATATTTTCAGGAAATGTCATTAACATAAAAGTTTTGGAATTTTCTCTATCTCTACCATACCTCAAAATCATAAACCTTATTTTAATCCAAATACGTTCCGTTTGGCTTTATATATTTCTATGGTTTGGCTAATCATTTTATTTAAACGCTATCATTAGCTAATAGCATTTAAAAGGGGGGTCTTATGAGAAAACGTTAATCTGCAGCAACGAATCATAAGGACCAAGAACGTCACTGCTAAGCTCAATCACATAGTCATACAAATTATACACGAGAGTAACAACAAAATATCGTGACTTAAGTTTTGTAAAGATAAAATTTAAAGCAATTTTAGTCCGAGAGTCTACACTTCACTTAAACCAACACTGCTAACACAAGCTAAATCCGCGACTAGACCGAATAACAAAAGACCTCTTCATTTAGTAAGGAGGCTGCGTAAAGCATGTATAACCCGAGTGTGATAACTGCTGATTCTATATGTTCCACGAGGAGTAGTTCCACGAGGAGTAGTTCCACGGTAGACCCTCCATGAATACAATTATAATTAATTAAACAATTCACAAGAGCATACACGTCTGAGTTGTAACTCTTTAGCATTTATGTTAGGACTCGGCCATCGTAAAGTGTTGAAGCGTAAAAAGATTGGGTCGGGTTAAATTGAGGAATGGGTAATAAAATTATTAATTTTGAACGTCAAATGTTGGAAGGTAATTATTATGCGACATGCATGTTCAAATGTAAACAAGATTTCAAATCCATTATACAGTTTACAAAATAATGTTTGAGAACAATAATTATTTGGGAACTAACAAATTAACCAGTTTTAGCTTTAGCGTAGGTGAATTCAGAGTCGATGTAATGGCGACAGGTAACAGAAACAACATGGGACCCACAGATGTCCCTCAAACTGAAGTACCTTCCGGTACCTTCTAGGCAAGCATGCCCCATCGTCGACCGCGTCGTCAGTTATCATCAGGTGAGACCGTGGTCAAATGTTAGCCTATCGTTGATAAAAAAGTGAAACATTTACAAATCAGTATGACCTGTCACCGGAATGCTGGCCCGTGAAGAAGACAGATAAAAGAAAATTACATCTAGTGGAGATGAGAGCTGAGAATGTTGAGATGGAAGGAATGAGTATGTAAGAGTTTGAAAGTGGCACCGGTAAAAGGCACCAGAAAAGTTAAAAAGGAACGATTGGCTCGGCGTGGGTTTATTGATCCTTCGTTAGGGTAACCAATAGTTAAAAACTCTAACAAATGTTGACCAATTTTGATTTTTTACTTTACAAGCGTCTTTGTTTCCCGATAAGTACAATCTGGAGCTCTTCAAGTCTCGAGTGAATAGGTATCTTCTAGGTAAGCATGTACCATAGTAGATCGCATCGTCACTTCCCATCAGGTGAGATTGCGGTCAAATGCGGGCCTATTTAGTTGTAAAAAAAATTTGATCATTGGTTAGAATTTTTTTAAGATTTTAACCATTAGTTACTTTAACTACGGATAAAAAAACCCACCCTAAGTAAGAACATGCATGAAATACACATTACCAGTGATAAATAGGTATGTATGTTGACGGATTGAAGGGAAGAGCCGTAGAAAAAGTAGATGTGTTGTGTGAAGGTGAAAAGGAAGTGAATGATACGATGATAGCTGACAGAGGAAAGTTGACGAAAAATACTGCGTCGACCCGAAATACAATAGAACCAGAGCAAGATAATTGCAATTATCTGCAGGACAAGCTATGGAACTATGTATTATAGAACTATTTAAACTTTGACAATAAACTAGCTGAATGGAATTTAAAATTAAAATTAAACGATAATAGAATATTACGTTAAATAAATTTATTTAGAAGAACATTAGCCGTCGCTTTGAAACACTTAGCCAGAGATTAGACTGAAACGGCTGAATTTATGTTAACTCGCGCTTAGCCGTACACTCAATAACGGTTTAAATTGGTGTTGGATCCATTTATCCTGAGTTAAAAAGCTAAATGAATATATTTTTGCTGAGCAATATTTTAACGTCTCATCTTTATAATGTACGTAATCGTTTAAGGATTTTAAAATATGGCTTTCTTTTTCTCTGTGATTTTAAATTATTGCTACCAAATTTTCCAACGTTATTGGAAGAATGTTGAAAATTAAATTTTTAAATCCGAAATGATTTTGGAAATATGAAGTTGGAAGCGAAAAGAATTGCCAGGGTTTTTTTATAAAATTAAAAGCATCAAAAACGTTCTTAAGTCTTGGCCCTAATGAGGGTTATAAATCACGTCCGCGTCCTCGTGACGGACGCTGTGAAATACCGACAGCTATATCTGTAACCATTATTAATAACGAGAACTAGTACGCGTTGTTACAACGTTATATCAACCTGCTATTTTTAGCAGACCGGCACAACTAATAATGACATTAATTGCTACAATAGGATTAAATGTAAACAGTTCTAAGTCGGATAATCTTTTTGTAGTTTTCAATTAATTGTATTGTAGTTATTAGCTGGTTGCGGTTGAGCTTAGCGTGAACCAGTTATTAACAATTGGTGGTTAGTTTGATCTGAGATTAGTAGCGTTTGTTGATTAATGTTAACTTAGTTTAGAATTGAACAATCTCACTTCAAAATAAAATCATAGAGAGGAAACGCTTTCTAAATAAATGAGACGACTTTAACATGAAAGCTTCGACGGTATTATCGACCAACCGAGTGACAAACTGTTTTGTATTTCATTTTTGCAAATGAAATTCCTATTGAAGTTCCCTCATTTTCTGTTCCGGTTGGATCCGCCACGGTTAGCTTTTTTGAGACTTAAAAAAGTTTTATTTTGTTCTAAGTCTTTATGTAACTTCTGAGGTCCCTTTTGGGAATAAATTTGTACGATTAATTTTTTCCTGAAAGAGCACCAATTTTTTTTGGGAAATACATTAGGTGATCTTGATGTCTTGGTGTCTTGTTAATACTTTTTTGGGAATAACTCTTAAAATACTATCAAAATTAATTCAAAATAAAGCCATAATCTACATCCTCTGTAAAATGTAGTGTACAGAGAGCAATAATTAAACTTCACAGGCGGTAGTCAACACACAGCTAATATAATTGCTTTGAAAATAAACGCAGATGGTGACGCACAGAGCTGGCATGAGAGAACCCGGGTGAATTTGTTGTATTTGACGTAAATGGAACTATAACAAACATTGTAAAGTTGTGCTTGTTGCTAATACTAATGATAATCTATTGGTAGAATTCTAAGTGGGTTGGGTGGGTTTGATATTTCAACTATTCTATTTTTGCAAAATCCTACCGAATAGTTTTTGTGAGTATGGATTTGTAATATTTAATAGCCTTTACTGTTTAAACGATACAAGGTCGATATCATACAACAATATAATCGAAACCTTACATATCTTCGTATTTAAGAAATGACCCTGAGTTAATATTTGTTCTAAAACCAGAACAAATGGACACAGTTAAAGAGTTTCGAAAATCATAGACAGTTATCGCCTTTCTTCAGAGCAATATCTGGTTATAAAACTTTTCGATTTTCTTAACAGATCTTTCCATTTCTTTGTCCAAAATATTGTTATTACCACAAAGATGCCCATTGCAAAAACACAAAACATTTTGACAAGCTAACATCCAAAACAAACTTCCGCAGTTATGTATAAACTAATATTAAACGGATTCCAACTGCAACCGCGTCTCATTCGCGCCGTGCAACCAGCCCCTTAATTACTTTATAAATAAACTAACTACGGACATTAATTACACGTTTATTATAGAGCTGTTTCAAATGTTGAAGCTGTAAGTTTAGATTAACAACGCTTAGAAGGTTCGTTTGCACGCAACGCAGTTATAAAAACTCACGATACATTTTGTAAATATTCGCACTATTCAACCAAAAAGTAAAATTATAGGCATATTTAATTTTTATTGTTGTCTTTTGTACAATATGAGTTACAAATATATTTTATTTATAATATAACAGTAATATGATAACGCTCAACGACCACATACATAGAACCTGGACCCTAACTAGAATTCCCTGTATCTAAGGACCCAGGAACTACAAGGACCATGCTCCCACAACACACAGGCACGGAACAAGTATTTGCGCTTTTTTTGATGTGCACAAATACTTGTCCTGTCGTGGGAATCAAACCCGCCGCCACCGGGTTATGAGCCGACCTGCTCAACCACCACACCAAAGAGGCTGGCATTTCATTTACCTATAAGTGTAATTTAAGGTGTCAGTCAGATATATCTAGTATACCTACTATTAAATTTTCCCATCACAATAATTTTACCAAAAATGAGCCGTTAAGGAGCCTTAGCCTTAGCTTTGCTTAAAGCTTATATTTTTCAAATTGAAATATTATACTTAGGTATAGATGAATAGCTATAATAACTCAAACCCAAAACTTATTTTTTTTATAATTCAACAATGATATCCATAAATGAATTATTGATCCATCGCATATTGGTCCGACACTACGCAATAACAGTCGTGACTTTGCATAAATATCTTACGATATTGCTAGTTATTAAATATAATACTGAAGTAGGTAGTACAAAAAGTGGCCTTATCACTAAAAATAATCTTATACAGGCAACCTTTGGACGTACGGTATTACAGAGGAAGCATGAATAGACGAAAGACACGTACCTCTGATACATTTAAAAATTTTTTTTTTTTCGCCGCATGCGAGCGCCACTGGTCAGTTTCATTTTTGTTTACAATTCAAGTGGTACTGATGCCTGGTTTGGTTAAATAATTACAGAAACCTATTTATTTTTAAATAGTTTAACGGAAACGTTCAAACATCACCTCACTCCATTCCGTTATTTATTAACCTCAAAACTGGTACACATCCTCACCTCTTTTGCTACCGTAATAAAGTACAAAATCCACTGGTAGATGTTGTACTTACATCTGCCGGTGCGCCACCACGTAATGAGCACAATCAAAACTTTAACATCCGGTGTTTTTTTTTTTTCATTTTTACTGCCGCTACATTGTTAGGGGCGCTTCAAACTACGGAGCGGAGATGAGACCATTTTTTTTTACATTTCACACAGCGCCATCTAGCCCCAAACTAAGCATAGCTTGTACTATGGGAACCAGATAACTGATATAATACTTAGATACTTTTTGTTTTGTAACTACATACATAGAATACAATATAACACCCAGACACAGAACAAACATCGATGTGTCACAAATCACACAAATGTTTGTCCCGAGTGGGAATCGAACCCACAACCTGCAGGCAGGGTGACTACCAACTGAGCTATCAGCCAGTCATAACCAGTAAGACCATAATTATATTGTCTTTGTATGTGACCAATGAGTTTTAGGATAAATATATTTATATTTTAGATTATAAGTGACATATAAAGCAGTATCGGTTTTTATACTGATGGGTATTAAGTTTAATTTCCTTTAGTGAGACACATTATAAACATAGTGTATTCTGGCATAATATTGTTTGCTATTGTAGCCTAGATTCGAAATCTTCTAATTATTTGCTTACTGTACTATTTTTAAAAAAAGCAGACTACGCATCGTCATCATCATAAGCTGGAGGCCATCCATTGCTGCGCACAAGACTCTCCCGTAGAATACCACATTGATTAGCTTTTTGCATCCATCGGCTCCCCACGCCTTTGACCAGGTCATCGGTCTACTTAGTGGGGGGCAGACTACGATATAGCATTGTATCATAGAAATATTATGTGACAGTACGCAGGAAACTGTACACAAATAGGCAATAAAGCTTACCGCATACCAACATTTAACGTACAGAATAGCACATTTCTATTTGTCACAATAATTCAGTACAGGAATGTGGTCATTACTCCGCACATCTCCGCTCCGCTCCAGAGCGTCACCAAATATTCCTCTCGATATAACTCGCTTAAACACACGTAAACCGTTTTATTTCGTTTTGCACATAACGCGAAGTGGCCTCATAAACCGGTTTGTATGGAAATGCTACTAAAAATTATCTCGTTTACGTAAAACTGTTCGGTTTACTACGCAGACGTAAATATAGCACTCAACTTTGTTTTAAATTCAAGAGTTCGTACAGTTCGAAGTAAAACTGAATTATTTTCTATAATGGAAAGTTTATTTGCGAACGTGATTCAGCCGTTGAATGGCTCTAAATTCTCTTGGAAATATCTAAAAAGTTCATTAACATTAGAGCCGTCAGACTTTGTTGGCAACTTCACACATTTATAACGAAGTCTTTCAAAAAGGTTACGTACCCTTGAAAAATAACTAACGATAAAACAACGAGAGGCAGTAAGGCTGCATTCCGACACATTTCTGAGCATTTGAGCTCAAATTAACATTCCCGAGGGCTAAAAGGCCGCGGTTCGTTACGTCTGCTAAGTCATGCATCTTTCAATATTTTTCTGCTCGTAGTAAATGGATGGAAAGGGGCAGCGCTCTGTAATAAATTGTAGTGAAAAACTTGCCGTCTTTGTTCCGCCGGTGGATCGCCTCAATGAATACTATATGAGCGAGTGCGGTGTGCGCGCCGCGCACCTCTAGACGCGCGCTGTAATGAAGCCAGGGTATGCGATGTTATGTACTCACAGCCTTACAGCCAGTCTGTGTGCTTAGCGCCTCTACGTGATAAGGATCTAGCTCTATAGAAATAAATTTTTAAAACCTGACGTGTTTATGATACTACAGGGTATTTTACTACCTTTTAGTATTTGGTGATTTACATTCGTTTCTCATATTGAATATTATAGTATTAAAATCTGAATTAGTTTTTCACTTTCTTTATACTTATCGCATTTTACTACAAATTCGTAAATTTTTCTACTGATTGGAATATAATAAAACAATAAATCAATTTTGTTTGTTTGAAGAATATGAAAGCATTCAATTTTTTTATGAAAACGTAGAGTACAAGCCATTTAAGTGTTGCCGTACTGCAGGTCCTTTGGTGTCTTTGTAAAGTTGTTCAGTTGAGTATCTGAAGTGTTTTGTAGGTAGCTTTCAGCATCGCACGCTGCGCAGGTATGACAGGCACCGCACTACCTACTGGTAGACTGTATTTCTTAAAAATGGCTAGCTCAGAACAACCCCTTTAGCGAACTTCCCTCAGTAAGTATGTAATATTTATCCGGATGCGCAAACACTGCGCCAAGGATAGAATATTGAAATGTGAAATGCTCTTGCAAGCAGCAATGTGTGCGCAACTGAGAGAGTTTTCATGATTTCAATGCGACTGCAGATGTTTTAATGTGATTTACCTGCTTTGTAATACTCAGGCATTGTTTTTAAGGTTCTGGAAGTAGAGCAAAGAATGTTTATCATGTAGCCTTTCCGTATGTTATTTTTTTTATAATTTATGGGCATAGCGTTTGACCACTGCCTCAGCTGATGGTAAGTGATGACGCGGCCTACGGTGGTGCATGCTTGCCTTGAAGATACCTGTTCACTCTTGACTTGAAAACACCCAGGTTATAGTTAGCTGGAAACAAGGACGACGGCAAAGTATTCTCAGTAGTACTCATTTATAAAATTTGACGCGAAACGCTTAGTGCGGGCTGCCTATCTCAGCATGGTATGGGGTCATGTGGATCCAAAACATGCTGCAGGTAACTTCACATTACGAAAAAAAATGTTGAGTTAAGCTTTTGGTTCTCGTGTGGTCCCGGCGTAAAACTAGGACCCTTCAGGACTATCACTTCCTGTGGGTGCCGTAAGAGCCGGCTAGGGGAATATCCAGGGGATGGGCCCCAAGACGCCTGCTAAGCGTGGTAGTTATGGCAACCCCCCACCCAATAGGGAAAATCTATGTTCCCCGGTGGACGCAAAAAGGCTTATGAAGCTTTTGGAACCGTACATTCATCCATTTTCTTCCTTTGCAAAATGGACTTGTAAATTAACATGTCAGGAAAGTGCTTTCAGAGATACATCTCCATCATATGAGGAGGTTTATTTTTCTTTTTCCCTTCTTTGGGGTATTCTCCCTCTCTTGATTTCCCGCGGTGAAGTAAAAGCTACGGCTAATAGGCTAACTCATGGAATATTCTCGTCGCGAACTTCCTCAAACATTATTTCCACCGCACGAGGCGAATGTAAATATATTAAACTTCCATACGAGATGTGCTAAATTGCAGAACGTACGGAGTTCTAATAAACTGGCTCCTACATGCAGTAACTCTGCACAAACATTAAAGTTATTATGTAGCTGTAGAATAGCAAATTAAATTGTATTAATATGTCAGTACAATTTAAATCACGTATACTTTGTATACCTACTTAATATGTAAAATATGAAACCTAGTATGTTTGTTTGTGGTGGTATGTTTGTTATGTCAAAATGGCTGAACCAATGCACACACAGATTGCTCACTGAAATCTACATAAAGTACTTTAAATCCCGGAAAATCAAAGGGAAACGGGTGATTTAAAAAAAAATCCTATCATCCAAACAGATGTATCATATTTCAATTTTACAAGTGATTTGTCAGGCTAACAGTGCTTTCGTGGTCTTTTAATAAACCCGATATTTCAATAACATTATAAACCTTCCTTTTGTTGCAAGCGTATTGATAATTATAGTTATTAAATACTAGTAGCAAAGGTGCCATTTTCTTAAACTCTATGTAACATAATTTTTACTACAGCTATTTCAAACCATAACACTATCGTATGTATATAGATTAATAAGTAGTCACACCCACCCCTGCCTCGCGAACCTTAGCACACCATAAACTGACACACTGAAGAAGATAGTTCCATAAATCAAATAGCCCTCTATAAAACATTTACGCCATCCAGTCTCGAAATACACTCAAAACACTTATTTACTGGAACATCCTACGCTTTTTATCGAGTACACTCTAGTACTGGTTAATTTAACACAGTTTCAATATAGTTCAATGTACTCATTTTTTGTTCTCTATATCGGTATGTAGTGTAGAGCAAAAACTTCAAACACTATCGCAACATAAACACGTTGGACTGTTTGTTTGTGTTGTGAGGAAGCGGCAATCAGGGTGCCATGCTATGGTACGACCACTGGGTGACGGGCAATATGTCCGTCCTTGTTTTTTCAGTGTTTTTGTAGCCTTTGTAGCCGGAATGTACGGACCATGTGGACATTTTTCGAATACTATGCGTATAATTGTCGTCGAATAGATAAATAAATAAAGTACTTATTTTTGTGTCTCTGGTGCGCAGAGTGCGTGGCAGCTGCAATACGGTCCTGAAAATGATCGCGGGGAGGTGGGACTGCCCCTACATACGGCATTGCTGTGACAGACATGTCACAGCAATGCCGGTTAGATTTTAAGTATTTATTGTTTTTAATTTTGTGTTTATTTTTGTGTTTTTTTTTTTTTTTTTTTTTGGGTTTCTATTAGTATATACTTATATTGTAAATTAGATATTTTATGGGCTAAATCGCGTGAAATAAATGTATATTATTATTATTATTATTCACTCATTTATTTACAATTCTTAAGCCTAAGTTTTTTACAATATCTCTATAAAAAGGAATTTACAAAAATATTATAAAAAACCTAAACCTAGAGTGCCGCCGGCAGCGGGGCAGGACCCAAGCTACCGGTGGTTAGGGCTGCAGAGTGAGGAATCTCCTGACAATACGTGCCGTGTCAAGGAGTACTGCCTTCTGAATCTGACCCTTGATCCAACCGTCTAGCGAGAGCCTCTTGAGGTGTTGGTCGAGGCTTTTCGCTATAAGGCCGTTCGCCGAAACGACTATCGGGACAATGCTCGTTGAGTCAACATTCCACATGGCGGTTACCTCGTGAGCCAAGTCAAGGTACTTGCTGAGTTTGTCCTTCTCAGCCTTCACGAGGTTCTCGTCATGTGGGATGGTGATGTCAACGAGCACTGCCCGGCGTTGGGATCGGTCTACCAGCACGATATCAGGCTTATTGGCTACAATAGTCCTGTCCGTGATGATAGAGCGATCCCAATAGAGCAATGCACGGCCATTTTCGAGAACCGGCCCCGGTGTGTACTTGTAGTACGGCACCTCAGACTCCACAAGGCCGTATTGAAGGGCAAGTTGCTGATGGATGATCCTGGCCACTAGGTTGTGTCTGTGCAAGTACTCTCCGTTAGCAAGATGAGAACAACCGGAAATGATATGTCGGAGAGATTCTCCGGGACGGCGGCATGCCCGACAGATGTCGACCGTACCGTCCTTCATGATATATTTCCGGTAGTTGTTCGTCTTGATAACTTCGTCCGCAATTGCACAGACAAAACCCTCGGTTTCCCCAAATAGGTCGCCGAATCGCAGCCAGTTCACCGACGCATGCAGGTCCACATCAGGCCCTGTTAAGGCCCGATAGAACCGCCCGTGCAGCTCCTTGCCTTTCCATACGTCCCTGCGGTCCTCGGTGCTAAGTACCACCGGTTTACGCCAGTTCTCATTTGCCAAGGAGAGCGGCGTGAGGCCCTTGTCAACTGCCACCACATCGCGATGCATCCCGCACTCGTTGTTGAGGAAATAATCCCGGAGACTGCACACTTCACGGTTATGGAGGGTTTTGGCATTTAGAAAGCCTCGACCCCCCCATTTCCGCGGAATGTACAGTCTCATAACAGACGAGCGCGGGTGCAGCATGCGATGCGAGGTAAGCAGTTGACGGACCTTTCTATCCAGGGCGTCCAGCTCGGTCTGAGTCCATCTTAGTATGCCAAAGGAGTACATCAGTAGGGGCATCACCCAGCCGTTGAAGGCGCGTGTCTTGTTGCCGCCCGACAAAAGACTGTTGAGTACTTTTGTCAGACGGCAGAAGAAGCGCTCCTTCACCGTCCGCTTAACATCCCCTACTGAAATACCCAACGACTCTGACATACCAAGATACCTGTAGGTTTCGGACTCGGAGAGGGACCTGAGAGTCATAGTCTCGGAAAGTTGCAAATTCGTGGAATTTACAACTTTCCCTCTATGTACATGCATAACCGCACACTTATCCACACCGAACTCCATGTTGATAGAGTTGCTAAAATTCTCAGTGATTTTTAACAACTCTATCAATTGTGGGCGTTGCGGCGCGAACAGCTTGAGGTCAGTAGATGTACAGTAGATGAGATATGATCTCACTCCCTCTCCGAAGCCGATAGCCCAGCCCTGAATCTCCTAGCAAAGTGCTGAGAGGATTCAACGCTAGACAAAACCACAAGGGGCTCAGACTGTCACCCTGGAATATGCCTCGCTCTATCCTTATGAAGTCCTGCGGGTCAGAGACGCTCTCTCCTCCACCTGGTTGACGAAAGACTGTGGTCCACTGCCTCATGCATGCGCTTAAAAAGGATCTTAGAGTTGCATCTATTTTATACAGCTCCAAGACCCTCTCCAGCCATGAATGAGGCACCGAATCATAGGCCTTCTTATAGTCAATCCAGGCAGTAGAGAGAGCCCCTCTGTTCCGCCGGACCTGTTGGCAAATGGCCGTGTCTATGAGGAGGAGCTCCTTAGTACCACGGGACCCAACCCTACATCCATTCTGAGCGGGGGCCAAAATATTGTTCGCAACAATGTGCGAGTTAATTTTTGTTCTCAGAATGGATGTAAGGAGCTTGTACAGCGTAGGCAAGCACGTGATGGGTCTGTAATTTTTCGCTTCCGTGGTACTACCGGACTTATGGAGCAGGAAGGTGACACCAGTTGTGATGAAACTTGGGAGTGAACCAGCCTCGAGGGCTTCTTGGAATTGTATCGCCAAACATGGGTATGAGCACCGAATCCATTTAATCCAGAAGTTGTGCAATCCATCCGGTCCAGGACTTTTCCAGTTCTGGGCCGTCCGGATCGCACAACTATTATTATTATTATTAAAAAAGTGCCTAAGATATCCAATAGGGTTTTGGGATTGGGTGGTATTTTCCACGACCCCCAAAACAAGATCTTTTTTGCTAATTTACTTATTTACCTTTTTTTTAACGGGCAATGTGCCTTTATTACTTAAGCTAACTACTACAATACTAAAAACTAAACTAAACTAGCTACACTACCTACTATAAAGAACACTTATGGACTGTATAAAAGCCGCGATGACCTATAGACAGTCCAAGTGCTCCAGCCCACTACTGGTAGGCAGCGTACCCAACATGCTGGCAGCATTGCCACGTTAAATTGCAATGCTGATGCGTTGGGCCAAATAAGTGCCAGCATTTTGGTCACGCGTCGCATCGACCAGGCGCTCTGATACTTTGGAAAACGCGATGAGCTCCCGGTCCCCACAGACCCAGGGTCTCAAACACCAAACGGCTCGAATATGTAACCGCTACCGAGATTATTACCTGATATATGTACCTTCATTAATTCACTACTCATAGTGAAGCTCGACCAGCTATTCTTAGAAAATCAGTCAAGTTAAGCTACGTTCGCTACGGTCACTACTTGGGTGGGTGACAACTACAAAAAGTGTTATTTACAACAGAGCGCTACCATGCTTTGGAGGGCACGTGGCGTAAGACAACAGTCGTTACTTAAGTCAGAAGCTTTTGAGCGGCTTAAGATTTCTGACAACAGGACTGACCACTTATGTGGGAAGAAGAAGGAGGAACTATTAAGTCCACGCCCGCACATGTGTGGCTTCATATTTTATCCGATTATTTCTCGACGCTTTTACCACACTCGTTCTGAACAAAACTTGTTCGGAAGTTGCGAGCCAACTGTCATCGTGTTCGGCCTTGAATGGCTCCTCAGATTCGTCGGACAGAACCTAATGCCTAATTATGGACAAGGGGCCGGCCGGCGGGGGGTAGGGTGGGGGCTATGTGTATCGGGTGCCTCTCGTGACCTGTTTGCGAATATTAGTGACGCGCGGGTGACTGCGTGGCTAGTGAAGCCGCGGTGAAAAGGTTTGAGGTGCAGTTTTAAGGTTTCCAAAATTAGCGCCTTATTAACTCTGCCTAAATTGCCTAAAGTCAAAGAAAAAAACACAAAAAGCTTAGTTAGGTTAGATTAGTGGCCAAATGCAGGCAAAATATTATGCATGAAAAACTTACTGCAGTCAACTAAACTTGATCTGTGTCTGGCTATTGTGGAACCATGGTTCTCGTAGTTCCTGGGTCTATATATACAGGGAGTCCTAGATCTATGTGCGTGATTGTTTGGCATCATTTATTTATTTACTTCAAGCTCCCAGCACAAATTCAAATCGCTCGTTACTACGCCATTTTTAAAAAGACAAAACGTCACTAACGAGAACAAAGCTCACATCAATCAACAAAAAAACTCCTTCTGTCCCGGGCAAATTGGCGATCGACTACAAAGCATCCCAGAGAGTTCGTAATCACCACTCTTCTAAAATTGCCGGACTTTTGACAATTGAGTCCAAGTGACTCGGAGTAACTGAGCTACTTCACTCGGACTCAATCGACGACGAGACTGAGGGTGGATTTGACCAAACTTAGAGTTATGCGCGAGTAACTATACCAGAATAAATCTATTCCATGATCTTAAACTAGAATTATTCATTGGTCGTTTTACCATGCAATACAAAGTATAGCTATGCTTATACGCGAATAGCGGAATGAATGATGAACGAAACTATTACCCAGCTAACAATTATTGTTCTACAACGCCAAGGTATTCAAGCTTATGTCATAGCAACTCAATTTTGTCGTATTTAAATGCCGGAAAGTAAATGTTGGAATCATATGACGCGCTACCGCCATTAAAATATTCTCGGAATAACTTATTGTTCCACCAAAAAAGGTAGTATAAGTTATTATTCTCGAATAGGCTTGAGTGTAGTTGGTAAAATGTGAAATTGGATTACTCTCGGATAACTGGTGATTTATTCTAAGTATAACCCTTACTCTCGTTTGGTTGAATCCACCCTGGGGGTGGATTTGACCAAACATAGATTTATGCGCGAGTAACTATACCAGAATAACTCTATTCTACGATCTTAAACTGGAATAATTCATTAGTCGTTTTACCATGCAATACAAAGTATAGCTATTATGCTTATACGCGAATAGCGGAATGAATGATGAACGAAACTATTACCCAGCTAACAATTATTGTTCTACAACGCCCGCTATTCAAGCTTTTGTCATATCAACTCAATTTTGTCGTATTATAGTGCAGGTAAGTAAAAGTTGGAATTATATGGCGCGCTACCGCCATTAAACTATTCTCGGAATAATTTATTATTCCACCAAAAATGGTAGTATAAGTTATTATTCTCGAATAGGCTTGCTTGAATGTACATGGTAAAATGTGAAATTGGTTTACTCTCGGATAACTGGCGATTTATTCTAAGTATAACCCATACTCTCGTTTGGTCGAATCCACCCTGAGTGGAGTAACTTACTCCACTCAGTTTCGACTATGGCTCATCAAGTTAGCCGCTGAGTTCGAGGCCGAACGGACCGTGCCCGATCGGATCCGGACTGAGTATTGCCCTGCACTTACACTGCCGTACAAGTACGGTCCGAGGTTCAATGATCTATACTTCTGTAGCCGAGCCCGGTCGGGATGGAGACCGCTGACGGGAATAGGCCTCAATAGCACTTTATGTGATTGATTTTGGATATGAAGATTTGTCGCTTGATTTGATTCTAATCGGTGATGAATGGATTATGGTGAAGGGCAGCTTGTGGTCGTCTGGAATATCGATCTTTCCTATAGAAATAAGTGTATGTTCATATCTATAATTATAATGTGGGCTGAGTCGTGAATAGTTAATTATCAATTATACCACAAAAGAAAGAAAACTATAGGCCGATTAAAATGAAGTATAGTATTTAATTTGGAATAGATATAGCAAGATTACAACACACAGAAATTAATAAATTACGGAGCGAAAACATTAATCGAGCGCGTAAGGTAGTCGCCAATAATATATTGACGTCGGTATCCGCGGCCTGCCGCGCCCGCTAGCGGGCCCGGCTCGAACAAGAAACCAGTCGTCTTGGGGGCTGGCCCAAGTGCAAAGTAAGTGGCGATGTAATCTTAGTATAGGCGCTGGTCCAAGTCATCCGCATATTACGCCACAATAATAACACTGTAACAGGTCCAATTCTGTACATTGAAGATATTTTGCAAATTTTTTATTATTAATGCTGAAGCCAAAACTTTTTTTTTCATTTTTGTCTGTCTGTCTGTCTGTCTGTATCTTGGCTGAGCACGAGGTAGGCTATAGAATACTTTTAATCTTTTATTCTATGGTGTGCCACAACTTTAGTTGTGGGTGGAGGTGAGCTGTAAGCCACTTGAGTTTTATTTTTATTTAAGTTGTTTAACCTCGAGCATTGTCCGCTTGTTATGATCGATTTTACTTGTTTAGCTGTTTGCACATAATTTTGAATTATAATCCAGACCTAAACGATGTTTTGTACCTTAATATTTTTTCGATTGTAATTTGTTTTGTGCATAAATAAATAAATAAATAAACCCCGACATTCAGCACGGTTCCCTCGGGAGAGGGGATGAAAATTACAATATGTGCTGGTTGTAATTCATTAACGCGTCAGATTTCATTAATTCTTTTTTTGTTAGAAAGGCAGTACTTTATATATCGTCCCGTAAATATTTCAAGGTCGACAGTTTTGTGGTCCAGAAATTACAGACATCCAACCTTCATAAAGCCACTCCTATCCTGTACTATGGGAAAAAGAGAAGGGAGGGGGGAAAAGATAAGGGAAAAGGATGAATGGATAAAGGTGAAAGGAGGCAGGTGCCAGCGCACCTGCCTCCTTTCACCTTTATCCATTCATCATTCATTTCTTCTTTAGACTGAGATAAGGCCTAAAAGTAATGAAATGTGTTGCATACTTTTTCCATGTCGCTATCTGATGCAGTCGATTGCTTTAAACAGCACCAGATAAGCATCAATGGGCTTTAACATCAATTTGTAAAAACGTGTTGCACGGTGACGAGTGATATTGAATATTGATGAAAAGTCCAAGTGAATTTATTCATCAGATTTTTTTGCGCGCAACAATAAATGATATTCATGCTTTTAAAGCTTAGGTAAACCTTTAAATATATTTACATGATCACGTTTTTCAACAAAACAAAAACAAAACATTAGATCAATTCGATGCTGGTTTTATCTAGCTTTGTGTACTCAACATTTTATTTTTATTCTATCGAATATTTCCTTTCGATCAACGAAAACAAAGTAATGAAAGCAGGTGCCTTGAGAAACGTTTTAAGCCATTTACAGAAAAGGTGAATATCGAAAGAAAAACGTCTTCATTTCGAAATCGTCTTGTTTAACATAAATAAACAAATCCCCATTAGTCCCGAGCGCCCTCTGCCGGCGCTTGGCAACAATCGATTACGCTTTATCTCCTCCTTCATTGTCCTACATTTAGGTGACAAAAACAATAGAAAGATTTTAATTTCCTGCCGGGCCTCGTAAAATATTATTTTAATCCGGCGTAGCTTCAATGCTGAATATTCAATGAATGCGGGTGGGCCATATTTTATTTGCAAGTTTTTATGCAAAGTACGGGTTGGACGCCGCCCGGGCCGGACAGCGCCCGGATATTTTTTTAATCAACCTGACTGTATCCAACTAGCCGTGCACTCGCCGGCGCCGGCCCGGCTCATTTCCTTCGTATTGCATTTCATTCTGAACGCCATTCGATACGGGATTAACCTGCTGCAATAATAGTAATAGAGGTATTCGGATTCCGAATAACAGGGCACTTCGCCCGGGATTTGTTGTCCATCGCTTCTAATCTATTCTAGAACAATTCGATTGCAATTTGAATAACGTGGTTGTTTTTCACCCCAGTCAGCTTCAGCCGGAGACAGGCTGAATATTTACAATAACATCGCTCAAATAAAGAGAACTTTCTAAAGTCAAATCCCGCGGGCATTTAGAAACGTTCAAAGTAGCAATTGCGGCTCAAGATTTACTCTGGACTTATCGACGCAATAACTGGGCGAGTCGCGGATCCTTTGCAAAAAGTTAAATCAAAAACGTGAGAAGGCGACAAACAAGCGGGGGGGGGGGGGAGTGTTGGAAGGGGAAGAAAAAGGTGCCCTGCAGTGAATCGCGAGCGTGCCAACATCTGGAGGTCGCGGGAGCGGATCGCCGATGCAAGGAGTCGGCGTGTTGTCACAAACGGAACCTATGCATGGTTACACTCCGCAGATTGGAGCTGATTCAACAGACACTTACGCGTGCTATTGTATGTGTAGTTAGTTACTACTTTGTTTTAGTTAGTGAGAATGTAAGAAGTGATAAAAATAAACGTTAATAATGCATCTGAATAATATCTTTACCTAGTCTCCTTTTAACTAGAGGTGTTGTGACGATGTCATCCTCCTTCAACATCATTCCAGCTATCCATCTGCTTTCGTAGTTTTTGTATCAAGCATTGGCCATTCACAATTTAGATTGTTGTAGTTCAAGTTTAGAAAATTAGTCGTATTCTTTTCATTTTCCACACATTTTTGGCATTCTACCGATAAACGTCAAGCCCTACAGCACTTCCCTCGCTAAATTGCCTAAATTTCATATCATAGTTTAAGAGTTCCGTTGGCTATCTCTGAAGATCTTCATCAGATCTTAAACAAAACACAGGACCAACGCGCAAGGTTTTTTTCTTTTACCAAAGAAAAAAATCTGTACAAGAATCTCAGAGAAATCGATGAACATACATCACACATGAATATAGAACCTTTTTTGAAGTCGGTTAAAAATAATGCATTCATCATTTATTACGAATCAATATTTAAATAGAAATTATACGAGATACGAGTAGTTACGCGTTTTGTGAAATCACATTGTTATGGCTGGTGGATGTTTATATTTAACTTTCTGCCGATGTCTATTAAGATTGGTAAGTCAATCACGGACCTAAATCCCTTTATTAATTTTTCCGTGATGACCTTCTTGTAAAGATTTTGAAATATTGATAATTGAAAGACGTGTTTATAGATGATATAATATTCCAGGAAATAATAAAGCCGCTTAAATAGGTTAGAAACTATCTACCACGAAAGCTTCCAATATCTATACCATTAATTTTAAAATGAATAATGTTGGAATTTCAAAAAATAAACAAAACAGCAATCAATTTTAAATCAAATCAAAATATTTTAATGAGTAAATGTAGGCACATGTACATATTTTCACACGTCATTAACATAGGTATTCATTATAAGCATAATGTCATAACAATTATTCAATCGCTACCTACTGTTACATGTTACAAGCTGGGGTAGATCCCACGCTTTTTTGTCACTTAAATAATCATCTACCTTATAGTAAGCCTTATTTGTAAGCATTGATTTTACTGTTTTCTTAAATTTAGTTTCCGTCAAATTCAGAATGCTAGGTGGGATTTGATTATAGAACTTAATGCTATAGACCAAAAAAGACTTGCTCACCTCAGTTAACCTTGTTTTTGGCTGGACAAGCTTAGATCTATTTCTGGTACAGTATGTGTGCCCGTCACCAAGTTTTCCAAACGATTCAATGTTTTTCCTACCATACATAATGTTAACATAAATAAAAAGTGAAGGCATTGTTAAGATACTAATTTTCTTGAAAAACCCTCTCAAAGAAGCTCGAGCCCCAAGTCCATATGCTGCTCCAATAGCCCGTTTTTGTAATATGAATATAGCTTCAGCGTCAGCAGCTCTACCCCACAGCAGGATGCCATATGACATGATGCTATGGAAGTAGCTGAAGTAAACCAGGCGAGCTGTGCTGATATCAGTAATTTGACGAATTTTCCGAACCGCATACGCCGCCGAGCTGAGCCTACCCGAAAGAGAAGAAATATGTGGACCCCACTGCAATTTTGAGTCTATTGTTTAGCCCAAAAATACAGTGGTATCAACAACCTCAAGTTTTTTTTATTTTCTATGAAAAGTTCAGCTTTAGTCACCGATTTACTAAGACTAAAATTTATACATTTGATTTTTTAGCATTAAGTACCAAATTGTTCGCACTGAACCAGGCGTGTATATCAAACAGAGAGTTATTTATAACTGAATGGTTACCATCTTTCCTAGGTGTTTTAAATACTAATGACGTGTCATCGGCAAAAAGAATAATGTCATGTTTTTTTTCTGCAAGAAAAGGCAAATCGTTTATATATATGAGGAACAGAAAAGGCCCCAGTATCGAGCCTTGGGGGACACCCAACTTCACCTCATTAGGATGTGATTGAGCTCTCCTAATAGTTACAGTTTGATTTCTATTTTTTAGGTAAGACTCTAGTACCCCAAGAGATTCATCACGAATACCATAGTGTTGCAGTTTCATAAGCAGCGTTTCATGATTAACGCAATCAAATGCCTTGGAAAGATCACAAAAGACGCTAACGCCATCTTGTGATCTTTGCAGTAGAGCAATCGTGTCAATAACTCATTACACAGATAGAGCAAATAATTGTTGGTTCAATTACTCTCACTATTTTGATTAATTTGACAAAGGTTAATAGCAGAAGTTACGTTTTCAAAGTTATGTTATTTTAAGGTCTAAAATATTGCATTAAAACATTGGCATAATAAGCATCAAATCGTAGCAACAACTTAAACCGTAGCAGTGTCTACAAGATCTACAACAGCTACGGCAGCGACCACGCTACGGAGAGTCGTAGGCCTCCACCGTCATTTATCATCTTTTTTTCTTTTTTTTTAATGACGATGTGACCTAGTCGTTCGCCTGATGTTAAGCGTCATGGCTGCCCATAACAGATTGCAGTATCACTCGAAACTCTAAATTAATATAGTTTTGCGTGACACTGCACTGCACACGTCATCTGGAGGCTTCAGACAGTCTAGTAATTAGATTACTAGACTGTGTGATTAGATTATACAGTCTCAATTGCTTAGTAATTTCACTAGCTACAATGCCTTTCAAATCGGAACACAGTAGTGCTTGCACACTACTGCTTGGTGGTCGAATAACTGGCAAAGCGGTGGTACATAGACGAACTTTGCAGAAAGGCCTACCACCTAGTAAATTTTCGTATTGAAAGCTAAGTTTTCAGTTACCTATAACGACGCGACGTGTGAAGTTTCAAAATTAGAAACATTCCCAAGAGGAAGCGAATTTGCGAATTATGTAAAATACAAAGATATTATAGTTCTTAAAATTATAGCAACCAGCGCGAAAGTGAAGTGAAGTGTAGTTACACGTTAAAATCAATCCATGATATCTAAAATACGTTGTGAGTTATTAGGTGGGTTTAAGATATTGATAGATCAACTCGCTCTTTAGTGTTACGTTACAAAACGAATTCTACAGATTATTCTAGTTTCGAGCTTGAAATAATAGAACCATGCTTGTATTCGTTTGCTCGCTACTTACCTAAAACGCAGTGTGCCTTAATCGCGTTGCGCCTAAAGTACACGCGAAGTAGGCATATTAAGATTCAGGTCCATTGTGTTTTAGTTCAAGAGCGAGATAGACCCAGTGAGACTTAGGTGTATTGATTTGTAGTTCAAGAGCGAGATAGATCCTCTGAGAATTAGATTCACTGATTTAGTTGACACTGTGGGACTTAGGTTTATCGAGTTTTAGTTCTAGAGCGAAATCTAAGGCTAAACGCGTATATCATAACAGTTGTTACTCTTTTAGTCCTAACGTATAATAAGTAAGTAACATAACGTATAACGCAGTGCTGTGGTGACAATAGGACCACCCCATCACTACCCGTGGTTACGGTAAGAGCCGGCTAAGGAAATATTCAGGGAATATGCACTAGCGTTCTCCTCGGTACATTAAAATCTTCTGCGATCACCAAGCAATGAGAAGCGTCCAAAGTGGCGTTTTATGGGGGAGCCCTTGTTCAGCAGTGGATGTCTTCCAGCTGGTATATGTGCGATGTGCTAATAGCCTTGACTGCATTATTATTTAAGCACAAGCAAGAAAAGAAAATAATTCTGTTAGTTTATACTGAAAAAAGATTTCCATTCCCAAAGTTAATCATAATAAATTTCAAATTTCGACAGGTAAATATTTTAGCCTTCTCCAAAAAGGTTGTCTACAAGATAGAAAAGTACCTGCCGTAAATCATAGAAGGATCGAAATATTAGTTTTATATTCTACCCTTTCAAGAATCGAAATGCTTAGGAATATAGATCTGGTTTCAGTAGTCTAGGTTGGCAAGGAGTGGAGCACCTGTATTGCCCCGAAGGGCCGGCGAAGGCTGCCCTCGCTCCATTATGTATGGCGTACACTAGCGTACATAACCTCGGTACCTCTGGTCTTAAGGGAAACCTCCGCCGGATCATATCTAGGGCACGTTTCTTAATCTTGATTTAAGATGTAGGAAGATGCGTTTTCTAATTTTGCGTTTTGTTTTGTGTTTTCGATTTGTAGCGTCATATATAAAAGGCTTTGTCGTGACTGACTGACAGACAACGTACAACCCAAACTGCTAATCGTAGAAACTGAAACTTGAAGGGTGGCTTTCTTTTATGACGTAAGCACATGCTAAGAAAAGATTTTTGGAAATTCAACCTCTAAGAGGATGAAAATATGGAATAACGTTTGTGATATGAAAAACCTACATTTCGTAACGTATCGTTTTGAAACAACAAACAAATATAAAAATAAATGAAATGGTATTTCGTACTTTTTCGAAAATCAACCTTAAAAGGGGTGAATTTTGTAGTTATAGATTTAATGGAATGTCTGTTTCATACTAAAATTTCGAATATGTATAGAACAGGCAAAATAAATACATACGGGTATCGGCTATTTTTTAATTTCATCCCTTAAAAGAGGTAAAAAACACAGGACTAGATCCCATCGTAAGACGCTTGCACAGTCTAAACCACTGAAGCTAAAATCTTGAAATTTCAAAGATACATTAATTACATCCAGTTCGTGGTCGCCACTCGAGAATCTTTTTTCTCCATCGGTTGTCAGGTCTACGAGCGATGTGACCTGCCCACTGCCACTTCAACTTGCAATTCGAAGAGCTATATCGGTCACTTATTCACTTTAGTTCTCCTGCGGATCTCCTCATTACGGATCTTATCTCGCAGAGAAACACCGAGCATAGCTCTCTCCATAGCTAGTAGTATGACTTTGAGCTTACTGTTGAGGCAAAACCCTTGTTTATAGGCTCTTTTTGTACGATAAGGTCTTGTGTCACAAAAAAAAACCAAATATTCTATTTTTTAAAAACTCTGTCTATGAAAAACTCCTCAAAATCAATCAAAATTTATGTTATAAGACTACCAATTTAATCAAATTGACCCCCTTCGAACATTGAGATAACTTATTCCACCTCACTATTAATTCAACTACATTAACAAGTTCTCCTGAATACATCAACAGTAATTCGTCTATAAATCCAGAGAAATAGAGTTAGAAATGGGTCTAGTCCCCAAACACAGTACTTTCCCGTCTCTACCTGAGCGAGGTAGAAGTAAGGTAACCGCGTGTGGCTGATTCAATACTGGAGACAAATTCTAGTCTCTACCCTCTACGCATTAATAATAAAAAAGGTAGAGCTTGAACTATTTGTGGATGAATAGCGAATTTATGGAAATTGAAACAAATAGAAAATAAATATTCAAAAAACCTTAAGAGGCTAGTTGAATACTGACTGTGAATGTAAGTATACTTTATTGAAGGATACATAAAAAAGTAAGTATCAATTTGGAGCCAAGATTAAAAAAAAATTATAAACGGTACATGAAATCGCGCTCGTTACCTAAATTCGGGACAAACTTGTTTGGTTTTACAGTTTTTTTCTATTAACATTACTATGTTATTAATCTGTTACTCAATAATGCTGTAGACACCAAATCGTCTAGCATGAACAAAAGATAGCACTTCCATATAGTGTAGTGTTTCTTAAGTGGTACGTTGCCGATACATTTTTCGGCAACTACCAGCATCCCTGCTCACCCTAGTGTTGCCATAAGAAACGATGACTACTTACCATCAGATGGACCATCCGCTCGTTAACCACTCAATATATAAACAAAATCACTCAAAACATTGTCATAGCGTTCTAAGTATGATTGCCAGGGTAAAAAATATAAATACAACCAACCTAAATATTAAAAAGCCAAGGTCCTAAGATGTCAATTCTCCATCAATAAAATATAACTGACAACCACTTGATACTTCAAACGATAATTGATAGGTATCACGTAACAAAGCGTATTTCGTAGGCCCTTCCATTAGGGGTCACATTAGTATTGTATGTTATCAAAATAAATACACCCTCGGACGTAACCTACCCCCTGCCCCCTTCAATAACTAAATGGATACTAGACAGTATTTTCTTTAGTAATGAATATTATATCAAACTGGTGGCTATTTATTATAAACTTTTGTACATACTGTGACTTGTTGTTATTTCTATTATTAGTTATTTTTGTCACATGATGCCGCCAGGCTGAATATTGGATAAGCCAGACTTATGTGTCAGAAAGGTCAAGGGTGTCTAAAGAAAGCCTAACATAGGCTAAATCTGGAACGGACTGCATGAGCACGTATCGTAAGTACCTACCAGATTGTAAAGTTATTTAATGCCACCAACATGTTTATAACCAAGAATCTAAGTTGATATTTTTAATATTGAGGAATTGATTTATTGCTAATTTTATTATCTTAGTTTAATGGTGTGATGTTGAAAATGTTCTGTAATTAATTAATGTAAATAGTGTTTATTTGCCGTGTTAATTTAATTTAAATAAATAAATGAGAAGTGAACTTGAACGTTTTGAGTAAACTTTAACATTATTGTCGTAAATATCTGTACCGTTACGAGGATTGATCATAATTATTCTACCCGTGTCGGGTCTTCTAACACTATACCATGGAAGAAGGAAAACAGCATCAAAAGGACCTTTAAGGTTTCCACGTGTCTAAACACAAAGAATACTTACAAAGTCAGAGCTCCATATACCTTTAATTTACCAAACAACCCTTCTGCCAGCGTATTGTTCGACATTTTATACAAATAAAATCAAAATTACAGAAGCTAACTAAAATGAGAGAATTTCTGAAATATCTCGAGCGTTTGAAATTCTCAGGAATAGGTAAATTAATGTGGAGCGAGTAACACGCCAAATTGCTAAAATACCAAAGGGTTATTATTTAATAATAAACAAAGACGAATTTATAACGAGATGTACACTCTGCGAACGTGTATGGAACGTGTATAATTTTATTAATTCAATATATTCTCGTTGTCATTATTCTATACAGGCCCTAGCGCTAAGTGATTTTCACCAACGCGAAATTAGTATCTGAATAAAGCTGGATTGCACTACCCGCGGTTAACTTTAAACTTCAATCAAAGCTACTGATTAATATACATTAAATACATTTAAGTTTACTGAAGTTTATTGATTGAATTATTTTACATGTACTATTTATATAATCTAATAAAAGATTTTTTATCTATGACGTCAGGAAATTTGAATATAGTTTTTCTTTAATTACTTACTTATCATTAGCTTTGCAGGTATTAAATAGCTTGTCAATTAGTTGTCTTACATATAACAATACTCTTTTTTCAATGTTATTCCTTTTATTGGTTGTAACTTCAAGTTATATTTTAATTATTGTGTTTTTTAAGAGCTGTGGAATAAATAAAATATTTTACATCATTTAATCGTTATTAAAATAACGCCAAGATTTAATGGTCATTTTATCTATGCAATATTGGCCGGTTAAAATTAAGATGATGGTTAAAAAGCTGTCAAACATTGAAAATAAAGTGTAGTGGCATTTCACTGTGACATGTAACAATATTACGAGACAATGCATACATATTATGGTCAAACTTCACGGTGGATGCTAAGGTAACAGCTGATTTTAATTATAGCAGTAACTTTAACTGGGATTATGATGCAACCCAGTATTAGTATTGTTGGACCTTTGTTCGTTTGAAAATGTTCGAATATAATCCAATCTTGTATGGTTATTCTTCATTTTATAAGATAAGGAATGTGTTGTTTCTATTAACAATATCTAGAGCACTTTCCCTTCAAACACGGTCTTTTTATCCACCCTGTGTACGTATAATTGTATTATAGCTAGCTTTACTTATAGTAGGTAGATACTTGAGTTGTGAAGTCAACATAGAATTGAAATTGAAACTATTTTTATGGAATAATTATTGCGTCTCAGCGGCATTTTTAAATGATTATTTTTTTTGTAGGAATACATTTTATGTATTATAGTTATATAATTAGTGTAGGTATTTTCAAAACCTATTTTTTATTAGATTATTAACACTTGTATTATGTATTTAATCATCATCATCATCATCATTAACAGCCTGAAGACGTCCACTGCTGAACATAGGCCCCCTTAGAGCACGCCACCTTGAGCGGCTGCTCGCCTCCTGCATCCATCGGCTCCCGCGGCTTTCACCAGGTCGTCGGTCCACCGAGTGGGGGGCCGGCCTACGCTGCGTCTTCCAGTTCGTGGTCGCCACTCGAGAACTTTTCTATGTATGTAATAATTTTTGATAATTATTTATGAACATATAATTTCCAGTCTAACATACCACAATAATATTTAGTGTTATAGGCTTTGGTTATATTAAGGTGAACTACTGAGAGGCCACGCCTGGTTCTGTCAAATTTATTAAAATTTTAATCGTCTTATGTCCCTAAAACTCAACCAAAAAATGTAAGAATTCGGCACTTATATACTTAAGTATCCATCATCATCATCATCATCAACAGCCTGAAGACGTCCACTGCTGAACATAGGCCTCCCCCAGAGCACGCCACCTTGAGCGGCTGCTCGCCTCCTGCATCCATCGGCTCCCCGCGGCTTTCACCAGGTCGTCGGTCCACCGAGTGGGGGGCCGGCCTACGCTGCGTCTTCCGGTTCGTGGTCGCCACTCGAGAACCTTTCTTCCCCATCGGTTGTCAGTTCTACGAGCGATGTGGCCTGCCCATTGCCACTTCAACTTACTAACTCTAAGAGCTATATCGGTCACTTTAGTTCTCCTGCGGATCTCCTCGTTCCGGAGCTTATCTCGCAGGGAAACACCGAGCATAGCTCGCTCCATAGCTCGCTGCGCGACTTTGAGCTTACTAATGAGGCCAACAGTAAGAGACCATGTCTCAGTTCCATAAGTCATCACTGGCAACACACACTGATTGAAAACTTTCGTTTTCAGGCTCTGCGGTATTTTGGACGAAAAGATAGGACGAAGCTTCCCGAACGCTGCCCAGCCGAGTTGGATTCTTCGCGCCACCTCTTTGTCGAAGTTGGACCTACCTAATTGGACAATCTGTCCTAGGTAGACATACTTGTCGACAACTTCGAGAGTATCGTTCCCAACAATTACCGGTATAGGTGGAACATGAGCATTAGACATGATCTTTGTCTTGTCCATATTCATCTTAAGACCAACCTGCTGGGAGACTCTACTAAGGTCCAATTAACCTAAACTCATTACTTACCATAGCAGGCAAGGTATGTAATACATTCCCAAAAAAACCGTCACAAAATAAACGCAAACAGAGCCAAACTACGTGGAATAACACAAAAACCCGAAGTTACGTCCCAAAGTTAGATAACAAAATACCAAAACTTTTAAAGGATCGTAAACTAGACTCCCTTGGAAAACAGAAATTCGTAGGCAAACACACACGTTTCCACGGACTCAGCTCGTCTACTGTATCTACATTGTTTATTGTTCTATGACAAAAGTTAATAAAAAGTAAAAGAATTGAATTCCGCGGAATGGGTATTCAAACGTCAATCAGGGAGTATTTGTAGGATTTGTAGAATGGGGGGGGCACGCACAGGGAGGGGGTGAAGGGGTCGAGACAGGCACGGCCTGCTACCATCCACCATTCGGCTAATTCTTCCTCCGGGTACTATAAAATCTCATTTCACCGTGCGGGGTTGCCGAAAAACTTGAAATTGCCACGCTATTGGCATTGGAACTGATCACGAAACTAATCACCATTGCCTTTATTATCAGTGATTCCATCTTCACGTTGGGCTGTATTCCGGACAAGGGGACCCTGATACCGCGTTTTGGGGTATGAATAAATTTTGCCTTTGAGAAGGTCGATAGGGAAAGTTCCGATTCCTTTAACGCTACAGTACCTACCTGCTTATTTCAAGCAATTTGCATCTTACTGACAAACAAGATATAAGATACGTAAAATATATACACGTAACCTTTCTTTTAAGTTTGTTTAATACTATTTTTAATATTAAGTAAAACTAACATGCATTGCATGCATTGGTTGAATCTTTGTTATTTGATTGAATATCCAGAAACATTTTGCGTCCAGTGGTCTGTAGTGAAAGCACAGGAAAGAGCATCATAATACCAAATGAGTCAGTCGTACAAAGCTTGCCAAGAACTTTATTATACTTAATTCTGAGCTTTATTATCAAAATGGGAATAAAGAACAGCTTACGAGCATTTCCCGACGTGTGGAGAAATTTCAAGCAGCTACGGTTTTATTGTTCATTATACTAACGTCTTAGGCATTCGGCATTATTAATGTAGTAGCCATAAATCTATTTTTGTATATTTAGCATAATATGTTACGTAGAGACTTAAATTTCAGTAGGTATTATTCAAGAAATTGGAATTGGCCCACTAATAATACCTACCTACTGCTTGAAGAAGAAAAGCTTTCGAGACTATAAATCCGTAACTTTCAACAAATAATCCGTAAGGTATAATTATAAACCGGTAAATCATCCAAAATTAACACGAAACCTGAAGACGACATTTTCAGGTTGATTGACGTTCCGAAAACAAATTAGAAAAAGTTGTTATCCCTGTCCTCGACTCCGCTAAATATTAATTGACGTAGAACTAATTGGTTCCCGAAACGGTACCGTTCCATCGTTAATCTGCCCTTATTTATTATTGCTTTATTAGTGGCTAGTAGTCACGCATACGCTGTGCCAGCCTCTCGTATACTTATCGGTAAGGTAACATATTCCAGTGCACATGGCAATTCTCACACACACAGCACACAGATGCATCGGAAAGAACACAATCACAGCGCGTACTTAGTGTTGGCGAGCGTGGGGCGTTCGTTAGGACGAGTGCAGACGGTGGGGTCGCGTCGAGCGCCAGGCGCGCACTGCCGGGCGCGCCTCCCGCCGCCGGCCGCGCCCCGCCCGCCCCGCGCTCAAAATCGGAGAAATTCGTTACTCTCTCGCATTAAATTAAAAATTATCACTGGTTAAGCATCACAGTGAAGTTTATTAACTGCGCTTAATAAACACACTGGAGAGAGATTCGGTTTGTCATTTTCCGGTTTGCGTCGAAAAATGAATTCGTGCGGAGGTTCCACGAAACGAATTTGTTCGCGCTGAATGCGCACCGTAGCGGTAATAAAGCTACTTAGCCGTTATTCATATTTAATAGCGGTGCCGTTTTATTTTTCATGATTTCCCTGGCTGGAATCTATTTTCTCGGAATACAAATGATAAACAAAACCCGGGGGTGATACAGAATTGATGTTATCACAGAGTTTTATGTCAGAGGCCAAGCCGTGGCCAAAATCTCAACAGCTGGCGAGCGCCATCCATAAATAACAGCTTAGTTAATAGTTTTCCATCCGCTGTCCTCTTGGAGGTGCTACTATGTCCGTAGAGGGTGGAGGGGGTTGTGATTGTGACGTCACAGGCGGTCTAGGGCTCCCAGCCGCCGCCGCGCCGTTGTCGCCTCGGTTCATTACTCATACTAACTATGCCTCACTTTGAGATACCATTTTCCATTTTGGAGAACGTTTATCAACGCTTGGACGAGCGCCTGCTTCTGAAGTTACCGCTGCGTTTTCTAACAATACGGTAGAGTTTGTCTCTGAAAGGTCAAAGTTAGATGCCCGTCTTATTTTTTGTAACGGCTTTGTTTTATGAAAAATGTTTTGAGCGAAAGATTAATTGATTGAATATAAGCGTTGACGTTACAATATATCCTCTACGAGCTTTTGGAAGATGCCAAACTTTTTATGGATATTTATATTATGTATTATGTAGTTGATATTTATGACTATGTTAGGACGTACTTCAATTGCAAATAGATATCTGCGCCCATCAAATTAAAGCAACTACCTCTTTTGCAATACCCAAGACGTTTTGTTCCATTTCACAAAAAAGTATTTCCAAAAGAAAACTTACCAGTGATTAAACATCTAATAAACATTATTAAAGCTCCGACTGGACGAACAACATTATCTTTCTAGTCAGTCGACATTACAGATAGTGGTTTTTCCGACATTTCACGTATCACTGATAGGTAAAGTCGGTTAAGTTAGTATAAGTATATTCAGATTCCTTTCGTACATTTCCACACAAAGAAACCGCTAATGATCGCGTTAACGCCATCTCCGCGTTACAAAACGCTCGTCAAACCTTACCCTAATATCATAAAGAGGAAAACCGTGTACTTGTCTTAGTCGAGAGCGAGCAAATTGCCTAATACTTTACGGTCTATTTGCTAAGGAGCTTTTAATAACGCGGAAAACGCCATCGAGTTTTAAAGCTGGCGTTAAAATTGCTCGTGGTATTGAATACCGTCGATATTGCAGCCCAGGGGTTTAATGGTTGAGTGGGGTTAACTTCTACATTGTGCGTGAAAGAAGGGACACTTGGGGCAATGTTGAGGTGAGAAGAGCCTGCACATAAAGGACCGTCACAACCTCGACAGATTTTTGTGATCCAAACAAAAGTCTCTTACCAGCCTAACAATTGGCGAAGTCAACTATCTCACATCTACTGGTAGTAACATTTATACGAGATGAAAGAACGTCGATCTCATTTAAAGTTACTATATTTTGTTCAACGTATGAGAGAGTGGTCGATTTGGAAATACATTTGGCAATTTCAGTTCACATACCTTTCAACGTACAGACGTTTTTTATACGCCGCAGTCTGAACATTTTGTAAATCCAAACCTTTCTTCTTTACCCCTTATCTGCTCTGGAACTGCAAGCGCGAGATTGAAAACAAATTGAAAATGTTGATACAAATGTATCTTGCTCCATCTAGGATCTAGGACCTCTAGGTCCCAGACAAAGACTCAGGGTCGATTCTCAGGCAAACATCGTGAGAAGGATGACGTTACCTGTCGAGAAAAAGCTGTTTCGTATGGGCGTCATTCGACATTGTGACATCATCTCGCATGTAACATTGGGCCAAGAATCGGCCTCTTGGACGTGGTGAACAATGATCCGAACAATGTCTAAGGGTTACAGTTTCGAGCGTTCTTTCAATACAATCATAAGATGGTGGTGGTATTGACAGTATTTACATATTGTGAAAGCATGAGTGACCAATGGAGCAATACGGGTAATCCCGATAGTAGTGACAGTGAATAACATTTCTTATTATTATTATTATTTTTTTTGTTTAATTCTGACTTTATTTTATTTGACATTGTAATAATCCATTGTACCTATTTTTTATTATTTAATACTTTGACATGTTTATTCTGTATGAAATGTTTTGTGGTAATTGTAATTGATTTTGTCGTTTTTATCACAATAAATAAATAAATAAAATGGTTTTGAACAATGATTTGTGAACAGTATTTTTAGCAGAACCAAAACAGTATTCTCTCAGTCTTCAACAAGTCTTCAATGAGACCATGCTTAAATATAGCACAACATTCATTTACACGAGTGATGCTATTGCATTTGCCACTGTTTCAAGTAAGTATTATGCTTCTTATGAGTGAGCTCATAGTCGCGCAGCGAGCTATGGGGAGAGCTATGCTCGGAGTTTCCTTGCGAGATAAGATCCGTAAGAGAACTAAAGTCACCGATATAGCTTTCAGAATTAGCAAGTGGAAGTGGCAGTGGGTAGGCCACATCCCTCGTAGAACTGACAACCGATGGGGAAGAAGGGTTCTCGAGTGGTGACCACGAACCGGAAGACGCAGCGTAGGCCGGCCCTCCACTAGATAGACCGACGACCTGGCCAGAACCGCGGGGATCCGACGGAAGCAGGAGGCAAGCAGCTGCTCAAAGTGACGCTCTTTGGGAGAGACCTATGTTCAGCAGTGGGGTCTTCAGGCTGCTGATAAAGATGATGATGATGATGATAAAAAATAGGTACACCTACCTCAATGAAAATAAAAGAAGTCAGATTAAAGGAATAGTCACTTCTAATATAGGTATTTCAGTAATAATGAAAAGTCTATTCCATCCACGTCTTGGACTCAGGAAAAGTTGGCGAAGTATTTGTATTTGTAATTCTTGGAAACGTTTTAATTAGTCCTCCACCCACGTGACATTTGATTTTTCCTACAAAATCATATTTCGTTGGAAATAAACAGACCCGGGTAGCATTGGGTAAGAATTCTTATTTTTACTTGCTCGAAAAGAGTTCTTTTAATTGGGTGTATGGGAAAGCTTTTGAACACTGTCTCGCTTGATGTTAATTGGAAATACTCGCCTAGAAGATACCTGTTCACTCTTCAACCACAGATTCATCAGACTCCAAATTCAAATAACTGAGTGGACACGTTAAGTAGGTAAGCGTGATATGTTAGACGTGAGTGGCTCAGAGGTAACGACGTGCGTTCAGGTTCGAAGCCAGCTCTCCGCCAATGTTTATTTCAAGTCAGAGTTTACCTAAAACAAATTGTTTGAATTAAAACATTGAGAGAACATCGTCATGTCCAAGAAGGCTCGTGCCCCAGGCAGCAGTGGCAACGTATGGCCTGAAAGCTATGGTAGGCGAATACGAACGTATTGTTTGAGGGTAGCGCTCATAGCGAAGCACGACTAGCCGTTTCTAACCGATCGGTAAAGTTAAGCAACGTTCGCTGCGGTCACTGCTATGATGGGTGACCGCTACAGCAAAAAGTGGTATTTACAACTAAGCGCTACCGTGCTTCGGAGGGCACGTTAAGCCGTTGGTCCCGGCTGCTGTCTTAACAATAGTCGTTAAGCCAAGTCAAAAGCCTTTGGGCGGCTAAAAAATTCTGACACCAGGGCTGACCACTTGCCTACATGAGAAGAAGAAGAAGAAGAAGATTTGAGGGTAAACAGTATTAAGCAGTCCGCTTATCTCACATCTCACATGCGTATAATACATCAAAACGTAGTGAGATATATCACTTAAGAGACTTTGAAATAACTTAAAACGTAACTTGATTCAAACAAAACTTTTCACATCTACCAGACCGAACAAAGCCTCTCTCAAATTCAAGTTATTCGATTCCAAAACATATACATCCCAACATTTTAGCCGCTGTACCCGTTGGCGTCGGCTGACTTATGAATTAATCAATTAATTGAAATAAACGAGATGCGAAATGAATTTCCAATGGAAAATTCAAAAGGATTATCTTGAAAATTTGATTAGAAAATAAATGGGCTGGCTTATAAAGTCGTTTGGCAGTTCGGCGCCTATAATATGCACAGTATACGAGCGTACCTGTACGTGGATTGAATCTAGACTGGTTAGGCGGAGTTAGGGCTTCGAGGCTGGCTTGAACGTCACACGCCATTTTTAAAAGCAAACATGTCGCAAAGTCTTGAAAACTAAGCATTGTTCAGAATTCCGTAGCGTAGAATTAGTTTCACAGGGAACGAAAGTCGCAGAAAGCTGTAGGATGAAAACGGCCGTTCTCTACAAGGCTGCTTTTACAAAATTATGCGTAGTTGCAAAGTTTTTGTTGTTAATAATTGATGCATAGCTTTAATGTCTATACTTAGCCATTATATAAAAAAATACCCATCATTTCATCTTCTTCGATAATGACAGAGCGAATTATAGTTAATTAACCTATTTATTTAGTAATCATCATTCTCCTGATGTTCGTTTTGGCAAAACACAGAGACCCGATTTAAGAGCTCTAATTTGCAAATTCAATTCAAAATTTGTGTAACGTAAGTCTCCAAACTAAATCATACCCCACTAAATACATCCCCTACTTCAATAACGTCAGAACAGATTTTTGATGTTTACCTTGATAACAGTTTAAAAAAAATTGAATCTGGTTTTTATTAAAAAAGACTTCAACAAAAGGTCGAATATCTCCGAAGTTTTATATTACATCAACAAAATATTGTTACCAAAATAAAGCTAATTTTTCTAAACTAATACTACGAATTATTTCATAATTTTAAATAATGCTCTTATTTATATATCAATAAATGAAACTAGATATATTTGGTCAAACCGACGCGACGGACGCTGCGAGCTCGGTACCGCGCGCGCGGTACTGAGCTCGCCAAAACGTAAAAGCAGCCTGTAGGATACTGGTCAATTGTCTACATGATACGATTATTATTCGCTTAGGTATACGACTTAGGCATCACGAATGCGATATGTGCGATAGTAGATCACACCACCAACCACAGGCAGAGTCATTCCCTTTGAACATCACTAGTTGTTTCACTTGTGTTGTGTAAAAAGGTCTAGTGGTCAGCAATTTCCTAGCTCATGAAAATGTATCCTTATAGGAACCACATCAAGGATCAAGGATCGGATCGACAATTTGTCGGTATCGGTGGAACATGACGCCGAATTTACCAAATACCTGCCTTGACGTGGGTCCATGACTTGGGATACGTTTTAGTGCCTATAGTTGGATAATACCTGCGGAGAAATGTACTGTAGTCTCATTATTTTGCACTGTTAGGCTAGATTTATATATTTAAAACCTATTTGACAAAGGCTTGGTAAGAGTTAAGAATGAGCCAAAATCCAGGTGTTTACTTGTTTGCTTATTTTTAAATCAATCTGGATGGCCAGGTTCCGACGACCAAGAATTTTTTTGCGTCCTAAGTTTATTGGTGGGTAACCACCGCCCACCAACGCTCATTAATTGTAAAGTCACTGAGTGCCTAACAAGCTAGTTCTTGTTTTAGGTAAAACGCATAAAATCTTCTTTGTTTTACTATCCAAGGTACGTATAGACTAGTTAAACACATGATTTAAATATTATGCTATAACATTTTACAGCTCTAAAATGTTTACGATTACAAAATTGAAATTAAAATTTAAAAGAAACAAGGAATACAGAGAGTAAAACATCACGTTTACGCGATGCAATTCGAGCGGTGTTTTAAGTCGGATTTTGCTCCACAAATGGCTTATAAGATAAAGTTAAGTTAGGCGTTAAAAGACGTTATCCCTTTGGTACGCATGTGAAATAATAAAAGTGAAAGCTTTTCATAAAGTCGTTTAGATAAAGCGCAGAATAATTTGGATTTTCACTCCGGGCTGTATTAGTAGGCGCCCTCGCAGATGACGCGCGAATGTAGGCACTCCTCGTGATAACCAGAGTAATTATACTTGCCTAACCTTGAAGTCTATAATCATATAAGTATACGTACTTAGTGCTCTAGATTTGGGCTGAGGCGTGGCTTATAATCACGAGATTATAATTAAGGCCCTTAATAAGATTATTCCACTTACTCGCGCCTCGCACGTTGTCGCAACCAAAATTTCAGTTAAAATGGTTAAACTTTTTGGGAAGTACCAGATAACGAAATAAACCCGTACCTATCCATTTTGAAGAATATGCCTAGTATCTTCACATTCTTATTCCACCACAGGACCACACGGCGAGGGGACAGTTTCCATCCCTACGTTGTTGATTTACCTTTTGCTTGTACGAAACGCTTTGCAGATTCCTTTAGTATACGTACGGCTAGGGAATGAAGGAAAGAAAGAAGAAAGAAAAGAAAGAAAAAGTATTTCCATTCACATACAAATTAAGTGTTTTCTTAAACCCAGAGTAAATAGGTTATTTGTGGGTATGCATGCTCCACCTTCGACCTCATCATCACTTATCATCAGGTGAGAATCTGATGTAGTCAAACGCAAAGCCATCAAAAAGTAAAAAATCAGAGGTCTTATATTGCTTCAAACTAGATTTTGCATTAGCAACTACCACGAGTAGCACATATTATAAAGTATGGATGTACAATTCCCACGACCGTCGATATACACACACCTGTCGTTTATACAGAATTACCGATTTTCTTTACGATGAAAAAAAAATAAACACACACCCACAACCTAACTTTGAATTCACATGAAATGTTTTGGTTCGTATAACATTTTCAAATTACACGATTCAATTCATATTCATAGACACCGACCCAGATGGAATTATTTCTTAACATTCAAACGTTTAAAATAAAGGGTCTCGAACCGCCTCATTATCTCCTGATATTGTATTTACTGTTTCTCGAAAGATCAAAGGCGATTATAATCTGGGGTACAGCTGTCCTCTGAGATGGTGATTCAAAGTCTAAGAAAAAACACTGTAATAAATAATACATGCTATAAGGTATATGTTTTAAAGCGAAACGTATTAAACTGTTTTATTCTAAAGAAGTATAAATTATACAAAATGTGCAATCATCAAATTTCAAAGTGCAAAAATCATTCAGTTATAATAATAGTGCTTCCGCGCTGCACGCTCTAGCATCCATACCTATCTACGTAAGTACAAATCAAGCTAAAAACTCTAGCCGATACAATTTCTAGATAATCACAATTTTAGTAAGTCTATGGAATAATTTTATACTTCTTCTATTTAATTGGATTCGTCTCGCAATCCTCACAGCGTTGTGAAACGTACCTAATTTTTGGTTGATTGTCGATTTCTTCAGAGAATTTCGGTTACGGCTGTCCCAAATCCTGTAAATCTAATTAATGTAAAAATTATTCCCCGAATTTTAGATTTTTTTGACTTTTAATTTTTTTCAACTTTCTCGTAAAATAATAACGATTTCACTAACAGATGATTAATTATATGTTTCATAGATTGTGACTGAAACTGAATTGTTTTACAAGAATACGATGTTAAATATTGCAGTTCTGTTATATCAAGGTATAGCTATGATTAATAATATAAAAAGAAACACAAGAAAATAAGTGAAAAGTAGTGTTATTTATTTCCTAATTCACTAACTCCCCCACCCGGCTTCACACGGAAGAAAAGTTGTGTTATATCACAGGTACTGTATGTATATGACAGTCTTCAGTTATTATTTAGAACCTGATCCTCTTCTTGATAAACGCCAAGGAACTTCTATACCTAGGTACTTAGGCACCGGTGTCCTATTATATGCGGCGTCCGACTTCAGCGTTTTTGTTACGATCGACGTCTGAGCGCCAGGCAAAGCGTCAGCGGTCAATACATCTCATAGCGAACGATGATGCCTCGTTCACAAAATTATTCGACAAACGGTGCTCGCGTGTAGTCGTGTGATATAAAATTGATATAAAATTCGACACTTTTGGTGGCGCTTGTGTTACTTTGTATAATGCACCATAACATTTGACTGATTCAATCAATAATACGTCTTTTTCTTTGCCAAATTTCGACATTTTGTACTGACGCCAAATACGACATTCACGCTGCAAGCTGCAATGCTTCGAAATAACTAGAGATGCAGCGGCAAGTGTTTGAATGCCGCCTACGGCGTCCACATGTCAACGTCAGCGTGTGAAAGAGACCACAACAACAACAACATTTCTATAGTAAGCACCGTGACGCACCGTACGGCGTGACGCTGTAAGCGGTCGACCACGGCGTTTATAGGAGACCATAGCCTTACTTTCTTTCATCTTTGCCATAAAATTATCTGTTAATTTTTCACTAACGTGAAAGCTACACGAAATATTTAATGTAGGTAAAACTACAGAACAAAATAGTTATTTATTATACTAGGCTGCAAAGTTGGTTTTTGGCGCGAGTACTTGAATTGAAACCTGAGCAAGCGAAGGAATCTAGAATTGAACCACGAGCGTAGCGAGTGGTTCAAATGATGAATCCTGAGCGTAGCGAAGGTTTCAAAAGTACGAGACGCAGAAAAACTTCGCTGCCGAGTGCAACACACAACTTTTCACCTCACTACAGCGAGGAAAATATAAGAAAAACAGCTAAAAGGCTAAGAAAAGATCAGTTTTTAGCTTATTAATTTAGTTATGGGTAGCGCTAACGCTTACCATCACGTAAACGACTAGCTCGTCACGTGATTCATGGAAAATTAAAGAAAAGGTGTTTTTCATCCATTTTCCATGCAGTCGCCGTGCTGGATAGCGTATTGGTTTTATACTCTTTGGTGCTGCACAGTGCGGTTATTCTAAAAATGAGGTTGGTGAACGAGAAAAAGATGGTATCTTTTAGGAGGTAGTCTGTGGTATTAATAAGTTTTCAGTGGACTGGCGATATCAAGAAGGTTAAATTCGGGCTGATCTGTGATTAAATCCTCAATTCTTGACGAGAAAATTATTGAATAGAATCGTTCGAATTTTAAAAACACTTTCCACGCTAGCGATCAAAATGCGTTTTTGCGGCCAGATTTTGAATGACAAAGAGAACCTTTCCGAGCTAGTGAGGTGAAAACGTATTTTTTTCTGCTCTGTGAATACAACCGTTTAACTTGTCGAGCGCTTAAAAATGCGGGGTAGAGTAGAGGTACTGGCGGATTACACTGCGTGCGTACTTCATCAATCTGAAGACGTCCACTGCTGAACATAGGCACAGGCGTACAGGCGTACAGCGTATCGATTTCTTAATTATCATTGTTGAGTGACAACTGTCATACGCTAAGACTAATATAGTGATTGGAAATGTACCTATCTGATTGTACACATATTTATATTTGTAGGAGTTTTTGTTAACACAATAATGATAACGTTGAAGATATACATATCATTATCACACACATCTACCGTCAGCCGGAAGACGTCCAGTTCTGAACACATGCTTTTCTGCAAAGTTCGTCTAGGTACCAACGCTTTGCCAGATATTCTGCTGCCAAGCAGTAGTGTGCAAGCACTACTGTGTTCCAGTTTGAAGGGCATTGTAGCTAGTGAAATTACTGGGCAAATGAGACTTTATGATCTGATCACTCAGCCTAGTAGTCTTATTACTAGACTGTGTGTAGTCTCAGGATAACGTGCGCAGTATACGCAGTATCACAGTATCACGCATAAGTAGGTACCTAACTATATTAATTTAGAGATCCGAGTGACACTGCAATCTGTTATGGGCATCCGTGATGCTTAACATCAGGCAAACGACTAGCTCGTCACGTCATTCATTAACGTAAAAAAAACAGGGCTCCCTCATTAGGGGTTGGCAGATGCTTGGCTGGCGGCTTGGTGATCACAATGGATTATACTGCAGATCAAGGAGAATGGTGCTGCCCATTCCCTGGATGTTCCCTTACCCGGCTCTTGGCACACATGGGCAGAGATGGGGTAGTCCTATTCTTACGCCGGGACCAACACGGTTAAAAGATAATCTAGGAGAAGATACCTGCTATAGATCTTTTCACATCACTTGTCTTAATCCACCTAAGTTCTCATGCCAATTATGTAACAAGTTTAATAACCAACGAAATCAAAACCTTTATTTAGAACTAGTTGACCCGCCCCGGCTTCGCACGGGTTAATTAGTTTTACGTCCTAACCCTGTTTATGGGTAAGAAGGAAGTGAAAGGGAAACAGGGGAAAGAACGAATGGATGGGACGGCAACAGATGGGCCGGCGAAGGAAGGCAGGCGAATATAGAAAGAAATAAAATACATTTATTCATGACACACAACACAACATTACACTACATGACATTACAATACCCTGATACACACAATAACAACACAAGTAAAATGATAAACTTGTAAACACAAGCAGAGCAATGCTGCGCGGTGTCATGGATAGGCCCCGACTCAGCATACAATTAAGGTCCTAAGCAAGACCCTAATTACTGATTTTCATTCGGAACCCATTTGTAGCACCACGAACGTCAGGACAAACTTAACGAATTTACAAAAAAAAATACAATAAATAATATATCCTTTTCCCCTTTTTTTTTGTTTTTTTTTGTATCTGCCCTTCGACAGGATGAGTATAAATATTTATTTAATGTAAGAACCTCCTACAAAGAATTCGAAAACAATTTAAAAAAAGACGAAAGAAATCGGTAAAGCCGTTCTCAAGTTATAGCGTGACCAGGATAAATAGAGGTTCTTTTCTATATATATAGATTGTCCCATCCTCCTCAGAAGTAGTAACCAGCGAGGTGATCATGTAACTGTGATTGCAATGCAACAGGAAAAATTTCATTCCTATTTTGACAATTTTCACAGTAACTATGCACATAATCTGCGTATTGAAACTGTCACATCATTACATTTTTGTGTTTCTATCGGTTGCAATCAAGTTATATGATCGCCTAGCAGGGAGATACATAACTCAATTTAAACCGATCTTTATTCAAACTTTTACTTGCTATGGGAGATTTCAAATTAAGAAGAGATCTCGCTTGTTACGTTTCTATTAAAGTTACGTGATCACTCCCCAGGCCACAGTGGGGTAATTTCCACTACGGGGTAATTTCCGAAACATTTGTAAGGGCCATCCCTGCGGGCCCAAGGTATCAAATAGTGGGACTGCGGGACAGGGCTCCAATCGGGATCGCAATCAATCATTCGGCGAAATCGAATAGTAATTAAACGAGCTTTGGTTGGATGTTTACGACATTGATAACTTGCTGTTATTTATGGAAACGTTATTATTAAAACTACCCAGAGAAATATGTTCAATCTAAAAACGGTCATTGTTTATAACTCCAACACAAGTACCTAGTTACTATGGTTATATTTTTATGCAAATGTTTAAACCTGAAGACGTGTCCAAATCTCACAAACCCAAGCTTAAACGAGCTGACAGCTTACACGAGAAATATTGTTCGTCTAGTCTGAGGCTAACAAATGCTGAGCTTTAAAGACTATAAAGCCTTTAAATCACAAGACATTTGTTTAAAAAATAAGCTTTACGGACTAGGACTCTAGAAAATGGGATAAAGCTGCCATTAGCTACTTATTTTACTATGATACGTAGTCTTACATTATGTCAAATTCGTACAGCAAATATTTATTACCGATACGATTATTTTGAGACACTAAATTCGTATTTTACAAAGTAGAAATCACGATATCGAGGTGGAAAAGCCATTAAGGTTCTAGAGAGCTCCTCGGGGGCCCATTGAAATAAACTATATTGAGTTTCAAATTATTACTAGGTGGTAGGACTTTTCTGCAAAGTTCGTCTAGGTAGGTACCACCGCTTTGCCAGTTATTCTGCCGCCAAGCAGTAGTGTGCAAGCACTACTGTGTTCCGGTTTGAAGGGCATTGTAGCTAGTGAAATTACTGGGCAAATGAGACTTTATGATCTGATCACTCAGTCTTGTAATCTGATTACTGGACTGGGTGATGTCTCAGGATGATGTGCGCAGTGCAGTGTCACGCGAAACTTTATTGTTTTAAAGTTCCGGGTGACACTGCAACTGTTATGGGCGGCCGTGTCACTTAACATCAGGTGAACGACTAGCTCGTCACGTCATTTAATTACATAAAAAAAAAAAAAAAAAAAATATTAAGTGGCCAATCAAAGTAGGGTTCTCACAAACGGTTTGCAAAGGGCATACACAATTAGATGGGCATATTATTTTGTATAAAGTTAATGTTTTGGGATACTTCATAATGTACACTTAGCTTTTCCTTATAGACGTTACTCCCCTAATTCCAATGTTTTGTGTTTCGTTGTGCCCGCCCACCCGGATTTCCAAAATTGAACTCTGTCACTTAAGTATAAGATACAGGACGTTTCTACGTCGCGCCCGAAGTTTTGGGTGTTAAAAATGGTAATACTTGACACAATGAGGGTCTAATATAATAGTATTTAAGTATTTTGGTGGCTAATGTCTGAGATTCGATTTCTATAATATAGAAATCGAATCTCAGACATTAGCCACCAAAATACATAAATACTTACCTACTTATAAGTATCAGAATTCTGTTTCAATTCAGGGAGATGGCAAGCTGTATACTGTATTAAATGCTGCTATGACATGGAGTTACATATACGTCTTGAGATACCATAATTCCCACAACAACTGCCGTCACATATTTAAAAGAGAAATCAATTAAACGTTCCCGTATTTTTTTTTGTTTACTAGGCTTGAATAACACATGTCACCCGCCCGGATAGCATGCGCATCGCGACCAAATTTTCTCGACACTTTTTTCTCGTGAGAGACCGTGACAAGACTATGGTAGCGCCCATAGACTTAAGTTGAGAGTAAAGAAAAATTTTAGGTCTGTGGTAGCGCCTAAATGTGTCCCACTATAACAACGACGATAAGTTTTCTCGCGGTGCGCATGCTAGGCCATCTGGTATCGATATAGATCTACATCACGCCTGGTGGTAGCTTCATTGATTACTATACTACCGCCAAGCTACAGTGATAACTATGGTAATATTTACGAAGATCTTTTATACAATCGCTGACAACTTCACCGCAGTTTAGTAATGTTTCTCACAGAATACAACATACATACACGTATCTCATTACGGATCTACAAACAAAATTAAATCATCTACCGATTTCTAGTTTAATCAAAGCAGGCAACTTTATAACACATTCGCCGCGCTCTAAGCTAAACCGCCACAAGTTGCTTTGATGTCGGATGCAAAGTCGTATCGAGAATTATGCCGTTATGCCACACTATGATATTCACACACGTGTTTAATTTGTATGTAGAGCCTGCGGTTGTAGGGGTAGGGGCGTCACTAGGGGTGCACAATTTTGGGTTTGTATGTAGGGGGTTAGAAGTTGCTGAAAGAAGGGACATTTGAATCGTTGATGTACGCAATTCCACTTTAATCATTTATAGATACACAATAATTTATATATTATGTAATGGTATGATGGTGGCCGAGCGGTAGCATGTGCCCTTCGCAATCTCAGGCACCGGGTTCGATCCTCGGCCCTGCACCAATGGACTTATCTAGTAAGTTATGTGCAGTTTTCGATGCCATCGCTTCGTGCTTCGGAGAACACGTTAAGCCGTCGGTCCCGGTTGTCATAAAAACAACAATCTATGGCAATCGCTACGGGTAGTCAGACTCCTGATAGAATCTGACGCCTGATCTAACCATCCCTGTTACTGGTTCCTTATGGGTTGCGAGGTCAGATGGCAGTCGCTGGCGTAATTCTGGTAGCTCGCCGCTGCAGGTTAGATTGGAAGCCGACCCCAATAACAAATGGGACAAGGCAAAGAGGACGATGATGAATTTATATATTATGTTCCATCAGACAGTTTTAAAAAGTAGTTTCTGTTCTGTCATTTAACCGGCTCTGTCTTGTGGTTCCTCAATATCTATGCACCATGGTTACCCAGGGAGTCATCAGTCAAGACATTAAAATAAAAAGTTTCTATATGTCAAAGTTGGTAAAAAGAAAACGCTAGAAAATAATATGCCGCGTGACTTTTTATTTTTTCTAACTAAAGAGGGAGTTGAAAGGTTTCTTGAAAGCCGTAAGTTGTCTAGGATCCACATATACGTAGCCTATTAATTTATTCATTCCAAACAGAGATAACCTCAATTATTTTCGTACCCCGTTTTGCCCCCGACTGGGGAGGGGGGGGGAATAGCGCCATTGGCATGGAACTCGGCAATAATATCCTCGTATTTATTACTGAGCGGCACAGTAATAAAACATAATCGTTTTCCCGCCGAAATGAACCGTAGGTGCCGGTAGTACCTTGCCGCGTCTGCACTGTCCAGATATAATTAAAAATGTAAAGTGATGGTGTCATTTGTGGCCTTTATGGTGCGATTTATTATGGTTGCTTTCTTTAAAAACAAAGAATGAAAAATATATATATATATCCAACACTCACAAAAAAAATTTTTTTTTTAAATTTTGACTCCATATTCTGGATACGTACTTATTTCGTTATTTTTATTTTTGTACCTTTAAGCTATCGTCAAGTGAGCACCGTTATAAATAGTCGTAAGCTAAAATCGTTGACAGCATAGACAGAATTAAGAATCTGTGGTTGACACCGTAACAGGCTTTATGCTTAAGGTGGAACGTTTCACTAGCGCGGCAAATTTAAATTTTCTTGGGTTATTTTGCCAATAATAGCTTAATATTATTGGCAAAAGAACGCAAGAAAATTAAAAGCTAGTTTTTATGTAATCACGTTGAGTACAACGTGATTACATGAAAGCTAACTTTGCGCAAATAAATAGAATGTATCAACATATTACGATGAAAAGTATCTCCTAGATATCATTGGTTTAGCGACAAATGGCAATAAACAATTTTCTTCTTAGTTTTTCAGTCTATTGCCATTTGTCGTTAAACCAATTATAAGTAGGTGATACTTTTAATTGTAATTCATTGATACATTATATTTATTTGCGGTTAACCTTTTCAGCACATATCTTCAATACTCATTGTTGCAGGGCTGAGCGGGGTTTGATCCAGAATGCGTTTTGAAAGTCGCATGAGCGACCGCTGAGCCACACTTGTTCGATGTTTACCTTTTGTAATGCTAATCTTCCAGCTACTATCTCCACCAGCTTGCTCCACCCAACCCTCCCCGTCCGTTTGACGAGTCACATTACCTTCGCACCTTGAGATGGGATGCTCGACGTTACCACAGCTTTACGCGAGCGCCTCGTTACCTACCCCACATTACCCCACGATACCCTACCGATTACATTAGCCGATATACATTTAGTCAAGCAGGTATACATTATGATATGATATGTGATATTTTATGCACACGATATTTGGTTTTGAAACGCATTGAAAACTTGACGTTATTAGAAAACAAAATTTTAAGGGTTTATAGACATTACTTTTAGCACAAGGTCCCTATTACTATATTTTTTATGCGATTGAATGAGGTGACGAGCTAGTCGTTCACCTGATGTTAAGTGACATAGCCGCCCCCTACTATACTTGAATGTCCTGATAGCTCAGTTAGTAATAGCCTTCTGACCTGTAGGTTGTGGGTTCGATTCCTACCCAGGGCAATCATTTTTGTGTTATGAATATAGGTGTTTGTTTCTTGTGTCTGGATGTTGTATTGTATTCTCTGTATGTGTGCACAAAACAAAAGTATCTAAGTATTGTATCAGTTATTTATTTTCCATAGTGCAAGCTTTGCTTTGATTGGGACTAGATGGCGCTGTGTGAAATGTCCAAAAATATTTATTTTTTAGTTTTTTAATGTTAATGTATGACGTGACGAGCTAGTCGTTCACTAGCGAGTAGTACTACGAGGGAGTCGTACTCTTAACAACTTTTTTCGAATATTCATTTGATCAGGAAGAAAATTCTAGATTCTGACTGCCTTGAGAAATCACCCAAAATTGTTTGTTCCACATCTATTACCTACATTACTTTGGGAGAAATGGGGATTTTTAAGTTTGCTCCATAATTTAGTAATTTGGTTTTGGCTTACTCGTGTGCACTGCAGTCAATAGGCAAAATTTTTTGCAATTGTCAGTGCTAAAAAATTGCAATATCTGCATATTTTAATCCCGATTACTTATAAATCCAGTTTTCACTACTAAAAAAAAGAGCAGAAAAAACGAGAAACACAACAGCAAAAGAACAGAAGAAGAGGAGCAGAAAAGTGCAAAAGAGAGCAGAACAAAAACGATCAGAAGAGTGTCTTAAAATGTAGTTACGAGAACTCTTTACTTTACTTAAAAAACTTATATATGGTGTACATTACCAGTTTGTTGTTTGTTGTAGAGTATGAAACGACTCCTCACTAGTTCTGTATTCATGGAGCCACTAATTATTGTCGCCGCGCGTCTCTACTCATTTATCATTCACTTCACTCTACAATAGGAGAATTCAGGGTTTCTAGTTGCAGTGATTTATACTCATAACAACTAGACCAAGTGCGTAATTGTAAATATTTATTGAATGAGCAACATTTTGCGTGAAAGAATAAATTTCTTATTTACGCACTTATTTTGAGTAAGGGTCTATATAGGGTCTAACTAATAAAACGGCACGTAACTTCACAACCTTTGTGAGAGTAGGTAATAATACCGCTTTTTTTAAACTAAACTTTAACTTTAAATAAATAAATAACGCCCACCGATCACATACATAGATCTTGGACCCTAACTAGGATTTCCTGTATATATCTAATAGAGACCCAGGAACTACGAGGACCATGGTCCCACAACACCCAGACACAGAACAAGTATTCTGCTTTTTTTCATGTGCACAAATACTTGTTCTCGCGCGGGAATCAAACCCGCCGCCTCCGGGTTATGAGCCGACCTACTCAACCACCACACCTTAGAGACAGCTGTCAATCATAGACCTGGGACGAAAATATTCTAGGTCTGTGGCTTTAATAGTTCTCCAATGAAATCTATCCAAAATTGAACTAAAGACTTGTGTGTTTACGTAAATCCGCCGAATGCCGCGCATGAAACAAAAATGTATTGGTGCTCTTTACGAATAATAAATAAATATATTGTGGTACCAGTTGCAAAAAATGTTAGGTGGGATCCGTTGGGACCTACCCGAAAAAATAACTGAAGTGACGAGCTAGTCATTTACCTGATGTTCAGCGACACAGCCGCCCATAACAACTTCAGTGTCGCTCGGAACTTTAAAATAATGAAGTTTCGCATAACACTGCACTACGCACGTCGTCCTGAAACATCACACTGTCTAATAACAATTTTCGAAATAAGTAAACCTGATTAAAAATTACTGCTTAAAACGCATAATACCCACGCAAAAAGCTGACCTGTTTATTATCCAGGTAAATGACCTAAAATCTTCAGAAAGAAATTTACCCCTGACCAGCCACAGCCCTCCGAATCCAGCCTCATTAAGTAAGGTGAGTATTTCTGTTGCAGCCATAACAGCCTCTCACTAAGGACCCCATGGAGCCCCATCGAGCACGAGACCTTCCTTGGATCTTGTACCTCTACCACGGTTGAGTAAACCTGGTTATCCAGGTGATGCTATGCGATACCTTTTCATCAATATAAAACATTAATGTTTAAGACGACCTTTGTACGGTGGCGGGTACGACTGCCACTTTTAATGGTCGAGTTGAAAGATTCAAATCCTCGCGATGAGCTATCATATCATTTATTCAAAATATTTCGAAGAAATCCTTTTTCTGTCCCCCTGGTAATTCTGTATGGATTGAACTCAGTAAGCGATTGTTTTCGGAAATTCTATATCATCATATCCGAGAATTCCAATGTGTTCTTGACCTAATTGGGCTACGCGCCATCCACCCGGTTGAAATGCAGACTACTGGTTATAGTAAAGGGCATTTCAACCGGGTGGGTGACTTATGCTGGGATGCACCTCTGCATTAATCTGTATTCAATTATGCAGGAAAACTATTGAACCGTTGTTAATATGACGACATAATTTAAAAGAAAAAAGAAATAGATAATAAAACATGAATAAAATAGAAAAGAATTTAAATCAATTAATAATAATAACAATGTATTTATTTACCATCAAAACTCAACCTAAAATTGCACGCAAACAGAGATTAGTAGGGTATGACAGTAAGTAGATTAAGTACAAATCAGATCTTGTGCAACAAATACAATATAATGTTATTTAGTTATAGTTAAATAACTATTATAATGCAGTAGGTATAAAGGTTAACAACAAGATTAACATTAACAACTAGCTCCTATACTAGGGTAGCCCTTGTGTTACAGGAGCCAGTTACCAGGCACGGGTTCCTTGTATGTAGGTACCTACATTATGTTTCACATAAAACTTGAAAGCAGATATTCACACATATATATAACACTCGAAAATATTGTGATGGGGACTATAGAAATATGAATAAATACATATAAATAAATAATAAATAAATACATATGATAAACACAATATATAACATGGTACGTGAATATTATAGTACCTAATTAATATAAAATTATTTTAATTTGATTCTCGGGTCCAGCCGGACATTTGGGAGGCATTGGTGGGGCCGAAGCTAACACCAAAAGGCCCTGTTGAGTACAAAATTAATAATAACTGACAAGGCATGGTATTGTTGTCGCCTGGCAACTCCAGCTTCATTTTTTGATGTAGAAAACTGCAGGCGACGCTAGCGCCTCCTCAATACAGACGCGAATTTTAAGTATACGTTAAGTTGGTTTGTTAATTCGTGTTTTTGAACGTACTGTTGAAGTTTTGGTTTCTGAACGAATTAATTTAACCAATGAGAGGCCTGCTGAGCTGCCATTGGTGACCGAATTGGTGTCCGGTAAAAATGGCGGCTCAGGAGGAACGTATGCTGGTTTTTCATTTTTATTCGGCAGTTGAGTTTGATTCGGCATTCGTGCAACATCGCTTAGTGTTGTTAGGATATTTTACGGCACAAGTTTATAGCGTGTAGTATAGTTTGTACAGCAGCAGTATCTTATTTATATTAACGTGTGAAATATAGACTGTGGATTTTATTTACTTACATCGTTACCTTGTTTTATTTAAGGGCCTCCTACAGTATGGCATATGATAAACTATTTTGTATAAGTAGGTAAAGGTAAAAAATAAATCTGGGCTATTGTGGTGAACTTTTGATGGATGATGTACATTGGGTTATGGAATGAGATAACGGCACCTGCCAATTTTGTCTGAGGAAATTGGAACTGGAATTTTGTTGTTTTTTGTTTAATGTTTGAGGCAGGGGATGACTTGCCACCCACTAAATGGACCCCCTATAGTGGCTACCGCATATTGGTGCCGAGGAAGCAACATTGATGTGGGTGGCTTAGGGTGTCGAGAGGTGTACTGCACTTTCACTGAACGCTAATCGCGGCGTTATGCCCTTTAACACTTCCACCCTGGAGCTTAGGTTTTAGCTCTTGTGACTTCCACCCCTGGACAGCCAGTTAAGGCAAGCCAGGGGTCAGGGGTCTCGTAATATGGTTTATTATTAGGTACCTACGTAGTTGGTTACATTAGGTGCATACAATTCTTATTTATAGTACTTAATTATAGTAGTCTATTACTCTTAGGTAAGATTAATATTGAGTTCGAGTCACACAGAAAGTCATTAAATGTCAAGCAAGCTTCAAACAGCTTCATGGACTAGAGCCGCACCCCAAACTCGTATCAAGGCCTTCATCCCTCAGAATTAATTCATAATGAGTTACTTTTATGCCACATCGCGTACGCAGCGGGTCGGGGGTGCGTATTTGTTCAACGCAGATTTGAGGGTGTGGTAAATTCGTCCACCTTGTCAATTAAGGCTGCGAAATTCAGTATTTATGTAATATGATTTTCTTGTTCTATTTTCATAGTTATTAGAAACAAAGGTGCTAAAAACGTCCTTTAACTGTGTTGAGCATTGAAAAAATTGAATCGTTTCCAAAAGCTGACTCAGTATAATATTATTGCTGTCTGTAGCAGAATTGACTTAATTAGTGAGGTTATCGTGACGGTCAGTACGTTGATTAATAATTAACGAATAATTATTGATTCGTGTAATTCATCTAATCATGAATATGCGCATAGCTATTTCAAACCATTTCACATAGGTATTAATATATCAATGCCAATCAATGTCAATTACTTAGCCTGATGAAGATGCATTAAACATTTTGTGGTGCTATTACTAAGATGATGACGAAGGATAAACAGTACTTCTGAAGACAAATTGCTGTCGATATGTATCCTATTTTGGTGTAGATACTTTTATGTTATCGAATGACACATGGGTACAGAATAAGTACCTAGTAGTACTTTTATCCCGCATTATCATTTTAGTATAAGACTGCTGTATATAATATTTGACATTGCGGACTTTGTGTGTTAGTATGCTCAGTATTTACAATCATTTAATTTAAGTAGATATTTAAAGTACCTAATCTCATTTGACTTGTAAAAGTGCTATGAATAGCCTATTTGCAATAAAACACTTTGATTTTTGTTTTTTGACTTCATGGTCTCAACTGGTGACAATGAATGACAAAAAATAAACACAAGCAAACATATATTTTTAATATTGAAGCTAACACCAACGTTTTCACATTTTCCAATCAAAGATTCAACTTGCTCGACCACATGTTCAGAATATTTATTATGAATTCATTGAATATTTTACATACATCTACTTTAGGTATCACATCTGATAAATAAATTTTGGATATGTAATATTGTTCAAAGCAAACACTTAAACATGTGTCATCTTAAAATTTGCATCTTTTTATCTTGTTGATACCTTGCCCTCGTCCTTATTTCCAGCTAACTATAACCTGGGTGTCTTCAAGTCAAGAGTGAACAGGTATCTTCTAGGCAACCATGCACCACTGAAGGCCGCGTCATCACTTACCATCAGGTGAGGCAGTGGTCAAATGCTATGCCTATAAATTATAAAAAAAATATATAAAACTTCAGTGGAAACTTCGACACTAAACCAATTTTTTTGTGCCTCATAATATTATTTCAAAACTTGTGATTGAAACTATATCTTAGGAATATGCGATAGGTATTCCAAGAAGGAGTTACCTTCGCTTTGTGATATTTCCACCTGGGAATAAAAATTCAAAGTTTTGGAACACCTCACAGTACTTACAAAGACTATGAACCCCAATAGATCAGCGCTGGGCGTACGACCAGTTATGCTGAGTTGGGACTGATTGGCAACTGGATCGTTGTGTATTTGTTACTGTGAAATGTTTCACTGATTTATTTACTGTTATCATGAATAAAACATATAATTCACTCACCCCTGTGCCCTGTTCAAAGGACAGACAAAGACATCACACGGGACGCAGCAGGTTTACTGCAATGTTACAGATGAAAATTCATTTAAATTAATGCAAACAACGATTTCCAATTCTCTGTGGTTGACAAACAATTGCTCAATCTTAAAAACTCTTTAAAATTTTGTTCAATTTTCAAATAACCTCGAGTTCGATTTTTCAAATGAAAAATCGAACTTTTAATCGTACGTTTAATCATTCATTACGCGTATAATTATTATTATACTGCAGTATAATAACTCTCTGTTAGACAATTATTGTGGCAAATAAACTTCACATGGCCGTATAAATGAAATAGGTTATTACTCGGGTCTGAATACCTACTTTTGGATTAATTTAATTGTGTCTGTGGCCGAGAGTGAAATCATTTTACTTTATAATTTCCTCTGTTTGGTTATCAAGTTTAATAGGCTTCACTTTTTCATTTTTGCACGGAACGTATCGCAATTCTTATTACTCGCGGTCCGTGACATCTAAATTATTCATTCTAAGATTTATAAGTCCATTAATAAATAATAAGCCCCTTAAATCTTTTTACGCAAAATAAGGAGGGGGACTTTTTTCCGCCGTAATACCCAAATATTTCATTATTATCATGAAATCCGTTTCATAATCTGGAAGTCTTTACTTCGAAGCTGAATGCTCTGATTCTGGATCCAAAGGCGCCTAGAATTACTTTTATATTTTGCAGAAGCTGATGATAAAACGGTTTAATAAGTTATATTAATTAAAACATTAGAAGAAACTTATGTGACGCTTTAATTAGAAATAATTCTAATGGGTCTCATAATATATGCTTTATAAAGACATTTTGGTATGTTGTAATTACTTTTCGTTGTCGCAAGCGTTACTAGATTTAACTAATTAATTTCGACAGTTGGGATAAACGGTTGGTTTAATTGATAGCGATTTATCCTATTTAGTTATTTATCTTCAACCAATAAAACATTAATTTAAGTCGAATTCTTTTGGTACATACTCTTTCCTATAAACTACAGCATAGCAGCAATACGTAAGTGGGTGGCAGCTATTAACGAGGCAAGCAGCAGATAATACGACTCCATCAATGTATGTCTTCGTCACAAAAGCTCACGCTACCTACGTACCCCAAACGTACCTACCCATTATAGTTCAAGTAAAAGTTAAATAATTTAATGCAAATAGGCTATTTGTAGCACTGTTACAAGTCAAAGTAAGAATGCTACCAATCATTTAAATTAATGTTCACAATATAGCAAGTCTATGAGTTTGATACAAAAGAAGTTCTGCCATCTGGACTTTCTAATAGAGCAAATTGCCTTTATTACTCAAGCTAACTACTACAATAATAAAAACTAAACTAAACTAAACTAAACTAAGCATAACTAAGCTAAACTAAACTAAACTAGCTACACTACCTACTACAAAGAACACTTATGGACTGTATAATAGCCGCGATGGCCTATAGACAGTCCAAGTGCTCCAGCCCACTACCGGTAGGTAGCGTACCCAACATGCTGGCCGCATTGCCACGTTGAATTGCAATGCTGATGCGTTGGGCCAAATAAGTGCCAGCATTTTGGTCACGCGTCGCATCGACCAGGCGCTCTGATAGACTTTGGAAAACGCGATGAGCTCCCGGTCCCCACGGACCCAGGGTCTCAACACCAAACGGCTCAAATATGTAACCGCTACCGAGATTACTATATTTGCGCCGTTTTAGCTGCTCAGCAGAATTAGCCGCGGCGCCGGCCCTAACGTGTGTCTCGGGAAGGTGTGACGGCACCATAGTATCGACGCAAGTAGCGTCCCACACTAAAGGCCGCCCCATCTTCCAGGGAACCAGAGTCATTCCGTCGGGTCTTTTACCATCGTCACGCATGAGACCATTCGGTTCGAGAATGGCTGCAACATTGGCGGTGGTAAAAGCCCGGCGAATGATGTCATTAAGACTAGCGTGGCGCGAAATTCGACCAGCGCTTTTTGAACACGAGAGACCGTGATGACCGAGCTGGTCAACTGCGGTACCGCACTGGCAGCGATGGGCCACACAGCATCTTGCGCCCAAACGTAAGCTGATAGCTAAACGAAAAGTAGTCGGATCTAAAAGGTTACCAGTGTTGAAAGAAGGCATGGCCTGTAACCAAAGTCCTGACTCCCACACAGAGACTGCGAGAAGCCGAGCACGATCAGCGATCACGATCACTTTCTAATTGTTAATATGTCGTGTTTCAGAGATCGAAGTTGCGTCATAATGGCAACACATTAGTGAACCAAATTAGTGAACTTAACCTTTTAACCCCCAATATAGGGTAATAGGGTATATAGGGTATAAGTAAGTATTATAAGTTTAACGTGTGTATGTGTCTGTAGTACCGTAGCTCTCAATTGATGGAAGAAACGATTATTGCCTTTTTTAAAGTGGTCTATTGTTCGAGAGTATTCTTAACGATTGGAACTTCTATGATTGGTCAGAGACTTTTAGAATATTTAATTTATTTTTTTATTCATTTAACGCTGCACGCTGTAACGATGCCTCCACCTCATTCTTCATGTGTTGTGTAATTCATAAGTTATCACATTCCTAAATGTAATCCACGTTTATTGCTCGTTAGATACTTAAATAATTGTTTGAGTGCGGCTTACAAAACAGTCCTTGACATTGTGTCTTCTATACGACCTAGAATATAGTATGTACTTAGGCAAAACAAGGACACTTCCAATTAAGATTTGGTGACTGAACAAAATCTTAAAGACACTGACGCTAAACTGTGTGACCAAAATTCGTTTAAAAAAGCGAAAAGCTGTTGATTAAAAGTGCCTCGTGGTTTCATCTGCTACACATGGTAGGTATAACCTATATTCGGTGGCCATGTAAAACTATTATTATTTTTTTATGTTAAAGGGAGCAAACAAGCATACGGCCCACGTGACGGGAAGTGGTCACCATAGCCTATGGACATCTGTAACAGCGGAGGAGGCGTCACCAATGCGTTGCTTACCCTGTAGGACTCTTTTAACCCTCCTTTTAAAGTACTCCATGTTATAACTCTGCGGAAAGACCGCTGGCGGGAGCTCATTCCACATTTTGCAAGTGTACGGCAAGAAAGAACGCATGAATCGAGTCGTATGAGATTTCCACGACTCAATAATATGTGGATGAGCTTTTTTGCGGTGGCAAGAGGTGCGATGGTAGAAACGCGATGCCGGAATCAGGTTGAATAGCTCTTCAGAACATTCCCCATTATAGAGGCGGTAAAATATACATAAAGACCCAAAATCCCTGCGAATATTGAGTGGTTCAAGGTGTTCGGTGATCTTGGGACTGTCGACAATTCTGATAGCTCTACGCTGTATCGAGTCAAGAGACTGGGCTTGATACTTGGGAGCTCCGTTCCAGAGGTGAGAGCAGTACTCCATGTGAGGTCGGACTTTTGCTTTGTAGAGCACAAGTCTTTGGCTCGGCGTGAAATACCGCTTCGCCTTTTTCTGTGTTGATGTCAATTAGTATTAACAACAATTTTACTAGGTAGTAGGACTTTTCTGCAAAGTTCAAATGCAAACTGAACTTATCACTATACTGTGTGAAGTCTCAGGGTGATGTGCGCAGTGCCGTGTCACGCAAAACTATATTACTTTGGAGTTCCGAGTGATACTGCAATTTGTTACGGGCAGCCATGTCGCTTAACATCAGGCGAACGACGAGTCATTTACATTAAAACAAAACTATGTGAAAAATTCATATACGAATTGGTTCAGCCACTTCGGCATGAAAGCCACGCAAACAAACATACAGACGTTTCTTTTTCATATATCAGTACGAATTTAAATTGAAAGAAATTACGGTTACTTATTGACCGGGTTGATCTGAGCGTGCCATGTAAATGATATTGTCAAAAACACGATCGTTGGTGTTGTTATCGTTCAAAGATTAACATAGCTTAATGTCTCACTCTTTAATATTCATGAAATTTTCACCATTCGCAGACAAGCAACGTTGGTAAATGGCGATCATAGGTACAGACGCGCAATGCGCCCCAATCAATTAGAAGTTGCGAGCACGCACGCGGCATCGGAATGAACCAACCCAAAACTGGGGCTCGGATCTCAATGCTTTTAATTAAAGTATGTTTACTTTGGTTTAGAGGGCCCTAAGTCTGCAACTCTGAGTTGGAAACAAGTCGACGACAATCGTCGAGGGCGAACTTTTGCGAGTTCTTTCAGCTAAGTTAAATTGGAGCGGAGTTTTAAGAATAAACGCCTATTTAAGAGTTCGTTTGCAAAAAAGGTTAAATCAAGAGTGAAAATGTAACGAGTTTTGTTTGGATGAAGTGCTGAAGAAGTATAATTCTAAATATTTATGTGTCTGGTGGAATAAGTTGAACTTGGAGTAAACAGCAGTATTAGAGTCAGCTCTATCACTTGATTTACAGCAAAAGTTGGATCACAGGTAAGTAGGTACCCTGTTATTGAACAGTAGTAGAATTATCTAAAAATGTAATAATAATAATTCATGATTATTATTCTGCCGCCAAGCAGTAGTGTGCAAGCACTAACGTGTTCCGGTTTGAACGGCACTGTAGCAAGTGAAATTACTGGGCAAATGAGACTTTATGATCCGATCACACAGTCTAGTAATCTTATTATACCTACTATACTGTGTGTAGTCTCAGGATGACGTGCGCAGTGCAGTGTCACGCAAAACTATATTAATTTAGAGTTCCGTGTGATACTGCAATCTGTTATGGGCAGCCGTGACGCTTAACATCAAGCGAGAGACTAGCTCGCAACGTCATTCAATTACCTAAAAAAAATTATGTGACGGTGTCAATCAATGAAGTAACAATATATATATTATTATTTTTTTTAACGGGCAAATTGCCTTTATTACTCAAGCTAACTACTACAATAATAAAAACTAAACTAAGCTAAACTAAACTAAACTAGCTACACTACCTACTACAAAGAACACTTATGGACTGTATACTAGCCGCGATGGCCTATAGACAGTCCAAGTGCTCCAGCCCACTACCAGTAGGTAGCGTACCCAACATGCTGGCCGCATTGCCTCGTTGAATTGCAATGCTGATGCGTTGGGTCAAATAAGTGCCAGCATTTTGGTCACGCGTCGCATCGACCAGGCGCTCTGATAGACTTTGGAAAACGCGATGAGCTCCCGGTCCCCACGGACCCAGGGTCTCAACACCAAACGGCTCAAATATGTAACCGCTACCGAGATTACTATATTTGCGCCGTTTTAGCTGCTCAGCAGAATTAGCCGCGGCGCCGGCCCTAACGTGTGTCTCTGGAAGGTGTGACGGCGCCATATTTTTTTTTGTGTATATTGTAGTCAATGAACATAATATTTAACCATTTTATAGCCCTAATACCGACTACATACGTGACATTATTAGAATGTATTACTGTACTACTCGCTATAGAGTACCGTTATATTGTAAAATACTTATATGTATGGTGTACTGTTCTAAACTTTAATCTATGCAAATGAGTTTTTCTATTTCACATTTGCATTTTCCTAAAGACTCTTTTGCTCTTTATTGAGAAGTAATACCTGAAAAAACTAAAAATTAAAATCAATTACAAGAGATTAAAACAGTTTAGTTTAGAAATGCAAAAATTTCACGGTAGTTTACAAATAAACTAGCGAAAATACTGACTATAGCGTGCCCGGTACGTGGCGTGGTGGAAAACGTTGTTCGCGCCCCTTCCGGCAAGTGTTTACAGTCTTATCAGCCATCGACGCCCGGCGCTGATAGTCGCACCACGCCCTTACCCGATGCAGCGATAAGCATCTAGCGAGTCCCTGCAGATTTATTTATCAGTGCGTATTTTAAAATAAGGTGTTGATTTAAATGCAATAAAGTACCTATCAATTAATTTTGTGTAGCAGAAAATCGTAGTTTCAGTGGAGATTTTGTGTCTATACTACCCCTCTGGAGCTACAAATCCCTGATTCAAGGGAAAAATTGCTCACTTAGTTGTCTAAATCTTTCTGCATGACACTTAAAATACATATGCCGTAAATAATTATGTTCATTGATTGATCAATTGACCTAAAATTGTTAGTAATATTCAAAATTCTCTATTTGCTTTGAAATAATTATTTGTTAAGCTGCTCAATTTATTTAGGTATGGGCCTTACCCTAAAAATAACAACTAAATTATTTCTACATGTACCTATTATTATCATGTTTTATTATCTAACTGAATGGTGGAGTCGCGTGGTGCAACTTGCCTTCAGTTGTCGGTTATTCGCTCTCTCTTCACCTTTTAGTTTAAAATACGGACAGATTTGTTTTAAAAAAACTGCTCACACAAAACGTGGCCACTATGCAATGGGACGCCAACTGTGCAATCGAATGGTCACTGTGAATGAAAAACTAAACAAAACGACAGTTTTCAAGCTACAATGAATTTACTTTATATATTCGCCATTTTTTCGACAAAGTTTCGCGATTCCAGTAAAATAATTATTTTTGAGTAATTGCGCTTGTGTATGTTTTGCATTTCATTTATCTGGCAACCAATGCCTCCGCAAGTCTTTACTATCCAGAGTTTAGATATGCAATAACTTATCCTTATAGTCGACTTATCTGATCATTTTGTTTATTTTTTGACTGGCCTGTTGGCTCAGTTGGTAGTAGCTCTGCCTTGTGAAATATATAGGTTGTGGGTTCGATTCCTACCCAGGACAAACATTTGTGTGATGAACATCGATGTTTGTTCTGTGTCTGGGTGTTATAATGTATTCTATGTATGTATTTACAAATAAAAAAGTATCTAAGTATTTCTATCACTTATGCGGTCACTCCCATAGTACCCATCTATGCTTAGTTTTGGGCTAGATGGTGCTGTGTGAATTTCCACCCATATTTAGTATTATTATGTTATCATTTTTAGATAATTTTAGAATTAGCAAAGTGGCCTCGAAGAAGTTCATCTTAAATACAAAATGAGAAAGTTAAAGAACTTCTTCAAAACATTATACAAATACAATTAGGTACTTGCATCAAATTAAGTTTGTTCAAACCGAAAGCTGATAGGTTCTCACATTCAAAATGAGCAGACCCTAAATCCACACCACGATTACTCTCAGATCGCGCCTGTAGATAACTTTCTAAATTGCATTTTGTAACTAAAATTTATTGGAAGCCTGCCCGCCCTGCCGCCCCGCCCGCCCGTTACTCTTCCAGTTTGACCGGTGACGCGGTACCTCGCGACTCGAGATATCAACTCGAGAAAGGCTAAATATCTTTTGTTTTAGTTTCGTGAAATGTTGCCGCGGTTTGTTTTAAATGGAGACTCGATTTGCTAAATACTTTGAAAAATTCATAATCTTTGCATTTTTTAGTCTAGTTACTCATATAGGCTCCAGAAAATCCAACATTCGTAAAACTACAGAAGATATAATAACTTTTACTAAGTGCATTCTAGCTAGTGAAATTACTGGGCAAATGAGACTTTATAATCTGATCACACAGTCTAGTAATCTTATATGACGTGCACAGTGTAGTGTTACGCGAAAGAGTTCCGAGTAATACATGCATTATGGGCAAACGTGACGCTTAACATCAGGTGATCGACAAGCTCATCACGTTATTTGTTTACATACAAATATCATATTAGTTTTAGAAAGTATGAAATTAGATTCTCTCTCACCGACGAAGGTCCATAATATTATGTAATACTTACTTTTGAATAGTGTATTTATTACAAATTACAAAGTTTCAATTCTTGATCAAAAGTTCATATTCAAAAATTATCAAAAAGACCCTTTGTGGAGGGAAATGTTCCCAGAACGCTGGTTGCATTGCCACGCCGTATGGCAATGCTGATTTTTTGACAAGAAATACATGTTTGTGCCGTTTGGGGTAGAAACCATTGGGACCGTGGGGACCAGGTGCTTTTGAAATATACAGGGACTTGGCAAAACTTTTGGTGGAGGCGACCAGTGACCAGAAGGCTAGCTCTTATTGTGCACAAAATATAATTAAAATTGATCAAAACTAATTTGTTTGACAGCTCGACACCTTAACGACTTCAACGGTTCAACCTATAGTTCCTTAACTATAACCACAACTACAAAGTAAACCGATAAAATATTACACACAGAGCAAACCGCGTCATGGTAATGCCATTTTCCTTTGATATAAAGCTTCTATTGATCATAGTTACAGGTTGATTAATGAACTTGCTTAACGAAGCGGTGGTGCCTATTTAGTGTTTTGATCAAAACAATATTTTACCAGAATGGTAAGGTTTAGTTTTAGTTTTAATATAAAGGAAGTACTTATATGAATCAGTTGCAGGATCGCGTAAAATAATAATCGACCTGCTGATTACGCTAGGCGGGCGATAATGTCGTGAATCATAAATATATCATTTTCTTATTTTTTTTATAGTTTATAGGCAGCATTTGACCGCAATCTCACCTGATGGTAAGTGATGACGCGGCCTACGGTGGTGCATGCTTGCCTAGAAGATACCTGTTCACTCTTTACTTGAAGACTCCCAGGTTATGGTATATATGGGTTTTTCTGTGACAAGTAAAAAAAATACGCTCGTGCGTTTTGCTCTGACATAGTTCCAACAGCGCTAAGTTTTTGAATTCTTATATATTATCATCACACACAAACTACGCAGCACTATTAATATATTATAATTATAATCTGTGGCAAAACTTAGAAATTATGATATACAGCACTATCACCTGTTTAGAGTAATCCACAGATATAATAATGTTTGATGTGTAGCAAACCCTTGAATTCCTTTAGATTAAAATGAAGCAGTGTTGCCAGTGATGACTTATGGAACTGAGACATGGTCTCTTACTGTTGGCCTCATTAGTAAGCTCAAAGTCGCTCAGCGAGCTGTGGAGAGAGCTAAGCTCGGTGTTTCCCTGCGAGATAAGCTCCGGAACGAGGAGATCCGCAAGAGAACTAAAGTGACCGATATAGCTCTTAGAGTTAGTAAGTTGAAGTGGCAATGGGCAGGCCACATCGCTCGTAGAACTGACAACCGATGGGGAAGAAAGGTTCTTGAGTGGCGACCACGAACTGGAAGACGCAGCGTAGGCCGGCCCCCCACTCGGTGGACAGACGACCTGGTGAAAGCCGCGGGGAGCCGGTGGATGCAGGAGGCGAGCAGCCGCTCAAGGTGGCGTGCTCTGGGGGAGGCCTATGTTCAGCAGTGGACGTCTTCAGGCTGTTAATGATGATGATGAAAATGAAGCACGCATAACTTTCTCAATAATTATATACCTAGTTATACATAAATAATAAATAATATTTATTCATAATTACATTATCCTTAAATACAATATGAACTGAGGAACTATAAATAAGTCTAACAAAGCACGGTGCCTGTACTATAGGATAAACCTGTCACAGGCGGCATAAGTGCTAGTATTCTACAATACGAGTATATTTGTAACAAAATTAATTATCAACAATAATTATGTGTATAAACTGATGCAATAGAAGCCGTATAGGAATAGGACTACCAATCTTATAGCTCTGTAAACTCTGCGGTATTATAATCCACACAATACTAGAAACATTACTTAAACTTTAAGATATTCCAACAAAGTCTCACTCACGTCGGCGGCGCACTCCGCTGCAAACCGTAAACTCCCCCGGATGAGTGAAAATTAACATAAATTACATTTAAGGGTAATTCAGAGGAAGTAAAACCGGTGATAAGCGTTTCAATTAAGAGGCGCTTACACAAATTAAAAAACAATTTAGATCTCCTTCCCTCTCTCCAGGCGAATAATTAAAAGCACTACGAACTCTTTGCGTTACGTTCAATCTGTGCTGAAGCGAGCTAGAGGGCGCTGGGGGCGAACTGCGGGCTCTTGATTGCTTAACTTACACTTGGAATGTTACATGGAAATATGAAATGACAATTTGAAGGAGCAAATACTTTTTTATTAGATGTTAAATATTGAAACTTGCAAAGTCATCATCACCATCACCAGCCAGAAGATGTCCACTTCTGAACGTAAGCCTCCCCCATTTAGTCGTCACGGAACGGCTATTGTATTTTGCATCCTATATATACGTCCCACGTTCCACGTATTGGTTAGTAATCGGCTGGTTGTTAGCGTCTTCCGGTTCGTGGTCGCCACTCGAAACCCTTTCTTCCAAATCGTTACATGCAAGTAATATGGCCTATACATTGCCATTTTAACTTGTTAATTTTGTTTAGGGCTATCTATGCTTTACTAGATGAGCACTAACTACCTTTAAGCTACGTATGGATTATGTGCCTTACTTTAGTGAAATATGAAATAGGAACAATATGACCTTAATGTTCAAACAATTATATACTTCGCTAAAATGTTTATTAACACTCTTATTTTTTCTTTTTTTTTATGTAAACGAATGACGTGACGAGCTAGTCGTTCGCCTGGTGTTAAGCGTCACGGCCGCCCATTACAGATTGCAGTGTCACTCGGAAATCTAAATTAAAGTTTCGCGTGACACTGCGCACCGCGCATGTCATCCAGAGACATCACACAGTCTAAAAAGGATTTCTAGACTGTGAGATCAGTTCTTAAGTCTCATTTGCCCAGTAATTTCACTAGCTACAATGCCCTTCAAACCGGAACACAGTAGTGCTTGCACACTACTGCTTGGCGGCAGAATAACTGGCAAAGCGGTGGTACCTACCTAGACGAACTTTGCAGAAAAGTCCTACCACCTAGTAAAATCACTCTATCTGACGCATGCGTTAGCCTACTTGCGTATCACCTGTTTTGCACCATTAAATTATTGATACACACTTCGGTTAATTTTCGATCGATAAACACGGTGGCGGTAATACTCGGCGACTAATCACCCGCTAGTGAGCCGCGCTGCCCGTGTCGGGGCAAATTAACCCAACCATACATACATACCAGTATGGGAAGTCATGCTGCTGGGTAGAGTGATCATCACTGCTATTTGAGTTTGGTTTCACGGTTGACGTCTTTGTATCATCAAATTCCAACGGTATAATAATTATGGTTTGTTTCAATTTGCCCGGTAAGCACGGACGATAGACAAAATTGTCTTTCCCCTGTTTTACTCCACTTGTCAAGTAAGCATGTATGAAGAAAGTGACATAAAACGGGGAAAGACAATTTTGTCTACCATCCGTGCTAACCGGGGTAGACCTTACTCGATTTTTCCAATTATCAAATACCGTAAAGATAGAGATAAAGATAAAGATCATTTATTGTAAAACATGGGTGAGTACATTTTGAAAATGAAGGTGGTAAAAGTTTATAACGGTAGCACACATGTTTGGCCTGACTTGGTATACAAAAAATTGGTTAATATGGCTATGCAAAAATAAAATAAATACAAAGAAATTGGTCAATGTAGACGACGCGAAGCTCTGCACCTGAAACATAAATAAAACGTAGAATTAAAATATATATTAGCTAAATAATATTACATAAAATCCAAAATTGTACTTACTAGGTGGTAGGACTTTTCTGCAAAGTTCGTCTAGGTAGGTACCACCGCTTTGCCAGTTATTCTGCCGCCAAGCAGTAGTGTGCAAGCACTGCTGTGTTCCTGTTTGAAGGGCATTGTAGCTAGTGAAATTACTGGGCAAATGAGACTTTATGATCTGATCACTCAGTCTAGTAATCTGATTACTAGACTGGGTGATGTCTCAGGATGACGTGCGCAGTGCAGTGTCACGCGAAACTTTATTGTTTTAAAGTTCCGGGTGACACTGCAACTGTTATGGGCGGCCGTGTCACTTAACATCAGGTGAACGACTTGCTCGTGACGCCATTCAATCACATAAAAAAAAAAAAAAAAAAAAAAAAACTTAAAATAAATAATGCAGGCAGCGGCGAAGGCACGTATATGTAGGCTGTATGTGTGCGTGAGTGACGCACACGAAGATAGCTACCGCCGGTCCTCCAGTCGCGAAGCCAACGCCGCTCGGTACGCGGCTACGTACCCTCTTACAAAAACGTGCCTTCAAAGCACCTTCCAGTTCCAAACCAAAATCCCATCGTTTTCTTCTTTTTCCTCGAGAACCTGCGCCTGTACTTTACAGTCAATATAGCCATGCAAAAATAAAATAACAAACATCGTGGTGAATTGAAATAAGAGATTACAGAGAAAAAAACAATTAAATACATGCAAATTCATTAATTAATTAATAAAGATGTTAACAATGTCAGATGAAAAATGTCATATAATTAATGTAGGGATTCAATAAAATTTTAAAAAGAATATGAAAGGGAATAAGTATGATGAATGAGTTAACGCCATAAGAGGTCTAGTCAAAAATTAGTGCAATAGTCAATTGAATATTTAAAAATGTATGTCCATGAAATAAGCAGTTACATTATATTGCATTGATTAAAACTTGTCATTCAAAAAGTCTTCTACGGAATAATAGCATTTAATCAATTAATAATGTTTTCAATGTCCTTTTAAATAGTACCGCATTCATATCTTTTATATATTTAGGTGTTTTGTTATATATAACAGGAGCCATGCATAAAACACTTTTATGCATCAGTGTTGTCTTGGCGCGGTGTAAGCGGAGTTCATTGCGGCGCCTATTCCGCTTCACACCATCTGATAACCATGGGAATAGGCCATGGCTACCTCTTACAAATAGAGCTACTTCAAAAATGTAGAGCGACGGAAGTGGTAGTATTCTATATTTGCTAAAGTATACGCTAAAGTATACGCCGTACCACGCTATATATCAGATTGAGGACTGACGCTCTCACAGCCCTATTTCTAATAGAACAATTTTACTACTCCTATTATAGTCCCGCATAATCATAATTGATATATACCATTTTAAAAACCTTGACTTCAGTTCTTTAGGTAGATTAATATTTTCGAAAACATCCTAGATCGTTTACTGCATTATAGCGTACTGACACCTTACTCTCAGGTGACGAGCACGATTCGTAAATAATCGGTTGCAAAATGAGCCGCCAACTAGGCTTTAACCGGGGCGCCTTCCCCCCGTCCCGCTCAACCAGGCAGTGCCGGCCCCGGTTAGCTCGCTCGACCGCGAAGCACGATAGCGAAAAATCATAGCGCTGCGAAAACGGGCCGGCGCTAAATCAGTCGGGCCGAGTGCCCCGCCACCGTGGAAAGGTCCAGATAAACGAAAACAATTCCTCGGTAAAATTTATTTGACCCCCTAATTACATTAACGCGCCCCCAACGCTGGTGGTGCACTCGCCTAGCCCAGTGTCGGCCGTTAGGGAAGTGAAAATACCGTACAGTCACACTCACGCAATTTCGAGAAGAACTAAAAATACTTTCTAAATTAATTTGTTATAAATGTGGACTAACCACCAAATTCTGTACCCCTATTGGTTGAGACAGCCGATGATCAACATGCAACCAATGAGCGTTCAGTATTTGGTGTGTTAAGTTGACACGCTTTTGACTAAGTTGCGAGATAACAGGGTTATTTCAATAATATTACCTTCTACACACACTGGTAGAGTCTTATACTAGACTTCATTAAGTAGGTACTTAAGTATTAACCTAGCAAGCAACTCACAACACAGCCAAATACTAGTTTCGTAGTGAGCGTTCACTATAAAGTAGTGTAGTGTAGTAGTAGTTGTACATACTTCTCATTTTTTTTTGACATCGGACTTAACTAGCATTTGACCACGCTCTCACCTGATGGGAAGTGACGATGCAATCGAAGGTGTAGCATGCTAGCTAAGTAAGTACCTATTCACTCCTCTCTGGAACACGCCCGGGTCATATTTTCCGGAAACACAGACGCTGGCAGCGCATTCCATTCCTTAGCAGACCCGATCTTGCAGCTCACAAGTCGTAGGTTGAAAATTTGTGATTACGTACCACAGGCTTGCACCACGGGGTTGTAGCGGCTTTGGAAACTGACGAGTTAGGATCAAGACAAATCAGGAAGATGACAATTTTGGAAATGGACAATTTAAGAAGTGGACCAAACCGACCAGAGTGGTTTTCTGGAAAAGGAGATCTGGAAGAATATTTCCACTGAACAGCATGTACTGCGGAAAGTATCTCAGTAAGGTAGTTTTTCTATCTTTCACTTTAAATATTTTTCTACAAGCACTCTTCATATTGGTAAATCCCAAAACATCAACCTCCAATTTTGCTTAAATTGATATAAGGATTAGTGTTTTTATTCGTGCTTAGTATTAAATGACTTACCTTTTTTTTATTATTTATAGGCAAAGCATTTGACCACTGTCTCACCTGATGGAAAGCGATGACGCAGTCTACAATGGTGCATACTTGCCTAGAAGATACCGGTTCCCTCTCGACTTGAAGACACTCAGATCATAGTTAGCTGGAAACAAGGACTCCGGCAAGGTGTTCCACTCATTGGCTGTTCGCACTATAAAGTGCATAGCAAAACGCTTAGTGCGTAACCTCTCTATTTCTAGTAACAGTAATCATCCCCCCGGTAATCCCTCAGTCCGTTCCTGCGGTCAACCTTGGCACCACTCAGCCAGCACGAGGCGATTGCAGGCCGACTCGATAGCGATGCCTCCTGATTTATTTATTGCCTACATGGGATGCCGAATTCGAGATTTATTCGTTTCCCGAACAGCGAATAGTAACCCACATAGTAAACAGTGTTGCGGTAAACAGGCGGTTAGGTGACACGTACGATATTTCACGTGGAACATTGATACTATTGTCCTGGCACATTGATACTATTTTCTTGTTTCGTGCATTGTGCTGTTTGACCAGTATTTCACAGTGAAATAAAAATAATATGCTTAAGAGAGAACTTTTCGTTTCTAATAATTCTACTGTTAGTTTAAACAATAATTTTTTTATTTATTTGGTCGGTATTACTTTAACTTTTAACTTGTTTTATTTTGGAGAATCACGGTTACTAGTTTATGTATTTACTTACATAAATGTTAGGTGTAAATATTACTCCACATCACACATTAACACAATCTCTTACGTATTATGATAGAACTCTCTATTTATTTATATTGATGTATTTTAATTTTAGTAGCAAAGGACAGTTTGGAAGTTATTCAATATGGCATTGTTGTGAGGGCTTCTGCTTCTTTCCCTGTGCTAACGCCAGCAACTTGATATAGTTCGACACAAATCTTTCACTGTAAACCCATCTGTCAGTCAGGCACGAACCTCCGTAGATAGAACGTTTGCCTAAATAATGAGACGGCTTTTCCCAGGTGACCGCCACCGCCGTCATAGTGGACGAACGCATCTATTATTTACCCCCCTCTCCCCCCGCAGCACTGGAATACCTCTCTGGCGACTCTGGGGGAAAGCTCAAGTTTAGTTGGTTATGAATTTTGGAGGAGGATTAACGACATTAGGCCGCAGTGGTGACGGAATGTGTATTTAAAGTCCTTGAACGTAGATTGAAGACTAACAACTAGGTCACAATCGATTTGACAATAATTGTGACTCGTCTGTCAAATCTAAGCGATTCTAACTAGTTCTAGTTTAGAGGCTTCTGCGACGATTTCACTACAATTTCGTGAAATTAGTGTATTTATTTATTAAACGATGGAAATTATTATGACACTAACTGATATGAATACAGTACATCACAGGTACAATAGCTATTTGTTATCCAAAGATGGTTTTTGGCATGAGTAGGTACCTAAACCTAAAGTGACCGATATAGCTCTTAGAGTTAGTAAGTTGAAGTGGCAATGGGCAGGCCATATCGCTCGTAGAACTGACAACCGATGGGGAAGAAAGGTTCTCGAGTGGCGACCACGAACTGGAAGACGCAGCGTAGGCCGGCCCCCCACTCGGTGGACCGACGACCTGGTGAAAGCCGCGGGGAGCCGATGGATGCAGGAGGCGAGCAGCCGCTCAAGGTGGCGTGCTCTGGGGGAGGCCTATGTTCAGCAGTGGACGTCTTCAGGCTGTTAATGATGATGATGAATGATGAGGTACCTACTTGTATTGAACGTTGCGAGCGTAGCGAAGGTTTCAAAGGTACGATACGGAGAACAACTTTGCTGCCGAGGGAAACTCACATACAACTTTTCACCTCACTACGGTGAGGAAAATGCTAGCTGCAATGCAAGAACATATTAAAGAATACTTTTCATGCCGGAGTCGCCGGTGTCGTGCTGGTCAGTGCGGGTATTCTAAAAAATATGAGGTTACAGACTTGAATAACAATTTTTTTTTTTTAATTTCGACGGAAGCTCTGCAACTGCAGTGCCATATCAAGGTGCCATCCATTCCTCAGTCGAGGAAAGGGAAAGAAAAAAACTGTAATCAGAAGAAATAGAGGTTGGAAAACTAACATGAATTAAATAAAATCCATTATCAGCTCATATTAAGAATTTAACGTTCAGCCTAATAGCTTGCTAATATAATTATAGAAAGCAAGAACGAGCCAAGCTTAGTACTTATTACACTCAATAGACAAAAAATATTAGGTACCAAAGTATATCAAATTCGGTGGAGATGAATAACGACCAGACAAGTTAAAACACGCTCTTGTTGTTGATATCGTTTGGTTTGAGCAGTATACTATAATAATAGAAAGACTTGTGTTTGTGTGTAGGTAATAAACGTAAAATACAGGCTATTTCAATCTAGACTGTGCCCAATATGAACAGGGCTTACCGCAGTCAAGGAGTTTGATTATGGACGTGCTGATCGTTTCAGTTACAAGTTGTTTATGGAAACAATAACAATAAAAGACTGTTGTTTTGGTCAGATTTGTTCGTACTTACGTCTCTAGGCTTTTTGGCAAAGAGAGAAGGTTTTAAAGAAATCACCCATAACAATAAAGACCTTAAAACGCAATTGAGGTGTTTACTTGGAAATGTAATTTCAGGCCCACCACAACAGCAGGTAGGCAACCTGTAGTCGCTAATAAGTTCGTTCCTATTCCAAGCCCTGAGTGCCTATAAGATCGCATTTCCTCGAAGCGAGATTAGCCTGCGTCTACAAAACCAATCTCCTCGAGTTTGAGAGGTTTCAGAAGTTGCTGATTAAACCAGCCCGGATAGGGGAAGGCTAACTAACTATCCGGTAATCTGTGACGGTGCCTCACTCCGCTGTAATTATTACTGAAAGGTACTAATCTGTATTAAAATGAGCCTTCAGTATACAAAGTTATAAAGGTTCCTTTGGCAAATCCCTGATTAATCTATTGCAAGTCCGAATTTACCTACGTTGAAGCGATGTTTTTATTTAAAATCTTTTATGAGTGGATTATGCTGGACCTTTCAAATATTTTATGGAAATCATGTTTTGCTAATGAGAATTGAAATTCGACCGATTGATAATTAAATGTATGTTTTGTTAATGAGAATTAAAATTCAATAGTATGCCGCCGGTGGTTTGGTTAAGTATACTTAAATCCTATACTAATAAATACCCAACTATACCACCCAACTATAATACGGGACTGCACCTATAATAGGGACATATCACATTATCTATGCAACTATTATTCAAACTATCCGACATAACTCTTAGAAATAGCAAGTTAAAATGCCAACGGGCACTCCACATCGGTCGTAGAACTGACAACCGATACGGAAGGAAGGTTCTCGAGTGGCGACCACGAACCGGAAGACGCAGCGCAGGCCAGCCTAGGTGGACCGACGATTTGGTGAAAACCGTGGGAGCCGATCGATGCAGGAGGCGAGCAGCCGCTCGAAATGGCGCTCTCTGGGGGAGGCCTATGTTCAGCAGTGGACGACTGATGATGATGATGACGATGATGATGATGATACAACTATTATACTACTTATAAGGTAACTTACCCAAAGCAATAAAATAACTATACCTATTGAAGTTTCCCGTTCCAAACGTCCGAATAACCAAAAATACATTTAAGAAATTGAGCGAATAAAAACTTGAAGTCGACATTGTTCATACTCGCGAGCGGCACGCTTTACGAGGTTCCTCGTCCTCAGCAAGTTTGGCAATAAAGCCCAGTGTTCACATGGATTTATGCCACGTTTGGAACGGGCTAGTTACTTGCTGGAACCACTGGTTTTTATAAAACCAGCTGTTCCTTCTACTACTGACATGACCTGATTCTGATGCTATTATTTTTGTGCATAATGTAAAGAAAGTTTAATACTTAAACGTTATTTTTATTCAACTAAGAATGAATTGAATTATCAGTATCTTACTCAACGGCGCGGCAGCGCTGTCATTTGACGTGACATTTTTATTTTCACTTTGGTCAAAAGTTGCAAATAATTGTAAAATATATAAAATAGAAGAGAATCTAGTAAACACAGGTCCTATAAAAAAGTATTAAAGTATGTAAATCTGAATGTAATCACTCCATCGTCAAGTGACTAGATCAAGTAAAGTTTCATTCAAGTCACTGGAACGATCTAATCCACAGTTTCCATCTTAACGCTTCTTGTGAGATTCACACTGGAACCCAATTATACTAATAGTTTCTACCTAACGACAGTTTTAGGCAAATTAATAACGCGCGATGATTTACGTTCTCTCACCGAAGAAAACTGCTGAATTCTTGATCGCAGCTCGTAATTGATGGGAGTTTAATAAGAGATTAACTTTGGTAACAGCATGTTGCAAATTGTTTTTTTATGTTAGTATTGAAAGGCGATACCCACTTATGGGAAAATTAAGCCATTCGTGTGCGTGGCATAACTATTCGCACACAGGGCTTCGTAAAATTTTAGGAGCAGCTTAATATTCAATATTATCATATGCCTATACTTATTTGGTAGCTATACCTACTAATGTTTATTTAATCAATCAATTTTTGTGATACCTACTGTAATAATCTATTTCATAAATGTATGATAACCTAATACAAAAACAATCAATAATATAATATTTTTCTTAAAATCTGATACAACGATAATCTACAGACAGAACAACCTACGCGTAACGCCGTAGCATCGTACATCGTAGCAAACTGCCGGGAAAACTACGTTGTTTTGTAGATTTACGAAAAGCGCCATCTATGAACAACAATCAGCGACGCTAAGCCCATCACTCAAGAATTTTTGTGTGTATTATCATCGCTGATCAAAAATTTTGGAAAGCTACTTACAAGGTCCACTACTGGTTTCACGCAAGGCTATTTTGTACTATTGGGTTGGAAACCAACAGATGGCACCACATTATAATTAATTTGCAGTTCTAGGTATTTGTTTTGCAGGTAACATCTTACAAAATTCTACTACATTTCACATACGTAGGATTAATAGTAAAAACATAAAATGTAAATAGGTACTAATAAAAATTTATTTGTATCTCCGATTTTTGTTTTATAGATAAATACACAAGCCTTTCAAGTCTTCTAGAATCTTCTGCAGAACCAAACAACAAATTATAATATGTGAAGCATTACTTGAGTGTAGACAAGATCACAAACTCGCTAGCGTCTCTGAAGGTTTGCAGATTGTATCTGAAATAAACAATTGACGTCAGGAAATTTTCAGATAATATTAAATAAGTATAATAGCTACCTAGACCGTACGCATAGGTATTTACTAAAATTTAGTGCGAAAGGCACTTATCTATTTTACATGATTCAAATCAACCAACGTGAATTCCACAGTATTTCAGATATTTTATACATAGATTTTTTAGTTATCAGTAATTTTACTAGGTGCACCTCACGGTTTTGGCTGAGTGGTTTAACCACCGATCCTATAAAAAAAAATTAACACTATCCCATAACACATACTTTTCTAGGATAAAAAGTAGGTATCTACGTACCTACCTATATGCTTGTTAGTATCTAGAATAATTAAATATTAATATTTTAAGTACCTAATATCATCTTGACTTGTAAAAGTGCTGAACATAGCCTATTTGCAATAAACATTTTGACTTGACTTTTGACTTTTTTTGTCTTATGTTGGGTATACTCCAGGAGCTAAAATGTCTACACAGGTTGGTCTGTACGTGCACTTACAAATATGACGCAAAGCCCAACGACAGCTGCCTTATAGCGCAGTTCCAGGTCTCGCGGAAAGCCAGCCTCGAGGAGGTGCGAGTCTGAGAAATACTCGTCCGCCACCCCGCTCCACTTCTTCGTTACCACGCCGACCGACTCGCCTTGCATGTCTTCGATCTGGAATGTTACGTGTTTATGATAAACATTCCCCACTCCCCAGTTTGATAGATAAGCAGTTTATCTATCAGACTGGGGAGTGGGGAGCGAGTCGCATTTTTTTGGCGACTTCAAAAAAAAGGTTCTCAATTCAAATTAGTAGGTAAGTATTTTATTATGTTTGCCTCAAAACTAAATCACGGGTCAATGTGGAAACTGATTTGGAAAATTCTTTTTCTCAAACATGCTTGGAAATTTGAGTATTATTTTGACAACCTTCTTCGAGATAAATCGAAATTGCTGTACTGGCGAGCAGCGGCCGGCAAAAGTTGTATGAAAATCCATATCTGTCGTGATTTAGCGGCCAAATAAATTACATACAAAACTCATATCATAATTATCTGTCGTATAATTTAAAAATGGAACTAGCTTTTACTCCGAAACATGGCAACCAAGGAGGTAACTTATCAAAGGTTTTATTTCATTTTCGAACTGGCTTGCAAATAGAAAGCTGTTAATTGGAAAAAAATAACACTTTATAGTGGGAAAAAATATTTTCAAATAAAAAAAAATAGTTTTGATTTCCGCGCATTATTTGAGAAAAGTACTATACAAGCCTGGGCCACAACTAGACGTTGATGGACTAACCTTACCTATGTGTGGCTCGGCTTTGCCTCGGCCCACATTTACACGTTCGTCCATCAATGCCTCTGTTGCTGGCCGCTGCAGTAATGTAGGTACTATTGTCATGGTTTAGCGGCCAAATAAATTACATAGTAAACTCATATCTGTCGTGTAATTTAAATATGGAATGATCTTTTACTCCGAAACATGGCAACCAAGGAGGTAACTAATCAGAGGTTTAATTTACATTTCGAACTGGCGTGAAATCAAATTATCTGGAAAAAGGCGGATGCAGCCGCGTTTTAGTTTATTATTTAAAAGGATATTATAATGTACGATAAGTGCATTTGACAACATGACGACGCGGCCGAGGACAGAGTATTACTCAGATTACATAGGTATTTGAAAAAACAAAGACGCTGGTATAAGCTGTTTCAGTCTTTCCGATTGTTTGTAAATCGAGCTGCTGAACCACGTACCTAACCCGTCCGTCGTACAAGACACGAGAAGTAAGGAATATACCTACTAACAACCACTCCAGACATCGAGAAAGAGAGAAAAATATGGTTAAAAGTATGAATAGATGGAAAAAAATCTTACTTACATGCAAAATAAATTCCCTCCGGTTCATCCCTGGACCCTTGATCTTTAGCACTTTCTTGCCATCCTGATCGCTGATGATGTATTTAGGCGACCAAGCGAACCCAGTGGAACGTATCTTGGCCACGTACTGGCCTTCTATATCCACTTCCAAGCGAGGTTCGAACATCGAGTCTACATGCCGATAGGTAATCGCCTGTAAATGGATATTAAGGCTGCTATATACGCGGATCCACTACCTCGCTCGCGCATGGCTACATATTTGAAGATATAAAATAATTGAGTTTAATTACGAAAAATCTGGCTAAACTATGTTCTCATGAATAACATTACATATATATTTAACACAAATATCATATTAATCCATGCACGTTTTCATAAATGCAACGGTATCAAAGTTTTTGTTCAATTGTAACCATTTTTGTGTAAGAAAACTTGTTTGGATTAATATGATATTTTTGTTGAACATTTTTAATGTTATTCAGGAGAATATAGTTTACAGATTCATTTGTAAAGGAAAAATTTGAATCACGAGCGGGACTTGAACCCGCATCCATCCGTTCCTAAAGCCGGGACATGCTTTACTTAAGCTACCGTGACAAGTGGTCTCATGTCCGAATTTATCCTTCACCTTTTACAACCAACTTACGGGGTTGGCAGCGCCATCTATTGAGAAACGGTAGCTTAAGTAAAGCATGTCCCGGCTTTAGGGACGGATGGATGCGGGTTCAAGTCCCGCTCGTGATTCAAATTTCTCCTTTACAAATTAATCTGTAGATTACGCTGAGCAGGCGATACTGCTATAAAAATCATAAATATTGAATATAGTTTAGCCAGATTTTGCGGTAAGTTCAGTTATTTAATATCTTCAAAAATGTCGCAATGCGCAAGCGAGATAGTGGATCTGCGTATACAGCAGCCTTAAGTTGCAACAGGCTAGCGCGGCCTGACGCATGGCGCGTGAAGCAATCTACCAGGCTGCTGCTGCTGGATCACATCATCGCACAGCGCGCACTAGTACCTATCTGCAACCTTGAATATAATTTATGAACGAAGCAAAGGAGATCAGTCATCTCAATAATGTTTTAACACCATATTTTCCTGAAAGTACTTACTTGATATATAGCGAAAATCATTTTATCATGAAAATAATTTGTGGTAAGTACCTACTTATTAGTAATATTGACTACAATTTGGTGAATCAAAATATACCTACTTACCTAAACCAGACTTCAGCGAAAATATAATGAACAAACGTTCACATGCTATAAATTGGAAATTTTTATTCGTGTAATGGACACTGCAAAATTAACAATCCACAAAATGAACAGAGTGTGATTCATACGTAATGGCGGCTATGAAGTGTATTGCAAGCCCCTGCGCACACCTGCACGCGCCGTTTACCTCATTTCGCGCACATTCATTTTTGCTACTGCGCAGCGTTTCCGCCGACTTCATAGCTGCCATTACGTTTGAATCACACTCTACATATAGGTAAAGTTTTGCGAGCGTTAAAGATTAAATTTTTATGATGTGAGCCTTCTTAAGCCTGGAGATGTTTACCAGCCGGCCATCTGCATCGACGAGGTGTAGCTGGAGGCTACTGCCGCAGCAGGCCGGTACCAGCTGCCTCTTGAGAGCGAACACCATCTCTCCATGCTGCGTGGTGACGTTTTTCTGGACGTTCACGCGTTCCAGGCTGTTCAGCCAGTCTAAGCCTAAGACATAAAAAGGATAAGTATAATTTAACGAGAGGCATCTTGAGGCTTGAACTAAAGTGACCGATATAGCTCTTAGAGTTAGCAAGTTGAAATGGCAATGGGCAGGCCTCATCACTCGTAGAACTGACAACCGATGGAGAAGAAAGGTTCTCGAGTGGCGACCATGAACCGGAAGACGCAGCGTAGGCCACCTCACCAGGTGAACCGACGATCTGATGAAAGCCATGGGGAGCCGATGGATGCAGAAGGCGAGCAGCCGTTCAAAGTGGCGCTCTCTGGGGAGGCCTATGTTTACCAGTGGACGCCTTCCAGCTGATGGCGGGTGTAAACAATACTCTCTTCACCCCCTATTGCTACACACAATGTTTCAGAATAATATCTAAGAGGTACTTGCCGGATAATTTTTGATCGTTGAAGAACCACGTGACTTGAGTATAGGTTCTTTCACCACAGGTCACGTCGTGGTGTCTTAGCTAGGACCACAGAATAAATAATACTACTTACCTACTAAAGTATTTTTATTAGGTCTACCATTTTCTAAAGGCTAAAGGTACTTACTTAAAAAGGAAATAAAAAGAAATCAATTTTTTTTAACTTACCAATTGGATTTATTACGACAAGAACGGGAGGAGGAGAATACGGAGGCGGTGGTTCAGGAGGATTATTCTCAAATGCTTTGTTTTCTCTCTCCATGTCTACGGAACTCGTTCAGAACCCTTGAAGCTATTTATTTGTATTACCTATTAAATTACGCTAAAAGTATGCCTAGAAATAATTTAATGTTTTTAAATAAAAGAGCTCGCACTTTATTTGTTTCTCATTTCGATATCACTTACAAAAGAGGAACGGAAAGGAGAACAATTATTGCCTACTTATTTTGTTTCATCAAAAAGCGCATGAATTTTAATATCAGCACAGATAAAGTATTCAAAATATCAATTAAGTTAATAATAGCCACATTCACTTCACTGCATTCTATTATCGACTGTCAACAACTAATGACAAGATTAATATATCCTGGAATACTTAGATAAAGTTCTTATCTACAGAAATATTACATATCATATCAATGAGTAGATACCTAGTGAATTCTGTGCCTATTATAGCTATAGTACCTCAATAGGTATAGTACCTCAAAGTCGCGCAGCGAGCTATGGAGCGAGCTATGCTCGGTGTTTCCCTGCGAGATAAGCTCCGGAACGAGGAGATCCGCAGGAGAACTAAAGTGACCGATATAGCTCTTAGAGTTAGTAAGTTGAAGTGGCAATGGGCAGGCCACATCGCTCGTAGAACTGACAACCGATGGGGAATAAAGGTTCTCGAGTGGCGACCACGAACCGGAAGACGCAGCGTAGGCTGGCCCCCCACTCGGTGGACCGACGACCTGGTGAAAGCCGCGGGGAGCCGATGGATGCAGGAGGCGAGCAGCCGCTCAAGGTGGCGTGCTCTGGGGGAGGCCTATGTTCAGCAGTGGACGTCTTCAGGCTGTTAATGATTATGATGATGACCTCAATAGGTACGCCACATCAATATGCGTATAGTCACAGATTAGAGAAAAAAAAGGAATGTTTTCTTTTTTCCTATATTTTGGCTCCACACATAGTGTATTTAGCCAGTGTCAAGTATTGTAATTTTTCATCGAGTTATGGAATATTTCACGTGTAAAGTCAAGTCTTCAAGTCTTAGTCACAGTCCAGTGAGTCCAGTCTAAGTCAGGTAATCATAGTCCAGTCTAAGTCATACCCTAGTAAAGTGGTGGCGACTTTACTAGAAGCTTCTATGGAATTTTGGAAGCAACACGAAAAACCACGTTTCACTACATTATATCACTTGCCCACACTCATGCTCGTAATTCAGCACTTAATGCGTAAAACACCACCAATTTTAACCATTAACACTGGAAAAAGCACAAGTTTAGAAAAATAATACAATGAAACGACGTGAACTTTTTCGAGTTCCCGCCAAAACTCCCAAAAAGAATGTTTATGATGTTATACTATTAATGCTGCTGTATACGCAGATGCACTATCTCGCTCGCGCATTGCGACATTTTTGAAGATATTAAATAAGTGAATTTACTCACGCAAAATCTGTGTAAGCTATATTTTCATACCAATATTATAAAGAGGAAAAATTTGATTGTTTGTTTTTTTGTTTGCATTGAATAGGCTCCAAAACTACTGAACCGATTTGAAAAATTCTTTCACTGTTGGGAAGCTACACTATCCGCGGGTGATATAGGCTATATTATATTTTCAAAAAAATTAGGGATCCTTACTAAAACTCCAATAATGTGACCCAAAGTGTAAAAAAGTTACCTAAAATAGCACATATCGCGTGCGCTGCGAAAACTGTTATACCCATGCGAAGCCGGGGCGGACCGCTAGTCAGGAATCAAATTACAAATTTAATAGAAATCATATTAATCAAATTTTTCATACATGATAAGTTTTCATACATAAAAACGGTTACGAATGAAAAAAAATTTGTTACCATTGTACTTATAATCTTTTGTTTGGAGTAATATGATATTTTTGTTAAACTTTTGTAATGTTATTCATGAGTATATAGTTTTGCCAGATTTTGCGTAAGTAAATTAATTTTTTTAATATCTTCAAAAATGTCGCGATACGCGAGCGAGACAGTGGATCTGCGTATACAGCAGCCTTAATTACGTATTCTATGGTTTTAGGTTCTCTATTGCTTCTTTCACCATCCGACTATATTTAGATAGGGGGGGGGTACAATAGGGGTGGGTTTTTTGATCCGTAGTTAAGGTAAGAAATGGTTAAAAATGCTAATAAATTCTAACCAATGGTCAAAACTTGTTAGTGTATTTAATAACCATTGGTTAAGTGATTTTAGATATAAATAATAAAGGTATTTCAAAAAATAAAAGATTAAGAATAATATTAAGTAAATAAATTTGTAAATTCTCGCGCGGAGAAAATTGAAAAAAAGCAGCGTATTTGAAAAAAAGATATATGCAGAATAAAAACGATAAAATAAAGGTAATGAGTAACAAATGGTGCGGACTTCATGTCAGGGTCTAACAATAAGGAGGTTTAGTCCATAGGTCGCCATGGCGGAATTGGCGGAGTCGGACATACCTGCGGGCCCGTGCCCTGCGGGATCCATGAGGATTCCTCCCCACCCTCGGTAGAAAAAAAAAACATTGGTTATTTTAACTATCGATCAAAAAACTCGCCCTTAGTTAATCCTCAAAATATGATCAGGGTTTTCATTAAATACTATATCTTGATGCACCTTGCACCTCTGTTCCTGTATTTATATTTTTAGAGAAAAAAAAGGATGTATTGTGCATTTTTCCCTGCCAGCTACCCGTGCCATCCCAGCTCCTAGAAGTAACGGAATGTGGCTATAAGTTGTTTGCACAGCTGCTCCAGTGGCACTGATTTAATGCTTCTGAGGCAGAAAGTTGTGTCTTTTCAGCATTCCTGATGTATATCTGGCTTCCTCTGTGGCTGTGGGTGTAGACCTCAGCACGTGTTCCACACCTGACTCTCTTTCCGTTTGGTTGGACTACGTAGGTAACTACAAGTTATAGAGAGAACGATGCCAATTGAGGCACTCCATGACCGTCCAGGTCTTAGCTGAGAGAGTTGATCCAGATTCATCTGGTTTACATCTTCATAGTATTTTTTGACGTCATTTTAAAACCTGACAGACTGCTTCTAAATTAGATAATTGGAAACCTATTTCAGCAACTTATTTCTCGTAGTACAGGAAGTCCTGAAACGAAAAAAAACTAAATTAATTTAATTAAGTAAGTTTTAATTTTAATTTAATTTAATTTAATTTTAATTTATCGAGTTTTAAAGTGTTTGTATAGTAAGGCCACTATGTCAGTCCGACTACAGGACCAGAGCACGGAACAAATCCCATTGCAAAGAGGCCTGAGACAGGGAGACGTTATTTCTCCGAAACTGTTTACTAACGCATTGGATGATGTTTTCAAGCTCTTGGAGTGGAAAAGATCTGGCATCAACATAAATGGCGAGTACATCACTAACCTTCGTTTTGCCGATGATATAGTCATAATGGCGGAGTCGCTCGAGGACCTTAGCACCATGCTCAACGACCTTAGTAAAGTCTCCCAACAAGTTGGTCTTAAGATGAATATGGATAAGACGAAAAACATGTCTAATGCCCATGTTCCACCTATACCGGTAATTGTTGGGAACGATACTCTCGAAGTTGTAGACAAATATGTCTACCTAGGGCAGATTATCCAGTTAGGTATATCCAACTTCGACAAAAAGGTCGCACGAAGAATCCAACTCGGGTGGGCAGCGTTCGGGAAGCTTCGTCCTATCTTTTCGTCTAAAATACCGCAAAGCCTGAAAACGAAAGTTTTCAACCAATGTGTGTTGCCAGTGATGACTTATGGAACTGAGACGTGGTCTCTTACTGTTGGCCTTATGAGTAAGCTCAAAGTCGCGCAGCGAGCTATGGAGAGAGCTATGCTCGGGGTTTCCTTGCGAGATAAGATCCGAAATGAGGAGATCCGCAAGATAACTAAAGTCACCGATATAGCTTTGAGAATCAGCAAGTTGAAGTGGCAGTGGGCGGGCCACATCGCTCGTAGAACTGACAACCGATGAGCAAGAAAGGTTCTCGAGTGGCGACTATGAACCGGAAGACGCAGCGTAAGCCGGCCCCCCACTCGGTGGACCGACGACCTGGTCAGAACTGCGGGGAGCCGATGGGTGCAGGAGGCAAGCAGCCGCTCTTTGGGGGAGGTCTATGTTCAGCAGTGGACGTCTTCAGGCTGATGATGATGATGATGATCATGAAGTAAGTTTTAATGTAATTTTTTTTTTTACTAGGTGGTAGGACTTTTCTGCAAAGTTCGTCTAGGTAGATACCACCGCTTTGCCAGTTATTCTGTCGCCAAGCAGTAATGTGCAAGCACTACTGTGTTCCGGTTTAATTGAAGGGACACTTTAGCTAGTGAAATTACTGGGCAAATGAGACTTTATGATCTGATCTCGCAGTCTAGAAATATTACTAGACTGTGCTTGTGATGTCTCAGGATGACGTGGGCGGCCGTGACACTTAACACCATGTGAATGACTAGCTAGTCATGTCATACGTTTACATAAAAAAATATCAACTACACAAAAAACCCCTTTATAGTTCTCCTTCACAAAAAACAAAATTGGTTCATCCAATTGGTTCAGTAATATGCCTACCTATATAACAAAGCAATAAATTGATGAATTTGGAACATTTCCAATTTCCCTACTTTTCGGGAAAATTACATTTACTTGCAACTATTTTCGTTTGTCAGAGAGCGTACTGGAGTGCCGCTTACGCGTGCATTGACAATGTTTCGGCGTTAACTGTGAACGAAATTTTCCGTTTGGGGAAACTTACATAAGCTAAAGTATACATAATATAATTATATACTAACTATCAGCAGACAGGTCCCAATGACAGCGGCCTTGTAATTCATATCAAGGTCGATGGGGAACTCGATCTCAAAGTCAGTGGACTCCGTGAACACTTCCCGCATCAAGCCTGACCACCTCTTCCGGATGAAACCAATTTCCTTCTTGTCTGATGTCTGTAGCTGAAACACACAACAAGAACATTACTTATTTTATGGCCTTAAAGTGAATTTATTGCCGGTATAATTATTTACACAATAGTCTCGAGGTGACAAGTTTGTACTTTTCGCTAAAATGCGCCTACTTTATGTTTTATAATATAATTATGTAGTGCTCATTGCAACGGTCTATTGTTATTTCCTGATAAATAAAGTTAGGCAATGTTTGCTATGGTCGACATATTATGCATGGGTGACATTTAAAAAAATATTTATGACTGAGCACTACAGTGCTTTGGAGGGGACATTCTTGACCTAAACCTAAACCAAGAACTAACTTTCTTGAACGTTTGACGCACGCGCCTTTCACGCGTTGTGTTGTCTTTAGATGCACCAGTCAGTGTTGTCACCCCGAAAAAACAATACACCCAACTTAATTTCGAAAAATAGAAATCCATTAATAAATCAAACGACATTCCTTACTTTGAAGTTGCATTGGGGTTCGACCGATATGGGTCCCTTGACCCGCAGTACCGGCTGGTCGTGTGCGTCGTTGATGTGCAGCACTGGTTTCATCATGGTACACTGCTGGCGCACCACGCTCACCAGCCGCCCACACACTGACACCTCCAGCTTGCTAACGCCGAAGGTATATGGACGCCGGAGGCTGATCACCTGTCGTAAACAACCTTTTATTTATAGAAATCTTACTGTTACCTCGATAAGGATATGATATACTAGCGGCTGGTATATCAATATGCCATAAGCCATGGTAAAAGTTTTTATAAAATTATTTGAAAACAATACCCAATGTAAAATAAAACAAAAATAACAAATTTAACTTTTTTTTTAATGCAAATGATTGACGTGTCGAGCTAGTCGTTCACCTGATGTTAAGCGTCACGGCTGCCCATAACAGATTGCAGTATCACTCGAACAGTTTTGCGTGACACTGCACTGCGCACTGTGCACCTGAGACTTCACACAGTTATAGTATTAATAATAAGATTACTAGGCTGTGTGATCAAATCATAAAGTCTCATTTGCCCAGTAATTTCACTAGCTACAATGCCCTTCAAACCGGAACACAGTAGTGCTTGCACACTACTGCTTGGCGGCAGAATAACTGGCAAAGCGGTGGTACCTACCTAGACGAACTTTGCAGAAAAGTCCTGCCACCTAGTAAATAAAATTTAGAACCAGTAACAGTTTAGTAGTAATAACAATTAATAATAAGTAACAATTAAGACATTTTGTAATTTAGCTAATTAAAGTTCCATAAAGCGTACATGAAAAGCAAAACATGATATACCAGCAAGATGGGCGCCCTGCTCATTTTGGTGTGAATGGGGGTCACATTAAATCCCTAGTTTACGACGTCTCGCCTGAGCCATCCGCGGATAAAACTCAAAAAAATATTATAAACGCAGCAAATGCGATGCGCAATAATTTAACTACTTCGATAGTTAACTCACAACTCAGAAATAAATGCGACTTTGCGCACGCAATAGGGGAAGTCACTTCGAGCAAGAACTTTGATTAGGCTAAATTACAAAATGTCTTAATTGTTACCTATTATTAATTATTATTACTACTAAACTGTTACTGGTTCTAAATTTTATTTTAATTTTGTCATTTTTGTTTTATTTACACTGGGTATTGTTTTTATTTAATTTTATGGAAATTCTTAAAGAACGGCCTCGTATACGAATTTCCGACTGCTTCCTTTTGTTCACTTTCTTTGATATAAGTTCCTAGTTGTTATGTATTTTTGGAAAGCTAATAAAACGGTTATGTTTTTAAAATAATCTGCAAGCCAAGTTTTATAACGTTTTTTTTTTGTTTTTAAGGCATTTTAGTGAAAAAAAAACTCAAACAAATATTAAAATCATATCGTATTTCATCCCACAATTTTAAATTTGGAACGATAATTGTTGTTTTAATATTGATAAATAACCAGTATTTAATCGTTTTTTATAAATCAGAAGAAAAAATGAGATTTAAATTAATGCTTTTTATAAAATAAATTATTGAAGTTGCATTTTTGACTTATTTTAAAAAAGCTAAAAAACATGATAACTCAAAAATGGTTCACTTTTGCATAATACATATAGGTGTTAAAATTATCGCAAATAGTCACCCCTATCACCTCCTAACGGGAATACGTCGAATTACCAATAACCCTGTGTAATCATTGGTAGCAGCATGGTCCAAACCAAGGAATTCTTACAGACCGCGCTGCTGCCGCGTGTAATCGGAGAGCGGTAGATACGAGTAGTCTGGTTTTGATACGGTTAATGAAGTTTCATATCATAATGGCATTAAAATGGGTACTAAGAACATCTGGCGTCGTGATGTGTCCCTATGATAACGAAATACGGTAGGTTGAGGCCACAAGCTATACTTTTATTAGCAACGAGTAGAATCGATTGGTTGACGCAATCTACTTTCTATTTGCTCCTGGTCTAGCAAAGATCCCTTTCTATCAGTGTTAACGCCAAATGATAACCCCAAAATGCATGGGAATGACATTACGTGTAAATGTCGCTTTTCCGCAGGGAATGTAATTCCCACACATTTTGGAGTTATCGTTTGGCGTTAACGCTAATGGAAAGCGATCTTTGCAAGACCCCTGCTACTGCTATTTTCCTACCCTGCTACTGCTAGTTACCTATCTCTGAAATATCTACAACAGAACAAGTTTCAACATAATCTCGAATAGGCAGTTCATTACTATATCAAGTTAATGTTTACTCTGGGTAAAGTCCAATTAAGTACAGGTATATACCCACCTACATCGATATTCTAATAGGCATACTGGCACCTATGTGTGCTGACCTCGTGACCTTCGCCATTGCCCCATGGTGTGAGTTTATGGGTGGGCTATTTTAGAACCCACATTAACTAGTTTAATTAGCTGATGCTCGTCACGGTTTCGTCGCGCGTTACGTTACACCTGATGCGACTTGGATGGGGTTTGGATTTGGATAATATAATAGTATAATCTATACTTATAATCATTAATTTTGTTAATACTAATTAGAAATTACTAATACTTACTTAAGTACGGCACTGTAAAAGGACACGACATTTATGATGTCCACTAATATTTTTCACGTTGTCTCATTTCACTGCACTTTCAACAAAGTGGTGGGAGTGAGGAAATAACATGTGTACAAAGCTCAAATCAGAATCGCTTTTGCAAAGAATGTTTCATTTTTATGGTTCCGTAATAGTAAAATACAAAATGAAATTGAAATTGAAAAAAATTGAAATTTGTTTTTTTTATTGGATTTTTTTTAAATAAAGGAACCCTTATAGGTAAGATCACTTTGTTGTCCGTCTGTTTGTCTTTCTATCTGTCGATACCATTACGTATTTTAGGAATAACGGACAGAATTAACCTGAAATTGATATCTATGATCAATTAATTCAAATACGGCTATCATCATCATCAACAACATCTTGAAGTCGTTCACTTTCAAAGACCTTTTGTCTTCTTGCCAAATTCTAATAAACTTTACAACTTGTCCACAGAGCCAAGCAATTACTAAGAAGATTTAAGCACGGATGTACAGACTACTTATATGTACATCCGTGGGTTTAAGACGTAATCCTCATTGCATCATTTTTGCTCTAAGCTGTGGTTGTTCCAAAGAGAATATCACCGCTTAATTTGTTCATTGAAAAACCCACACAGACCTTAAATATTTTAACTATAAATACTCATTTCCATGAAAGAAGAAGAAGAAATCCAAAACCGAACGTTACGCGGCCATGTTGTTAATTCGAGTATCTTACCATAATGTATATACTTACCTATATCTAAGTACCCTTTTAAATTATTTTTCATAAAATATTTCGTATCATTCATCATCAATAACCGGAAACGTCCACTGCTGAACACAGGCCTCCTCCATAAAACGACAGTTTGGACGTTTATCATAGGGGGGGAATTTGCCATAATCATCACGCTTGGCAGCCGGCTTAGTGATCGCAGAGGGTTCTAATCTAATGCACCGAGGAGAATGCTGCTACGCATTCTATGATATAATATTATAACAATATTTATAATATTTTCCAGTTTCTATACATGCATGATAATATCATGCATAATTATTTGGTTGATAAGATAAGATAGATTGATAAGGCCTATTAATGCCATTAATAAATAATGGCCTATTAATGCCATTATTTATTAAATTAACCATTATTTATTCATTATTTATTTTACGAATAAAAAAAAATTACGTTTATATCTCACACACAGCTTGTCTTATTCAATTTCAACATCGGCCCATCTTTGTTGAAAGACCCCTTATATTTACGGCACGCGCACTTTCACCAATAGTAAATTCCATGGTGTTTGCACAGACTAACGCTGTATGAGAAAATTGTAGAGGGAGAATTGTTCTTCTCTTTGGTATATAATACTAAAAATCTGATAAGAAAAAATCTTATATGAAAAGACTGGAACATAAACTTGAGCGTGACTTTGACAGATTTTGACGGTGCCTTGACACATAACTCGTCATCACATGTTTTTTTTGTACTAAGACATTATAGACTGTGAATATAGAGTATTGAGCCGTAAAATACTGAAGAAAAATATAGATACCTGTTCTTTCCTGGCGGTTTTATTATTTTTTTGGGGAATTTTTCAAAAACCGCCTTTTTTTCGGCAAATATTTTTTTTCTATGAAGTATTGCAATAAATCGATTGAGTATGAAAAATAACTTAAAATTAAAAATAAAACACAGATATATCATTTTTATTCATAATTCATCAAAAAATAGCAACATTCTACAATATTTGAATATAAACCATTTTATTTCACCGCCGCGAAAAAAATAGTCCGCGGCGCGGCCGCCATGCGGACAAATCTTTTCGCGTGTGAGCCGGGGGGTTTTGAATATTCAAATCGGTTAATAATACTCCTACGAGCGCCACTTTGAGCAGCTGCTCGCCTCTTGCATGCATCGGTTCCCCGCGGTTTTGACTAGATCGTCGGTCCACCTAGTACCTAGCCGGCTACACTGCGTCTTCCGGTTCGCGGTCTCCACTTGAGAACCTTTCTTCCCCCTCGGTTGGCAGTTACCGGTTGTAATTATCTATTACCTTGGCTTGCATAAAAAAATCAGATACCTGCTGCTGGTTAGCATCGTACAAGTCGATATAGAACTTTCTATCATCGCCGTCCAGCCAGACATGCAGCGCTGAGGCGTCCTCCTTCGCATTGAAGAGCAGCTCCCCCGCACCGGTGGTCACCACGTACTTGTTCGCGAATACTGTGTCCTTCTGGCTGATAAACACTCTGCTACTACTCGCCAACTTATGGAGGCCTGAAAAGCAATGTTCTTTTTTGCACTTTTATGCTAGCTTTTCCAGTTTTTGTTGATGAAGATCAAAATATAATTATCATTAATATACCCGTAAAGTCGGTACAAACAGAAATCGTAAAATAGGGTCCGTTTCACCCTTTGAGTACGGAACCCTAAAACACATATCACGAAGCACTGTATCTCTATAAAATCTTTCTGCAACACCCGCTGTTTTTTCTCTCTTTAGAATAGGTACCTGAAACCTTCGCCACCACATGATCTGCTATGTCAGCCTCATTGAGTTACCTACTTATATCACTAATAGTAATTGACTAGCGAATACCTACTACTAATACGTAGCGAATTATGTAGTAAGTTTGAAGTTATAAACGAAATTTATAAAAAAAAACAAATGCTTTTTTCTGAAACTTACCTAATGGGTATCCCTGTGGAGCAGCTGCAGCCATCATGGGCAAGGAAATAGCCTTTTTGACTTTGAATTATTTTTTACTTACAAACCTAAACTTCCAAGGTTCTTGTTCAGGTTCTTGTACTAAAATAAAAATCAATGTATAATTTGTTAGTTTATAGAATAAAGGCACATTGCCCATTTTAAAAATGTATGAGGTATTTATATAAATTAATACTAGCCATTATAACTATAAACACCGAGATCCGAGTTGCACTGCATAGTCAACTGTTATCAGTGGCTCTTGACATGAATGACATTATCTAAATTTATATATACTTCTATGGGCAAGCGAATATAACAAAGAATGTTCACACATTTTGATTTTTTATTCTTCATATTCTCTACTAGCAGCGCCCCGCGGTTCCACCCACATTCCTACAGGAACCGTTCCCGTTTTCGGGATAAAAAGTAGCCTATGTTTTAATCTAGGGTCTAAGATACCTCCATACTAAATTTCATCCAAATCCGTCCAGTTGTTACAGCGTGAAAGAGTAACAAACATACACACATACGCACAAACTTTCGCCTTTATAATATTAGTGTGATGTGATTGAAATGGAAAAACTGTGTTGAAAAATAAATTGTAATATGATTCATTATATTATTATTATATCATTATTATAATACATTCCCAAGATACGAAATTTTAAAAGTACGCGGCGCGAGATTCCCCGCCGCATACCTATAACTTGTCTAGACCGGCGCGGAGTTAATTTACATAAAATACTAACCACTAAAACACCATCAGCATGAGGAGAATTTATTTTACAATCGTTATTAAGTTTTTCTTTTCGATTAAAGATTGCAATAATTACGAAGCAAATTTTTAATCGTAGTTACCTTCGTAAATAGTTATGTTTCGAGTTAAAAACAGCGGCTGCGCGTCACACTGCCGGCCGATGCCGCCGCGCCAACCGGTTCACGTACAACTGTGGATCCAGTGCGGATCGGCAAGCCCCAAGTGGTAAGTAGGTATATGCCTAAATGCCTACACAAAATCAATTACATCAGGCGCCGCCAGGACGTCTCATCTGTGTCGCAGTAAGTATCTCATTTTAGGGTTCCGTATCCGACTAAAAAACGGGACTTTTATAGCATCAAGAACAACGTATCTCGTATATATATATACGTCAGTCCAGACTCTTTTTCTCAGAAATGGCAAAATCATCCAAAACTATTATTGGGGTCCTGACTCCTGGGTAGCACCTGTCGTGTAACAGTTGTGGGCAGTAGTGACATAAACGACTAGCGGGACTAGTGTTTACGAAATTCATTTACATCGTAAAAAGGTAGTAAACTGTACCAGGGAATTACGATATGCATATTTGTTGGGCCACTAAGTACCTATACTATGTACCTACTAATTAAATTACTGGTGAAAAAAAATTACTGTCAAAGTATAGAGAAATGATTTATTATGATTTTCTATAAAGAATACACATGAGTCGTAGATGACGCTTCAAGCGCCAATGTCATGCACAGGCTGAACTCGATTGTTCCAACAAAACGTTTCCTTGCGAGGTCTACTGTTCCCAGAATTACTAATTACTACCATCAGCATCATTATCTACCTGCATCACTCACTACCTTACCCTATTATTGTTTTTGGTGCAGGATATAATTTTACTAGTTACTAGTTTAAAGCAACGATTAGTCTATAGTCTGTAACACTGCTAACAAAATGAAGGCTAACTTATAAAATCATAGTTCTGTTCCATTCGGATCACAGATTAATTAATCCTTTGCTAACCTAAAACTCGACGGTAAGATGAGGTAGTGACTTCGCCGTCGACTTTATATCCGAGGACATGAAGTTCTAGAAACAAAAAAAACACAAAATAATAATTAAATATTAATGAGTTATAGCAGCAGAACCCATCGCTTGTTATGCATAATCAACAGGTTAATTTCAATGTAAAAGAAAAATTTTAAACGACTTTGCTGGTACCGTAAGTTAGTTATAACAGGTGTAGAATAAAGGACAAGAGATTGCTTGTCTCAAAAGAATATCTTGGCTTTCCCACTCGTATTAAAATTTATTTATCTTTTTCCCTCTTCCTTCTCTCTTCCTTTAGACTGAGATAAGGCGTAAAATTAATTAACCCGTGCGAAACTGGGGCGGGTCAGCTAGTAGTTAATATTAATCTACCTAAATATGTTACATGTACCTGCATAGACGTACCCATCTGCTGACGAGTCGATAAATGTACCGGCTATTGTCACTTCAGTCTTATGTAAGTTGCAGGTGAAATCGTGATGCATCTTTTAGCTTTCAATAAATAGGTACCACTTACTATCAGTAAACAGGTGCCGATAACAGCGGCCTTGTAGTTCACATCTAGATCCATGGTGAACTCGATCTCATAGTCAGTTGAATTTGAGCATAGTTCACGCAAGCAGCCTGACCGCTTCTTGTTGATGAACCCGATTACCGTTCGGTCCAATTTCAGCAGCTAAAATAAAAGAGAATCTATGTTGTTATTTCTAGTCAGTTAAATAGTCTCCGTCCACTTGGTTCCCCTAACTTGGATCTACTGGGAGATTCAATTGGATTATTTAGCAAGCTATATTTTATTTGCTGTTACCATAAATGTTAACTGTACATATTGTTGTATGCCTACGAAACCCTCGGTGCGCGAGTCTGACTCCCACTTGATTAATCTTATTTGTTTTGCTCGAATATTTTGTCAAGGACCTCCGGCGTCACAATATTATACAGCGTTCTGGGAGTTTCCAGTGAATCCTACGTTCCATTTATGTCCGGACAAACCTAACCTAAGTCTAAGGACTCTAAGCATATATTACCAAATTTAAGTTATATTTTTGATGGTTTAATAAATAAAAAAAATATATGGTAGTTGATTCAATAGGGGTACCACCCATAAAAAGTGTATGATTAAATCAATTACTGACGAAAAATCTTATCTACAAAGGCAGACACCAGTCTGTTTTATAGACAGACTGCAGGTGTCGTCATACTTCGAAGTCGCCTTCGGCCTTGTACATCTTGGCCCTGAGCACCAGCTGGTCTTGCGCATCGTTGATGTGGAGTATGAGAGTCGTGTAGCCACGCTGCTGGCGCACCACGCTCACCAGCTCACCGAGCACTGACACCTTCAGCTTGCTCAGACCGCAGCTGTACGCGCGCCGCCGGAGGTTAACCACCTGAACCACAGTATTAATGTTATTACTTACCAAGTAACAGAGCCTCGCTTCGTTTGTTATTCATTTATTGGGCACAAATTAGAGAAATATCTATAATAATAAGTACAAGAGGGTAAATAAGAACGATTCCATAATCCAACCAATGTATCTACAGGCAGCATGATTAGATTACAAACAGTGGTCGGGAGTCGACACTAATAAAGAAAAAATCGTAGCATCAAAACTTAAACAAATAAAAATCATAGAAAGGGCAAACAATTGGAAACAGCCAACAAATCAAAAAAGCAAATAAAAAACAAATCTATATAGGTATCCTTGTTCCATGATTAAATGCATCACTCATTCTAGCCATTCTATCGGCTATATCGGCGATGAGTGATGCCAGGTTAATAAAATGTATATATTATTTCCTACCTTCTGCTGGTTGGTGTCATACAAGTCAATATTAAACTTTCGATATTCGCCAGTAATGCACATAGCTAGCGCTGCTGTGTTTTCTTTCACATTGAAAAGCACGTGTCCCTCCTCGGTGGTCACCACGAACTTGCTCGCGAACTGAAGGCAATCTTTCCGGCTGACGGACACTTTGCTAAGAGTTGCCAACTTTTGAAGACCTGTAAATAATGTTAGTTTACTAGAGGACCGTCCTGGTGTTTGAAAATGTTATTGCCGTCGCTCTGCTCTCCACACATAGTATGATAGAAACAATAGAGCTCACTAGTGAATTTACCTACATTTTAAGCGTTTCGGGTGCCAACGATTTTCACCCTCTGAACTTAGGAAAAACTGTTGATGTTGGTGTTAATCGTTTGGATAGATTACAATCTATGCTTGTGGGTTATGATTTTTTTGAAAATATATATTTTTCACATCACTAGCTCGGAAAGGTTCTCTTTGTCATTCAGAATCTGGGCGCAAAAACGCATTTTGCTCGCTAGCGTGGAAAGTGTTTTTAAAATTCGAACGTTTCGAAGAGTAAAAACGGTGCCTCCAAGCCTCGATCCCGGTGTCTGTCTGTATATCTGACCTATTAAACGGCTGTAGGTACCTATCTCTTGAATATTGAATTGAATGGGTGGGTAGGTACCATAGGGTACATATGCATTATTACAGCAACTTACCTTTACGTATAATAAATATTACAAAAAGAAGAATTAGGGGAAGATACCTGTATTTTTCAATATTGGGTGCTATTTTATTTCGCCTTATCGCGAACGTACATACAGTACACAATGTATACGGAACCGTCGATACGCGAGTACGACTCGCACTTGGCTGGTTTTTATTTTAATTTTTTAATGTTTATTTTTTGCGCAAACATAAAATATCTATGATGATGATTGCGAATAGGCACAGACAATAGTTATTTGTTATACAAGGCTGCAATGTCGGTTTTTGGCGCGAGTACTTGAATTGAAACCTGAGCAAGCGAAGAATCCTAGGATTGAACCACGAGCGTAGCGAGGGGTTGAAATGAAGAATCCTGAGCGTAGCGAAGGTTTCAAATGTACGAGACGCAGAAAAACTTTGCTGCCGAGTGCAACACACAACTTTTACCCCACTACAGCGAGGACAATGCAAGAAAAACAGCTAAAAGCCTTAGAAAAGATTAGTTTTTCGCTTATTAATTTAGTTCTGGGTGGCAGTAACGCTTAACATCAAGTAAACGACTAGCTCGTCACGTCATTCATTGAAATTTAAAGAAAAAGTGTTTTCCATCCATTTTTCATGCAGTCGCGTTGCTAGATAACGTTTTGGTTGATCTCTTTGGTGCTGGACAGTGCGATTATTGTAAAAATGAGGTTGGCGAACGAGAAAAAGAAGAAGTATAGAAAGTATGTATTGTATTAATCTAGTGTGAATGGTATCTTTTAATAGGTAGTCTGTGGTATTAATGAATTTTCAGTGGACACTGGCAATATCAAGAAGGTTTAATTCGGGCAGATCTGTGGTTAAATCCTCAATTCTTGACGAGAAAATTATTAAATAGAAAGGTTCGAATTTTAAAAACGCTTTCCACGCTAGCGATTAAAATGCGTTTTTGCGCCCAGATTTCGAATGACAAAGAGAATCTTTCCGAGCTAGTGAGGTGAGAACAATATAGTAACAAAAGGAATACCTAGGTGGTAGGTCTAGCACAGGTACCTATATGATTAAGAATTTTTATGTCCTATTTTTTTACTGATCAAAATATTTTTAATCAACAGTGCTCCAATGGCGGACAATTCTCGTCAATACACTTTTATCTCTACAGCTTACCTAATGGGTATTCCACAGAATTCGCCCTATTTACATCGGTTGGGTATTCCCGTGGAGCATCTGAAGCTGGGTGGTGCCTGTATGTCCCCTCCATCGTAGCCAAAATATAGATAACCTTATTTAGCTTTTATTTACCCATTTTACTGAGGTAGGTGTACCTACCTACTTATTAAAGTGGTGAGTTAGTTACTACGTTCCATTCGTACTTCCCAAAATTTGTTTCAGGCACTCGTATCGTAACCACCCTGGAATACAAAAATGTTCGTATCAATTTTTAAAATAAATTGCCGGAAACAAACCTAAGTGGTAAATTGTTGCTCATTAACACTGTAAAACTATGCCAGGAGTTTTGTTTTTTACTTCGTAAAATATGGTAGGCTTATTTTTGTGTGAATTATTTCAGAGGTTTTGGTTTGTAACTTCGTGATTTCGAGGGACGTTAATTTTTACACATAATTACAAATTAATAAAATTTAAATATTAAAGGGTATAAATATATTTAAAAATAGTTTGGAAATGTTACTAGCAAAGCCTTTATAGTATAGGTACAGTTGACCATGTTAACTTTAGGGTATTATATTTCCGGACAAAATCAAATAAGAAATAGTATTTCATTTCAATTACCCGCTGGACCAGCCAGCCACCAGCGTAGGGCACTCACTAGGTTAAATAAAGGGTCTTATTCCCAAATGGGTCCATAGTCCTTCACCTTAAAGGTTTTTTTGTCATACAATACATAATAGAGTAGAATAGAATAGAAGAATGCTTTATTGCACAGCAAAACATGCACAAAGATACATGATAATATGAATTATTTGGCAAAAGGTAGTACAATGGGCGGTCGTATCGCTTAAAGCGATCTCTTCCAGACAACCCTTGGATTATAGTGTTTTAAAAATAATAAAAGAAGTTATGTAGATACTTTTAATAATAAATGGATAGTTACTTAACTGAATTCTTAGTAAATCTTCTAGTACCTGATATTTTTGTAGTTTCTTTCACATTTAGGTATCCAACCGTTTGGTCAGCGCACAGCGATAAAGTGTTAGTTGAAATAGTCATACCTAATATATTTAGGTACTGTTTGTCAACCGACTTAAATAAAACAAACACTATAAGTATTGTAATGGTGTTTATCTACAATCATATCGTAATGGTCTGATTATGAATTCGAAAACATTAACCTACACACAGCCTACACCAGTATAGCAGCTTAGATTAGGTACCTAAGTATTTTCTATTTTGTGGTATTACCCACTTACCTATACCAAAAAAGCATGTACCTCGGTATTATTGGGTTGTTGTACATTTGCCCCAGAGTAAATTCGTCACGAAAAAAAGGATGTGTAAACTCGTCACAATTCATTTTTAAAATAATCAAAATTAATGAATGCCTCATTTATTAATTTTGATTATTGTAAGTTCGTTGCATGGCTCTTTTTAACATAACTGAATACAAGACATGTATAGCTGTTTCAATTAATTCCTTTTTTATAATGCATGCTAAGTTTCTTGTGTTATCTGGCTACGGTATGTAGGTACCTACGCTATATTGGTACTTAATCGTAATCAATTATAATTTTCCAATGAATGGGCTCATTGGAAAAATTATTGCTTTTTCGATAAAATTATTGAGATGGAATCGATACACAAAACCAGCTAGTGTTGCCAACAATCAAACTTGCAAATTACCCGGAAGTGTGGGAGAATGACGAAATTGTGTTCGAATACAACTTATTCACCTATATTGATCATAATTAGAGAACTGACTATATGCAAATGCGTATTTCCATTATGCATATTATGCATGTGTTGGCTTTTTCAGGTTAATAAATATTTTACCTGTAATGGACCTACTAATCGTGCATATTTGGGCAGGTTTTCTATAACGTAGAAAAAGTAAAGTGTCGTGAAATTTATTAATAGATACTTACTCTTAAAAATTAAGACGTGTTTTGACTTTTTTGGTTGGCAAACTGTCAGAAGGGCCATGATTGGTTGATAGGTTGGTAGTGTTGGTACCATCAGCCAATCATGGATGGTTCCGCTTGAAGAAAATTGAGTTTGCTGGGGAGTCCAGCCATTACGAAAATGTCGAAAAAGCAGTTAATTCCCGTTGAGCAGCAGTAGCGTCAAGACATATGACACTTACTAGTATTGTAAGTTTGTATAAGAAACAACAAATATACATAATGGAAGATGCAAGAAGTTTCATTTCAAAAGTAAAGTAGAAAAATACGAATGATGTGTTCATAAAACATTTTAAGCAACAGCCTGGCTATAATTCTTTGTGCGAAATAAACAGTTTTATTGACTGACTAGCAGATCCGACCCGGTTAGTTAGTTTTACGCCCTAGCTCTGTCCAATGGAAGAAAGAATTTGGGGGGGGGGGGGGGGGGGGACGGCTGAATGGAGGCAGGTGCGCCCCTGTTTACCGTCATACGTTCATCCTTTTCTCCTATCTTTTTCGCTCTCCCTTCTTTCTCTCCTATAGCATACAAGATAATATGGAGTGGCGTCAACTTCATTGCTGACAATGTTTAATCGTAGTGTATGGATTACATCACGCAGGTATAACTATAACTACAAGGGCTGCACTGCCGAAGCTCGCCGTACTATCGTACACCATGAAATTACCGCTAGGATTAAAAATTTAGTAATCTTTTGGCAACATCTGACTCTAAGCCTATACGATAAATAATGCACACCAGCTCTAGGTCATCGTAAAGTAGGTAGGTAACCTATAAGTTGCATCTAATATAGACAGACAGATACACAACCGGGTTCCGTTTTCATACTGAAACGGAGGAAATATAGCATTAATAGCGTGTAAAGGATATAATATATATTTATGTCGTAATAGTTTTTTACAAATTCAAATAGGACTTACCCTGAGGGATGAAAAATAAAATGACATAAGCTAACGCTTTGACTACTCTGTTGCAAGTTCGCGTAGCTTTTCGGTCATACAAAAAGTCACACCACAGATCTTTTTTTTGTTGGTTTCGGGTAATTTTCTTCACATGGCAATTCTTTAACCCGTCACACATATTTAGGTGGCCGCCATTGCTGCACGTCAGTTCGATGTCAATCAAAACTCCTTCCTGGTTTTTTTTAATTCTATGCCTAATAATTTATTTTTCGTCACAGTTGCTCGTACAGTGGCGCTTATCACGCCGCTTTTAAGTTGATAATCCAAGATACTACGGACGCGTGCCTTTTTACTTTACATCATAGCACTACTGTTTTATGACGATATCTCGATTCAGTTAAGTCCTCAATATGTTACTACAAGTTATACGTAGTATCATCATCATCAGCCTGAAGACGCCCACTGCTGAACATAGGACTCCCCCACAGAGTGCCACTTTGAGTGGCTACTCGCCTGTATCTATCGGCTCCCCGCAGTTTTTACCAGATTCTACGAGCGATGTGGGTTGCCATTTCCATTGCCATTTCAACTTGCTAATTTTAAGAGCTATATTGGTCACTTTAGTTCTCCTGTATATCTCCTCCTTACGGATCTCATCTCGCAGGGAAACACCGAGCATAGCTCTCTCCATAGCTCGCTGCGCGTCTTTGAGCTTAGGTATTAATGAGGCCAATAGTAAGAGACCATCGGCCCTATCGGCTAACTTTTCTGACGTCTGGACATCGGCTTCACGAAACCCAAAATGAGGTCAATGACCCTAGTCTGGCTTTCATGATGACCAGTCTGACGTCACTATGGTTTTAAATTATCGAACTCCATAACCACTCATTTTGAAGCCCGATGAATGAACGAAACCCGTAAAATTCGTATCGGCTAACTCGGATGGCAACTGCAAGCCGAGGCTTAAATGTCAAATGAAGCAGGCAGCTATTTCGCTATTGGCTTCGAGTATAAAATTTAAGTTTTTGCAAAAATATCAAATATTCTAATGAGACTAGTCTTAGGTTCGAGTTTAACTAGATTTATTACAATGTTTCAGTGATTTCTATAACTCGAAATCATAATGTAAACTGTGATAACAACGAACTAAAATGAGTTCGCCGTTTTGAACATATAGAGCTGTGTAACATATTAATTAGATGTATAAACAACTATCGGAGGCTTTACGACAGACCTACGCTGTTACCCGAAGCGGAGTTTGGTGAAAATGTATGAAAATCGTTTTTAAAAGATACACGACTAAAGTGCAAGGAACTACAGTGAGAGTACCACAGTTATTCCTGATAAAAGACCGTAATAGTGTTGTGTGGCAGCCTGACAAGATAAAGTGGTTGCTCGAATCAACATACCTACCTATTTATGCATTCCATTCCAAAAACGTATCATATCATACCAACAGCTGGAGACGTCCACTGCTAAACACAGGCCTCCCCCCCATAAAACACCACTTTGGACGCTTATCATAGGAGGAGTTTGCCATAATCACCACGCTTGGCAGGTGGGTTCGTGATTGCAGAAGATTGTTAATGTACCGACGAGAATGCTGCTGCCCATGCGATATTCCCTTAGTAGGGTCTTACGATACCCATTGGGAAAAAAAGGGGTCCTACTCACACTGCTGGGACCACACGGCAGAACATATATTATTTGCAAATACCTACCTACTAACACTGCACACATGGTATACCTACATAATGTTGCTCCTACCCTTTGATTTACCCTATTATTCAAATCATCAAGTATGCAGTATTAATGTATTCATTATATTACAGGCTCATCCACACCGGTAGATATTGATGATGATGAACGATGGTACCATAAAAAAATCTAGCACTATCAGAACCAGCCATAACAACCAACTACATTTTAATGGTCTTGTTTGATATACCTAGATAAAGGAATGTATATTTCAAACAATACAATATTAAAATAAAACACGTTTCGTTAATAGAACTGTGTTCATTCTTTTATATTATACGGCACAAACAATTAATTTTAGAGACACTTATTTCTGCTTGAGGGTGGAAATTCAATCATGCACACTAGATTCTCCTGCCGGCCTTCTATTTAGAACGCAGTGATTAAGATAATATGCCATAGCTTATATATATTATGTTGAACTCCCATTTAGTAACTTGGAATATCTGAAACAAAATATAAATTAAGTAGGTAGGTGTTCAAGGAGCTATGTAGGTAGTTAGGTACATGCACCTATGTAAGTAGGCTGAAGGTACCTCTCGAACAACCAATCACTTCCTACCAAAACAATATGTTGCGAATTGATAATGCAGCTTCTATAACAAAGATTAATTTGAGGGCCGGCTTTTACCAGTCGGAAAGACGCCAATATCGTTAGTCGCTATGTATTATAAGCCAGTATGCCAGTCAACAATAGAATTATATTTTACTATTTTACCATTTTTACCTGTCAATGAAAGAAGTGCTAATGTTGCCAAGTCTAGAAAATAAAGTGGGCTCAATCCAACAAAGAGGTACAATGAATAACACAAAAGGGTTAAAATATCACTACCAAATATATCTAAAATCAGAGCGTAGATCATGTACATTGCATTAGTTTTTATTTTACTTCAATACATACAGTATTTCCAAAGTTATAACGACGAGAAGTTTAAGCCCTTTATTGAATTTTCGCGATTACGCGCGTTCATACTATGACGTCACACCCGTTGAGCTACCGGCTGCGATATGCGACACGGCAGGTGGTGCGTTGACCCTACTAAATTTCGCACGTCTCGATTCACTTTGTTTCTATAGTCTTCGTTTTCCTATTATAAAGAAATATATAAATTATCCGTTATATCCGATTACACATTACATTTTTTTTATACGATTGAGTGATGTGACGAGCTAGTCGTACACCTGATGTTAAGCAACACGGCCGCCCATGATAGTTGCAGTGTCACTCAGAACTTTAAAACAATAAAGTTTCGCGTGACACTGCACTGCGCACGTCATCCTGAAACATCACACAGTCTAGTAATCAGATTACTCATAAAGATCATAAAGTCTCATTTGCCCAGTAATTTCACTAGCTACAATGCCCTTCAAACCGGAACACAGCAGTGCTTTCACACTACTGCTTGGCGGCAGAATAACTGGCAAAGCGGTGGTACCTACCTAGACGAACTTTGCAGAAAAGTCCTACCACCTAGTGCAACCTACTTATTGTCTAAGCTTTGAAACCATAAAGTTCATCATCGGCCGGATGACGCGTTTAGATGTGTTAGTGCAACAGTGTTTCTGATTGCTTAAACTTGCTCTTCATTTCATTGAAAATCCTGTTTGGAATACATGTAATCATCTCTGGGATGGTTCGGCTAAATACCAGCTCGAAGCCTTGGACTCTATTCAGAGACGAGGCTCATCGGTAACGATGCGTTGGTCGAAGCTAAGCTCCAGAGCTTGGGGCACCGACGAAAAGTTGCCAGCTTATCGGTATTTTATAGGGTGCATTTTGGAGATTGTGCGATGGAATTACACGAACTAATTACTTCATCCCCATTCTTTCATCGGACTATAAGGCGCACAAAAACTCGGCATCCTTATATCGTTAATATTCCTACAGCCCGCACTAAGCGCGCGAAGCGCTTAGTGCTTATCAAACTTTATAGTGCGTAGGTACAGCAAATGAATGGAATACCTTGCCGGCGTCCTTGTTTCCAGCTAACTATAACCTGGGAGTCTTTTTTTTATGAGAATGAATAACGTGACGAGCTAGGCGTTTAAGCGACACGGCCGCCCAGAACAGTTGCAGTGTCACTCGGAACTTTAAAATAATAAAGTTTCGCGTGATACTGCACTGCGCACGTCATCCTGAGACATTACACAGTGTAGTAATAAGACCACGAGTCTTCAAGTGAACGAGTGAACAGGTATCTTCTAGGCAAGCATGCACCATCGTAGGCCGCGTCATCACTTACCATCAGGTGAGACAGTGGTCAAATGCTATGCCTATAAATTGTAAAAAAAAAATGGAAAATGTTAAAATTATTTATTTTCTAAATATAGCCAAAAAACTGCCTATTTGGCTAAATTACTCATCTACTGGCCACACATTTGCATATGCAGAATTCAAAAAAATGATCAATGACAAGCATATTGCGTTTAGATACTGCTGTAATATTGAATTTGCCTAGTGAATGTACCAGAAAAACATTGAAGCATTTTACACAAATAATCTTAATAATTGAACATACTTTTGAGGGTTTTATACCTTACTGAACATTGTTATTACTTTTATAAGCCTTTATTTCTCATAACATAACGTGACTCGACATTTATTTGAATGCCCCTAATTGTGCCCCTTATTTTATGATTTGCTGAAACGAAACACAACTTAGTAAATTATATACTCTTTGATGGGTTCATTCTGTGTTCAATTTCCTCATTCTTTTTCAAGCCCATACCGATCAAAACAGTTAGCCGATGCCTCCAAATCGATGTCCATGAGTTGTCAATGAAGTTCATTGAAAAATCTCCGATGAAGTTCATGGCATTTCGCCGATAGGGCCGCTGGTCTCAGTTCTAAAGTCATCACTGGCAACACACACTGATTGAAAACCTTCGTTATATAGTTATTCGTATTTTGGACGAAAAGATAGGTCGAAGTAATCTTCTTCTTCGAAGTATTCTTTTTCTATTCACGTAGTACGTTCAATATACGTATAATAGAAGAATTCTTAATTTACAGATCCAGTATTATACTAACAAAGAGTTTTTATGCGGCTAAAATCGGTACATAACTACATACACATTTTCTTGAATAAATAAATTGTATGTTGGTAAGAGGTAGGTACTTTCTCAGTAAATATTCAATTTTATTAAATTGCAACTTGTTCTGGGTACGCGACACGCCTGAACGGGCGTACCGATACGCAAGCGAAGCCGGTCGGTACTACCGCAGACGTCGCGGGCAGGGGGGACCTCCGCTCTCCTTCATACCGCACCCCATCGTTGCTCCGTCTAGCCGCCGAGTTGACTCACTATTAGTATTTATTACACATAGATATGCATGGCATATTGGCACATATTGGCATGTCGTTGACAATTTGACAGTGACATCAACTCACCAGTTCACACAGTGTCCGTGGTCTGATAATATTGTTATAAATTGTTTTTCTCTAATATTTGTTTTTTATATGTATTATTTGTAGGTATAGTGTTAATTTATTTATATATTGTTTGTGCTGAAGTTCGTGATGTCACGATGACGGGTTCCGACTGAAAACCAGTTATTGACGTCTAACGACCTTGATTACATGCTGAGTCGAGACCTTTATCATGACGTCACGCAACATTACATTTTGTACGTACGTGTACCTATTATTTTTTGTTTTTATTGTTCTATATTTATGTTGTATGTTAGGAATTTAATGTTGTGTGATGTCCTGAATAAATGTATTTTCTTTCTTTCTTTCTTTTCTATATGCCAATACTTAACCCTACACGATCAATAAAATTGATCAATCACAAAGATTGATCAATAAAATTGAACGTGTATGGGGGGGGGGGGGGGGCCTTATACCTGCACCAACTCATCTTTAAAATTGGGCTTCGGTAATAAGTAAAACACTAATTTTGCGGTAGGTAGTAATAAAAGTGGAAATTAGGTATGCTACTCGAGTGAATGCAAATACAGAAACAAGATAGGATTAAAAATGCATATCTTTTATTTATTTTAACGCTACACAATAATTATCGAATAAACAAGCAACTAAAACTATAACCTAATCAGTCTGAGAACATGAACACAAGTAATTATTGTACCAGTGGTAGGTAGGTGTATTATGAGACTTCAAACATTCCACGTTACTTTTCATTTGGTTTATCACCGGATTGGCCGTCACCAGATTTCTCCTGAATGGGGATGCTTCTTTCCTTCAGCGGTTCAGATCTAAACGCCACTAAAACCAGCTTCCCTTTATCGAGGTGGCATTCCACCCTCTCGGGAGGAAATCCTTCAGGCAGCAGAAACCTCCGCTCAAAGTGACTCCTCGTCCAGCCGTCTTCTCTTTTCACCTCTTTCTTCCCCTCGACCGTGATCTCGTTCCCCACAGTCTTCACGGCGATCTGTTCTGGAGTGAAGTTCTGCACGTCCAAATGTACTTCCACCTTTTTCCCGTCAACTTTCACTTCAGAATCGGAGTAAATGCCTTCGATTCCATGCTCCAAAGGGGCTGTCATCTGCTTCATGTAATTCACCGGATCTTTAAAGAAAGGGTCTCGGGTGAACACCATGAATGGATCCTCCAACACCTTCACGACGGGCCCCTGGTGCACCAAGTTGCGCAAGTGACGGATCCAGTACGGCATTAGAGACATTATTTTGTTTACGATGTCTTACTTCTCTCTCACTTGAAATTACGTTTATTAACTCTATTCGCTTTAACTTCCACTAGTACTTGTTCACTAAGCTGTTTATTAATAACTGTCTCGAGTTCGGCGCGCCACCGTGGCTTTTATACTAACAGCGGCGGCGCGACATTCCGTTCCGTTGAGAAGCTTGTGGACGACTCGGGAAACTTCCAGTAAAGTATCGATGTTTTGTAGAACTAACTTTAGTGCCATCTAGCGTCGAATGGAAAACTAATACCAGATTCAAGTACTCGATGAATCTATCAATAATGAGGCGATGACAATTTTTGAGCATAAGCTGAATTTTTTGCTCATGATACTTCGCCTAAATTCGATTGTTGCTACAAACGAAAACGAAGACTTCACTTTTAAATAGTTCTTCCACTCGACGCTAGATGACACTATGAAAAACCTGCTGCTGAGCGCGCAAGCGTCCCACATAATATAGCGACATCTAGTGTTGAATAGAAGAACTAAGTTTTAACTCTAGTAAGGTCGTTTACTCCGCAGTCCGCGTCCTCTGTAAACTCTGTATGTATGTATGTAGGGACAGGGACTGCAGAACAAAAAACTTTCCAGAAATGTAGACTAACACCATGGTCGTAGACACCAGATAATGTAAGGTCCTAGCTTGACACCCTTTAACCCACTACTTATTTAGACTTGCACTAGATTAATATGTAAATTAGGAACTATGTCAGGATTGAGATAGTTAGCATGTCCCACCTGAAAAACAACAAGTATTTCATCATCCTTGCAATTTCTAAATATAGTTGTGCAACAGTTTGTAATAGATGCTGATGTAATTGATGTAGTTTTCAATGATTTTATATATCCCTGTAGTGGCACTTCTTTGACAACACGAATTTAATGTAACATTGCAATTTAACGGGACAGGTACGTGTAATTATTAACATATAGGTATTGGTATAGGTACACTTTTTAATATAGGTAGGTACTTAAACCAAATGTTTTGTATAAATGCTCCATAGAGTAAACCTTTGCTCAAAAATAGCACTGTTGACTCATGATCACGGATATAATAAAAGTTAATATAATGATATAGTTAGAGCCTCGTTCACGTCAACTCGTGCGTCAATAAGGCAACATAATCCAGTTTGTAGTTTATAGATGAAATTATTAGGAGCTTAGGAAAACGTTAGGGCAGGTTATAGAAGGGGGCGCTTCTCGGATGTACTAGGTAAGGTATTTTATTGCTATGGTACGCGCCCTTTTCTAACATGGATGCCGATATTATAATTATAATTATGGATTTTTATGCTATAAGCAGCAAACAAACAATATATTATAGGTACGGCCCTTCTGGTGGGAAGAGGTCACCGTATAGCAAATAAGAATCTGTAACTGGACGTGCCACTAAATTGATTATAGGTACAAGTGTTATACCGACTTTGAAAAAGGAAGAGCTCGTGCTTAAATATAACTTTGAAGTAGGTATCAAGTCGACTATCGACCGATTCAGTTATTTTCAGAGGCTCACTACACCCAGTAATTTACTGATATACTTAATTATTTTGAAACTGATGAAAAAATCAAGCCCACAAGGCGGTCACCCATCCAAATGTTACTGAGCCTGACCACTCATTAAATCTGTAATATAGAAAGATAGGTACTAATAGTAACCATCAACTAAGTAGGTAGGTATACGTATAATAATTGGCGGTCTTGTCACTGTAAAAGTGATCACCTCCAGAAAAACGTAGGTGAGATTTTTCTGTCTCCCAATTGTCCCATCGATTTTAGATAATAACGACATACTATCACAAAATAGAAAAAAATCTATTTTGTGATACTGTACGGTACTCCCTATATACTGTAGGGAGTACCTAATATGTAGATACATCCGTGATCGGTGATCCGTCTCCGCCTACACCTACTCAAATGTTGCGGTTTTATGATGATTTTACTATGTACTGGGTGGCGCAAAAGTAAAGACCCTATTTGGTTCAGCTATAACATTTTTTCTAAATTAGAAAACTAGATTTAGGTTTTTTTAAATGTATATTTGTGCCATTAAATTTCGTACCATTAGGATTTAAAGATGATGTCTTTTAAATGGTGACCTCCAGAGTTGATACACATTTGAGCCCTATTTATGACATTTTGCAAGATGATTTTCCTTCAAAATTGGTTATGAGTGACGAAGCGCATTTCCATCTCTCAGGGCATGTCAATAAGCAGAATACTCGGTTCTGGGGCACTGATAATCCGCGCATTATTCAAGAAACACCTCTACACCCACTAAAAGTTACTGTATGGTGTGGCATCTGTGTTGACAGAGTGATCGGACCCTATTTTTTCGAAGACGCTGGAGGCAATGCGATAACTGTCACTGGAGAACGCTACAGAACCATGTTACGTGAGTTTTTGATACCCAGTTTGGACGAATTGGGGCTGGAGCACATCTGGTTTCAACAAGACGGCGCTACGGCACACACAGCGCGCGACACTATGGACTTAGTGAGGGACGCTTTTCCAAGCCGAGTTATCTCTCGTTTTGGCGATTTGCCTTGGCCTGCAAGATCACCCGATCTGACCAGTCCAGACTTCTTTCTTTGGGGTTTTTTGAAATCTCGGGTGTATATGAACAAGCCACAGACTCTCGCAGCTCTAAAAGAAAACATTCGTCAAGAAATAACGAACATATCGCAGGAAGTGTTACGGCAAGTTATGCAAAATGTCATAAATAGGGCTCAAATGTGTATCAACTCTGGAGGTCACCATTTAAAAGACATCATCTTTAAATCCTAATGGTACGAAATTTAATGGCACAAATATACATTTAAAAAAACCTAAATCTAGTTTTCTAATTTAGAAAAAATGTTATAGCTGAACCAAATAGGGTCTTTACTTTTGCGCCACCCAGTATAATGTATGTAGGCTGTACCTACACCAGCAGGTTTTAGACAATTTAGATTATGATTCTAGACTGTAAGTAGACAATGTACTCAAAAGTTAGGAGTCTAAGTGCTGCTCAGTCGCTTAATATCTACCTGTAGATTACTAGGCTAGGTTCACCGGTCTGTAGATCTATTATATCTTACCTATTACCTACCTACACCCCTACTTATTACCTAAAAAGGTGTAATTGGTACCTACAGTCATGTGCTGATCCCTTAATCGCTGTAGAGTGGTGGGTACTTCACGGCACGCACCAAGTCCCTGTGCCCAATAATAATGAGTGTTTGTTGAAGCAATTCTCTCAGCCGCCCTAATCAGCATATTTGTACTGCATTAGTGGGTGTGAAGCGCGTCAAACATCCACTGCTGTGGAGGGAGCTGTATATAAAGTGGGAGGGGCGCACCTGTATCCACCACTCCTGAAACGTAGGTACGAAAAGAATAGACTTGTTGAGGAAAAATGGAGAGAATTGCAGTGGTGCTGTTTGTTGTATTTGTTTATGCAGTGTTCAGTTTGCCGGTACACGTTACAGATGTAGTTGATGGTAAGGATAATGTTCAGATAAAAAATAAATGTTGCTTCAGGATTCATTGCTAACTCCTCCACGCGCATAATAGTACGCAGAAACATAACTTACCTACCCATTTACAGAAGTGCTTAGGCGAGAGCCCAGAGTTTGGTTTGAGAAAGACAAATATGAAAGATGAATACGCTTCAATTTTTTCATCACGGCTAATGGTGTCCTTTACACCTAATTTAAGCAGACCATTTTTGAGTGTTGCTTCTCTAAAGCGTTCCCTTATCTTCCCTCTTTTTATCGACATTTATGCCGTTGTGGATTTAAATTTAAAGGTACCTCTTATTACAGAGTCAGCATCAAACGGGCAAGAGGGTTCCCACAGCATCAAGAAACGGTTCATAAACCCGCTGTTCAGTCTAGGCGCGGCTGATACTGGTGGCTTTGAGAAGATGAGGACCAAGAGAAGGTAGCCACTCACTCAATTCAGTTTACAATTTGTAACCTCCGGCGCTAAAATAAGATCGGCCATGTAATTTCAAAAATTCACTTTTTTAAATTCTGACATTTGTCTGTATCGTCGACATATTTTATGTTATTAAATACCTTAGTACTTGTTTTCAATAATTATTTGCCAAATCAAATGTTAATATTTGTTTCAGTTACGACGAGTGTGAAAAGCTACAACTCTGTAAGCTACACGCAAGATCGGGCCAGAACTTTTTTGCTGCTTTTGAGCTTTATTTTGTCAAGTAAGTACTTACAAACTACTTTAAAAGTATCTAGCACTAATTATTAATAATCTTTATCACTTAAATACAGATGCATCCCTATTTTGCTAAATATAGATATATCTATACCTATAGATACAACTAAAGTTACTACTTCATTTATTTGTTTATTATAAGTGATATTTAATCAATTCAGAAAACAATTCTAGTATTAACTTGTTCAAATGAGAAAGTCACGACGTCTTAAGTGCATAAGATACGTGTCTTTATTATACCATTATGTTACCACGGCAAGTACCTATTTAATTGTTTATAATGAATATAGTCTCTTACTGTTGGCCTCATTAGCAAGCTCAAAGTCGCGCAGCGAGCTATGTAGAGACCTATGCTCGGTGTTTCCCTGCGAGATAAGCTCCGGAATGAGGAGATCCGCAGGAGAACTAAAGTGACCGATATAGCTCTTAGAATTAGCAAGTTGAAGTGGCAATGGGCAGGCCACATCGCTCGTAGAACTGACAACCGATGGGGAAGAAAGGTTCTCGAGTGGCGACCACGAACCGGAAGATACAGCGTAGGCCGGCCACTCAGTGGACCGATGACCTGGTGAAAACCACGGGGAGCCGATGGATGCAGGAGGTGAGCAGCCGCTCAAGGTGGCGCGCTCTGGGGGAGGCCTATATTCAGCAGTGGACGTCTTCAGGCTGATGATGATGATGATTATGAATGAATATCACAGCATGATTTTTGGTTTGCAAATTATGAACAAATCTCTAAGCAGTGTCAATTTTTTAACCGGGCGTCAGGCGTGGATGGCCAAACCCAAATGTATGGTGAACAGCGCAAAATGCTGAAAGGCGTAACTTGGGGACTTCTAAAGTTCATCCACGCCCACTGGAAACTTTCACTCTGCATATACGCAATTAATAAATATAGACGTCTAGTATAACCACAGAATATACGTAGTACTTTGACGAATGCTAAAAATAGTAATTTTCTAAGGTACCTAGGTACTTACTATTATGATTCTCACACTCATGTCAAAACCATAGATCTAGATTGAGTTGAGAATAACGGAAATATCTAGTCTGTGGTAAAAACTGTACCTACTATGAGCGAGAAGAAATAGAATAACTTATCCACTTTTTTAAGATTCTTTCTTTAACTGTGCTAGTTATAATCATTGTGTTTATTCCGTAATCATTTTATATTTCCCCCCATTAGCAAAGAAAACGCGAGACTTTGGGACCACCACGCGAGAGCCATGGCCGACTGTGACCAGAGGTACGGCGACTGCTACGAGAAATGAAACATTTCCTTAGCAATATTAACGTTAACAATTTTGACTGTTGCTATAAATAATTATAAATCCTCGATATTCTCTCTACAGTTAGATCTCGGTTAGATTGTCAAATGTAAAAATGTCAACAACAAAATCCTAAAAATGCTAATTTTGCTATCCTTTTTATAATTGTTCAAATGACAAGGACTGCAATGGTTTTAGAATTGACTACCCATATTACAGACCGTATTATCATACATAAATTGGTCAATTGTTTTCTTTTATCATCGATAGGCTCACATTAATTTGACCACGGTGAATTGTGAACGATGACTTGAGCAATCTACGACTGGGCGTAGTTCTTTAACACGCTCAGATAATATACCATAGCACGTGATACACTTCAAGGTGTTCAAGGATGTGATTACAATGCACAGACTACTGAAGGTGGGCTTTTGATCCGTAAAGTAACCAATGACCAAAAACTCTAATTTTGACCATTGGTTACAATTTGTTAGGATTTTTAACCATTGATTACCTTAACTACGGATGAAAAAACCCACCCTTAGAGATACTACGTATATATAATGTAGATAGAATGCTTGTAAAACTACGGCTGTAAACATTTTTTTCACGTGACTTTATCAAAGTAAGGTATTTGCAATAGGTTATTCTAATAGTATAATATTTTTTTTTCTTTTTTTTTTTTATGTAATTAAATGACGTGACGAGCTAGTCGTTCACCTGATGTTAAGTGACACGGCCGCCCATAACAGTTGCAGTGTCACCCGGAACTTTAAAACAATAAAGTTTCGCGTGACACTGCACTGCGCACATCATCCTGAGACATCACCCAGTCCAGTAATCAGATTACAAGACTGAGTGATCAGATCATAAAGTCTCATTTGCCCAGTAATTTCACTAGCTACAATGCCCTTCAAACCGGAACACAGTAGTGCTTGCACACTACTGCTTGGCGGCAGAATAACTGGCAAAGCGGTGGTACCTACCTAGACGAACTTTGCAGAAAAGTCCTACCACCTAGTAAAGCCACCTAGTATTTATAGCTGTTAGTGCATTAGACTACATTACAAAGTAAGGCTATACTATACATAGACAAAAAATGAGGAATGGTTTTGTGCAGGGTATCTAGAAAATTTGAGCATACTTATCACAAATGAAATTATACACTTGTAATAATAATCTATATAGTTGCGATTTGAAATAAAAACACTCAAATATAATAACAGTCCATTTTATTACTTACCCTTAGAATTACGGAAATACTATTCATCACCATAAATGCATAAAATTACATCGAAAACAATCAACAATAATATTATTGAAATAAATTAAATCACTCATAGGTTTTGGCCATGTTTTATGTTTTAGGTGCTGTGAGTTCAGTACAGCATCATTAAACTGATCAAAATAATTAAACACTGATGCTGCATTGCATACATACATTCACAATTATATAAATTACCGTTACCATATGCTTTTTAGCACATAATTATTTGGTAACACTTTGCACACTATGATTTGATACGAAATAAATTAATGTAAAAATTATATCAAAGAAAATACATTATTTTTGCATTGTAGTTCCACTTAGAACAACTTTCAACTTCTTCGTAATCCTACTAACTATGTTATAAATTAAATTGCATAACAATAATAATGTCTGAGCTACACCCGAGAATCTAATTAAATAGGAAAATCATTTTTGGAATGCAATAATTCAACAAAATTATACATCTCCACTAAGTAATTTTGAAATACAAAAATATACTATTCTCAATTTGTAAAGGTTATAAATATTTGCACAAATAATGAATTATATTGCTGACATTGATCTTTTAGCACAAGTGCGAGTGAGAGAATAATAAGACATAAGTAATTACATAATTGAATTGTTTGATTATAATTTAATTTTTATACCAATTTTTATTTGATTATCTACCAAAATATGAGTCGAAAATAACTCGAAACAAATGAATTTTAATTTAATTATTCACGCGCTTGATATCCATTCAACATTTTGTATAAGTGCATGACTATACAAGTATGTGAATGCTTGTATGCTTGACAAGCATTCAGTGAATGCACAAGGACTATAATTGAATAAACATATTGCTCAATTTTTTTCAACTGGTATGGTATCATTTATTCTTTAAAAAAACACAATTATCTCACAACTGGGTATTCACTCACACACCAATTTTATAGCAATTTCAAGTTGTAATTATCTAATTCCCTGAAACAGTATCTTACTTTCAAACACGCCTATATTTTAAACCATAATGACTTTCAGTACATATTGTAAGCACCCCCCAAGTTATTAAATTGTATTTTGCAGGACCTTTTCATTTGAACCTGTCTTTCCATTGAACAAGACAGTAAAGTTGAAATGAAACACAATGAATTATGTATTCCACTTCACTCTCACCTAAAAGTGTCAGAAAGAGACTTTTTATGCAACTATCATAAAAATAACAGTGAATGTGTACAGACTATTTTATATTGCGAGTTGGTAGGTGGACACGCGTCCTCGAACTCAACGATTCTCGAACGTGCCAGTTCTTGGGATGTTTTCCTTTAAAATTGGAATAGTGAGTAGGCAAATAACGTGGAACCTAACCATGGATTCAAACTATGCTACAGAAGATTGAAAGTTGCAAAAGTTAACACTGATTCACAAGCTTGGCAATCATGTAACTTGATTGCAACCAAAATAGAAACACAAAATTGTATGGATTTAACAGATTCAATACAGTTTACGTGCATTGTTAGTATGGAAATTTTCAAATTTAAAATGAAATTTCTCCTGTTGCATTGCAGTCAAAGTTACGTGACGTAACATCACTATTATCTTCCATAAGACCTGCAAGTGCAACAGAGAGCACTACACGGGCATCTCTTTCCCACACTGTTATCGGTCCGCGAACAGCGAAGGTTTGAGACTAGTATAGGTTTCCCCGTTCCCCCTACAAGAGTTTCTTCTTGTTCTTGTTCTTCCCAGCCGCGTTGACGGTGGTGAGTATGTGGTCGATGCTGGCCTTGTCCAGCAGGTCGGGGCGGGCGGGCGCGGGCCGCGGGCGGGCGGCGCGGGGGCGGGGCAGCAGGGCGGCCAGGCGGTGTCGCGACCGGTACAGGGCGGCCAGGATGCCCAGCAGTGGGATCAGCAGGAACGATGACTGTCGGAGCTCCTGCTCGGACGATTTTACCTGGAAATTATAGATTACTAGCAGCGCCCCGCGGTTTCACCCGCGGTCCTACAGGAACCGTTCCCGTTTTTGGGATAAAAAGTAGCCTATGTTTTAATCCAAGGTATAAGCTACCTCCACACCAAATTTCATCCAAATCCGTCCAGCTGTTACAGCGTGAAAGAGTAACAAACATACACACATACACACATACGCACAAACTTTCGCCTTTATAATATTATATATAATAGTGTGATGATAAATAGGTCTGGACTGACCAAATTTTTGAACTTTTGAGCACATTTTGATGGAACTCGTTATGACCATAATTTTAATAATTTATTTATTTATTTATTATTCCTAAGGTAATCAACAGCATTACATAAAGACATAAAACTAAAAACGTACAGGTAACAAACAAAGCAATTAACAGATTACCAATAGTTAGGCATAAACATGAAATGTGAATGAACAGTTTTTAGGCTGATTACAGACTTTATGACTACAGATAGTAATGTGACAATTCAATAATAGCATCTGTTGCAGGCGGGTACATTAAAATGTGTGCTTATGTATCTTTTTGTATTATTTTATAAATTACATTTTACAAATAGGTAGGTAGGTAGGTACATAAATTCACCTTGCCGATAAATAAAATATCCTTGAAAAACACAAACAAATGTAAAAAAAATAGTGAAGATTTTTTTTTTTTTTTATATATATATATATATATATATATTTTAATAATGACTACTAGCCAATTTTTTAGAATACGTTTGTAAAACAGCCAAGTACAGGTTGAACGGAGTAATGAGAGAGTAATTTTTATCAAACAGTAAAAATACAATAATTAATAATGGTGAAAGAATTGATTTGTATGGTGTAGTCCGTACATAAAATGATAAAACCGAATTAATGAGAAAAAAAACTGTTTATTTATTCCCAAATACTAGGTTTAAATGGTTAATGGTAAGTAATGGTAGCGAGAACACGCGGAATGGTTGGTGTCCGATCGTGAACTGGTGACGCGCGATATGAAATGTGGCACGAATGGGCAAAATGCTGACCGCGCGTGCGGTGTGCGATGCTCGCATCGTACATGATTCAATATCTTAAAAACAATACAAAGTTATTTAATTTGATTTTCGCGACGATTACATGACAGCGCCGGCGGCTCTCTACAGGGGTTGAGACCTGCCTTTTGCTGAATCATCCATTCATTTTTCCCCTTATTTTTCTCTCTTCCTTCCCTTTTCCCTCTGCCAGGGTTAGGTCGAAAACTGGGTCCGATCAGGTAGCCGGTTTATAAATGAAACGACGAAGAACTGAGGTAACAAACACCTTTTCAAAATGTCAAAAAATACAAGCAGATTTAAAACCTTCTTTTTTAAAGTTGGTCAAAAGCGGTATAACATTGGAGGGCAGTGTGCAGTAGATACCTCGGTCTGGAAGTGGAAGGTGAAGTGGTGGAAGCCGCCGTCGGAGGTGAAGTACTCGGCGTGGTCGCGGTACGCATGCGCGGCGCGCGACAGGCTGCACTCCAGCTGCACCACGTACGTCCTGTTGTCGGCCGCCAGCCGCGGCAGCACGTGCATCACTCCTGCGGGGGCGCACCGTCACTACCGCGCGCACTGCCGGCGGCAGCGCGGGCGGTAGCCGGCTGGGACGTACCCGGGTTGGCGTGCGGCGCGAGCCCGGCGGCGTCCAGCTTGCTGGAGTAGAGCGGGGCGTCGGGCGCGTGCGCGGCGGCCAGCGTGAGCCGCAGCGAGCGGTAGTGCTCCACGCCGGCGCGCACCAGCACGGTGCCGTCCGTCACGGCGGCCGGGGTCACGCCCACCAGCCTCACGCCGGTTATGTCGCGCTTGTTCTCCACCTGGAAATACGACCAATGTGTCATAGGTTACAGATTTTAGGAAATCAACCCCTCCTCGGCGACTATCGCCGCAAAGGTGCCAAATTCCACCATAACGGGACGTCCAGACGAGCTAGCCCTAAGGACGCCCCGTTACAACATTATACTAAAATGCATCGATATCGAAGTTATATTTCGTAATGATTAATAAGCAAGTAATAATTGCAGTTTCACAAAGATAATGCGGATATATAACATGGAACATATACATAGTTTGACTTGACAACCTGTAACACTAAATTCTTTGAGCGTTATTATAACTAAATGAGCTTCGTTTTTAAAGAACAGCGTCTCATTTGGTTCTACTCATTTTGCCAAGCTGTTAGTTGCGGCAGTATAAACTATTATTTATGTGAAACGTCACAGTTTGTATGTAACTAGCTATGCATAAAGTAGGAGAAAGACGCGTACATAATATATGTTATGGTGCGAGAGCCCACTGCACAAATACCTACGTCATCAGATACCCCAATAGACTATCTTTAGATCGTTAACCGACATCTACATATGTAAAAAAATCAGGTCCGCCAATTCCCATCCTGCCGGGTCATGGAAATAATTGAAATTTTTTGACGTATTTTTTTTTGACAAAATTTACCCGAATGAAAGTTCTGGCAACAGTTAACCATTGATTAAGTATGTAATGTTGGTCTGCCATTGCGCACCCTGCTGTACCTGCAGACCCCTAAGGATGTGCCCTTTACACCCTTTACCTACCTCAGCGAATACCCCGATGAAACCTACGCCTAATAATAGCCAAGGTGACCCTGATAATAGATTAAAAGGTCTGCCAGGTCTAAACTTGGTGAAACTTAGTATTCAAGGCATTTGAAGTTAGTGGAGGTGGATTATTTTCATGACCCGCCCGGCAGGATGGGAACTGGCAGACCTGTTTTTTTTTACATGTTTAAGTGTCGGTTAACGATCTAAAGATAGCCTATTGGGGTACCCGATGACGTAGGTATTTTTGCAGTGGGCTCTCGCACCATTAGGCTTACCCAGTATAATTTGGCATTATAAGTAAGGGTAAGGTACGTATTCAGCAGTTACAGATACGTGCGCACAGGTCTAACTTCTGGCCGTAACTGCTATGTGCGCTCAAGCTCCGATATTAGTATTGTACAAAATCACTAATTTGCTACGGAATTGGACGGACCAGCATTTCCTCTCTCGGGGTTAGTTACTCGATGTGCACTGGCTTTCAAGTGATGCTTCCGGGACACACTGACAGTGCTTGGCGACAGATCGTTGAAGGCACCAGCAGGCGAGCACTAGAGGATGCCTCACCACCTATCTAGGTTCCATCACGATGTTTTTCCTTTATCGAAAAATGATCCTGAGATTCGAATTCTCAACCGCCGAAGCATAAACCGAGACGTCACTAACCAAAAAAATAATTTTAATTTTACAAGAACATTTACAGAAGACTTGTTTCAAAATTAAATATACGAATTACTTTTAAAATAATCAATAATTTGGGAACCATTTTTACAATATCTGTGTGTAGAGGAATTATTATAGAATATAATGTAATGAAGTAATAATATATGTAATGTACAGTCACCTTCAAGAGCGCGGGAGCCTGCACCAGCCGCAGCGGGCGCAGCGCGGGCGCCGCGGGGCGCAGCCGCAGCCGGTACGCGCACGCCGGCAGCAGGCCGCGGATCCTGCCACACGAGCCGACTTACTGCCCATCCTTCTTCAACTTTTGTTTTATGTAAACGAATGACGTGACGAGCTAGTCGTTCGCCTGATGTTCAGCGTCACGGCGCGCATAACTGATTGCAGTGTCACTTGGAACTCTAAATTAAAGTTTCGCGTGACACTGCGCACTGCGCACGTCATCCTGAGACATCACACGGTCTACAAAAGATTTCTTTCTAGACTGTGAGATTTCTATGATTTCTATTTACGGTAGGATCAGGCAGATCGTTAACGATATCTTTATTAATTAATGAATCCGCATGTGTTTCGATCACCAAAATGTTGATATTTTAGATTTGCGTGGTTGTATGCCATACCAAAAAAACATGCGCGCTACCCTTAATTTTTTTACAACGACATCTTTTCTTTAGCTTCATTGAGCATCTTTAATATAAAATTAAACATCTGAACAGAAAATGAATCGAAGCTCACGAGTGCGTTTATTAGTGTACCAAACCAACGACGTCGAATTTCAAAATTCAGCATCGTTCATTTCCGCTCGAACGAATAAAATATGCAACATTAGAACACAGAATAAGGTTCACTTTTTCCGATGACATAATTGAGAAAATTAGCGGATGAACGTTCATAAACTCCGTTGTGTGAAAGCGAAATGAAAAACCGAAAGGAAAATTGACACGAGTGACCAGCTAGCCATCCGTTCAGCTCTTGCCACTTTCGACCCTAGTACAGGAACTATACGCTACAATGTCGCGTAGTTCCCCAAATGCCCCGCTCGGAATGGTGGGATTCTCCACGGTACAGCACAGAATGTTCCGGCAGTGTAACCGTTAAACTGCCCCAGCACTCTCGACCCTGGTACAGTGTCAATAAGGTTACCTGAAGGCCCCGCTGGGCTCGGTGGTGGCCTCCTCGGGCGCACAGTGCGGCTGGGCGGAGACAGGCACGGCGGCCACGGTGGCCCCGGGCCAGCCCTGCCCGCTCAAGGACACCAGGGCTCCCATGCAGGACCAAGCCACGCGGACACCTCTGTACAATCATTATACTAATAAGTGATCAGTGATCAAATGCTGTTCAATTGTACACAATCAGTACATATATATTTTATAACGTGTAAATTGGTTATGACGATTATGATTCAGATATTGTTGCAAAATTCTAATTTGACAGTTCCATAAATATTATCGTTCGCGCCGCTCTATGAAGATTACAATAAAGAACACGACAGTTTTCGGAATCTCAAGCTAGTTTAGAATTTTGTATAACAGAAGATGCATATAATTATTTTATTATCAACGAATACCGTTGCATTCAGTTTGTAACAAAAACATACCCAAATAGTTAAGGACTAATGCTGTGTGAAAAAAAAACCTTGTTTTTTTTCACATAGTAATCTATGCACATAAACTACCACCAGTGCCCTATACAAGTTACCTGAGCGTGGCGGTATGCGTGCGTCCCTCTCGCACGTGCAGGATGGTGTGCGGCGGGGGGAACAGTTACCTGAGCGTGGCGGTATGCGTGCGTCCCTCTCGCACGTGCAGGATGGTGTGCGGCGGGGGGAACAGTTACCTGAGCGTGGCGGTATGCGTGCGTCCCTCTCGCACGTGCAGGATGGTGTGCGGCGGGGGGAACAGTTACCTGAGCGTGGCGGTATGCGTGCGTCCCTCTCGCACGTGCAGGATGGTGTGCGGCGGGGGGAACAGTTACCTGAGCGTGGCGGTATGCGTGCGTCCCTCTCGCACGTGCAGGATGGTGTGCGGCGGGGGGAACAGTTACCTGAGCGTGGCGGTATGCGTGCGTCCCTCTCGCACGTGCAGGATGGTGTGCGGCGGGGGGAACAGTTACCTGAGCGTGGCGGTATGCGTGCGTCCCTCTCGCACGTGCAGGATGGTGTGCGGCGGGGGGAACAGTTACCTGAGCGTGGCGGTATGCGTGCGTCCCTCTCGCACGTGCAGGATGGTGTGCGGCGGGGGGAACAGTTACCTGAGCGTGGCGGTATGCGTGCGTCCCTCTCGCACGTGCAGGATGGTGTGCGGCGGGGGGAACAGTTACCTGAGCGTGGCGGTATGCGTGCGTCCCTCTCGCACGTGCAGGATGGTGTGCGGCGGGGGGAACAGTTACCTGAGCGTGGCGGTATGCGTGCGTCCCTCTCGCACGTGCAGGATGGTGTGCGGCGGGGGGAACAGTTACCTGAGCGTGGCGGTATGCGTGCGTCCCTCTCGCACGTGCAGGATGGTGTGCGGCGGGGGGAACAGTTACCTGAGCGTGGCGGTATGCGTGCGTCCCTCTCGCACGTGCAGGATGGTGTGCGGCGGGGGGAACAGTTACCTGAGCGTGGCGGTATGCGTGCGTCCCTCTCGCACGTGCAGGATGGTGTGCGGCGGGGGGAACAGTTACCTGAGCGAGGCGGAATGCGTGCGTCCCTCTCGCACGTGCAGGATGGTGTGCGGCGGGGGGAACAGTTACCTGAGCGTGGCGGAATGCGTGCGTCCCTCTCGCACGTGCAGGATGGTGTGCGGCGGGGGGAACAGTTACCTGAGCGTGGCGGTATGCGTGCGTCCCTCTCGCACGTGCAGGATGGTGTGCGGCGGGGGGAACAGTTACCTGAGCGTGGCGGTATGCGTGCGTCCCTCTCGCACGTGCAGGATGGTGTGCGGCGGGGGGAACAGTTACCTGAGCGTGGCGGAATGCGTGCGTCCCTCTCGCACGTGCAGGATGGTGTGCGGCGGGGGGAACAGTTACCTGAGCGTGGCGGAATGCGTGCGTCCCTCTCGCACGTGCAGGATGGTGTGCGGCGGGGGGAACAGTTACCTGAGCGTGGCGGTATGCGTGCGTCCCTCTCGCACGTGCAGGATGGTGTGCGGCGGGGGGAACAGTTACCTGAGCGTGGCGGAATGCGTGCGTCCCTCTCGCACGTGCAGGATGGTGTGCGGCGGGGGGAACAGTTACCTGAGCGTGGCGGAATGCGTGCGTCCCTCTCGCACGTGCAGGATGGTGTGCGGCGGGGGGAACAGTTACCTGAGCGTGGCGGTATGCGTGCGTCCCTCTCGCACGTGCAGGATGGTGTGCGGCGGGGGGAACAGTTACCTGAGCGTGGCGGAATGCGTGCGTCCCTCTCGCACGTGCAGGATGGTGTGCGGCGGGGGGAACAGTTACCTGAGCGTGGCGGAATGCGTGCGTCCCTCTCGCACGTGCAGGATGGTGTGCGGCGGGGGGAACAGTTACCTGAGCGTGGCGGTATGCGTGCGTCCCTCTCGCACGTGCAGGATGGTGTGCGGCGGGGGGAACAGTTACCTGAGCGTGGCGGAATGCGTGCGTCCCTCTCGCACGTGCAGGATGGTGTGCGGCGGGGGGAACAGTTACCTGAGCGTGGCGGAATGCGTGCGTCCCTCTCGCACGTGCAGGATGGTGTGCGGCGGGGGGAACAGTTACCTGAGCGTGGCGGTATGCGTGCGTCCCTCTCGCACGTGCAGGATGGTGTGCGGCGGGGGGAACAGTTACCTGAGCGTGGCGGAATGCGTGCGTCCCTCTCGCACGTGCAGGATGGTGTGCGGCGGGGGGAACAGTTACCTGAGCGTGGCGGAATGCGTGCGTCCCTCTCGCACGTGCAGGATGGTGTGCGGCGGGGGGAACAGTTACCTGAGCGTGGCGGAATGCGTGCGTCCCTCTCGCACGTGCAGGATGGTGTGCGGCGGGGGGAACAGTTACCTGAGCGTGGCGGTATGCGTGCGTCCCTCTCGCACGTGCAGGATGGTGTGCGGCGGGGGGAACAGTTACCTGAGCGTGGCGGAATGCGTGCGTCCCTCTCGCACGTGCAGGATGGTGTGCGGCGGGGGGAACAGTTACCTGAGCGTGGCGGAATGCGTGCGTCCCTCTCGCACGTGCAGGATGGTGTGCGGCGGGGGGAACAGTTACCTGAGCGTGGCGGAATGCGTGCGTCCCTCTCGCACGTGCAGGATGGTGTGCGGCGGGGGGAACAGTTACCTGAGCGTGGCGGAATGCGTGCGTCCCTCTCGCACGTGCAGGATGGTGTGCGGCGGGGGGAACAGTTACCTGAGCGTGGCGGAATGCGTGCGTCCCTCTCGCACGTGCAGGATGGTGTGCGGCGGGGGGAACAGTTACCTGAGCGTGGCGGAATGCGTGCGTCCCTCTCGCACGTGCAGGATGGTGTGCGGCGGGGGGAACAGTTACCTGAGCGTGGCGGAATGCGTGCGTCCCTCTCGCACGTGCAGGATGGTGTGCGGCGGGGGGAACAGTTACCTGAGCGTGGCGGAATGCGTGCGTCCCTCTCGCACGTGCAGGATGGTGTGCGGCGGGGGGAACAGTTACCTGAGCGTGGCGGAATGCGTGCGTCCCTCTCGCACGTGCAGGATGGTGTGCGGCGGGGGGAACAGTTACCTGAGCGTGGCGGAATGCGTGCGTCCCTCTCGCACGTGCAGGATGGTGTGCGGCGGGGGGAACAGTTACCTGAGCGTGGCGGAATGCGTGCGTCCCTCTCGCACGTGCAGGATGGTGTGCGGCGGGGGGAACAGTTACCTGAGCGTGGCGGAATGCGTGCGTCCCTCTCGCACGTGCAGGATGGTGTGCGGCGGGGGGAACAGTTACCTGAGCGTGGCGGAATGCGTGCGTCCCTCTCGCACGTGCAGGATGGTGTGCGGCGGGGGGAACAGTTACCTGAGCGTGGCGGAATGCGTGCGTCCCTCTCGCACGTGCAGGATGGTGTGCAGCGGGGGGAACAGTTACCTGAGCGTGGCGGAATGCGTGCGTCCCTCTCGCACGTGCAGGATGGTGTGCGGCGGGGGGAACAGTTACCCGAGCGTGGCGGAATGCGTGCGTCCCTCTCGCACGTGCAGGATGGTGTGCGGCGGGGGGAACAGTTACCTGAGCGTGGCGGTATGCGTGCGTCCCTCTCGCACGTGCAGGATGGTGTGCGGCGGGGGGAACAGTTACCTGAGCGTGGCGGAATGCGTGCGTCCCTCTCGCACGTGCAGGATGGTGTGCGGCGGGGGGAACAGTTACCTGAGCGTGGCGGAATGCGTGCGTCCCTCTCGCACGTGCAGGATGGTGTGCGGCGGGGGGAACAGTTACCTGAGCGTGGCGGAATGCGTGCGTCCCTCTCGCACGTGCAGGATGGTGTGCGGCGGGGGGAACAGTTACCTGAGCGTGGCGGAATGCGTGCGTCCCTCTCGCACGTGCAGGATGGTGTGCGGCGGGGGGAACAGTTACCTGAGCGTGGCGGTATGCGTGCGTCCCTCTCGCACGTGCAGGATGGTGTGCGGCGGGGGGAACAGTTACCTGAGCGTGGCGGTATGCGTGCGTCCCTCTCGCACGTGCAGGATGGTGTGCGGCGGGGGGAACAGTTACCTGAGCGTGGCGGTATGCGTGCGTCCCTCTCGCACGTGCAGGATGGTGTGCGGCGGGGGGAACAGTTACCTGAGCGTGGCGGTATGCGTGCGTCCCTCTCGCACGTGCAGGATGGTGTGCGGCGGGGGGAACAGTTACCTGAGCGTGGCGGAATGCGTGCGTCCCTCTCGCACGTGCAGGATGGTGTGCGGCGGGGGGAACAGTTACCTGAGCGTGGCGGAATGCGTGCGTCCCTCTCGCACGTGCAGGATGGTGTGCGGCGGGGGGAACAGTTACCTGAGCGTGGCGGAATGCGTGCGTCCCTCTCGCACGTGCAGGATGGTGTGCGGCGGGGGGAACAGTTACCTGAGCGTGGCGGTATGCGTGCGTCCCTCTCGCACGTGCAGGATGGTGTGCGGCGGGGGGAACAGTTACCTGAGCGTGGCGGAATGCGTGCGTCCCTCTCGCACGTGCAGGATGGTGTGCGGCGGGGGGAACAGTTACCTGAGCGTGGCGGAATGCGTGCGTCCCTCTCGCACGTGCAGGATGGTGTGCGGCGGGGGGAACAGTTACCTGAGCGTGGCGGAATGCGTGCGTCCCTCTCGCACGTGCAGGATGGTGTGCGGCGGGGGGAACAGTTACCTGAGCGTGGCGGTATGCGTGCGTCCCTCTCGCACGTGCAGGATGGTGTGCGGCGGGGGGAACAGTTACCTGAGCGTGGCGGAATGCGTGCGTCCCTCTCGCACGTGCAGGATGGTGTGCGGCGGGGGGAACAGTTACCTGAGCGTGGCGGAATGCGTGCGTCCCTCTCGCACGTGCAGGATGGTGTGCGGCGGGGGGAACAGTTACCTGAGCGTGGCGGAATGCGTGCGTCCCTCTCGCACGTGCAGGATGGTGTGCGGCGGGGGGAACAGTTACCTGAGCGTGGCGGAATGCGTGCGTCCCTCTCGCACGTGCAGGATGGTGTGCGGCGGGGGGAACAGTTACCTGAGCGTGGCGGTATGCGTGCGTCCCTCTCGCACGTGCAGGATGGTGTGCGGCGGGGGGAACAGTTACCTGAGCGTGGCGGAATGCGTGCGTCCCTCTCGCACGTGCAGGATGGTGTGCGGCGGGGGGAACAGTTACCTGAGCGTGGCGGTATGCGTGCGTCCCTCTCGCACGTGCAGGATGGTGTGCGGCGGGGGGAACAGTTACCTGAGCGTGGCGGAATGCGTGCGTCCCTCTCGCACGTGCAGGATGGTGTGCGGCGGGGGGAACAGTTACCTGAGCGTGGCGGTATGCGTGCGTCCCTCTCGCACGTGCAGGATGGTGTGCGGCGGGGGGAACAGTTACCTGAGCGTGGCGGAATGCGTGCGTCCCTCTCGCACGTGCAGGATGGTGTGCGGCGGGGGGAACAGTTACCTGAGCGTGGCGGAATGCGTGCGTCCCTCTCGCACGTGCAGGATGGTGTGCGGCGGGGGGAACAGTTACCTGAGCGTGGCGGAATGCGTGCGTCCCTCTCGCACGTGCAGGATGGTGTGCGGCGGGGGGAACAGTTACCTGAGCGTGGCGGTATGCGTGCGTCCCTCTCGCACGTGCAGGATGGTGTGCGGCGGAGAGAACTTGTACTCCTTCATGTTGGGCTTCACGTAGTACTCGGCGGGGGACAGCGAGCCGAACCGGAGCGAGCCGCCGGCCCGAGCCATGTTGCGGCGGTATGAACCACCGCTCACCGACACCAGCGCGCCCTGCCGGGGAGGTCGGTTCGCATGTACTTCTGTACTCGATATAGGCTATACCTATCGTTAAATTAAAAATAAGAAAAGGGTTGTTTTTCCCCTGGGCAAGGAAATATCCAGAGAATGAGCAGCAACATTCTGCTCGGCACATTAAAATCTTCATCTATCACCAAAACGCCTGCCAAGCATGTTGATTATAGCTAACCCCCCGTATGATGAGCATCTAATGGGTCGTTTTATGGGGGAAGCCGCCATGCTCAGCAGTGGACGTCTTTCGGTTGTTGTTGAAGGCTTACGTAAATAAAAACTTATTGACACCATAAAGTGCGATTTAATAGCCACTCAAAGCCTAAAATGATATTCCAGTAGGGTTAGCACGGCCGGTAGACAAAACTGATTTTCCCCTGTTTTACTCCAAGCAAGTATGAAGAAAGTGACGTAACACGGGGAAAGACAATTTTGTCTACCGTCCATGCTAACCCAGCAGTACCTATATATCTCTACTGTCGTCATCCGACGCTTAACGAGGTTCATTTAAACGCATGGTCGTTAACCTCTTACCAATCTCAACATCAATAGTTACTCCACAAAATTGGATCCTGTAAAACAAAGCAGTCAACATGTATATGAACCGACCTCCAAGGGCGTCTCGTCAGCATCGTCTACCAGGTCGACCACGATCTCGGCGAGCTTGTGCGCCTTGATGTCCCCGCTGGCGTCGGGCGCCGAGAACACGTAGGACTCCTTCTCCGCCGCCACGCTGTAGGCGCGCGACGCGTCCAGCGGCCCGAACCGGTACGTGCCGTCCGTACTCGTTATCTGGGATATCTGCCCTTCCGCTGTAAGATGTTAGCTGCCAGTTAGATTGTTTGTTTACGTCCACAACACCGCTGAGCCTGAAAACAAAGGGTTTGAAACCTCTGGTTGTGTGTGTTGCCACTGATCACTTGTAGCGGAGATGTGGTATCTTACTGTTGGCCTCATTAGTAAGCTCAAAGCCACGCAACGAGCTATGGAGAGAGCTATGCTCGGTGTTTCCCTGCGAGATAAGATGCGCAAAAAACTAAGTGACCGATATAGCGTAGAATTATCAAGTTGAAATGGCAATGGGCAGGCCACATCGCTCGTAGAACTGACAACTGATGGGGAAGAAAGGTTCTAGAGTGGCGACCACGAACCGGAATACGCAATGTAGGCCGGCCCCTCAGTAGGTGGACCGACGATCTGGTGAAAGCCGCGGGGAGCCGATGGATGCAGGAGGCGAACAGCCGCTCAAAGTGGCACTCTCTGGACGAGGCCTATGTTCAGCAGAGGAGCAGTGGAGGTCTGCAGGATGACAATGATGACTGCTGTAGACTCCGCCACGCCCGCCTGCTGCGGCACGTGTGACGTCACTATACGTACGGGAGCTGAGAGTGAGGGTGACGTCAGCCACGGGCGGCACGAGGCGGCCGGCGAGCGTGAGGCCGGGCCGCGCGCGCAGCGTGAGTGCGGCGGGCTGGCACTCCGCCACGCCTGCCTGCTGCGGCACGTGTGACGTCACTATACGTACGGGAGCTGAGAGTGAGGGTGACGTCAGCCACGGGCGGCACGAGGCGGCCGGCGAGCGTGAGGCCGGGCCGCGCGCGCAGCGTGAGTGCGGCGGGCTGGCACTCCGCCACGCCTGCCTGCTGCGGCACGTGTGACGTCACTATACGTACGGGAGCTGAGAGTGAGGGTGACGTCAGCCACGGGCGGCACGAGGCGGCCGGCGAGCGTGAGGCCGGGCCGCGCGCGCAGCGTGAGTGCGGCGGGCTGGCACTCCGCCACGCCTGCCTGCTGCGGCACGTGTGACGTCACTATACGTACGGGAGCTGAGAGTGAGGGTGACGTCAGCCACGGGCGGCACGAGGCGGCCGGCGAGCGTGAGGCCGGGCCGCGCGCGCAGCGTGAGTGCGGCGGGCTGGCACTCCGCCACGCCTGCCTGCTGCGGCACGTGTGACGTCACTATACGTACGGGAGCTGAGAGTGAGGGTGACGTCAGCCACGGGCGGCACGAGGCGGCCGGCGAGCGTGAGGCCGGGCCGCGCGCGCAGCGTGAGTGCGGCGGGCTGGCACTCCGCCACGCCTGCCTGCTGCGGCACGTGTGACGTCACTATACGTACGGGAGCTGAGAGTGAGGGTGACGTCAGCCACGGGCGGCACGAGGCGGCCGGCGAGCGTGAGGCCGGGCCGCGCGCGCAGCGTGAGTGCGGCGGGCTGGCACTCCGCCACGCCTGCCTGCTGCGGCACGTGTGACGTCACTATACGTACGGGAGCTGAGAGTGAGGGTGACGTCAGCCACGGGCGGCACGAGGCGGCCGGCGAGCGTGAGGCCGGGCCGCGCGCGCAGCGTGAGTGCGGCGGGCTGGCACTCCGCCACGCCCACCACCTGCTGCGGCACGTCCGGCGTGAACAGCAGCGTGCCCGACCGGCCCGACACCACCGCTACCTCGCCCTGAGTGCCAACGAACCAATTAGTACCATACAACTAAACTAGATGGCGTAGTGTCGTTAAAATACGCAAGCGTTGCGATGGACAACTTTGCTGCCTAGTATGAGAGTAATATGACTTCTTCACGATCCGAATGGCTTCCTATAGGAGCGTCTTTTAGGACCGTCTGTTGTCTGTACAGTGTTCTCATGGGGCTTCCCATTAGAAAAATTTGGCGGCCTAGAAATTTTGAGATCACGAGAGCATCCTACCGACTGCGCCACTCGCAATTTAGCCAACAAAAACGAAACAGCTTGCCTGCAACTTTGAAAACAGCCGCCTCCTCCCATAGCCGTGGTATACTCACATCAGCCATGTACAGCGTGTGCTGGAACACGTACATCCCCCCATCCTTGGTGGGCAGCAGCGGGCCGACCCGCTCCCCGCCGCGACCGTCGCGGTCCACCACCAGCACCAGGTCCTCCACCGCCGTCGGTGACGTCACCACCACCGACACCGCGTGGGCCACTGCCACCAGGTACACCGTCTGTAGGGAGACATATTGGTTGATCATACGAGCCGACTCGAGTTGGATTTCACGAATCAGTGCTAAGCGATGAAGAAAGTAATTTCTAGAAACAAATAGAAATAAACTTTGATGTTTTCGAGCAACATTATTTTTGTATTAGCATTAACACTAACACCACACCACTGAGACACGGGCCTCCTCCATAAAACGTGTATAATCTATATTGAATTCGGATATGGAGTAGAGAGTAATTATCCGCCAAAATGTCTCTAGTACTTTTTACAAAATAATGAGTCCGTGGCTGTTCGAAAATAGCAACTTCGTACCGCGTGTCTAGGTGCTCACTAAGCAAGCCGGCTTAGCTCAAAACAGGCTTGGTCCAGCCGGAAATAAAGACGGTCCATGTGCCACTCCCACATGAGTGCACTATCAATGTGGAAACTCAGCAGTTTAACCTGCGAGACATGTTGCAACGTGGCCCCACCCACGTCCACTGCTAAGGCAGCCTGTTTTTTGTTATCTAGATTAAATTGCATAGAACAAGTCTTGTCTATGTACAAGGCCATGCCGTTGACACGAAACCATTCGTGCAACCGGTGAGCAACCACAACCAACAGATTTTTGAAAGCTTGTACATCCGGGGCGGTTACCACGGCTGCAACGTCATGCGCGAACATATACACATCAGCGTTGTTTATGGACGCTGGGAGGTCATTGAGCAGCAGGGAAAAGGTGGTTGTGGGATAAGCATGTTCCTTGGGGAACTCCTTCTTTTGATGACTTTCCCTGCATCTTCCACTACATCCTGACGTCTGTTTGTCACGAAGTCAGCCATAAGTCTGGAGGCGACCCGGCACGCTATAATGCTCAAGCTCTTTCTGGAGCAAGACTGTCTGCAGAGTCTCTGTCTTCCGCGAGCCTGCAACATAGGCCAAACATCACGCACCAGGGATGTTGTGGATCAACCTGGCCGATACTCGTACTGCCCTGTCAAAATACTGCCCACAGCAATAAACTCTAGCAATCGGTGATTGACACCTACTTCCAGAGTCTTAAGCCAATGGCCAGTATTATCGAGATTAGGCGATAGTTTTTGCAACAGATTTCTCAATCTTTCCTTTATTGGCACTATCTTAACTTTTTTAACGAGTGTGGGTAATACCTTCAGCCGTACCAGAGCAGAAGGGTCTCGACAGGCAGGCGGACCGCAAGTCAGTGGTCCTAAATGAGTTCCGTTTTTCTAATATGAGTACAGAACCCTAAAAGAAATGGAGCGACATCCGTGTGTTCGTTTATTGATTACTAAAATACATATAATTCAATAAAAGTTACTACAATTATTAACACACTTGAACAAACAGGTTGAACTCGTTAAAAACAAGAAATTATAAAGAAAACACGATATAGCAGATAACACGGAATGTACTTGTCTGCTGTCCTTGATAGACTGGCGTTCCAAACACCTATAAATAAGAAAGTTTTTTTATTTTATTTTTTAAAGCAAGACTTTCAAGTATTTTTTCAAAGATCTTACGATACAGTTATTAAAACTGACCTTAAAAAGGTATTTGTGTGTAGGCGATACTGCTACAAAGATAATAAATATTTGTGTGAATTAAAAATCCATCTCTCGTCATGGTTTGTGGTTCAGTATTGAAAGTTTATTAGTTTTATTTTTTAGAGCAAAAAATTAGCAATCATGGCTATGGTCAAATCTTGTTAACATGCTATTGCCAACTTACATTCGAAATCCAAAGCTACCTAGAATGGAATTTATCCATTAATCCATACATTTATACCAGACCTAAGATTGTTTTATCATAATGGTTGATACCAAAGTAGTCACAGATTACTAAATATGTTACTACGTAAGTAAAGTCGACTGACGCACCCAGGTCCGAGGTTAACTGGTACTTTAATTTCACTTTCAAGTTAAGCGCGGAATTCACACTCGCTCTTACCACGGTGAAGGAAAACATGGTGAGGAAACCTGTATCTTCAATTATAACAAAATTCGAGAACTATCAGCCAGCAATTGCAACCTGCAATTGGCCAGTGTGGTGGATTATGGCCTACACTCTCTCCACGTGGGAGAAGGAACGTATTGGGCTGATGTGCGACTATTTACTTGGAAATTAAAAAAATTATATTATAGAAGTAGTTGTTATTTGTCCGAAACTAAACAATTATGATGAAATTTCGCGAGTTGATCCTATATGTCTCTGCGTATCAGTCTGACTAGAGGGTAGCCCGTGGTTTGACCGGCTGTTACCCGGTTCAATTATTTAGTAAAAACAATCGACAATATGTCGATAGTGATGTAGGTCATATTCATAACAACACTATTTCACTCACACAACTGCATATTAATTTTTATAAATAGCGCCTTTTACCCGTCATTCTTTGTCTAGTACATCCTATATCTATGGTGAGGGCAGAAATGCGCGCTGTGATAAAGTTAATATTGTTAGTGAGTCTGCTGCAATGCTCATGCGCAGCTGCCAAAGCTACCAAGATATCTGTCAAGTGTTCTGAGGTAAGGTTTATTTTGCGTAAAATTTTACATTTTGACCTATTTGGAGTTAATTTTCACAAAGCTCTTGATTATGGTTAGCGGTCACCATGTTTTCTGAAACTCATAGTGTATGACAACCATATGGAATTAAACAGTGAATTACTATAATTCCTGCCCGGTGAAGGTGAAGGTGATGATGATGCTAGAGAGTGAGTAGATCACTTACAGTGGGTACTTCAGCACTAGTGTCGACAACAGTGTGCGGCGGGTCGAACTGGTGGCAGCCGCGCGGTGTTAGTGTGTACAGCTCCGCGGTGGGCACGCATTGTTGGGACAGCAGCCGAGGGATGTTGAAGGTTCCCTTGGCAGACTTGCTCTTGTACTCCACCTGGAAACAACCAACACGTAAATAAAATATGCAGTCACTTCGCCGTCTAGGGCTTGGAATTGCATTCACCGTCATCCAGAAAAAAAATTTCTTTAATACAATTTTAAAACTTTTTTTAAAAATTTTTTGTGTAATTTTTGTTGATACGTTACAAAATTGTAAAAGTACCAAGTTAGTATCGTTTGTATAGGTAGCTAAGTAGTTTTACAATTCTGAACATCTGGTAGATGTGAAAGATAGAGTGCAGCACTAAAAATTTTGCCATTCATTTAACTTTGACTCCACACAGAACACAGCTGAATCAATAAGATCACAGAGCACTAAAAAACCACGCTTCGCATCCAGTATATCCATCGCGTAGAGGCGCCTTGTTGATATTAGATATTATCTGTGACATTAGTATGCACTTCCAATAAAACCTCTATTCATTTACACAGAAAATCGACTATGACAGATGACACTAATAGCTTTAATAGTACCTATGTCTTGAAATCAGTATATGGTTATATGCGCTTACTGCAGGCACAAAATTCATGTAGAGTATCGTCTCTATCTGGGGGCGAAGCGTACTTTTTTCCGTGCTCTGTGAATAAGACGGTAGACGATATAAGTCAAATATGTGACTATTATCATTTTACTTTTTAGAATTTTTACATTTTAGCATCTATAAATCCTAGCGGAAAAATACGCAGTCATTTGTTCCACTACGTGACACAATAACGTTTGTCTATAACACAGATTAGAGAAAAAAACAAATGACTATACAGATGGAGCATAGAATGACTTTTGTGAACACCAATGCGTACCAGGGTCGGTGCAACTTTGCAACATTGCAACCCTACCAAGTGAAAAAATTGCACGAAGTTTTAAGTTGTTTTGTTTCTCCGGTGTCATTTTATTTAGTCGTCTTACGGGCATGCGTAGTTCCTTCAATGATAGAAGCAACTACGCATGCTCGTTCAATGACGTTTCAGTTGATGTTACAGAAAACTATGTTTTTTGTGGTTTTTTATTATATTTTAGTGATTAGTCAATAAATTTAACAAAATTCTTATTTAAAATAAAGACATTGACGTGTATATGCATTCCAAACACATTGTTTGGAATGCATATCCCAATACTCAAGAAGATTTACACAGGACAAATTATTCAGCTTCTATGGTGCAAATACTTTTCGTGTTTACGATATATTTTTGTGTGCAAGTAGATTTGTTTGATTTCACATAAAACGTACGTATAATTTTGTGCAGGATTAGAATTGGGTGATTTGATTGCAGCTATTAAATTAGAATTTGAATTTTGGTACATATCGTAAATCTACAAGAAGGTTATCCAGTTGTTTACATTTCGAAATTAGAGATGATTTTACAGGTGTCGATGGGTTACCGATAATTTCGATATATATTATATTATATGTATTATATGTAGATAAACTATACACTAACCAATAACAGGTAGTACCTACTGGTTCAATCCTTAGAGTATAGACTAAAAGCATAGAGAGAACTTCATTATCTGTCAAGCGTACCACTTTTTTGAACACTTTTTATATGAAGACACTTTGATGTGAATGAGTCTGACAGATTTGTATAGAAAAAACAGTTGACTCGAGTAGAAAAAATGGTACGGTGATTTTTTGCAAGCGTAGCTAATTACTATATGTTTGTTTCTTTCCTTCGCCACTGACGTAGCGATACGTGTGAGCAGTACAAATATAATATCGTTTTGATTGATCTCTCTATGCTTTTAGTCTATACTCTAAAGTTCAATCAACTCTTTAGATGGGCATATGATTGAAATTTGATATAATGACACAGAACAAATAATAGTAAGTAAAACTACTACTGTTTTAATGAACAATGTTTTAAATGAGAATTGAAATAAGGTTTTGTTTGTTTACAGATTCTGCCAACCGTCATGACCACCTTTGACAAACCTACTTCAGTGAACTTTGTATTTAGGGCAAACCTACTTATATTAATAATTTGTTGTTTACAATAGCTATTTTGAAATAAAACTTTAGTAAAAATACATTCTCTTTATTTCTCATTAATCTTACTTTACATTCTGGAATAACGTTACGGCAATAAATTAATTAGCTTAGGTTAGGACGGAATCATTTCGTGGTTGACCACTATCTTACCTGGCGATAAGTGACGATGCGGCTTGCGATAAACAGCTTACCTATAGAAGATACCTAATCAAGCCCGACTTAAAATCACTCAGGGAAAAAAGATCCCAGTTAAAAGCTTTAGTGCGCATAATAATATTATATAGGTATTATTTTTCTTTATGTGCATATATTGAATATCAACCATTTAGTGACGTTCAACCGCTAGTCAACCATAAAATGATGATGGAAATGCTGTACCAACCAAATTATTAGGCTCTACTATTTATTTCTTGAACTAGCTGGGCCATACAGTCATGACGCAAAAGAAGTCGGTTCTAGTTATCAACTGGGTTAGCATGGACAGTAGACAAAATTGTCTTTCCCCGTTTTACGTCACTTTCTCCATACTTGCTTGGAGTATAACAGGAGAAAGACAGTTTTGTCTACCGGCCGTGCTAACCCTACTGGGGTACCTAGTATTTTTTTCTCCGGATAGCGAAGATAATTATTGAGCTTTCCATCATCCCCCCACAAATTAGAGAAAATAAGCTCTGTTTATTTTAGGTGTCAGGCTTTTATGAAAAACTAAAACTATTCAGTGAAGTACCGATATCGATAAAATAGCGTCTCATGACTATTTTTCAAAAATAGGTGCGAAAATAATACACTGATATTCTCTCTGGTTACGCTGTGGTCCATAACATTATTCATATCGCGTCATGTATTCAAAGTGGACAGCACTAAATCCACCACGGAGTTTCGTTCACGGTAGTGAGAAACACATTTCTCAGAAGTGCCGTTGACGGAACAATTAAAGAGTCAAGTCTCGATAAGTCTCAATAGTTCCGTTACGGAACTATTTTCACGGAACTCCTGGGAATAAACGAAAGTATCTTTATTGCCAAATCAAATCTATCGGCCCAAACGTATCCTCAAAGTGCAGCTATTATAACTGGAGCCGCCTCGTCCCCGTCACCGGGCACCTGAGGCCAAGCTGGAGCAGTTCTCACCTCGACAGCGTGCGTGGAGTGCAGAGTGAGCACGTAGCCGACATGCTGGAAGGCCGGCACGGTAGCCTCGGCCTGCGTGACGGCCACGTTGTGGCGGGACTCCGCCCAGCACAGCCGGTCCGTCGGCACTGAGATCTCCACGCTGCCTGGTAGCACCTCTTCGAACACGTATTCACCGTCTGGAATACGATAATATATAAACGCCCTTGCACCATCACATTTTTAAAACCAAGAGCGCATATGTTTTATGGATCTTTCTAAATTTCGCGGCCGGACCAGCCTTATGTTCGTACTTCTTCGAAAAGTAACTTTTTCGCTTAAAAAGTTTATAGATATCAGCATCATAATCAACAGCCTGAAGACATCCACTGCTCAACGCAGGTCTCCCCCACGGAGCGTCACTTTGTGCGTCTGTTCGCCTCCTGCATCCATCGGCTCCCGTGGTTATAACCAGATCGTCGATCCATCTGGTGGAGGCCGGCCTACGCCGATTATTGATTATTTTAAAAAAAATATTAATCATGAGAATATGGTTTGAAATGTCACATAATAATATCGTTTGCACATCTGTTGCATTCATACGACTTTCGATTGTTATAATGGTTTCCACGTTTCTAGGGGTGCAGTAAAGTAGAATCAACAAAGGTGAGAGTAGAGCAAGGATGGCTTAGAGGTCAGATCCTGGTGTCTTCCACAGGGATGGGAACGTACTACAGCTTCAAGGGCATACCGTACGCCGCTCCTCCGGTTGGGAAACTACGATTCAGAGTGAGCTAAATTTTATTTTTGTCTTACCTAATATCACACAACGTCTTTAGCTGTGGAACCATAGAATTTAATATAATTATGAATTTAAATTTACCAAAAAAAGAGCAAAAACTTTCCAGTGCCGTATAAACAAAAAATAACATTTTCAGGCTCCCCAACCACCGCTCCAATGGAACGGAACTAGAAATGCTTTAGAACACGGATCCATCTGCATCCAGCGTGCAACACTTACAAGCCTAAACACCGTCATCGGCAGCGAGGATTGCCTCTTCCTAAACGTTTACACCCCGGAGATCGACCTCGCCCGGCCTCTACCGGTTATGGTCTTCATTCATGAAGGTCTATTCGTTACAGGATCAGGAAACGTCAACCAATACGCACCGGATTTCCTAATGTCATACGGCATTGTTCTGGTGACGATCAATTACCGACTCGATTGTATCGGCTTTCTTTCGGCAAACACTGAAGAAGTCCCTGGTAATGCTGGACTGAAAGACCAGATAGCAGCATTGAAATGGGTAAAAAGAAATATCAGGAGCTTTGGAGGAGATCCTAACCACGTTACCTTATTTGGGCACAGCGCCGGAGGAAGTTCAGTATCGTTGCATATTTTATCGCCGGCAGCCAGAGGTTTGTTCCGCAGAGCTATTGCCATGAGCGGTGTCTACTTGAACGATTTTTACGTGGGATTTGAGCCAAGAAGGCGTGCTTTTGCCCTCGGTCGGAAACTGGGTCTTGACACCGATGATCCCTACGAACTCATTAAATATCTCCAAACACTGCCTGCAGATATGCTAGTCAAGGAACACCCTGAGATACTCCTATCAGATAAAGCATCAGCAAGTGTTTTAACGACCTTTTACTTCACACCCATTGTAGAAAAAAAATTTGGAAGCGGTGGCGGGCAATACCTTACGGAACAGCCATCTTATTTGATGTGTAAGTGCCAAGCAAGCCCGGTCGACTTCATGGTCAGCCACACTGCTCAAGAAGGTTCGGTCGTGCTCCCTTTCATCGAAGACAATATCTTTAAGTATTATCCGGAATACAAGGAGCTATTAGTGCCACTAAAAATCTCTAACTACCGGAGCCCTATGGAGGTCCTGAAGCTCGCTGATCGTATTCAAAGCTTTTATTTTGGAAACCAGTCGATAAGTGTGAGCACGATCAAAGAGTTCGTGAATTATTACTCTGAATCCCACTTTGTGTATGATATCTACGCTTACGTCGAGAAGCTCCCCAAGTTGCCTTCCACAAGGCGGTACTTCTTCCAGTTTTCTGTTTACTCGTCGAGGAACGTTTTCTCCAAGCCAGCTGCCGAGAAGTATGGAATAAGGCAGGCCACACATAAAGATGACCTTGCCTATCTGTTTGACGGGACCAGCTACAACCTCACAGTTGAAGTCAATGGGGAAGCGTTTAAATATGTGCGGTTGATGTGCACACTGTACACTAATTTTGCAAAATATGGGTGTGTTTATATTTTTCCCCACATTGCTTTTAAAACCAATACAGATAAAAAGAAGTAAAACTTCATTATTTTTGTGCTTATTATTTTAAATATAATGTGAGCCGGCAACTAGCAGACGACCATCCTGATGGCAAGCGGTACCACCGCTATAATACTGGCAAAACTAGCGACGTCTAATGCGTGAAGATGCTAAACAAACAAAACGCTCAATCATCCTGCACAATGTATTACACAGTGCAAATATTTTACAACATGGACATGAAAGAATTTCGTGCACTTGTAAGTAATTTTTCTTTTTTATATTACAGAACACCAACTCCAGATAACTCTCTGGGGTTTATCTGGCCGGAGTACGATCCCCACAGAACAATCGTCGACATAGGGAAGACAGGGAAGTTTACCACATACAATGTTTCCTATAAACCTAACACTTCTGTAGGCTTTTGGCACAATCTGTACAGGAGCACTGGAATTAATCTTTAAGATGAGACATTTCAGTCTTACGAAACATTTCATTATAGGTAACAATAAAATTATATTTTAGTTATTTGTGTAATTTTTACATATCATCGCGTGGAGGACCACCCCATCTCTCCCCGTGCCAAGCGTGGTGATTATGTCCATAATCGTGTGTGTTTTCTGATTGTGTGTGCATCTGTGATAGCGTCCGGCGTGGGAGAGGCCCGTGATCAGCAGAGCGGCCGCCTGCCGGCTGTGGGGACACATACAAGTCGCTAGTACTGACCTGCGGCGCGGGCGTGTCGCGGCGGGCCGGCGTGCCGAGCGGCCGCCTGCCGGCTGTGGGGACACATACAAGGCGCTAGTACTGACCTGCGGCGCGGGCGTGTCGCGGCGGGCCGGCGTGCCGAGCGGCCGCCTGCCGGCTGTGGGGACACATACAAGGCGCTAGTACTGACCTGCGGCGCGGGCGTGTCGCGGCGGGCCGGCGTGCCGAGCGGCCGCCTGCCGGCTGTGGGGACACATACAAGGCGCTAGTACTGACCTGCGGCGCGGGCGTGTCGCGGCGGGCCGGCGTGCCGAGCGGCCGCCTGCCGGCTGTGGGGACACATACAAGGCGCTAGTACTGACCTGCGGCGCGGGCGTGTCGCGGCGGGCCGGCGTGCCGAGCGGCCGCCTGCCGGCTGTGGGGACACATACAAGGCGCTAGTACTGACCTGCGGCGCGGGCGTGTCGCGGCGGGCCGGCGTGCCGAGCGGCCGCCTGCCGGCTGTGGGGACACATACAAGGCGCTAGTACTGACCTGCGGCGCGGGCGTGTCGCGGCGGGTGGCGTGCCGAGCGGCCGCCTGCCGGCTGTGGGGACACATACAAGGCGCTAGTACTGACCTGCGGCGCGGGCGTGTCGCGGCGGGTGGCGTGCCGAGCGGCCGCCTGCCGGCTGTGGGGACACATACAAGGCGCTAGTACTGACCTGCGGCGCGGGCGTGTCGCGGCGGGTGGCGTGCCGAGCGGCCGCCTGCCGGCTGTGGGGACACATACAAGGCGCTAGTACTGACCTGCGGCGCGGGCGTGTCGCGGCGGGTGGCGTGCCGAGCGGCCGCCTGCCGGCTGTGGGGACACATACAAGGCGCTAGTACTGACCTGCGGCGCGGGCGTGTCGCGGCGGGTGGCGTGCCGAGCGGCCGCCTGCCGGCTGTGGGGACACATACAAGGCGCTAGTACTGACCTGCGGCGCGGGCGTGTCGCGGCGGGTGGCGTGCCGAGCGGCCGCCTGCCGGCTGTGGGGACACATACAAGGCGCTAGTACTGACCTGCGGCGCGGGCGTGTCGCGGCGGGTGGCGTGCCGAGCGGCCGCCTGCCGGCTGTGGGGACACATACAAGGCGCTAGTACTGACCTGCGGCGCGGGCGTGTCGCGGCGGGCCGGCGTACCCGCCGTCGGCGGCGAGCGGGCGCAGCGTGACGGGCACGCTGGCGGCGCCCTGCACGCGGCCCCGCACGGTCGCCTTCAGCTGGGAGAATGTCACGCCCGACACGGCACCGTGACCCACCGACACTTTCTGCTGCAGCGGGTAGTACCTGCAAGTGCCATGCTGCTGCAATCTTTGCCCGTCTCTAGTAGCTTCACGGACAATAGTGATGGAAGACTCTCCATGATCCATACAGTTTTGCCTAACAAAGATTTTCGGTTTATTTCTTCTAGCTAGCGAGGATTAAGACTAATACGAAATAGCAACTCCTTCTGCAATATAACTTGCAAAACACCGCGTATATAAAAATTATATTCACATCGCCTCTTTCTATCAGTTATCTTCTCACCTCTCCCTAAATTCTTGCACGCGTTACGGTTATTCGGAATTGCCTAGTCAGCAAGCTCGCACAAATATTTCGTATCTGAACTTGAAAATACACCAGGCCTAGCAACAAGCAGTACAAGTCACCCTATTTTATACCTAGATACCTATTTTATTATTTAGCAAAACAACGAAAATCATTTTGCTCAGTAACTTCATTTTTTTGTAAATTAAACATGAAACTACTTTGGAGCAAGAATTGTCCATTTCATTTCTAATCTTTACCAAACCACATCTAACGCGTACGCTTCAAAGTTTCATTACTTACTGCAATCCTTCCCTCTGCTCTTGCTCTGACACTTCTACCGTAGCGAAGTACATTCCGGGAGGCAGGTACGTGCACCATTTACCTAAAACATTTTACTGATATAAATTCTTCACAACAGCATTAAAATAAGGTTTAAATCCTGGCGGGGTGTACCGCTACCCGCAGTAGAGTGGTGATACCGACCGTCCGCAGCCACGGCCACCGCGGCCGCGGGCGCGCCCCCCGCCAGCCGCAGCAGCACGCGGCGCGCCGCGGCGGGCGTGACGTCACCGCACACGCGCCAGCGGCCCGCGCGGGCCCGCACCGCCCCGCGCGGGCCCGCGGGGGTTACCAGCAGTTGCACGTCTTCTATCTCGCACTTCTCTGGGGAAACATTACGCCTTGCTTGTAAACAACTACACAAAAATAAATTAAATAACACAAACTAAACACAAAACACAAATTTAACCATGATGCGCTTAAAACGGAGGTACTACTTTCACGCTGACGCGACGCACTCGACTTTCGAGCCCCATTCGGCCCTGCACCAGAAACTTTTCAAGTTATGCGACATAAAGCGTTGAAAATATATTTTTGAAAAACTAACCGGAATCGTCCCTTTCTTTCCTATCGCAAAAATTCTTATCTTCTTATTATGGTTACGCGTATACCTAAACCTACCAAAACATTTTCGAAATGGTTTTCACGGTTGAATGAAAAATCTGAGAACGTCGAATCGCCAGCCATCCTACCCGTCCAGCTTTAAGTTATCATTCAATTATTACGCAGCACATGATCAAACTTCACACCTCTTTACAACTCAGATTTTTAGAATATCTAAGACCCTCCTAAAAATATTAGCTGTTACACTGAAAACGCAGAAACATCTCTAATAACACGCTTACGATATCGCGGAGGAAATGTCGGTGTATGCAATGTAAGCTGACCGTGTTGGAAGCTGACGGTGTAGAGTGCGGGCTGCAGGCCGGCGAGCACGAACCGGCCGGCCGCGTCCGCCGCGCCCGCTGGCGTGCCGTCCAGCAGCACGCGCGCCCCCGCCAGCGCGCGCCCCGGCCCGGCCTGCACCGACCCTGCCACCGTGAACCCGGTCACCTGCGGGGGACAATGCTTTCTTTTGAATGGGCCAATTTATTTGATATTAATAAGACAATCTTACGAGTCACTAAACATACTTATATGATAGACAGTGAGCGTTGCTTCTTGGGGCTTCTCCCTTATAATATGATTTCACACAAGTTATGTCATACAAACTAACCTTTAGGCGGGAGGGCGCATAAGGCGCTCTGCCATCAAAAGTGGAAGGCAATTCGCTCAAGGGGGCTTGGTCCGTTGCCGGGAAAAGAAGATCAACAAGACTACGTCCACTGGAAGAGTAGACTCTATGGAAAGTCGCGACCGTTCTAGCTAACCTACGGGGGGTACGTCAACCTCGTCGAGCACACACAATAGTTTTAAAATTAAATTAAATTGTTTATTCTGAGCACAGATTATAGAATATACTAAAGTAACTTAAACTCGTACGAATTCATTAAGATACAGTCACAGTTTTAGAATCGGCGATTGGCGGTATCACAATTACTAAAAATAATTATTCTGGGAGTTTTTAAGGCTAGCGTGAACCGGTATGTTCTAGGCTCCATCGTCAACCGCGTAGTCACTTACGATCAGGTGAGACCGTGGTCAAATGTTAGCTTATCAATGGTAAAAAAAAACTAAAAATAATACAATTTTTTATTTTTTTTAAATCTCACCTCAAAAGCATTCTTGATGTACAAGCTGTCATGGCGGACTGTGAAAGGCACAGCATCCGGCCTCACATTGTAGGTGAGTTCTGCTTGCCCGGGGCTAGTGGGCAGGGCAACAAGCCTGTATTCTCCAGCCGGCACGAGCCCAAAGGTGAACTGTCCCGCAGCGTCCGTGGTCACGTGGCAGATGGGGGCGTCGGGCACGCCTTGCAGGAGGGCGGTGTTGCAACCTTCTACCCGGTACTTTAGATTTTCCTGAATAAAAAACATTATTGGATTTGAATAAAAAACGTTTTTTGGATTTTCCTGAATAATTAGATATTCCATTATTTTATTTTACAGTGATGTTATTACATCGTTTTGGTAGGTCCTTCTAATACTGACCCCTTATCATGTTTATTTTGCTCAAAACCGTCTTGTATTTACTCATTTCTAAAAGTTAAATTTTTAATGTGTTTAGGGGTTTAGAAAACACTGCGCGCTAAAGAAAGCCGAAACGTAGCACAAGCCGAGCGCGTGGCCCTTGTGACGTCACAGCAAGTGCGCTGGGCGGTGCGGTCAGAGAACTTCGCTAGTAATTTGGTCAAACTTCGTTGGGGTTTGTTGTAGAACAAAAAATTTTGCAATGTATGTTATGGATTTCTTAGCTCTATAAATCTGCATACTGAACTAAACTCGTTACGGATCCTCATAATGTACTCACTTCTTTAGAATACAAAAGCACATAAACCCCTTCAATAGGACTTCCAAATGAGGTGACCAATCCTTTCACATCATATCCCTTTACAGCCAGAACTACTCCAAGAGGCAAAGCCATCTTGCCTTCTTTCATTTGGACTTCCACTTGAGATGGTTCCAGTTTCCATCTGAAATATTGATCATTAATAGGCAAGATCAATGTACAAATTATCTATATCTATACTTATAATAACACAAACTTATAGTAGCAGGTCCAATTCTATTCACTGCAAATATATTGAAAAAAATTTTTAGAGGGCTCTCTATGATCAATGCTGGAGCCAAAACTGTGGTTTTTCATTTTTGTCTGTCTGTCTGCCTGTTGGTGTCTCGTCTGAGAATCACGCCTACACTACCAAATGGATTGAAATGAAACTTGGCATGATTTGACTTTATTTTACAAACAAGGTAGGACAATGGATACTTTTTATCCCAAAATTAAGCATGGTTCCCTTGGAAAAAGGGATGAGGGCAGAAACTGTGTTACATGGACACCCACGCGGTCCCATACAAAAGTGCTCCGCAGGGACACGCACCCACCTCCGTGTGACGGGGCACGCGTGGGTATATGGGTGGGTTTGGCCAGTGGCAACCAGTATTTCCACTGTTAGGGGTTTCTCCCTAACTGAACTGTATAAAAGATAGAGATGTACTAAATACAACTTAGCTCGTTTGCAAAGAATATCCTGTCGAAGCCACTCTTTACCCTGTTGAAGAGAAAAGATGTAGAAAAGGGATAGAAGGTTGGACCGGCAAATTAATCAAATAAAAAAAGTTAGGCATGCTCATCCTTTTCCCTCTCCCTTCTCTCTTCCCTTGGCTGTCCAGGCACTGAAGTGTGCTCCAGCTTAGCATGAGTTACTTAATTTTACACCCTTAACACAGGTTAAAGGTGTAAAATCAATTCATGCTAAGCTGGAATGGGTCAGTTGCCCTCTTTTTTGCTAGATGTTGTTTAGCTAAGTCATCATCATCACCAGCCCGAAGATGTCCACTGCTGAACATAGGCCTCCCCCATATAGCACCACTTTGACAAGTTGCTTGTCTACTGCATCCATCGGCTTGCAGTGGTTCTGAGCAGGTTGTCAGTCCACCTAGTGAGGGCCGGCCTATACTGCATCTTCCAGTTTGTGGTTGCCACTCAGGCACCTTTCTTCCCTATCAGTTCTACAAGAGATGTGGCCTACCCAAGCACATCATTAAAATTGATCTATTGTCTACGCTGCTAAATCTAACTAACCTTGGATGAGAAGCCTTAACAGTGTACTTTCCAGGTATTACAGCAGTGAAGTGGAAGTCACCGCCAACCGTTGTGACAGTCTCCCTAGTTTCACCCTTCTCACTGACAAGCTGCACAGCTATGCCACTCGGGCCTTTCTCCTGTCCCAGTGTGATCACTCGACCGTTGATGCCGAAACCATTGAATGCAAAGTTAATGTCCTGTCCAGTGGAACATCTGTCTGATACTCCATCTATAGACAGAGCAACTTCAGAGGGTTCGAAACTCAACCCCGCAGGTGGATGGACCTTTAAGACATACTCTCCTTTCTCATACAGAGGCAGGAAATAGTAACCATTCGTGGGAGCGCATTCTGTCTTCTCTTTAAGACTTCCTTCCTTGGTATACCTAAAATTCATAAGTTACTTTTCGTTCATCACACTTATGATAGGTCAGACTAAAAGATTTATAGTAATTGCTAGCAAAAAGTTATTTAATTATAACGTAATAGGTTAACTCACAATCCGATCTCAATTTCGGAAAAATCCAATTTCACATGACTTTTAACGAATCCGCCACATCCCAGAATATCATTGGCGGTACATCCTGTCGTTACAAATGAAATAATTAAAGATAAAAATAAATAAATGCAAACGCCCAACGCCATGTTTCACTTGCGAGAGTTAGGGATGTTCCGATACTAATAAATACGAGTAAGTACTTGATACTTTTCTTTCGATACTAAGTACTTTTTGGCATTGAATCATTCTTTCGATACTTACTTGGTATGGGAAAATATTACTAGTATAGAATCGAATCAACGTTGCCAAGTCAAAACAGGATAGAATCACCAAAAATTCAAACTCCATGCAGCTTTTATGCAGGTTAAGGTAGCTGTTATACTCAATTAAAATAATTAAATCAAATAAAAACTAATCATTCTCGCGATACCTACTCGGTATTGGAAAGAAAGTACTTTAACCGGAAAAAAAAATTTTTGTATCGAACATTGTCAAATTAAATGTCCCAAACGCATCCGTAGTTCGAATGTCTAATCCTTCGCGCCAAAATACTTGGAAATGTAGTTCAGTCAAAGAAACAACATAACTTTGCTGCATTGCGGTAAAATTTGTTTATTTTTTTCGGTTTTGAAGAAGCAGGTTGATAAGTTATCTGGGGAGCACAATAACATCTAAGTGTGATCTTGATGCAGAATTCAATAGCAGGATCGATGCTGCGGCTGCAGCTTTTGGCAAGATCGACACTAAGGTCTTCTGCTCACACGACCTGAAACTGGCTACTAAGATATCCATATACACGGCGATCATGCTGCCTAACATACTATATTCTGCTGAAACATGGACCATGTATCGCCGCCATATTCGCATGCTGGATCGTTTCCACCTCCGGTGTTTACGAACGATCCTTAACATCCGTTGGTCAGACCGAGTGCGAAACACCGAAGTGCTGCGAAGAGCCAACGTGGGTGGTATTGAGGCCTACTTAATGCGACGACAACTTCGTTGGTGCGGTCATGTTTCACGGATGGCAGATCAGCGAGTAGCAAAATCTTTTATGCGGAGCTTGAGGAGGGTAAGCGTAAGCGTGGTGGACAACTCTTTAGGTATACAGATATGCTTAAGCGGCACATGAAGAAATGCTCCTTAGAGCCCTCGCAGTGGGAGCACGATGCTGCTAAACGGCCAAGGTGGAGAAATCTGGTTAAAACCAGTCTCGGATTATGAAGCTCAACGTCACGCTGAGCTGGACGCTAAGCGCGATGAAATGAAAGCCCGACCACCTGCGGCGATCAATTATCATTGGGTGAACGGTGTGCTCACGCGCCCTGAATGTACAAGGGTCTTCACAAGAAAGATTGGCTATATTAGCCGCATGAGAGCACATGAAAGAAAAAATCTAAGGAATTGAACGCAGTCGCCGTGGCCGAAATCGGCTAGGATATCATCATCATCATATAAGAAGTTATCGTTTCTTTGATGGTATCGGAACATCCCTAGAGAGAGTTGGGTTGGGAGACCGGAGTGCACCACCAAAATATTGCACAGCCCATATCGTACATGGCTTCCAAATATCAGCCTGTACAATACGGCGAGCGTATTACCTAGCTCGCAACAGGTTTGCAACAGGCGTAAATTGCGCGATAACTGCTGTCATACATCATTAGTGGTGTCGAGCATGTATGCTTCGCTACTGCTGTTGCTTTGCTACTGCTGTTGCATTGCTGTTGCAAATTTTACGTAATTACCCCGCGGGTCGTACAATATCATCAGTCTGTGCTTTTGGTACAGACAATAATGTGCAGCCTGGAATCCGTGTATATTGCTCCCAAATGCTGGGCTGTGCAATACAGGAGCATAACCTCAAGCATAAAATTCGTGATATTCTCGATTGCTAGCGCACGAAATGACTCTTAGGGAAGCGAGGTGCAATGTCGTCTCGAAATAAACCTCAATATTCGAGTGTCAAGCCTAAAATTCGTGATATTCTCAAATTGCTAGCGCACGATATGACTAACGAGACCATTTATTTTTTATTTTTTTCAGAGCGGGACATGTCTCGCATAATTATGTTAACAAAAAGCTTTTAGTGTTTTACAAGTTTTTTATTATTGTAGTATAGAGGGTAGAAGATTAATTCAAAATAAACAAAGGACTTAGGTAATACAAAATAATTATGTAGGATAAATGAGTTGTTAAGCCTCAGTGCAGTACAGTGACTTCTAGTTAGTATTTTTGTATTTGTCGGCTGAACCAGTGCCTAATTTAGGCTTGTGATAGCCCTAGGCTAACTATGAATATGCGCTCTCCTGCCTATCCTTTCCTGCTTTTGCCTGCCCAGCACACGAATAAAGTTACTTAATTTTTACTAGCTTTAAACCCTATAACAATAAATGGCATGGTTAACAATCTAGATAAACAGATATTTCAGTAAAGTTACAATAAGCTGTTCAAATCAAATCAAAATCAAATCAATTTTTTTTATTGCAAATAGGCTATTTTTAGCACTTTCACAAGTCAAAACTAGATAATGTATTTAAAAATAATAAAAATTAAATTATTGTACATTCTAATCAAGCATAATTAAACAAATTTACATAGTGCTTAATGTCAAAAATGTCAAAATATTATAATTATAACAAGCCCATTACAATACGAGTTTGAAAAAACAAAACTTCTCTTCCCCACATCAGGTGCAAGCAATCCGGAGAATGTAGAATAGAAAACTCCGAACCGTAGCTTCGATTTTGCTGTTGATTTTCCAATAAAGGAATAAATTTTCAAAATTAGACCTTCCAATCTCAATGAAACTACTGAGATAAATAAGGCAAAATGAGCGCGAACGAAGCAAGCTCCAAAACTTTACACATTTATAAGTAAATCTAGATAAAACACATATTTTAAGAAATCGTATTAAAATAAGCTGTTGGTTTTCCAATAAATTAATGAAACTGATATGACTGACAAGAAAAAGTTATATCAAAGCGCGAGCGAAGCGAGCTCCAAAACTTTGATAACTTAAAAATAAAAAATAATTTTAAATAAATTGGTTAGTTTGCAAAAGCGGGACAATTTTGCCCTGGCTGAGGACAGCGGGACAGATAACTCGAAAGCGGAATGTCCTGCGCATAGCGGGGCCTATGGTCACGTTAGATATGACTGGTGTGGAGGCAGTCGAGACCACCAGGGCCCCGTTTTATAAAGCAAGTAAGTTAAAGATACAAGTGCACAACAACAACACAACACACACAACAGGGGGTTACAAGTGTAAGTTTTATACTTGTAATCGATGATTGTTGTTTATAGAACGCCGTAACTAGTAACTTGTAGTTACTTGTTCTTGTAGCTGGTGAGATTGTTAGCTTGTACTTGTAGCTTTATGAAACGGGGCCCTGGTCGTGTATTCCCGGCTGTACAATATAGTGACTCTTTTACTTCACAATAATTAAGCCCTATTCAAACCAGCACGTTATCAGGTACCGCCTGCGGTAGCAAAATCCAAGTGGCTACGCGACAATCCTACTGTTCACATCACACACAAGCGATTTTCGCTATGGGTAGAAGATTTCGCTTTGGATAGCGGAACTCAATTTGCAGGGTTGCCCCCAAAGAGGTATAATATACCTATTATGTACTACAGTACTAGAGAAACTATGGGAAACTTACACAAATAGTTGCCCTTTTTGGTATAATTGAACTAAAATCCGCTACAGTGCTTTACGAGATTAAATCATCTAACCAACGATCCCAACACGGCAGCAGCTATAGGAATGAATATGAATATGAATATGAATATGAATATGAATATGAATGTCCCGATACCACCAAATTATCAATACCTACTCATATGAGTATTTGTTGTTTCTTTGACTGAACTACATTTCCAAGTGCTTTCAACCTTCAAGTGCTTTCAATTTTCGCATGAAGAATCAGACATTCGAACACTAAGGATGCGTTTAGGATATTTTATTTGACAATATTCGATACAAGTACGGTCTTTCTGGTACAAGTATTTCTTTCCGATATGAGTACTTTCTTTCCGTTACCGAGTAGGCATCGCGAGAATTTTTCGATTTTATTTTATTAAATTATTTTAATTAAGTGTAACAACTACCTTAACTGTACTGAGTGTGTGTATTTATGGGTATTAACTGTATTCAACGGCTTAAATTAAATTTATATTCAATTTAATCCTGATTAAATGAAAATGGGGCATTTTTAAGCCTACTTCTACATTAAAAAAAATTACCTTTTTAAGCTACATGGCTTAAAGTTATGCCATACTATGCTTCTTTAAAAAAAATATATTATGGCGAAATAAAGCTGTTTGGCATTAAATTTTTGGCAATTCTATGCTGTTTTGACTTCGCACATTGATTCGATTCAATGCTAGTACTTTCTTTCCGACACTAAGTAAGTATCGAAAGAATGATTCGATGCCAAAGAGTACTTGGTATCGATAGAAAAGTATCGAGTACTTACTCGTATTTGCTAGTATCGGAACATTCCTAGGCAGCTATATTGGCAGTCTGCCAATTATGGCTAATTTATAATTTGTCGCTAAACCCATAGAATTAAAAAAAACAGGAAGGAGTTTTGATTGACATCGAACTGACGTACAGCAATGGCGGACACCTAAACATGCGTGACGGATTAAATTACCATGTGAAGAAAATTACCCGAAACCGACAAAAAAAAAGATCTGACATTGGTGTGACTTTTTATTTGACCAAAAAGCTACGCGATCTTGTAACAGGGTGGTCAAAATTTAATGGCTTATGTCATTTTATTTTTCATCCCTCAGGGTAGTCCTATTTGAATTTGTAAAAAACTATTACGAAATAAATATATATATCCTGTTACACGCTATTAATGCTATATTTGCTCCGTTTCAGTGTGAAAACGGAACCCTTATAGGATTATTTTGTTGTGTATCTGTCTGTCCATATTAGATGCAACTTATAGGGTGCCTACCTACTTTACGATGACCTAGAGCTGGTGTGCATTATTTATCGTATAGGCTTAGAGTCGTTGTTGACGCCACTCCATATTATCCTTTATGCTATAGCGGAGAGGAAAGAAGAGCGAAAATGATAGGGGAAAAGGATGAATGTATGACGGTAAACAGAGGCGCACCTGCCTCCATTCAGGCTTTTCCCCTCCCATTTCTTTCTTCCTTTGGACAGGGCTAGGGCGTAAATCTAACTATCCGGGTCGAGTCTGCTAGTCAGTCCATAAAACTGTTTATTTCGCACAAAGAATTATAGCCAGGCTGTTGCTGAAAATGTTTTATGAACACATCATTCCTATTTTTCTACTTTACTTTTGAAATGAAATTTCTTGCATCTTCCATTATGTATATTTGTTGTTTCTTATACAAACTTCCAATACTAGTAAGTGTCATATGTCTTGACGCTACTGCTGCTCAACGGGAATTTACTGCTTTTTCGACATTTTCGTAATGGCTGGACTCCCCAGCAAACTGAATTTTCTTCGCTGATGGTACCAACACTACCAGCCTATCAAGTATCAACCAATCATGGCCCTTCTGACAGTTTGCCAACCAAAAAAGTTAAAAACACGTCTTAATTTTTAAGAGTAAGTATCTATTAATAAATTTCACGACACTTAACTTTTTCTACGTGATAGAAAACCTGGCCAAATATGCACGATTAGTAAGTCCATTACACGTAAAATATTTATTAACCTGAAAAAGGCCAACACATGCATAATATGCATAATGGAAATATGCATTTGCATATAGTCAGTTCTCTAATTATGATCAATATAGGTGAATAACTTGTATTCGAACATAATTTCGTCATTCTCCCACACTTCCGGGCAAATGCAAGTTTGATTGTTGGCAACACTAGCTAGTTTTGTGTATTGATTGCATCTCAATAATGTTATAGAAAAAGCAAAAAAATTAGTGGAATAATAACAAGCTTACTTGTGAAAAGTGATCCCCTGAGTTTTTTTATGAAACTACTATGATTCCGACAACTTTTCACAATGTGAAAAGTGATCCCCTGAGTTTTTTTATGAAACTACTATGATTCCGACAACTTTTCACAACGCAAGACGGCATTTTATAATTTTTTTTTCTAAGCGTCTTGGGCGAGGTTCGAAGCAGTAATGGCAGGCGATAGACTTCCTATGATGTGAGTGTGTGCGTGTCCGCTCGTACTCATTAGCGTCCTTCTTTTTTTAGTAGGTCCATGGTTATATTTTATAAAATGGTGACATTTTATGCATGGCCATAGGCGGGGCGGGGGGGGGGGGGGGGGGTGTTTGGAGGTTCAAACCCCCCCCCCCCAAATCAGCGCCGTTTTCTGCAATACAATACGGCCAATATTAAAAAAATATTTCAAACTCGCTTCGCTCGCGCCTTTAATATTTCTAATTGTATTTTCTTTTATAACAAGCGCGTTTGTGCTAACTGACATTTAATTCATGTTTTAATTATTACCATACGTGTTTTCTGGAATAAGTAAGGCAAATATAAAAATATTCGCGCTCGCTTCGCTCGCACATTTATTGTTTTTGCTGTGTTTTGTTTTGTAGCAAGTTCGTTTGTACTGACTGACATCTAATTCATGTATTAATTGCCATATGTGTTATCTGAAATACAATACGGCAAACATAAAATTTTTCACGCTCGCTTGAAGTGAATCCCTGGCTACTGCCCTGGTTTTATGCCAGTTGTTTTAATAGATTCATTGGTTAGTTGGAATTCAGAAATCTTAATGAACCTGCTGTGTAACAAAATAATGTCCATTGCTGAAAATTCAAATTTATTTATTGTGCGCTTTCATTCTTCAGGTAGAATCTTTAAAACAATATTATATTATCAAAATGAAGGGGTGTATACATACATTTCAATAATAAAAAATTAATATATACTTAGAAATACATTTACTAATTGTTAGAGTGGTGATAACTAACACAGCTATTTGTTGTGTATAGGTACCTACTGTAATTTTATGTAGCTACAGCAGTTTTAGCTTTGTTTTGTATGGGAAGGAATAGTTTAAACTCGGCAGGTAATTCATCTTCTGAGTACAGTCTATCAGAAAAGTAGACCCTCCGAATCCTGCAGTTGGCATGTATTTGTACTCTAAGTGTCTCTACATAATTGGTCCCATAAGCACGCCTAGTGAAGTCTGCCAAATTAAACTGTATCTGGTTCCAACCCTCATCTAGCCTCATTGGCATGGTGCAGATGAACGGTTTCACACGAGTTGTGGACTGGTAGTTGCTTGCTCGGAATCTTCTTCGCACATTTTTGTCGTCCAAAACCTGTAAATAAACAATTTGAGGTTATTTTGCACCTCCTCAATTTTATTCATTAAAGGATTTGAGTAATTTAGTATAGCATTGAGTTTTTGTTTCACTGACCTGAACTTCAAACGTGAAGTACTTCTTCAGGTTTTTAATGATCATAACTAGGAACGGCAGTTTGATGCCGAGAGTCTTCTTCGGATCGGCTGGACAAGTGATATATGTGGTGCTAACATTAGTCCCTACGATCTCTAGCACGAGACTCTGGATATCGTTGTCCGTAATCCTCTTTATGTGCCCATTGCGAACCTTCTTATCCCAAATTTGCAAAGGTTTGCTGCCTATGCTGTAAAGAATTGATAGAAAGCCAGACTGAAAAGTATTCTTGAACATTTTATGGTCGAATTCACTATCACGTAACTACTTAGTACCCTTACATCTGCAAGGCAATTACTAGTTTGTTTAATCAATAAAAAATATTCGCGGTTGCATTACAATCTGACAGGCTGACAGTAAACACAAGAATTTTGAGCCGGCCATTATGATTGGTCATGGATGCCATGTGTTTGTTATCAGCACAAGTGTTACCATAGCAACGGATGGAATTTCTCTGTCAGTGTAATAGCGGGTTCCACTTGAACAAAATTATCGTTATTTTCGTTTTTTTCGTTCACATTGACTGGAACGATCATATGTGATTTGGCCTTGTCTGGGTAAAAAGTGGCATAATTTCGTAGCGTTCTTAGCGTTTTTAGCAGCTTATTTTTATCTTTGTTTCTCTGTGCGCTCCTTTTACAGAACTACTTACATTCTGTTTTACATACTTCAATTCTGATTTCCCGCGGGGTAATTACGTAAAATTTGCAACAGCAATGCGACAGTAGTAGCAATGCGACAGCAGTAGCGAAGCATACATTCTCGACACCACTAAAGATGTATGACAGCAATCACCGCGAGATTTACGCCTTTCGCAAACCTGTTGCGAGTTAGGTAATTACAAAGACTTCTATGTTACACGTAGTACGTAGTACATAGAACTCTTTGGGTAATTAGGGGGCGGGTGGTTCTTTCCTCACAGAGGCTGTGGGACCGACCGCTCTGCGAACTGGCACGGAAAAATCTTTTAGATACGTGTCCTAGCGTCGCTGATCGTGCTCGGCTTCTCGCAGTCTCTGTGTGGGAGTCAGGACTTTGGTTACAGGCCATGCCTTCTTTCAACACTGGTAACCTTTTAGATCCGACTACTTTTCGTTTAGCTATCAGCTTACGTTTGGGCGCAAGATGCTGTGTGGCCCATCGCTGCCAGTGCGGTACCGCAGTTGACCAGCTCGGTCATCACGGTCTCTCGTGTTCAAAAAGCGCTGGTCGAATTTCGTGCCACGCTAGTCTTAATGACATCATTCGCCGGGCTTTCACCACCGCCAATATTGCAGCCATTCTGGAACCGAATGGTCTCATGCGTGACGATGGTAAAAGACCCGACGGAATGACTCTGGTTCCCTGGAAGATGGGGCGGCCTTTAGTGTGGGACGCTACGTAGTATCCCTTAGTAGTCTGTGGACGCTACTTGCGTCGATACTATGGCGCCGTCACACCTTCCCGAGACACGTTAGGGCCGGCGGCGCGGCTAATTCTGCTGAGCAGCTAAAACGGCGCAAATATAGTAATCTCGGTAGCGGTTACATATTTGAGCCGTTTGGTGTTGAGACCCTGGGTCCGTGGGGACCGGGAGCTCATGGCGTTTTCCAAAGTCTATCAGAGCGCCTGGTCGATGCGACGCGTGACCAAAATGCTGGCATTTATTTGGCCCAACGCATCAGCATTGCAATTCATCGTGGCAATGCGGCCAGCATGTTGGGTACGCTACCTACCGGTAGTGGGCTGGAGCACTTGGACTGTCTATAGGCCATCGTGGCTATTATACAGTCCATAAGTGTTCTTTGTAGTAGGTAGTGTAGCTAGTTTAGTTTAGCTTAGTTTAGTTTAGTTTTTATTATTGTAGTAGTTAGCTTGAGTAATTGAGTAATAAAGGCAATTTGCCCGTTAAAAAAAAACTTACATTCACACTCACAGATTATAGTTACTCAGTGATTATACCAATGGCTACCACGAACGTACCAACATGTATGCTGACTATTATTTTTCTCACTCACGCACTCAATCCTCTCGTTCTATTATTGTTTGTTTACCTTGGTCTGTGGATTCCTTCGGTTTCTCTGACAAAGTTGATTTTTATAATAATGACTGAAAATTATAGGGATATTGTGTGCTTACGGAACACAGCACGTTGTGCTGTGTTACTTATGAAAGCTTGTGATATGAATCACTAATTCACTAGGAACACTGACCTCTATAATACAAGTACGCTGTATTATAGAGGTCAGTGACTAGGAATCAACTCTTCTTCTTCTTTTTCTTCTCGTGTAGGCAAATGGTCAGCCTTGGTGTCAGAATTTTTAAGCTGCGCAAAGGCTTCTGACTTGGCTTAACGATTGTTGTCTTACGACAACAGCCGGGACCAACGACTTAACATGCCCTCCGAAGCACGGTAGCGCTCAGTTTTAAATGGTTGTAAATACAGTTAGAGTAAGTAAAAGCAGTTGTAAATGTAATTTTAAAAAAAAACTTAATCAACTTATTTGTTATAATTATTGAGAGTCCTAAGAGGATCGAAAAGAATCATAATAAACGTAATAGGAAAATATATTGAGACGTGTTTTATTTACAACCGACATTAGAACAGACATAAGCAAGAAGTGACAATTGGTATACACAATAAAGTTTTCATTAAAAACCTCCTTTAACATCCTCCCTTTTTGGGAAACTTTATTGCATTAAGCCAATCATTTTAGATATAAGTACCATTCTTGGCTTATGGACAGGTTTCGTCAAAATATCAGCACATTGGTATTCTGTGGGAACATATTTCACTTCAAGTTCTTTATCAGTAACTTGTTCTCTGACATAAAAATGTCTTAGTGCAATGTGCTTTGTTCTGCGATGTAACTCTGGGTTTTGCGACAGCTTTATAGTTGCATCGTTATCTATTTGTAGCGTGGGGACTTCTTTCAATAGAGATACCTCATTGTATAGTCTCTTTAGCCAAACAATTTCACGAGCTGCTTCGCTGGCTGCAACGAGTTCTGCTTCCGTGCTCGAGATCGCTACAGAGGACTGTTTGCGACTTGCCCAAGAGATTACTCCTCCCGAATACATGCATAAAATTCCAGAAGTGGAACGACCTGTGGTTGAATCTCCACCGTGATCTGAGTCACTGTAGCATTCTAAAATTCCAGGTTTGTATCCTTTCTGGTATACAATTGCTGTATCTAGAGTTCCTTTAAGGTAACGAAGAATGCGTTTCACCTTATGAACATCTTCCATCGAGGGATTAGTAAGCGTTCTGGATACGACACTTATGGCATATGAGATGTCTGGTCTGGTCCCTGTCATAAGATACGCCAGCGCACCAACGGCTTCACGGTAAGGAAACTTAACTTCATGTTCCTTCTCTGAGTCTGACTGCGCTTCTTTAATAATTGGAGTACTGACAGCTTTACAGTCACTCATTCCAAAGCGTTCCAGTAGCTTTTCAGCATAGTGTTTCTGAGACACTTTAATCGAACCATCTTTGTTGTTGAAGATTTCTAACCCAAGAAAGTAAGAGACTGGCTTTGTCGTAATCTTGAACCTTCTTTTCAGTTCTGACATAAACTTCTCAGATTCCTTTGGATTTGTAGAAGCTATCAATCCATCATCAACATAAAGACCCAGAATAATTTTATTGCCGTTCCGATTTCGCATGAATAAACATGGATCTGTGTCACATTGTTTAAATCCAATTGTTTTCAGATAGTCAACAATACATTTGTTCCAACATCTTGGGGCTTGTTTGAGACCGTATAAACTTCTCTTCAACTTACAAACTTTATTTGTTCCATCACTAAACCCTTCTGGCTGATTCATATAGATATCTTCATCTAGTAAACCATTCAAAAAGGCAGTGGTTACATCAAACTGAATGAGGGATAATCCTTCATTTGCAGCGATACTAATTATTGCTCTAATTGTTGCCATTCTAGCAACAGGGCTGAATGTCTCACAGTAGTCAACTCCCTTCTCTTGTGTGTAACCTCTCGCTAAAAGTCGAGCTTTGTACTTATCAAGGCTTCCATCAGCATTGGTTTTTATTTTGTAGAGCCATTTACAGGAAATCAGCTTTCTCTCTTTTGGTCGATCTACTAAAATCCAAGTCTTGTTTTCTTTTAGAGACTTTACCTCGCTTTCCATTGCTTTGAACCATTCAGCTTTTTGAGGACTTTTCATAGCTTCTTTGTACGTATTTGGTTCATCCAAATGTCACAATAGCAGACATGACAAAATCATCAAACCGAGTTGGCGGTCGCAATCTCGATCTATCTCGGAGAGTTCTTGTTTCAGGAGTTATTTCATGATCCTCGTCATCAGAATTACTTAGAGATGGTTCAGGTGTAACGTAGGATTCATTTGATTCTTCTTCATCATGACTAGTGATATCATTTGACGTCGTAGGCAAATTTGGAGTTGGTTCACGTGAGAATGAAGCATCAGTCAATGTTTGAGGCATATTTGAAAGAGCTTCATCTCGTACTACATCCTCCCTTGCATCTAACATTGTATGATTTTCATTAGCCTTCGGAAAGTGAATCTCTATCTCAGTCGTAGGACTTTGTTCATCTGTTTCAGATACATCTGACTCTAATCCGATTGATCTGATGATTGATTCCTTAAATGTTACATCTCTTGACCTTATCAATGTTGGTTCTGATTTATTGTTAAAGCCCAGTAACCGATTACCATCATCAACATCATACCCAATGAGTATACATTTTTGAGCTTTCTTAGACAATTTAGTTCGCTTTTGTTTGGGGACATGGGCGTAACATTCAGTGCCAATCACTCTCAAATGTTTTATGGAAGGTTTCTTTCCAAACCATAACTCAAATGGTGACTTTCCTTTTATAGAAGTTGGTCCAGTTCTGTTAAGTATGTAGGCAGATGTGTTGACAAGCTCCGACCAACAGGCAAGTGGGAGTTCTTCGTGAGCGTGCATCATAGTACGAGCCGCTTCAACTAAAGTTCTGTTGTCTCTTTCACTGCACCCGTTTTGTTCTGGTGTATAGGGCATTGTACAACGGTGTTGGATCCCATATGAGTTCAAAATTTTCTCAACAGCTTCGTTTTGGAATTCTCCTCCATTGTCGCTGAGAATTGTTTTTATAACATGACCAGCAGTCGTTGTTTCTTTTATCATCTGTAGCAGCTTATCCTTGACTTCAGACTTGTGCATGATGAAATAAACATGACGATATTTGCTGTAATCATCTTTAAACAGTACGAAATAGCGAAACTTTTTAAATGAATTTGGGAATGGACCACATACGTCAGTATGAATAATCTCTCCTGGTGCTTTAGCTCTTTCTCTTGTTCCAAATTTATGTCTGTGTGTCTTGCCATATACACATCCTGTGCATAATTCAGAATTGAGTTTCACTTTAATACCGAGTTCCTCTTCAATTAGTTGTTTCACATGTCTTTTATTCTGGTGAGCAAATCTTTCATGATACAGTTGTAAAGTGTTTTCTGTTGACAATGTGTTCAATTCAGGAGTTTGATTTCTAACAGCCTGTACTTTCAGCTTGTAGAGACCTCCATTTTTGACTCGTGTGCCAATCAAATTAACTTTTCCATTAACTGTCAGTTGACATAACTCTCTTTCAGATGTAAAGACACTCTTTTCTTGTTTGTCTTGTGCAGCGAGTACAGAAAATAAGTTTTTCTTTATTGCAGGGACATACCATACATCACACAGTCTTATTTGTTCTTGTCTACCATGAACATCAGCTATCATTTCAACTGTTCCTTTACCAATAGCTTGTGTTGTAGAACCATTTGCAGTTGTCACCGTTTGTTCATAATCGAAGAGTTGAAAGCTTGAGAATATGTCATTTCGACCGGTGACGTGACTTGTAGCACCGTTGTCAACATACCAATTATCAAGATCTCCTTCAATAACATTCGCTGCTGCATTAGTCTCAACTTGCATTAGTGCTAGTGTCAGATTTGTATTGTTAGCTTGACTTGTTAATGGCTTAGGTGGCTTAGGAGGTTTACCATCCGATATCCACTTATGACATTGTTTGACTTTGTGTCCAAATAGTCCGCAATAGTTACACTTTTTCTTTGTTTTACTCGTTTTATTGTTGTTTTGTACAACTAGCGCTTGTGCTTCAGTATTTCCTTCTTTAGTCGTTAAGGATCTTTCGTATGCGCAAATTTGTGCTGTCAAATTTTCAATGTTACGATCCTTTTTAGACATAAGCATCCAACTGGACTTGAACGGGAAGTAACTATCATCAGGTAAAGTTTCTAGAATCTTGCAGATGAGTAAAATCTCTGGAAGTTCATATTTAGCTTCATCTCTTTGTAGTTCTGCCTTTAATTCATGCCATATATTTTTCAGTTTAGATATATGCATAGACATGTCGTGTGAGGGATCTTTACGATAACTGAAGAAACTATAGCAAAGATTATAGCTTTTATCCTCAGATGTACCATCAAACAAAGTGTGTAGTTCATCCCATACCTGCTTTGCAGTAGATAATCTCATCACTTTTTGTAGAGTGGCATCTGACATATTAGCCATTAAAATAAGCATTGCTGCGCTATCCGTCTCATTGTATACTTGTAGAGCTTTTCGATAAATAGCATTAGCTTCTGTAGATGCGGTAGTACCTGGTTGGGTAGGTTCCTTTAGTTTGCCGTTTATTGCATCCAAACCACCTGGAGTACCTCTTAACAGTAACAGTACCTTGCAGCGCCATGTAGACCAATTTTCTTTGCCTTCTAAACGACCAATATCAATTTTGCAGCTTGCAAACGAAGTCGACATTTTGACAGGCCTTGTTAGAATTTTTCAGAAAAATTGTTTCTAACTATTTATACTCTCTGTACACTTATCACATTTATTTTTATAATTCTTCACGTGATACTAGCATATTAAACGCTCTGCTACCATATTGAGAGTCCTAAGAGGATCGAAAAGAATCATAATAAACGTAATAGGAAAATATATTGAGACGTGTTTTATTTACAACCGACATTAGAACAGACATAAGCAAGAAGTGACAATTGGTATACACAATAAAGTTTTCATTAAAAACCTCCTTTAACAATAATAATGTTATAATATAAGAACTTTTTATATTTTAACATTCTGAGTAGAGTGGCAGATGCCTGAACCCCACACTAGGATACAGTGCCACAAGGATCTTTCCGTAAATCCCGTGTTGTGAAGTTCAGTCTCTTTCATTTTGAGTCATACTCTTTGCTTGGTGTGGGAGTAGGATACTCTTTGGATTTTTTGACTAGTTTTTAGTTATCTGTGATTAATTTATATTTTTTTATCACAGTCCAGCGTTGCCAGAAGGTTACTTTTGTAACCTTTTTGGGTGCTTTTAGCACCGTCAAGTTACTTCTAGGTTACTCGATTCAAAAGTTTACTTTAGATGTTTTTTTTTGGAATATGAAAACTAATTTAATTTCCTTACATGAAACCAAACCAACATAAAATATTTTACAAGGAAATACAACAAACGCGAGGTGGAAAGATCAGTATACCTTATTTACTGTTTGTTGGTAAAAAGTATCCACAGTATCTTAGGTACCCTAGATAATGTATTAGGTTGGGGAAAAAGTCTTTTCGCATTATAGTAAGTATTAACTTGTAATAAAATCTCTTTAGCTATACTATTTATAACTGGCTGGTTTTGGTATCATTAAAAGTTTAAATTTTAAAGAAGATAATTCCATATTCAAATTAGGAAAATGTGTGATTTTTATTTGTTTTTCGTAGTGTGAAGATGAGTTTTTCTAATGAAGAAACTCGATACATTTTAAAATTTTACTACAAAAAAATTAAAATGCAACGCAAGCCGCGAAAAAACTTTGCGATGTTTATGGACTTAGTGCAGTGTCTGTGAGAGTAGCACAAATTTGGTTTAAGCGTTTTCAATCCGGAAATTTTGAGGTCAAAGATCTCTTTGGTCGCCCTATTACGGATAAAACGGATGCCATTTTTGAAAAAGTGGAGCAAGATCGGCATATCAGTAGTTACAACGTAGCCGAAGAACTGGGAATTGACCACAAAACAGTTTTGGCGCATTTGAAAAGAACTGGGTACACAAAAAAGCTCGATATTTGGGTACCTCACGAGCTCACTGAATGAAACCTAATGAACCGTGTACTCATTTGTGATTCTTTATTACGACGTAATGAAACCGAACCATTTTTGAAGAAGCTGATAACTGGTGATGAAAAGTGGATCACGTACGACAAGAACGTGCGAAAACACACTGTGGCGAAACCCGGGTTAACTCGCAACAAGGTGATGCTGTGTGTGTGGTGGGATTGGAAGGGCATTATTCATTAAGAGCTGTTACCACCAGGCAGGACCATCGATTCTGAACTCTACTGCGAACAACTGATGAGATTAAAGCAAGAAGTTGAGAGAAAGCGACCGGAATTAATCAACAGAAGGGGTGTGGTTTTTCATCATGATAACGCTAGACCTCACACATATTTAGCCACTCAGCAAAAATTAAGAGAGTTTGGCTGGGAGGTGATAATGCATCCGCCGTATAGTCCTGACCTTGCACCTTCATATTTCCACCTGTTTCGGTCTCTTCAAAATTCTTTAGGCAGTGTCAGGTTAACATCACGAGAGGACTGCCAAAACTACTTGTCGCGGTTTTTTGATCAGAAGCCCCAATATTTCTATAGCAATGGGATCATGTCCCTTCGTACAAGATGGCAAAAAGTTATCGAACAAAATGGTACCTACATACTTTAGTTAAAAAATGTTTTGAATTTTCTTAAAAAATGCGAAGAAACTTTTTCCCCAACCTATTATTACCAGAACTATTATCGCATATAATCCGTACATGATTCACGCATAATTAATAAATGCCGTCCAACGATCACAGACATAGATTCTGGACTCTAACTATATCTAGGGACCCAGGAACTAGGACCCACAAAACCCAAGACCTAGAAAAAGTATTTGTGTTGAGCTGTGTCAGCAACCTACAGCCTCACTCCGCTATTTTAAGGAGCTGGGATGGCTCGGGTAGATGCTGGCAGGGGGAAATGCACAATACACCCCGAGCGGGACGTCAGTGCAGGACTTATCACCCCCACTTGAAATTAGAATTAGAAGTATTCATTTTGTGTTATTTTCTATGCACAAATACTTGTCCTGTCGCTGGAATTAAACCCGTCACCTGCGGGTTACGAGCCGACCTGCGCAATCACCACACCACAGAGGCTGTCAAAAGATCATAGGTAAGTAGGTTTACAATCTGTCCAAGTTGTCCCACTACTGATGAATGCAACACATTGTGGATGCACCGATACGTGGATTCATCATCTATTAATGAATTACTTGAAGTAAGTTTTCAAGCTAGCGTCGCGTGCGATTACATTGAAATTGGGACCTCTAACTATGAAAACAGTTTAAATTGTTATATGTTTCATCTTGAATTAATAAACAATTTAAGCGCTCGCTTTGCTCGCGCATTTTTATATAATCTATTATGTCATTATTTCGTCGCTTGTTTGACTAAGTGACGCATCTGACATTTTTACGTATCTGAAATTTTAAATGTAGCTTTTATCTACTTTCAACGACGCGTCGAACTGTCTAATCAACGTATTTGTAGAAAAAATGTCAGATACGTCACTTAGTCAAACAAGTGACGATTTATTGTCAGATTCCTACATCTAATTGTGGACTACGTAAAGCTGCGGCTTCACATGCGGTATCATGTCAGTCATTTCATTAAGATCTGGAGCTTTAATTATGAAAATAGCTGAAATTGTACTTGCTGTACCAACATTTACTTGCGAATCTTTAAAAATTTTGGCGCATGCTTCACTCGCGCTTTGTTATTGACAGTACCTTCAGTTATATCATCGCTCGTATGACTAAAGGTCCTATCTCATTTTTGTCCATTGTTCAGAAAACGCGTTTTAAGGTTTTGACATTTCTAACTTTCAGATAGTTTCGTTCCTCGCAAGTCCAGCATATTTATTTTTATATGCTTTTGTAGATAATTTCAAGAATTTTAATTACACGTTGAAACTTTTAACCTTTTTGCATTCTAAATACCTGTTTTGAATAATCAAAACAGATAGGTCACTTAGTGAAAACTTTGTTTTATTTAAAATAAGCTGTCTGTTTTTAGTTAGGGTTTTTTGTAGACTAAGTATGGAAATAAATTTACAAAATTTATGTTGTTAATGCTTTATTAGTGTGTTTTTTTTTAAGTAAGTTTAACGCTACAATACTGTATTTAATTCAACACAACACCATAACTTTACCAAGTACCTAACAATAAAAAACTACTTAATCAGCCTCATTTTGAGGTTGCAATAGGTAATTGAATATTATGAAGTTTAATTGTAATAATAATTAATTAATTAATAATTAATTATCTTGTGATCCAAAATGTTAAGAGGTACAACGATTAGTCAGATAAATAGAGAATTTCGCGTTGACTAACATAGCGGTCCTAACCCAAAACAGCCAAAAAGTAATATAGCCTTTAGTCATACAAGCGACGATATATGAATTCATAATCATACATGTATTTATGAGCTTCTGAAGTTTTTGCGCTTGTATGAATTTTCATGTCAATAATTTCATTGGGTTAGGAGCACTATTTCTGATATAGTTTAAATTTTACGATTTTAACCTAGATTTTTTATTTATAAATGTGCAAAATTTTGACGCTTGCTGCGCTCGCGCGTTGATGTTTCTTTACGCTCCCATCCAGGAGGTAGTTGGTAGCGGACTGTAAACGCTGATATTTAAATAAATACGAACTTTATTCCACGGATGGTACACATGATATAATTATATATATATAAACATAGGTGCGCGAAAAGCTTGTATGCGAGCGGTGCCATCAAAGGCGCGAGGTGAAGTGCGGAGATCGCGGTTCGGTTCCTGGTCAGCCCGCGCTCGAACAATGTCGTTTATGAACTTCATTGTGATTGGATTCCTGCATTTCATTTTATGAACTACTGTAATTTTCACGCTGGCTTCCCTCGCCATTTAATAAATATTAGCTTATTCGTTAATATGTTATGATAATATCGTGGATGGGCGGCAACCTCTATTAGCCCCACTGTTCATATAAAAAAATCCATTGACGGGTCCATTGAAAGGCTAGTTTTCTTTTGCCTGCCCTCTCCCCCGTCCTGAATGAAATCCTACGCCCATGCTCAAAAAATGTAAAAATTTTTTTAAAAGATTACTTTTCACACTAAAAGGTTACTCTTTTATCTCTTTGAGGTTCCTTTTGACCAAATTTAGCTGGCAACACTGTCACAGTATTTTGTCTCTTTGGTATTTTTATTTTAGTATTTTATTATTCCGGTGTGATTCCGATATTCGTGACTTCGTGTATTTTATGCGTAGATTATTCACATTATTGTCACAACATAACAAAATTAATTTATCATGATAAATTATTGCTGTGTAAAAAATATGGACTGTTGATACTGTATAACGATTTATTTATCCAGCAAAATGACGACGGAAATGTCATCAAAGAGGTATGTACAACTATTAATCGTTAGACTTGAGTTATGATTCAACTAACATTTTGTTAGTGCTAGCCGTCTACTACATAGCCTTTCTGAAGCGTTATTGGTACATAGTTAGGACATAGGTATATTTTGGTCACTTTATAAGTTGTAATATAATTTACTAAGTTTATGTAACCAAGTAAATAAATAAACAAAGTAATTACTATGTTCAGAAATAATTGTCTCTCTTGTAAATTACCTGAAAATTTCCAGCAAACTCGATTGCTAAACTTAATACCTGAAAATAGGAAATAGTAGATGAACCCAAAAATCTAAATATAATAGAATAGTATTTTTCTACCTTGTTCATGTTGTAAAATCACCATGGGTTAAAAATTCTGTTAAATTATACAAACAAGGTGCTTCATATTTTAATCAAACTTATGCTTTCAGACTCATTTTTAAAGGAATTGAGCCACTGATCTCTACTATACAAGTACACTGGATAGACAATATCATACAAAAATTGAGAATTTCTTGTGCCAATATAAGAGTCACACCGAGTGTCCTGAGAACTATAATTTGAAAATCCATCGCATTGATTGGTTGGTTATTAGTTCTGAAGACACAATATCACTCTTAGCAATCAGTGCCAAAATGGCAAAAATCAAATTTACATACAGTCAAATTGGTCATCATGAAGTCCAGCGTACTAGCGTATAATGATGCGCGAGCCCACTGCAAAAAACCTATGTCATTGGGAAGCTATCTTTAGATTGTTAACTGACACTTAAACATGTAAAAAAAAAACAGGTCTGCCAGTTCCGATCATGCCGGGTCATGGAAATAATCCACCTCCACCAACTTCAAATGCCCAGAATACTAAGTTTTGCCAAGTTTAGACCTGGGTGTCCTTTTAATCTATTATCAGGGGCATCTTGGCTATTATCGGGCGTAAGTTTCATTGGGGTAATTGTTGAGGTAGGTAAAGGGTGTGAAGGGCACATTCTTAGGGGTCTGCCAGGTACTTCTGGCAAGGTGCGCAATGGCAGACCAATTTTTTTTCACATAATTAATCAATGGTTAACTGTTGCCAGCACTTTTATTCGGGTACCTTATGACGTAATTTTGCCAAAAAAATACGTCAAAAAATTTTAATTAGTTCCATGACCCGGCAGGATTGGCACTGCCAGACCAGCCCCCTGATTTTTTTTACATATTTAGGTGTCGGTTAACGATCTAAAGATAGCTTAATGACATGGGATTTTGTGCAGTGGGCTCTCACACCATAATAGAGGTCAGTGAACTGAAAAGAAATGCTTTTTTTTAAATGAGGACCTGAATTCTTTTTTTTCAATTTTTCAACTGTGCCTTGTCATTCATTACTTTATACTCAAACTTACTTCATTAATTACAGTTAGGCAAGAACTCAATACTCTGCAATGTGGTGAATTGGTGAGGCATAAAAAATAGAACAGGTTGATGTTGGCGGCACAGCTTTTGGTCTAAAAACTTTCTTCCTCCCCTCCTCTTCCTCATTCACATTATACCAGTATGAAGTATTTTAGAACTGAGGTTGGCAGCATCCTATGGCATCGTATCCCTTTAGTTATTAGAGTTTGCTTGCAACTTTAATGCCCATCTGTACTAATAGTCTATTAACAACTTAGCTAAGTAACACATTCCCACGGGTTCTCACACTTTGTGTCAATTTGGGAGACCAAATACTGAATGCTCATTAGTGTCCTGTTGATCATCGGCTGCCTTCAACCAATGTGTGTATCAGTATTTGGCATGTTGACTTGACAAAAGTTTGACAAACATATGAGAACTGCCGCGCCGCCGCGCTGCGCCCGCCGTCTTCCTTGCGGCATATCGAAGGGCTTGGCCTCCCCGGTGGCGCTGCCCCGGTACCGGGGACGATGAGACAAAATGTGTCATCCTCCCCGGTAGCCTCATATATAATTCTATGGCTTCATAGTATACTATGGGAACCAGATAACTGATGATTTTAACTTTAACAAATATATGAGAAACTGGGGGTTAATGCTATTTTATTTTTTAATGTAAATGAATGACGTGACGAGCTAGTCGTTCACGTGATGTTAAGCGTCACGGCTGCCCATAACAGATTGCAGTATCACTCGGAACTCTAACTTAATATAGTTTTGCGTGACACTGCACTGCGCACGTCATCCTAAGACTTCAGGTCATCATCAGGATCAGATCATAAGTCTCATTGCCCAGTAATTTCACTAGCTCCAAATGGCTACAATGCCCTTCAAACCGGAACACAGTAGTGCTTGCACACTACTGCTTGGCGGCAGAACAACTGGCAAAGCGGTGGTACCTACCTAGACGAACTTTGCAGAAAAGTCCTACCACCTAAAAAAATAAAATAAATATATTAATAATGTTAATGAAAAATTAGCTTTAACCATACCACAGCAAAATCTGACAGTAGTTCCAGCATGATGCATGTTCAAAGAGACAGACAGAAAGACAGACAAAAAATTTTCAAAAAATATTCATTGTATAGATTAAGGTGGAACGTTACACTAGCGCGGGAAATTCAAATTTTCTTGCGTTCTTTTGCCAATAATAGCTTACTTAATCACTCAACGTGACGTGATTACATGAAAACTAATTTTGCGCAAATAAATGTAATGTATCAATAAATTACAATTAAAAGTATTACCTACTTATCATTGGTTTAGCGACAAATGGCAATAGACTGAAAAACTAAGAAGAAAATTGTTTATTGCCATTTGTCGCTAAACCAATGATATCTAGGAGATACTTTTCATCGTAATATGTTGATACATTCTATTTATTTCCGCAAAGTTAGTTTTCATGTAATCACGTTGAGTAATTAAGCTATTATTGGCAAAAGAACGCAAGAAGATTTGAATTTCCCGCGCTAGTGTAACGTTCCCCCTTAAGCTCAGTTACAGTTTTGTTACAAAATTATGAAATTGCACTTTATAAAATTACAAGGATATGTACAATTTGTTGAAACTAGAAATGGTATAATTTCTGTTGGGATGCCCTGTACTGTTGTTTGTGAAATCATAGAACAAAACAAAGACCTACTACGTAAGTTGGTGTAAAATTTTCTCACAATTACCAAAATGGTTTTTGTAATACAATTGATAACGGTCTACTGGCATTATTGGCTTGCAGAGGAAATGAACTCTGATGTAGCACAAGTACCTGTACTACTACGTTTTCTGTGTATTGCAGCTCGACAAACAACAACAAACATACATATAATATACATTAGACATTTACTTTCATAATAGGTATAGATACCTGAATAACGTATGGAACATAGATTTATTGTACTCCATCATTCATATGGGACCAACCCACTCTACAGAATAAAAGTATCATCTTACATACTAACTGTATGTACACAAAAATAAATTATCAAAAATAACCGGCCGAGTGCGAGTCGGACTCGCGCACGAAAGGTTCCATACATTATCTATAAAAACGAGCAAAAAAATCACGTTTGTTATATGGGAGCTCCCTTAAATATTAATTTTATTCTGTTTTTTACTATTTGTTCTTATAACGGCAACAGAAATGTAATACATCATCTGTGAAAATTTCAAGTAACTATAACGGTTCATGAGATACAGCCTGGTGACAGACGGACAGGCAGACAGACAGACGGACGGACAGCGTAGCCTTAGTAATAGGGTCCGTTTTACACTTTGGGTACGGAACCCTAAAAAATACGTATGTTGAAGTCGCGTTAAGAACTGCATTCCGCATTGAACTGCAACAACTGGAATTTTGGGCGGGAACGTGAAAAAGTTCACGTCGTTGCATTAAATTATTTCACAAAACTTTGCTTTTTCTAGTGTTAATGTTTAAAATTAGTGGCATTTTACGCATTAAGTGCTGAATTACGAGTATAAGTGTTGGCAAGTGATATAATGTAGTGAAACGTGGTTTTTCGTGTTGCTTCCAAAATTCCATAGAAGTCTCTAGTAAAGTTGCCACTACTTTACTAGGACATGACTTAGACTGGATTATGACTACCTGACTTAGATTGGACTATGACTACCCTGACTGACTGTGACTAAGACTTGACTTTACATGAAATATTTCATAATACGATGAAAAACTACAATACTTGACACTGGCTAAATACACTATGTGTGGAGCCAAAATATAAGAAAAAAAAAAACTGCAACAACTGTTTATTTCATAACAATAAAATATCCAGCACTCAGCCCGTGGAAAGGCAGGTTGTGTTTTTTTTGTTTTATTCAATGAATGAGTCAAAAAGGCTTTGCCGCGGTTCGTAGGCAGGTCGCTCAACTCGCGCCGTGCCGGTCGCGGGATATTCTGAAAACTGCATGCATCATTTACCTGGCAAGGATTGAACCGTTGTCGAATTTCGCGCTGGAAGCAACATCGTTATACTTTTGGTACTCCTCCTAGGCACGTTGTAATTACTATTTTGTGCTTGTGAAGATAAAATATATATGTAGGTAAAAATAAAAAGTCATACCTACAAAAAATAAATAAATTACATACATTGCATAGGAATTAAGAAATGGCTTTATTTTTAAAAACTGATTTTGATGAAACCTCATCTTAGAACTTGACTCTATTTGGTAAACGCCGCAAAAGGTTTTCTATCAGCCACACCCACACATATTTGCTGCTTGTAAAATCACACCCAGGAAGTGGTAGAAGTAAATCCAAAGGCCAGACCCAGAACCCTTTAAATCGAAAAACTGAATAAAAATTTTAATTATGTAAGTTTTAATATTTTTTGGTATGTAAGTAGTAAGTACCCATCTAATTTACTCCGAAAACGCCAAAAAACCTGTAAAGACTTAAATAGAAAAACTATTAATTGTTTTGATAGTTTCAATATGCTGTTTATTGCATATTTACTACGGAAATTGGTTATAATGAGCTTTCGACTGTTGTATTACTATCAAAGTTACGTTATGGATAGGTAGCAAAGAAAGTAGGTACACTCATAGAGTAGCGGTTATAATTATTACTGTTTGGTCATATCCTTGCAAAAAGATTTTTTTCTTTAATCTGTGCCTATAAAATTACCGTCAGTAGCCAAAAAAAAAATTAACCATGAAGCGGCCATGTTGTTTAAAATTCCGTTTTTTCGTAACTAATGAAATATTAATACTTTTGAGCAAAAAAATTAATGATATTTCAATTTTAATGTATCCTATTCGAAGCGCCGCGCGCCGGGTATTTCTAAGCATATTAGTGAAACCTGCATGAAAATCAGTTCAGTACTTTAAGAGTTCAGTCGTAACAAACAAACAACGACACATTAGAGTCCCTAGATGGCGCTGATACAAATAAAATTAGATAATGTATGGAAAAACAGCAAAAGCCGCGGGGCCTGCATCGCGCAAGCGATATTTTTTTAACAATAGAACCTATGGGATAAATTACATTTGATATAATTATGTGTGTGTTCCGTAGTGCACCAGAGTTGCACATTTATTATGTGTAGGTATTATATAAGGCGGCGGGTAGACCAAATAAGGTGTTTTTTTGGGACGTTTCCTGGCGTAATTACAACACGTGGAGCTTTGAATTTAATATATCATGTAATTCATTTCATTAACTCGTTTGTGATGACCGCAAATACAAGATTAATAAATATAGCCCTACAGAAAAACATCGCAAAACTCCCTCGAAAAATTTGAATGTTTCCATTTTGCTGAGCTTCTACCGGATTATCATGTAATTCATTTCATTAACTCGTTTGTGATGACCGCAAATACAAGATTAATAAATATAGCCCTACAGAAAAACATCGCAAAACTCCCTCGAAAAATTTGAATGTTTCCATTTTGCTGAGCTTCTACCGGATATTGTTACAAAAAATAAATTAGTGTATTCGCAACAAACAATCAGATGTCGTGATGACTTAATAACTTTGAAAAATACTATATACAAATATATATTAATTAGGGGATACCGTCTGTACTAATAATTTCATTATTCATAATTTCATTTCACATACCTCATTTTTAATAATGATGAAATTTATAATGGTGGTTATTTATAAATAACTTTGTTCATAATAGTTACTTTTTATATTGATCTTTTCTTATACAATTTATTCAAATAATGTTTAAATTTATTAAAAATTATGTTATAATGTTAATGTTAAGAATTTTTTTATCATACTTTTTTTTATTATAAATTTCATTACTTATAATTTCATAATAATCAGCATTCATAATTGTATTGTTCATAATGACTTTTTCATATTTTTTAGTTAACATAATAATAATTTTGAGGTAGTTAAATCATTATATACATATGCATGTATACCCTAAAGATACTAAGATACTAGTCTAAGGCAAAGTCATAAATAGGTGCGACGACGAGCGAAGCGAGGAGGAGCGTTAGGTTAACTGTGACCACACGACGCACGAGCCGAGCGAGCGAAGCGAAGCGTAGCGAGCGTGCCGCGGCAGCGGCCGGCGAAGTGCCAGAAGTCACTTATCCTTATATTAAAAAATTACAGAAACCATCTATATTAAGTTTCAGGTTACCGTTATTTGATTTAAATATTTTACACGTGTTTTTATTAGACATTTCAAGTTATTTATTAAAATAATGCACAAAGTTCACCAACAACACCAAAATCAACATAACATGAGAAAATATAAGTTATTTTACAATTACCCACAGTCCACACGTTAATTTTGTTTGTTTTGACTGGATGAAGTGCCTGCATAGATTGAAGAGCAAATTGGCTTGCCGTACTACGTTTTTATAACTGATTAGGATATATATAACAATCAACAGTTCCAGTCACATTAATTTACAGTATTATTGATATTTTGTTTTATGCTTAAAGTTAGTTATGGTAAAAGAACATTATAAATTTGTACTGTTATGTTATATACGCCTTATGAGTTTCATTCTTATAAATTTGGATTATTATTAATTTTGATTTATAATAAAGAAAATTAGATGTAGTGAAAGTATAATAAATCACATTATGTGAAATGATGATTATAAGTAACATTTTTATTTGTAACAAAATTATGACAAACGATTTTATGAGTTTCGACAGTGAACCATTAATTAGATTAGAAACCGTCAAAATCAGTCATTTCGTGCGTAGTCTTTGTCGAAAGCGCCGCGCTGAAGTGCAGACTGAATTGATATTTAAGACTACGACGTTAAAGTTGATGTTTTTTTGAACGGAATTGGACCTGCTCATCTGGCTGTACTCGTCACCTTAACAGAAAATACCTGGTAGGTATCCCACACTTAACGCAGACACCAGTCCATATCTATACCATACGGAAAATATGAATCAAATGTTAGGTACTAGACCTTCTTGCAAGTTGCAATTGGATATAACTTTTTTTTATCAACGATATTTTTGACCACGGTCTCACCTGATGGTAAGTGACGACGCGGTTGACGATGGAGCATGCTGCCTAGAAGGTACCGGTTCACTCTAGCCTTAAAAACTAGAATGCTCCCAGATTATATTTGTCCGGATACAATGACGTTGTTAAGGTGTTCCATTCTTTTGCTGTCCGAATTATAAACGAGGAATCAAAACGCTTTAATTGACTTCATTTTTATGATTACGGGAGTCGTGGCGAAACGAATACCGCGATCCTATTGCAGAATCCAGCCTCGGACTTCCGCCGCCCGGAAATGTGCTAAAATAGCCATTTTTTCGATTTTTGTAACCAAAACTAAATTAAGCAGATTTAGCTGCTGAACACTTTTCATTGCGATTTACCATCTCAGCAACGAGCAGCAACCAAACATGAAATAATTAATTTCTTTCTTATGGTTGGCCCTCACTTAGGTTAGAAGAATAATAACTAGTCATGAGTTTTAGCCGTTGAAATCAACAGGTTTCTCGATATATTCCAGTTTTAAAGCCAATGTTGAGTTGACCTTTTTGTACTTACATCAATAATTTAATAGTAATAAATAAACATTGTACATAACTATGAAAGTAAGAAAATTTAACTTAGATTAGACATCTAGATTGCAATCCAAGTACCAGTGAAATATGATCGTACAGACGTTCTCCTCGCTTCTCGGCTGCGGCTGCAGGTATGCCGCATGCCGTTCGAAATAGGTTTTCCGATTACGCACTGTAGCTTGCTGCATAATTAATGCCACTGCTTATTGTTAACAGATGCATAGAAGGGCTTGAATGTGGTGAGTCAAAGCCTCAGACGGAGGCAATCCGATGCCCGTCGTATGTCCATTGTTGTACCCCAATTTGTGACATCAACGAACACCGCTTATTTGGATGGGACCTTGATTACATTACACAGTAATATGTCGAGTAGGCTATGATTGGATGGATCCGCTGCTGTTATTGTATTTGCATTCATGGAAATACTAAGCGTTCATAATTATCATAGAACAGAACAATTATCGAGCTCACATTAATAGTAGTTGGTCATTGGGTATGAGTATGCTACTTTATAAAATAAAATAAGTTAATGCATTCAAAATGGCGTAGAAAACATTCACCTACTGACCCTTGTGTCGATAGTTAAAATAATAAACATTTTCGTCACGATTTTTGTCACTCTTATTTCTTTAGCTGGACACTAATCCATAGGATAGATTGGTAGTGTTCGCGCCGTCGTCCATATTCCTAATTTGTGGCGTCGTCTTATAGGTAGGTGTTTAGTTCTATCTAGGCCACTTATGTTGTTAGAGCTGGACGGTCTGTCATCAGTCTCTTCGATTAGGCCATGCCATTATTTATTCATAACCAATGGCACGGCATATCAATCGTTCCAACTTCCAGGTAATTGTTTAGTGGAAGTTATATTGCGTGACCCTACACGTACGTACGAGGATATTTATAACTAGATTTGACTAGGTATAAAAATAAAGCATGATTCAGTATGCAGATGTTTCTGAATGGCTTATCGGGTGACCCACATCCAAATAACTCCAAATTCGGCGCTATCTATTGGCTAATGGTGTCACCAATACCAGCAGGATAAAGTTTTCGACTATTCATCAATAATGCAACAAAACAGTTTATTTTTCATTTGTAAAACTGGCTCAAGGCACAAATAGCGAGACGCGTGGGGGTATATATCGCAAAACGGGATTATGTAGGTACGGGTACAGCTTTATTTGTTCAGTTTCTGGGTCGTCGATCTTTGCTGACCTGTCTCGTTTCACCGGCATGACTGCTTAGCTCTCTTTCACCACTATTTCGCGTAGTACCTAATTGAAGACTGTTTATTATATCCAATGGCTATTGCCTAAAGATAATGCGGGGAAAATAATATAAATTAATGATATCCAGTGCTTTTCTTTTCATAAATTGAAGAGTTGTATTGCGTGTTTCAAGTCACGCACCGGCCACACTTAAAACGGAAAAATTGAATAATAGTAGTTACCTAGAAGTTGGTTTGGCTTGGCAGATAATTGTGTTGATAATTGTATCGGCAGACAGAGTGTCTTCCAGTTCATTGTACGATGGATTGAGGACGCAGAAATAAACGGAAACTCATGTGTGTCAAACGCGTACGGTATGCGACATCTCGCAGGAAACCTTCAAACGTAAAGGACTAAGACTAGCCGCTTCCTGTCCTTCCTTAAAATGATAAATTTTAGATAAGATATTGCATCAAAATTCATACGCTTGTTTAATAATTAAAGTTATATAATTATACTAGGTAAATGTGAGTATAAATAAAACAAAATGATCGATGAATTTAGCTCTGTCTTCATGGAATTTAACAGTGGTTATTAAGCCTCTCCCCCGTGTGGTCCTGGGCTGTAGAATAGGACCACCTCATTTCTTCCCGTGGGTGCCGTAAAAGTCGGCTAAGGGAATATCCAGGGAATGGGCAGCAGCATTCTCTTCGGTACATTAAAATCTTCTGCGATCACCAAGCCGCCTGCCAAGCGTGGTGATTATGGCAAACCCCCCCCCACCTCATGCCGCCCCCAGTCCCCGGCAGCTCTGCTATCCGTGGCTATGAAGAAAGGTTCTCGAGTGGCGACCACGTACCGGAAGACGCAGCGTAGGCCGGCCCCCCACTAGGTGGACTGACGACCTGGTCAGAACCGCGGGGAGCCGATGGATGCAGGAGGCAAGCAGCCGCTCAAGGTGGCACTCTTTGGGGGAGGCCTATGTTCAGCAGTGGACGTCTTCAGGATGATGATGATGATTATGCCTCTAATGAGCAGTAACTGTAAACCAATAAAAAGGTCAAAGAGTAGATGTAACCAGTAGGTCCGAGTCATATTTATAGACAGACCAACACGCAGTTTTATTTATCTATAGCCGCCCACCCGTACGACTCGATACGTCACACGCGCAATGCTAAAAATCTAACGTTAAAAAACTAAATGAACCATAACGATCTATGTAGTGTTTTACGAACTATGCAAAGGATAAAATGTTTCTTTTAACGGAGAGCTGACCCGTGCGTGACTCGTGTTCATATTCATATAGAAAGGAAAAAATATGCAGAAACAGGTTTTTCCGACCAGACGCTGCTGACCATTCTGCAATCAAAGCTTTCATGTTAAAATGTTTTTAATACGGTACACTCTAGATTCTAGATTATATTCCTTAGAGTACTAACTGTAGTTTAGTTGCATACATTCCTGCAAAGCTCAGATTACAACATGAAATCCTGCCTGACCACTTGATGCAAGATCTAAACTTGAGAGCGATTTAGGTGTGCACAATCACTTTAAAGAACAGTATCGTGTAAAGCGTCACAAGGGACGGGCGTATCGTTGTGGTCGTCTTCATTGTCACTATATTCTTGAAAAGGATACGCGAGTTTATTTCGGGACTCCACTTTTGTCGATCGTTTTTGGATGATCTCGTTGGCCTTAGGTTACATAAATTGTTCGAAGTGTGTGTGTGTATGAGTTGGCTTTGAAATTACTGGTGAAAAGCTCCCATATATACATACACTCTCTCAGTCTCTACTATCAGACACAAATGTTATCGAAATCCAATGATAAAGTACCTAGAGAAAATAGTGTGCAGCAAACACCACACGGATCGTAACCCTGTTTCGAGATAGAAATGTGGTGACTGTTTACATTTTGGCCGGGTTTGTGTGTGTTTTACACTGAAATAGTGATCTGTCTATGAAGTTTCCGTGAATATAGTGAGTTGGTGTGTATTCATGGAAACTTATTGGTGCGAACTGAGATTTGGTGTAAACAGTGTCTGATCTACAAATTGACCGACTACTGATGATTTATGGGAAGCTTTCGATGCTGTAGCAATGCATATCCCTCATGGATAGTGAGGGCCGACTGGTGTTCTGGAAAAGTGGGGTTTGGGAGGGGGGAGCGCCTACTCTTAATTGCAATACCTGCAAGAAACGCCGCGCTGACAGGATGACCGCTAATGAGCGCCCGCAGGGGTACGTCCTAGGGCCGTTGTTGTATAATCGGCACAAAATTGATGTACCTGTAACTATTAATAAGACTAAAATATTAGTAGCGTTAGCAAGCATTGATCCAATTTAACTAAGCTAGTTATGTAACTTACAGTATAATAAGAGGATTTTCTGTGAGGGTTTTACCTCCTGCAGAAGTGTTTGTTTTCTTATTTCGCTACAAATTCAAAGTCCAGACATAAATTGGCATTAATGTGCCGTACAGCTGCACACTCGAGACGTCTGTTCAGTGTTTGCTTGCACGTAAATAGATTGTTATTTTGTACGAATTCATTGCATTGTTGTATTGTTACTGTGGTTTTAGCCCTTTAAGGTTTAAATAGTATGGCGCTGAAGCATCATTATTTTTGCAAAACGTATGGTCGTTCTATGAATCGCTGTTTCCTTAAACACTATTATTTATTCTCTGTTTAATAACTACTTACAGATTATATTTCATTTTATATTTATAGGTTTATGATCTAATGGGTACACGGCAGATGTGTGTTTCAGTGTTCACAAAACGCATATTATAATGTTTTTTTTTGTCCGTGCAATCATTCGTGTGAGCTTAGATATTTATCCTTGTTTACGTCCTCATTCTTCTACATTACACTGTAATATGGATATAGCACCAAAAATATTGGCTTTCCCGTAGCATGACATTACACTCTATATTCAATTCATCAGCTGGAAGACCTCCACTGCTGAACATAGATAGGCCTCTCCCATAAAACGTTACTTTGGTTTGGATACGCCCATCATTAGTTTGCCGTATTCACCACGCTTGGCAAGCGTCTTGGTGATCGCTGTACCGAGGAGAATGCTGCTGCGCATTCCCTTGGTATTCCCTTAGCCGGCTCTTATGGCACATGCGGGACTATTCACATCGGGACCACACAGCAAACAACACTATGTAGGTACATTATTGGCGCTCATTCACCCTTTATCAGAATCATCACCGATATCATCTAACGGATCCCCGATTATAGTTTATTAATCAATCTTAAATAAGTATTGGAACTATTTGGAACACTTGTGTATACATTAACTTTGCACACTGATCCTGATGAATGTCATTACCATTGTTAGAATGCAGTAAGTATAGTGACCGCTAAATTATGATGGTGACTGCGTTTGATAAAATATTTCAGAGATATTTTATTATTGAGTATGTTCTGAAATAAAACAAATCGACATCGCCACATTTAACAATGAGGTTCACACATGTTGAAATGCCGAGAGACTTCACAGCCTGTATCTGTAACATTCCATAACATTATTTATATTAACTCACAATATTTCGATGAATGAACGCGAGCGTTCTTTTTGTAAGACATGTAAATATTATGATCTCTCTGGCTGCGGCTGCCGGGTACATTTTGAGTTTATATTTTTAGAAACGTTCTTTAACTTTACCAGTGCAAGTTATGCAGCTGCTACTTCTAACCTGGATTGTTTTAACTCAGCTTGTTTATCATGAGCATAATTATAACTAGTAGCTACGAAAACTTAGCGAAGTAAGCGTGCAAAACGTGGCTTAAGCAAATCATCGCCGTGCTGGTGATACTGACGATGCAATTTAACCATGGACCTTTTGCATTAGGTGTAAAGAAACCCCTTTCAGAAATAACTTTTACCAATTCACGTTCATCATCACTTAAAAATCTTGACTATTTGTAAACTTTTACCAATATTTAGTTAAAGTAAATATTGATGAAGTATCATTCCAGCCATCTGCCAACAAATATTTACAGCCCCAACCTCATAACACCACTGCTGTTTCACGCATGAAATGTGGAAAATCCAGATTCCCCCAAGTTGCGCCAACTGCCAATGGTGACCCGTCGAATATTAACCTAGTGGCACTAGACGTAGGGTTAAGAATTTAACAACGATCCTTCCATGAAGCTATATACCTGAGTAGCTGAAGAACAGCTGGTTTATTTACCGTGTTCATATTCTGTGTGATACCTCACAGGGGTTCACTGTCGAAACTCATAAAATCGTTTGTCATAATTTTGTTACAAATAAAAATGTTACTTATAATCATCATTTCACATAATGTGATTTATTATACTTTCACTACATCTAATTTTCTTTATTATAAATCAAAATTAATAATAATCCAAATTTATAAGAATGAAACTCATAAGGCGTATATAACATAACAGTACAAATTTATAATGTTCTTTTACCATAACTAACTTTAAGCATAAAACAAAATATCAATAATACTGTAAATTAATGTGACTGGAACTGTTGATTGTTATATATATCCTAATCAGTTATAAAAACGTAGTACGGCAAGCCAATTTGCTCTTCAATCTATGCAGGCACTTCATCCAGTCAAAACAAACAAAATTAACGTGTGGACTGTGGGTAATTGTAAAATAACTTATATTTTCTCATGTTATGTTGATTTTGGTGTTGTTGGTGAACTTTGTGCATTATTTTAATAAATAACTTGAAATGTCTAATAAAAACACGTGTAAAATATTTAAATCAAATAACGGTAACCTGAAACTTAATATAGATGGTTTCTGTAATTTTTTAATATAAGGATAAGTGACTTCTGGCACTTCGCCGGCCGCTGCCGCGGCACGCTCGCTACGCTTCGCTTCGCTCGCTCGGCTCGTGCGTCGTGTGGTCACAGTTAACCTAACGCTCCTCCTCGCTTCGCTCGTCGTCGCACCTATTTATGACTTTGCCTTAGACTAGTATCTTAGTATCTTTAGGGTATACATGCATATGTATATAATGATTTAACTACCTCAAAATTATTATTATGTTAACTAAAAAATATGAAAAAGTCATTATGAACAATACAATTATGAATGCTGATTATTATGAAATTATAAGTAATGAAATTTATAATAAAAAAAAGTATGATAAAAAAATTCTTAACATTAACATTATAACATAATTTTTAATAAATTTAAACATTATTTGAATAAATTGTATAAGAAAAGATCAATATAAAAAGTAACTATTATGAACAAAGTTATTTATAAATAACCACCATTATAAATTTCATCATTATTAAAAATGAGGTATGTGAAATGAAATTATGAATAATGAAATTATTAGTACAGACGGTATCCCCTCACAGGGCTTAAGGTTAACTCTTACACAAATAGCGCCAGTAAATCATAACTACCGTGCGTGCGCTATAATTAGTCCGAGGAGACATTCCGGACAGTTCTCGTGTTTAATTACACTGCCGCGGCCGGTGTGCCGACGGCTTTTTGTGGCGCTTCGGTTCGGCTAGTGGTAGGTGCACAATGTTAGATATGACAAAACTTATAAATTTAGCATCGAGCTGAAGGGTATCGTTGTAAATATTCAGTTTGTATCATACTTATTATTATAGTACCTGGTAGCCATGCCCAATGGAAAATATATCCTGATACGTAAGCTCCGGAGCTGATACTTACAATTTTTATTATGATAAGAAACATTTAGTTTTCTAATACCAAATGTTATGCCAAGCTCTAGCTTTTTAGACATCAATTATTTTTTTGTAATTTGTTGAGCAGTCAGTTCTACAGCTTACATAAGTCTGCTTCCAGAATGAAGATCGGTTTATTTAACAACGCTGTATGATATTTGATATAAAAAGAAAATAAGATTATTTATCTACCACAAGTTCATCCTCTTCGTCAAATTAACTTGTGAACACTGACGACGCTTTTAGCTAATCGTATTATTCCTTTTCATTGGAAGTCATAAAAATTAGGGCGTTTGTCGACCGGGCTCGATGGCGTACCCCGCGCACATGATAAGCGGTCATTACCGCCAGAACGCGTTCACATTTATATCATTCCGCCCGTTTCCCTTTTTATTGGTTATTTCATATTGCTGTTACATGTATTAAACGTAATAGGTAGGTATATACTGTGTTTACTGATAAATACGGTAGCGAGCGATAAACTAGAGGAAACAACTTAAGTTTATAGTAGCCACTGCTCGAGTCGAAAGAGATTCCACCTAGCACTTATTTTGTCCTAGAATCATCAGCTGGGTTAGCATGGACGGTAGACAAAATTGTCTTTCCCGGTTTTACGTCACTTTCTTCATACTTGCTTGGAGTAAAACAGGGGAAAGACAATTTTGTCTACCGTCCATGCTAACCCAGCAGGAGTCATTTCAGAAAGGACAGTGATTTGACTACCAACGGCAGCTACCAATTATGAATAGCAGGCTCTTGGATCAAAAGTGTCAATATCCTTTGTAGAAAAATTAATGATAGAACTAGCTAGAAGTGACTATGAGCTTTTAGCTATAAACTCATTTACGTTTAACTTCCTGGAGTGGGCAATAACATGTTAAAAGATAAAATAATAACAACACAACATCGCACGTTTTATTATGAGTAATATGGCTACTTTTTTCAGCTTTACGATTTGTTATAATCCTGAAATCTGAATATATTAAAATAACTCTATCATGTTTATGCTTTATTCTAAATTGAGCTCTGATTACATCGGTAAATCCTTTAGCGATTGTATGTTGTGAGTGCGTAGATAACTTGTCATAATAATTATTATCTGTCAGCTACTGCTGTTATGAAATTCTTTCGTCGCTTATCATCTACACGTGCATTTCTACCCTTCGTGAGACCTTTGTTTATTCAGCTTTCGATGCGGTTATTATTTACACTGAATAGTTAAATTTATTAGTCATATATGCCAATAATGTCATTGCCACTCGAATGTGCTTTATTGCGCACTAAAATACCAAGGTTCAAAAACGGAACTCCTATATTTTTTTAAATTTTAATAGCACTTTTATACAAACTTTCTTTAATTTGCGTTATTTTGTTCACGAATGTTTGTTTTTCTGTATGTTGGTCTAATTGTAAGTTGTTCTTTGCTTGTTTCAGCGAGCTAAAGAAGTTGTCAGAGGAAAGCTTAACTCGGCAACCCGAAGAGGTGTTCGACATCATATGCAAGCTCGGCGAGGGATCCTATGGCAGCGTTTACAAGGTATACAATTTTTCTTCTATATCAATACCTGCATTCTGGATAACTGGAGTATAATAATAACTCATATTGGTAACTCTGCGCATATGTCACTTACGTGGAGTAATCTCGGCATCTTTAGAGCGGGAGCGTCGAAATACCAAAGTTCTAAGGGATCTCTGACAGTCACTTGGCTAGTTGCAGCAACGTAGAGCTATCAGAACTAAGTATATAAACGTCCCCAAACTCACTGGAAAACAATCCTCTCATGGAAGATGTAAAGATCTTTTTGATTATTCACAATAAACCTACAAACGATGTTGTGTAGTGTTCTTACTCGAGGTCTTACTTCTGCATCTCGGCAGTTCACAACAGATAATTTAACGATACATCGTCTGGACTTCAAAATCTAACGCATTACGTATATCTGTAAATTATGGGAAGTCGACGTGGGAATCAATGGTTTTTCAAAGCAACTACAACATGCAGTCTCTAAAAATAACATTATTTATCTTAGAAGAGATAAATCTGCATAATTCGAGACATTTTTGCCACATGACCATGATATGACTCACATTACATTACCTACACAAAATTTAGGACACTCTGCTTCTACAAACAAAACGAAAGTCAATTAGCAGTTTGGAAAGGAAAACCCATAACTGTATAAGTGAAAGTTGGTAATGTAACCTTATCCTTCCTTCCTTCTTGTATAGGCAAGATGTTAGCCCTGCTGCCCTAGCACGGATGGTAGACAAAATTGTCTTCCCCGTTTTATGTCACTTTCTTCATACTTGCTTATTTGTCAAATGAAGTAAAACAGGGGAAAGACAATTTTGTCCACCGTCCATGCTAAACTAGCTGGTGCCAGAATTTTAGGCCACCTGATGGCTTGTTATAAGAACAGCTGCGAGACCGACGGCTTAACTTGCCCTCCGAAGTACAGCGCTCAGTAGTAAATACCACTTGTTGAAATTTTGTATTAATTACTCATGTTCGCTTGAATGTTAGAGATAGAGCCATGTTAGAGATTCTCTACTCTGTTCCATAGTTCCGTCCATGTCTTCCTGATGGCCTAGCATGCGCACCGCGAGAAAACTTGTCGTCGCTGTTAGAGTAAGACACACTTAGGCGCTGCCATAGTCTTGTCACGGTATTTCACGAGGAAAAGTGTCGAGAAAAATATGTCACGGTGCGCATGCTAGCTGGGCAGGTCACATATCGGAGCACGATATAGAGCACAGGACCTCGTAATCAATCTCCTTTACTGCTCATAGCTGGCTAGCTTTTTCTACCAAGTAATCAGCCATGACTTGTACTTTTTAGGCGTTACACAAAGAGTCGGGGCAGGTGCTGGCCATCAAACAAGTGCCGGTGGACACCGACCTTCAGGAGATCATCAAGGAGATCTCCATCATGCAGCAGTGCGACAGTCCGTATGTCGTCAAGTATTACGGAAGCTACTTTAAGAACACAGATCTTTGGGTAAGTTACTTCCATTTTCTTTGGTCTGATATGAAAATAATGTCGTATATCCTGGGCGTGTAAAGCTTAAAAGAAACTGCTATGTAACATCTTGGAGATCAGCATCCATAGTGCAGGCATAACAAAAAAAAATTCGGACTGCAGGATAAAAACAAAAAACAAGAAAGAAACATGAATAAAATAAAACCTTAGTTGAGACTTAGAAAATCCCCATATTCCAACAGACCTACTAAAGTACCTTCAACATTGTAACTGCATAACGTTACTGCGACATTGCATTTGTTTGATTTTGTTTTTATTATTTTGTTTGAGTTATTTGGCTCGAAAATCAGGAAGTGTATCGTGGGAATCGACAAGACCTTTCACTACACCTACGCTCAAGCAATTCTATTTCTGTAGGCAGTCAAAGCGTTATAATTGAGCTGACCTCATGCGCGAGCCCGCTATATTTCGGTGCTTTTAATGTCTTTACTCAGTTGAATGACTCGTGATGAAAACAAAAACTTTCTATTCCCGATGTTTTCATTGACGAGTTCTATGTTATACCAACGTCATGTTGAAAAATTACGCCAAGCATTTAGCAATGTTTTCTGGCGGCCTCATTGGAGAGCCATCAGTGCCATGCAAGCGCTAGCATCTTAAACTTCGGTCAGGCAAAATGCGGCCAAAAATGCTATTGTCTCATGAATAAAAACACCTCTCCAGATCGTTATGGAATACTGCGGCGCGGGTTCCGTATCAGACATCATGAGACTGCGCAAGAAGACCCTCTCGGAAGACGAGATCGCCACGATCCTGTGCGACACGCTGAAGGGGCTGGAGTACCTGCACAGGAGACGGAAGATCCATCGGGACATCAAAGCTGGGAATATACTGCTCAACACCGAGGGTCACGCGAAGCTGGCGGATTTTGGTGTGGCGGGACAGTTGACAGTGAGTTTGCCACTCTATTATTGTACCTGTAAAGTTTACTTTGCATACTATCGCTAGACAAAATCATTTTTATGCTATTGGTAGCAAACAAGAATACGGGTCCTTATGACCTATGGATAAAAATAATTTGGTTACATACTAAAATTATCGTGCTCTTTGTTATTTTGGCTTACATGAAAGAGACTACTTAAAACTGTCACGCAGATTAGATTTAGCTTAGGATTTTGCAGGATAGAATCGACAATATATCCTCGGTTTGTCGTACGTTTGTTAAACTCATGTTAACTTAAGATAGCAAATACTATACGCTCTTTGGTTGAAGACAGCCGATGATCAACAGGCAACCAATGGGCGATCAGTATTTTAAAGTTGTCATGAGTTTAACATTAACAAACGTACAAGAAACCGGGGGATAGTCTGCTTATGTACCACTTTTCTATATTTACAGAGTGATAATGACCTCTGAAGACAATGGATTACCTTGCTTTGTTTTATTGTTGCACTATCTGACCTGGGAGGTCTAGCAAAGATCCTTTTCCTTTAGCGTTAACGCAAAACGATAACTCCAAATGTATGGGAATGACATTAGCTATGACATTACCTGCGGAGAAGTTTTCCGCAAGTAATGTCATTCCCATACATTTTGAGTTATCATTTGGCGTTTACGCTAAAGGAAAGGTATCTTTGCTAGACCCTCAGAGAGACGTTGTCCTATCTGAATTTCGCATAGACAAACTTAGGAAAATAGTTATTCTAAAACCGGAAGATTTTTCAATTTTTCTTCAATATAAAATGCAACAAAAATATCTCGTGTAAGCAATCAGCAAAAACCTAATCAGAGCAACAACAAACAAACAAACAACCTAAAGGTACAAGTTAGTAGCTGACCACAGACGGCAGCAGCAGCTGGCGTGACGCCGCGGCACTACTGACTTTCGGTACTCTATGAAATATTTTCAGCTGGGTTAGCACTTTAGAGTATAGATTAAAGCATATAGAGAACTTGATTATGTGTCAAGCGTACCACTTTTTTGGACACTTTTTACATGAAGTGGACACTTTGATGTGAATGAGTCTGACAGATTTATATACAAAAAACAGTTGACTCGAGTCGAAAAAATGGTACGGTGCTTGTTGCAAGCGTAGCTAATCACTATATGTTTGTTTCATTCCTTCGCCACTGACATAGCGATACGTGTGAGCAGGACAAATATAATATCGTTTTGATGATCTCTATATGCTTTAGTCTATACTCTAAGGTTAGCAAGGACGTCGGACAAAACTGTCTTTCCCCTTTTTGACAAGCAAGTAGGAAAAAGGTGACATAAAACGGGGGAAAGACAATTTTGTCTACCGTCCGTGCTAACCCAGCAGCAGGTGATTGGTCGCTAGCTACGGAAGGTATTTCATAGAAATGCATAGAATCCAGTAGTGTCGCGTCACGCTTCGCCTGCTACCGCTTGCAGTCGGCTACGACCTTGTACGTTTATCCTATAACCGTGCAACGTCCAGGATACGATGGCGAAGCGGAACACAGTGATCGGCACGCCGTTCTGGATGGCGCCCGAGGTGATCCAAGAGATCGGGTACGACTGCGTGGCCGACATCTGGTCGCTCGGCATCACCGCGCTGGAGATGGCGGAGGGCAAGCCGCCCTACGGGGACATACACCCCATGCGCGCCATCTTCATGATACCGACCAAGCCGCCGCCATCCTTCAGGTACGTACGATGACAACGAGGGTGTTAAGGTCTAGGTAGGTACCACCGCATTGCCAGTTATTCTGCCCCCAAGCAGTAGTGTGCAAGCACTACTGTCTTCCGGTGTGCAGGGCATTGTAGCTAGTGAAATTACTGGGCAAGTGAGACTATGATCTGTAGTAGATAGGTCTATATACCTACCTGCACTTGGCCAGCGGCAGCGTGGGAGAAGGCCTGTGTCTTAGTGATGGGAATGTAGATTTTGATAATATTAATTATGGTAATTTGCTTACAGATTCATATTTAATCATTCATTCGTTAATACAGATTAATATTTAATGTTCAGGAAAAACGCTAAGCAGGCGATCATCATCATCAACAGCCTGAAGACGTCCATTGCTGAACATAAACCTCCCTCCACAGAGCGCCACTTTGAGCGGCTGCTCGCCTCCTGCATCCATCGGCTCCCCGCGGTTTTCACCAGATCGTTGGTCCACAGAGTGGGGGGCCGCCCTACGCTGCGTCTTCCGGTTCGTGGTCGCCACTCGAGAACCTTTCTTCCCCATCGGTTGTCAGTTCTACAAGCGATGTGGCCTGCCTATTACCATTTCAACTTGCTAATACTAAGAGCTATATCGCAGCAGGCGATACTGCTTTACAAATCACAAATATAATTAATTTTAATTTTCAATAATGTACTGTATTGTTTCCAGAGAGCCAGACCAGTGGTCCCCGGAGTTCATAGACTTTGTGAGCCAGTGTCTCGTGAAGAATCCTGATGAGCGAGCCACGGCTGAGTTTCTATTGACACACGAGTTCATAGCTAATTATTTATCAGGTAACTTGGTTAATAATGCTTGGTTAGTAATACAGTAGAACCCCGATTAAAAATTCGAAAACTCAAATTCAAATATTTTTAAATGAGTAAATGTATGTACATGTACATATTTTCATATATTGAAGCTAGCTTTATTCGAGGTCGAGATCAACCGAGCTTAGCATCGGCTTGTGCGGCTAACAAGCAATGCAGCTAATAACTTTCGCGTGAAATGAAATATGTAAATTGTCAAACCACAGATAAAGGTGGTGTGGAAAGTGTCATTAGATATCTCATGTTTGAACCTTGAGAAGCCATATAATTATTTTTACCTCCGAAGATCTTCGATGATCATCAAAACTTGGAATCAGTGCGCAAGGTTTTTCTATCAAACTAAAAAATCACGTAAAGCGGTCTAGAGATGTCGGAGAATTCAGTAAACATACATAAACATACATATTTCTGCACTTTGTTAACTTTAGGCATAGGTTGAAATTAAAAGATTATGACGTAAGTTGTAAGCACCGCCATCTGCTGCCCTTGTCGCGGCGACGTGAAGTGGCAGACTTGACGTTCCTCCATAATCTGCTTCTGAACAAAGTGGAATGTTGCGATCTTCTGTCAAAGATTAAGCTTCAGGTACCTACTCGTGCTATCACCAGGCGGAATTACCTTATGCTTCATGCGGGTACGTGTTTGACAAATTATAGACAAAATTCTTATTTTATTCGAGTACGCAAAAATTTTAACTGTAACTATTCTAAGATTGTTGATTTGTTTACATCGAGACCAAATTTCTTTAAAAATTATGTTATAAAAACATTTTTTGATGACTACTCTCTATGTTGACTTTTTCTGAAGTTCTATAGATTGACATGGTTTAAAGTGACATGGTTTTAGTTTAAAATAAAAGGAAAGGGGAAAAGGGGGGGCCCTTTTCCCCTTTCTCCTTTCCTTTTATTTCTCTTATCGTACAACATTGTTAAAGGTAGTATATAATTAATGTTTACTCAATTATTGTATTGTAATCGCACTATTTACTCCTTCCATATTTCATTAGTAAGTACCTACTTAATTTAATTTAATCAAGTTTAACTGGAATGTAAGGATTGTTCTACCTGTGAAAACTGCTAAGGCTAGTTTTTTAACTTTATTTATTTTAGATTAGATATTTATTTAAGAAATAAATAAAAAATACATACAGTGGAACATACAACCACCTCCTTTTTAGTCGGTTAAATAAAACGTGACTAAAAGTGTGATTTTATATAACTGTAGTGTAACAGCCTATAACAGCGGAGCTTTTGATTATCCGGTAGGTTTGGTCCGCCCTAGCTTGGATAAAGAAGTCTACCATAGAATGACAGATGCGTGTCATATTGTGATGTGTTTCTATTTGTATTTATTGTCTGTAGGCACGGCGAAGAGCCCCAGTATCCTGAGCGCGATGATAGCGGAGGCGCGCGAGCTCCGAGACACGCAGGCCTTCCGTAACGCGCATGCTACCAACAACGCCAGGACATTCCACAACACCCGGGTATGTTACATCCGGCCCGCGATCATAGTGCACCAACAACATTCCACAACACCCGGGTATGTTACATCCGGCCCGCGATCATAGTGCACCAACAACATTCCACAACACCCGGGTATGTTACATCCGGCCCGCGATCATAGTGCACCAACAACATTCTACAACACCCGGGTATGTTACATCCGGCCCGCGAACATAGCGCACCAACAACATTCCACAACACCCGGGTATGTTACATCCGGCCCGCGATCATAGCGCACCAACAACATTCTACAACACCCGGGTATGTTACATCCGGCCCGCGATCATAGTGCACCAACAACATTCCACAACACCCGGGTATGTTACATCCGGCCCGCGAACATAGCGCACCAACAACATTCCACAGCACACATAAATATTATCAGAATCCGTATTTTAAACTATTCTCTGTATTCTTTATCTACATTTAAAATGAACATGTAGTAGATTTTGCCCCACAACATGATGATTGATGATGATGCTGATAACTCGCGCCTATAAAGGGCACTTTGTTAAGGAGCTGACATTCTATACTTTCTCTCTCACTGCACTTTGGACATAGTTTCAGGACGGAGAAAACTATATTTTTCGGCTTACCTTAGAACTTGTTCTGCAATAGCGCGAGTTATAGTGACTAAAAACAAAATTCTGATGGCAAATCGTTGAGCCAAGTTTTGCCCAATCAATTTCTATGTAACAGTAAAAGAGGTAATATTTCCAGGGCGGTGAGGACTATTCGTCGGCGACTATGAAAGCGGCCGATAGCGGCACCTTGGTACCTTCGAGGGATGACGTGCCGGACTTGGGGACCATGGTCATCAATGAACCGGAAGTTGACCAGGATCTAGCTACCATGAAACGTGAGTGTATACTGACTTCTTAACTGTGTATGATGTATGGTAAAAACAAAAATACAGTGTAATGTCATAAATCAAATCAAATCAAATCAAATCATTTATTACTCATACTTGGAGATGTTACATGTTGTTACTGTGATTGTATCATGTGATTGTACGATGTGCTGTGATTGCGCGATGTGCTGTGATTGCGCGATGTGCTGTGATTGTGCAATGTGCTGTGATTGTGCAATGTGCTGTGATTGTATAATGAGATTGTACGACGTGTTGTGATTGTACGATGTGCTGTGATTGTACGATGTGTTTTGATTATACGATGTGCTGTGATTGTACGATGTGTTTTGATTATACGATGTGCTGTGATTTTACGATGGGCTGTGATTGAAGCGATGTGGTATGTTGTAATGTGTGAAGTTTAGTGATTGTATGGTGTGATGTGATGTGTTGCGTGCTGTGACTGTGGATGTGCGGTACGGTTGTGATGTAACGCGGGTGTTGTTGCGGCAGGCCACGACACGGACCCGCTGGACTCGCGGCGGCCGCGGTACCGGCCGCTGTTCCTCGAGCACTTCGACAAGAAGGACGGCGCGCCGCCCGCGTGAGTACACCGCCTGCGCTCGACCACTTCCACACCAAGGATGCCGCTTTAAATATATATCCTCCGCTGGTGCGCTGCTTTGATCGACCACTTGTCTCTTGTCGATGGTTTTCGAATGGCAACGACAAGATTTCAGCCGAATCGGCTCATTCATTTTAGTGTGAAAGCCACACAAACGAAAAAACCGGAAAAAATTTCTTTTAAATCATTAATCATTGGACCATGTGGTCCCGGTGTGAGAGTAGGACCACTTCATCTCTCCCCGGGGCTAATGGAATATCCAGGGAATGGGCAGCAGCTTTCCCCTTGCTGCATTATAAGTTCTGCGTTCACCAAGCTGCCTGCCAAGCGTGGTGATTATGGCAAACCCCTCCCATATGATAAGCGTCCAAAGTGGCGTTTTATGGGGGATGTCCATGTTGATGTCATTAATGTACAGATGATTTAAGAAGTAATATCTCCCGCCCCAGCCCGGATGCGCCGGCGACAGACGAGGCGAGCCCGGACGGCCGAACGTTCGTGGAGGAAGGGAACTTTGAATTCGTAAGTCAACTACACGTCGTCACTCTGCTATCGCTCGCCTCGCGTAAGTTCACTCTCACCGCTCCCCGTGTGGCATGTCGCTAACATCGCACCGGTCTACACCGACATACGACCGGGTAACCACTTGCTGTGACGGGTAACAATGCCTTCTGTGACGGGTAACTCTTACTGTGACGGGTAACAACTTACTGTGACAGGTAACACCAGGCCAACTGACAGTCACAGGAAACTAACGTAAACGTGTAACGGGCTTTGGATGACTATTATATTTGTGGGCATAAACCTAATATGACAAATGAAGCTAGTTATGGATAACAAACGTTAAATTTGATGGGTAACAAACCCAACTGTGACGGGTAAAACGTTGGGTAAATTATTTGCGTAGTTTTGGTGTGCTTTTTGTGTCAACTATTAACAAATCTTCATAATAAAAATATTACGTAGATCAATTATTACTTTTTTCCATGACAGAATTATTAGACTGACCAAAGTTTTTGTTTTGGCTTGACGGCTGTTGTTGTACGAAAACAACCGACACCGACGGCTTAAAGTCATACAATACAAATACAATTAAAACGGGGAATTTCCCATTATATTACATAAGTTGTCAAAAGTCTATATTATCTGTGGTACCTGTCACCGTTGCCAGGTTTCCCAATTTTCCATTAGACCTGGATAGGTACAAATGTTTTAATCCCTAGATGAATTTGATTACGTAGGTAGTCAATTAGGTGGGTGAACACTTTAAATAGAGAGGGATAACCTCGAGTTTACGTTTTAAAAAGCGTGAGCGAATAATATAGTGTAGGTATGTTATTAATCCCTTTCAACTTAAAATATGCTTACACCCTTATAAAAAATGTTGGAATTAGTCTATAATTTCGTTAACACAATATCCTATTTTTTTTGTTCCTTTTTACGAGGGTTCTAGGAAAAACTACTATTACTTTATTGGAATCGATATATTTTCAGATTGATCCCATCAAAAAAAAAAGTTTTATCGAAATCGGTTCAGTTAAAGCTTGAGCTATACCTGCGCGTCAAGCTGTCAGCGAAGCGGGAGCGTCCGCCGCGCGGTACCCATCGCTGCCCGTGTTCGTGGACGGCCGCGCCGCGATCGTCGCGGGCAGTAATGGGTACCGGGTAGTTTCGCGTTGTGGACGCGTTCGGTTTAATACTCCTCGTTATAACACGTATGGGTGACGGGCATTTTTTTTATAAGTAAATAGGCCCGCATTTGACCGCAATCTCACCTGATGGAAAGTGACGATGCGGTCTACGGGAGTACATGCTTGCTTGGAAGATACCTATTCACTCGCGACTTGAAGAGCTCCAGGTTGTACTTATCAAGAAACAAAGACTCTGGTAAAGCGTTCCATTCCTTGGCTGGTCGGATTATAAATGTCGAGTGAAACGGCTCCGTCCTCGTGTTGTATTGTTGTGCGCACGCAGCTGGCGCACCTGCCGAGCGCGGAGCTGGAGGCGCGCATGGCGCGGCTGGACGCCGAGATGGAGGGGGAGATCGAGGTGCTGCGCGCGCGCTACGTGCGCAAGCGCCAGCACATCCTCGACGCCATGCAGCTCAAGCGCAAGCGCCAGCAGAACTTCTAGGGGGGCGCCTCTAGCCGCCGGGGCCTGCCGGGTACCGCTCACCCATCCGTTGTTGGAGGCATAATATACGGGTTGTTGGTGACCTATCGAGATTGGCTGGTGATTGATCCGGGTTGCCGCTGACCTTAACGGTTTGCTGGTGATTTAGTCAGGTTGCCGGTGAACTATTTTAGTTATTGGTGACTTGTCCGGGTTGTTGGTGACATACCCTGGTCGTGGTGACCTGTCCGGGTCGCTTCAGGCCTGGCCGTCATCTAATGAGAGAGTGGCTGACTTAATCGCCACCTAGCCGCGATCTAATCCGGTCAATCATAACCCATTCGGGTCCACTCGTAGCGTAGCTGCCATCTATGCCAATACTACCCTGGCCTAATTTGAACAACCTAATCGGAACACGAACGCTTGATTACGGGACAGTGTGACAGAGCAATGTTAATTAATTTCTTAGTACATGACTCGGATGTTGGGTTGGTGTTTCGTTGTTCGCACAAGTTTGGATAGTATTTGGTAGTTCCTAACAAGCCTTCAGTGTATTGATAGCGAAATGAAAGCCACATCTAGTGTATGGTGCTTTATAGAAAATGGTATGTGAAATGTACACTTGTGGTGTTGCTCAAGGGAGAAGTGATTGAAGCTATTGAGTAAACATCTTCATGTAGATCGGTGCGTAATTTTGTGGTAAGATTCTGTATGAAAGTGTTGAATTAACAAGTGGATAGTGTGTGATGGTCATTGTCGCATATTGATGGTGATTCTCAATATGATATCTAACAAAACGCAAATAAAACGATTGTAAAATAGAGTATTTTGGAAGTGTAAAAACCAGTCACGGCTTAAAAACGGTTTTTTTTGTGAGAAAGAAAAAAGCGATTTAGAACTACATCGGTTGGTTATATTTCTAGGTGCTTTTCGTTTGTAGTGGTGCCAAATAACAACGACTGACATCACTGATGTTCCTAGTGATTCTCTAAAACCAAAAGCATATACAAATCGGCCTAAATATTTTTTTGAAACTTCTTGACACTTGGCCAAATTTAGTGCCACAATCGAAAACTAACCAAAATTGGCCAATTATAAAAGTCAATTTATTTTATTATACTAATATGTAGACTTTTCAAATAAGACCTAAGTACATAATATACTAGACTTTATTTGAGTCTTGAACAAATTAATCCTTTCATACAAAAAAGGGCACTAAGAAAAATAAACATAAACTTTTGGTAACTATCAACTTAACAGATGTTACTATCATTTCGAAGATACCAGTTTTGTAATAATCAAAACAGTTGAATAATACTGTCACAAATAAAATAACAAGGTGTAGGGGACCTGCCCCTTTTAACTTTAGGATAGACTTGTTTAGTATCTAGGTTGTTATTTAGTAAACAATAGCATTAACTCGGGGTGTAAGGCGACGACATATCTCTGTTGAACGATTAGTAACATTAGATAGATTCAGTGGTTTCAAACTTGAAGCCTACTTTAACATTTAGTAGAAAATGGTGTTCGATTTCATCTCGCAGATTTTATTCTATTGATTATTGATGCTGTTAAACGCATTCTCAGCAGCCAGAGTCTAACATGAATAGTATGTTCTTACTTTATTCTGACTTAAAACGAATTCTTCAAACATCCTAATAGTTCTAATTTGTAGATTTAATAAGTGAAACTCCCTCTGACATAACTTAAAAAATTATTTAACAATAACATAACAGCCGCCTGCAAGTTTTTCCGTCCGCGGCACCGCAACCATAGCACTTACTTATTACATACTCATTACATAAAACATTTTTATAAATAGTTTGTCATACAGATGTAAAGAAAATAAGATCCATATTCGCAATAGCAGAGGCAATAATGTAAATAATTAATTTCAGAGTTCGCGATACGTATTGTGTTGTGTAGTGTTATTGTATTAAATTCATGACAATATTATATTTGTAGATATAAATACTCGTAATTGTTTTTTTTAGTTTCGTTTTGATGTATTGCGTTTGAAATATGTCGTTTACATGTTTAAGTTCCTTTATTGTATAGATCTCAATGTAATATCTCGCTAACTGTAACATAGAACTTATATTTAAGTAGGATATTCACGTGATTGTACGTTGTTTCAACATTTGTAGTGGGTTGTGAGATACATGAATTTAACTAAATGATTTACAAAACGATAATCAGCTGATTATTTAATACCAAGCAATAAGTACAATCTCTTCTATTTCGGAGATTAGGTATGCATTTCATTCTTGTACCTATAGTAAGTAGCAGAGATATAAGCCTACGTTTTCATCACGATTTTTTGCCATATGGATAGAGTGTATTTTTGATTACGAAAACTAATAACTCGTTAATTAAAATGGTACAAACCTTTTTAAGTGCCATTATAAGAAAAATGATACCTATTCATAGTATTTTCGTATAGCTTGATTGGGGTTGGGCCATTTTAGTCAAGGTGTTACCCACTTGCAGCATCTTGAATGAACTGTGCTAACTTCCTAAAGCCGTGTGTAAATATTATACTATATTGTCTATGAATTAAATTGGTGAATACATATTTTTGTGCCATTAAAATTATTCTGATGTATTTTGGATAAATCTTAATATTTTTCAATAAAATATAGTATAGCATACATTAGCTTCAGTCCACAAATGATCTTTGCTAAACATACAAGCTGAAAGTACCTAAGTATATGGTTAAGCTTCACTTTGACTTTGGCGCTCCAAATAAAATCTATTGTAGTTTAGCTGCATTATAAATCCTATAAAACGCAGGCCAGAGCTTAGAACGGTTAGACTATAATTTCTGGTAAAGCGATTGTGATTGTGTTAGTACGAGCTTTGAAACGTTTCTTGTATTCGTGTCGCCCAAGGCCTCCATTGGACAATGTGTTTTAAAAATGTACAGGGTAACATTATATTCGTATGTATTACTAATTAGCTTGGAACGTCGCCAACGCTTTGTTTCATCTAGTACACCCTTTATCAATACATAACCTGCTAGGCGATCATGTAACTTGACTGCTATCAATAGAAACACAAAAATGTATGAATTTGACAGTTTCAATAAGCAGTTTATGTGCATAGTTACTGTGGAAATGTTCAAGTTCGGATTGTAATATCTCCTGTTGCATTGCTATCAAAGTTCCGTGATCACCCCGCTGGTTTACTTATTATTATTGTAAATAAGATGTACATTATGATTTCTGCGAATGTTAACAATTCTATATACTTATATTTTTGTTATAGGTAAATCTGTTAATAGTTCATTAATGCCTATGAATTGTAGCGACTTTTATTTAATTTTCTGCTCATCGGTAAAGGGCTCTTCGGTTTATAAAAGTCAACCGTTTAGAAGCAGTTTTTAAGAGTTTGTATGAACTCGACTGATTTTTTAACTCTTGCATTTATATGATTTAAACTGAACAAACAGTAAACAGTATAAAGGTGTGTTGTAATATTGTTACGAACGATTTTGTGAGATATTGTTAACGGCGTGGCTTCGGAATGTATTAATTGTGACAGGTGGGACACATGCACACAGTTGAATAGGTGTCGTGTTGTTAAATGACGAGCCTATTGTGAACAAGGCAATGTTTACCTTGTTGACCGATTCAGTGTTCAATTACAATGCCCATGCGCAAATTGAAGCTATAATGACTGTCCATCTATAAATGGAAACCCATTGTACCATCACCACTGTTTTCATGCAGTCTTGTATCAAAATGTTATGATTATCAACGAATTTATATACAATTAACTATGTACATAATTTTTCTTTTACCTTGTCGGTGTGTATGTGTACCGCCTTTCAATGCCTTGTAAGATAGTTGTAGTAAGAGAGAAGTGCACTTTGTATTCTGTAGCGTGTTGAAGTGTTGATAGCTGCGCGAGCGCATTATATTTTTGGACAGACTCACTCAATAAAAAAATAGTTCATTATAAAATATAGCGTTTTTATTTTGACTTCTACACCTTAATATAATCATTAATCAACATGGAGTAAAAATAATTAAACAAAAGTATATAATAATAACTTAAAACTATAGTGAAGGCAATATCAGGCCTGTCGACATGTAACACTACTTCAGCACACGTAACAACAATATAAAACTATGAAAAATAATATCACTATTAGGATTCTTTCTTGACTAGTAATTTTGAATGTTTTTGACGCAGCTCCTAACTTTACACAGTGCAAGTAAACTGAATTTCGGTGGGAAAATTCTGCTATATCATAAAAATAACGAATGTAAAATAAAATAACTAATTAGTAGATCAGAAAAACGAGTTAATTTTAAAAACTAGCTTGCTTATATTCTTTTAAACACCCTGTAATTAAGGGTGGTTTCCGCCCTAATATTGATTTTAAGGTACATGATACAATAAGATACAAACCTATCATGAGTACTTATGTCTAAATGTCTATTTCTCTACAATACATAAAATACTTTCGTGTTTACTGAGTTTTGAAGTCGAACTATCAGATTACGAGTATTACAGAATGTTTCCTTGTGATCCTAGGGGGAATGTATCTATAGGGTTCCTTGTACTGGTAGGTACTAGGAATGCTAGGCGCGTGACATGAGTCTGATAACGGGAATCGAAACTCCCATTCGTCAGGCTAGTCTAATACTACTTGGGAATAAATAAACTCTGGGATCACGAGAAAACTATTGTAACTAGGCTGGTAAGCACTTATGCCTAGATTACTCTTCTTCATACAGTTACAATACCTGAAACCAGAATAAATCAAAAAATGATTCAGATTTCCTGACTCTGAGATACTCATATTTTTGTTTGTGGATTGAATATGTACATGATAGTATTCTATATTATAGAGGAATACTATTTCTTTTGAACACTTAACACTACTTAACAAGTCTAGATCTATAATATCGCAAATGGAAAGGTTCTAAACCGTTAATAATATCAATATTTTATGTATAATGTACTTACTTATGATAATAATAAGTTACATTTATATTTGACCACTCACCTTGATGTTGAAAATACAATTAGGGCTGCCAAACTTTTAAGATCACAATAATGGAATGTCATAAAAAGAACATAATGTATATAAACATTTTTTTAAGGTACAGATTTATCAGCTGATTACATTATGTACATAAGTAATTGACAGTGATTTTTAATATTTCCTGTAAAAAAAGTTATCACTGTTATCAAAGATCACTATATAGCACCATTATAGCATTAAAATGTGCTATGGTAATATTTTTATGATATTTGATTATATAACAGTCATATTATTGTTAGGTATATATTTTTGTATCCACAATTCGAACCATCACAAATATCAATAAATCGCAAACCTAGTCTACAAAATAAAATATGTAAGTACGAGCTAGTCTTTGAGAATTATTCGATAAATGCATAGATTCTTAGCCTCTGTACCAACATCCTGAGGACACCAGCTATGTCCCGAGGATGTGACCTACACTATAAAGCAGGGATAAATATTGAAGGGTGCAGCCTCACTCATTGCTTCTTGAGTATCACTTGACAGTACAGCAGGGAGTCGATCACTGGAACAAAATTATTAGGAAGCTATTAACCATCAAAGTATATGCAAATAATACTTTAAAGTACAAGAGCATAGAGTTCATCATTATGACCAAGTGGCGCCACGCTACGCTTGAATTGGTTCATATTAATATTGGTGGCCAAAGTAGTCCTTGCCCTGCCTGATGTGGAATAAAATGTTATTCAAAGATTGAAGAATGAAACAAAAGGTGATAAGCTTGTTTCTTCATTAAATTTATGTGGCATTGTCTATTTACTTATCTGAGCTTTGGGAAGGGTTAGGGCTAGCAATCCCTGGATGTTTTGTCCATGCTATTGCTGACATCATAGATATTATAAATCTGTGGTGTCACCAAGTAAGTTGGCACCAAAAGCTCCAGTCACAATCTATACACATATAAACTAGTGGGATGTAGCAAATTAAAGTTTTGTGAATACAAAAAATGACCACTCTTTTTGTAGTTTACTATATGTACTGCACAGTAAAAAATGACCCCTCAGGGAAATTAAACAAAAATGTAGATAGATATACATTTAAAACTCCAAAGATCTAAAATTGATATCATTATATTCATGTCAGCTATATAGAAACTAGTATATATCAAGTGATCATACTAATACTCACAGTACTGTGCCCCTCCGAGGATCATGTCATACATCTGCAATGGTCCATTACTGTGGACCAGCACTTCACTCATGAACAGCTGCAGCACCCGAGCTGTCTCAAACAGAGAGTCCAGCAGCAGCCAGGTGGTGATGTTACGGCCCACATTAGCAGTGGTGGCACGGAACATCACTACACTCGAGTTTAGGAACCCAATGGCACTAGTTACAATGATGAGCCCACATAAAAAATAGTGGACAACTGGAAGAAGTTCATATTAATTAATTTTTGAGTGTAATGGATCTATGTTTGAGAAATTTGTAGTTTTGCTATAGAGATTTAAAATCAGGGCAATGACGAGTTTAATTTAATTTGGCATTCACCTTGGAAATCTGCTGCTATACTCAGCAATGTGTTATAATTATAACGAGATATTGGGTAAGTAAGACTGACCCTACATTGGGTATAAGCAATTTAGGAATTGACTTACTCAGCTGAGTTCCAACTATATCTTGCAGGTAGAAGAGATGAGGGCTCAGCAAGCGCAGCATTGCAAATGTGAATGCAGTCACTGCTGACATCTGGAAAATAACGTTTTATTTTATTTTGATAAATGCATAACACTTTGTGATGTAAAATCAATTAATTTTTTCTGATATTCTAGCATTCTACTTCTATCTAATACTACCTATAAATTGATTAAAGGTTGTTAAGGTAGTTGTTGTTTAAGGTTGTACTTTTGTTGTTAGATAATTTAATTAACAAATAATTATTATTTATTTAAATAAAAAAAAAACAATGCAAAATATAGTAAGTAGGTAAGTATCTAAAAATTTAACTTTAGCAAGGCCATGCAACCTTTTACGATTATTATTTGATACAGAAACAGTGTAATTTGTCTATTTACAAATCATAAAATGATAAGTTCTACATACAAATCCAACAAATAAGTGATTAGAAGAACAGTGTTGTCAAGGGGAAAACAAAGCAAAATGGTTAATAATTTTTTGAGATTTACGTGGTGGTATAACATCTTAAAACCATAAAATTGATATAATTGCATTGCATTACACTTGAAAAACATGTTTCCAATCAAAACATTACTTACGGAAAAGACGACGGCGACTATCCTTACAAACATAGCGTAGTCGATCTTGGGCATAGTCCTTAGAAGAGAGTCGTGATTTCCTTATGAATATTGTGTAGTCTTCTACAACAATAACGGTAGGTAAAACAGGGTTTTATTGATAATGCCAGTACCAGCAAATCCAGCAATGTTTTTTCGAAAATAAATCAATAATCGTATTTACGCGCTCACTTCAAAAGTTCAAAATAATTAGGGATGTCCTGATCCCGATACCCCGATACTAGTAGTTAAATACAAATAAGTACTCGATACTTTTTTTTCGATACCAAGTACTTATAGCATCAAATCATTCATTCGATACCTACTTGTTATAGGAAAAAACGTACTAGCATCGAATCGAATCAGTGCTGCCAAGGCAAAACAGGATAGAGTGGAAAATATTTCAATCTCAAGCAGCCTTAATTTGCCATGATACATATATTTAATTTTATTCTTTAGGGTAGCCTCACTAATATCACCTAATTTTAAACCAGGTAGCCTAATAAGGTGATTTTTTTAATTAGATACTTAGGCCTAAAGCTACCCTATTTTTTATTTAGCAGGATTAAATCGAATGCAAAGTTAAAGCAAAATCATGCATAACATATGCTAAGCATTTAATACAGTTAACATATAATACTTAACCAAAATAATAAAATAGAAAAGAAACAATCTCGCAATGTGGACAACCTCCGTAGTGTGGTGGTTGAGCAGGTCGGCTCATAACCCGGAGGCGGTGGGTTTGTTTCCCACAACAGGACAAGTATTTGTGAACAGGAAAAAAAGCGCAGATACTTGTGCTGTGTCAGGGTGTTGTGGGATCCCGGTCCTGGGTCCCCAGATACAGGGAATCCTAGTTAGGGTCCACGATCCATGTATGTGATCGTTAGGCATTAATATTAATACATAATACTGGGTGTAATTGAATTCATTAGCATCCTTTGAAGCTAGATACCTACTCCTGACACCGGTCAAGTGTGTCAAATCGATTGGTTTTTTTTCATTTGGTACTTATGTATTTCTGCATTTATTTATAAGGATTCATGTACATCGTAGTAGAAAATACTATGAAAAGTTCAAGACAAGGTTTTAAGATTTAATTTAATTCCAATTTTTAAATGTATTTTAATTTATTTATTGTATCTTCCTCGACGAACTGTCATCATGTTATCTGTCAAGTTGAGTTGACATTAATATTTGCAAATTATATGATTTTGATAATTTTAGTTTTTCGCTTTTTCTTGGAGCTCGAGAAATCTTCCGTATCTTGTTGAGCCGTTTTATTAAAAAAAAAAGAAATCGTCTTTTATGCATGACCCAATAGATAGCGCCAGTTGTGGTTTTACTAAAATCTGTCAATTTCTCTGCTTCAAGGACCACAGGTTAGAGGAAATGTATCATGGTCACGATACTGACTGACAACTTTAAACTCTTTCGTTTTAATTTAGTTTCGTTGCGAGATACCTTGGCTTTATTTTGGATCATATATAGTATTAACGTTTATCTATCTCGTAGATCTACTGTACTTCAATTTACTTAATAAGAATGCACCACAGACTACTTAGGAGATACTACAGGCAATGTACTCGTGGTCCACCCAACTGAATTTGCCATTTCTTTGTAGATAGTCTAAGCATTTTCTTATGTTTAAACTACTCTGTGGTTTGAAAGGTTTAAACCTAGTGGGAATTCTGTGGTTTAAACTATGTACTTACAGCGCGATCTAGAAAAGAAGCGGAACTAGTGTTATTTTTTAAATAAAACTCCTCAACGATTTGAACTTTTGCGATAATCGATACAAGGTAGTTCTATAGTAGGTACCTACTTATAAATAGGTGGTACTTATACTTTAAATTAATTCTTAGAATGAGCAACTTGAAATGGCAATGGGTAGGTCACATAGCTATGTGACCTGCCCATTGCCATTTCAAGTCCCATCGGTTATCAGTTCTGCGAGCTCGCAGAACTGATAACCGATGGGAAAGAAAGGTTCTCGAATGGCGACCACGAAAGAAAGACACAGCGTAGGCTGGCCCCCTACTAGGTGGACCGACGATCTGGTGAAAACCGCGCGGAGCCGATGGATGGAGGAGGCGAGCAGCCGCTCAAGCTGGCACTCTCTGGGGGAGGCCTATGATATTCAGCAGTGAACTTCTTCAGGCTGTTGATGATGAGTTAGGTCGGATTTCACCGTTACAAATAAACGCGATCAATTCAAACTAAACTCAGTTCAAGCTTGTGACTGAGTTTAGATCAACAATTTTCATTTCACCAACATAAACAGAACTCAGTTAGAGCCTAAGCGAGTTCAAACTCTGAACGCCCAATTTTCGGCGTTTAGCTCGTTGAACGAGTTTAGATGGTTTTGACAGGTTTTGACTGATTGCCCCTGTCAAACATCACAAACATGACATTTGCTTTTAATTATAGACAATATTCTCTGGTTTATAAAATGGTACTCTGTGATATTCTTGTTTTGCGGCCTTAAACTTGGTTTCCACAAACGCGATCAAAATGTTTCTGGTGAAATTTGTATGATGTAAATCTAGATCAAAACCAACATTTAAACCCGTTTATCCAGAACTTAGTTCTATTAAACTCGTTTTGTGATACGAACGGTGAAATTGGCCCTTAGTAGGGTACCATACCCCATTCCATTTTCCATTCCATAGTGACACATACCCATGGGCGTAGCCAGGATTTGGTTTAGGGGGGGCAGCCAAGAGAAAAATACCTGCATGGATGAGAAACAACAAAACACGAGCGAAGCGAGCGCAAAAATTTTGCACGTGTAGTGTATAATGTTTAAAACGCGTAAAATGTTAACTATTTTCAAATTCCCGATCTTAATGACTGACATGGAAACGCATGCGAAGCCAGTGCAAAAACGTCAGTAGTTCGTAATTAAATGTAGAAATCCGAATACAAAGAACGGCAGAGTGGCGAGCAAAAGGTGAGCGAAGCGAGCACGGAATTCTTTAAATTTTTAAATCCAATCTTGATAAAACACGAAAAACTTCAATCATTTCAAAATAAAAGCTTCCAATCCTTAATAACTGACATGAAAACGCATGCAAAACCAGCGTAAAAACGTCAGTAGCTGATAATTAGATGTAGGAATCCGATTACAAAGAATGGGAGAATTGTTAACAAAGCGCGAGCGAAGCGAGCACCGAAATTTTTCAATTTTTAAGTTTATCTTGATAAAACACGTAAAATTTCAACCATTTTCAAAATAGGAGTTCCCAATTTTAATGACTGACATGTGAACGCATGCGATCCCAGCGCAAAAACTTCAGTAGTTCATAATGAAATGTAGAAACCCGATTACGACGAACGGAAATGACTGCAGATGACAAACTGTTTGTTTCGCGGTTGACGGAGAAAAAATTTATTGACGCGCTTTTGCTTAGACTCAAGCTCACATTATTTACTCTTCAGTTTGGGAGACTGAGTGCTTACTCACAATATGTTGCTCCCCATACCTCGCTACGCCCATGGTTCGAGAGAGTATTTCAGCCGAGCAGCAACTGACTTTCTAGGGTCTAGGCCCTAGACCTAGAGGGGGCAGCTGCCCCCCCAAGTACTGGAGGCTCGGCCTACCCATACCTCGCTACGCCCATGCTGCACATACCTATAAATAGTAAGGATCATATTTTAAGTAAAAAAAATGTAAATGGCATTTTAGAAAGGTTTCATTTAAGAAAATACGAAATGTCACTTTGATCTTATAACGTACCTACTACCGTATATATAAAGATACGGCATATATAAAAATTGTCGCGCTCGCTTCGCTCGAGGTTTTAATATTTCTACTGTATTTTATTTTATAACAAGCGCGTTTGTACTCACTGAGGTGTATTTCATGTTTGAATTGCCATATGTGTTTTCTGAAACACAATAGGTACAGCAAATATAAACAATTTTGCGCTCGCTTCGCTCGCGTTTTCATATTTCTACCTGTGTTCTGCTCAGGACCGGCGCTGTTAAGGATGTTCGATCGATATTAGTTTTCTTGTAATAGGTAGGTACCAACATTCTGTTTAATCATCTAATGGCAGATTCTTTGCCAAAATTACTAATCGATTTTCGACACCGTTTAAAAACTAATATTTCTTAGTTTGCTTCTTATACGTACTTAGATGTACATATGGACAGCTGATAAAATTAGTAGGTGTAAAATCTATCTTACCGCTAGAGTGCTGCAAAAGATTTCATACTAACTTTATCCATACATTTTACGTGTATAAGAAGCAATTTTTTTGATTGATAATAATAATAATAATAATAATAATATTTATTCAAAAATTACATTATGCTAAAATACTATACAATATGAATCTTAGGAACTATACATAAGTCTAACAAAGCACGGTGCCTGTACTAGGATAAACCTGTGTCACAGGCGGCATAAGGGCTAGCATTCAGCAATACGAGTATATACACGTGAAAAATTAAATTATTAACAATATTTTACATTAAAACTAAAACCTCTATTTATAGACAAGCTTACAATAATTATTTAACAAACAAAAGTATTATCTAAAAATATATTTACCATAATTTACGTATCAATTACTTAAGCAGAGTATATTAGAATTTACCAAAAGGAAAAAAAAATAAAATAACTAATTTACTTATTTATCAATGTGTAACAGTAATTCGGTCTGATCATAAGTCAGACCTTGTAAATGCTTATACAGTATTAATTTAGTACTAAAATAATTGAGGTCATAGATAGATAATGCCTTATTAAGTTTATTGTACAGAAAAGGACCTAGGAAAAAGAAGAACCGGTTTGTGAAAACAAACTTAGACACAGAGAGTGAAGTACATACAATATCTTTCCGCCTCTTAGTGTTAGTAAGCAGTGCATTATGCGTCTGAGTGGTGTGCTGTTTTAGGACAGTGTACATTATGAAAAGTTGTCGGACCGTTAAAACATTGCAACATTCATAAAGTAGGCGTGTAGGGAAAAGGAACGGTCTGGACGTGGCTACTTTCAGGACCGCTCTTTGGGCACGTTCGATAGGTAAAATAGTGGTTTTTGGAGCGCCGCCCCAAGACGTAATGCAGTATTGAATAACAGATTGACACAAAGCTTGATAGACATGAATAATTATTTTTTTATCCGCAATATATCGCAGCTTTTTGAAAACAAATATTAACTTACGTACTCTGTTAGCTAGAGTGGAAATGTGTTTTTTGAAAGAAAGGGTGTCGTCAATTATAATGCCAAGATATTTAATGGAAACAGTTTTATCAATAAATGGACAACTGCAAACGTCAAGCAGGGTGTTATCACAGGAGTGTGCACATAATTGATTATTGTTAGAAAGGCTCTGGATTTTCCGCATGCAAAAACTCATAAATTTCGTCTTATCAGCATTAAGCGTTAGTAGGTTACGTTTAAGCCAGCTATTTACAACATTAAAGCCTCGTTGCGCGTAAATATGTACATCTGTGCTGGAGTCAGCGGAGAAAATTAAAGCAGTGTCATCAGCATATGAAATTATTTTCCCATGATCTAGATTTAAATTACAGAGATCATTTATATAGACTAAGAAAAGTGTAGGTCCAAGGATGCTTCCTTGGGGAATCCCAAAAGGAGGAATTTTCATGTCGGTGCTGATGATATTACCTATTTTGACACATTGCGACCGATCCTGCAGATAGTCACCAAAAAGTTTCAACTGCAAGCCTCGAATTCCTAGTGCTTCTAGTTTGTTAAGAAGGATCGGAACAGAAATTGTGTCAAAAGCTTTGGCCAGATCGAGGAAAATCCCTGTTACTCTTTTACCTTTTCCTAGTTCCTCGGTGACGTAGTTAGTTAAGTGATGTACCGCGTCTGCTGTAGATAACGTAGATCTAAAACCAAATTGCCAGGGGGAGAAGAGGGAATTATTTTCTAAGAACGTTACTAATCTGTTGTTAATTATTTTTTCCAAGACTTTAGAGAGTGATGGTAATAAAGAGATAGGTCTGTAGTTTGTAACGAGCTCTTTTCTACCAGCTTTATAAATCGGAATAACTACAGCTTTCTTAAGAGATTTTGGAAAAATCCCATCATTGAGACATATTTGAAAAATGTGCGTTAAAGGGGGGACAAGAATACGTTTAAACCTTTTTAAAAAATCATTGCTGATATTATCCCACCCGGCTGATTGGTTATTTTTCAAACTAAAAATAACCCTATCCACTTCCGTTTCATCCAGACCTAACATAGCAAACGACTTTCCACTTTGTAGCTTGGTCAGGGTTAGTGGCGTTGCGGAATCGTTGGAATGGCTGTCATTTTTATTTAAAATCTTTTCAGCCAGACTTTTACCGACATTTACAAAAAAGGAATTGACGTTATTAGCGGAGGTAAGCGGGGAAGTGTGTGTATGCAATAGACTCGAATCTGACTTTTGCTGATTTGACGTAAATGTGACATTTTTAATGGTTTTCCATAGTTGTTTGCTATTATTTCCTGCTTGAAGCAGCTGTTGTTTATCATATTCAATTTTTAATTTTCTCAATAAGCTATTGCAGAAATTTCTGTACCTTTTATAAGATAACTGTAAAATAGAATTATCGGGACGTTGCTTTGTTCTCTTATGCAATTTATCCCTGTGCCGTATACACCTGATAAGACCCGGGGTAATCCAAGGTTTTATAGAATAATTTTTCTTATTAACTTCAATAAGCGTTGTGTTATGCAAAATGGCTTCTTGCAGTTTATGAATTACATATGATAAACAAATATTAGCATCAGCAGTATTGTAAACTGGATTAAAGTCAAGGTTGCATAAATCACGTTCGAGACTACGCATGTTTATTTTAGATTTTTGCTGAGGGCGATTTTTGTGCTTACACAGCGACAAATCGAGGGTTAGTAGGACAGCGCAATGGTCTGTTACTGTTGAGTTAGTTACAAGTGTTAAACACGGAAGTCTGGCCTTGAGCATGACGTGATCCAGACAAGAACCGCTTTGATGTGTTGATAAAGTATGAGAGGGGAAAAGTCCATGGTAGGCGCATACATTAAGGTAATCCTGGGTACTTAGGCTTGCATCGCTATTTTCCGAGTTTATATTTATATTAATATCTCCAGTTAATATGATATTTCTAAACGAGGATAGAGTTTGCAATGTCGTATTAAGACTATTATGAAAAATATCTAATTGTTTAAAAGAAGGAGGTCTATATATAGCAATAATTGCGACTTCAGCACCAACTTTAATGACTAAACAATTGCATTCATGAACATTAGGCTCCTCGACTGTGAGAAGTAAGGATTTTTTAGTATATACCACCACACCATCGTTCTGGTTGAACGATGCTGTAGTGCAGAAACTATTGTACCCTGGTAAAACAGGAAGAGCCCCCTCACGATTTGAAAGCCAACATTCGGTAAGGACCATTACGTCACACTCAATGTTAAGCCTATGTAAGAAAACGTTAAGGCTATCTATATTCTTATAAATACTACGGATGTTTTGGGTTAGTACAGTTAAAGGGCTTTTATACTTAGAAAGATATTGTTTGCAGTTTTCGGTGTCACACACTTTTGACTCATAAATACAAGTATTATCTAGGTCATTCATTAGTTCATCGGCCATGAGTTAAGATAATATACGCTAGTAACGGCAAGAAACAACTAGAAATAAACGGCGCTCTAGGCGCCCTCATAGTTAACAGAGTTTATATACCTTTTTTCGGCCATTAATTTTGCTGGGCACTCGATAGAACCGGTGGTATGATTGCTTGGTTTTTTGAAGTGCAAGCAAGTAGCACATTTTGCTTCCTCTGTCTTTTTCGGGCACTCTTTTATAGGGTGACCTTGATCACCACAGTGGCCGCAAGTGGAGGTAGTCTGCCGACATGACTTGGCCGCATGACCATACTGCTGACACTTAAAACATCTAGTGACCAAAGTGAAATCTCTTACGGGGCAAGATGACCAATTCACAAAAACTCTTTCTTTAGTTATGAGAGCTTTACGTACCACTGGAGATACTTCTATAACATAGTTACAGGTCTCAGCGTCTTTCCTGCCTGACTTATGGCTTAGTTTAATTGAGGTCAAAAATGTTTCCAGGGTAGAGTCCTGAAGTTTGTCCGCAAGATTCTGGTGGTACAAACAGGTAAAAACTTCCTTATCCTGCATTGATGAGGGTACTCCAATGATCACCACTCTAGGGTTCCGCTTAAGAGGTTCGTCAACTATAAGGCCTGAGTTCATGAGCTGCTCTGATTGTTTTAGCTTCACGATGTCGTCTTTCGAGTCAGTGCTGATGATGACACCACCATTCCTGGTCTTGCGCAGGCCCCTCACGTGGAGCTTCATCTGTTCTGGGCAGATAATCTTTTGGACAAGTGTTTTCGTGTCGTCGCTTGTCTTCAATTTATCGTGGGGATAAATGGCCACTGAATTTAGATGAATGGGCTGAATGAAATTGTTGGCACCTTTTTTAACCATGTCCGCAAAAGAGGCACCCGAAGCAGGCTTAGGATTTTCTTCAATAGCCAGTTTAAGATCCTGTAAGCACTGTGATAAGTCCTGCTGGCCTTTGAGGGTTTGAATAGTAGAGTGGCCTTGGATCGCTTTAAGCTTTAAGGACTGATACTGTACTGCCATCTGCGAAGTACCGTGACCTACTTTCCGGCATAATGAGTTGATGCGGAGTTTCTGCTCAGAGTTCAGTTTACCCTCAGAAGCGATGTTGCATACCTCATTAAGCCATTGTTCGATTGAGGTCATCCAGCCTTGTATTTCCGAAGTAGAGACCACTTCAGGAACACTTTGACTCGACGACTGAGGGCGAGGTGCAGGTGGTGAAGGTGCGTGTGAGGGTGGCGGGGAGCGGGCAGTCCTGTCGCTCCGGCTGAAGGGGCTGCCGTCCATAGTTATTCAAGTAATTTACTTGTCTTGTTCACTGAACATTTCCACAAAAAAAAGTTGACACAAACTATGCATAAAAATATGACATAGTTATACGTTACTACCGGCTGTCGGTAAAAACAAGGTCACGATTTAGCTTAATATTATTTGTTTAATTGTAATAATTCAACACGTCTGTTCGCAACGATGCTCAATATTAATTAATGATTGATGTATTGATGTATTATATGTAATTATAGTAATCAAGCTGAACCCCCCGAAGTGAATTCCTCGCTACGGCCCGGCTCTATTATATTCATTTCAATTTCAATTGTTTTCTATAATATAGCTGTAGATAGTTAGGTATTTACTTAGGTACATGCGTACCTAACACAATAAATGATAATACCTACTTATACCTACCTAGTTATGAATAAGAAACATAGTACCTACCTACTAAATTCAGTAGATATTACGCGTAGATTGAAATGAATTACAATTAGTTGCAGTGTTCACCGCGTGTCAGAGGGTGCAATGAACACAGGAATCATTTCTATAAGTTAGATGCAATTAAAAACTTATTCATTAATCTATGTACGGCTGTCAACAATCATACTTACTTTACATTTGCATAGGGAGAAATATGTCAGCTGATGTTTTCAATAGCTAGTGAAATAAAATCTATTTGACCGAGATAGAAAAAGGCTTCAGCCACACCGACGCGTCTGCGATGCGGCAGCGTCAACATCAAGTCTGTAGACGAAATGTTGTAGACGCTGCCGCTTCGCAGACGCGCAGTTGTGGCTGAAGCTTTAATTTATTTTTCAACACATTTGCTCAAAAATTGCATTTACAAAGCCTGTATACATTGTTCGAAAGTTAAACATTACGCACCATACAACGTAGCGTGCGGTAAAATAGGTACTCTCACCTAAGTACCTATTTTACCGCATCGTTCCTTGTATAGCGCCGTGCGTAACCTTTACGGTTTTTTTAAATTTTAATAAAACTTATAAAAGAATTTCACTAAGGAGTTTCACAGTACGAGAATAAATAAGCTGAATGATCGAAACTCCTTGGAAGCGATTTTGCTCAATACGTTTGTCTCACATTAATACTAAAGAGAAAATGAAACTAAAGATGTAGTTCTAATTTTCACAACACGGACGTGGCGCCATTTGCATTGTAAATGCGCGCCATTTTAGCCCATTTTCATATTAGTTAGATAAGGAACGTCAAAGGTTGTTTGTTGCGACTCTCACTAATAAACGAAAGTTTGTTTCATTATCTATTGTACTGTTTTCTCGCGAATGTGTTGAAAAACGTTGTATGATACACGTGCGGAAATTGGTTTCTACAAACTTGTGACTATGGTAAGCCCTCGACTTCGTCTCGGGCTTACATTCGTCTACTCGTTTGTAAAAACCAACTTACCGCCCTAATATCATAAATAACTATTAGAGCGATACTACTCGGTGGTTCACTAGGTGGATCGACGATCTGGTGAAAACCGCGGAAGCCGATCGATGCAGGAGGCGAGCAGTCTCTCGAAATGGCGCTCTCTGGGGAGGCCTATGTTCAGCAGTGGATGTCTTCAGGCTGATGATGATGATGATAATGATGATGAATACTCCGTGGCGGCTAATTGTTTTAGCGCTAGGAAAAATTCGTGAGTCTCTTGGGAAGTTGCTCATACCTTACCTATAGTAAGTACCTATATATATCAGCCAAATTCAAGATGAAATACATATTTACCACAGAATTCCCACATTCAAAGATATTTACTAACATTGCGCTGACAGTTGAATCAGCTGATAGCAGGGATTACAAACATTTTTATTTTAGGGCTGTGGCGTATTCACCCATGAAAAAGTTTTCATACCTACCAGCTTCAGTGAGAACCTCTTGGTTGCTAGGGGCGACGGACCATAGTCAAAAAATAACCAATACATATTCAAAGAACCAATAGTTTCCTACCCAAGACGTCAAAACTGAGATTCATTATGGTTGGCTCTGGTGATTTCAATCTCCGTTTTTGATCACCTATTAATCAGCTCAGTGGCGACAACCCTGAAAATCAGCTGATTCAACTGTCAGTGCAATGTTAGTAAGTATTGCATGTTCAGGTATAATAATACACAGCTCACAGGGATAAAGCTGCCTCGTCTAATCCTCATCAATAATACAAAGAAAACCAGCCAGTGCGAGTTGGACTCGCGGACCGAGGGTTAAGTACAAAATGTATACCTTTACGTTATTTATAATAAAACCAAATAAAATAGTTCCCTAAATTTTATTGAATATAGTTGTTGAAAACCCTTATCGCAAGTCGCACTTGGTCATTTTTTAGTAATTTGTTGTTGTAGAGTATTATAATTACTTATTCTACTTATATGTATAGGTTTAGGTATTATAATAACACATACTTACTTAAGTAATCATGTACCAAGTTTGAGGCTTGTAAAGGTTTATGTATTATCGTTACTGAGATATGAAAAAAAAACAAAAAAGGTCAAAAATGCGTTACATAAATGTTTCTATTATCACTTATTTTTTTCCTTTTTGTACTTATTTTTTATTATTACTTTCGTAACAATAACGCATACCTATTACACAGCAGTACCTAACTGTTCAGAAGATACAGCCGGCACAGTCGGACAAACAGATGTACACTGAGGTCCGAGGCTGAGTAGGTAACAGTCCCGTTTTTACCCCTTGCTTATAGAACCCTAAAAAAATACAATACCTACGCGATAACCTCCCTCGAACGATAAACCCTTAAGTTTTTTTTATTGAATTGGCTTACTGACCATCCGAATTCTAGTAATAATCTAAGATAGCGATGTACATCGGTCACAAACACTACACACTGACACTTTTTTTTTAAATATTTTGGCTCCACACATAGTGTATTTAGCCAGTGTCAAGTATTGTAATTATATGCCGTGTGGTCCCGGTTACGAATAGGACCACCCCATCTCTTCCCGTGGGTGCCGTAGAAGGCGGCTAAGGGAATATCCAGGGAATGGGTCGCAGCGTTCCCCTCGGTCTTGGTGGCAATCAATCTTCACCTACTGCGATCACCAAGCCGCCTGCCAAGCGTGGTGATTATGGCAAACCCCCCCCCCCTAATGACAAGCACAAATAAAAACGGCCCCCAGTCCCCGGCAGCTCTGCTATCCCGTGGCTACGGTAGCGGCCACGGTAACGGCAGGGCAAGGGGTGCGAAGAATCCCCGGCAGACGCCCGGCTACCAACCCCAACGACGACCCCTGGCCCTGGCAACACATAACGTGCGCACACTGAAGGCTGACGAAGGGATGGTCGAGCTAGAGGCGGAGATGGGTAAGTTACGCTGGGATGTAATGGGATTGTCTGAAGTCCGAAGACAGGGACAGGACACGAGCTCATCACCAAAGCTATAAATGACAGGTCACTGATTACTGCTATATTCCTTGATATGAGCAAAGCGTTCGATTTTGTGGACCATGGATTACTATTAAACAAATTACAAAAATATGGAATAAGAGGAAAAGCGAACGAATGGCTAAACAGCTACCTTAGCGAAAGGCAACAATGTGTAGAAATAACTAGAATCTGTGATAGCATGAAGAGTTCCTACAGATCTAGCTTTCAACACAATAAATTTGGAGTACCCCAGGGAAGTGTATTGGGCCCTTTTCTATTTCTAATGTATATAAATGATCTTCCTAATGTCACAAACCATGAAACAATCCTATTTGCTGACGACACCACTTTACTTATAAAATGTCAAAATCTAGATACCTACGAAATGGAGATCAATAATGCATTACATAATATAATACAATGGCTTTATAATAATAACTTGCAGATTAATGTGGATAAAACTAAAATGATACAATTCCGAACAGTTCAAAGGAAACCAATTGTGTTAAACGTAAATTATCAAAACACAATCATTGAAGAAGTATCTAAAACAAAATTTCTCGGAATAATGTTGGATCAGAATTGTGACTGGAAAGCTCACGTAGATTATGTTTGTGACAAGCTGGACAGATTCGTTTACGCCATCAAAAGATTGAGAGTTATGGTGTCAACAGAGGCATCACTTAGTGCATACCATGGATATGTTTCATCGGTATTATCATATGGTCTTTTACTGTGGGGTAACTCAGTCCAAATAGGGAAAGCTTTTAAAATACAAAAAAAAATGTGTACGTGCAATCTGTGGGGCTTGGTTTTTGGAAAGTTGTAAACCAATCTTCAAAAAATTAAAAATTTTGCCGTTGCCTTGCATGTATATAAAAGAATTGTGTGTATTTGTGCATGGGCATCCACAATATTTTAAAAAGCATGCTGACGTGGTTTCAAGGAAGGCTGCCCCTAGGGACAAATTTAAACTTCACTTTCCACAATGCAAACTTGAATTATATAAAAGAAATGTGTTTGTTAATGCAATTAATGTATATAATAAATTACCAAATGTTTTCAAGGACTTACCCTCACCAATATTTAAACGGAAACTAACACAGTGGCTGGCCGAAAAAAATTTTTATGACATTAAAGAATTTATGACATCTCGCAATTAAATATTGATAATAATTGACAATAATGATATTATAATAGAAACCATTGACTATATGAAACAATTTCTAATCATAATAATAGCTTAATTCAATTTATAAAATTCCAATAGATATGACCGTAATTTAGAAAGTGACACTTATTATTATTATTATTGAAATGTTGTTATTTAGATGAACCATGCTCATTGACTGCATGGAGATTTGCACACCAGTAGTGTATTATTGGGCATTCTACCCCACCGCACGCTCGCTACGCTCACGTCCGTTCGCTCCGCTCACTCCGGTGGGGTAGAATGCCCAATCGTATTTTGAATATGGTTATCGCGTTTCCGATGTTGGCGAACATCCGGTGGGGTAGAATGCCCAATCGCATTTTTTGAATTTGGTTATGGGGTAGAATGCCCTATCGTATTTTTTGAATTCGTTTGCGATGTAGGTGAACGTTTCTGTTCATCAAAATCGACGTGTTTTTTCAAATCTAAAAACTAGTTCTTGTATAAAACTGTAGAATCTTGTATCATTAATCCATTTTTAACTCAGCATTGTAATGAGAAGAACATGCTATTTGTAAAGCAATCACGTTCTTTAAAATTTGATAACGTATGTGTATCATTTAACAGAAAGAGTAACAATAGACACGGGGCGCTGCTACCTAACACGATTCGATGTTTAATTTGTGGTCCATCCAACTGCGGTAAAACTAATCTATTGGTTGGTCTTCTTTTACATGAAGAAGGTTTACAATTCTTGAACATATACATTTATTCTAAAACTTTATATCAACCGAAATACATGTTCTTGGAACAGGTTTTTAAAAAAGTTCCAGAAATTATTTTCTCTAAGTTTAGTGAAAATGAGAAAGTTTTGAGTCCACATGAAGCAAGACCTAACTCAGTAATAGTATTTGATGATGTAGCTTGTGAGAAACAAAATAATATACGGGATTATTTTACGATGGGGAGACACAAAAACATAGATTGTTTTTATTTAAACCAAACATACAGCAAGATACCAAAACAACTCATAAGAGATAATGCGAATCTCTTAGTCCTTTTTAAACAAGATGATATTAATCTTAGACATGTTTATGATGAACATGTTAACACTCATATGTCTTGGAATCAGTTTCGTGATATGTGTGCTCAAATCTGGAGTGTTCCCTATAACTATTTAGTCATAAATAAAGATTGTGAAAAAAACAAAGGATGTTATAGAAGAAACTTTGATACCTTTGTAGTTTTTGATAAATAAATGCCATATAATAACATCCTACAGTAAATATACCTTCATTTATGGCTTAGACGTGTTAAAGCTAAGTACTGATTAAAAATGAATACGGAAAAATATTTAAAAAAACAAATTATAAAGTCTGCTGATGCTGTTAAAAAGAAGGTGAAAATTATGCAAAATTTAAAGGTTGATAATGAAAATGTGCTGGAATCAGTATTTAAACCAATCACAGATCCGCTTAATAAAATAGTAAAGGATAACAGTTTGAATGGAGTGGAGAACAATACAGCTCCTGATTTAAGCAAAGTAAAAAACGTGAAAGGGGATGATGGTGATTATCCGTCCTATGAAACTATAGTTGATTCATTAACTAATACGAGAAAAAGAAAATCTGATCAGACAGTTATTAATATATCAAACACTGATGATGAGGATGAATATTTATCAGACATTGACGTAAATGAAAAAGATATCAGTGCTTCGTCATTTAAGTCACTTGAGTCTAATTATGAGTCAAACAGCAATAGCGCATGGTCTTTATCTTCTGAAGTATTTCAAGATGTTCCTTTTGGAGTAAGATTGGATCGTGGTAAACTTAAAATGGGAACATCGCGTGTTAGTGTTACCAATGATACCATTTCAGTTGGTGGCCAAAGTTATGATAAAACGCCTGGGCTCAACGAGTTGTTATTTAAAAAGTCACCTGATATGACTTTAATGACCGAAGATGACTTGAATAATTATAAACAAATATTAATTTGTACTAATGCACATCGACGTGATTTTGATGCTAAAAAACCAATCAAAAGTAATAAAGGTTTAAAATACTTACATATTATAAAACCACTTTTTAAGTTAAGTAAACAGCACCTTTCCAGTACCGAGAGTCTTCATAAAGGTTCAGGACTGCCACTAATGAAAAAAATTAAAGAAAATGTAGATTATGTTTATTGGGACGACCCCAATGAATTGGTTGAAAGATTAAGATTATTACTTGCATCTCGTGATGCTGGTAATACTGGCCTCGAAAATGAAATAATATCTATTATTGAGGAACTACGAGAAAATGGCATCATTCGCTAGATATAGTACAGAGTATATATTGATTTTTGTTCAGTTATCTTTTGCAAAGCCATAAAGGCGGTCAATAATATAAATATGGATAAATTTGGACAGCACGTCCATAAAAGGTTGAGGTTACCCACAGATTTGACTGATATGAAGCTTAACAAGTCAGACGATGGAGAATTTGATTTAAAGCTAACAAGGCTGAAAGGTGTTAAACTACCATCTTTTCCTGATGATGCTGTTAACAAACAATACGTTGATCAGAAACTCACAGAGTTTTATATTAAGCAACAAAAAACAGACACAGAGATAATAAATATAAAAAGTAAAATCCAAGTGATATTTGATCAGTTTCAACATAAACCTTCTATTAAAGATGAAAACAATCTCAGTCCAATAATAAAACAAATATAAAAAATGAGCAAACAAGAATTGGTTGAGGAAATTCATAAACAAGCACGTCGAAACTTTATTCGCCGTCCAGTCGTTTTAAAAGGAATTGATGACTTGTGGCAAGCAGATTTAATTGATATGCAAAAAGTCCAAAAAAGTAACAAAGGGTTTAAGTACATCTTGGTTGTAATTGATGCTTTTTCTAAACTATCGTGGACTGTTCCAGTTAAATCTAAATCTAAAAACGAAATATCAGTTGCATTTGAACGTTTACTTACGAAGGGAAGAAGACCGATACATTTACAAACTGACCATGGGAAAGAGTTTTATAATGATGTATTTCGAAACTTAATGAAAGTATATGAAATAAACCATTACTCTACGTATTCAGTTAAAAAAGCATCAATTGTGGAAAGATTAATAAGAACTATAAAAAACAAATTATACAAATATTTTAATCTGGTTGGTAACTACAAATGGGTTGGAAAACCATTAGAACGCATCATGACAGAATACAATAACACTCTGCATCGTACTACAAAGTTTAAACCCGTGGATGTAAGCTCACTAAATGCAGTGCAAGTGATGCATAATATTTACAAAACCCAGCAAACCCTTAAACTTAAGAAGACAAAATTTCAATGTGGCGATCAAGTACGCATCAGTAAATACAAAGGAGCTTTCCAAAAAGGATACACTCCTAATTGGTCTACTGAACTTTTTACGATAACAAAAGTAAATAATACCAACCCAACTACTTATAACATTGAAGATCAACAGAAGCAGAACATATTAGGCTCATTCTATGAACAAGAGCTACAAAAAACAAAATATCCAAATATTTATTTGATTGAAAAAGTGCTGAGGAGGTGTGGTAATAAGCTGTATGTAAAATGGTTAGGTCTTAGTGAGAGTAACAATTCATGGATCAATAAAAACTCGCTGTTATAATTCTATAAAAACTACAATAGTTACGTACAATTTTCATTATTGTATTGCTAATGGAAGGGGGAGGACTTATTAATAATTTAATAAATAATTTACCGTTTGAGTTGCATTTGCCAGGATATAATTATTGTGGACCGGGTACGAAACTATCGGAACGGTTACAAAGAGGTGATAAAGGGGTTAATGAATTGGACGAAGCTTGTAAGCAACACGACATAGCTTATTCAAATAGCTCTAACCTGCAAGACCGACATAAAGCCGATTTACAACTTATGAACATGGCTAAACAACGATCTAAATCAAAAAGCGCTAGCAAAGGTGAGAAGTTAGCGTCTTGGTTAGTAAGCAAAGTAATGAAATCAAAAGTGAAAATAGGAGCTGGTGGAAAATCCTTTAAAACAATAATATCTAAGATTAACTCAAGAAAACAAAACCAAAAAATTTCAAGACTGCCATCAAAGTTGCATATTCAGTAGCCAAAAAATTATTTGGTAAAAAAAATGTTAGCATACCTCGAGTTATACCGATCCCTAAGACAGGAGGATTTTTACCGCTGATACCGATATTTGCTGGACTTTCTGCGATTGGCGCATTATCCGGTGGAGCAGCTGGTATTGCAAAGGCTGTTAATGATTACAAAGCAGGTCAAAAAAATCTTAGTGAATGTGAACGACATAACAGAATGATGGAAGCGATTGCCTTGGGCAAAGGCATGTACATTAAACCTTATAAAAAAGGTAGTGGCTTATTCTTAACTAATCCAAAAAACTGAAGAAGCGGCTACCCAATCGTGCACTTACTGATGTAGATATTAAAGAACATGCCAGTAACATACCGCATTTTAGAGGAGTTTTTATGAGAAATCGATTGCCGAAACGTTCAAAACGAGTTGAATGCGGTGTCTTGAATTTAGATGATTATAAAAATCAAGGAACTCATTGGGTAGCTTATGTTAAAGATAACAACTATTGTGAGTATTTCGATAGCTTTGGTGATTTGAAACCTCCATTAGAACTAATAAAATATTTAAATAATCGAGATATTCATTATAACTATGTTAAGTATCAAAGTTACGATACCGTAAATTGTGGACACTTGTGCCTAAAATATTTGAAAAGCTATTGGAAAAATTGTTTAAATTGATATAGGCTTCTTGCAATGCTATTAGTAGCACGATGACATTCACACTGTCTATATCTAGTTTGACTTCAGCTTCAACGACAAATTATTCACCAGCCCTTCAGCTAGATGGTGAATATGAATGTGGTTTGTTGTATTTTTCAACATTCAATTCCATACCGAATATAGACAGTACAAATAACAAATTCCACTATGGTGATAGTGGGGTGATTGAAATACCTGAAGGTTCATATGAGCTTCAAGACATAAGTGACTATTTGAGTGAAAATATTAAAGATTGCTCGTTTAAATTAACTTGTAACAATAACACACTAAAAACAGCTATATTTTGTTCAAAAGATATACATTTTGAAAAAGAACCTTCATTAGGTAAAATATTAGGTTTTGGTAAAGAGACACTAAAAGCTAATATATTAAATGTATCTCGCTTTCCTGTCAGCATTCTATCAACAACTGTGCTAAGAATCGAATGTGACATTGTCAGCGGATCATATGTTAACGGAAAACCTACTCATATAATCCACGAGTTTGCACCAAACGTGCCACCAGGGTACAGAATTATTGAAATACCAAGAAACGTTATCTACTTTCCAGTAAATCAAAATAGCATATGTTCTATTACTATTAGAATTGTCGATGCAAATAACAATTTGATTAATTTGCGAGGAGAAGACATTCAACTGTATTTACATCTGAAGAAAAAACATGATTGACTTTAATAAAACCTCAGTATCAAGAGTGAATTCTATCACTTCGAATCGTACCATCATTAAAAGAAGACCTAAAATAAGGTTAACGAAAGAAAATAAGAAATTTCTCAAACTGATTGGGCTCTTAAAATGAGTATACTTAATATAACAGCTCCTGTTTTGCACGACAATACCGTCGAAAGCATTGAATTTCATTCCTATAAACCATATGTTACAAGCTTTAATACAAATGATGAGATACGTATACCAATCAATCAACAAGATCTATATATATTACCTTCTGCGAGTACATTGTATTTGGAAGGCAATGTCATCGTGATTAACAAGGAAACAAAAGCGAAAATAGATCTGGTCCATTTTACAAACAACCCGACTCTTTTCTTCTTCCAAGATATTCGCTATGAACTCAATGGAGTGGAAATAGATAAAATTAAAAATGCCGGTATAACTACCACAATGAAATCCCTTCTATCCATGAACGAAAATGAGTCGAAGATGTCTAAGTCTTGGGGGTGGGATATAAATGGATCAACAACTTCCGTTTCGGGTAGTTTTTCGGTATCAATACCTCTTTGCAAAGTTTTAGGATTTGCGGAAGATTATAACAAAATTATTATGAATTGTAAACATGAATTAGTTTTACTACGAAGTAGTACAAATCATAACGCCTTGCAATTAAATACTGGAGAATTTGTTCAGGATGTTGAAATTAAACACATTACTTGGCGCGTACCTCATATCAAAGTATCCGACCGTGAGAGAATTAATTTGCTTAGACTCCTCGAAAAAGATCGTCCAATCAGCATGGTGTTTAGAAACTGGGATCTTTACGAGTACTCTGCAATCCCGCAAACTACAAAACATACCTGGTCAATAAAAACTTCTTCCCAAATAGAAAAGCCTAGATTTGTTATTATCGGTTTACAAACGGATCGAAACCGTCACGCTAATAAAGACATGTCACAATTTGATCACTGTTCCTTACGTGATGTTAAAGTATTTCTAAATTCATGTTACTTTCCTTATGAAAATTTGAATACGAGGTTTGGGGATAATAACTATGCTATAATTTACGAACAATATGCTAAATTCCAACAGTCATACCATGGTCGTCGTCCAGAACCGTTGTTAAGTTTTGCAGATTTTAAAAATAAAGCTCCTTTATTCGTGATAGATTGTTCGCGACAAAACGAAACTCTGAAAGCAGGACCAATAGACGTTCGTGTTGACCTGGAAACTGACGCCCCATTCCCAGCAAACACTACTGCATATTGCCTTATACTTAACGATTGTATTATAGAATACAAACCTCTGAGTAATATCGTGAAAAAGGTATCATGAATCCTAACTGTATTATAGTTGATTTGCAGGGATTCAAAGATTGTTCAAATAACTTTATTGTAAAAGAATTTGCATTAGCTACACGAGAACATACTCAAGTGTTTTTGGTGAAGCCTCCTTATTCGTATTCAAGTTTATCACGGCAAGAAAAGAAACAAGTTTCATGGTTAGAAAGAGAGCGTGGCATATTTTGGTCACAAGGCTTCATAGATTATCGTGAATTTAAACGTACTATTAAACCAATTTTGGAAAACAAAAATATATTAGTGAAGGGACTGGAAAAAATTAAATGGGTAAAACAATTATCTACTGATTGTTCTATAGAAGACATTGGAGAAAAAGGTTGTCCTAATTTTTTAAGTTTATATAATGAATACTGTCAAGATAACAATATTACACTGTATAATTGTATTTATCATAAAAAAAATTGTGCTTTAAAAAATGTTGTAGTTATTAAGAAATGGTTTAATGATAATAATACTAACAATATTATGTAAGTAACATACTTATAATATATGAATTGTTGGGATTGTTATTTAATTTAAGTTTGTCTTATAAATATATTGTGATGGATTTAAACTATAGTTTATTTATTACTAAACCTTTCCTTATTGTAGAATAAAACTAAAAAATATTATTTACACAAAATTTATTTTCAAGGACTATTTCAATTGGTTAATTATTTACAATCATTATCGAGAGGTACTTAAATAACTTAAAGTAAGTAGGTCCATAAAACTTTACACAATTTAATTACATTAAAATTTATTTCAATTATTTACAATCATTATTGATACTTAAATAACACAATTATAAATAAAGTTTATTTTAATCAGTTCATTATTTACAATTTTTTTTTTTTTTGACTGGCCTGATAGCTCAGTTGGTAGTAACCCTGCCTTCTGATCTGTAGGTTGTGGGTTCGATTCCCACTCGGGACAAACATTTGTGTGATGAACATCGATGTTTGTTCTGTGTCTGGGTGTTATATTGTATTCTATGTATGTATTTACAAACAAAAAGTATCTAAGTATTACATCAGTTATCTGGTTCCCATAGTACAAGCTATGCTTAGTTTGGGGCTAGATGGCGCTGTGTGAAATGTCCACACATATTTATTTATTTATTTATTTATTTATTATATTAAACTAAACTTTCAGACAATTTTTTTGAAATCTTGTTAATAATATTTTCGGTTAAGTCCATTATTTCGTCTATAGGATCTACAACAGCATACTGAAGACGAACACTTTCACTGTAATTGGTCGGTAATCTTTGATCATAGTCAAGCACTTGTATTTTGATCAGTCTGTGTCCAATCCTAGGCGCTTTGCTGATGATATATGACAAGGAGTCTTTATTTTTACGTTTGGAAGGCTTTCCTTGCTTTTCCACAATCTTAGCAGCTTCAAGACGATGACGTTCGTTTCTCTCCTGTCCTAATTTTTCTAATTCCTCCCAGGTCACGGGTTCTTGAGCACATTGCACCCACATTGGGTCAGTTTCGGATTCCATAACTGTTTTCCTGTAATCAAATAAAAAATAATTATTATCATAAACATAATAACGTTTTAAAATAATAATTTTATACAAGATATTAAATACTTACTCAGATTAACGTGTAGATACTCTGCAGTTTCAAAATAAATAGAAATATTAGATAAATTGTGATTAATTGTGATGTAAAAGTTAAAGTGACTAGTGCCTTCTGCAAATGGTTATGATTTAATGAGCGCAGTGATATTACTTGTATCAAATTGCTTACTTGATGAAATATTATACGGGCTGACCTATTGACGGGCACTTTTCACAGGAATCGACATGTTAGGTACTAATAATTCAAGTCCGTACTTGTTTTAAGCTTGCTTACTATAAAAATGCTGATCTTAACGATGTCGCATTTAAACAGAGGCGTGTCGGGTGATCTCAAACTGCTTACATGATGAAATTGAACACAATATGGTTAAGGAAATATACTTAAGTACTTAGATACTTTTTATCAAACAGGAATCGACTTGTTTCTAACCATACTTTATGCAACTATTAATGATTTATCTACTCTTGTATCTATTCTGAGAATAACGTAGGTACCTACTTATATTATGTATTACGAAGATCATTCCAGTTATATTTAAATCAATTGCTAAAATTTCACGGTTGGTATCATATTAGGTATTTTATACTGTCAAAGTGCTAGGTTATAATTTAGGTTTTATTTAAAAATAACTGTAATGACCATAGGATATTTCAAATAAAAAACATAAAATATTAAGCACATATCGTTTTTATTTATGTCTTCATTTTACAAAACTAATACTAAAACGTACAAATAATAGAACTTCTACTTCTTAAAGTTAAGTCTTCTTAGTTATCTAACACACATAAGTTTACATGCTACGGTCTACATAAAAAACAAGTTTTATTTTTAAAAGTAGTTTTTTTAGCTTCAATCATCAACCTGGTACCATAACGAAGCACTTAAAGATTACTACGTTTTATATTTAATATTGAGGCATGCCCCCACGCTGTGGTGTGGATTTTATCTTTGCTAATTAAACGTTTATCGTCATTGCTAGACAATGCAACTTTATTTACTGTTCTAGTGTATATCTCGTGTTTTATGGATTTAAATAAAACATTTACTTTTCGAACTACATCATTACTATATAAAGTTTTTTTGTAGTCTGAAGCATCTAAATCACGCACTACGCAACCCTTCACGCCTTTAGCTTTTTTTATAGTATACTCTCCGGTCTCGACACAGTACAGCTTTGCTCGAAGACCTACAAATTCAGAAATTATTTTTCCACTCATTTCATCTTTAAAAAGACCCGGTACTTTCTTATTTATAGCAGGCAAACCAAATTTGTTTTTAGGGTCAAAATTACTTGTGTCAAAATATTCTAAAAATATTTCATTAATATCTTTATAGAAATCTTTGGTTTCTATGTGGTAAATGAAACTATCTGTATCTGTATAGCACATCTGTACACGATTTTTGTAATGAGGTTGGATGACTGAATAGTGAAAGTCATACATGTGACTTTTAGATAATTCCAGAACTGTAAACCCAATGTAAATTGGTTTGTCTAAAACGACACGATCCGGTTTTAGCTGTATAGCAACTAAATTTTCCGTGAAAATAGATGCACTATGAAAACTAGGACTCGAAATTAATTTTTTTGCACCTAACTTCTTTTTGGTTACATTATTATCATCATTCCACGTATTTACCAACTTTACATTGACTCTTTTTTCATTGTTTTCCAATGTTTTACCGAATATGCTGTTGTTAAGTAATTTAAAAAAATCTTGTTCAAAAGTTGACGTGGCTTTTTGTCGAAGGGCTGTATTAAAATCAATGTATTTTTTCAAAAATGGCGTTTGTCTGAAAGATATAACCCTATGTATTTTTTTTAAAACAATACCATGTTTGAGGCACGTTTTCAAATGAACATAATGTATCACATAGAAATATTTGTCATTCAAGTTGGGCACAAGTTTAGAATGCTTTCCTCCAGGAGGAACACATTTCTCTGGACAAAATGGTAGATCATTATGTGTGTCATGCAAGTTGTCTGGGTAGATCAAATCGACCTCGAGGATGAATCCATACTGAGCGTCATTTGAGATGTTTAATACGTTCAAATTATCAATTTCTGTTTGTTCCAACAATCTAAAATCTGATATAGGTAACGGCTGGCACATGCTAAATCCGTACAAATTATTACAGTCAATATAAGCAATATAGGAATCTGTTTGAGATTCATCATAATTTGCTAAATAGTGGTTATTGGCTAAAACATGCCTGTGTGCACACATACAGACGCCGCCTCTAATAGCGTTTTGGATCATTTTTATTATTTCTAAATTATCAATAAGCTCTAATTCAACACCCGTTTTCAAAAGCATCGCGTCAAAAGATAGGCTAGGTGCAGTGACATAGAAAGCTGGATCCAGGTGATAGTGAATCTTGCATGTTTGTCTAAAATGTTCAAATATTTCACTCAACAAAAGTACGTCTGTTTTTAAATATAAATCTGTATACTCACCTAAATTGTTTATATTGAATGTATGCCAAACCAATTGAGCATGTCTATAATCTTCTTTTGATATATTTTCATTTGTGAGTGAGCTGTAAAAACATTCCTTGGACGGAAGCGATTGTTCACTATATCGTGTCCAATCGTCCATATACTCATATGGGTATATTCCTTTACGCATTAACAACTGCAATTCAGCCTCATTTGGAAAATAATTACTCATATGTTTAAATTCGTTCTTATTAATTGTTTTTGCTAGCTTCTCTAAGCTTGTACCTAAAAACTTGAGCGAGTCTACAAATCGAAGTTGAACAAACTCTCCTTCTAAAACCGGAATGAATTTTGTAAAACAGATATAGTTTTCCTTAGTTTTAGGAATTATTTTTATGGGGCCCGGAGCTTCTCCTAGTTTTTTTATGAATAAATGGCAGTCATATCCAGACAAATTGTGAAAGAATATTGGAACAAACTTTCGCAATTGATATTGTAAATTACAATAGCTATGTGCAGCACCACGATATTTACCTGATATGTGACAGTGATCTCTGGCTTTATCTGAATAAAGAAAATGCTCACATATGTGGCAGTGAGTTGCATTGGCAAAGTCAATTGCGTTCTGTTCATTAAAAATCATGCGAACATGTTTACTTAATATTTTATTGATTTCAGAAACGTCTTGATATAAAGACTCGATAAATTTATCGACGCAATCAGGGCCTCGGTATGACACATAACGATTATAACTTTCATCAATAGAGCATACAATATGATAGCCGAAAGCCGCAGGAACGTGACGTTGCAAAGTGCATGTATTTGGTGATTTAGATTGCTCCACGTGTTTGTCACATTTTTCTAACAATGATTCAAAATCAGCATAAATTACAAAAGGAATATCCTGCTTGTGATTGTAATTTTTAAAACTGATTACTGAACCTTTCTCAGGTAAAATCGTTACTATACCCCCACATGAATGATTATCAAGCTCGTTGGTTGTGTTGAAAAATACTAAACAAGTATCACAAAAATGTATCTTGCCATGGTGGCCTGTTATTTGTCCCCTTACGAGCCGTGACAAATTTTTCACTAAGCAGTAGTGGGAAGATACATCATTTTCAAGCAATAACAAATGTATAATTTTGTCATTTTCATTAATTTCGTTCGATTTATACACAGGACCTACAATGTATTTTTTATTTTTTATACCATAGACTATGAATTTTATGTTTGGATTATTTTTTTCAAACACTTGAATATCAGCAAAAGTTACAGGAAAGTGCATCTTATCGACATTGAATTTGGTGCGAAAATCTGGGTACGATGACACTCTTTCAGGGTGCGTTGTAGTTGGAAATAAAGCCGCTGTCACACACCACATAAAACAAAATTCATCAGAGTTGTGTATATTAAGACAAGCCTTTTTATTTTTTATATTTTTAGGCAAGTCTATAAAGGTCGATCCGCCCAACGGTTGATACTTATTAACATTTATCTCTAAATGCGAGTGATTCAATAACGTCCAACCACTATCACGCTCCGTAAATTCTTCGATCTTATTTTTTAATTTGCTCAATATGTCATCACATAATGAATCAAAATCGTAATTGCTATACAAAACAGCGTTTTTAGTTCCGAATGATTTCATTTCTTGTTTATTATCTTTTATCATTAAAAACATTGAATAAAGTTCAAAGTTTACTTTTAAGCACGTATGTTTTTTTAATGATTCATTTAACAGAGACTTTATTTTTTTACTAATAGAATCGAAAAACGCTTCTATCGAGCTTTGTTCGTCAGGTGCAGTAATTCTGTACGTAGCTATGCGAGACCGAAATGCTGACGAGACTATATCCACACCATCGTGATGAGTCACGCTGCTATCATTTTGTTTGTGCTTATCACTACGTAAATGTCCTACCCAGGATGTATTTTTTACTGATATTGCACATAGCGTGCAGTAAGGCATTTTAAAACAATACTTCTGAAATTTAGGGACTACTGAAATTAATCTTCTTTTATAATATGTAGGTTAAAAGTGTAAGTATCTGATATATATATTTAGTGTTTAAAACCAACCAAACTAAACTAATGTTTTATCTAAAATGAAAGATAAAGTTACAATCTAGATAGTTCCACTGTTGGACAAAGACCTTCCTCTTCTAATATTTAGATGGATTCTATCTAAAATAATCGAATAAAGTTTAACATGTAACATACACGATAAGGCTTATTTTCAAAGGAGCGTTACAAAACAACAATAGTATATTTTCTAACGCTCATTTTGTATTTTTGTAAAATACAGGCTCGCTCTTCTCAAATCGCGTAAAAGCGAGCCCTATAAAACGTTGAATCGCCTCCCATTCGGGAGAGTCAACGTCTGTTGCAAGCTTTATACTTGATAATGCTTTTTTGTAACGCTCCTCAGGCTTGTTTGCCACCCAGTCGGCAGTGTTATAGATCTTTAGGTCTATAAAAAAATTCCCGTCAAGGGTGACGCTACGCTTAACCTGACCGTTAGAGACGCGCGCAGTGAAGCTGGACGTGTTGGCCGAACTCGGTGGTGGTGCCGCGCTGTTTAAACGTTCTTCGGCTTTCAGTATGGCAAAGATGTCAGCCTTCCGTTTGCGTATGCTGTAACATAAAGGTAATATTTAACAACACGATAAAACATTGAAAATGTTTCTATTACTTTCGATAATAAAGTAGGTACTTTTTATATTTTTTAAGGCTTAGGTTTGTTACTAGTTTAATGTAGTGAATGAGTGATGAATGTTTATTTTAATAGTAGAAAAAGTTGGTAATATACACTAATTAAAGTAGGTACCTTTATTTGCACTACTAAGAAGAATTTGTTGATAAAATGCAATTATGTTGTGAAACTTACTTGGATGAGTGAACCGTAGCAGTAGCGCTGCTGGTTGACGGTGGTGCCGGCGCGGTCAGATTGTAGCCAGCAGAGCCAGCCGCGTTGGGTGCAGATTTCCGCTTCGCGGCCTTCTTTTTCGGCTGTGGTGGCGTGGGCGTAGGCACTGGCAGTGGCGAGGGGGCGCTATCGTACTCGGAATCAGACCTGAGAAGAGAATAACACATTAAATAAAATTATTCATTGTCAAAAAATTATTCAGTAATTAATTTAATTACTGAAATTATATTTTATCACTTACTAACATTTTAAGTAGAAATGTAGAACAGCTGTGGAACTCCGAAGGCACTTGTCACTGATATGACAATGTAATTAAATGTAGCGATTTGTGGCGAAAACAGGCCGTTTTAAACATAAAAATCTATAATGTCAGCATTTCCCCAATTCGAACAAAAATTAATCGTAATAATAACATATTCTGTCATTATTTAATAAAAATACACATTTGTGTACATATTACGTTTTGGGTTTATACCAGTAGCATTCGTGTCATCATTTCTCTAATTCGAGCTAATATAAATCATAAAATACCCCATAATTTGTCATTATATGAATCAATTAATTTAGTACATATTACGTTTTAGATCTAAACTGGCGGCATTACTTTGTACTTCACGGAATATGCTTTGTGTTATCTGAAACGATCTTTGTTGGTGAGAAACTATAAAATCATTTAATAAGCATTCTGCAAAAACGTTGCTAGTGTGCTATAAATACGTAAAGTACAGATGTACAGTCTGGCACAAAATCATCGACGTTACAATAATGGTGCTAATCCTAAAAGCATTATGTAATAAAACTTCTATATACATGTATGCTAAAAGAGGACCAGTTTGAGACAGCATATTCGAATATGTTAATTATATTATGTATTAACTTTATAGAGCGTTGTAAATCAAATAAAAAAGGTATTACCACAAAACTACATACCCAAATGTTACTCAAATGTTAGCAAATGGTACCCAATTTCAAGTAGGTACTTGTACCTACCTACACTTATGGATTTATAAAGACTTATTTCAATATTTCAAATTGCTATAACAATAGATTTCAGTTGACTGTACAAAACCCTTTAAAAGGCTTGACAAGCAACTTTAACAGCAGTAGTGTGTGTTTGTACAGTCGAATGGAAAAATAAGCTTTCAGATGTTTTTTGTGAATTCACTTAAGTAATGTTTTAAATAACAAGTTCTATACGCATTGTAGGACCTATTTTAAATACAAAATTGATTAGCATGCACAATATTTAGGTATCTCTATGATTCGAGGAATACCGAATTACGTAGGTTACCTATGTTTTATACGTATAATTGTGTATGATGTAAAAATCGAATACTCTTCATTTATAAATTCGTCTTAGTAATGAATAATAGACGAGTTTTCTTGTAATTCATAAGTTACGATATTAATACATAGGTACCTACTTAAAATAATAAGTGATATCACTTGTCTGTCAATTTTGAACTATGATGTAATGTCATCATCAACTGCCTAAAAACATCCACTGCTGAATATAGGCCTCCCCCACAGAGCGCCACTTTGAGCGGCTGCTCGCCTCCATCATCTATCGGATCCCTACTGTATGTAGGTATATGCTAGGTCATAAGATATAATAATAAGGTTGGTAAAATAATGTAGGCACCCAATAAGTTAAATACCAACAAGAACCAACAACCAAGAACGTCAACAACTTGAGTTTGTACTTGACTGTACTAGGGCTTACGTGACGCGCACATGCAAATGCAATGCACGTAGGTAGCAACAATAATATCGTAGTATCATAAATCATAATGTGATCGTGTAGTGTTCGTGAGAAAAAATGTGGCAGATAATATAATCAAGTTTAATTTAATGAAATTGATGTATAAAAGTGTTTGTTAAAATGATAAAAAAACATGTTTTGTGCACGAATAATCCACCGGTTATGGTAAGTGCTTGATATTCTTCAGGTCGGTAATATTTGTAATTATTTTGTAAATTTCGCCAATATATACCTATAAATACTAGGTCATGAATACCTTATTCAATAAAATTAACACCATTGGTTCTATTTTGCACAATTTGGGTAATTTTACTTTAAAGTTATGTGTGTGATATTTTAAAATATTCTTTAATAAACGAAAAGTTCTTTGTAATATGACAATAAATATTTCAATTTCAATTAATTTATTTGTACATACTGATAAGTAAGAATTTAATAAGAAATAACATAAAATAATGTATAACAAATGTCATTTTTAAACAAAAATGAGATTGATGCCTTAGTTTTTCTTATTTATTTTGCATGGTCAACAATTTGCTCATTTCATTTTGTGTATGCCTAATCTACTTTCTGCACTTTTAGTTGACTGGTTTAAAATGCTGTTAGCATTATGTCAACTTTGTACATGTTTGGTGCAAGTGCAAGAATTAAATAAATAATAAACAGTAAATAAAATTCTATAAAATACATTTTCGGATGCATTAATATTTAGCATAGAAAACATTGTCTAATTTTTATTACGTGTTTGCTTCAAATTTCTCACAAGCAATAAAGAGTATTTTTTTACTTTGGATTTTGAGGAAGACACGAACAAACCATGTCTAAATTACAGTCCTAATTTAGGTGCCTTTGAGCCAATCTGGCCACGAATATAAAACGCAAAATATTTTTGTGGCTTATTTCGTGAAGGGTACGAGCCAAGCTGGTCTAAATGAAAGCAGTAATTTAGGTGTCTTCGAGCCGATTGGGGTCTCAAATTTGAAGTAAAAAAATAACAAATTATTTTTCACGAATTTTTGTTCCGTTCTCGATGAGGATACGAGCCAACCGGGTCTAATTCATAGTTAGGTATCCTTGAGCCAAGCTGGTATCGAGTCAAGGGAAAAAAAGTAGTGAAATTGTTTATTTTGTTTCTTAATATTTCGATGAGGATACGAGCCAACCTGGTCTAATTTACAATTAGGTATCCTTGAGCCAATCTGGTATCGAATAAAGAAAAAATAAATAAAATTATTTAAAACTTGTTTTTTATTATTTCGAGGAGGATACGAGCCAAGCTGGTCTAATTTTACGATTAGGTATCCTTGAGCCAAAAGGGTCTCGAAATGTAAAAAACTAAAGAGGAATCTGAGCCAAAAACGATAATAAGTACAATATTGAGAATGTTTTTTAAGCCAAGAATTATTATGTTTATACTAATTCAGCAGAAATACAGTGAAAACTGGTTCAAATCACCTTACTTACTTATGTTTTAATTAAGGCTTTCACTATAATGTATAATATTATTTATTTCTTATGTTTATCGGTAGGTAGGTAATGCATAAAAACAATCTAAACTGTTCTAAGTTCTTTAATTTAAATACTTAAGTAATTAAAATATCACACAATAATAAAGTAAAATTAAACTATTAATAAAAGTTAGAAGTACAATTTGACTATCTTAAAAAAAGAAAGCCTACACATCGGGCATTTATTTTTTAATGAGAGAACACATTTACTACAGCTAACTGCGTGACCACATGGTATAAAACATATATTCAGGTCTTCTTCCAAACAGATCTTACAATACATTCCAGTAGGCATATAATCTGCACTTGCATTTTTTATATTACATTCACTCTCACTTATTTTTCTTCTGTTCAAATATTCTCCAGACTGCTTCTTTTTTTTCTCTTCACACGTATTTTTACGAATATTTGCGACGAAATCTTTTCCTTTTACAAGTAAAACAAAAGGACAAGTTGGGAACCAGCGAGAATGCTCTGGTAAAGGCAAATCTTCGGGACTCCAATCTTTCAGTCCTGCACCACAGAAATAACATATCACTTTGTCACCTTCTCCAGTGTAAAAAAATCCAGCATCTGCCATATCTTGTGGTTTTTGAGCTAAGCCAACAGGCCAGCTATTGAAACTATTTAAACGTATGTTTTCAGCCGCATATCGAGAATGCTTGGGCACAGGAAACTCCATTAATTTAACTGCAATTTATTTTTTAAATGTAAAAATACAGGTTGCCTCAAGATGCGTATGTTAGTGCTTATGTTCAAACTAACTTTGAATACCTCGCGACACCGAACACAAATTTTATAAAAAATATCTACAAACTTGTTTAGACATGATATATAATTTGCATTTATTACCATTGACAAATGATACCTACATTCTAGAGAAACAACATAGTGCATTCAACGCCGTATATAACGTAGGTATTGTAAACAGAACGATGGATGTCTGTTCTATTTGCGAGTTAGACATTATGTCATATTATGAACGCTTATCATTATCAGGTGCACACGACAACTGCATCGCAAACGTAGCCCATTGGCAGCATAAACGTAGGTAAGTAACTAATGTTGTTTTGCGTATTGGTTTTGCAAGCAAATTGTTTCACTGCATAGAGACGTTCGCCAACATCGGAACACTGAATAGAGATGTTCGCCAACATTGGAACACTGAATAGAGATGTTCGCCAACATCGGAAACGCGATAATCATATTCAAAAATACGATTGGGAATTCTACCCCACCGTGAGCGAAGCGAACGGAAGTGAGCGTAGCGAACGTGTGGTGGGGTAGAATGCCCAATAATACACTACTCACACCATTTGTAATGGTAGAATGTACACGGCTCTCCTAATAATCTGATCACCATACTTTTGTAAACCTACATTCTTGCAAATAAAATATTTTACTTTACTTTACTTTACTTTACTTTACGATAATCCTAAATTCCGGTAACTTATTCTTCTACCGGGAGGGAGACCAACTCTCCCAAGGAGGTGTCGGGTTTCTCGTCCGCAAGTCTCTCGTCAACAACGTGGTCAAAGTCGACAGTGTGTCGGCCAGGGTAGCGTACCTGGTACTCCGAATAACCAAACGGTATTCGTTGAAGGTTATACAGGTATACGCGCCGACGTCGGCACACTCAGACGATGAAGTAGAAGCTATGTATGAGGACATATCCGAAGCCATGCATACTTCCGAAACATACTTCACCGTTGTGATGGGAGACTTCAATGCGAAGTTGGGCACAAGGAATAGCGATGAGCTGAGAGTGGGGCCATTTGGATACGGGCAGCGGAACCCTCGAGGACAGAGGCTGGCTGACTTCATGGAGAAGGAGGAACTCTTTATGATGAACTCCTTCTACGAGAAGCGGCCATCCAGGAAGTGGACGTGGATAAGTCCCGACGGTTCCACTAAAAATGAGATAGACTTCATCATGACGACCAAGAAGCACATATTCGATGATGTCTCTGTGATCAGCAAGGTGAAAACCGGTAGCGATCACCGTATTGTTAGAGGCACATTGAATATCAATGTTAAGCTCGAAAGGTCACGTCTGGTGAAGTCTACGCTCCGTCCAAATCCTGTCCAAATCCAAAACCCCGAAGGCTTTCAGCTGGAACTCCAAAATCGCTTCCAGTGCCTAGCCGACTGTAACACAGTGGACGAGCTAAACGACGGGTTGGTGGAAACTGTCCAAGCTGTTGGATCGAAATTCTTTAAGACCCAACGCCGAAAGAAGACTCAAAAGCTCTCAGAAAAAACTCTTGAGCTAATGGCCGACCGGAGCGAAATGAAGCTGCAGTCTTCAGTTGATATGTCAGCCTACGGTGAACTCAATAGACGAATCTGGAGTTCCTTGCGACACGACTTGCGTGCTCTTAGTACTTCACGTATTGAGGCCGCAATTGAGCGGAACCAAGGCTCTAAAGTGTTCGCAAAGGATTCGTCTATTGGGCAACACCAAATGACAAAACTGAAGACCGAAAATGGTAGCATCATTTCATCCAAGCCTGAGATTCTGACAGAGATCGAGAACTTCTATGGACAGTTATACACCTCGACACGTAAGCCCGCTACTAACACAGCTCAGGACATCAGAGCCAAGTTAGTCCGACACTATACCGAAGATATCCCGGACGTCAGCCTGTACGAGATTAGAATGGCCCTCAAACAGCTTAAAAACAACAAGGCACCAGGTGAAGATGGAATTACGACTGAACTTCTGAGAGCGGGTGGTAGACCGGTACTTTTAGTCCTCCAGAAGTTATTTAATTCTGTCATCCTTGAAGGTACAACGCCAGAGGCATGGCACAAGAGCGTGGTGGTGCTCTTCTTCAAAAAAGGCGATAACACCTTATTGAAGAACTATAGGCCCATCTCGCTCTTGAGTCATGTGTATAAGCTGTTTTCGAGAGTCATTACGAATCGTCTCGCACGCAGGTTTGATGAATTCCAGCCTCCCGAACAAGCCGGTTTCCGAAAAGGCTTTAGCACCATAGACCACATCCATACGCTGCGCCAGATTATACAGAAGACCGAAGAGTATAATCGGCCGTTATGCCTAGCGTTTGTGGACTATGAGAAAGCCTTCGATTCAATCGAGACTTGGGCGGTGCTGCAGTCCTTGCAGCGATGCCAAATTGACTATAGGTATATCGAAGTTTTGAAGTGTTTGTACAGTAAGGCCACTATGTCAGTCCGACTACAGGACCAGAGTACGGAACAAATTCCATTGCAAAGAGGCGTGAGACAGGGAGACGTTATTTCTCCGAAACTGTTCACAAACGCATTGGAGGATGTTTTCAAGCTCTTGGAGTGGAAAAGATCTGGCATCAACATAAATGGCGAGTACATCACTAACCTTCGTTTTGCCGATGATATAGTCATAATGGCGGAATCGCTCGAGGACCTTAGCACCATGCTCAACGACCTCAGTAGAGTCTCCCAGCAGGTTGGTCTTAAGATGAATATGGACAAGACAAAGATCATGTCTAATGCTCATGTTCCACCTATACCGGTAATTGTTGGGAACGATACTCTCGAAGTTGTCGACAAGTATGTCTACCTAGGACAGATTGTCCAATTAGGTAGGTCCAACTTCGACAAAGAGGTGGCGCGAAGAATCCAACTCGGCTGGGCAGCGTTCGGGAAGCTTCGTCCTATCTTTTCGTCCAAAATACCGCAGAGCCTGAAAACGAAAGTTTTCAATCAGTGTGTGTTGCCAGTGATGACTTATGGAACTGAGACATGGTCTCTTACTGTTGGCCTCATTAGTAAGCTCAAAGTCGCGCAGCGAGCTATGGAGCGAGCTATGCTCGGTGTTTCCCTGCGAGATAAGCTCCGGAACGAGGAGATCCGCAGGAGAACTAAAGTGACCGATATAGCTCTTAGAGTTAGTAAGTTGAAGTGGCAATGGGCAGGCCACATCGCTCGTAGAACTGACAACCGATGGGGAAGAAAGGTTCTCGAGTGGCGACCACGAACCGGAAGACGCAGCGTGGGCCGGCCCCCCACTCGGTGGACCGACGACCTGGTGAAAGCCGCGGGGAGCCGATGGATGCAGGAGGCGAGCAGCCGCTCAAGGTGGCGTGCTCTGGGGGAGGCCTATGTTCAGCAGTGGACGTCTTCAGGCTGTTAATGATGATGATGATGAAGTATTGTAATTATTCATCGTGTTATGGAATATTTCACGTAAAGTCGTCTTATTTAGTCACAGTCAGTCAGGGTAGTCATAGTCCAGTCTAAGTCAGGTAGTCATAATCCAGTCTAAGTCATGCCCTAGTAAAGTGGTGGCATCTTTACTAGAGGCTTCTATGGAATTTTGGAAGCAACACGAAAAACCAGGTTTGTCTACATTATATCACTTGCCCACACTCATACTCGTAATTCAGCACTTAATGCGCAAAACGCCACCAATTTTAAACATTAACACTGGGAAAGCATAAGTTTTGTAAAATAATACAATGCAACGACGTGAACTTTTTCGCGTTCCCGCCAAAACTCCACTGACACTTGTCTCACCGACATTAAATTTAAGTTTATTTCTAGAATTTGAAAATAGAACGTAAATTGTTCGAACTCCCCGTAGGGTGGCCACAATCAAACAGTATGTACCGCTAGGCACAATATTCGGGCACGCGTAATCATTAGCTACCATTCAGCCGCCCGATTCGATTGTCAGACGCGGGCTCGCGGTTCCAATTAATTCGATTATAACTTTACGATTTGTTGCTCGTCGTAAATTTCATTGAGAATTTCGTTGCATATTCATTCTGATTTACGATTTGATTACAACTGCAATACTTTACGATAACAGTTATGATTATTGAGATTGAAATCAATTGATCCTACACTGGGAAAGATCAGTCATTAAACCGAGACATGTCGGGCTATCGCGTCGGATGCATAGTTTTCGTTCAGAAATCCAATATTGTTATGCAGCGCATCGGCACTTCACTACAGTAGGTGTTTGTTTATCATCTATTTGAACTGTCTAAAGTATTTTGAAATCGATTTTTATAACCTGTCAAATGGTAGGTAGTACCTACGTAATATAACTTACCCATAGACCAGAGAAAAAAAGAAGTGTGCTTACCACAGTTAAGTATAACGCGTCTCATTAAAGAAACGAATCTGACGCAAACAAGAAACTATTGTTTTCCGTTTTCTACTATTGTGTTTAAGTGCAGAGGGAGTGAGACAGCAATATACATGTTTGATCTTTCAGCTCTTTTCTTTATTGAATCGCGTTTATACCTACATTAAATCATGCAGGATTAAAAATTTTTGAGGTCGTAGAGCTTCGTAGACTCGTAGAGGTTCTACGAGGTTAGAACCGTTTCCTTCGGCCGCATACCAAAGCGTTAGCGGTGTATGAACACTTGAACAGTAGACAGATCACAACATAAAAACAATAATAATGAGAGAAAGAAAACATATGAAAGAAAGAAAGAAAGAAAGAAAGAAAATACATGTTGCCATCACACAACATTACATTTTTACAAGTAGGCATTTAAACAAGACAAATCACAACAAAAAGGCGCTAAAAGTATAACGTTGCGTGACGTCTTGATATAGGTCCAGACTTAGCATGCAATTAAGGTCGTAGGACCTCAATAACTGATTTTCAGTCGGGACCCACATTCATTACATCACGAACTTCAGGACACAACAACTAAATACAATAGAATAGTAGGTACACATATCACATCGTGTAAGATTGGACGAGACAGTATACTTACGTTTTTGAACCCTTTCGCGCATTGAAAGTTTTCGTAGGACTATAAGAACTTGGATTTACATAGGTACCTACACCTCAGTAAAATTAGAAATCAAGGACGTCTTGTTATATTTACCATGGCTTCATAGACTAGCGGTATTATCATTAATTTCTTAATCTTACACGCTGATAGCGAATCTTTGTCTTGTCTTCTATCTACGTTTATGTACCTACTCAAAAATAAGACCGCCACAAACTAAACCACCACTAAAAAAGATATTCAAACTTTCATAATTTTTATCGGTTGCAAAAAATTACAAAAATAAATACGAGTGCACTTTTGGTTAATCTAATTAAAGCTTTATCATATTCACTTAGAAAATACCATCTCAATGACGTAACGATATTATTACTTAATGGTCAAGCTTTTTTGTTTTCTTTGACCACTCGGTCTGTGGTCAGTTGCGTGGTCACTTGCTATAAATGTTTTTGTATCTAATTGTTATTGTCTAACACCCCCACCTTTCTGATCTCTCGAAAACAATGTAATGTCAACCTTATTCCATTACAATAAGGATGGTCACAAAATCCAAGTAGTATTTTGAATGATGCAGCCCCATCTGAAGTAATTGTTGGGCAATAAAGCGGTATGGTCAGTGGATAGCATCCGAGGGATACACGATGCAATTCACTTTATTAAATAATCGCAGTTATACTTGGGGGCATTCATTGTAAATTGCAATCGTAGTTTTGCTTAAATTCTGACACCAGGGCTGACCACTGGCCTACACGAGAAGAAGAAGAAGAAGTTTTGCTGGTTCGATTCCAGTCTCTAACAAGTATCATAGATACATTTACATGTACTTACATTTGAAAACTAAATAATTAAAGATTTATTCATATTTAAGGTAAATCGTATTGCTATCCTATCATCATCATCATCAGACCTCATCTCTTAAAGTTCGCCATTGAGCCCGTTCTTCCACTCTTCTCTTTCTTATCCTTTATTTCTAGGTACTCTGTATTATAGTATAATGTAAGTTTGATTTGGTAGGTTAATTAAGATTAGGTAGTCACTTACCTATAACTTTTTATTTTATGAATTATTTTATTGTAAAGTGTGGAGTATCTTTAAACGCAGATTTAATAAAAAAAACCGCAAGTTCATGTAATTCCGTGCCTCGGAAAGCACGTTAAGCGGTCGGTCCCGGTTGTCATAAGAACATCTATGGCAATCGTTATAGGTAGTCAGACCCCTGATAGATTCTGACGCCTGATCTAGCCATCCCTGTTACTGGTTCCTTATGGGTTGCGAGGTCAGATGGCAGTCGCTCGTGTAATTCTGGTAGCTCGCCGCTACAGGTTAGATTGGGAGCCGACCCCAATAACAAATGGGAAAAGGCAAAGAGGATGATGATGAATAAATTCATGTAACAACAGAGTAGGTAGATATATATATAAAACCGTCTAACAATAATACACCCCAAAACACAAGGACTGACCACCGCACCGCAGATACGATGTGTCAATAGTGGATGAATAATAGATAACAACATAACGCATTCATATTCCACTCAAAATGTTTGCGGACATAACTCAGCCGCGTTCAATGGGGCGGGCGATGTTGTCATTGTCACACGACGACCCAAGTGTTGGCAATTCAACGGACAAGGTGACAAGTGGCCGATGAATAAATTATAGGGCTTGCGTGTTGTTTGTACCTAAGTCAATACAGAAGCCCAATTCTCATAAAAACAAAAAAAAATATTCATTTTCGTAGTAAAAGTATAGGTATTGATCTAGTCTCAGCCTTACAAATGGTATTCTCCCAAATGCCAAACGTCAAGTTTTGCGTGAACTGGGCCTGAAAAATAGTTTTAAAAATTATCAGGCAACTGGCACCCCACCCCCATGCCAGTTTGAGACCGATATTTTATCTTCTAAGTACTTATATTAAAAAAAAAAAATACCGTCATCGTCATGGTGATTTTCTTCTTCTTCTTCTCGTGTGGTCAGCCCTGGTGTTAGAATTTTTAGGCCGCACAAAGGATGAAACGAAATTAGAAAATTAAAATGTGGAGATCGAGCTAAAATTAGCAGAATTAGCTGCTTACATTAGGCTACATGCCAAAAAAAATAGTCGAAGATACAGCAAAAAAATGTGGGCCCATTACAAGTAGTAGAAAACTTTATTTTTATTTAAAGATTTATTTTTGATTGCATTTTTTTTAACAAAATACACACATTCTTATTTATATCTTAAATATCTGCAATAATAACTGAAAGTATTAGTTTTCATAACTTTTCTTATTATCAATAAAAGATGAATGATCTTACTCTATGGTCCAATTTTAAAATTATTTTTGTACGTTCAATCGGCACAAATCAACACATGTTCACCTCTTCCTCTATTATCTGTCGAATCATATGATCGATTGTAATTTGTAACCGATTCTATTACATCGATTGTAATGGTAATTTTGTTTCAAATTGATCACACATTGGCGGGCAATCATTTTTAACTTAATTAAATGATAGACCTATTTTAATAAAACTGGGCAGATGGATTATATTAAAGTCTTTGTTTTTGACTGGATCAGAGTGTTCATCTCATCAGATGAGTGGTAAAAAAATACATATAAAAGTAAAATATCTTTGCATAAATGATTATAGCTTTTTTTAAATAAGAAGAGCTACAAGATGAACACCTGACTAAAACCGTTCCATTCAAAACTTTCTAATCCTTTATGATCAGACTGGACCAATTTGCCCGAAAGTTCTAGCATTTGTCAGCTTATTTTGAGAGCTTTCGCAGCGGTTCCATGGTGTAATGGTTAGCACTCTGGACTCTGAATCCAGCGATCCGAGTTCAAATCTCGGTGGGACCTGTCTTTTTGTAATCTTATTTGGTGTATCTTTATTTCACAAAGAGAACAATTTAAATATAATACTGGTTACCATACCACCATATTTCGCCGTTCGCACGGAAAAAGAAAGATGTCCAAGAAAGAACTTAATCACTCTGTGACAAAATAAGCACATAACTCTTACAGGCTGCACCCCCGGTGTTTGCTACATGTGTCCTAATCCTGAGTGAGTTTACCTAATTGCCTTTAATATAAACTACCTATTTTCGATACTACAGTTCTTAATTGCATTATTTACATTACAGAGCATTGATGAATCGCGGAGCTATTTTGTTCTAAACATGCATTAATCACATTTATACAGATTTTACAGATACACTGCTACATAAACAAGCTTTCGCATATTACTTATCATGTTTGAGATAAATACTAGGTACCTATTATAGGTTGATTGATGGTAGGTATGGTTTGGTCAGTTGAAGTGGCAATGGGCAGGCCACATCGCTCGTAGAACTGACAACCGATGGGGAAGACAGGTTCTCGAGTGGTGACCACGAACCGGATGCGTCTTCCGGTTCGTGGTCACGTGGGGGGGGGGGGCGCTGGCCGGCCCCCCGGGAGCCGATGGATGCAGGAGGCGAGCAGCCGCTCAAAGAGGCACTCTGTGGGGGCGGCCTATGTTCAGCAGTGGATGTCTTCGGGCTGTCGATGATGATGATGATGATGATGATGATGATGATGGTTTGGTCTATCTAACATGAGATATTGTTATATTTAACTGCACGGCTACGTTCACAGCACAATAACTTTAACTTACGAACTCAAACACCCAACAATCAGTTTGAAAAAGGAACTCGGCTGAAAGGAGATCCATAATCCATAGAGCATGATTCATAGATGGACAAGTGCGACGCGCGGCCGACACGTGCGACGCGCTCGGCACGCGCCTGACGCGCGCCTGTCGCAAATTTATTATTATTTTTATGTTTAATGAGAAAAAATGTTTAATTACGTTTTGAAGTTATTGTATTTGGAATGCAGTAATCTTTTTGAGTGCTTGTTAACGGGATGGAGAGAATTGTACAAAGCGCCCGAACAATACAATAATAAACTTTTAAGAGCTTTTGTAGGTCATAAATACTATGTTTACTAAGGACTTGTCCATACTAAATATAAAAAGGGAAACGTTTTCAGTTTGTTCACAAAAAACAGACGTTTCACTTGACTTTCTCGCCAAAACGGGTTAACTGATTTGGATGAAATTTTGCACTAATAAGTATTGTACAGGTGATCAACGTATGATAGGGGGAAGTTCCCTAGTGGCGGACACCTAAAGGTAGGTAAGGTAGTATGGTATTATATTATCTGTGCATAAGGTTTTCAGACAATTAAAAAAACTGATATATGTAACTTTATCTATAAATAAATTATCTCAATAAAGTTTAAAATCAAAGTAAATTAACATAAAATGCAACCTTTGCGTTAACAAAAATTAAAACTTACTAACTACCTACTTAACTTTCTTTAATTTGATTGCAAATGCAATCACTGAACGTGGCACCTAGTACCGGATGGGATTAATTTCAAACCACCAGTGCCGGACGTCTTAAAATGTTGTGCAGTAACCGCATATACCTAATAGGCTCCTAAACACCTATAGGGGTGTCTGCACAAGTTTAAGTTAATCATCTTGCCCATGGCAGTTGGAGCATTTTATCCAGGCTTCATCGTGCAACTCATTTTTTGGCCAATATTTTGTCTATCGTAGTTTGTAAATTTTGTTGGTCACATTTTACCTTGCTACGTCGTATTGCTAATCACAACCTTTGACAGTAGTAGAAGATCACAACACAGCATAATTTGATATATTGGTCACAGACTAGAATATTTTCTATGATATTGGTATTATTGGTATTATAAACATAAGTGCATTGAATACGAACGCTGCCGATACGAGCTTTATACGGGCAATGACTAAAACCTTTTTGGAATTAAAAATTTGACTGATCTCAATAATTGCAGGTTGATCATCAAGTTACTGATATTTATGCGCATTCCTTTTCAACCTATTCACGCTGCTATTACATAGTGCTAAAGTTTAAATTCCCGTAGATGGAGCGTAGAGGGCGTTCTGTGTAATCGGAGAGCGATTTCCCGCGCACGTGCCGGTGGCGCCCCCGCGTGTGAGCGCCGCGAGCGCGCTTTCCCACGTCTCGTCTATCTACCACCACAATTAAATAACATTAATTCGCAGACACGATTTTTTATTTAATCGTAATTTTATTAAAGTATTGTGCAAATGTAGTTTTTATTTTGTGGTCAACAGTCATTCAATAATAGGTAAGCTGATGCCATTACAGATTCCCGTTTCAACTGATCCCAATGTTACAGTTTCCCAGTGTTATAGATTCCGCTCCAACTCTAATACAGATTCCTGAATGTACGGATTCCCATAGGTACAGGTAATATAAAAGTTGTTTTTAAAGCCAATTGCCCGTATTAATTGTAGATAAAATCGATAACCGATAGCTTTCTAATTTGAGCGATTGGTATCACAGATAGCCTCATCGTGGCCTCATCCCTGCGCGCATCAGCGCCCGTCCGCCGCCGCGCCACCCCGTCCACAGGCCACCCCTTCGTAAGAACAAACCGGATGGAATGTTCGATCAATAATGATATGCCGTATACTGAAGCAAGCTAGTTTTTTAAGCATAGTAGACAATGTCACTTAAAGATTATGTAACCTATAGATATATAAATGTGACTCCTATACTCGCAATGAAAGGTCACTGTGAGCGTTTTTGTCAATTTTCTCCCAGTTTTGTTCCTTACAGGAATTTTACATCAGTGAGAAAATGACACAGACAGCATAGTTGAATTATGATTGAGACTGATATGATTAGATTGATTAGAAGTCAGCAGTGTGACTATAAATATAAAACATCATACTACTCTTATAGAGTAGTTTTGATTGCCTGAGTTTGATCCGAGTAGGTAAATTACTTCTGGTTTATTATATTGCCTATTCAGTACTTTGGGTGAAAGGACCGAGTAGGTAGGTAAACATCCGAGAATCGAATAAACAAAGCGGTTTTGCTGCCACAAGAAAATTTGCTGAATACGCTGCTACAAATTCTCCCTTTTTTGGAGCAACCCACCAATCAAAAATCGCCGACGCCAAGAAAAAACCCTGAACTTGTAGAACCTGTATAGGTTTCGTCAAGATTCGTTGAAAAATGCGACCCTGTAGGTACGCGAGTACGTATATCCGGACAGACGAAACAAGGCGAGTTGACGCAGAGGTCACTCGCTCGGTCAATAACTCCGTAATACTTCTTACCTGCAAATACGATATAGTAAAAATGTGTAATTAAGGCGTTGATTTATTAGCCCATTTTTAGAGTAAACATAGTAAATACTAAAAAATACTGAATTAAGCTGATTACTGTATGCTTATACAATCAGTATTCACCTAATTCAGTTTGGTCTTCTTTCCAATAAAATGTTTAAGCCAGTTTAAGCAATATTTTTCATAACGTACTTTATTAAACTGGAAAGTACGACGTAGACCGTAGTATGTTAGGTTGGGGAAAAAGTCTTTTCGCATTATAGTAAGTATGAACTTGTAATAAATCAATCAATCCACAGCCTGATGCATGTGCGTGCGCTAGAAACAAACTTGTAAAATATAGAATGAGTGATTATTTTTGATCGTTTTGTGACTTTTCCCTAAAACATGTGTTTATCTACCATTGATATGAAATAATGACTCTATAACACCGGAGGTTTCATTATAAATGTTTTGGAACATTGAGAGCTTTTAGCATCACAAGACCATAACTAAATAAATGACAATAAATAAATAAAATAATAAACAATAAAATATTTATTAGACACTATTTCAACAACAAAAATACTCTATCTACCAATAAATGTAACAGTCGGATAAGAGCTAATATCTTCAACATGTAATATCGCAACATCGCCAAATAAATATTATGTTACAGGTATCTTTGTTTGGGTAATCGCCTGGAACCAGTGAGATGTTTGTGTTCCTTGACCTTCAGAGTTAATCAGTTACGATAAACAAGACACATAGATAAATATGACTTTGATTAGCTTTGATATTGATTCTTAATACAGTCTAGGACCTTGTGTAGAACATAATTATAGTCAGTGAAACAATATGTTTCATCATATTTCACTTGGTGGTAGGACTTTTTGTGCAGAGTTCGTCTATATTATAGGTAGGTCATCATCATCATCATTAACAGCCTGAAGACGTCCACTGCTGAACATAGGCCTCCCCCAGAGCACGCCACCTTGAGCGGCTGCTCGCCTCCTGCATCCATCGGCTCCCCGCGGCTTTCACCAGGTCGTCGGTCCACCGAGTGGGGGGCCGGCCTACGCTGCGTCTTCCGGTTCGTGGTCGCCACTCGAGAACCTTTCTTCCCCATCGGTTGTCAGTTCTACGAGCGATGTGGCCTGCCCATTGCCACTTCAACTTACTAACTCTAAGAGCTATATCGGTCACTTTAGTTCTCCTGCGGATCTCCTCGTTCCGGAGCTTATCTCGCAGGGAAACACCGAGCATAGCTCGCTCCATAGCTCGCTGCGCGACTTTGAGCTTACTAATGAGGCCAACAGTAAGAGACCATGTCTCAGTTCCATAAGTCATCACTGGCAACACACACTGATTGAAAACTTTCGTTTTCAGGCTCTGCGGTATTTTGGACGAAAAGATAGGACGAAGCTTCCCGAACGCTGCCCAGCCGAGTTGGATTCTTCGCGCCACCTCTTTGTCGAAGTTGGACCTACCTAATTGGACAATCTGTCCTAGGTAGACATACTTGTCGACAACTTCGAGAGTATCGTTCCCAACAATTACCGGTATAGGTGGAACATGAGCATTAGACATGATCTTTGTCTTGTCCATATTCATCTTAAGACCAACCTGCTGGGAGACTCTACTGAGGTCGTTGAGCATGGTGCTAAGGTCCTCGAGCGATTCCGCCATTATGACTATATCATCGGCAAAACGAAGGTTAGTGATGTACTCGCCATTTATGTTGATGCCAGATCTTTTCCACTCCAAGAGCTTGAAAACATCCTCCAATGCGTTTGTGAACAGTTTCGGAGAAATAACGTCTCCCTGTCTCACGCCTCTTTGCAATGGAATTTGTTCCGTACTCTGGTCCTGTAGTCGGACTGACATAGTGGCCTTACTGTACAAACACTTCAAAACTTCGATATACCTATAGTCAATTTGGCATCGCTGCAAGGACTGCAGCACCGCCCAAGTCTCGATTGAATCGAAGGCTTTCTCATAGTCTACAAACGCTAGGCATAACGGCCGATTATACTCTTCGGTCTTCTGTATAATCTGGCGCAGCGTATGAATGTGGTCTATGGTGCTAAAGCCTTTTCGGAAACCGGCTTGTTCGGGAGGCTGGAATTCATCAAACCTGCGTGCGAGACGATTCGTAATGACTCTCGAAAACAGCTTATACACATGACTCAAGAGCGAGATGGGCCTATAGTTCTTCAATAAGGTGTTATCGCCTTTTTTGAAGAAGAGCACCACCACGCTCTTGTGCCATGCCTCTGGCGTTGTACCTTCAATGATGACAGAATTAAATAACTTCTGGAGGACTAAAAGTACCGGTCTACCACCCGCTCTCAGAAGTTCGGTCGTAATTCCATCTTCACCTGGTGCCTTGTTGTTTTTAAGCTGTTTGAGGACCATTCTAATCTCGTACAGGCTGACGTCCGGGATATCTTCGGTATAGTGTCGGACTAACTTGGCTCTGATGTCCTGAGCTGTGTTAGTAGCGGGCTTACGTGTCGAGGTGTATAACTGTCCATAGAAGTTCTCGATCTCTCTCAGAATCTCAGGCTTGGATGAAATGACGCTACCATTTTCGGTCTTCAGTTTTGTCATTTGGTGTTGCCCAATAGACGAATCCTTTGCGAACACTTTAGAGCCTTGGTTCCGCTCAATTGCGGCCTCAATACGTGAAGTACTAAGAGCACGCAAGTCGTGTCGCAAGGAACTCCAGATTCGTCTATTGAGTTCACCGTAGGCTGACATATCAACTGAAGACTGCAGCTTCATTTCGCTCCGATCGGCCATTAGCTTAAGAGTTTTTTCTGAGAGCTTTTGAGTCTTCTTTCGGCGTTGGGTCTTAAAGAATTTCGATCCAACAGCTTGGACAGTTTCCACCAACCCGTCGTTTAGCTCGTCCACTGTGTTACAGTCGGCTAGGCACTGGAAGCGATTTTGGAGTTCCAGCTGAAAGCCTTCGGGGTTTTGGATTTGGACAGGATTTGGACGGAGCGTAGACTTCACCAGACGTGACCTTTCGAGCTTAACATTGATATTCAATGTGCCTCTAACAATACGGTGATCGCTACCGGTTTTCACCTTGCTGATCACAGAGACATCATCGAATATGTGCTTCTTGGTCGTCATGATAGAGTCTATCTCATTTTTAGTGGAACCGTCGGGACTTATCCACGTCCACTTCCTGGATGGCCGCTTCTCGTAGAAGGAGTTCATCATAAAGAGTTCCTCCTTCTCCATGAAGTCAGCCAGCCTCTGTCCTCGAGGGTTCCGCTGCCCGTATCCAAATGGCCCCACTCTCAGCTCATCGCTATTCCTTGTGCCCAACTTCGCATTGAAGTCTCCCATCACAACGGTGAAGTATGTTTCGGAAGTATGCATGGCTTCGGATATGTCCTCATACATAGCTTCTACTTCATCGTCTGAGTGTGCCGACGTCGGCGCGTATACCTGTATAACCTTCAACGAATACCGTTTGGTTATTCGGAGTACCAGGTACGCTACCCTGGCCGACACACTGTCGACTTTGACCACGTTGTTGACGAGAGACTTGCGGACGAGAAACCCGACACCCCCGTGGGAGAGTTGGTCTCCCTCCCGGTAGAAGAATAAGTTACCGGAATTTAGGATTATCGTGTCCTGTCCCTGTCTTCGGACTTCTGACAATCCCATTACATCCCAGCGTAACTTACCCATCTCCGCCTCTAGCTCGACCATCCTTTCGTCAGCCTTCAGTGTGCGCACGTTATGTGTTGCCAGGGCCAGGGGTCGTCGTTGGGGTTGGTAGCCGGGCGTCTGCCGGGGATTCTTCGCACCCCTTGCCCTGCCGTTACCGTGGCCGCTACCGTAGCCACGGGATAGCAGAGCTGCCGGGGACTGGGGGCCGTTTTTATTTGTGCTTGTCATTAGGGGGGGGGGGGGGGTTTGCCATAATCACCACGCTTGGCAGGCGGCTTGGTGATTCGCAGTGAGGATTGATTATCACCAAGACCGAGGGGAACGCTGCGACCCATTCCCTGGATATTCCCTTAGCCGCCTTCTACGGCACCCACGGGAAGAGATGGGGTGGTCCTATTCGTAACCGGGACCACACGGCAAACGGTATAGGTAGGTAGGAACACACATTGCCAGATATTCTGCCGCCTAGCAGTAGGGCGTAAGCTCTATAAGCACTACTGTGTTCCGGTTAAAGGAATAGCTAATAATTTAAATAAATTACTAAGGCAAATGGGACTTAATGTCACGTGAAACTTTATAATTTAGTGACACTGAAATTACTGTTTCTAATTATTGACTGAGTTATGGCGACGCTATAACTTAACTCTGTGGTGACGCTGTGAAGAGTGGCTCGTGTAGTAATGTCATTCACTAACTTAAAAAGATAAATAACTCATTATCTTATTAGCATCTCGTATTATGGGTTAGCTATAACCGAAGTGAGCATTTTATTTCAGTTTTCTGAGATAAAAGAATATGGATTCCTGTAATAGGTACATATTAGGTATAGGTAAGCAATCCGTGTGCGTAAAAGTTAAAATTTGTATGGCGCGTGTATAGCTAAGTAGTATTTCTACCAGTCAGCATTTTTATTATGGAAATACGTATTGGGTATGATTATTAGGTACTTTGTAATTATTAGGTGTTTGTTCCACCTGAATGCGTAAAATCCTACCGTTGCGTAGCGCTCTTCAAGAAGCTCTTGACCCCACAACTGCGTCGCAAAAAATCAATCCGTAATGGTGTTGACAGTTTACTATCATAATATAAATTATGATTATAGTAAGGTAACAGTAGTATCGAGCTAATATATATGGAGTGGTCAAAATACGAGGCCACCGCGGCAAGTGCCAGCCAATACATTTGGAATTTTCCAATTTGCATGTTTAGAAGTGTGTTTATAGGGTGCTTTTTAAAATGTTGTTGAATGATGCCAGTCATTCGCCCGATGCTAGGCGTCACGACTGCCCATAAGATTGCAGTATCACTCGGAACTCTAAATTAATATAGTTTTGCGTGACACTGCACTGCGTACGTCATCCTGAGACTTCACACAGTATAATAATAATAATATAATAATATAATATACGTGTGGACCTTTCACACAGCGCCATCTAGCCCCAAACTAAGCATAGCTTGTACTATGGGAACCAGATAACTGATACAATACTTAGATACTTTTTTTTATTTGTTTTTAGTTGTAATAATAAGATGAATAGACTGTGTGATCAGATCATAAAGTCTCATATGCCCAATAACTTTGCTCGCTACAATGCCCTTCAAACCGGAACATATTAGTAGTGCTGGCACACTACTGCTTGGCGGCAGAATAACTGGCAAAACAGTGGTACCTACCTAGAGGAACTTTCCACAAAAGTCCTACCACCTAGTAAAAGTACCTACCTACTACCTACAGTAACCAGTACCTTGCAGTACTGGTTACTGTAGGTAGGTAAATATCTAACTTCCTTATATTTTACTAAACGTTGAGAAACATATCTTACGCAATATTATACTGTACGTATTCCGCTCCGCGTGTATTCCAATTGCCCAATTAGTTTTATCCTTCAAGTTCTCGCGTCCACGTATTAGCAAACTTGTTCACAGCCTTGATTCTGAAGGCTACCACTAGTGTGGCTTGCCTAATTCTCCAGTTTCATGCCAATCGAAGGCCATGCACACACAACCATTGTTTTATGACACAACATTATAATAACAGCGCCAAGCGAAAACAACACAACAATATTATATTGTTGTTATGTAACAAATAAAAGTTTAAGTCGAAGTCAAATAATACGTTGCAAATAACTATTATTATATGCGTACACCTACATGTTACATTAGGTAAGAATAACAAAAAATATTTTAAGGACTTCTAGTGGTTAGCAAATAAATTGAATAAATATAGTGCTGTTTATATTTATAGCAATTCTATTAGTTTCAAAAAAGGAAGTATTGCTTTTCTATTAGGTATCGATGTAAAGCAATTCGGCACAACGCAGAAAATAAAACTCATATTCGATGATTTTGATTAGGTACAGCCCTAAAAGAAGAACGAATAATTATAAACTACAACTATAAAGTGGAGAGTTTTGGCGGGAACGTGAAAAAGTTCACGTCGTTGCATTGTATTATTTCACAAAACTTATGCTTTTTCTAGTGTTAATGTTTAAAATTAGTGGCATTTTACGCATTAAGTGCTGAATTATGAGTATAAGTGTGGGCAAGTGATATAATGTAGTGAAACGTGGTTTTTCGTGTTGCTTCCAAAATTCCATAGAAGCCTCTAGTAAAGTTGCCACTACTTTACTAGGGCATGACTTAGACTGGATTATGACTACCTGACTTAGACTGGACTATGACTACCCTGACTGACTGTAACTAAGACTTGACTTTACATGAAATATTTCATAATACGACGAAAAACTACAATACTTGACACTGGCTAAATACACTATGTGTGGAGCCAAACTATAAGAAAAAAAAAAAAAAAAAAAAAAAAAACTATAAAGTGCTGCCCGCAAGCTGGTTGGTAAAATTTAAGGACCAAGGCGACGCGCACAAAACCTAGGCAATAAGTACAGGGTACAACCATAACAACACCCACAGAGCATTGAAAATATGACGCTTCGGGGTGAAGCGTATTTTTTTTTGCTCTGTGACAACACCACACCACCAGGCTGACGACTGGCTCATCACGTTATTTGATTACATTTAAAAAATACGATTTTAGTGCATAGACCTTTGATTAGGTTTTGTCAATTTGCCATGTTGATCGCGTTATAGGTCTTTTATTGGAGAATTTAGATCATAAATACTAGTGCCAGAGGAAGCCTTTATTTAAACAGAACACATTTCACCTGATGTTAAATAAAAATATTGCCGAAGCTACTCGCTACGCCTGGACTGAGGACTGGCTATCAAGTGATCTTGCCGGAACACACCAACCAGATATTTAAATTACCTCTCCTACAAGCATGACACAACCAATGTGAGAGCCGTTACGAAACAATAATTTTATCGTAGCATTCACCTTTATTACATAAACCATTCCCACTGCATCTCTGCTGGAGATGACCTGGTTCCAAGACCCGAAGGTTCTCGTCCACATCATCTGCAGGTGACGGCAGAATGTCACAGAGATATTCAGGAGCAATTCTAACGTTGTAAAAATAAATAGAGCGAAAAGAAATGGCACTAATATTACTGTTTAGTTCAACAACATGTCAACAACAAACAATAGTTTTTTCATCGTGGATAGGATAATATTTAACCATGGTCTCACTTTATGGTACCTAAGTGACGAGGCGATCAAATGGAGCATGCTTGCTTACAAAATACAGGTTCACCTAACCTTGAAAACTCCCAGATTATATTTTTCAGGAAACCATGACGCTGGTAGGTTCTATTCCTTTGCTTTCTGAATTATAAATGAGGAATCAAAACGCTTTGTACGTAGTAAGTGCATGGAATTTGTATTTTTTATGGACTAGAAAATTGTAACCAAGCAAATGCTTTTCTTTTTATAAGTACCAAATTAAGCTCTCTATATAAAAGTAGGTATATTGCAGTCTTGTTCGTAAGTAACAAGTAAATAAAAACCTAAACCACCATCATCATCACATTCAGCCTGTATTAGTCCTCTGCCTCTCTGCACGCCACTTAGCCCTATCCTCTGCTAATCTCATCCAGGTACCTCCAGCCACTGCGTATATCGTCACTCCACCTATTCGAAGGGCGTTTTATACTACATTCGCCAAAGTCGCGGCCTCCACTCAAGAACACGTCTACCAGTCACGAGGCCGCCAGCGTGCTGGTCTGCGGTCACGCGTCTGGCAGCGCAGCCCTGCTATTGACGAAACTGATGGCAGCCAGCGGCTGTCTCGGTCCATCTACAGAATCGTTGAACATTTTTCCCATGACACTGTCTGCAGGTTATTATACTTTTATAAATGAGTTATGGGCTATCTTCTTCTCTCTACTGTCATGTGTCCACATAATGTTTTTCTTTCTTTCATAGGCAGCCTTGTATACGTAGAGAGGCCAGCATATTGAGTCTCACCTGTCACTCACTGCGCGGTGAGCTTAGAGTATACAATATAAGCAAGCTTATTTATACTCCAAGGTGGTGAGTATGCATGCATGTGTGCGTGCGTGATCTATGCGGTGGTGTCCTATAATATCTTTGATGAATATCGAAATAAAATAAAATGAAAAAAAAAAAAAAATGGAAATGGTATAATGGAAATAAAATTATTAAGTTTAAAAAAAATACAAATTATTGTATTAATCAACTCGGACGCTAATCTGATTCATCCAGTCATTAGCATGGCATTGACGTAAGTATTATGAACCAAAACGGTGCGAATGAAACACGTCTGTAGTACAACACATTGTGGACGTCATTAGGCTGCGTTATAAAGTGGGTATACGTTACGTACAGTGGTCATGCAGTCCCGAAATGTTCTCGATACCACAATAATACCTACAGATGGTGACGCCGAGCTGTGACGTTACCTCTTACCATTTACAATACCTACACACATTTACCAATTGAACATACATTGAAGATAGTTGAAGCATTTCCAAAAATAGAGCTCAATACTTTTATTTGACTTTTACTTTGACGACATCGTCTAGAGAACCTAGACTTTTTGAAGAACGGCTGAAATATTGTGTACAAATAGAAACGTATTTCATTTCAGTTATCGAAAACTATTTATTTTTGTAAACGAATGACGTCACGAAATAGTCGTTCGTTTGATGTTACGCGTCACGGTCGCCCATAACACTTGCAGTACCAGTTGAGACTATTGTAAAGTTCCGTCTGATACTGCACTGAGTACCTCATCTTGAGACGTCACACAGTCTAACTCTAGTAGGTAATAAGATTTCTAGGCTGTAATGTAGGTCATAAAGTCTCATCGGTTCAGTAATTTTACTAGCTACACTACAGTAAAGGATGTTTAAAATCCCGTTAATAAATTCATTTTTGCCGTTAAAGGTCGTTGACATGACTGTTTAAGTTGCCACTTCATGTATAGGCACACTATTTGTCATTAGCAAAAATAGAAGCGTACTTAGAATTAACAGGTAAGTAAGATGTATCCACGTACACATTAGACTTAGGTCACGAAACGCGTAGATTCGAGCCGTGACCTGGATTTCAGTATTCCCCCAGGGCTAAGCCCTTCACGAACACACTTGCATAATTTATGTCTAGACAGTTTGAGTTTGCAGGTCACTGGAAATAAATAAAGGTGTAGTGAACCAAACTGACGGAACCAAAATTATTCTAAAAGAGAGTAGTTGACGTTTGAGTGTTTAGCCCATAGACGATTGAGAGTAACGAGACAGTTCTAGGTCTGTGGTTTAGCCACTGTTTGGGATATAAAATTTAAAATATTAGAAATTATGCTGTCTTAATAAGTTTATTTTAAGTATAGATAAAAAATAAAGAGAAATGAGTACGCGAAACTAAAATTAAAAACAATAAAGTAGGTAAACTTAAATTATGTGGAAATTATGCGGTCTTGCTGTGCTCAATATAAAATAGGGTACAAAAAAAGGATAGCGTCGTATTATGTGTCGAACGTTCGCTTTAAATGTGAGTTCCATTTAGTTAAACATAACTGCACAAGCTCAATGCACTCTGCTACTATTACTCATTCTGTGCTTCCGCTACGGTCAGTTCGTAGCGTGGTTCGTAGCCTTCTACGGCTGTACCTCGCCTGTAGCTAAAATTGCTACGTCACTGATTATATTAATAGCTTTGCATTTTTTCTTTGTTTGATAAAGGTAAAAGTCCTTTAATACAAATTTTTGGCGTGTTTTTTTTGTACACTGATATCTTCACAGAACTGAAATGTTGACAGGCCAGATTAAAGTGAAATAGTTCGTTGTTTATGTCTAATTCGGAAATAACAGCGCAATAGGATATAAGATATAGCAGTAAAAGCACAAGGTCGGGCCCTCCTGCAACCTCGAACGTGACTAGTGGCCCATCACTCCTCCCTTGTCAATATCAGGATGCGGAAAGATGACGTCATCCGGAAGTAAACAGGAAACGTCTAAAAGCAATGAGAATATAAACTGACGTGCAGTAAAGATAAGTTTTTATTTTTTATTCAGTTAGTACGTTTAGGGTTCCGGCCTCAGACATAAATAACAAAACCATTGTACAAAGCGGAAATTATTACAAAACCTCAGAATTACACGATGTATCCTTGTTATATCTAGTTGGCCGCGTGGTCCCGGTTTGCGAATAGGACCACCCCATCTCTTCCCGTGGGTGCCGTAAGAGCCGGCTAAAGAAATACCCAGGGAATGGGCTGCAACATTTTCCTCGGTATATTTAAATTTGATGCGAGCACCAAGCCGCCTACCATGCGTGGTGATTATGACAAATCCCTATGATAAGCGTCCAATGTGGCGTTTATGGGGAGGCCTATGTTCAGCAGTGGAGGTCTTCAGGCTGACGATGTATGTGATAACCTCGTTAAGATTGCAAGGGTTGAGACATCTAGAAAGATCTTGAAAGATTTCTAACTCAATTCAGTACCTGATAACAGCTCAGACGACTCTTAAGTCTTTCTATTAACGTAAGAAACTAAATACTTCTTATTTACCTCTTGTCTTCTACAAAAAGAGAGTGAAACTCGGGTCCTGAAGGTTAAACTGGCGCGGCTTATGTACCTAAATAGTTCCAAGTGACACTGCAGCTGTTATGGGCAGCCGCGTCGCTTAACACCAGGCAAACGACTGGCTCGACATGTCATTCTTTTACATAAAAAAAAACAAAAAAAAGGTAGATTGTCACAGGCCAGCTGCGTAGACCACGTATTGCTGGCGCGTCAGTTTGTTCCAACCCTGAGGGCTCTGGTACTTCTTACATCATATTGTATACCAATTTCCGAGGTTTTATTAGTAAGGAGTACGGTAACTACGACTAGCAAAGGGCTAGCACTAGTTACTAGTGGTAGTTATGAATATACTCGCGTTAGTTTCGGGTATTGCCCGTAGTCCACCTCAATACTTCTGGGTGTACCACGGGTAATTATTTTTTCCTGTGGTCCACCTTAGTTCACATGGGTGGACCACGGGCAATTTTTTCTTCCCGTGGTCCACCTCAATATATCTGAGTGTACCACGTTCTATAATATTAAAGGAGTACGGTGTTTACTGTTTACCGTGTTTAGTGGGGTCCGGAAACTTCAAGGCATGAATTTTACTTGCTACTTGTGGCAGCGCCGTGCTTCCCCGACGTCAGAAGTCACGTGTCGCCGGTAAAAGGAGTTCACACAACATATTCTGACATGGCTACGTCACGACCTTTAGTATTTTGTGACGTCACCGGTGTATTATTGTATAATAATAAGGAAACTAATGTCGGTATTTTTATTGACGTTTCATTTCTCGGCCGATGTAGTAAATGTAAGCCGTGTGGTTTTGTAAGCCGCGGACAAACAGTCTTGAGGAAATCGGAGTAGGTGAACGGAGTTTGTTCTAGTGATAGCTGATAGCTGCCAACAATATCTGAATTACTTGCAAATGGTTCCGATGGCTGCTGTTTATTCTTTTTACTTCAATTTCTACTTTAATAAATTGCCATTACTAAAAGAGAAAGAGAGAAAAAGAGAGAGAAAAGAGATGGAGATTAGAGAAAGAAAGGAGAAGGATCAATACGGCTGGCATCAAATACATACTTTTAAAAACGATATCCAAATTAAATTAGCATTAATAATTGAGTTTCAGTGGTTCTTAACTATTTCCATTTTTTCAAGTGTGACTTTGACCCATATATTTTTATGGACTACTTACTTAAGTATTCTTTTCATAATAATTGAAAGGCTATTTACAAAAACGACTTAACTGAATTGCATGTCATTTTACAGGAAACCTAAAACAATATATTAATCGTAAATACATTTACGACTCTCATTATTGTTTTACAGCGTATATAAACGGATATTGGTACATAGATTTTGAATATTCTATTTCATAGTTATGATTTATAAAAACAAAATAATAATTAAGAAAATGTGTTTGACACATAAGCTCTTTTTTTAAAATAGCCTATTTTTTCAACATAAAATAACTCGGGAGTAAGTCGTTTTTGCAAAATATCAATAAGATCCTACGCTAGCCTGTTCAAAGAAGAATCCAAAGGCTTGTACCAGAAACAAAAAAAAACATTACTTAAAATGTTGGTTATGTAGTTTTTGTAAACATCCCTTCAATTAAGTTAATTTTTCAACTAAGCGTACAAGATCAAATCTGAAAGTATGGGAATAGCTGATTTCAACTAAATAGGTCATCATACCAGTTTTTTTTTATCGAAATTGACCTCAAGATTACTTTGGCTATTTTTCGCTATTCCCCATGCAGGTACTTCCGGATTTGGCCATCCACGCTTAGACGAAAAATGTATAACAAGAAGTCAAGCAACAACTCATATTAAAATATCCACACATGTATCCACACGTGCTGTATCAAGATCTGCTAGCTTCCAGTGCCCCCGTGTTGGGACTGTGTGCTGGTCGGAGTGGGTGCAACAATATATTGGCGATGTGTAAAATATTGCTTGTCCATGCAGTTCCGTGCTTCAATAAAAATATCTTGAACTCGCGTAGAATACTCGAATACCTAGGCAAAACGTCTCAAGCGCCGTGTAAAATGTCAACAGGCTCATCTTGACCTAGATACGTCTAACCAGACGCCTTCAGGTAAAGATAGGTGACGGGTAAGTGTCATTAGAGGCGGTATAGAACCGGAAGAGGATACGGACGTGAGCTATCGAGATCACTGAGTAAGATACACGGAGAAAATGTACCTACATAGGGTCCACGGTGGTTAAAAATGTATAATATACCTACTGGATGTTGATTTGCATCCCGCAATATTTACCGAGGTTGATCAACTGCACTTATAGCATAAGAATCAATGAAAAAAATACCTATAAATTATTCATAAAATTATTCTGCTTTGTAGTATTTGTTGTTATATCGGCAACAGACATACATCATCTGTGAAAATTTCATTTGTCTAACTATCACGGTTCATGAGACACAGCCTGGTGACAGACGGACAGACAGACAGCGGAGCCTTAGTAATAGAGTCCGTTTTTACCCTTTGGGTAGGGAACCCTGGAAACTGTCTACTAATAAAACCGTATACCTAATATTTGTGTGCGACCTCATGGAAACCACAAGATAAGTCTTGTGAAGATTATGAAATCACCCCAGTCTAACGCGTTCCTTTCCGCACCGCATCACTCACATCACACAAACGCCTACATGTGTTTCATCAAAAAAATTATGAAATAATGAGTTCCTAGCGTGGATAACTATTATATATGTCTATGGTTCATAGCGTAGGAATCGTTTGCGATGCTTCCCTAATGTGTGCAAGCCTTCATTTTAATGTCAGTGAAAAATTTGAGTGACCTACCCCCTAAGTTGGTTGTATAAAATGAAGGATATACGACATGAGACTTTATGATCTGATCACTCAGTCTAGTAAGCTGATTACTACACTGTGTGATGTCTCAGGATGACGTGCGCAGTGCAGTGTCACGCGAAACTTTATTGTTTTAAAGTTCCGCGTAACACTGCAACTGTTATGGGCGGCCGTGTTGCTTAGCATCAGGTGAACGACTAGCTCGTCACGTCATTCAATCGCATAAAAAAAATGAGATCACTTGTCACTGTGGCTTAAGAAAAGCATGTCCCGGCTTTGGCGATCCGATGGATGGATGCCAGTTCAACTCCCGGTACGTGAAGCCTAATATAAATCGCTTCGAATGGAACCGTTAATTAAATTTTGATCGAACTTCACCTGGTAATCTTCTTTTTTTTATGTAATCGTTTGATCATCAAACGTTTTCCTTTGCATTAAAATTAATCAGTTGTTTATATAAATCAAATCAAGTGAAATATTTAATCGCTAGAACACAATTTACAGAGATCTTAAAATAACATAATTAGACATTTCGTGTTCAACTTGCATGGAAGCGTGCAAATATTAAAAAGTATTTTTGTTATAGTATATTTGATATACATTTATGCAGTAGGCTTTGATAAATTATAGGTAAGTATGTTTATCAGTTACTCTAGAATTAAATACTTATTTACATAGACATTGTATAATAAAATCTACATCTATGACGAGATGGAAGCAGTTACAATAATCGAATCCACTCGACTGGAGGCAATTAGCATTAATTCACGGTATATTCTTGCAAAGCATTGTTTTGGAGATTTCACAAGCTATTTGAAGATAGAACAAATAGTGACGCCTGTTCATGAATTATTCAGTTTTCAAAATGTGAACGAATCAGTTGTTACGCCGCGTTAAGTACGCGCGTATTTTGTTTTGCCCAGAAATATTAGTGTAAATATACTCAATGGAACAATAACATAATGAGCGAATGTTAATATTTTAGACATGTAAATATTATGCTCATGATAATTAAGACTTGAGAATTTCTTCGATTCACTCATTTCATTTTGGTGGACAGAATAACAATTGGAGGCATTGGTGTTAGCTTCGGCCCCACCAATGTCTCCAAAATGTCCGGGCTAGACCTGAGAGTCAAAAATAATAATAATAATATCGCCCAACGATCACATACATAGACCCTGGAGCCTAACTAGGATTCTCTGTATCTAGATACCCAGGAACTACGAGGACCATGGCCCCACAATACCCAGACACAGAACAAGTATTTGCGCTTTTTTCTGTGCACAAATATTTATCCTGTCGCGGGAATCGAAGCTGCCGCCTCCGGGTTATGAGCCGACCTGCTGCACGAAGGCTGTCAAATGAGTAGTAAATGATATGATATGAGCAGTATAATCAGAGAATTTATTACAACTTTTATGCATACAAAATACGAAAAGACCAAGTTTTATCTTACGTTTTTGTATCCCTGGCATATAGCTCTCAAATGAATGAACCGATATCGATATTTTTGTTTTAAAGGTGCCAAATGCCCATTGACATATATATACTTCTTCGCAAATGTCTTATTTTTAATAGAAGTAAATATACAACAACAAGTCAATTAAAGTGCTCGAGTCCATGAGCCGCAAGCGTTCCTGGCATCGCCATAAGATTTGCATACACATCATATCAGCGGAATGTCTCTTATCTGAATATCTTGCGATTCTGTGCTCCCGCCGAGATGTTGCTCAGATAATAATAATGCTTTCTCTAAACGTATTTCATCTTTAGATAAATAAGGTTATGTTTTATTATGTTTGTGGTGTTAATATAGGTATTAATACAATTTCGGGAGAGGCTTGACCAGAATAATTAATTGGTATGAGCATTATGCGAAAAAGGACCTAACTACTTACCACCTATTTAAAACAGTATCTAGTAGTCAAGATTTCAGAAACCTTAATGTAAAGAAACAATTTTAATCACGAACTCGACTTGAATGCGAATCTATTCATCCCTGAAAAATCTAATTCAAAAGACTCCTCCTACTATTCACCTGCATTGCTTCCAATACTGCTATTTTATTCAATAAATCATATAGTGCCAGAAACCATGTCCCTAAAATGTACCGTTTAAGATTAACAAGATCCAAAGACCCAGTATACCTACCCAATGTACCTATACCTTCTATTCAGTCCTATTTGTCCGACAAATAAATCAGCCCAATACAAAAAAACCAAAAACAACAGACATTAGTGACGTTGCAGCAAGGAATGATTAATACCTATTTGTTTATTATAACATGTATAGATTGGTTGTATATAACTTGTACCTAAGACTGATACGTAGTACTAGGATTTATTCTGTGGTACTAACGAAGTACTCATAGGTACCTAGGTATACCGTACTTATATTATAATAGTTTGCGCGAACGCGTTCCTTCGAGCGTGAACTGTCCATCGTTATTATGTTTGTATCCACACCTGCCCTTTTTGTGTGCCACCGGCCCCGGTGAGTTTGAAGCTACTGGTACTATTATTCCCAAACTGCCAAGTTATCAAGTCCCATTTCATTGTTTTTTATCATCTATAATGTAATAGCATCGGATGACGTCACATCACCGTGATAAAAAATTTCAAATAATTTGCTAAGTTTTTGGATGGGATACCTGACGGCTAAATATAAAAAAAATATTGTGCATTATCTCCAAAAAAATGTACAAACGCCTTTATAAAATTCCTACATAGGGCCCAGCTACGTAGAAAATTAACGTAAAATTAAAAATTATTCCTCCATCGAATATATATTCGTAGACGGTCAAAGCTTTATTAAGGTAGCCGTATCGTTTTTACTACGTTATGTTACATTTTTTAGCCTACCTATAAAGGGACCTAGGCGCTCACGTCACAACCTCGTCATTTATTAATTTGTGTAAGTTCAAACATTTATGGTTTTTGGAATGAAGTGTTTAAATCTTCGATCGAAGGTTTAAATAATAAAATAATCACAATGTTTTACTTGGAGGATATTTATTTAATTGAAAATGCCGTATACGTTTATCAGTCAATAGTATGTGGTGTATCTATTCAATTGCCTACTTACATTTATCTAAACCATCTACAATTACACACCGGTCGATCTCCAAGGCACGCGACTGTCTCGGCGCTATATACGCGTACCATACTACTATTGTTTGTATTTTGTTTGTTTATTTATTTTTGAAGCCAATAATTTTAAAGTGACAACCTTACTTTATGTTGGTGTTATTTGTTGATGTTAAAGTTAAAGGATGATGCTGATTTATCAAAAAAATTATCCAAATTTTAATTTCAGTAACAGCATAATTTATTATTATACATTCGCTCAATTAACTTTATTTTTCATCTCATCGACCGACGTCACGTTGCTGTAGAGATATTGGGGAAGCCATAAAACTAATAAAGTGACGTTTAGCATGTGCCTTTTCCTTCTTGCAAGTCTACTTATTGTCAACTGCGACCGCGCAACTAAGTTTACTGTTGGCGAGACGAACTTTAACCAAAGTATGACTTATGTAAACAAAGTATATAGATATGTAGTACCTTTGTTTTTTTTTGGTAGTACCTTTTAAGTACTCTGAAGAAGATACCAAACCGAAACATGAAAATGTGCTACGACGACAAAGGTTTAGCAAAACAAAGCCGCTTTCCAAAAAACAAAAGCACTTGTACCGTATAAGTAGTAAACGATAAGTAAACAATTACCCGAGCAAATTAAACTTTAACAAAATTCATACAAAACTCATAAACGTGACCCCAAAATGTGAGACACGATTTATTCAATTTGCTGATTGGACTTTTGTAATATTTATTTGATTAAGTACAGCTATGAAATGGTACGAATTCCCACAGTTTCAGAGTCCTTTTCCACCCCTGCTAGTGAGCGGTAGAGCGAGCAACCCTATCTATACTTGTTTATGTATATTCCCGGAGGGTGACGGGGTGATGGGACGCGCGGGGGAGTGCGTTTGATAAAACTATATGTGCTCCCTCCGCCGACGCCATTCCCTCTGTATAGCCCGAGGAGTGCACACGTTTGTGAAACAACACAAGTTCAGTTTCGTGAAAATGGTTCTCTCAGACTTCTTGACTGAAACTAGAAGGCGATGGCTGAAGGTAAGCGAGTACTGATTTACTATTTTTACAGATGCTTATTATGTTGTTTTCAGTTATTGTTTACTGTTATTTGCATACATTTCGATATGCAAAGTTGTAATGATTGTAATTTAAAGTTATGCTTAACTTGATATCTATTGTAAAATGTTTGGGCATATAATTATTAAAGTTAAATGATACAATGCAAACTTGTGATATAGAGTGTAGTGTTTACATGATTTGCGATAAGCTAAATGAAGAGTATGTGCATAGTACAGTCAGCTGCATGAATATCTCTGCCTCATTATCTGACATGCTAATGTCACCCAAATATTTACCAAATTAGGTGTACATAATTTTGGAACTGTAAAGTACTCAAAGCACTTCATTTAGCTTTTTTATAGATATGTTTTATTGTTTTTGGTGTCTACACTTATGCCTACTGCTACTGTAACGCATTCGGGTGCCTAGAGAGATAAGTGTGAGCTTAAGAGCTGTCAAACTTTAGTGCTGACGGATCGAGTCCTTCGATCAAATATGATCGTAGATAGTCACACGTATATCATACACAAACCAACCATTTATCCTTTTGACAATCATATAGTCATGTTATCATTCGATTAGATACATACCAGTTTTAGTACATGCAGGTTCTTTTAGTTTGCGCACATGTGCATAATTCTTCATTAAACCCTAGCTAATTAATATGGGTTAACGACTGAAACAATTTTCAGTTGTAAAAGAATGTCCGTGCTTACCTAGTTGGGATAGTAATATGTGTTTAAAACAGTTTTACGTATTGGGGTTTTCATTTATGGAGGAATCACGTTCTACACACGCTGTGGCTTGTGGTTGTTTTCATTAGAATTAGAGCTTTTTCCTTGATTACTTTTATAACAGTAACTATTATTTTTTCTTCAAATTTGAATTATGTAAATAAATCGTATCTGATAACAGCCGACACGTCACTCATCTTTAGTTTATCTGGCGATAGCATGTAATGATATTTGTTAAGTACATACTACAACTCTCCTGCCTGCCAGATGTTTGTTTATTCTGATAAACTGACATCAATATCTGTCGGATAGTTTAGTTAGATTTTGATTACGCGGAAACTTCATTCTAATATTTGAGATAATATCATACTGGGTACAGCAATTATTGAAATAATTTTTTCAATAGAGCTGCTACTTTTGAGTATACCTGTGTAATATATAGTCCCACTGCGTATCTTAATTTGGTATATTTATAATTTTATTCATTTATTAACATAGATAACCATCGTAGGTTTAATAACAATATTTTTTTCTTATGTTTGGCTCCACACATAGTGTATTTAGCCAGTGTCAAGTATTGTAATTTTTCATCGTGTTATAGAGTATTTCACGTAAAGTCAAGTCTTAGTCAGTTTGGTCTAAGTCAGGTAGTCATAGTCCAGTCTAAGTCATGCCCTAGTAAATTGTTTACATTAGGTATAGATACCATCATTGGATTGGCCTTTAATTTATATTCTGGGAAATGAACAGTTCCCACGGAGAAACTGCAACATTCAGATGAAACGGGACACTGTTTCATCCGAATGTTGCAGTTTAACACAACACGATACCACAACAAACACACAACACACCATGACGTGCCTTATGGCTTTAATGAATAAAATTAGTCATTCATGAAAGGTATGCTGACGTAGTTATAGATTTCCATCATCTATAAAGGAAAACTAGGTATTTCATAATAATAAAAGTGGTCGTTGTACAATACCACGACAATCACATATAACTGGCGATGGGTAAAAACGCTTAGTTATATGTAAAAACGCGACACATATTATTTATAAACAATGATACTGAAATATTTTTATTCACAAACCTTTTAAGATGAACAACTTTTCTAAGTTTTTTTTCTAAACTTTACATTTTCGGGTTAATTTTTGACAGTCGTATAATAGAAATTATAAATTGGTGACACAGAGCACAAAATAAATGACGCTTCGCCCCCAGATAGAGGAATTTCGTGCCGGCAATAAGCAACCCAATATCATCTGCCATAGTCGATTGATTGTGTAATTTAGGCAGGCTAATGTCAACAGGGCGTCTTATGAGATATGACATAAAACGTTCTAGGTGAGTATTATTACCCTGCACATTACTGCATGTGAACGTGTCGTGGCGCACACAATGGTATAGGATCGATCTAATGTCAGTAAACAAATTAGACCGATAGTGGAGATGACATACAATTAGTTCTAATTAGCTATTGTAACTTCCTGGATATCGACACTTTGTTTTCGTTGCTCTATTTGTTACTATTTTTACAATAAAAAAAATCCTGTTACAATTTGAAACCATAAAAGAATTTCGCATTTTTATATGACTACAATAGCAAGGACTTTGTTAATTTTGGTGAAAAAGAACCAGGAAACGTAGTCACCAAGAAAAAAGATATCTCAGTTTTACGTAAATGGGCCTATTGTTTGTGAAATACAAATCAATTATTCATTACATTTACACAACAAACTTTACCGTACAAAGTCTAAATGTACGTACCTCTTGACCTAAATAAATTACTTATTTATGAAACTAACAATGATTTTAATCAGCATTACAATGTGACTTATTGAATGCGTTTACTCAGAGGCGAGGCCACTGAAATATAACGTCAGGGACGTCATTTTCTTGAAAGGTAGACAACTATTTTACAAGTAATATTTCAAACTATATGACGTCTGACGATTTTCGCCAACCTTCAAAGATATGATTAATTAAATTTCAAGATAAATAAATCTTCAAATCCTTTGAAAATGTTATTAGATTTTACAGTACAGCACAGACTTGAACAAAAGGCATCAAATTATTAACTACGCCCACTCAAAATTGTTTATCCAAAATATTTGATGCTCACATCAAATAAAAACAATATTTAGATCACGAATCGTTATTAACTCTTATTTTATAAACAGCGCATTCTTAATGTAGATTTGTTTGTGTTGTCGGAGGTCGTTTGCATTCATCATATCTAGGCATCCAAGATACACACACTAGCATCGATATTAAAGTACACCAGATGGAGTGTTCTTCTAGGTAGATACCTATTATTTGATAGTACAATAAGTTCACAGAGAATACTTTGCGCCTGCCTCTATTCTCTCTCCCGAAATGCGCTTCTTCTTTTGCAGTTCAACTACCACATTTCAGATACAATTGCTCAAAATAATTATTATTTTAATTGTAACTCTCTAGCTAGATACAAAGTATACTAAATACGAATACGCCAAGCTACATACCTTTCAAATGCATATGTATAAAAACTCTTTAAATTTGACTATTAAAAAATCGGGCCTAAGTGTTCAGTTTGGAACGCGTTCACTACTTCTGTTCGCAACTCTATGGATATGAGTTGTTAGGAGATAGAGTTGTATAACTTTTGCATAAACAGTCATTATTATAAGTTCTAAGTAATTAATAGCGAGCGGTAATCGGGTTGCCTACTTAACTCTGAACTGTCTTGATTTATGATTCACGGCCTGCTATCTGAGGGGAATGCTCCCAGCTGTCTGCAAGTGCTGTTGTTATTCAATCTATATCTATATAATCTGTTGTTATGCTTAGACCGTACTCTTGCTTATATTATTGTATGTTTAATGTTCCCTTAAATCGCTAAGTTTTGAATAAGATATTTACATACTGTTGGCATTAAAAGCGCCCTTTGCAATAATTGCAAAATTTACGTATTCGTAAGCTTATTGTTTTTGCTCAACATAAATATTTTGCACTTCATTTTTATTTAGTAGGTACTTATAATAAATGAGTTTTCACTTCGCCCCAATACCTTTATTTAGGTTCACGTCAGATTAGAACACCTATTAGGATAACCGTACAAATTTTTATTCACTTGACATTGGCAGAATTATTGCTAAAAAGCGATAGAAAGCCATAAACGAAGAAGATGAAGAGCACCTATTAGGTATTGTTGTAGGGTATGTAGGTACCTATATGATTTAAAATAGTAGGTATAGGTGTTATTATTATCAGAAACACTGGAAAACGTGCTATTACATTTTAAATCAGTTTAATTTCTGCCAAAATCACGGTTACAGAAAAATATTGTTCTATTTTTACTCGGCTGCGGCATCTTTAAGAGTCCTCAACTTACCAAGCACTTCTCTGCGAGGGGCTTTCAAGCTATCAGCCGAAATTCTACCTCATCAAGAAAACCAGTATTATAATGCCAAAAGGTTACTGTACTATAGGTAAATTAATGTAAATCGAGCTCCAATATAAATGTTATTCCAAAATTCTCGCAGGGCTGGTTTCTCGAAGTTTCTGAAGTAAACTGTCCTATATCTCGTCTCAATAAATATTGACTACGAGTAATGGTTGTAAAAACAAGACTGAAGTAATAATACCTACTTCAAAAGGTAGGATGGTGCTTTTATTTTTGCAGGTTTCCCCCACGCAAACATTTTCCGGGTTAAATTGGATTTGTTTTAGGTATTTGTTTACAGACTTCTCACGCCATTTAATCTTTTCCAAAATTCGTAACAAGTTACAATATTTATACAGTATCACATTTCGAGATGAACAGAGCGATATAGTTCCGATTGGAGAGTCCTTTGATATGAATACAATACGTGCGACCTTTTGTTTTGATTGGACTCGGGTTTTATTCAATATCTTTAAAAAATGAAATCGAATACCTATCTCTAAATATTGATGCAACAAATTCGAAATTAATTTCTTTTAAGTTTTGAAGGCTTTATTTAGTTTTATAGAAGTTGAAATAGAAATACTATAATTTATTCAAACTGGCATAAAGACAATATTATTTCTGTACCATCGTTCTTTGTTTTTTTTAATTGCTATTTGCAACGATTATTAAAGGTTAGGTAGGTATTTTTTTTACTTATTTTATGGTTGCAATAAAAAACTATACTTATGTCAGTAATAAGTACGTACCATCACACTCTAGATTATAAGCTTTTTATCGAAGGTTTTTATTGTTTGACTTGGAATGATAACGGTTACAACGTGTTTAGCGTCAATGAACTAAGCGTTTTCCAGGGTCTACACTAATGCAGGACTGCCACGTTTTTCTCTGGATATATTTTAAATATAAAATCAATAAAAAGCAAACTCTCGTTCCTCCCGCCGGTCAAAAAGGGTTTTATTTAGTAACATGGCGCAACTCGGTTTCACTCACCGACTGCAGTCACGCAGTCACGGACCACTTCCGTTCGAACCTTACAGCTACTACTGACTACTGTTATTTGCATTAGCTAGGGGAGACTGCAGTAGGTACAGCATTTTTAAGTAATCACCAGTCTTTCTCCAGCAGGCAATCGCGTGCAAAATTTTTGCTTGTCATCATAAAAGCTAAATGCCTTGACTTTAAACAATAAATATTAGATTCAACTTTCGTTGGTTTATTTTGAGTCAACGTTCATTGAATTATTCTTATTTAGCACACCTAATTGCGAATGTGCTATAAAAATTTGCACTGGGGTGGATTGATAGTGTTTAGCTGCTTTGAATACCTATGGGGCTGAGGCCTGATTCTTATTCGACTTAGGTATCCTCCGTGCTTTACGTTCAGTCAAAAATCGATTTAAACTATATATTATTACGGACATTATGGATGAGTAAGCTGGCGTTATAGTAAGTATATCTAACTTTTGTATTTAGACACCTTAACGTAGAGGCCCTAAAAGGATCTCCAAACTTAATAGTCAGAATTGTGTGTTTTCTAGTTAATATTTAGACAATAGCTTCCCTAAACACGTTTTCAAAAGTTTCGCGAATGCTTCCTCAATGAGTGAAAGACTTGTGCACAAGTTTAATACAATGGAGCTGAGTTGGTCAAGAGTCAAGAACCGCTACTAGGCATTTGAAAAGGAGTCTACGGTCAGTGGCATAAAGTTTATTAGGTACTTTGTTGGTGTATCCTCTCTTGTTAATAGAATTGCTGAGGAGATGAACCGTGAGCGTTTGTGGTGACCTTTACAAATAAGTCACAATGAGCTGGAGAATCCAAAAAGAAATAAAAAGCTGTATTATAGTCCTCCGGGGATATGGGCTGCGGGATATTAGTGGAAGCAGCGTCTTTGAGTGTTAGTAGGTAAATCTGATTACACAAAGTACACGCCTTCTATAGGCATTTAGGTGTCCTTTGATGCCTAAATATGGTGTCAGCGATAAATTCCATATTCGGGATTTTTCACATTCTATATTTTCCGATTTCTTAAAAATACGCAATCTTATTAGTCCAAATTCTTAAATTTACAAATTCTTAATTTTCCTAACAAGTACAGTTTGATACACAAAGCAAAATTAATGGAACATAAACATATATTCCTGTAATAATCTATTATAGGCACAGAATTCGCCCTATTTGCACAGGAAGTCTATGATTATAGTTACCTAACCTACCTATTACCTATTTTCACCTACTATGTACATAATTATAATAAACCTGTAGTCCATAGGTCAACATGCAGAAAAGGTATGTATATCTACAGGAGGATGGAAACCCTCTTTCGTAAAATATAATGCCCCAGTATGAGCACGAGGACATGTATAATTGTATATTACACCTACAGTAGGCATACCTAGCTACTATGAGCATTGCCCGTGGTCCAGCTGCTCAGTTCACCTGGTTAAACCACGGGTACTTTTGAGTTTGCCTATACCAGCCGCAGTTAATAGTACATTACTGCAGCGCCTGGCAACAGGGCATTAATGGACGAACGTCTAAATGTGGGCACACACATACGTAAGTCCATCAATGGCTAGTTGTGGCCATGGCTTGTATAGTACTTTTCTCAAATAATGCGCGGAAATGAAAACTATCATCTATTCTCATCTATTTCCATCTATTCTCAACTATTATCATCAATTCTCACCAATTCTCATCTATTCTCATCAGTTCTCATCTATTCTCATCAATTTTCATAATCCTCATCTATTATCCTCAATTCTCATCTATTCTATTTGCAAGGAACCTTGAAAGACTTTTTATCAATTTTAAATTACATGACAGATATGAGTTTTGTATGAAATTTATTTGGACGCTAAACCACGACAGATATGGATTTTCATACAACTTTTGCCGGCCGCTGCTCGCCAGTACAGCAATTTCGATTTATCTCGAAGAGGGTTGTCAAAATGACATTTCCAAGCACGTTTGAGAAAAAAAATATTGATAACATTTTTATCACGATTGTACTTCCATATGGAAAATTCAGAATGTGGAATTTTACTAATTTGTAAAATTAAGAATGTGTAAATTTAGTAATGTGGAAAATTCCGAATATGAAAAAAGCAGATTTTGGAAAAATAATAATGTGGATAATACTAGAATATGGAAAATTAATAATTCGGAAAGATACGCTGACATCCTAAATATTGATAGAGTTGCCGAAGTCCCGCCGATCCGAGTCAGTGACATCGCGGTCACGGCCCTTTCCCCGCGCCTCCGCGCACATAGTTTAACCTTGATTTTGACAAACACCATGATCTACGTATATGGATACTAATCCATATACGTAGATCATGGTACCTATTATATTGATAGCTGAGTAGATGTTATAGGCAAAACGTAGCGGTGTCATGTGTAACGATATGGCGATGCTCTCTTACAAAACTTTTGGCACATAGTGAGCTAGCGTGCAGACAGGTGGCATGTCTGCCCACCTCGTTCCCACGGGGTGATGACCACAGATGGGATGACAGTTACTACAGGGTCAGCGGGCGAGAGGGAGGGTATTGCGGCACCCCGGCCACAGAACTATCAACAGTTTACATTGTCGCTAGAGAGGGGGTAGCTAACGTGACGCAGCGCAGTGGGTTAGCGGCTATGCTATGACACAGAACTATGATAGCGTGGAAATTAAGTTTGTTCTGTAGCGAAGATACAAAAATAGATAGCTCGACACGCACAAAAAACATGCAACTATTTTCATTAATATTCTAACTTTTTTACGTTATCAAACGTGAAAGTTCACGGAGTTGTATCAATTTATTACAACTGCTCTACTGTGACTTTTTTACTTCGTGTTTTATTTAAATTGAGGTGTAGCAGTGTTTGCTCTGTGATATTAATGTATATGAATTAAGCTTTGCAAATACTTACTCTATATTATCAAACAAAAAGGCCGTAACTAAAATATTTTTTGAGGGAATTTTTACCTCTAAGTTTTCTATCAATAACTTTACTAAAGATAAACGTTGCATAACCTAGATTAATAAACTTGCCTTTGCAGTGACAACTAAATTATAGTAATAAATAACTTGAACTGTTGCACTCAAAATAATTCAGCAATTAATTTGGATGCCCCAGTTAGATATAATTTTAATTATGCAGTATATAATGAGTGGGAATGTTTATCTATAAGCTGATATAATATAGAATAGGTCAAATAATATTAAGTGTCAACTTCGTATCTAATGAGGCTAAGTAGTACCTAAACAAACACCAGAAAAAATGCCTCACCACAACTTTGTAAATAAAAAACTAGTCTTAAGTACCTTTACTTTTCGCTAGCCCCATTCCGTTCGCCTGTTATCCCTGACTCAGCAGTCCTTGACGACCTATCTACCCTCTTTTTGTAACAATAGATGCATTAGCAGCGAATTAATTATATTTTACTCGTATTGGTTGTCGATAAAGGATGTATCAAATAATAGAGCCCTGGAGTATCGACGGTTACCCACTTTAGAGCCGAAGAAACTCATACATCAATCTTAAAATGTCAAGAGTTCAATTAATTACCTATCCAATGAGATTATTATTAATTCTATTTAATGTTGCTAAGTACAGTCGAGTGCAATTTTGAGTTTAAAAACAAAATTTTATAGAATTACCCAACTATACCTAAGCTACTTAGGTGATGATGATGATGATATACATTTTCTTAACTATACTAACATTGAGTTTGTTTGTTCACAGGCCTTCAAACTGTTCAAAAAGAACAAGAGCCGCAAGCCCCCACGCAACCGCGTGTCTCCAGCTCTCGTGCGCTCACCATCCTACAGCGGGACTGTAGACGCACGCGCAGAAATCGACCTGTCGCAGTTCTGCGCCTGCCGCACTTCCATGCCCCCATTAAACATCAACGAGTCATACGAAAACGGCTCTTATTACAGCAGCTACAACAGCTATAACAGCTCGCGGGTCGACAGCTTGGAAAGCTACGGCACCAACGACTCCAACCGGTCGGACTCCGCGTACGATTCAGCTCGAAGCAGCCCCGCCCAAGCCAGGGTCTGCTACGCTACAGTCACTTACTTCAATGTGAACGATAGCGAAGACTCCAGCAGCATCCTCACCGAGTACACTCTTCTGGACGATAACGAAGTCGACAGAGACATGGAGATGGATGAAGATGAGAGGACCCAGAACATGATCAATGAGAGCTTGGAGTTGGTGAGCACGTTATGAGCTCGGTGGGTGCTGCTCGTAGGTTGTAAGCGTGTGTTTTATTCTCGTGCGGCGCGCGTGGTGATTGGTCTGTGATGGCTGACCTTTGAACTGTGATGTTTCCGTGCTAAATTCTGTGAATTTCTTGAGCATTGTTTTTTTTTTCGTCTATTCATCATAATTTTAATTAGTTTTCCATGAAACCGTTTTGTTCACCGTGTTGTTCTGTTGAGCCTTGAATTTCAATGGCTTCACAAATTTATTTGATTGTGAATTTATTTTGCGTTTGTAGCAACGGATAAAATTGTGACTGATAAATTATCTTCGCTCTACAGATGCAAAATGCGCGTATACCAAAGTATAATTGTGTATGTGATATAATGATAACACTAACTCATTATGTATAACGAATATAATTAAGTGTAAGGACAAATTAGATAGATAAGTAATAGGTATGTTGATCTCAAATATTATTAATGTAATTGAAATAAATTTTGTTTCATCATTCACTTCTCACACTGCATGTGTAAATAACTATGATTTTATGAGAGGCATAAATACGTTCTCATAAATATTTAGCATAAACCAAAATCTTATTCATATATAAAATTTAGAGGTAAGTAATAAAAACATTCAACTAATATTTAAATCTATTTCGTTTTATTAACTAACTGGTACCTAATCATACAGCAGAAAAACAAAAAGAAGCATAATTATCTCTGGAACCTTTGCAGTCACCTATTAAAAGTATAACTATGACTTATGGAACTGAGACATGGTCTCTTACTGTGGGCCTCATTAGTAGGTATGCACAAAATCGCCCAGCGAGCTATGGAGAGAGCTATGCTCGGTGTCAGGAGAACTAAAGTGACCAATATAGCTCTTAGAATTAGCAAGTTGAAATGGCAAAGGGCTCGCCGCATCGCTCGTAGAACTAACAACCGATGGAGAAGAAAGATTCTCGAGTGGCGACCACGAACCGGAAGATGCAGCGTAGGCCGGCCCCCCAATCGTTGGACCGACGATCTGGTGAAAGCCGCGGGGAGCCGATGGATGCATGAGGCGAGCAGCCGCTCAAAGTGGCGCTCTCTGGGGGAGGCCTATTTTCACCAGTAGACATCTTCAGGCTATTGATGATGATGATGAAAAAAAAACAGGCTAAGTAATTACTGTAATTTTATTTGAACACAATGAAAAGGAAATAGCTTTTGTACAGCAGGAAATGTTAACATACTCGTAGCCCTCTTCATCACAAAGACATCAGGTTTGACCGGTCGGTGCCAAAAATAGCAATTATGAACGAGTATTAGTACCGATATAAAGGAGTTGTTGCTGTTGACAAAAGCTCCTGTTTCATTCCAACATGTAGGTACTATTTATGTTTTAATATTAGCAGCTAGCACATAATGGACAATAAACATTGAACACGTTTATTTTCACAAGGAGTTTTTGGATTCAAAACTTTGAAAAGATACAGAGACATGGTATGAAGTAGGTAGACAAATAAGTACCTCTACTTACTTATCTAGAGTAAACTAACCGACAGACGATGTACAGTCCAAACCAAATGGACGTAGAGACTGATATTAGGACTTCCTTATGACTTCCTTGTAGAAGTGTACCGAAATATTATTTGAAAATGCAACCCCTTAATGGTTCGCTCGTAGAACTGACAACCGACGGGGAAGAAAGGTTCTCATGTGACGATCACGAACCGGAAGACGCAGCGTAGGCCAGCCCCCAACTAGGTGGACCGACGATCTGGTGAAAACCGCGGGAAGCCGATGGATGCAGGAGGCGAGCTACCGCTCAAAGCGGCGCTCTGTGGGGGAGGCCTATGTTCAGCAGTGGACGTCTTCAGGTAGTTGATAATGAATGGTTTGATTGAGGTGTTAAAGAGTGTATAAAAAAAGGCTGGTAAAACCACGGCCTGCGTCTACCTACATCAGTATATAGTTTAAGGCCGAAGACGGCGGGCGCCGGCGCAGCTGGAGTGCTACTGCATGCTGCGCTGCCATGGCTGGCGGCGATCACTAGGAAAATGATTACCATACTCAGTGCCATAGTATCTTCGCAACATATTTTTCATCAATGGATTGCATTGATTTCAGACCCCGGATCGCAAGTTTTTATTCCTACTTCTTTTATGACTTCTTTTACTAAATGTAAGTGGACTATTATCATCATTATCATCATCATCAACAGCCTGAAGACGTCCACTGCTGAACATAAGCCTCCCTTATAGAGAGCGCCACTTTGAGCGGCTGCTCGGCTCCTGACTATTATAATTACTTTTAATTAGGCTGGGTTTTTTAATCCGTAGTTAAGGTAACCAATGGTTAAAAACTCTAACAAATGATGGCTATTGGTTATATAGAATTTGATAGAATTTTTGACGATTGGTAACCGTGACTATCAAAAACCCACTGCATGTCTGTACCTACTTCCTGCGCAACATGGGTAATATTAGCGAACAAAATATGGAACAACAATGAAAATATCCTGTTTTCAATAAGCTCTCGATATTTCACAACAAGTTTTCAATAACTTTTAACATTTTTTAAGCTCTGCACCCTTTGAGAGGAATCCCTAAACAGGTATTTCTGGTTATTTTAACGAGAGTAACTAAATATTTTGTGTGCGGATTTGTACAGGGATGACGAAAAAAAAAACTTAGATTTTCAATAAAAAGCGCACATTTACCTATAATATGTTTGCAATCTACACTTTTAAAGGTTAATTAATTTTTTTGAAAATCTCCGCATTTTAAAAACAATTCTAGATGAGCAAGTCATAGCAAAGCAACAGAGGCAAATCAAGCATCCGCAGAAAGAGCTTTGCTTGGTTTGATGGGGATACGAATCCACCGTACAATGTATTTCAGCGAATTAGCAATAAGTATTAGCTTTAGTGGATTTTTTTTGATTATATCCTATGATAATCGTTGAGGTAGCTATATGAAGTGGATACCGCTAATTGGCAGACGTATAATGTCTCCAACTTAAACGCTCTGCAGCGAGATGGAGCGATGACAATACGTAAGGTAGCTGCTAGAAACTGGAAGTGATGAGTTGATGAACGAGCTCACAGCAGCGTGTCTTGGCAGAGGCTTATGTCAAACTGTAGACAAGTTTAGGAGTTGATAACAAAAAATTACTAAAATGGTCCATTCCACATGATTACCTGGGCAATCCACTAGGTAATCATAGACGACTCTATTATACTTGTGTCCTTTGATCACCTGTGAATGTGATTATTACATAACACCTAGAATACGCTGCAAATAAGATGATAATTTAGTCATCAGGTAGGTAGGTACTTAAGGGGGCTTTTACATTTTGGCGAGCTCAGTACCGCACGCGCAGTATCGAGCTCCCAGCGTCCGTCGGTTTGACCAAATATATCTAGTTTCATTTATTGATATATAAATAAGAGCATTAATTTAAAATTATGAAATGGTTTGTAGTAGTTTAGAAAAATGATGAACTTTATTTGGGTAACAATATTTTGATAATATAAAACTCCGGAGATATTAGAACTTTTGTTGAAGCCTTTTTCATTAAAAATCAAATTTAATTTAATATTTTTAATTGCTTGAAAGGTAAAAATCATTATGGAAGTACGGGATGTATTTAGTAGAGCAGTTTGGAGACTTCGTTACACAGCATTTGCAAATTAGATCTCTCAAATCGGGTTTCTGTGTGTTTTTGCCAAAACGAACACCAGGAGAATGATGATTACTAAATAAATAGGTAAATTACCTAAAATTCGCTCTGTCATTATCGAAGAAGATGAAAAAATATCAAATATTGACGACGAAAACCTTGCAACTTTTGTAAAAACACCCTTAAAAGCTTTTATAAATATGTATTATGTGCTATCACCGTCTCATGGAAAAATTACGCTAGCGCTATGGCCCGATGTTGGACGAATCAGCGATTCGTCAGTTAATTGAAGTTAATTCATTCGCTTTGATGTTTACTCTGGCTGCGTAATTAACAAACATACCTGAGAAGTGGATTTATTACGTAACAGCTGTGCGGACGGACCACTAGACGGACGCTAAGCACAAAAAGAATAAATATTTTTTCAACACATTTGCTCAAAAAATGCATTTACAAAGCCTGTATACATTGTTCGAAAGTTAAACATTACGCACCATACAACGAAGCGTGCGGTAAAATAGGCACTCTCATCTAAGTACCTATTTTATCGCACCATTTCTTGTATAGCGCCGTGCGTAACCTTTACGGTTTTTTTTAATTTCAATAAAACATATTTAAGGATTTCACCAAGGAGTTTCACAGTCCGAGAATAAATAAGCTAAATGATCGAAACTCCTTGGAAGCGATTTTGCTCAATACGTTTGTCTCACTTTAATACTAAAGAGAAAATGAAACTAAAGATGTAGTTCTAATTTTCACCACACGCACGTGGCGCCATTTGCATTGTAAATGCGCGCCATTTTAGGCCATTTTCATATTAGTTAGATAAGGAACGTCAAAGGTTGTTTGTTGCGACTTTCCCACTAATAAACGAAAGTTTGTTTCTTTACCTATTGTACTGTTTTCTCGCGAATGTGTTGAAAAACGTTGTATGATACACGTGCGGAAATTGGTTTCTACAAACTCGTGACTATGGTAATATGTATAGTTACATTAGTCTACTCGTTTGTAAAAACCAACTTACCGCCTTTATATCATAAATAACTATTACATCTCTCATATTCGGTAAGTAGGTCCTTATTACCCCCAAATGGGGCTTGTAGATAACCAGTTAGTAGCTAGAAAAGCCCTAGGGCGGTAAGTAATTTAAAAAAAACCCTTCACTCTTTCAAAAAGTTCGCGTACATCTAACCATCATACTGGCAATAGACATCATACATTCAGCCCAATGACAAAAGAGGTCGCTTCGCTATTCAGCCTTGTCTTCGTATGAGTATAATAGTCATCAATTTTAAATATCGAACGGCGCAGCTCAATTTCGTTCTTGAAAAAAAAAATTAAAAAAAAGTTGAAAAAAGGCGGGAATAGAAAAATTTATTAATAGAAAAAAAAGATTTAAACATTGTTTGTTTTTGGGATTTTTTTATAATTACGTGCTAATTAGGAGAAAAACATGAGTTCTGCAAGTGATGAAGATATAAGCTGCACTCCCGATTCAATGTAAATGGAAGCTGAAGCAGGGATTAACAATATTGTGTCTGAAAGTTCTAAAATGTTTTATTCTTGTAATGCCGGTTTTTTTCTACTTACCTCACAATCGAGATGTAAAGCAGAGTAGTTAGCTCGGGTGTAAGCATCAATTGCACCCTCGAACTAAATAAATATCTCGGGCTGCAACTAAGTACATACTTATCAAAGATTAAAAACTAACTTTGCAGCCCAACAGGAAATACTGTCAGTAAAATGTGCTCTACAGATTTATTTGAACCTCAGAATTTCGCGTTTTATTATGTTCCAGTACTTCCAGTAGACGTATAGGTATCACACTAATCACACTAATATTATAAAGCTGAAAGTTTGTATGTGTGTATGTGTGTATGTTTGTTACTCCTTCACGCTCAAACCACTGGACGGATTTGATGAAACTTGGAATATAGATAGCTTATGTACTGGATTAACACATAGGCTACTTTTTACCCACGGGTGAAACCGCGGGGCGCAGCTAGTTATAGATAAGTCTTCGTGGTTCCAGGCAGGCTTGAAATCTCAAGGAGGTAAGCTCCCCTTGAGTCCCTCTTACAATTGTGACGTCAATACGATTGAAGCTGCGAGCCCCTTCAAGCTGTCCTGTCTTAATGTGCTCGATTCAACTACTTAGGTTTTATAAATGTTTGTATAAGTTACAAAACTCACTAAGTACATTTTTTAGTTGGAGTGTCTATGATATTGTATCTACACTAACGGTGGGTTTTTTGATCCGAAGTTATGGTAACCATTGGTTAAAAACTCTAACAAATTTTGACCATTGGTCATTAACTACAAATCAAAAAACCTACCCTAAGTATAAAATGTAAGGTGCTAACAAATTGAGCTCTGCCAAAGGCACCACGAGACCTACAGCGCCGTTGCAAAAACGCCATTTTGGTTTGCTTGGATTTTAAAACGTGGATTTTTCAACAGGGATGTTTTCAGTAAAAGAACAGGGAACAGCTTTTATTTAAGTTGCCAAAACATCACAACTAAGTATGTATATTTCAACATCCAACATATTATTTTTAGTTAAAATATATTATAAGTATGTACATACGTCAAACTCTGCTGAAATCAATTTGTTTTCGTGTAAACAGGTTCACAATGATTACCTTATTTCTTTCTATAATATTCAGTACGGTCTTTCAACCTATTTCATTAAATGTTTCAATCTCAGCTAGGTATACATTATATTTATATTTAGCTTATCGTTGTATAAATAATCTACGCCGATCCCCCCGTGGCCATACATGACGCCCGTCACGTCCTAATGCACTTCTTTCCATAGGGTCCACTCTTCCAGTGGACGTAGCCTTCTCGATCCTCTTATCCCGGCAACGGCCCAAGCCGAGGCTCGCACCCCAGGGGTGCCCTTGTGCTAGTTGCCTCCCACTTTTGACGGTTGGGCGCTTTAAGCGCCTGCCCTCCCGCCCGGTGACGCTGTAAAGGTCGGTAGAGACCAACAGCATTAGCCCGTTCAAAAAAAAAAAAAAAAGTCCTAATGCACTTAAGTAGGTAAGTACCTAGATATTATATATTCTGTACTTACGTCTAATTCGTAATAGATAGCTGCCCACAACAAATAATATTGGTATTATCTTTGACGTCAGACGCAAATACTACTCAATCAACTTTCGTAGCTTTCAGAGAGTAGCGAACATTTATTCTAGCTACTTATTTTGGTAGAGATACCCCGCGGTTTCAGCCAGTCTACCAGTTTCGCCACGTGAATTAAAATTTAAAAAGTAGGTACCATAGACTAGTATTGTATGTAGATTGTAGGTACATAACCTAACCGAGGTATACTAATCTTAATCATGACTAGTAGCGAAAGCAATCTGTCCGGAAAATTTAATGCAAATATGTTTATGTGCTTTGATGTAAAAGCTTATCGAAATAGACAACGCCTTACCTACTTTAAATATTTATGAGACAAAAGGCGTAGTCAGCACCTAATACGATTTGGAAAAAAATGTCTCCCTTCTACTAAAGACGTGATCTAGATAATAATTAGGCTTGTCTCTACTTATATTAATTAGAAGATACCTACATAAGGTATGTATAACTATAAATATTATACCTACCCACCGATTTTCTTGGCTATTTAAATAAATCAAAATCGTATAGCCAGCGTAGCATAAGTAGGAGGTACCCTACACACACTACACAGCCTCAGACTCGAATATCTCTCAAGGATTATGCCCTTCTAATTTTAGATGTCGGTAAGTATTTAATGTGATCTGGGATAACCCCGGGCGACCCCAAGCATCCATGGCCGGGGTCGTCCGGTAAACCATTGTGAAATCATTGTAAATTTCAGCGACCCTGTCTTAAAAGTTCATCAACCCATATAAAAAGCTTTTAACTTAATATCTCTAGGTATAAAGGTAATCTTCCATTTTTTGAAAGTCACCTGTATTTATTAATTGAATTTGTGTAGGCAAGTAAGCCTGTATTCCACAATAAGAAATATCAAATACCTATTTCATAAAAGTAAGTCACACTAAAATAATTAGTTTTCTTTGGGCACGACCTAAGTAAATATTATTGCTCAGCTTGGCTGAGCTATACAGTTCCTATACTATATAAAAGCCCATTACTTAGATAAATTATAAACTAGTGACTTTTTGTTCAACCTACTATAAAGGTCAACACACACAGCTCCCCGAGTTGAATGCCGACACTCGGCGCACACGCTTGCACAAAAACCGCTGTTTTTGCACCCTGTCGGTGGCACTGCGCCTCTTCCTACGGAAGTAAAACTAACGACAGAGACAGCCACACCTCGCTATATGGAGTGAGAGAGACGGCAATCGTGGGAAACGCAGGGGTGGCGATATCCCATACGAGCATTCAAGTGGGACGGCCGCGTACTATTGAATTTATTCCATTTGACCCTCGACTAAATTATTACAGTACTTTATTGTGGACATTAGGGTTGCTACTAATTGTGTAATCGACTTTTCGCGACACCTGTGCGATGGTAATCGGTTAATTTATACAGTTTTATATCGAGTAAGCTCGTTAAACAGCGGTCAGTTACACAATTAAGCTAGCACAGGTGGCATAAGGGGTACAATAAAAAAACGTTCATGGTTACTAGAAAAATAATTTATTCTTCTTTACAAACCGTATTTACACGATATGTACACACTATTATATTAAATGTTGACTCAATAAGCCGACTTGAGCCTTTTGCTTTCTTTGTAAAGGCGTCTGAATATGCTTTATGAAAGCTTTTTTTACATATTAAGTTTCACAACCTTGGCGAATACAACCGCTTAGTAAATTCGTACCTTTATCTGATAAGTAGATATAGTATACATAACAGTCTGATGAACTGTTAATACCCTACTGGTATTAAAAGGAACTTAAGTAGACAGGTATTAAAGCTTCTTTTTGGTCCCAAATACATTCTAGTGACTTTCAGTAAACTAACACCGTATTATACTATATCGCTATCACACAACTTATTAAATATAATTATATCTATAATATACAACAGTATAGTTTCCGAATATAATAATTTTGATCATTTTGTTAAACTCTGAGATCGACAACACCATCTTGTGGTTTGATTAGGAAACAGACTAATGGTCTGCACTAAAGTTTGCACTTCTCTCTAGGACGTACCTAAACGCGTTGCAGTAGGTACGTCACAGCGGGATAACTGCGAACTTAGGAGTTAGGAGCTGTTTTAAATCGTGCTCTAAAAATTTTTGGATAACTCTAGATGGAGTTTTTTATTTTTTTTTACTAAATCTTTTTTTTTCCTCAGACCAGATGCACAAACTTTAGGGTATACGAGTATTCATCCCGTTTACATTAGGTAAATATTTCCTGATCAAAACTCAAGAGTTAGATAAAGCTTCGGCCCCACCGGTGCGTCTGCGACACGAAACTATTCGGCACCCATCGCTGCCCGCGGCGATCGCGGCGCGGCCGTCTACAGACACGGGCAGCGATCGGTACCGAATGCCCGATTTTGACGTTTCGCTGACGCCACTTGCCGCGCCGGTGTGGCCGCAGCTTAACAGTTCTAATAGGCCAGCTCTGCTCCCCACGGCCTATACGGCTTGGAGGTGTTCTGTGAGTATTGATGATGTGGAGGATGGTGAGGATATGGTGCGGGGTAGTGCGGGGCGGGCGGGGCGGGGTGCGGGCCCGGCGGGGCGGGCGGGCCCGCGGGGTAGTGAGGGTAAGTTGGCGCTGCGGACAGTGGCGCCGCGACGGCTGCAGGGGTCGCTATAGTAGTCGTCGCCGTTGACACCGGCACCTCATGCCTCAGCTCAGTATACCCATGCTGGGGCTGCGGCGCTACAGGACCAGAAGGATACTGAGGGTACCAGTTCGCAGACTTCGCAGCCAGCTCCCTCTGCGCCGCGAAGCATTGGAGGTGACTCATGAGGCGTAGTCGTAAAGGATCCTGGATGTCGAGCCCCTCGCAGCTGACGAGGTACCTCGCTACTTCAGCGGCGCATTCCCTGAAGCCGATGCTGTGGTAGTCCATGGCGTAACGTTGAGGGTCGTACGCGAACGTGTCCAGTCCTGCAAAGATGAGAAACTAGATTTTAGTATCATTTCGTAAGTTTAATTTGAGAGTAGCGATGAATAGAGAATTTCGACAATGTGAGCTGAAGCTATTAAATTGTCTCCCTCATGAGATAATCTCATACGAAAATAATGTGAAGAAATTCTTGAAATATCAGGTCTTTAGCGTAATATGAAAAATACTAATGAAAACTGTAATAAAATTCATACGCGCATGGTTATTTGCCGCCTGTTATTAAAAAAGTAGGTATTAAATGCAGAAGCGAGCGACTCAAAAACATTAATGAATATATCAGTTCAAACAGCTTCAATTTCTATTCAGAAATCACAAACATTTTACTATCTTGCGAGAAAATGACGACCATAAAAATAGAGTAGGTAAAGACATAACGGAAAGCAAAAATAACATTCGCTTTCAATGAAAACTTGTAAAAGTCGTCAGATGAGCCCAGAGTCCAGATGCGGCTTGTTACTGCATTGATTTACGTATGAATGGCCCCAGACAATGAGTATCGGAACTACGAACAGGCTCCCATTGAGCAACCCCTCAATAACTCCCTTACGCAACAAGTTTAGAAAAAGACAGGATACTTAAAGACATTAGAGCGAAAGAGACGGAAAATAAGAGAATATGTAACGGGAACCCTGGGGTTTCCGGACGTCTTCCGATAGGGAAGAAAAAAGGACCACAATAAGATGAGCTCTTGTCCCCTTCTGCTTGATTGAAGATTGTATGGGGAAGGGAAGATTCATTGACGGCGTGCGGGTCTCAGATGCTTGGTCCAGTTAGTAGGGCACCGGGCTAAGGGCGAAGGGTGAAGAAAATTGCATCGTAGGTACCATATTACCAGAGGCATCGCTATATATGTTGTAAGGGTAATCAAACGTGTTTTGAAAAATCAAAATACAATGTCGAAGCTCCAAAATCACTATTGATATCATAAATAACGAACTTTTACACTTACTTACAACTTTTTGTAAATAGGTGTTTATAGTCATACGGTCGAACAGGTTATGTTATTGATAAATATAATATTGACCAAGCTTTTGGTGTAGAAGTTTCTTAAGAAATTACGTAAATCAATACTTTTAAGATTACTCTTAACATTTTTTACAGAATAAAAAACTTATGTTCTAAACACACATCTTAATTGTGCTCGTTTCCTCCCTTCCGCTCGCAGTTGGCGGCATTATTAGACGTTTTTACTTTTTCTATCGCAGGTGTGGCAACCCTTCCTCGGGCAGAGCGGAATCGCTTCCGCCTGTTACCGTGCGCACAATACACACGTGATATTAACATGCGAATGTAGATTACTGGGTCTTTTAATTTGTTATTCCTTACAAACATTTTATTTATATTAAAAGGAACAACGAACGCCGAATGAACTCTTCAAGAAAATTTGATTTGAAGTAAAAATAAAAGATTAAATAAATTTCTTAGAACATAGTAATGTTAATGTAAAGGAACTCCTTAAAAATATTTAATATATAATAGAAATACTTCATGTTTTTCTAGCGAGCAGCTTATTATAATATTTCCTTAAGGAAAGCTCTACACCACAGAATAAGCTCCTAAGAAGTTTGGTTTACCCTTCCAGCTAAGATATTACATCTTCTCAGAGATGTTTAATAAATGAACCAAGGGTCTCATAAAAATGACTTCGTTTAGCTCCGCGTATAAACAAACTAAGCCACATTAAACACGCCATATCAGCATATTCGCGAGGGCACCCTCCGCCCTCAGCCCGGGGTGAGAGGACAGCCGAGGGAGCGTTCCCACGCTACCCTCCTGCATAGACCATGGGGTATATATCACCTACTGCTTAATGTGCACTGTGCTGGTAGATAGAGAGATTAACTTGCCCTCCTGATTGATTTGTTCAACTGTGCCATTGAGATACGTGGGAGTATTTATACTATGAATTAAATTCTCGGATTTTTGTTGTTGTTTTGTGTTTGAGATGGCAGATTTAAGAAATCTTTAATCCATTTCGTTAAATTTGTTTACGACGGCTACGAGAAAGCGTGGGTGTCTGCGATAAATAAAAAAATGGGATAAAAATATGAGACCAAAAATCAGTGGCTATAATAAAAACTGCCTTTTTTGTCAGATAATGAATGAAAGACATGTGATCCTATCGTACCGTGGTCCACAGGAACTGTTGTCTAATCTGTGTCGCGGGTGCCTATATAACTTCCTGTTGATGTAGTTTTTGTCCACGCCAGGTGTTGGTCCGCCTGGTCGCCATCCACTACGGGGTCTGGTCAGTGGGGAGTGGCCATTATGTGGTTTCTAATCGATATTTAGTTAAGTGAAGGTGTTCTTTGTGGTTTGTTATTGAAATGTTTTTGTGAATATTTGCCGTGAGAAAGATGGATTTCGTAAATGGGTTATGCGGGCTTACGTGTTTCGGAAGCTTCGGTACTTATATTGAAAGAACGTGAAAGTCGGTCGGTCCAAGGCGCCATAGATAACAAGGAAACACTGACGTTATTATTAAACTTAATTTAAAAAAAAATACTTCCTTTGACTAATGATAGGTACTCAAAAGTCCCAGTCATTAAATAAAACAAGACAACCGATGAAAAAGATATTCAGTGGAACACATTCCAATATATAAAAAAATTATGTAAGTAGGTAAAGTATTTTCGGAGTAATTAGTTTCAAAATTACTGCTCGAAGAAGGTGCAGACTGTCAGCTTTGAGTTACAGTTTTGACAAACGAATACATAATAAAACATATCACAGTCATGGCGTGACCTAATTATTATAATGTAACCTTTACCGGCATTAATTATATGTATCCCTGACCTTTCACCGGCAACCGGCGGCTGCCCGGAAACGGTCACCACCCGAGACGGTCGGATGCGGTTTTACCACCAGTGAGCAGATCAAACGAACGTATAGATATAGTACGTACCCGATGGTACGTAATTGCGTTGTTCAAGTTTTGAGGGTATGTGGTAAACCACAGGAGGCTCCAGTGGTGACCACAATGGACTTCTAGTTAATTGTGACAGGCAGGATGATAAAACTGATATTGTATTATGTAGTTCAGCAGCAAGGGAGAATAATATTATGAAGCCATTAGTAACTGCAGGGTAGGTGTTTTCATCCGTAGTTAAGGTAACCAATGGTTAAAAACTATAACAGAATCTAACCAATAGTCAAAATTTGTAAGAGATTTTAACCATTGGTTACCTTGACTACGGATCAAAAAACACACCCTTAGTACCTAATGAATTTCTGTCTATGGAAAAACTCACAATTAAAATAATATAGGTATGTAACTATCAAAGTTTACATAACTTTTACTACACCTATACCTATTGTTAATATTTAAGTTTTATGCCGTCCGCCTGATGCTTTTAATTTGCATAATAATAGCTAAACAATAAAAAAGCGTACCACTGTCGTACCAATAACAGTCGAGAGCTTATTTAGGACATCCATTGGCTAGACTACAAACTACTGCAAAATAAAAAAAACATTAATGTCGGTCAGAATCAAAGCAGCCCAACGCAAAAAATTACAAATTAAAACCATTCCATGCCTATGATCCAACAATAGACGAAGCATTCGCGTCACCGCACCAATAGACCAAATTCGCGTCAAATAAGTGTTATCCTGCCGGCAGGTCCACCTGTCGCACCCGGAAACGGGACGTGGGAACCGACCACGGCCCGCATGCTGGTTGAAGAACCATTTACACATTCAAGAGTCAAACACTCGTGGCGATTCACTATCAGACTATTACTTATCTTTAAGCTATACAAGGTAAACCGTTTAGATCCTAATAAAATGGTGCGGTCTAGAATAACACGATTGCCTAGAAGATCCTTTTCACTTTGACAATGAATTTTATAATTATAATTGAATGTGATTGTAAGTATTTATAAAAGACAAAATAATGTATATTCTCAAGTGTAGTGAGTGCTAGTTACCTGAATAAATAAACTATTATTCACTCATTTATTGTTTTTTCTTAGATTTAAGTTTTTCTATAATATTCATATAAAAATAAATTACAAAAATACTATAAAAAAACCTTAAACCTAGAGTGCCGCCGGCAGCGGGGCAGGACCCAAGCTACCGGTGGTTAGGGCTGCAGAGTGAGGAACCTCCTGACAATACGTGCCGTGTCAAGGAGTACTGCCTTCTGAATCTGACCCTTGATCCAACCGTCTAGCGAGAGCCTCTCGAGGTGTTGGTCGAGGCTCTTCGCTATAAGGCCGTTCGCCGAAACGACTATCGGGACAATGCTCGTTGAGTCAACATTCCACATGGCGGTTACCTCGTGAGCCAAGTCAAGGTACTTGCTGAGTTTGTCCTTCTCAGCCTTCACGAGGTTCTCGTCATGTGGGATGGTGATGTCAACGAGCACTGCCCGGCGTTGGGATCGGTCTACCAGCACGATATCAGGCTTATTGGCTACAGTAGTCCTGTCCGTGATGATAGAGCGATCCCAATAGAGCAATGCACGGCCATTTTCGAGAACCGGCCCCGGTGTGTACTTGTAGTACGGCACCTCAGACTCCACAAGGCCGTATTGAAGGGCAAGTTGCTGATGGATGATCCTGGCCACTAGGTTGTGTCTGTGCAAGTACTCTCCGTTAGCAAGATGAGAACAACCGGAAATGATATGTCGGAGAGATTCTCCGGGACGGCGGCATGCCCGACAGATGTCGACCGTACCGTCCTTCATGATATATTTCCGGTAGTTGTTCGTCTTGATAACTTCGTCCGCAATTGCACAGACAAAACCCTCGGTTTCCCCAAATAGGTCGCCGAATCGTAGCCAGTTCACCGACGCATGCAGGTCCACATCAGGCCCTGTTAAGGCCCGATAGAACCGCCCGTGCAGCTCCTTGCCTTTCCATACGTCCCTGCGGTCCTCGGTGCTAAGTACCACCGGTTTACGCCAGTTCTCATTTACCAAGGAGAGCGGCGTGAGGCCCTTGTCAACTGCCACCACATCGCGATGCATCCCGCACTCGTTGTTGAGGAAATAATCCCGGAGACTGCACACTTCACGGTTATGGAGGGTTTTGGCATTTAGAAAGCCTCGACTATTATTATTATTATTACTATTGATTTGAAGGCTACAAGATTGAATTACGTATATTGTGATGATTTCTGATAGATGTTTTATGAAATATGGCAAAAGTTCCGAAAAAAAATGTTTGGTATTAATATTTAGTCTGAATTACATTTGATGAATAGCCTAGATTAGTGTGTTCCAACTGACTATCAGTATCATACGATGGAATATCCAAGGTACATTGTGACATAGAAATGTGCGAAGTAGGCACAATTCCATTTTTTCCAGGCGATTTCTTTTTGAAACGTAGATGAGCATCCGGTTCGGACGGATTTAAAATTATCAGTAATATTTTATTATTATTTCTCGACCTCGTTTACAAACAATAGGTAAAGCTCTGGAATTACCGTTATGTCGACATTATTCCAAATTACTTTGTTACAATGAAATCTAACATCAAAAGGTAAGCTCGTGTTTGAAGCCAGTAACGACCTTGAAAATGTTCAAAGTTTCAAGAGGTATACCTATTATGGGAAACTTCAAGTATCCTGGATAGGTTTTATCATGATGACTATCTTTCATTAAACTAATGGAAATTCAAAAAGTTTTAGCGAGAATGTTTAATCGGATGGAAACCTTGAAAGCTGCCGAAACTAAAAGTACCAGTCACTTTCAAACTAGCAATTTCAAAAGACAGGAAAAGCGGAGAGTATGGTGCATGAATTCGCTTTTTATATTTTTTAATGCGAACCGTTAGAGATGAGTATTGTGTTTTTTAATGATTTTGAGGAAACGGAAATCGATCGTTAAAATGACAGGTTGAGATTTTGTCTTGCATAACGGGAATAAGTATACCTGACGAAGGAATGTTAGTTTGCCAATAAAATGTTATGATGTGAATTTTTGTATTAAACATTTTTTAGAGAACAGTTTAATTATTCGTCGAAAACTATAGCTATATATGTATATAATTAAAAAAAACGAGAGAAGAATTTATGTCTCGCATTCGTATGATATCATTCTAGCATGTCAAAAAGTAAGAGTTACTTTTCGCTAATTTATAAGCTTTCATTCCAAGCACATTGTCCTGGAAGCCACAAAAACTTGACCAACGTGAGAAGATTTTGATTACGACCCACTTGCTCGAGTTTGTATTTTTGCCATTAGAAATTTCTTAGCGAATTCTTTTTACTAAGATTTCTGCTAACTTTTGGGCAGGTATAAAAATTGTTATTATTCTTAGCTTTTACCTCAGTGACAGTGACTGACTGACTGACGTACAACGTACAGTTCAAACCGCTGCACTTAGTGCCTTGGTAGGTATTTGGAGGGTGCAGTCTTCCTTTTTTGCGTCAGGGTGTACTAGAAAATTCAACCCCTGGGTGTTAAATCGGGCGTTAAAAAGTATATTATAAACACGAGTGAAATTGCGGGCTACCTTTACTTTCGGATAACTTAATTAATCTATTATATAAAAGGCTTTGTCCTGACTGACTGACAGACAACGCACAGCCCAAACCGCTGGACGTATAGACTTGAAATTTGGAGGGTGCCTTCCTTTTATGACGTAACCGCGTGCTAAGAAAGGATTTTTGAAAATTTAACTCCTAACTGGGCGAAAAGGGTAGAAAACGGTTGTATGAAAAACCTACATTTCGTGACATATCGTTTTGAAACTTAACACATATAAACAAGTATAAAAATAAAAGAAATGGTACTTTTTAGTTTTTCAAAATTCCGCACTTAAAGGGGTTAAAAAAATTGTTGAAGTTTGTATGAAAATTTCAAAAAAAATTACCGTATCATACTGAAATTTGGAATGTGTAAAGAACAAACAAAATAAATAGATACGGGTCTCGGGAATTTTTGAATTTCATCCCATAAGGGGGTAAAAATACAGAAAAAGGTCCCGTCGTAAGACGTTCGCACGGGCAAAACCACTGATGCTATAATCTTCAAATTTGAAGATACATTGATTCTATGACGAAGAGTTGTATTACGATAGAGTTTTTGAAAATACAACCCCTAATGGGATGAACGGGTAAAAGTATTAATTGTATGATAAGCTTACATTTCGTACTGTATAGCTTTGAAACTTGGCATACATACAAGTATAAAATAAATGAAATAGTAATTTATAATTTTTTGAAGTTCAACTCATGCGAGAGAAATAAGTTGATAAAGTTTCTGTGTCAAATAAAAAAAATATGATAAGTATTCCATCGGATAGTTCATTCAAAGTAAAAAATGGCATTTAATATATTTTTTGCCATGGATAACATCACATATCAGCCGGAAGACGTCCACTACTGAACACAGGGATCCATAAAACGTCACTTTGGACGCTTATCATAGTGTGAGATTTACCATAATCACCACGCTTAGCAGGCAGCTTGGTGAGAATCGCAGATGGCGTTAATGTACCGAGGAGAATGCTGCTGCCCATTCCCTGGTTATTCTCTTAGCCGGCTCTTACGGCCCCCACGGAAAGAGATAGTGGTGGTCCTATTCGCAAAGCGGGACCATACGACCAAGGATGACATAAGAAGGGATGAAACTTTGTATGCATACATAGTTTTTTGTTTTTGAATTCTGTAATTATGAAAATTGGTATTTGTATATCACTCACATCCAAAAATGGTAAAATAATATTTTTGCCAGGGTTGATTTGAAGGGGTGAAAATGGGGAGGGTTTTATTTCGTTCAAAGTTCTTTATTTTCAAAGTCACGTTTGTTAAACCAGTTATTATTAGGTGCCTGCATTGTTTTAAAATAAAAATAATATTCTGAAATTATTAAGATGATGAAATCGTTTTTTTTTTTGGAAACTCTTAGATTATCACGGGCATTTGAACATTTTTGTTATGTTAGTGTCATAGTATACATAAAACATTAAAGAAAGCTATTACCAGAGATATAAAAAAAACTTATTTCCTCCCTACCTCCTACTACAATGTCACCATGAGAGGTCACAGCATGAGGCCACTTTAAAAAGATGAATAAGTAACCTGTTTATTTATGACGCTTTTTACACGGCTCCTAAAATAGGAAGCTTAAGTTAATTTTATCCTGAAAAATAAACGGTTTCTGAAAGATAGTCCACGCGGGCGAAGCCGCGCGGGTATAAGCTAGTCTATATTCTGACTGGCCTGATAGCTCAGTTGGTAGTAACCCTGCCTTCTGATCTGTAGGTTGTGGGTTCGATTCCCACTCGGGACAAACATTTGTGTGATGAACATCGATGTTTGTTCTGTGTCTGGGTGTTATATTGTATTCTATGTATGTATTTACAAACAAAAAGTATCTAAGTATTACATCAGTTATCTGGTTCCCATAGTACAAGCTATGCTTAGTTTCGGGCTAGATGGCGCTGTGTGAAATGTCCACACATATTTATTATTATTTATTATTATTTATTATTATATATATATAAAAATCAATTGCTGTTCGTTAGTCTCGCTAAAACTCGAGAACGGCTGAACGGATTTATCTTATCTTGGTCTTGAAATGTTCGTGGAGGTCTAGGGAAGGTTTAAAAGGAACCCGTGCGAAGCCGGGGCGGGTCAGCTAGTTAAATATATAAGTACATCTGGATATTTCACACAAATTATCATCAAAATGAATGGAAGATCCCAACTCACACCTGCAAAGAAGAAGCAACAAGAGATTTTACTTTGATACGGACCTTTGGCGTGTATCATCTTGAGATGGTCGACAGTAAGCTGCAGTATCTCGGCCTTCTCCAGCTTGGCGCTGCCTTGTTTCTCGCAGGCCGCCGGCACCAGCCGCTTCAGCTCCGTCAGAGAGGTGTTGATGCGGTCACGGCGCTTCTTCTCGATGACGCCGCGGCGACGCTTGCGGGTCATCAGCTGGCAGGAGTCGCCGCCGGGAGATCTGGATTTTTGAAAATGGAATCATTAATTTACGGAAGACGGTAGATTGTAATTTCTACGCGCTTCGACACTGGAGACGCCCCGCAGTTCCGCCCGCAATTTTATTTAGTTTATCTATTCATTTTTCTATGTTGATTTTAGTAGCGTAAGCAATCGGTTTGTAAAATTTCATCCGATTCCGGTGTAATCAGTTTGAGCGTGCCAAATGCACCGTGGAGAGAGTTTTAATTTTATTGTGTTAAGTTGGGTTGAGAGATGTGTATTTTACTTTTTAATTAAGTCAATGAGATGGGAGAAGCTTTTGGCTCCTGAAATTAATTATACAAACTAGTTCAGAAGTCTAGGTTTGGTAAGATGTTTGAAACATGTTTACCTATGTTAATAAATTATTATTTGACTTGTTTCGTGAGAAGTTGAATTATTTCGAATTGTATACTTTTTGGATATTACATTTTATAAAAGTGAAGACATTTCATTTTTTACTATGTAAGTAATTAGTTTTGAATGTAAAGGAAAAAAACACAATACATTTTTGTTTACCGTCTGATTGAACTAAGTTAGAAACGTTGGTGGTCTCTGCAAATATTACTCTTTCCATAGTACCTCTATAATAGAATAAAGTTTATGTGAGAAAAGAATAAGTATTCAAACGTAAAAGGCGTAAAAATAAAGATAACTAAAAAATAAATCTAGTTTGTTTCTGTTAGAAACAGCTTCTTGCACAGAATACATAAGCTCAATTTTACAAGCTTCGTAGCAAACGCTGTGTGCTACGGGCGTAGCTCGTAGCACGTAGCCGCAATGTGTTACCATTACAGAGTTATCTTTTTCTGACAAACGTTTATGTAATAACACCAAAGTTCAACGACACCCGTTGAAGTTGCGCCTTGCGTGCTATATTTTTTATTTGTTTTGTACAGAACTTAACTGTAAAGGGGGTAGAGTTTATAATAAGACGTACATAATTGTTTGGCAGAAAATGATAGTTGACATCTTTATGATAATAACTTTATATTTGGGAATAATCTAATAAGATTCTGACTAGAATTACAACTATTGCAATTTTTTATTATATTTTCATTCGGTATATTATTTCTTAATATTTTTTTCATCTGGTTATTTTTAGTTCTACTAAAACTGTGAAATCAATCTAGATTTAAAATTAGTCCATGTTGTTTAGTAACGTAAGTCCGGCCATCAATCAAAAAAAATCAGTGAAACAATATTTTAGAATGTAATAAGTACTTACTGCGCATCTTTGCTGCTTTCTTCAGAGAAAGCGTCGTCCTCACTCTCCGAGTGCGCCCGCTTGCTCCTGGGGGCAGGCACAGGTGCGGCGGGCGCGGGCGCCGGGGGCCCCCAGCCATACCCCCACTGGGGGGCCTGCGCATCCTGCGGGGGGCCTTGCAGCGTCTGCAGGCCGGGCTGTTCCATGTGGCGGTGGTGGTACTCCATATTCACAAGTTCTTGCTAAAGCAACTGTACCTTCACTGTACCTTCTATATTACGAAAGTCACTAAACTCAGTACTGTGTAGACACAAAACTTCTTGTTGTCACTGAAGCCGTGAAAGCTTTTGAAAGCCGTCGCACTTTAAGTTCTGTCTTCAGTAACCAAGTTCAAGTCGACCTTGATTTAAAAGTCGGGATTTCTTAATCAATGTCACGAACAGTGTCCACAGATATGGATGCCGTGGGCTGATAGCCGTCGTGTGTGGAGTATGCGCGACGCACGTGCGCGCGCGTGGTGCGTCGGCCGCCGAGTGCGCGCCGCGTGCGCCCGTGCGCCGCCCCGGCCGACCCTACCTTACAACCACCACGATACTCCTGCACCCTGTACACTCTAACTTCAACTCTATCACGACCGACTACGGATTATTGTGACGGTTATTGCATTTGTGTTGGATGCAATTTGAACAACGTTTACAAAGTTATATTGTTACACGAATTTGATCTCTACCTCTTTGAAAAAGAGCTGGCCTTAATAGAAATAAAAGAAATTGTCAATATAAAATTTCGTGATTTTTAATTGACATTCCTTTCACTGCATTTGCGAGCTTATTTCATTGTGATACGAGTGGAAATTAGTTATTGGAAAGCGTTCAAAGCTCGTGCGTTTGCCGCGTGGCGGTCGCGCGTTAGGAAGCGGGACAATTAGGAAATGCGAGGGATTCGCGAGGATATGGAGTAGATACATTATCTGGGGAGTACCGTGGGACGCCTGGGGCGAGAGTTAGCACGCTGCATTACACAGCAACAGTGCTATGTGCCCGTTATGTAGAGGATTTGTGCCGCTAAGTCATTGGGTAATGACTTAATCAGGCAAACAGTAACGGCTGGATTATTTGGTTTGGTACTTAAATATACTATCATATCTACATAACTCATGACAACACTCAATCGCAAAAACTCTTAGAAAACTTCCTTAATTTAAAGGTCTATATAAAGCCATTTAGGTATATCATGAATATTAAAGCGGTAGATTTAGACGACCTCCATCGAGATCTCAAAATAGAGTTTGTTGCCAAAGTTGTTAAAAAGTATGCAGAAAGTCACTAACATCGACTACTTACACCATCACGTCCAATCCAGCAATCTAGTTCCTCGATCACACGAATATAGTAAGAAGACTTAAAATAACAAAACCATTTGAGTTAGTGTGGTGTTATAGTGTAACGTAATATACAGTGCAAGTGCTACACAGAAGGAACGCACGAATCCATCTTCGCCTTAATAGAGACAATAAGATTAGTGTTAATGGAAACAGGCTTAAAATACTAGGTTTTAGAAGTTTAAGTCAATAGTCATAAGCCGGATGCACCCAGATCGCTGGGCAAGGATCATCACGGAGTGGGTACTTGAAGGCGGGCCGCCCGCCGAGGCAGGCCCCGAAAGAGAAGGCGTGATAACCTCGACGTATTTCAAGAGCAGTGGTCTGAGGTTGCGGGGGACCGAGATATCTGGAAGGATATGGGGGACACCTTTGCCCAGACGTGGGACAGCGTAGGTTAACAAAAAAAAGAAACATAAGTCAATTAAAATTGCTTATTAGCCAAATATCTATGGCTAGATTGTAATACTATTAGTGATTTTACTAGGTGGTAGGACTTTTCTGCAAAGTTCGTATAGATAGGTACCTACCACCACTTTGCCAGTTATTCTGCCGCCAAGCAGTAGTATGCAAGCTATAGGTACTTTGTTCCGGTTTGAAGAGCATTGTAGCTGGGGAAATAACTGGACAAATGAGACTTTATGATCTGATCATACAGTCTAGTTTTATTACATGACTGTGTGTCTCAGGATGGCGTCCGCAGTGCAGTGTCACGCAAAACTATATTAACTTAGAGTTCGGAGCACAGATTAGAGAAAAAAAACAAGTTACTCTGTGGTTTGGAGTGACACTGCAATCTGTTATGGGCAACCGTGACGTTTAACATCAAGCAAATGACTAGCTCGTTTATTCTTTCTTGGATTTGTCGGTCTACTTGACATTGGCAGAATTGTGGTGGAATGGCAACACCATAGAGGCCATTAACCAAGAGTTGAAGTTGAAGTTGACTAGCTCGTTACGTCATTCATTTACATTAAAAAGTGCCATCTTAAATTGTACTCAAGGAAAAGGAAAAAAAAGGTGTAACTTTTACAAGATATCCTGAAAAGTAACGTAGGTAAGGTAGCCAAGGCAAGTTCCCAAATAAATGCTTAATTTCCTCACCAGTTATTAAAAATGCACAAAAAGTGTATTAATTTAACTATTACCAAATAATAAACGATTCATAACAGATGCACCCTCAGGGCGCGCGTGTTGGGCGGTCGCTGGGCGCTAGGGCGGGCGTTGTCCAACCGCCCTGGACACGCGTTCACACGCACATCTTCAAGATGCTGCCACGGACACGTGGCCTGTTAGATACGCCGTACGTCCTTGCGGCGTGAACGTATTTGTGCCGGGTATTAGTATAAGTACCTACTAATTAAGTCTTCAATTTAAGCAAAGTGTGAAGCTCTCGTACAGAGTATAAATTGTTACTTGGTGTGAAGAAAAGTCGGGCAATTTCGATACCAATTAATAGTGACTTGTCTACACGAGAAAGAAGCAGAACTTTCAATTGTTTTTGGGTGGGTAATAGCTGGCTTTCCAAGCTAATAGCCAAGTCGAACTGTTATTGTTTAGGATTTGAATCAATTAGGAATGTAACAGTTATTTTTCTTTATATACCTACGTAGACCGTGTCCTAGCTTGTGTAACATTTTTGTAACTGGGACGAAAACTAAAATAGTAACTTAGTAGTATAACTTTCACGGTTGTTCACTATATTATACATAGTATAATGTATCCACTCGTAGGTGCATGGTGAATGTAACACTGCTGATATTTCGGCGCAGTTGCGCCGAAATATCAGGAACTCAGTAATGATTTACAATCACGCTAAAGTTCCCGTAAGATAAATAAATAAAATAAAAACTTATGTGTGGACATTACACACAGCGCCATCTAGCCCCAAACTAAGCATAGCTTGTACTACTATGGGAACCAGATAACTGATAGAATACTTGGATACTTTATTGTTTGTAAATACATACATAGAAAACAATATATCACCTAGACACAGGACAAACACCTTTGATCATCACACAAATGTTTGTCCTGGGTAGGAATCGAACCCACAACCTATAGTTCAAAAGGCAAAGCTACTACCAACTGAGCTATCAGGCCAGTCAACGATAAGTTATTATTAGTTACCTACCTACTTAATAATAAAAATGTACCAATAAAAAGTTACTAATGATTAAAAATTATAGAGAACGATTTTGGTGTATAAAAATCCCCCAAAATCCTTTCAACCAAAGGATGTTTGATGCTTCACGCACTTTTCGCACAACGGTAAACATCATCGTCGGCAGAGCTCTGATCACAATCTCAAAGGCTGTTTTGGTGTTTGTTTTCAAAGAGTTTATAATCTAGCGATCGTTCCGGCTCGCTCCACATCACTTCTAAGCTTCTCTAGTTCTACAGAGCAGAAGTGTCGCGGCACTCGCGGCATCTCTGGAATATTCAGACTGGCTGTAATCCGATCAGATTAAACTAGGATAGAAGGGCAGCGGAGTCGATCCTATAGCACAGCTTTGTTCACTGTAATCCGTTTTGTAATGCTTTGTCGATCTCTATGAAGGCTGTCATTGTTGGCTCAAGTAGGTAGGCTTTTTATGACGCAAAAGGCGTAGGTAAGTTGACATTTTTACCTGATTTTGCGATTAGGAGGAAAGGCGAAGAATATTGTACAATTTTAAAAATAAACGATTCTTCACTGTTACGAAAGTAGGTACCTACTACCTGACTAAAAACAGTCTCAGTACCTAGCAGGAGAAAACACTACTAAGATAAAATAAATGACATACGTACCTAAAGTAGGTACTATAATTTTCTAGCTTCAGAATAGTCAGTTTAATAGATTTATTAGATAACTTTAATGACCTTTACCCATTTTATTCAAGAGATATAGTTAAGGTCACTACAGACAGAGAACCTAGTTAACATATTTTCGTCATGTTGCGTCAGATCTGAAGACCTTGGACCTACATTTCTCTTATTACTTGGACAATGGATATCATCTCCATTACTCAGTTACGTTATGTGTAGGCAGAAAGTAATCGAATCAATTGGATACCTGCTATGTCCAAGAGCGGCCTAGTTTCTTGTAGGTACCTATTTATCAATTACCAATGCCTACCTATTAGTAGTACTGAAGAGCATCCCATAGGAAACGTCTTACTGGAAGCGACGACATATTTTCACTTGAATAATTTATTAAAATAGAGATTTATCATTTTGTTCGTTTGAAACCATTCTCTAACTCAGTTGTATGTTTCAAAAACCAGTATAGTAACTTTCACATAAAGGAAATAAATTAATAATAAACCATCATCATCAGCCTGACCTGAAGACGTCCACTGCTGAACATAGGCCTCCCTTATAGAGCGGCTACTTGCCTCCTGCATCCATCAGCACCGCGCGGTGTCCACCTAGTGGGGGGCCGTCCTACGCTGCGTCTTCCGGTTCGTGGTCGCCCATCGAGAACCTTTCTTCTACTTCTGTTATCAGTGTAGGTAAGGTAGGTAGGTACTTACCTTACCTACACCAAGAACCACGTGTCTCGTCTTCCCCCATTTATCATTAGTAGATGTGGTAATCCATCAAAATGAATTTAAATTTAAGTGAACTCCTGTATCTAAATGTTACTACCCAGTGAGGCCGAATCATTGATGTACCACGCAATCATATTAAAGAGAATCACAAAAAAGCAAAGTGAAAAAACCATGAGAGTATGATTTTTTCGATTCCATAACCCGTTTTTTTGTGGGCGTGAGAAGTCTCCCTGGGACCTCGGGACAGGTGGCCCTTCGGCCCCATCGAGCGACTCCATTGTAGTCCCTCTTGTTGCAAAATACGCATAGAAAAACCATAAGCCGAGAGTCCCGTGACTCATATGGGAGTTTCATTAACTGCGCGGCAGTTTGCTTGTTTGTACAAGTACTTTTGGTTTTGTGGGAAGCTGTCGGTACATATTTTGTTTGGTTTCGGATTGTATATGTACATCGCTTGGGGCTTCAGGGCTTTTGTTTGTGTGCGGTATAAGGTTGACATGTTATTATTGTTATGAAAATAAAAAAATCTATTTGGTGTGGGAATCCTGAACGGCTGTATACTATGTAGGTTTTACAATATTACAGTCCTTCCGTAAAACAAGACACTGGCTATATCCAAAAATAGCAATCTTATAGAATAAGTGTACAATCATTGCTTTTTACTTTACCTTTTTCGCAATAAATTCAAATGCAATCGAAAGGAACAATATGTATATTATACGTCTCATACAAAATAACGGTTTATTGATAACTACGATAAAATCCAACAAATATTATATAGATAGGTATACTACCTACGTATACCTACCACAGATCGTTAAAATATATGACGCTGGGGGCGAAGCGTATTTTTTTTCTTCCTCCATGTTATCTACTCTAATCTTGGGAACAACGTTAGAACTAGAGTTCGTCTCACGAAAGAAGGCCCGCGGCAATAAGTGGAACTAATTGTCAATACATATAATTTTCTGTATATATAATGTAAGTATATTATGTTTTATTTAATTTACTAAATAAAATCGATATTCACCAATTATTTTATATTGAAATTTTGGGGAGTCTAAAATATAAAGATATTATAGTTCTTAAAATTTTAGCAACCAGCGGGATTTGAACCCGCGCCTTCTAACTCACCGGATTAGACGCCCTACCAATTAGGCCATGGTCGCATGACCGCTAGCTGCGAAAATCTTAAGGACTATGTGTTCACCGACTAAGCAGTCGGTTTACACTTAAAAATCAATCCATGATAGATTTGAGTCTAAAATAGTAGAGCTTAGCAACATTTCGTCGCGCAGCTGTGGCGCGTCTGCGGGTCATCTTTCGTTAGACGGTCTCTATACCTAAGCTCACTCCTACAATACCTTTTCCATAAACGAACTCAGACAACCCTGTCATGTCCAAAATATAAAAGACTATTTCACGCTCTGTATCTTTCCTAAGATATTATTTTCATGATATTAGGTGTAGTGTAGGTAATACAGCAAATGGGTATTATTTCCATTTTTATTGCTATTATGCTTATTGAGCATGAAATAAAACCTAATGAATATTGAAGTTTCATTTATTGAGCTATGGTTACTTACATTAATTATACAATCCCATCGACAACATATATACTAGAGTGTAAAAAGCGTTTTAATTTCAAACAAAATTATAAAAATTATAAATTACTTATAAAAAATTATATTACGAGGAAGAAATTAGGTAAGTAGGTAGAAGTAAGACGAATAATTATTTCTTTGACACATACCTACAAGGGTGGGCTTTTTGACCCGTACTTAAGGTAAACAATGGTTAAAAATAACAAATTGTGACCATTGGTTAGAATTTGTTAGCATTTTTAACCACCCACCGTAAGTATAAACATTGGAAACCAATTCCGAGTTAAACTCTGACAGGGGTTTTCATATTACCTATATTTTTATAATATGTATAATGTAGAATCGTACCCAAATCGGTCCCACATCAAAGGCCTCCGAACAATATACTGTGAGCGCTATCTTTACTCCACAAATATGGTTAACAATAAAAAACATTACTTATACATTACTGTATTTGGTTTCCAATCACACCACTGAACTCTACCGCCCGACTACCCCTAAACCAACGTGACATGGTTCATTTTTATGGTTTTGGAAGTTTTAGGGGTGGTATCGCGGGCCGTGTTCCCGTGTGAACGCGAGGAGGTCGGGGGTGGCACGCGGCTCAGAGGGTAGGTTTGTTTAATTTCTCTATAATTTAGCGTTGGATATGGCATTGTTGTGCAATCATTAATTAAGCTGCGTATAATTGCGATGGCATTGGGAGTGGGCGAGTAAAACGTTCATTAGAGTTTTTAATTTCATGTTTGTTACATTCTGTTTGATTAATTGATAACTCAATTTTGATACTATATTAATTTCACTAGCTAAGTTGTACTTTTGTGTTAGTAAAATTGTACATAACACGTCCTTAATTTGTATAATTAATAAAACCTTTAGAACTTAACGAATAAGTTCTTACATCCACAAAAAAAATCACTGTTTTTTTTCAGTAGGTGTAAAAATGCGGTTAATGTCCGTAAGAGCCGCAGCTTTCACGGGCATTTCTTTTTATCAAAAGCATGTTGTGTTACCATACATCGATGTCAACCAACAAAAATATCTACAAGTCTTATCTTACATCGTTACATCTGCGTAATTATAGTAGAGTCGTCCTTTGACCATTATTTTCTTTGGACATTTTTATTATTGGTCAAATTTTATTAATGGACATTTTTAACGTTGGACATTTTTATTATTGGACATTTTACTTTTTTCACATTAGTCGTGCGAATCAAGTACATTGGGTGGACAAAGGTCAACGTTTGGCAGCTTTACAAACATTGATGCAGTAAAATAAAAAAAACACTCCTTGATTTTCGATACTTAATAAAACACTGCTATCGAAAAATTCGAACATTCTTGTAAACCGGAGCAAGGCTACAATATCATGGGACACAAGACATCAAGCAGAAGTCCACAACACTGTATCACTTAGATTACAAGGAAAATTAAAGGGAGTCAAGTACTTAGGTATATACCTACTTACACTACACTACGCGGAAAACTATTCCATTAATCAAAGTTTGTCAGCGAGTAGAAACCACCCTATGATTATAACGTTTCGTTCTATAGGTAAGTAGTCTGTAAAAAAATGCAGTGTATCAAAATCTAAATAAATCGATCCACTGCAGCTATTTAGCCATAGTCAAGTGCAGAGGGGCGCTGCGCCGGCGCGGCGCGTGCGACCGCAGGAGCGCACGCGATCACACGCGCCGCATCGACCCGGTAGCAAGCGGTGCCATCAATCGACGAGCGAGGCAGAGGTGCTTTTGCCGATGATTGATTGAATGATCAATGATTATGTGAATATGACTTGTGTTGTATGTAGGCGTAGATTATTTCATACGTAACCAGTATTCATTATTGTATTTTCACGCCATATTTATCTACGTTTCATTAATTCAGCGATAACTAATAGTAGCGCAGCCTCACCCTACGTGACACATAGATTCAGAGACAGTCGGGAAATATTTATTCTTGTTTTTCTTCGAATTTGAATTCGGTGGTGATTCGGGGACAGACAGGAATTTTTATACTTGTCTGATGGCCCCTCGAGGGGAGTGCACTAGGGGCCGGACAGGAACAACCCATTTATTCAGGAACAGTCGGGAAATATATATTGTTGTTTGTCCCCGAATTTGAATTCGTGAAGATTCAGGGACAGACAGGAACAGCCCATTTATACGGAACAAACAGAATATGGAAGTTGACGTCAGCCATATTCTAAAGAGCGAGTAGTATGAATGATAAAAAGTTACATCAACTGTTGGTTGAAGAACGGCTTTAAGATGTCGTTCCACGAGAGAAACCGCGGTAGATGGTAAAGTTGCCAAATCTATCAGCAAAGCCAGTAGTTGGTTAGATAACCAAACTAAATTATAATATGTGAAGAAGCATACGTCGCGGGCAAATGCAAGGTTTGCAATTTTGGTATTGCACCCCGCTCGCGACGCGCGCACCTCACTCACCTCGCCTCCCGACTAAAGTATGACGTGTTAATTGAAGAAACACTCGCGCAAATAAATGCGGTATCCGTTACCTGAATTTAATTCAGTCCTGAATCGTCCTTCCTAAGTAGTGAGGTAACAAAGTCGTGATACACGCAATACAGACAGTACATCAATACGAACAACTACTGTTGGGATACTGTTCAACTACTGTTGGGATACTGTTCTCAACAATATGCGAGAAAGAGAAAACAAAATTTAATTTAACCAATATGCGAGAAAGAATAACCAAAAGCTCCCGCATTGTGCCTCGGTACTGTGGCATACAAGCGGAAAGATGCCTGCAAGCCTCCAAACGAAATTGCAGATGCGAAAGACATCTAAACCATTCGATAGTTCATACATACCATCGAGTTACATCGCTGAGCTTTTACAAAAATACAAGGAAAAGAGCAAAAAATTACACCAACACATGGGAAAACTTGCGCAAACAAATCACAAGAACAATTATTCCTAGAATCAGCGTAGATAAAGAAAAATCGCGACGAACTTAGCAACATACAACAAAACACACAACAACAACAACGAAAATAGGAAACAAAACATCACAAGAAAAATATCCAGAACTCGTAAAATTACCACCAAATACTCAAAGCAAACCTTCAAGTAGGTGCGTGCCTACTTGGCGTAGCTAAGTTTTAAGTACATATCGTATCAGAAACATGAGCATACGACCTATACGAGCAACTCATGAATAATGAAAAGAAAACAAGAAATTCCTTGATTCAGAGAGACACCAAGACAATGTTGAATATTGAACTTAGTGAAAAAACCCCCGGCGATATTTGGAGTAACTCAACTCGACCAATAAGCTAGCCTACGGATACTAATTTTTTTTCGTCTTCATCTCTGTTCGTGTCGGCAATGGGTTGCTTGGACACACCGGCGTTGGGGATGAAGCTGGTGCTAATGAAGGACAGCAACAGCAACAGAAACGTATCGAGTCAGCCGAGACTGCAGCGGTTCGCTCAGGGCCTGTCACCGCAAGACGCAAGAAACTCACCGAGCGAGCGCATACTATGCTCCACGATGCTTCGTCAACAAGGGGGCAGGTACCTATCTATACCTAAGTAGATAATTGAAGTGCTATTCTAATAATTTATTTTATCGTAATTTAATTGTGTCCTTTTTTAACTGTATTTGTATAAATTTACTCAATGGTAAATGTTTTGGATTAGATTGTAAGCTGCATTGTGTGATAAACAAATATAACTAGTTGCTAGCTCAACAATCCCCGTTAGTCAGTTCCCCATGATTAAGTATACACCATGAAATAGTGGCGCGTGCGCAAGTGTTCACACGCACGACGATAGACTGGGGGAAGTGCGGAAGTTTCCATATTAATCCCAACTAAAAAAAAGTTCAAGGAGGTTCACAATTCATAACCTTTTTTTATTGTAGATGGGTATGTAAGACATTGCTAGACGGACCGAAACTATTGGTCTATGAAACACCTTGTGAAGGGTAGCTTTCCTCTATTGCTCAAAGTAAGTCCTTATCTACAGTGCTCAAATTTGCTTTTTGACAATACATCAGAAGCTCGAGATGTGTCATCAAGTTACGGAGCACAGTATCATAGGAATATAGGAACATAACAGGCAGGAAGCCTTTAAAAATAGACCCATTTCGTCAGCGCTATCGATGGCAACACCATAGCACTAATCAGTCCATCCACTCCGACCAAATAAACTGAACAACCGATTGATTGTGCAGAATGGAACACGATAAGTACCATCAACCTTTACCGTGTGTTTATAACCTCTCTGGTTCATAACAACATTTATTTATTTATCGAGTTGCTCTGAACAACTTGTTAAAGTTCTCGATGAACAACATATTGCACTCCAAAACTTCGGTCGCATATGTTGGAGACGAATTTAAAATGGAATAGGGACAGAATGTCTGACGAGCTTTGGGCGTTCGCCATTGCCAGAAAAATCCCCCATATCTAATTTTTCTTTTCATTAAAACCTAGTTCGGTCTGTTACGAACTTAAAAAAAATCTTAAGTGATTCGCTTTCCAACGCGAACAGCACATTTTGAGCCTTACTTATAAACGCTAATTAAAGTTAGTCAATGCTGAAAATTTTCTGTCAACTTTTGGCTGATTTGAAATGTCACGCGTGAAAACAAGACGGAACATTTTAAACACTGATTAAATTTCAGCAACGTTTATAAGTAAGGCCCTTAATATTGTTTTTTTTATTTAACTAAATACCACGGAATTAGTCCTATTTACATAAGTCAAATCAAAATACAAATAAAAATGACAAATACTTTTCCGTCATAGTGAAGGAATCATTGAGCGCGGCATGCTTTCTATAATGGTTTCCAACTTTGGTTTTGGACGCTGGTAGAGCTCCACTACTAATTGATAGCATCGAGATAAAAAAAATTGGCGTTAAGGTCAATTCAGACAGAGCAGCAAAATGCTCGAGCAGTTTTTAAGTGCTATTGGAATATCAACCTTAATCTATTTAGACAAAGCTGAAAATAGTATGCAACATTAAAATAGGTAAGATTTTAAGAGCCAATACAACGCCAAATTGCTTAAAACGGCTTAGCTTGAAGCAGTATCCTGTCAACAATATTGCAACAATGACTTTGAAATTAATATATGATAAAGTTCAGGACTAATGCTACTGCAAATGTATAGTGAAAACACGAATTAATAAAATTTTCTCGATAGAAAAAAATTACAAAGTTACCTCCAAACCGTACAAATAAACAGCGATTATTCAATGAATACTTTAAATAAGATCATGAAACTTTGTGTAGTATTTGAACTAAATATAATGGAGGGCTTATGTATAGCGGATTATTAAAATACCCTTTAAATTCAGTGTAATAATAAATTACCTAAACTATTGCGCTTTGGAACCAGTTTAACTTAGACCGCCCCTGCCGCTCGGCCCCTGGCTCATCCCCGCTTTGGCCTAGTACTATACATCTATTCTGTGGCTTTGACTTGAATTCGCGCTGGCCTTGCACAAGCCGTTAATGTTGCATACTATTTTCAGCTTTGTCTAATAAAGTTGATATTCCAATAGCACTTAAAAACTGCTCGAGCATTTTGCTGCTCTGTCTGAATTGACCCTTAGAAGCAAAAAAGGGTCCCATATAAACCAATTTTTTTCTTGCAGTTCTAATTCTGTACTTATTATATAAATGATGCATTTTTGTACATACATGGCCTTTACCGTCTTATACAGACGACGATTTAAGCAGCGTCTGTGTTCTGCGAAAGACTTCCATTGATGACTATAAGTATTATTATTGTATGGCAGCACGGGAGCGGCAAATATTGCGATATTTATTACACGTAGCGCCACCTATTTAAAATCCACCGCACTAAAAGATGACCCATGTTCATTCAAAAGTTCAATCGCTTAATGCAAGATGGCGCTGAATCAAATCTCAAAATGAAACATCTGTAAATAATTTTATATAGATTTTATACAAATTTATTCTTATACTAATTAGTCTTAGTAATGAAGTAATAATCTAGTTTAAATAGTACAGCTGGTTTGTCACTTGTCGTGGCTGGATCGTGAATCTGGATCGGAAGGGGGCTCGTGCATTTCCTCGAAGTCGTCTACTGCCATCGGCGTGTCTGATAAAATACAAAATACTTATTTTACTCTCTTTTATATCCACGGCTAAGGAGAGACTTTCTGACAGCATGAACGTTAAAATAATAATAACATAAACACAGAAAAACTGTGAAGGAAAGATGTGCATTACATTTTTTTCTTAATTACAGCAACGTAAACGTTTGTAAAATAATAAAATACCACAATGATTGCATTTGACTGCAATCAGAAAACCATGATTCTTCCATTTTTCTGAATCACATGACTATATCGATTTGTTTGGAAATCATGTTTTTAATCACTCTCTGATATCCGTCATTTAGGACACAATCAGCGCCTCTAACGTCAACAATTTAACAATTTCACATTTTGTGATAGCTTCACGTGCTTACCAAATAGTAAAATAAGAAATATTTTATTAACAAAAGGAAGTTGTTGATGTGTAATGTGATTTTATTAATTTGAATTAATTTTCAATTCTAACTATCTGCCGTCCTCACCGCGTGCGTCATACTCCGGTGTCTTTGAATCCAATGCTACTAGTTCTGAGGCCGACATATGTACTATTGCAGTGACTCCGTCTGTAGTATTAAAATCACTTAAGACCCTTGACTGCAATAAATCAGCTGGGCCAGATGGCCTACATCCATATCTTTTGAGGAATTGTGCTGAAAGTTTGGTATGTCCTGTTACTATCCTCTTCAGTAGATCAATTGCCGAAGGGTCGATGGCCAGAACCTGGAAAACTGCTACAATAACGCCTGTTCACAAAAAAGGTCCAAAGCGGGATATATCAAACTATAGGCCAATTTCTTAGCTTTGTGTACTGGCCAAGGTTTTCGAGAAAGTAGTCCACGACCAGTTATGCGCTGCTCTTAAACACTATTTTTCGCCCCAACAGCATGGTTTCTTAAGACCGCATCGAGTAAAATCAATCAAAACTGTAGTCATGGTTATAACGATACCATCAGTACTATTATGATAGTTGACACAAAAAAAAATATGACAAATAGCACAATGAATCAGTTAACCTTTTCTATTTAACAAAAATAAATAATGATGTAACACTTTGTTTTTAAAAAATCGTAAAGTTACACCAAAAAGCCCAAAATGGCATGCTGGCGTTTAACTGAATTTGTATTATAAACAAACGAACTTTCATACAAACTTGAAATAATATTAATCTCTAATATCTAAAGCTTTGTATGTATTTTTTTTACTGCAAAATAATGTCTGGTAATTTAACTATGAATTTTCTAAAAACTCGTCTCAAATTCTCCATACATTATTTCTATGGACGCGCGTTGTTGAATATATACGCGACGTATGCGCTCGGAAATTCAGTCCATGGTGTTATAATTCAGAACAAGTGTTTGAATATTCAATTATTCCCTGCACAAATCAAGAGATGGCACTATTTTAAATTGCTGTTTTATATAAAAAATAATTATTTGCCTACCTAATAATAATATGTACCTATAAAATAATTCCAAAAAAAAAACTAAAAATTAGCTAAAATTATTTCATTTTATATTAAAGTGTGCTTTTTTTTCATCAAATACGTTGTGTAGTCTAGTCTGTGAACATAGTATCCGTTAGTAGTCTGTGACATAGACAAACAAAATAACAAATCGCCATAAGTGATGTCCATGTCCAGATTAATTTCATAATCGATATTCACCCTTGGGAGCAACCGATAAATCGATTACTACGACCAGTCTTAGAAAATAGAAAAACTGAGATGTAAAACATGTTTAAGTACATAGATAAGCGTGTCACGCATTGAATTGTGAAAATTGATTAATAAAGTATAGCACAAATGTAGTCGTGAATCATTTTAAAAAAGTAGGGATAATGAATCATGGTGGTTTTTGTTACAGTTTTATATATTTTATATTACTCAGCGCAGCAAATTCAAATTTTCTTGCGTTTTTTAATTTGCCGCCCTGATTAAAACGTTTGGACAGCCACTGTGGTGTGGTGGTTGATAGGTCAGCTCATAACACGTAGGTGGCGGGTTCGATTCCTGAAAAAAAATATGCAAAACTTTTTCTGTGCCTGGATGTTGTGGGACCATGGTCCTCGTAGTTCCTGGGTACCTAGATGCAGGGTGTTGCGGACGCCGAGCAACCAACCCTCTACATCGACGAGCCATGATATCATAAGATACCCTAATATTATATAGAATCATATAGTACAATAAATTTGAACGGTTCGAGTGGAATAAACCATTACGAAAAAGTTAGAGAGAGATAGCATGAGGAAAACCTTGAGCCCAACCGTGGGAATCTTTTCGAAGGCCCGATCTCGTAGGAAAATTCCACTCAACCTAGCCAGTCAGCCAATGGTGAGCCCGTATTGTCCATATAAATACAAGGTGTCTTAGGAATAAATGGTCAGTTTTGTTTTAATCTTCAGTCGTTTCACTTGCAAGCCTTAGAAGTCCAGCAACTAGTCTATATATACCTAGCCAGTTTAAATTCAGTTCTTGTTCAGTTTAGCTTCTTTTTCCATAGTTTGCATAATTCGTCATTTTAAATAGTTTTACAGTCCACTATCGTAGTATCTTTCCTGTTAACAGTTTTATCGTTAATACAGGGAATCCTAGTTAGGGTTTGATTTGTTGATTACATTACATTCCTTACAACGCGTAAGACCTATCTCGCATCTCGTATGGTTTAGCCAGGCCGTTGACTGTCCGAGTGATGGAAGGTTGGAAGACCAGGGGGCGTACTGTGAGCTCTTAGCGTGATTCAAAACAGAGCCTATATTGGATTGCTTTGTTTTTTGTATGGGGATTTTGACAAGCTATCCAGTGTAGGCTCTGTTTTGAATCGCGCTAAGAGCTCACGGCACCTCCCTGGTCCTGAGTTTTTTGATGACACCTTACGAAAGTTGAAAAAAATATTAAAAAATGCCAAGTTTCGAGAGACAATTGATCGAAAACGCAAAAAGAAGTGTATAGCGCCCATCTTTAAAAATGGTGGAATCCAAAAAAAGAATATTGTAAGCTGGAATCTGCAGCCTCGAAACCACTACTTGCACCATAGATTGCAAATAAATGGTTCTTACATACTTTTATTACTTTTATGGCTTATTACTTGATCAGTTTTTATGATCGATCTTAAAAACCACCATCAATCATTATAATCTTCTTCTTCTCGTGATTGCAATTATACTGATAACAATCGATTACGGTACGCCCGCCACTAAATGCTTTGCATATGTTTAAAACAGTGTGACCATTTGTTGCAGATTTCTGCCATTTTGGCACATTTGGCCCTCAAATACCCTGTCACAGATAGTAAAAATGTTTTAAAAAATTTGGCAGATTTGAGAGACGAAGTGGGAGGTAAAGACTTTTCTAAGACTTCATATTGAAGGCGCAAAAAAGAAAGTTCATATTTCGATAAAAGTACCTTTGTGTGGTGGCCCTATTGAAAAACACTGCATGTCTAAAGGAGAGGGTTATAAGTGGGTGTTAAATAAGTTGCAATTAATCAAAATGATAAGGTTATGAATTGATACAGGGTTATTTATAAAGTTACACGGTAACGATTTTGATTTTTTTAAAACCTGAGATGTAGATTTGCAATATCAGAACACTAATTATTTTACTGTGTCAATAGAAATGTAATACGAGTTTAAAAACCACAGAAGATACTTGACATTGACAAACATAAATCACAATCACTGCTTTGTACAGCCAGGAATGCATGACCAAATAATGCACGTATCCAGTATTTCAAAGCTATGTACACGGATTCCTGCTGTTAATTCCGAGTCGTGCATTACTGCCTGTAGCAATCTTGCACATGCAATATTAAGAATAAGACATTGTACCATCCGTATTGTACAGCCCGATATTTTATTTGACAGCTTCTGTGGTGTGGTGGTTGAACAGGTCAGCTCATAACCCGGAGGCGGCGGGTTCGATTCCCGCGACAGGGCAAGTATTTGTCCACAAAAAAAACCGCAAATACTTGTTCTGTGTCTGGGTGTTTGTAGGACCATGGTCCTCATAGTTCCTGGGTCCCTAGATACAGGGAATCCTAGTTAGGTTCCAGGATCTATGTGTGTGACGTTGGGCGTTATTTATATTTGGAAGCCATACACACCAGTTATGGGCCATACATTCCTACTGGTCATACAATACGGGCTGTGCAATACTTTGGTTGTGCATTTCTGCTTTATGACCAGCTACAGATAATGTAAAACATTCAATTTGCCAACTCCAGAGTTGCAAGCATTCAATATTTTTCGTTTTATTTGAAGCCAAATATAAATATTTTGGAGGTGTGAATAATTTTTTTTAACTTTATTATACTTAAATCCATCGTTACAGATTTTAGAATGGTCATCAACATCTTTGGGGACCCTCAGATATCGATTTTGATCTGGATCAGTGAAACTGGTTTTCTCGCCGCGACCGAAATTTTCACCATTTAAAAAAAAATATTTTGAAATCTATTTGTCCTTCCATACCATATTGAGCTCTTAATACTAAACTGTCATAGTTTTGCTATCATTTGCGGTTAAAATTTTTATGGCGGATATTTTTCCGCATTTTTAATTTTTTTTTCTCTAAAATTGTCCTAGGGTTTGCTACAACATTTCTTAAAACGCTCATGACCTATCTTGTATGGATTAGCATGGCCGTTTACTGGTTGAGTGACGAAAGGTTATGACCAAGATTACTTCATGAATTTTTTGAAGAAACCTTGCACATAATACGAATGTCAATAAAAGTATTCAATATTTCCTCCATTCCGTGGGTGTTATATTTAAAAAGGGCGATTTAAAAAAATTCAAATAATGATTTTGCGGCCCTGTAGACCCCCCAAAAAATCACCCCGATTGGACCAACTTTTATAAATCGCTGCCATTTTGGATCCACCATCTTGGATTTTCATAACCACCATCGGACAGCCCCTATCGTCATCTATGGCACTTGTTCGAACACTACCCAGACCCACGTACCTTTTACCGTTTCTGATTTATGAGCAATTCAATTTTGTATAGGGGCCACCGTTTTTGTTTAGAAATGTTTTCAGAGGTAAAAAAAGGAGGCCCTTAAACTCCAAATTTTTAAAGCGTTACTTCCATATCGCTTGTCGTTTCTGAGACTCGTTGGGGTACCTACTCAATCATGGCGACGACTCTGGTAATATCTACTATTCTGGGGGTCACGTGACCCATTCCTATACACCCTCATAATTGGGTTTGACCCATCATTTCTGGGAGCTGAGATCAATTTATTGTGTCACTCAGTCATCGAGCAGTGAGTCAATGTGATTTTTCTGTGTGTACATACCTGCCTATGGAAAAAAATTTAGCCTCCTAACAAAACTCACATATTGGAAAGATGAGCCCAATACTGTTTGACTGTATTTGACCCAGATAGTCTCCGATTTTGACCCTGGGTCGCCAAAAAATGTAGTTACGCAGATAGACAAAAAAATAACATGATGTATCCTTTTCATTCATATATCCTAGCGTATCACACCATCTCTTTCTTACAATCATATTTCCAATCTGTGAGTAAGTACAACCGTTTTTTTTTTACCTACGACTAGCTCGTCATGTTATTCGATTCCATAAAAAAAACTATAGAATACCGATTATGAAAACGCATCATGCGCATGTGCATGTTCGGGGCATATTTCTGGCAGATTTCAAATTGATTTGGACAGATTTCTATTTCTATTTAGGGCAGAATTTGAATTTTACAAATGGTCACTGTTTAAAGTTTTCGTTCGTGGCAGTGTTGCCAACTTGGGGATTTTCTCCTAAATTTAGGGGGAAGAAGCGTTGAAAGAGGAAGTTTAGGGGCATGATTTCTTTAGGAGAATTTTTTTTTTTGGGGAGAATTTATTAGGGTTAAAGTATATTAAAACAGTCTTTTATTTCTTAATGGTGCCAATTTGCACCTGTTGATATATTTTCGAATGCAGTTGCTCTGTCCCACCAAACAACTTGCTGAACATAGGCCTCATGATCAGGGCCGTCTTTAACCTATTGGAGGCCCTGGGCACTTGAGATAGTGGGGCCCCTGGATAGTATGACCTGGACAGAGTTCTATTTTATCCATCCAACACGCGAGCGAAGCGAGCGCTGAAACTTTGCACGTTTACAAAGACGTCTAGATAAAACACGATATAATTTAGTTACATTTAAAATTAGAGACCCCAATATGAAATAACTGATATGAAAACGCATGCGAAGTTAGTGCAGAAGCTTCAGTAGTTTATATACAGGGAAGCGATTGAAATACGCGAGTGAAGCGAGCGCCAAAAATTTGCAAGTTTACAAGTTCATCTAGATAAAACGCGATATAGTTTAGTTATATTAAAATTAGAGCTCCCAATCATAATGAAATGACTGATATGAAAACGCATGTGATGTTAGTGCAAAAATTTCATTAGCCACGAGGAAACAGCGATCTTAACATACTGAAATAGGAAAATTTTATTTTCTGGCGAAAGTAAAGTAACTTCGCGCATGCAAAAGCTAATAAACCAGCAGGTCAGTTGTAGTCATTCATTCTTTTTTTGAAATAATGATCGTTTTCGGTAATCGTTACTGATCTGGCAGGGCCCTATCGATCGCGGAGCCCTGGGCAAGTGCCCAGAGTGCCCAGTGGGAAAGAGGGGCCTGCTCATGATGTGTTCTGCAAAGTCGTAGTACATTTGTTTATTCTATCATCAATAGTTTTTGCAGCCCACGCGATGTGAAGAATATTTTAGGTAATTTTTTTACACCTTGCAGTTTTAGTAAAGATCCCTAATTTTTTGAAAATATAATATAGCCTATGTCACCCGGGGATAGTGTAACTTCCCAACAAAGAGAATTTTTCAAATCGGTTCAGTAGTTTCGGAGCCTATTCAATGCAAACAAACAAACAATCAAGTCTTTCCTTTTTATAATATTGTTATAGATTATAGACAACAGATTTTGTAAAGGAAAAATTTAAACAGAAAAAATTTAGGGGTTTTTAGGGGATTTTAAAATTATCTTAGGGGAAAAGTTTTTTTGGGCTGGCAACACTGGTTCCTGGAAAATAAAATATTATTATTTTGTTTTTCAAAAATTACAGATTTTAATAATGGCTATGCTAGTTACGATAACATTAACGATTCCCTGTGACTAGTATGTACATCCGTGCCTGCCTCTGACCCGCCAAAACTGGATTTCGATGGGTGCGACTATACACTGATCGACCCCCTGCAAATTGATTTGGTTTCGTGTTTTGTATGGATTATTACCATCTCTTCTAAGAAATGGTGTGTTCCGAACTGCAACGAAATGCGTAAGTTAAGTTTTAGCTATATAGTTGACCTAACCTAAAAACTTAAGTGCATGACTATGAGTAAAACCTACACTTTTATATTCCATAACCCCCCTTATTGTTGTTTGTTGTTGTATATTATCTATCCTGCGATGTATTTAATAAATAGTACCCATATATTTTATTACAAGTGAAGAGGCCACTATTCTGCGTTTATTTCCCAATCCAGATAAAAACTGACAGATTTATTTGGTGGAAAATGCAATAGGAGGTCACATTATACTTGTTAGACATCTATATGAGAGTGTCAAAGAGTCTGCCACTCTCTCTTTGAGCTGCAATACCACATTCATAGCAAAATGCTTATTCCAGCTGCAGTACCTACGCTCCACTTGCAAGGTAATGCTTTGTAACCACAATAGTAGATTGTGTCACAAGGGACCGAAATAATGTAATTAGGGTGATAATGATTCTAGAGTAGAACCGTAAGTTTAGCAAAGGATTCAAAGTCTATGTTGCTTGAGTTTAAATAATTGTGGTACACTCGGTTTTTCATCCCCCTCTATGAGAATACTCTTTTTGTCACTGTTATTAAGTGCACCTAAATGATGAAGAGTTCCTCAATAAGCGCATGTGCACTTATCGAGGTACTGGGATGGAAATCGTTAATATCACCCATATAGACAATAATCACTATCTCACAAGAACCACTCATGTTCTGGCATAGAAATATAGCCTGTGTTATTTTTACGAGTTGTACTGTTGTGACTGCCAAAAATTTTATAAATTATAATTAATAAATAATAATAACCATTCTATGTAGCTATTACAATTATTAAAATACACATGATCGGCAGAAAGAAGTCAACATTGAACTCAGTCCTCCCCCATAAAATGCCAATTTGTATGCTTATCATAGGGGGAATTTGCCATAATCACCACACTTGGCAGGTGGCTTGGTGTTTGCATAAAATTATAATATACAGAGGATGTAGCATTTTATATAGATAAATTTATTATTGAAAACACCATATTACAGGAACAGTTGGTAATCAAAAATCTTATAACTGTCATAATGGATGGTATCTCTTCCAGAAAACAGAAATTATACAAATAATGGATATTCCCTTAGCCGGCTGACGGCACCCACAAGAAGAGATGAAGTGCTCCTATTTGCATACTAGGCCACACAGCATTAAGTATAAATACATTATGAATTTGTTTGTTTTCAGGCATAGGAGTACTTCCAAAAGAATCTTCAATGTGAAGTACAGCTGAAATAATAGAATTCTATAACAATTTGTTTGATTCTCAAAAAGAGAAAGAATGCTTTCATAGCAACAATAATGAAAAAAGCATTATATAGGTAAAATATGTAATGTTTGCATTCTTAATATAATAGTGTATATTAAGTTGGTGTTCAATAAATAAATTAAATATATAAACTTGATTGTGTTAATATTTTGTTCCCATTTCTATATGTCCTGTTGTTTGAATGTTGATGTAGCTTTTGGTAGAATTATATTATTAATTTATCAATTCCTACATCAACATTCAAACAACAGGACTTTCCGAAATAATTCTTTTATGAAACTATCCTATAGGTATGTATATAGGTTGCTGTTTATTTGCGGTACAAAGCAAGAGATGTCGCTACATGCGCATATCTTTAAATGATGACTCTACCTCCAGTGTAAAAAGTTACTCTATGATTCAGTCTACCACCGGAGCTCAGAGCGAGGTCACGTCGATTTGCGGAGCGACGCGCTGAGAACACTCGATCGCGATCTATTGTGTACGAATATTCAGCTGCAAACTCGTAAATAAGGTAAGTTCAGTTTTGTGACTTTTACTTTTTTCGTGTTAGTTGTTTATATATCTTATATTAAAATAATACTTATATTTATGTTTTAGCGATAATGGGAAAAAAATAGAACATATGAAAAATATAACTTTGTCTGAAGAAGATCGCCACTTACTAGAAAAAAGAACTCTTCTGCAAGGTGAGTCAATAGAATGGCGTCAAGAACGTAAATTAAGACTTCGCATCTGCATCTGTTTTCGGAAAAGTTTGCAAACGAGGACTTATAAAATGCGGTCCTTTGGTCAAAAGTATAGTCACAGAAAAAAATTTAGATCACGTCAAGTCTATTAAACACAGAGAAAATAATGAACACAATGCGCGCGAACAGCTCGAAATGTGTCTTCAAAGTCCTATAAAAAGATGTGGATTATTTATTGATCTAGATTTGCTATTCTTAGGTGCAAGCCCAGATGGAATTGTGGGAGAGGACAAAATTCTAGAAATAAAGTGTCCATACTCGGCAAGAGACAAGCGTAGATGACGGAATAAGAGTTCAAAAAAATAAATTTCTGGAAAATAGACAAAGATGGAAATGTAGAAATAAATAAGAATCATGATTGATATTAGCAGATTCAGGGACAGTTACACATCACAAAACGAAAAATTTGTATATTAGCAGTTTGGACCGAAGTGGACATGATGATTGAGTACATAGAGGCATTTGAGCAATTTTAGCTGGACATGGAAGTTAAATTAAATAAATTTTACTTTGATTACTTATTACCTGAAATTTTAGACTCAAGATTAGACAGGCAAATGGAAATCAGGGAACCCATCGATATCCTTGAAACAATACGAGAAACAAACATAAGAAAGATCATGACACGGAAAATCACAGATACAAATGGTGGTACATCGAAATGTAAATAATAGTAATTGGTGAACAAAATTTAATACAACCGAACATACATACACCTATAAAACTTTGTTTTTTTTTTGGGACGTGTCAATTGTAAAAATCGTAACAGATTATTTATAATTTAAATATTTTGCAGTTCCAACTATATTACATAATTATGTATATGCATGTCGAACTGATAATTTCCTTTTTTGAAGTCGGTTAATAAAATACACTCACCTATACACATAAATATTTAGTTTTTTTATTTCTGATCTATTTGATAGTATAAATATTTTAATTTATTTAATACCTACTCCTTATTTAAAATATCAATAGATATCAACATCAATTTAAGTAGGAATTAAAATAACAAACATGCCTTTAAACTTCTGTGCGGTAATAAATAAACTTAAATTTATCAAATTTTAAGTTATGCACTTTTTTCCGCAAGTTCACACGGCTTCAAGAGAACTTGTCGTTGTGTGCGTGTCGACGCACACTAGCGAGCGCACCGCGGTAAATACCTACTTGCCGCGCGCCGTGTTTGCACGATAGAGTCTTAAAAGGAAGATCAACAACTACTAACCTGGTTTCATTCATTGATGCGGTGACTGCTGGCATGGAGGGTGGGGGGCAGGTTGACGTAGTTTACACGGACTATAGCAAAGCATTTGATCGCATTGATCATATTATTCTTCTTGCAAAGCTATACGAGGCTGGAATAAGAGGTGATCTACACAGGTGGTTAACTTCCTATGTCAAAGATCGTTGCCAAACTGTGGTATTAAATGGATTCTCGTCAGCCTCGTCACCCATCCCATCCGGCGTACCCCAAGGATCTATATTCGGTCCATTGCTGTTTATTATCTTTGTTAATGACATTAGTCAGTGTTTTAACTATTCTCGTTTCTTGTTATTTGCGGACGATATGAAAATCTATAAAGTTATCAGAAGCAAGCGTGATATTGAACTGCTTCAGATGGATCTAAATAATCTTCACAACTACTGCATAAGGAATAAACTTGACCTTAACATATCTAAGTGCTGTTGTATCACCTTCACTAGATCTTCTAATACCCTAAAATATGACTACAAAATCAATGAACAGTCCCTCGTGAGAACTGATTCTGTAGTTGACCTCGGTGTGACTCTTGACTCTAAGCTGCTATTTGACAAGCACATTGAAAACATCACAAGTAAAGCCATGAAAACTTTGGGCTTTGTCTTGCGGGTAACCAAAGACTTCAAGATCATTAAAACCCTTAAGATCCTATACTGCTCCCTGGTTCGTAGTCAACTCGAATATGCCTCCCAGGTTTGGTATCCCAGGTACGATAAATACATAACTCTGCTTGAAAAGCCCAAAGAAAATTCCTGCGCTTTATCAATTTCAAGACTAAAATCTCAAATCGGAATTTTGACTATAATAAGGGTTGTAAGCATCACCACCTGCTACCCCCCCAAAGAAGGAGAGAGGCTGCTGACCTCTCCTTCCTGCATAATATAGTGTCGGGTAGGTTTGACTGTCCCTCCCTGCTTGCTGAGATCAAGCTTGTAGCGCCGTGTTTCTCATCTCGCGCTCGCCACTTTCGACTATGTATCCCTCGCTGCCGTGCAAATTATCGTAGAAATTCTTTCTTTCCGCGTACGTTTAAAAGCTTTAACTGCTAATTTTCTGAGCTAGTAGACTTATTTACGACGAGGCAGAATATTTTCACATATTTAATTTTTAGCGAATTTTTTGACTAGAATCGTTCTGTTACAAAAATAAAAAACTGTTCTATCTATTATGTGAATCCTTTACGTTTAAAATATTATTCTATTTGTATGGCTTTGTTAATAATAATTTTCTCTATCTACTCTTTTGTATTTCCATCACCTACCATTTTTGTGAACACCTACTTATTAATTCTAAGAGTGATAACCTGTATTTGGCTTAAGAGTGTTTAGTATCCTGTTTCTTATATAATTTAGTAAGAAAGCTGTTGGTTGTCCAAATAAAATAAAATAAAATAAATAAATTACTTTAGAATTATTTAGCACGCTCTCACTTGATGGGAAGTAGCGATGCGATCGAAGGCAGCATGTTGGCTAAGTAAATACCTATTCATTCTTCTCTAGAACACATCGTGTTGTTTGGCCGGAAACAGACCCTGGCAGGGCATTCCATTCGTTAGCCGTACTAATGGACATTTAATTTTTTTGGACTCACCGAGGTGGTGCAGCGTGACTCCCATGGCGGCGCGGGTGGCGCGGCGGCTGTGCACGCGGCGCGGCGGCACGCGCGCCAGCATGCCGCGCAGGCAGGCGGCGGCCGCGCGCGCCGCCTCGCGCTCCGCCCCGCCCGCGCGCGGGACCAGCGACAGGTGCCACGGGGGCGCCGCCGACAGTCTGGGACGAACACACGCACACGTTACCTACGCCGTGCTACCGGGCCTGTAGCACCACTGTGTAATTGTGTATGTGCCTCCCTAGTCTGTCTTTGCATAGCTTATAACTGAAAAAATTATGTTACGTTTCCAAAAACGTAGGCTCCGGCGTTATGAAAAATTTCCAAAAACTGAATCGCCACAATAACTCTAATATTTATTAATTACCGAACCTGCTCGCAAAATATCAGAATAATCGGTTGATCCGCCGGCCACATACGAAATCATTTTTGCCCAAACTGAAAAAGAGACGCTTCGAGCTCGTTCAGTTAGATTAGCTCTGCAGATGACATGGTGCTGCTGAGCTGAGCCCGACCGGAGAGGCCATGTAACTAAGGTCGAAAATCCGCGAGACCTATGCAGCTGCACATAGACACGCATGAAATGACAAATAAGTGTTTATACACAATCTTTAAAGCAGTCGGTTTAATATCCTAAGAGTGTACTGAACATCCAGTTAATATTATAAGAACGAGACTTAGATAACACTGTTACAACACCTCGGACATATTCTTGCCGATGCGATACCCTCATAAATGGTGTAGATATTCAAAAAGAGTGTAACTCCTAGTATTGGTCCAAAGTAATATTAGATAAGTGGATTTTCCCAGTGTAGTAGCAAAACTAAAATCAGTATCGCACAAGGTGCACTCATGCTTCCAAACACTAACCTGTCCCACTGCTCCTTATAAAGCTTCTGCAGCAAGTCTCCGGTATGTTTCAACGCTCCAGAGATGCCGTAGTCATGCTGCGAAGCCACTATATCTTCTTCAAGCTCACTGAGGAAGTCCATGTCTACGCCAAGCGAGGACAGCGACCGCAGCTCGTCTATGTCGACCTTCACTTTGCTTAGATCCTGAAAAATGACAATCATAAGTCAAAAGATTGCTTTTTTCATACTTGAAATATGAACACGGAAAGCATGGAATAGTAATACAGAGTGGCAGGTTCCAATCTCTCCCAGCTGGGTTACCACGGACGGTAGACAAAATTCATGTCTTTCCCCTGTTTTACTTCACTTGACAAGTAAGCAAGTATGAAGAAAGTGACATAAAACGAAGAAAGACAACTTTGTCTACCATCCATGCCAACCGAAGCAGTCCGTGTACCGACTGAAAAGCAGGCAAATCATCTGAATAGAGTTCACACATAATTGTTGTGGCTTAATTAGTTTTTACTTAGAACATTTTATTTGTCCAAATATTTCGTGCAAATATTAGGTAAGGTAAGTGCCTTGATATGATTGGGTAAAATAACTTATTAACGCGTGACCAAAATGCTGGCACTTATTTGGCCCAACGCATCAGCATTGCAATTCAACGAGGCAATGCTGCCAGCATGTTGGGTATGCTACCTACCAGTAGTGGGCTGAAGCACTTGGACTGTCTATAGGCCATCGCGGCTAGTATACAGTCCATAAGTGTTCTCTGTAGTGTAGGTAGTGTAGCTAGTTTAGTTTAGTTTAGTATAGTTTTTATTATTGTAGTAGTTAGCTTGAGTAATAAAAGCACATTGCCCGTTAAAAAAATCTTATTAAATGTATGTCATACAAGCGCAAGAGAAACGGCATCACGCGATTTATTATATACAATTTAGGTCCATTGGACCCCACGGTTAGAGTCAGCATATTTTTTACTCGTAAAGCCTACTACTACATCCATTAATGTGTTTCAAAATCGACACATTAAAAATCAACCCTCAGTAAAATTAACCTTCCGAACTTCACAGTTCTAGATGTCGCTAGCTCCGTGTTTCCCGATATCATCATCATCATCATTAACAGCCTGAAGACGTCCACTGCTGAACATAGGCCTCCCCCAGAGCACGCCACCTTGAGCGGCTGCTCGCCTCCTGCATCCATCGGCTCCCCGCGGCGTTCACCAGGTCGTCGATCCACCGAGTGGGGGGCCGGCCTACGCTGCGTCTTCCGGTTCGTGGTCGCCACTCGAGAACCTTTCTTCCCCATCGGTTGTCAGTTCTACGAGCGATGTGGCCTGCCCATTGCCACTTCAACTTACTAACTCTAAGAGCTATATCGGTCACTTTAGTTTTCCTGATATACCCTCATTTAAATACGTACATTATCTTCCACAGTTGGTGCGGTGTTGTCTTGCTTTCTGTCCGGGAACATTGCTTCCATATCATAGAACAGGTTCCAGGGTGAGTCCGGCGCGAACCGGAGCAGTTCCTCGTTCCCCTGCCCGGTCTCCGCCGCTGGAAACGATGATTCACTCTTTTGACACTATTTTGTATGGAGTTTGACCACTGACTCATCTGATATGGTGATCAGTGAAGTGGGAGGAGGGGATATCAGGATGTCAGGATGATGGAGGAGGATTTTCTACCCCTTAAATAGTTTGTGGCTTATTTAAGTGTAGGTTCTCTCATACTGCATCAAAAAACCGACCTGATAAAAAAGCCACAAAGCGATGTAAGTCATGTAAGAGACCAACATTTTAAAATGCAGCTTATAGTTTTAGTAGTCTAGTAGTTTAGTTTCAGCATAGCAATTATTTTTATATACAAAATTCTTGTGTTTATTTCAAATAAATAGTTTCAGGTTAAATTGAAATATATTTTTTATAACTAAATAGGCCCGCATTTGACCGCAGTCTCACCTAATGGAGATTGACGACGCGGTCTACGATGGTACATGCTTGCCTATAAAGATACCTATTCACTCGCGACTTGAAGAGCTCCAGATTGTACTTATCGGGAAACAAAGACGCTGGTAAAGTATACCATTCCTTCGCTGCTCGGATTATAAATGTCGAGTCAAACCGCTTTGTCCGAATCGAAGGAATATCAACCATAAATGGATGGCGTGTAGCTGTACCCTGTGTAATTTGTGGCACATACCGCTTTTTTAGCATTTTCACAAGACAAAAACAGGATACTAATATAATATTTAGATTATTATTCTAAGTATATAAAATTACGAAGTGCTTACTGTCATGAGAGCTTTACAATGAGTGAGAAATTAATGCTTATATATCTACACATCAATCTAGCTGACCCAATTGGACTGAAATTTGCCGCGAAACCTAGTTATAAGTAGCGGCAGGTAAGCTTAGCGCTGAGCGAAATGTGGAGGGGATAGCTGCGCATGGGCACAGTTGCGAACATAATAAAATTATACCTTTAATTAATATAACCAAATAATTTTAAGAACATATTTAAATATATAGTAAGCCTACTATCACTGAGCGAAATGGGTTTCTCTTTTAACAAAACAATACACGTCATACACCATTTTTCATGCCTGTCTTTTCAAAACAATATTTCGTCTAGGCATATTCACTATCTACTAAAATTAATAGAAAAATCAACAATAACAAACGAACTCAAACTTAAAAAAAAACAATAACAATGAACGGCAATGACAATACAGTTTAGAGTGCGACTGTACAGTCAGAAGTCCGCGGGCGTCGTACCGGGGCGGGGGACGGAGCACGACTGGCTCGCCAACCGCGCACCCTTCGTGCCTCTAGCCCCTCGGCCCTCTAGCCTTAGCTCTAGCCGCTGTGACACCTAATTTTTGACTTCTGCGCAATAACGGTCAGCGCTAGAGTTTTGTGCCGCTACTTATATTTGTCGGCGACTGACCGCTATTGTACTCACGTAACGTGTGATAGAGCAGGTGCGACTCTTCCTTGGTGAGTGTAGCGAAGGTGCCGTCGTATGAGGGGGCGTACGAGCTGAACGGGCCGTACAGTAGGGGCTTCACTCCCTTCGCTATGTTGCGGCGGTCTTCGCGGGGCGCTGGAAGGTAACAGATATGATGGCATTTACTAAATATACTTCTGAAAGTTATCGCAGTCACCGGGAATGCAGAACCCAGGAATAAACTGATTTTGATGTGACGTCGTCGTCTACGCAGCGACTTCGCTCCAGTCAGTACTGTACAACTTCACACCGGACTAATGACAAGCGACTAGACGGATGGAGTGCTCACTTGGCTTTCTACCGTCAAAAGGGCTTCCCAGTATAAGCTCCGGAACGATGAGATCCGCACGCAAGTGACCGATATAGCTCTTAGAATTAGCAAGTTGAAATGGCAATCGGCAGGCCACATCGTTCATAGAACTGACAACCGATGAGGAAGAAAGGTTTTCGAGTGGCGACCACAAACCGGAAGACTCAGCGTAGGCCGACCCCCACTCGGTGGACCGACGATCTTGTGAAAGCCGCAGGGAGCCGATGGATGCAGGAGGCGAGCAGCCGTCAAGGTGGCGCGCTCTGGAGGAGGCCTATGTTCAGCAGTGCATGTCTTCAGGCTGTAGATGATGATGAGCGTTGCTGTTCATATACAGAATTGCTCTTCTTATCGAGTATTCTATCCCACTTCTTATACTTTGAAATGAAATGAAATAAATGAAACTTTACTTGAGAAGTCACATATACTCACTATGCAAAGTACCAGTTCCCTGCTGCAGCTTGCCTACTAGTTGCCCAATGGTGGGCTGTCGCTCTTCTCCCACGCCCACTCCACTACCAGCCACCAAGGCGAGTGTGGTCTTGCCTTCACCGTCCATGCGGGGAAACGCTGGAAGTGGAAAATTATGTGATAACTAAAACCATAGTGGAACAATAATGTCTGTGACAGTCGAAAATAAATGGATAGATAGATATGTGTGGACATTTAACTCAGCGCATCTAGCCCTATAGGTAACACCCAGACACAGAACAAACATCAATGTTCATCACACAAATGTTTGTCCTAGGTATGCAAAACCTGTAGTTTAGAAGGCACAGCTACTACTGCGCTGTGAAGTGATTGTGACTATTCAAGTATTTGTACAGTGTTTTTTAAATCATTTAGAGCAAATAAATGAATGAGTGATATTAATATTATATTCGAATGTATACCCTTCTTAGCCAAGCGGCGCCTGTGCTGCTCCCTGGCGGCTTCCATCTGCAACTTGAGACTGTCCCGGTCGTCACTCCTGTCCGCCCCATCAGATACCGCCTCAGCTTCTGACCCACCACTCTTGAGGGGACTGCTTCGCTTCAACACTTTCTGCACAACCCACTTACTGATATAATGCAGACCAGGGACTAGTGGGGTACAGTTATCGAAACATTCATGACCTTTGCTTCAGAAGCCGGCTTCTGCATAGCGCGTGTTGGACAACTATTATTATTAAAATCAGGAGTTAAAGATGTAAAAAGTATTTCCTTAAAATTAGTTTTTGTTGATTTTGAAAAGAACCAGCCTGGTTTGAGGATTCGTGATTGTTTTATAAGCAGTTTGTAAGCCTGAGTTTACTATCGTAGAATTAAACCAATTCTTTTCACAGCTTACAGCTATTTGGGTATACATATTGTAATGATAGATTATTTTACAATAAATGCCTATCTGCTGTGATTATTTTTGAGTGTGGACCAATAGCTAACTTTAAAAATATTAACAAAAAATGTTTCGATAACTGTACCAAAGTGAACAGATCCATGCAAGGCCCCACCGGTTAACTCCACAGGACAAAAACACACACTCTTCACATGTTTAATATTAGAAGCGAAACAAAACTGTGCTAGGTCGCTAAATAAACATGACACTACTGTTCCTAAATCTATTTAATAGGTAAAGTGTCACCTTTCTGCCGTATGTCCTAATCGGCTGCGTTGCAAAAAGTGATTTTATGAACAAGTTATTTGTTATGAACAAATTAATATGTTAAAAAATAAACAGCTGTTTTATAGGAAAAAATACATCATGGTCTAGTGAATATAAGGTACCTGGATAAAAATAATTTTGGTGGACTTGGTGCTTTGATCAGTTTATTTCATGGTTTTATTTGCTCTGTTACTATTTGGATTGTGGATGACAAAAATCACCATGCAAGTTATGAAATTGCATGATTTATCAAAGAACAAAATGGTTTTGAATTTTTGATGACCCAATAAGCCAAACCTATAATGAGTTGAAGTTGGTGATAAAGTATCAAACTTAGGTTGCTGAGTGAACTATCCATTAATTCATTGAATACCGGCAATAATAGAATAACAATAACTGGATGACACGATATCATAACCATGGAAGTCCAGAGGTTAAACAGCAGTTATGTTAACTTCAGAAACTGTTCATATGAGAACAGCAACATGCCATAGCAACATCCATTGATTTAAATCTGATACTTTTAGATTAATAATAAATCTCTAAAGATTTTCCTAATCAATGAGGTTCAAAACTCCCAAGATTGCAAAAACCTTTACAATGGTTCTATCACTTGATATACAATACAAACACACATGAAGGCAAAGTAGTGAACATCCACTCAACACATCAATAGTCATCAAATTGTACTTACCACATCCATCTTGCCAATATCAAAACCCAGCTCCTTAATCGGTATCTCGTACATGTACGTGAGGATGTCTCCGAGAGGTCTCAGTTTCTGTGGGGTCAGTTGCTTAAGCCCTGCATGGAGAAGTCTCTTGGCTGCCTTGTGATACACGGTTCCTGGCTTATTGTACTTCATTGCATTGTTGCACATTAGTTTGAAGTCACCCTGTTGAAATGTTTTTTTTTTATGAAACATTGGTTATTTGTACTTATATCAATTTGAAAAAAAAAAAAACATCTAGAAAAAGGTAAGATGTTTTAGCATGAAACTATGTAGGTGATTTGAAGTGTTTTTTTAGTTAACTGTTGGATTGACAATGTGAACACATTTAAATTGGTTTTAAGAGTCAAAAAAATAAGCACTTACAATAAAACAATTCAATGATTTGTACTCATTGTCATCAATTTTCTGCTTTATCGTAGAAAAGTCCATCGGTTTCCTAATGATGTTTGAGTAGTTTGGTGCAAAGTTGTCATTCACAGGCCATGCAAAGAACTGGTTGGGGTCTCTCTTCTCCAGGTTACGGAGGAGCTGTTCTAATAGGCGGGAGAGGGGGCGACGCTTCTGACTGGCCTGGAAAGATGAAAATTGAGTATAAATAGAAAAATCTGAATTTGACTCCACTACATAAGACATAGGAGTTTGAATGTATAGTAAATTTCTACTGTTCTATGAGTTTACATCAGACAAGTTTGTGTTGGTGTGTTTTTACAGAGTGTGAAAGAAATGTCAGGTAAAAGGTTTTTGACTAATAAAAATAATAACATCAAACATCTATGGGCTAGATTATTTATTTGCCCTGATGTAGATGATTTATTATGATTATTTGTTTATGTTTTTTTGCGTACCTTGAGTACACAAGTGCGTGGCTCCCTGTGCGAAGCAGGTGAGTTGGGCAATGGACTCAGGTGACGCTGCAGCTTCTTGGCGAGGCCTTCATCATCTGTCTCGTCCTCGTCCGACAACTTGATCTTTAACACAAATTGTACAAGGAAACTACAAACTATCTGTTTCGACATTCAATATTATGGTCTAATCGAAATAAAAAGTAGGTAGCTCACCTACATTATTATGCTTACCAATCTTACCAAGTCTATTTCGCGGCGTCTTCTTTTCTTCTTCTCTTTTTTGGGTTTCTCTTCTGCCTCTTTGTGTTCTTCAGTGGCAGAATTCTCCACATCACTGATTTCCAACAGCTCTTCTTCTGAAATAAAGTGGTAATAGGTAAAATACAAACAATGTGCCTACATGAAAAATGCTTCTATTATTTTTTACTTACTACAACTCAATTTCTCTATGTTGTCCATTGTACAATGTTTTTATTAGTTCTTTTAGTCAAGCTCTATTGTAATTCATTTATCCAAACTGTAATGGTAACCAGTGTTGCCAACGGTTTAACTAGCTCTCCACCAGATTCAACTTCTAAAACCACCAGGGCCTCGTTTTATAAAGCTACAAGTCTTGTACTTGTAGCGAAAAACTGGCAACACAGCCAAAAAAAAGTGAAATAATGCGTTTTATAAAGCTACAAGATAACAAGTTACAAGCTAAATCCCCCGATATATTGATTTACTCTATGAAATACAAGCACTTGTTCTTAGACCATAGACAATCCATAGTGTGTTTTCATTTTTAAAATGTAAAATCGAACAATTGTTTTGGTCATTACAAGTGTACGGAACTACAACTTGTAAAGATTTTTACCTGACTAAAGAGCTAGGTAAAATGAAGTACAAGTTTAGATAAATTTATTGAAAGTGTATTGTATTGGTCGCGTCACGTATTAACTAATGTTCAATTAGTTAAATTAAGTAAATATGAACTGATTATGTTTAAATAATGAGAAATTCAGCTTGAGCGAAGCCCATGAAAAATGAGCGTAGCTGTATATTACAAAACCTATTATCAGAATAGTGACTTAGACCCAACTTTATTTACTTAAATAGCTTTACTTAAAAATAGAGACGCCCCGCGATTTCACCCAAAACTTGCATATTTTTCCGCTGGATTTCATGAATTTCCGAAAAAAACCGCATCTATCCCGGTAATATAAGTTCATCTAAAAAAGGTCATCCAATTTGGCATGAAAGTCACAACAAACAAATAGATAATGTTTTTAATTTCTATATTATGTAGGGATTTAATGTAAAATTCACACCGGCTAAATTCACTAATGAATGGGAGTCAAACTAAAAAAAAGCTATTGACCGTGACGTTCATTCATAGTGATGTGCAACTTGTAATATCATAATCTACACTTTATCCTCTACTTAGTCTGTGGTCCCCGCCGTGAGGCCTCAGTGACGTTCATAGTGATGTGCATTATACTTGTAATTTACACTTGTAATCGATAATTGTTGTTAATAAAACGCCGTAACTAGTAACTTGTAGTTACTTGTTCTTGTAGCTGCTACAATTGTTAGCTTGTACTTGTAGCTTTATAAAACGAGGCCCAGAAAACCACTAACAAAAATAGCCCTATTTTCGATTTCACTAAATTTTCCACTAAACTAATTTTCATTAGTATTTACCAGTTTTTACGCAAGAAAATAATGTATAATAGCAATTGTAATTAGTAAATAAGCATACAATTATTAGAATCAACAAGTCAAAGTGAGTTTCGAGCGATCACTGACCACGTATCTTGTAGTTCCAGGCAAGTATACCCCATCGTAGGACATGCCATTGCTTAACAACATCAGGCGAGACAGTGGTCAAATGCTTGAACTAACTGCAACTAGTAGTTCTGTGAACAGTCGACCTCACGATAGGCGCGGATTCAGAAATTGGTAACTTAAACCAAATCCTGGTTATCCAAATAAAAAAAAATTCCTCGTTGGTCCAAGTTTCTGAAACGACAGTGCGAGTGCGAAAGTTCACCTAGGTAATCAGCGCTATAGAAATATAATATGTAGAAATGAACACCACTGTAACACAAGGTACATATGGACCAACTAAATTGAAAAGCGCGAGCGGAGCGAGCGCGAAAAGTTTTTCAATCACACCCTGAGAGAATTTGGCAAAATAAATTTAGGAAGAGCTCAAATGCTTTTGTGTTGAGCTTGACCACAAACCCCCTGAATCTGTCACTGCTCCGAAATATAAGTGTTTGAAACAACTTACTCTTTTCCCGTAATTTTTATTAAAATCTAAACTTACGCTTATCTACATTAGAGCCTTTGAGGACTTTGAGCTTAGATTATCAACCGTATTCACAAAAATAACTTTGCTAGGTCATTTTCACACTATGTTGCGCTAAATGCGGCTCTACGATGGGGTAATTTGAGCTACTCTGTTCAAACTAGACTAAAACTACACTATTTGCCAACAACTAATGCCATGGAATTCCACCGCCATATTACCAACTAGCTGACCCGCCCCGGCTTCGCACGTGTCAATTAGTTTTACGCTTTATATCAGTCTAAAGAAAGAGAGAAGGAAAAATATAAGGGAAAAGGATGAATGGATGAAACGGCGCCTTCACCTTCATCCCTTCTCTTTCCCATAGTACAGGAAATGGGTAGGAGTGGCTTTGGACCTAATACTGAAGACTGCATGCATTGGCGTATCTAGGAATATATTCCAGGAGGGGCCGGGCCGGGTATTAACTATATTAATATATGCAAATGTAATGGCCTTAAGGCCTCTAGGTTTGTATAGGTCGTAGCATTTTAATGTGATCTCTTTGATCTGATAATAAACACGTTACCTATTGTAGAAAATAGGTGGTCAATAAGATACTACCTAAAATGAATGCGCAGCGAGCGCGAAAATTTACCTAATCAGTGCTATAGAACTATAATTATGTAGAAATTAAGGGCACTGTAACACAAGGCATAAAGTAATTTAAAAAGCGCAAGCAGAGCGAGCGCGAAGATTTTTCAATCATAGGCAGTTAGCCTGACAGATTTTGGTACAATAATTTTAGGAAGAACTCAGATACTTTAGTGTCGAGCTTGCGCCCCTTAGCCCTTTAAATCCAGCACTGCTCAGATTTTTTTAAAACAATTTTACTCGTTAGTTATTCCGTAATTTTTACAAAATCGAAACTACTCTTACATGTTAATCTAATTTTTTCTTTGGTCTGATAATAAACTCTTACCCATTGTAAACAAACTAACAAGATAATAAAAATAATGCGCGAGCGCAGCGAGCGCGAAAAAACATAATCAGCACTGGCGGACTGATCGGACTGTAATATGTAGATATTAACGCCATTGCAACACAAGGCACAAAGTAAATTAAAAACCGCGAGCGGAGCGAGCGTGAAAATTTTTCAATAAATACCCTGACAGATTTTTACAAAATAATTTTAAAAAGAACGATTAAAGATTTCAATAATATGAATCGCGAAAGTTAATACCTAATTTTAAATAAAACAACGGCTAATGAATAATTTTAGTCTGTAACTTCGTCATCGTTGGTTTCAGATTGATACGATTCTTAGTACCGATTTCTTTGTTTGATTAGAACTACTAAACCACTAGAAAAAACCACCAGCCACTAAACGCAATTTTTCGCCACTAAACGAAGGGTCGAAACCACCAGTTCTAGTGGTAAAACCACTAAGGTGGCAACACTGATGGTAACGTAAATCAAAATACACTTTCATATCCGATCCGATTGTCCGACCGATTTCAGCATTTTTTCCATTGTTGGTTTTTAATTTTTATTTTATTTCATTTATATGGTGGTTCCAGTGTGACCATCTATAAATTGCAGTTTCTTCCCTAAATGACCTAAATATGCTACAAAATCAGCCAAAATCTACCCAAACGTTTTCGAACAAGTCTTTTGATATCCGCCAGAAATATGACCGGTGACGCATATTAAATACAAATAGACTGAGAAACTTAGCTTTATTCAGCTTTAAAACAGCACATATTAAATCATTATTTATACGATATGAGAAAATTATTGACAACGTTTGTCAAGGCTTATCTATGGTTTCTCTCTTTAAGTCTAGGAACCAAGAAGTTCACATCACTCGGAACATGTAATATGAAAGGAAAATGAGAATAAATCACTTTTTTGACAGTATTTACTTCCTCATTAAAAAAAAATCATAGAATAATTACTTGATTTTATGAAATGAATAATTATTAGTTAAATATTCAATAGGAACCTAAAACCCATGTAGGCATGATGAACAAAACGAGGAAAATGTTAATTTATGTATCAACGTTAGATACGTACCTAATCCTTGTTTTTTTCATCATGATGGATTTTACTTGGCTTGAGGGCAAAACCGGCTCGTAATGTAATAAAATAAATAAAATGAACCATGCTTTCAATCATAGCGTTCCACGAATTCCAGAATAAGAATTAAGGTAAATAGGTACTATTTAGGCGTGTTGTGCACGCACAACACGCCACTGTAACACAGTGGACGAGCTAAACGACGGGTTGGTGGAAACTGTCCAAGCTGTTGGATCGAAATTCTTTAAGACCCAACGCCGAAAGAAGACTCAAAAGCTCTCAGAAAAAACTCTTGAGCTAATGGCCGACCGGAGCGAAATGAAGCTGCAGTCTTCAGTTGATATGTCAGCCTACGGTGAACTCAATAGACGAATCTGGAGTTCCTTGCGACACGACTTGCGTGCTCTTAGTACTTCACGTATTGAGGCCGCAATTGAGCGGAACCAAGGCTCTAAAGTGTTCGCAAAGGATTCGTCTATTGGGCAACACCAAATGACAAAACTGAAGACCGAAAATGGTAGCGTCATTTCATCCAAGCCTGAGATTCTGAGAGAGATCGAGAACTTCTATGGACAGTTATACACCTCGACACGTAAGCCCGCTACTAACACAGCTCAGGACATCAGAGCCAAGTTAGTCCGACACTATACCGAAGATATCCCGGACGTCAGCCTGTACGAGATTAGAATGGCCCTCAAACAGCTTAAAAACAACAAGGCACCAGGTGAAGATGGAATTACGACCGAACTTCTGAGAGCGGGTGGTAGACCGGTACTTTTAGTCCTCCAGAAGTTATTTAATTCTGTCATCCTTGAAGGTATAACGCCAGAGGCATGGCACAAGAGCGTGGTGGTGCTCTTCTTCAAAAAAGGCGATAACACCTTATTGAAGAACTATAGGCCCATCTCGCTCTTGAGTCATGTGTATAAGCTGTTTTCGAGAGTCATTACGAATCGTCTCGCACGCAGGTTTGATGAATTCCAGCCTCCCGAACAAGCCGGTTTCCGAAAAGGCTTTAGCACCATAGACCACATCCATACGCTGCGCCAGATTATACAGAAGACCGAAGAGTATAATCGGCCGTTATGCCTAGCGTTTGTGGACTATGAGAAAGCCTTCGATTCAATCGAGACTTGGGCGGTGCTGCAGTCCTTGCAGCGATGCCAAATTGACTATAGGTATATCGATGTTTTGAAGTGTTTGTACAGTAAGGCCACTATGTCAGTCCGACTACAGGACCAGAGTACGGAACAAATTCCATTGCAAAGAGGCGTGAGACAGGGAGACGTTATTTCTCCGAAACTGTTCACAAACGCATTGGAGGATGTTTTCAAGCTCTTGGAGTGGAAAAGATCTGGCATCAACATAAATGGCGAGTACATCACTAACCTTCGTTTTGCCGATGATATAGTCATAATGGCGGAATCGCTCGAGGACCTTAGCACCATGCTCAACGATCTCAGTAGAGTCTCCCAGCAGGTTGGTCTTAAGATGAATATGGACAAGACAAAGATCATGTCTAATGCTCATGTTCCACCTATACCGGTAATTGTTGGGAACGATACTCTCGAAGTTGTCGACAAGTATGTCTACCTAGGACAGATTGTCCAATTAGGTAGGTCCAACTTCGACAAAGAGGTGGCGCGAAGAATCCAACTCGGCTGGGCAGCGTTCGGGAAGCTTCGTCCTATTTTTTCGTCCAAAATAAAGCAGAGCCTGAAAACGAAAGTTTTCAATCAGTGTGTGTTGCCAGTGATGACTTATGGAACTGAGACATGGTCTCTTACTGTTGGCCTCATTAGTAAGCTCAAAGTCGCGCAGCGAGCTATGGAGCGAGCTATGCTCGGTGTTTCCCTGCGAGATAAGCTCCGGAACGAGGAGATCCGCAGGAGAACTAAAGTGACCGATATAGCTCTTAGAGTTAGTAAGTTGAAGTGGCAATGGGCAGGCCACATCGCTCGTAGAACTGACAACCGATGGGGAAGAAAGGTTCTCGAGTGGCGACCACGAACCGGAAGACGCAGCGTAGGCCGGCCCCCCACTCGGTGGACCGACGACCTGGTGAAAGCCGCGGGGAGCCGATGGATGCAGGAGGCGAGCAGCCGCTCAAGGTGGCGTGCTCTGGGGGAGGCCTATGTTCAGTGGACGTCTTCAGGCTGTTGATGATGATGATGATGATGATGTGCACGCACATAATATTACTATGATAATTTTGTGCATTGGATGCACAGACTACTCAACTAACTTAAGGCGGCGGGTATACCAAAAAAGATGTTTTTTGGGACGTTTCCTGGCGTAATTACAACACGTGAAGCTTTGAATTTAATATATCATGTAATTCATTTCATTAACTCGTTTGTGATGACCACAAATACAAGATTAATAAATATAGCTCTATAGAAAAAAATCGCAATTCTCCCTCGAAAAATTTGAATGTTCCCACTTTGCTGAGCTTCTATCGAATATATTTTTACAAAAATAAATTAGTGTATTTGCAACAAACAATCAGATGTCGTGATGACTTAATAACTTTGAAAAATACTATATACAAATAGATATTAATTAAAAACCATCAAAATCAGTCATTTCGTGCGTTGTCTTTGTCGTAAGCACCGCGCTGAAGTGCAGACTGAATTAATATTTAAGACTACGATGTTAGGTTGATGTTTCTTTGAACGGAATTGGACCTGCTCATCTGGCTGTACTCGTCACCTTAAGACAGGAGTTGTAACGGTTCCAACCAAACATGTAGTCAATGAATTTAGGTTTAGATTTTTTTTTTTACTTCAATATAATTATTATTAAAAACTTCCAAAACTGCCACGTTTTTGAAATTGAAATTTACAGTCTTACCAAAGTGCAAATTTGAGGGTCATATCTGCCAAAATGGCAGAAATTTGTCACAAGCAGTCACACTGATTCTGAGTTTGACTGTGGCATTGACATTTCTTTTTTTATTGAAATATGCCATTAAAAATATTCTGACATTGACACTGACGGTCTCAGGTCTCAACAATACGTCAAGGCTACACAGGTTAATGAAAAAACTTTAAAAGAGTTTTGGCGGGAACGTGAAAAAGTTCACGTCGTTGCATTGTATTATTTCACAAAACTTATGCTTTTTCTAGTGTTAATGTTTAAAATTAGTGGCATTTTACGCATTAAGTGCTGAATTACGAGTATAAGTGTTGGCAAGTGATATAATGTAGTGAAACGTGGTTTTTCGTGTTGCTTCCAAAATTCCATAGACGCCTCTAGTAAAGTTGCCACTACTTTACTAGGACATGACTTAGACTGGATTATAACTACCTGACTTAGACTGGACTATGACTACCCTGACTAACTGTGACTAAGACTTGACTTTACATGAAATATTTCATAATACGATGAAAAACTACAATACTTGACACTGGCTAAATACACTATGTGTGGAGCCAAAATATATGAAAAAAAAAAACCTTAAAAAAATTTACTCACACAGACGTGATTTTCTCTAATCGGAAGATCGGTGCTCGTACCGCTGTGCTCTGTAGATGGAGCCAAACCGAGTTTGTTGGATGGTGGTCCATGATTTTGATTTATGGACCATGAACCCACTTTTGGGTAGTAGGTTCATGGTTGGTCTCTACCAGAGGTGCAAGAGCTTCTCTGTCTATGGTCTCTACCGACCTTTACAGCGTCAATGGTGCGGCGCGTGGCGGGAGGGTAGGCGCTTAATGCGCCCAGCCGTCTAGTGGTCGGCAAATCATGGGAACCCTTAGGGGCGTGCCTCGACTTGGGCCGTTGCCAGGATAAGAGGATCGCTGGATCGTGAAAACTACGTCCACTGGAAGAGTCAAGTGGACCCACACAGAATAGATATTATAGTACTACGTAGGTACCTATGGAAGGGGTTAGGTTAGGGTTTGGGCACAGGTTTGGGGTAATATTATCGCCTGGGTTGTACATAGTCTGTGTAATTGTGTATATATAGGTACAAAATGTCTTAGTTGCAGAATGACTAAGTAGTCAAAACGCCTGAGTAAACAAAATGACTGTTGCAAAGTGACTATTATACTACCTAAGTGTAGTTTACCCATACATCTAGGTGTAGGATCTAGGTCTGTCAGTTTAAGATAATGCAATGCTTAATTTACAATAAGTAGGTACATATTTATTGCTGTGTTGTTCTACTGATTACAGGCATAATCGGTATGTTGGTCCTTTCCTTTCCTCATTACTTATTGTTTTCTCTAGAAAGTAAGAGCCGGCGTGTAATAACGACTTGCTACCTTATACACCGTGTAATGTTTCATTCAAAAATGAGTAGCAGTGTTACATCATGTTACCTACTATACGTAACATAACGTAGTTTACGTAGTAGGTAGGTACCTGACTAACTACAGTAGAAGAGTATGTAACAATAGTAAGTATAAGTAATGAAAGGGCAATAATAATCATTTTAAATAGGTTTAATTCGCATTCTTCAACGACCTATCTTAATTCTGGTCCTTATAAAAATTATATATCGACATCATCCCAGTAAAAATACAATATTATTAAAACTGCATTATTGTTTTATAATCTAACCTGACCATAACTACGAAGTAGGTAGACTTTTTGCGAATCAGGATCAGGTTTTTTTCTACTTACACTTACTGCGATAAGTAAGTGTAATTTACGATGAAGTCATTATATGGATCTAAGCGTTATAGTGATGTGGTAATTTTAAGAATTAGTCATATTAAGATGACTGTAGTCATTTTGCGATTTCGTCTCTCGGCGATGAAGTAAACCTACGATGTAGGTAGCCGCTACGCGATGTGGACATTTTGCGATCTAGTCGATCTAATACTAACCCATCATAGGTGCATTCCCACTGCTGGGACACGGGCCTTCTCTCAAATAGAGAGAATGTAGGGTATAATCCACTACGCTGGACAAGTGCGGGTTGGTGGATGACGTACACCCTCGAACTATTGTGATTCTTGAACAATGCTTTAACAACAATGGCCTAGCTAGCCTGATAGCTTAGTTGGTGATTCTGAACTATAGGTTGTGGGTTCGATTCCTACTCAGGACAAACATTTGTGTAATAAACATAGGTGATTATTCTGTGCCTGGGTGTTATATTATATTCTATTCTATGTGTGTATTTACAAACAAAAAATATACAAGTATTTCATCGGTTATCTGGTTCCCATAGTACAGGCTATATGCTTAATTTGGGGCTAAATGGCGCTGTGTGAAATCTCCACACAGATTTATTTATTTATATTTATTTAATGTCAATGTTTCCTCACGATGTAAGAACGATTGCGAATTCCGTACATAACTTGAAAAGTCATTGGTGCGCGACCGAGTGGGATATGAACCTGGTGCGTCAGTTTGGAAAGTCGCACTGCTGTGCTGGTTAGCGTATTAGTTATAATAATTATACTCTTTGGTGCTGGACAGTGCGATTTTTTTTTTTTTTTTTTTATTTGATTGAATGACGTGACGAGCTAGTCGTTCACCTGATGTTAAGTGACACGGCCGCCCATAACAGTTGCAGTGTCACCCGGAACTTTAAAACAATAGTTTCGCGCGACACTGCACTGCGCACGTCATCCTGAGACATCACCCAGTCTAATAATCAGATTACTAGACTGAGTGATCAGATCATAAAGTCTCATTTGCCCAGTAATTTCACTAGCTACAATGCCCTTCAAACCGGAACACAGTAGTGCTTGCACACTACTGCTTGGCGGCAGAATAACTGGCAAAGCGGTGGTACCTACCTAGACGAACTTATTATTATTCCTATAAAAATCTATTAGTATCTAGTAGTAGGTAGTCTGTGGTATTAGTGAATTTTCAGGACAGATTAGAGAAAAAAAAACAATTTTCAGTAGACTGGCAATGTAAAAAAGGTTCAATTCGGGCAGGTATGTGGTTAAGTCACTGACCTCTTGTGTTATAGAGGTCAGTGGGGATGCTCAATTCTTGACGAGAAAACTAATAAATAGAAAGGTTCGAATTTTAAAAACACTTTCCATGTGCTTTCCACGCTAGCGTATGCGTTTTTGCAAGTAGATATCTGTGGTTTTTGCACCTTTGAATGACAAAGAGAATCTTTCCGAGCTAGTGAGGTGAAAAATATTGTGATCAGTATAGGTACCTACTGCAAAACGACAAGGTAAAAAAAGATTATGTTTGTGTGGTGTAGAAGCCACACAAACCTACAGTTTCACATTTTAAATTAGGTTTAGGAAAAGCATAACCAACTCCATAAGAGAACCTGGCGAAATGACCGATATTACTATTTGCATTTTGTCAGCTTATTTAATCATCTACAACAACTCGGCTTTACATTGTGGCTATTCCATGCCCATTCACTATAGGCCAGCTACTCGAACACCTGCGCCGGTGCAGTGATCGATCCAGCTATCTATATAGTGCCAGTGCAATTAATTGTAGACATCGCTCTGTGCCCGTGTGCCGGGCACCGATACCCCGTGTTATGGACGATGCTTCCGAGGGAGCAGGCTCGGGACGTACAAAGAGAAATATACAATGAATAGGAATATTTTTGAGATCTCTGTATACTTAAATACATAATTAAAGTACTACATTTTGAGTATCGGACCTGGGGGTCTTGCAAAGATCCCAGCGTGAGGTGCTAACGCCTCACGCTAACTCTAAAATGTATGGGAATGACAGTTCCTGTGCGGATAACCTTTCCGCAGCTAATGTACTTCCCATATACACACATCAAAAAAGTCTAAGCAACATGCATGATATTACAAATTTACCATTTATATTAATTAATTTCTAAGTATTTACTCACTCAAAGTGCGTAGGTAAGTAAACTTTTTTGTTATTGATGACATATTGGCTGGTTGTAAAAAAAAAATCGATTATGTTTTGTTTTTTCATAAAATTCAAATGACTGCGAATTTGTTTGAATTTAAGTGCGTTTTAATTGACACGTTTATTCTTGATTTTATTATTTTACCAACCATTTAAATAAAGTTAGCGACAAAATTGAATCGTTAGATATTCTTCACGTCATGGAGCGACGTCATTTGACGGCAGATGAAATGCAAAGAGCTGTAGGGATGTTGCAAGCGGGAAGTAATCAATCTCAGGTATCTCGACATTTTAGCATTCATAGAAGTGTTATTTGTCGTCTTTTTTTTGTTGTCGGAGGTAGTGTAGCTAGTTTAGTTTAGTTTAGCTTACTTTAGTTTAGTTTAGTTTTTATTATTGTAGTAGATAGCTTGAGAAATAAAGGCAATTTCCCCGTTAAAAAAATAAATAAAAATAAAAAATATATATATATAAATGGTAAATTTGTAATATCATGCATGTTGTTTAGACTTTTTTAATGTGTGTATTTTGGAGTTAGCGTGAGGCGATAAAGACTCACGCTGACATCTTTGCTAGACCTCCTGAGGGGTCTAGCAAAGATCCCTTTCCATTAGCGTTAACGCCAAACGATAACTCCAAAATATATGGGAATGACATTATAGTGGATGTCGCTTTTCCGCAGAATGTCATTCCCATACACTGACAATGTGACGGTTGTAGTTTTGGGAAGTAATCTTTTTATAAAGAGCTGTCTGTATATTTAGGTAGGTACTAATGGTGTCATCATAATTTATTTATAAACTATAGACCCCCACATGTTGGACTTGGTGTAATGGAGGTACCTATTCTAGTAAATACCAGTCCAGACAAATACTTCAATTAACTTGTACATAACCACCCTAACGAAAATTAAGCTCGTGTTTCGTTATGGCCCGTTCCGTGTGATCGGCTAATTAAATTGGCCAGTGCTCGCGGCCGCTAATAGAAAATCGCGTTTAATAAATCGCGTTGGTTTTCTTCCTGCTCGGCGCGGTCGGCGAGGCAGATGTGCTTTGAGATGCGCCTGAGCATGCCTGCCCAACCGCAGTGATTTACACGCAGCGACTGTTGCTGAGTTTTCATTGTTTAGCGGGTCGCTTTGTTTTGTTCAAATTCATGTTTCGATCGAGTATCGATTTTCTCTTTAACTTCGATATTTGATCAAAGCCCCAAAAGCTTTCGAGTGGCCCGGGCCTGCAGAAAAATAATACCCGAAATAAATGAATAACTGATACACCCTCCAGATTGAAAGCGTTCCCACATCTCACCTATGTTGAAGAACAACGCGAAAATTAAACAAGATAATTTGTGACGGGTGGGTTTTTTGTTTTTAACCATTGGTTACCTTAACTACGGATTAAGTAGGTAGATACGAGCGGGTACATATATCGAGATAACATTACCTACCAGAATTCACTTATGTAAAGATTCTAGTAGGTATACTTAGGTACCAATACTAATGCAAAATGTAAAGCTTAGAAAAACCACTTACCTACAGTAGGGAAGTACTTATAAAAGTAATGTTTAGGTGTTTAAATTAGGTAAGTACCTAAACGAAAAAAGTTTTAGGTTGTTACAAAAATCTTTGAATACTTAACATAATTATTTATTTAAAAAAATCTTGGCCATTCGTGGAGATCTCATACGACGCGATTCTTGCGCTCGTTTCTTCCACGAACCTGCAAGATGTGGAACGATCCTCCTCCTGAGGTTTTTCCGCATAACTACAGTATGGGGAGCTTCAAGAAAAGTGTTAAAAGAGTCCTCTCTAAGGGTAGGCAACGCACCGGCAATGCCTTCGGTGTTGCAGATGTCCATAGGCGGCGGTGACCACTTACCAGCGGGTGGGCCGCCTGCTTGTTGCCACTCATCTCATTAAAAACAAATTACCTAACTTATCTTACATTCTAGCATAGTTGGCCAACCTCTACTAATCTGCTTTTTTGAAACCCGAAAGACATTCCTCAGTTGTTCTCACAAAGATTTCTCAGGTATTTTGAGCAACTGAGCTAAACCTGCATTAGTAACATTCCACAACCCTTACAATAATGTTTAGCAGCTCACTGAACAAACACAAGTCAATGGAGGAGGCTCGGAATGTGGTATCTAAGAGATTCACGTCATAGGCGGCGCGCTCCCAATTAGCACGCGCGATACGATGCGATGCGACGCGATGATGCCGTGACGAACAATACGCGATGCGATGCGATAGTCGCAGGCTGGTCGCACACTCGTGCTAGGCTGGAGGAATGTGAAGACGCGTTGCTGTCATTGTGTTTACTGTACAAAGATGTAAAGGTATTATTCAAAAGACTTTTAAATTGAGTAGGCTTATGTTTGGTTATGTTTGGTTCAAACCAAACATAAGCCTACTCAATTTAGAAGTACCAACCGCATCATCCGCATCATCATTTATCTGTATGCGGGAAGTGGTTACATACATGTTCTGTTAATGATGTTAAGATGGACTTCAGGCAATTTGAAAAAATAGAGTTTTTTTTAAAGAAATTATGATCAACATACTTGTTCTATAAACTCGTATCAAACTGTTAACCAGATCGATTCTAATTGCCGCTTTTGAAATAAACATCACAAATGACGCAACGTAACCCAAAATGTGTGAATTGAACAGTTTTGTTCCACAAAATATCAGATTGTGAAAGTTTAAATTAATTTAATATGTGTGAGAACACTTGTTCGCGTGTTGCAGAATAGAACTCATGGAGAATTACGATCTGACGCGGCCGTGATATAACCTAGTCTTCTAGTCTCGATTACAGTCCATACTCTCAGAAATACTGGTTATCGAATATTGATTATCGACGACGACGATGGTGTGGATGATTCTATACCTGGCCTTTACAATACTCAAAATCGAAGTTTGGTAAGTAAGTATTGTGTAAATATGTTTTTGTTAGGTAGTAAAAATAAGAATGATTAGGTATCATTACTGAAAGTCAATTTTGAGGACCAAATATCTTCATCTCTTCATAACCTTAATGAAACTAAAATCAAGCAGTAGAGATAAATTAAGAAATCAAACAAAAAAATCAAGTGAAAACAGAGTCCTGTCGCTTGTGATGTTAAACTTCGGGAAACAGACGGCAGTCTCATCGCTTGAGATGTTGAACTTCTGGAAACAGATGACAGTCTCGTTGCTTGTGATGTTAAACTTCTGGAAACAGATGGCAGTTTCAGCGTTTGTTTTTATTTTTCTTTTTATTATAATTTATAGGCATAGCATTTGACCGGTTCACTCTTGACTTGAAGACTTGTAATGTTGTACTTTACGAAACAGACGTTGTTCTCGCCGACGCGGACGGTGACTTTTCTATTCTTCTTCATAAAACATTTTATTGTTATTGTGGACTCTTTTGAAACTATAACTATCGATGAAAAAGAAGTTCTTCGTACTATCAATAGACAGTAGACACATGCTATCAATAGCAGTAGGATTTTAAATTATTTACCACATAATTATGTATTAGTAAACTTTACATCATATTTATGTGAATCCTGAGCCACGGGCACTGTGATTTGGACGAGGTCATCACATAAATTATGCATATAGCTAACTATTTCTGCAAGTAGCTGTCAAATATTTAGATTTAGCGCTCGCCTTGGCCTTCTGTGATCTTTGAAATTATGTAACGGAACAGAAGCGTTTAGACTAGACTGAATTATATGATGTTTCTTCAAATATAAAACTAGAAATGACACAGTTATTAGGTATATGTGTAGCCGTTTTCTTGTATGGGTTACGGGTTAGTAACGTCGAATGCGATGCCATTAACGGCACTCTTGAGGTCGCGATTTAGGCATTTCCCTCAAGACTCCGGCTGGAGCGTTCCCGCGGCATTCCCCAGCCATTCTAGAGCCCTTTAACTATTTAATTCGGTCGTTTACGAGTCGCGAGATAATCTAGCCCTTTGTTTAGCGCCCTTCATAAACTTAATTGTCTAGGAGAAGTTATGAATGCAAAGGGGAAAAAATTTCATTCTTGCTAATGGAATTTCGCGTATGCCTGTCGTAGGCAAAAACGTTTGAGAAATTTCGCATGCCATGCAATTTACAATACTCGGTTTTTATGCTTGATTCCATAACATCGTTACATAGCGTTGAATTATAATGCTGGATTTAATTGCTTGTTACCAAACTGATTATAAATTTATTGTTACGTCTCATATCAGTAGGCAAGCATCGCTCAATGATCGTGAAATTATTAGTTTTTGTTTGTTAGTAGACGCGCGGTTAGTACCTACTTGATTATTACATCAGCTGCTGTTGCGAGGTTTCAGTTCAGCCTTCTATCGGTTATGTTAGTTAGGACACAACTTGTCGACGAGATAAGCTAATTAGCATCATTTAAAGAATTTAGCCACTGATTATAGTTCGTCTTAGGCAAATTCATTAGCTTTTTCTCACAGCACATTCTTGCTCCACAAGGCACTTGGAATCTGGAAAAGAGTTATTAGTAGGCCTAATGGGTACCATTTTGTGACGAAGATCAAAAATTACTGAAAAATAAAATATTTTGTCTTGTTATATTAGTCATCGACCGCTGTTCCTTATTAGGACACAATATCTTGATCATGTATATGTATATGTAGAAGATAATGTATGTGGGTGGTATAGATGATATCAGCATTGTTCCACAGGGTTGCTGTTGGTTTGTACCTACCTCATCATCATAGTTATCTAGTATCCCACTGCTGGGCAGTGCTGGGTATAAGCTCTTTGATTTTGTATTCTCTCCCGCTCATCTGTCACCATTTTTCTCGTCTTCGTCGTGTCAACGGAATTAAATGTAAGTCTGTCAAATACCTAATATTCTATTTCTGTCCCCAGGTGCGGTCGCAGAAGAAAACAAACTAGCGGTCTACAAGGGCCAAGGGCAAGAACGTTTCCTCTAGTTAGCCCTCTGCGACACCTCAATGCACTCCGTGACGCCAACTCTGATTTTGTCTTCTACTTCATTTAATGGCTTTCTATCGTTTTTAGCAATAATTCTGCCCGTGTCATTTTCTTTTGACAAGTGGTCTAACATTTTTGTAGCAGTACCTAGCATGAGTGTTACCAATGATGGAGGCAGTTAAGGTTAATAAGTAGCTTAGCATTAATCTAGTGAGTGGCCGTTTCCTAAATGCATAGATTTCCAACAATTAAATTGTGTTATTGGCTCAAACAGGCCGCATGCCGCTCAACCGGTTATAAGAAATTCAAATGAGGCGTTTTATTACACGTATTTATTTATTTATTTATTTATTTATTTAAAAAAAAAACACAAGTTCCGCTTCTTTTTTAGATGGCGCTGTAAGTACATAGTTTAAACCTTTCAAACCACAGAGTAGTTTAAACATAAGAAAATGCTTAGACTATCTACAAAGTAATGTAAAATTCAGTTTATTTATTTATTTATTACGATTACCAACATAATGTACACCGTAGCTAAGTTTGGTTACACAATTCGGAGGAAACATTGCTAAGTGTCATCACAGTTACAGGTAAAGACTGCGTGCATAATTATAAAATACGAGTGAATTTAACAGTTGAGTGGACCACGAGTACATTGTCTTTAGTATCTCCTAAGTAGTCTGTGGTGCATTCTTCTTAAGTAAATTGAATTACAGCAGAACTGCGAGACCGATAAACGTTAATATTATTATCCAAAATAAAGCCGAACTATCGCGCAACGAAAATAAAACAAACGAAACAGTTTAGAGTTGTCAGTCAGTATCTTGACACATTTCCTTTAACCTATAACCTAATGCTTGAAACAGTGACAGTGACAGATTTTGGTAAAACCACAACTGGCGCCATCTGTTGGGTCATACATAAAACACCATTTCTTTTTTTTAAATAAAACTCCTCATTGCAATATTAAAAGAAATCTTCGATAAATCCATAATTTGGCCAGCCCTGCGCATGTGTCGGAAATGTCGCCCGTGCGGTGACGCAATGTCTACTGTTGGGAGTGTAAAATTACAGAAATGCCGCAAGGATTCCGTTCCAAGACTTATAGTACTTCAGCCTGACCGATTTTTGACCTTTTATGAGGAAATGGCTGTATGTTTTGTTTGGACAATAACGGACTCATTATTGCATGAGAAGGAAGGCGCGTGTGATGCAACTATATTTCAATACACTGCGCCTTCATTAGCCGTGTGGTCCCGGTTTCCGAATAGGAGCACCTCATCTCTTCCCATGGGTGCCGTAACAGCCGGATAAGGGAAAATCCAGGGAGTTTTCCTCAGTAGGTATTAAGCATTAAAATCTTCTGCGATCAGCAAAGCCGCTTCTGCCAAGCGTAGTAGTGATTATGGTAATTCCCAACCTATACGTATATACTAAAGTGGCGTTGTATGGGGGCGAAGGCCTATGTTCAGCAGTTGACGTCTTTTGGCTGACGATTTGCTACTGCGAAGTATCAGACATGACGATTATTATTGATATTATTATTAAATAGGTACTTAGAATAAGTGCACCTTGATGTTTCTACTATTATATCCATTTCCATTTTATTTTGAATTCATGAAATTTCAAATATTTTTCAAATGTTTCAAGGAAATTCAATTTTATAGACTTCGCAAAGTAAAGTGCTGTAGATTCGAGCTGGTACTCATGGGAACAATACAGCCATTGAATAAGTAAGTATATTGTGAAAGACGCATACAATCTTGTTCAATAAATGCGTAGAAAATAATAAAGATATCACTATAAACAAGTTTCGAAGACATTAAGCGAGCGGCATCCTAGTGTTATTATCTAGGATTTACATATAAGTGGAACTTAGGAGCTGTAAAGTGCATGATATGTGGAGCCGGAGCCAGGAGTTAGCACCCACGCGTTCGACACTTCCTAAACATCTTATTTGTGATGCAGATTGTAGTTTATGGTTTTGGTAATGGTTGTTTCATTGATATTAGAAGATCTAAAACGATTATTATTCTAGTGTAGTGCGGTGCGCTGTCTCAAGAAATAAAACGCCTGATGATGTTTATTTCCCTCAATGCACTAAGGGTTTTTTGACGCTCTTGTAATAACTGGCGCAACTACTACTACTACTACTGATGTAGGTGCTACATAGTGTACATCATTTGCTAGGCCAGCATGCTCCATCGTCGACCGCGTCGTCACATACCATCAGGTGAGACCGTGGTCAAATGTTAGCCTATCGTTGATAAAAAAAGGTATATTTTAGTAGGTAAGTCTAAATCAATTTATACAAAAAAAAAAAATTTTTACTTAAATACCAGCTGACCTGACGCTTAGCTTTTCCCGGATTTAAAGATTTTTTGGGAAACTATAGCTCAATTTCGTTTTCATATAAACTAGAATAAAAAGCATATTGGTCCATCCGTTCTCAAGATATGATACTCTTACTAACGAATAGCACTTCATTATTATTTATAGAATATATATTATAATGAGCACTACACCACAACGATTAACTTGTAAATATCTTGCAAACCCGCCACTTCCTCGTCGCTATTTACTATGCGGCTTCATCAGAATTCTCATCACAGTCTCATTGGCCTTGAGCACCTCCCAGCATTCTAAATAAGGGGAAATGGAAGATCCTGGCAGTGGCGTGCCCACACAAGGAAGTGTGCGCATACTGATGGGTGCACCGGCAGTCAGCGAGAGCGGAGAAATTGAAAGAGAAAGATTACAGAAAGAGAAATTTGTCACATTACTTAGTAGTTGGATGACTCGGATGAGCTCTTCGTCTGTGAATGCGGTAGATTAGATTTACTTTCAAGTTGTCGTGATCTTGGATAGTGGTGGTTGCTGTACTATTACCTTGTCGGTTTTCACAATACCATGTATATATCTGATTATTAAAATCTGCAAGGAAGCTAGTTTTTGTCAGTCATTGCCCGTGGTCCAGAAACCTGATGAAAATTAACAGATAGGTATTACTTTTGTTTTGACATTGCGCAGGATTATCGGATCGGTCCATTCTTATCCAAGTTCATGTGAACGAGCTATTTCAACTAAACATGGATTCCATTAAATACATGATTTGATTAGAATCAATTAAGTAGCTACTTATTTCAAAGTAAAGTGTAAAGTTATATTAGTTCTCAACTTTACAATAAAGCCTTTCGTCCAAGAATAATGTTCACTGTATAGGTACTTCGATGACCTAATAAATGTTAGTGAAAGGTGATGCAAGTACTTTGCTTACGGACGAAGGTAGTCCTACCATAACAAGCAATCTCAGACTTGAATGGCTACTTTCCTTTGAAATAATCGTGGTTATTTTCATTGATAACCTGACTGATGCCTTAAAGTTGAAGAATAGCCGCTGCGTGAAAGCACCATGCGCAAGATGCAAGAAAATTTGGTTATAGGTAGGTACAGAAGGCCATAACATAATCAAACAAAAGAAAAGATTCAGAAGATTATTTAAGGTGGAACGTTACACTCGCGCGGCAAATTCAAATTTTCTTGCATTCTTTTGCCAATAATAGCCTAATTACTCAACGTGATTACATGAAAACTAATTTTGCGCATATAAATATAGTGTATCAATAAATTACAATTAAAATTATTCCCTACTTATCATTGGTTTAGCGACAAATGGCAATAGACTGAAAAACTAAGAAGATAATTGTTTATTGCCATTTATCGTTAAACCAATGATATCTAGGTGATACTTTTAGTTGTAATTTATTGATACATTCTATTTATTTGCGCAAAATTAGTTTTCATGTAATCACGTTGAGTAATTAAGCTATCATTGGCAAAAGAATGCAAGAAAATTTGAATTTGCCGCGCGAGTGTGACGTTCCCCCTTAAACTTAGCTACTGTAGTTTATTTTCAGAAGATTTTCAGTGATGATTCGAGTCGGTTTGACAGGACCGGCTGTAGGGTCAACTAAATAGAATGCGTTTTGGGAAGATTTATAAAAGGTTTTGAAGACGATTTCTTTCATTATCTAACACATATCATTATATTTTTGTAGTAAATGTTTACATACAGGCTTGGAAACTTTTACGTGAATGTGTTATTCTGTCACAGTACTGAAACCCTTAGACTGAAACCATTTTCTCGCAAGAAATAAAAGCTCTTTAGACGCAACGAACAACGACTGACGATCTCAACAGGTACCACAGCACAGTGGGTCCTGGAATTTAGTCCGCAACGTACCTACGCAGTTATTATTCCAACGACGCCGCGAACAGTTCATCTCGCAGATGTAAACAGGTACTGCGGAGCTATTGCCTACTCTTTGATCAGCAAAACCGCGGCTGCTTTCCCGGCGCAGGCGCACTCTCGCGGCACGACATAACGGCGCGAGGCACCGGCGCACGCGCACGTACCGACTGAGCGACGCGACGCAACCACGCGACGACGCGACGCGACACGCACGCGTGTGACAGTGACAATCAGACACAATATCTGCACTAATTATTACTCTGTGACGTGTTGTGCTTATTTCTCTAGTGATTGTTTTCTCCAGCGCTCCCGCTCACGGTAAGTTTGATGATTTAAGTTGTACTTATGTTATGGTGCGATGGTTTCTGGATCGTACGCTTCGGTAAAGCTTGGCCGAGTGTTGGCTAAGTTAGAGTTAAGTTATTTCGCTAGTTGCGTTGGAAATGGAAATTAAGTTTTCTAGCTGTAATTTTTGTTGTTTATGGGAAAATTATTAGTAGGTAATAAGTGCTTTAGTTCATTATTCAAAGTAGGTAAAGCAAGTAAAAAAAATAAATGATTTTATGTTTGTCATGGCTTATCTATTTATCCAAGAACACAAAGTGAACAAGTTAGCAATATGGATTAACTAATTATTATATATATTGTATTAGCAATATAGCTAATAGTCGTTAAGCTAATTCAGTAGCCGTTGGGCGGCCTAAAAATTCTGACACCATCAGGGCTGACCACTTGCCTACATCAGAAGAAGAAGATTGTATAGCAATAATGAAAGAGAAATGCATCCACCTATCAACTTTCCCCGTAGTATCTAACGTAGGTATCTAAATCTAAGTAAGCAGGCACTAACCAAATTTTATTTTTATTCCAATTACCGGCAGCAATCACGAGCGCAAAACTAAAACAAACTCCATACTTAATTAGTCAGCGCAAAATCTCCAGTCACTACTTAATTTGGTTAGATGCCGCTCTTACTTTTATTAGAAACTTTAGTTTATTCCACGAAAGTCGGATCCTCGCGAATTAACTAATTAACATAACAAATGAATTTAATTAAGTATCATAATTGCTGTAACGTCGGCAATGTTTAAGGTGAGTCCATCTGGGGACCGATTCGAAAGAGTTGACTAGGTACTTACCTATATTTAAAATAGCGCCAAATCTTGGTCTATTCTCGCTGCGACTTATCACTTATGTGTTCAACAGATATTATTATTTTGGTGTTCCTTTTTCGCTTTCAAATAAATATTAGCTAGTCAAAAGTTGAAAAATAAAAACAGAAAAAAGACTTCAATCAAAAAGACAGAATTGTACGGTTATGTACAATTATTGGTTATTGGTTTGTACGTGTGTTATGTATGTGTATTGTATTGTAAGTCCTATCTATTTTGTAAAAGTCAAAATACCACAATGGTGGGTACTTTCCTGAAGCCCCTAGAAAGCCTTGAAGAGAACACAAAAAGCATGGTTTTAAAATATGGAACCATTTGCCGACACTCATGCACGTTCACAATACACATGAAAATTCAAAAACACACGGAATATGGAAAGAAATTCAAAATTCGCAACCGGTAGTTATTTTTGGTTTCTTTTCAAGACCCCACTCGTAGGTGGGTACTACAGAGCACGAAAAAAAAAACGCTTCACCCCCCTGCGTCATTTTTTTAACGCTCTGTGGCCTATTTTTAGGATCGCTGTAAACGTCAGTTTCAGAAACATTCGCTATGAAATCTGTCAACAAGTCAACGATTGCCGACTAGATTGCCGAGCGATTTAGGTACCTATCTGTATCGGAGTCGTTCGACATGTGAGAACATTTTGTCGTTTGTTTTCAATAATCGCCCCCCACGACTGATGACAGCTGTGCACATATTGACATGTTGATATAGGCAGACAGCAGACAGTAATATGCTACATATAAGTAATCTGTGGTATTAATGGAGTACCATGGGGAATAAGGCTAATGCGATATGAGAAAAATGACTGTTAAGCGTCAGTTAAACCGATTGTACAGGTTCGGAAAGAGTTCAACCTTTCCGTTAAATTACAATTTTAATGTATTTATACTTAATGCGTAGGTAGTTACTTATCCAATTTTCTCCTTACCACTTAAAACTTTTCGTAATAAGTACTTTTATTAACTGAAAAATATGTTTATTAAGTTAATTACTTACTTATATAACTCTAGGATGGCAGTAAGAATTAAATATTGAACGCTTATTCAATAACACCATTTGAAACTTGAACATACCTTTTCGTTGGTCCATTTCTTAAAATATGTTGATAAACTGTATATCTGTGCATATTAAGAGCTCGTTCCTATCGGACCTTGCTACCTCTTTAACTCTATTTAGATTATACATATTCAAGATTACTTAATAAAACAAAAAAATTGAGTTTGAATTTATAAAAGATTAGTTAAATGTCCTAAAGGATAATTCAGCAATGTGTCAAATCGCAGTATAAATAACAGTACTAGTCAAACTTAAATCGCGGATTAGATAATAGTTACCTAGTGCTAAATGTTCATAATAAACTAAAATGGTATTAGTGCCAATCAATAATATGAAACGCTATGTAAAATGCCAAGACCAAGTGATGGTTAAGCGCGGGTTAAGTGAGCACTTGCCTCACTTAGCACGTACTTGCTTTCCGTCGGATGTGTGACCATTCTGTCAGCATAACTTACTTTTAACTTGTTTACTTAGTTTCGAGCCGGATAACTTGTTATCGATAAAAGCACGTAACAGTTTAGTATTGTTGTTTATTCGATCGGTAAACGTTGGATGTTGTGCTAATGGTTCGGATTTTTACGTACCTGCCAACTAAACAGTATTTTCACGATGAAAGTTACAAGCTTCGATCAAAATGTGCGTTTGTTATGATAATATTTGGACAAACTGGGATTTCTGTATGTTTTGTAATTTGGTACATCTTTATGTACACAATTTCAAAACATACAGAAATACGCAAATAGATTTTGTTAATTTTGTTAACCTTTCATGATAACGGCACAAATAGATATACGGTAAAATTTTCATGTAATTTTGTTTTTACAAAATCAATGACAACCCTTAATTACCATTATATTAAGTCCATGTTATAATGCATATTGTCAAATTATGATGCCGTGGAGTCTTACATTTGTATTTGTATTTGTATTTATTTATTATAATAAGAACGGCAATACGCCAATTACACTTATTATTAAATTAATTTTAGTCACGCATGCATGATAAAAACGTTAAATAATAAATAAATAATTTAAAATAAAATTATACCATTAGTCTAACAAATTAATAAATAATCAATCAATCAATAATATATTAAAAAATAATTCAATAGAAAATAGTCAATTGTCAATACATTATTTTGTTTAACAAAGGTCTACGGCGTAGACTGACGTAGACCCTTTAAAAGTTGAAAATAATTATTGTTCATTATACTTGGAGGCTTTTAATGTGAGCCGCACCTATATTTTTTATGAACATAGGAATTACAGCTCGCAAAGTTTCGAGTAAAGTATCTTTATAAAAATAATTCTTGACTTCTTTCTCGTGTAGGCAAGTGGTCCAGTCTGGTAATGACAGTATTTTTAAGCTGCCCAAAAGCGACTTTTTTTTTTTTTATGTGATTGAATGGCGTGACGAGCTAGTCGTTCACCTGATGTTAAGTGACACGGCCGCCCATAACAGTTGCAGTGTCACCCGGAACTTTAAAACAATAGTTTCGCGCGACACTGCACTGCGCACGTCATCCTGAGACATCACCCAGTCTAATAATCACTTGGACTTGGCTTGTCGATGGCTACCTTTCCGATGGGATCGATTTATTAGTCGCTTAGTTGTAAATATGATATATTTTTGTTACCAGCCAGTCACCCATCCGAGTAGTGACAGCAGGCTCACAGCTTTGCTATGAGCGCTACATTAAATTAATTAACAACTTGAGCTTACCTACCAATTGAAAATAGAATCTGCAATCCCAGCTTATCTCTCGCTCAGTTTGTATCTAGAGTAGCGAATGGACAGTGCATGATGGATGGCACACACTCGGTCATCCGTATCGGCGCGATCGGCGGCGTCTTCCAGGAATCCATTACCTACTGTCTAATGCCTTACAAGCACCAGGAATGTGCAGGAATTGGAACAGCTGGCCGCGTCTGTTGCCAGCGGAGATACCTAGGATGATATGCTGCAAAAATAGTGAGATTTTATGAAAATTGTTTAGTCATTTTACGGAAGTCAAGTCAATCAACTATCAATGTCAATTAACTAAATAAACAACTATCAATGTCAATTAACTAAATAGTTAAGTAAAATCGAAACAATTTTCGCGATCTTTAGTAAATCTTGACCTCTGCGGTTTTATTAATGCCAAGCCCCTTTTTGTTTCTTTTTATGCTTTTGGTATCTTCGTTATACTTACCTAGCTTCATCAAAATCATTGGTTTATCTGAACTGGGTGTAATTTAATTCATTGGCATCCTTTGAAACTAGGTAACTTCTGACATCGGTCACGTGTGTACCAACATTTAGGAAATTAACACATCGATTTGGTATTGATAATAACTCCAATAAATGGGCTTACTTACTTGCTACAGTACAAAATAAAATTAAAATATTTAAGAAAGTATTTCAAGTTTTTAATTAATAAGTAAGTAGGTACTAAAAAAGGTATTTTTTTTAACTATCAAAGTCATTCGTGCCAACTACGTTAGGCGCCGTCGCAATCTTCATAATTTTCAATAAACACATTTTCATTTGCACTCTTTAATCATCATAATCCTCTTTACCTTTTCCCACTCTTTACTATTTAATGTTGATCAGTAAATGATGCACTATCATGTACTCAATTTATAGTAATTCATTCAATTGCATCATGTACCTATATTAGAGTACAAACTATGAATATCATTGTCCAATTTGTCCATACTAAAACACGGAAAGAAATATCAGAGTGTTGAAAGGATTCCGATACCAACCCGTCTACTATCATAATTTCCAATACCAAAAGTTTTATCGAAGTTACCACATCCATAACTTCATTGACATCTTCCTGTGCATTTGACTTTTGAAAGTTTAGTATTTTTCGAACGTTCCGTCAATAATCACAAATAGTCCAAGCGAATTTGCAAAGTAGTAGCGTGTCCAACATGTTGGTAGCATGGCTAATTCACCAATTTGTATATTTGCAATGCCTGATCTAAGTATTGCGCTAATGGCTGTCATGTATTTTTCAGTTTTGTAAGGTTAGTATGAATAGAAAACTTTTTTAAACGTTTGAGTATTCGTTTTAAAGATAATACCTATCGAATTATGTCTATTGTCCTGGAACTATGTGTTAAGTACATAGGTATTTTCTCTAAAATACTTTCTATTGACTCATCCAAACGTGCGGTTCCACACCACCGCATGCACCGGTTGCGGCGCGACATGACCGCAGATTGCGCGACATGCATGCAACTTTGTCATTAGATATTTGTTGCGACAGTCGGAACTTTGTCGCAACGTCACGCTGCAGTACTTAGTGTTGGCAATTATGATGGTGCTTTCCTGATAGCTGATCGGTGATGGATGACTCGTAATTATCAACTTTTACTCCTACTAGAGATCGAAATTAAGACTGATAAAACAGGCCGTTCTGTTCATGTTCACCTGACTTAGGATGTTTAACCAAAAAATTCTAGGTCTGTAGTTCTGTTACTGTTTGAACTAACTAACTACATTTTGTACATAAAGCATCTTTTATCTCTACCACTAATCGAATGAACGTTTGGTCAAAAAAACTGCAGACATTTCTACCGCTTCGCCGCTTGGTTGGGTCTGAGAGACCAAGGAAAGGAACATTGATGATGTCCAGGAATAGAGGATCTGGGAGAAATAAACTACTATTTTCCTCAAACGCATAGACGATTTCGAACGTCCTAAACTCTTGGACGAATTATTAATTCGTCAAAGTCTAAGCTAGAAGACAAACGTGCTCAGCACAGGATTGCTAACCTAGGTGCACGCTGCTAATATTCATTGCATTATGCGCTCCTCGAATGGAACTCTCCTATCTACAACTACCTGTTTGTGCTCATTATGTAAGTAAAATTGTTTGACAAAATCATGGTGGATTACACTCACTGTAATTAACATTTCAATATGAAACAACTGACAATAACTCAAGGTATAAATAGTTACCACAACACATAAAATAACGTAACAAATCCGAACACAATTGAGACATTTTCGCGTTTTTCTGCGTTTCTCGGAGAACAATAACACGCTACTTCGAGTGGTATTTTAGAGAGATATGTAGCTTTGTAATGCAACCTCTCATTCAAGCCGAAACAATATGAGTTCTATGCATTGTGTGTTTTATATTTCAGTTGGCTTCAAGGGTTCCGCACTGGAAAAGTCAATTGGGGTATTGCTGAGATTTTACTAGGCATCTTTGTAAGGACAGCTATTATTTACAATTCCAAGGACAAGTACCTAAATGTTGGTGTGGCATTATTATCACTAAAAGTACAATGTAGAAAAGCTATGTCGTAAATTTTTAATTTTTTTGTCACTCTTTTTTCACCGTTTTTTTCATCGTGTGTATTTTCAAAATAACATAACATAACAAATACTAAATACTATGTTGGTAAATTCGATTATACTTAGGATATCTATACCATCATAATAGTTTAATACAAACAAGAAACCCTTATGAAAAAAAAGTTTGCCAATGTTATTAAATGGCAGATATGGAACCCTCGACGCACAAGTATACTACTCGCACTTGGCAGGTTTATTGTATTGTATGGTGGAGGTCAATCGCTTTGTTCTGCTCGGCCCATTGAGCCTGATTGAGCAGTGAGATTGCATTATAACAAGCTGTAAGAAAACGAAAACTTGACTACAAATATCGATGTAAAGATGCAATCTGGTTACTTGTGAGGTCTATGTTTATCAATATACTTTCTATATGTTGGCAATAAATACTCTACTACTTTAAAGCGATATGTTGTTTGATACCTACCTATATAAGTCCTCAAAACAAAATGAGCTTTGATGCGTTCTGTTGTGGATGATTATGAATTTTAATAAGTACTACAGATTTTGTCGTTGACTTACATACACAAAAATTTAGTATTTATTTATACCTACAATATTATTGATACCATTTTACTGTTGGGTTTAAGGTAAAATAGGTTCCTACCTAAATAGCCGTGTACATTTATAGGTAGTTGGCTAAGGTATTTCAGTGAACAAAAACCCGCAATTACAACGACTCGCATTAGTCAATCAATAATAACCGACTGCTCATACGAACAGTTATTATTTAACGTGACCACCTGTGCGGTGAAAATTGCATCACTAGCTCGGAAAATATGGACAAAAACTGACCGGGTGAGGTCCGGTCCGGGTCCCGCCGGGTTGGGTAACGTTACTTGCTGACCGGTGAGTTCTTGCGCTACATATCGGTTTATTGCTGCACGGCACTAATCCTATGTAAGTACCTAGGTACCTAATAAAATGTGCAATTTTTTCGTAATGTCGACATTTGAAGGGAATGGATTTGATTTAACATATCTCATATTTTATAAGTTTTCTGTCAATTTTAGTACTTACCTATTTAAAGGGATAAAAATCAATTACACATTAATTCATGATTAAATTGAACAGAATAATAGATAGTTACTACCAGGTACTAGGTAAAACAAATCTATAGCAGTCAGTTGAAGCTGGAACACATAAAATTTAGACGCCAGGCATGCTACTTCGTTCGCGTCGTCAATTCCCATCCTATCACGTGAGAGCGTAGACAAATTCGATGTAAAAAAAGGTACGCATTGTACACAATATTCATTCTATTTTATCCTATCCTACTAATATATTGAATGCAAAAATGTGTATAATATACTATGATGTATGTATATATGTGCTTCACACAGTGTTCTGAGCACGACTAAAGTTAGAAATATAAAGTAAATCACAGTCTAGACGCGTTCGCGAGAAGATGAAGACATAATAATGTCAGGGCACTAAGGTGTACTAATTACCTTACCTACTATTGCAAAGTTGCTTGTTCTCATCTTCCCAATCTTGTAAATACCACGGTAATGCATGGAGTCATTGCTCAACACATTGTGCAGACCGTGCTCTAATTGCTTGGATCGAACCGGAGCGTGCGACGAGCTGACAGTAGGCACATGCGGAAAGAGGAACACACTTGTTTTGTGACGTGGGAAGTTGTTAAGGTAAATGTATCATCTGCTCTATTGAGAAACACCTCTTAGAATTGTTATAGTAAACTATATAATAGTCTACTATGTATGCCTCTTTTGGAAGGTTATATATTATATATGGAGGGAATACGAACTTTAAAACGAGTTAATCGATTATATAAAGTATCATCATCACCACCAACAGCCTGAAAACGCCCACTGCTGAACATAGGCCTACCCCAGAGAGCGCCACTTTAAGCAGCTGCTCGCCTCCTGTATTTACCGGCTCCCCGCGGTTTTCAGATTCAGATTCAGATATTTTATTGCTTCCATAGTGTACATAGGTGGAATAAGTATAAAATTATTTAAGTAGGCTCATTATGGACCCCGTCGGGCGCAGCAAATCACCGGCTCGTTGGTCCACCTAGTGGGGAGCCGGCCTACGCTGCGTCTTCCGGTTCGTGGTCGCCACTCGACAACCGTTCTTCTCTATCGGTTGTCAGATCTACGAGCGATGTGGCCTGCCCAATGCCATTTCAACTTGTTAATTTCTAACAGGTATATCGGTCGCTTTAGTTCTCCTGCGGATCTCCTCATTTCGGATTTTATCTCGCAGGGAATCACCGATCATAGCTCGTTGTACGACTTTGAGCCAAAGATAAAGGGCTCGTAATGGGCTCATATTGACAACGTAAGTCAACATACCTTTTATCCTGAAACAACAAAGTAAGCCAACATATTTTATTTCTTTTTTTTTTTTCTTTTTTAAGAGTTCTCGTGGGAAGCGAGTAGATAAAGTGGAGCAGCGGGCAAGTCAAAATACATATAACTGTTAGTTTTTTTTATTAGCTAGGTAGTACTAATTTATATGTATGTATTATTGGCAAATGCTTGTGGGCAATGCAAAATTTTTTAAAAGCAACGACAAATCTAGAAATACATTGCAATTTTCCTCACAGGCAGTTATAATTCCTCGAGCTAGTTCCGAGCCATATATAACTGATTGGTCAATCAAAGCCGTGTTTTCAGAAACTCAATTTGTGTGTAACGGCATGTCAGCCGATTTCTCACGGACGCACGCCCGGTGGACTTGGACACCTCTCCCGTGCTTTTATAACTGATGCAAGTTACAGAAGATTACCACTTGTACCAAATACCTGAACAAGTGAGGTTTCATTTCATTGGACCGTTTCTCTCCAATTTTTTGCAGTAACAAGTCATGTAAAAAATTGGAGAGAAACGGTTTAGCGAAATGTAAACCTCACAAACCAAAACTAATACGAGCGAAAGCCAAAATTGTCAGTTGTAAAATATGTATATTTTGGGGTGTAAGGCTTAAAACTGATCTATGAAATCTTGCGTCATATTTCAAAATATGAGTAGTTACTGCAAGTATGACATAATTTAATGCTCAAATATCAAGATGCAACAACCAATTGTAAAAAATCGTGATGATAAAGCAAAAAGACGAAGCATCTAGAACTCTGATTACTTATAATATACATTTAAGAATGAAAGAAAATGGACACGATAAGTAAAAGCAGCCATAAGTAAATATAAACTGTAGTCATAATACTACGAGTACTAACATTTATCAAATACATAGCATTCAGGTGCGATACATAGTACCTACGCTAGTGGAGTATAACTTGCGCCGATAATGTAGGTATAATTGTAGTAACAGTGGTAAATTGCGCAACGCGATGCATTCACACACACATTCAGATTGCTTTGTGAACAACACGTGAACACGCGGTGCTCCTATTGAAATAACTAGAGCTGCTGGAACATTTGTTACAACATTCACTTCGAAACTCATGAGAACAGTGCCTTAGATTGTAGTGGTTTACTCAAAACAGTGGTAGGTATATAGAAGAAATCGAGTTTTTGGGAAATCATATCCTCTGGAGAAAGACGGAATCAGGAGCACATAGAAACATTATTAGAAGTGGGACCTCCAGCAGAACTGACAACCGATGGGCAAGAAAGGTGGCGACCGCGAACCGAAAGGCGCAGCGTAAACCGGCTCCGCACTCGGTGGACCGACGACCTGGTGAAAACCGCAGGGAGCCGATGGATGCAGGAGGCAAGCAGCCGCTCAAAGTGGCGCTCTCTGGGGGAGGCCTATGTTCGGCAGTGGACGTATTCAGGCTGTTGATGACGATGATGATGATGACCTACAGCAAAGAGATTAAAGTAACGTAAAGTCTACTCTGATATATCTCTTAAGTTTTACAATTCAACATACTTGTTAAAAAGAAGACAACAAACACAGAATAAGATTTATAGAGAATTAAGATTAAGATCTGAATTACAAACATATAAACATTAATTTCAAACAAAAGTTTAACAAACACCGCACAAGTAATTAACACAAAATTGTCAGATTACTGGCGTTGGTTCCATCACTACGCCATATCATACCATGTTACTTCTATGCGTCGTCGTTTAAACCAGACGGCGGAACTGCATGTAGGTCTATGTACACACGTGTAATGACTGCAGCACTGGAAGTGCACTAATTTGCAACAATTTCACAAGCAGTCACACAAATGTCTAGCCGCTGCCGCTGCCGCCGCTGCCATGTCGGAGAAATGCACTCTCGGCATTAAAATACTGTCACGCTATCTGTAACTGTTCTCATTAAGACTTGTGCACCACCGGGCGAGGCTAGGCAAAGCACATTTTGTTGTAAAAAAAAGTAAAAAGTATACATTTTTTTTTATCAATTAATAAATAATATAGTTTGGAGTGCTACTATAGATCGTCCAATCAAGCTCATGAAGTTGTCGGCTGATGTGACTTATGCTTTCAAAAAGTATTAGGAAAAAAAAGATTTTTTTTTTTAAATTTATTTAATGGGCTTAAAAAAAAAAAAAAAAGATAAATCATTAAGTAGATACAATACAACAACAAACAATACAATTGGCATTACAATTTCTAATAGTAGGTAATTACGAGATCTTTACCGTGATCGGAAACATTTCAAATTAAAATACTAGTGAATAACCGTGGGAGTTTAAAACAGTGTTTGCGGCATTAGGAACAATGTTCAATACTCGTCCCAAGTATCATCAAAACGTCAAATTAGAATAACCAAATACTTACATTGATATAGTATTTCTAACACTATGGAATTTAGAACACTTTTCTCCGAACATATCCATCACCTACTTCTGTTTATTTCTTCTATTGTTTTTTTATGGCAGACTTCTTCGCTGTCGCAGTGGAGCGGAATCCTCAGGTCGTCGACACGTCAAAATTACACAGTTTAAATGAACGATCGATCCAGATTCCGTTATTGTTTGTATCACAATCGAGCCGCGATTAAGGTCGCAAAGCTCTGTCGACTATTAGCTCTTCTGTGCCGCACCCCAGATGAGGCAACAGTTTGTTGGTAGCCACGCGTTGCTGTCTACGCAATAGATGCGTTTAGCCGCGTCGATTGGTACTGAATGACTTAGTTTTGTGATAGTATCGGGCTTCTTATTTGTGTCATTGGGGACATTAAGATCTAGATGTTTGATATGGCTGTTAATAAATATAAAATACGTCTGTTGTTGTATTACTAAATATCTAAATCAATGTACGTACATACTCCTTTTATTAAAAGTGTTTGCTTCTAAATTTTATTAAAGTCATATGCTTTGTAATACAATTTAGTTATTGAATTGGTAGGTAATTACAGCGATAAACTGCAACATTGCAAATTCCTCGTGTCCATTCACAAATCCCAACAGAGAGCGAAAATTCCATATCAGTTACTGACTGACAATGTTGCAACGCGTTAAGAAACATTTTATTAGAACTCCTGCATTTGTTATCAAGTGCTCGGTTTATATGGAAACCGTGTGGCAAGTATATCGACCATTGTACCTACTAATGGAATGCAGCAGGTATTTTGGATAATACTAATATATAATTATTATGTCCATTTGTCACGTACGTGGACACGTGGTCTGACCTACTGGTACGGTTTCATAATTTGATATCAATGCTAATCGATGCTAATTTATTTATAGTTGGTTAATAAATTTAGTGTTTTTCGTATAAACCTATAAAACAGTTTTGAGTAGCAGGTCTTGTGTGAAATGTTTTATTGTATTTTCGTTCAAGATGTGACAGAAAGACTTATTAACATTGCGAAAATTTACATCGTTTTAGACACTAACGGTACTTCAAAAATAATGTAACTTTATTTAAAATGTAAATGAATGACGTAACGAGCTTGTCATTCACCTGATGTTATTAAACGTCACGCCTACCAATAATAAGTAATAAAATCCATGTTTACAAAATATTATTATTGTATTAGGTATAGCTAAATAATATGACGTTTTGCAATCATTGACACGTATAGTATTTATAACTAATAGGTATAGTAGACTCTCGTGACATTGCAATATCAGTGGCATTTAAACGAGCTCGAAATACTCAGTATGTTATGGATAATATATCGATTTTCTCAATTTGAAACAGTAAATAACTCTAGAAAGACGTAATGCGATATGGTGTTACGTAATTTGTGATTTGTAATAAACAATTTACTGTTTAACCAAGATATTTAGGTATAGTTTCAGGGTTCATTGTATCAATAGGTAGGTAAGGTCGTATTGTGTCTAAACACAACAAAAATAGGAAATCCATCGTTTACTATGTTGATTGTGGTGGAGTGATTTGTTGTTACTTACCGGGTTTGATGAACAGACTTGAATAGGTACTACTATTAATAGTTCTAGTACTATTGCAGTAATAAAACATTGATAAACAATCTTCTAAGTACTTTGACAGATTTCTCCGACAACAAGTTGTAAACCCTCGTTGCGCAACATATATTTACATGTCGGATAAATTTATTTAGAATAGAGGTGGTAAAAGAGAAAGATATTTTCCCTAGCTTGTGAATTTCCCACTTGTCGCCGCAATGGTGGTACTATTGTGTACTCAAGTTTATTATAATTAGTAACTAGTGGTTGACGTTATGTCACTTCCGGTTGAATGCGCTGTCGTTAACGAGAGGTGTGGTTTTTACAACCCTTTGCAGTAGATATTTTGTTTAGAATTACGGATTGATGTAGCTTTTATATATAGGTATCTGTCTATCTAGGCTCTGTCCTGACCATGAGTGCTAACTGACTTATATACAACGTACAATACCAACCGTTGGCCCTTGAAACTTGTGGAGGGTATCTTCTTGTGTAAGAAAGGGTTTTGTGATTTCAAATCGTGAGGTAAAATGGGGATAATTTGCATCTAATACTAAGAAAATTGTGCTTTGACTTAAATATGGTTCAAGATTTATGAGTATTCTCATCACAGAGCGTTAAAAAATATGATGCTTCTATGATTCTCATTTTTACCTATACCTTTATGTGGCTCATCTATACGAGCCTACATAATATTATATTACACATAAATACGTCAGTTTTATAAATCAAACCCGATCAACAATACCCTTTAATCAATTACATGACAAAAGCATTCTTTAAAAACGCAAACTAAAAATTAGGGCTACACACTACTTGAACGTGAATAAATATTCAATGCTATCGCGTGCGCCTGCGCACGTTGCGTAACATGCGGCAGATCCAGACTAGCGCAAGATGGGAGTTATTTGGTCTTTGTTACAATGTATTAGGTCTTGAGTATATAATGCCGCGTTAAAATGGACTGCGATTTGTTGACTTGACAATAGTAATGTAGTCAGACTATGTGAAACATTGTATTGGATTTATTTTCTAATATCAAGGTGATAGCTTTGTACGTAAATTATTGGACACGGCGTACGTAGAGCCTCACGTATACAATCGTAGAAAATAGATAGTAGGTACCTATAGCATATACATATAACTATAGGTATCTACTTATCATAGAAATCGTTACAATTACTAGGCAAGTACCTAACACTTACAAAGTGGTGCAATGGGAAAGCGGCCCTGCGCACTTCTTAATATTTTAAAACTACGTTTATACACTTACACAGTCACCGTAATAGTATATACTAACTGCGCCCCGCGGTTTCACCCGCAGCTAAAAAGTAGCCTATGTGTTAATCCAGTATATAAGCTATCTCTATCACACATACAAGCTTTCGCCTTTATAATATAGATTAGTGTGATAGGAACTATGTAGCACTAGATGTAGCACTAATACGCTGCTTACCAGATGCTTCGTACATATTAAGGGCTTGTGCAAGGCCAGCGCGAATTCAAGTCAAAGGCCACAGAATAGATGTATAGTACTAGGCCAAAGCGGGGATGAGCCAGGGGCCGAGCGGCCGGGGCGGTCTAACTTAAACTGGTTCCAACGCGCAATAGTTTAGGTAATTTATTATTACACTGAATATAAAGGGTATTTTAAAAATCCGCTATACATAAGCCCTCCATTATATTTAGTTCAACTACTACACAAAGTTTCATGATCTTATTTAAAGTATTCATTGAATAATCGCTGTTTATTTGTACGGTTTGGAGATAACTTTGTAATTTTTTTCTATCGAGAAAATTTTATTAATTCGTGTTTTCACTATACATTTGCAGTAGCATTAGTCCTGAACTTTACCATATATTAATTTCAAAGTCATTGTTGCAATATTGTTGACAGGACACTGCCTCAAGCTAAGCCGTTTTAAGCAATTTGGCGTTGTATTGGCTCTTAAGAACTAAGAGATTTCCACCTCAGAACATAAACTGCTTAATAACCTCTTGAACCATCTGGAATTTCAAACCTATCAGCAGAGTTAGTAGAAGAGCATAAAGCATCTCCTACGCTACCTCTCCTCACTTGCGCCGCCGACCGCAGTCTCCCACGGTCTTCCAGAGTCCTCACCTTGGACCACACAATGCGGCCAATCTCCGCAATTAGCCGATTGTTTCCGAAACTGTCTGTTTGTACTCCGATTCGGTTGCGAAGGTTGCCAGCAGCGGGTGGAAGCTAATTGTGGGAAAGGGAATGCTGTATAATGGCTGCATATTGGGATTGTAGATTATGTATGATAATAATTACAAGATTTTATTATTATTCGTCCTTGGTGTTTTAATCGACTTCAAAAAAGAGGCGGTTCTACTTATATTTCTATGTCTTTGTGTATATTTATAGATATTTTCATCATTGTGGATTGATTATGAAAGTTCTTTTTTGTTTGATGTATTTCAAAGTACCCTTCCTAGTCCTGAAATAGGTTAATTTTTTTTTGCCAATATTATTTATGATATTATACCTAGTCCTATTGTGATTGGTTGATTTAAAAGTTATATAACTCGTAATTTCTATTCTATTTAATTAAGTATAGCATAACGACCCAAATAATTTCTTTTTGCAATGAAGCTCGGTTAATAAGTTAGCAAAATTTCAATATGTTTCATCATTAGAATTACATTTAAATTATAACTAATTTCAATTAAATTCTTGATTTGATTTTACTTGTTTAATTAAAAAAAAAATATTTTAACTCACATCATAATTAAAATTTACTTTCAACTATTTCTAAAAATAAAAAAACAAAATTTAATTTCTAAAACTAAATTAAAACTAAACTAAGTATTAAACAAACTACAAATATATAAACTTATAAATAAACGCGTTGAAGTCGCTATCTGATTTTAATTTTATTTTAATTTTTGTTTAATTGCTTTTTATCTTGACTTCTGTTTGGAATACTATATCTTCGTAGTTAAAACTGCAGCCATAACGCAGTCCCCTCCACTTCAACATTGTCAGCTAACGCATATACGTTTCAAGCACACAGCTTGGTTTCAGAAAGCAGCTACATGACGCATAACTCACCTTATCTTATCGTATCTCAGCCGTCCACACTAGCTAGACCACCGCGGACCCACACGGGCCCACAGCTGGGACAAGGCAATAAACACAATCCCCGTTAGAGTCCCATTTCCGCCCCTTTAAATAACGCGAGGACATATTCACCAATTACATTGGTGTTAAGTGGGCGCCCACGCGTGGGCTGAGTCAGCTCAGGGTTTATGAGCTTGATAGTGTGTGTGTACAGTTAATATGTCCGATAAGGTTTTAGGTTTATTGAATTTGCTGGTAACTTTAGCGGCAAGCTACCATAGATAAATATCATTGGAGGCTGGTTTCATGGAATATTTACGTAGGTAATTAATACATACGCAGTTTAGATATTCTGTGATGTAGTAGCACCACAGAATAACTAATAGTATTAGCGTATAGTAGCGCTTATAATTGGCATAGTTAAGCAACGTTCGTTGCGGTCACTACTTGGATGGGTGACCACTACAAATAATATTGCTAGCTCAGCTCAGTAAGGCTTTTATGAAACGATTTAAAAAATCGTATTCATTACATTTTATTTAATCAACACGAGTTTTAAACTCATCATCATCATCATCATCAATAGCCTGAAGACGTCCACTGCTGAACATAGGCCTCTCCCAGAGAGCGCCACTTTGAACGGCTGCCTGCCTCCTGCATCTATCGGCTCCCCGCCGTTTTACCAGATCGTCGGTCCACCTAGTGGGGGGCCGGCCTACGCTGCGTCTTCCGGTTCGTGGTCGCCACTCGAGAACCTTTCTTCGCCATCGGTTGTCAGTTCTACGAGCGATGTGGCCTGCCCATTGCCATTTCAACTTGTTAATTCTAAGAGCTATATCGGTCACTTTAGTTCTCCTGCGGATCTGCGGTATTTAAACTCGTATTCATTTAATAAAGTGCAATTTTAATATCATAGAACAAAACAAATTGCAACCATACTTACAGTAGATAGGTGCTTATTAATTAACCTCAGCTCTTGCATCACAAACAAACAATACCTATACATATTCAATTTAACATAACGTGCAGTAAAACTAGCAGCAGCCACAGAATAATCACACAGTAGGTGAACTTTATGCAATCTACCAAGACGAAGCTAATATATTATACGTGACAGCTGTAATAAATAAAAATAAGTAACGTCTAACGATCACATACATAGATTCTGGACCCTAACTAGGATTCCCTGTATCTAGGGACCCAGGAACTTCGAGGACCATGCTCCCACAACACCCAGACACAGAACAAGTATTTGTGCTTTTTTTACGTTTACAAATATTTGTCCTGTCGCGGGAAACGAACCCGCCGCCTCCAGGCTATGAGCCGACCTGCTCAACCACCACACCACAGAAGCTGTCATATAATAAATAGTCTAACTGGATAAACCTCACTCATATAGCAAAATAACACCATGTATAATACCTAAAGTATATAGGTATTAAGTCATAAATGCGAGTTGTTTAATAATGATCAATATTCCACTGATTAGGTCATACGTAAAGGTGTAATAAATATACCAAAGCAATGTCGGCGTGTCAAAGTTCGACACTTTATAAAAGATTATGCAAACAAATGAAAGCTATTCGTTTTGATTTTATAATTAAAATGTTGCAATGATAATTATTGTACTGGGTGGAATTGAATTCATTAGCATCCTTTGAAACTGGGTACCTACTCCTGACACCGGTCACGTGTGGAACAACATTTATGAAATCTAATAAACGCATCGATTTGGTATTAATAATAAATAATTTCGAATCGCGAGCTATGGAGAGAGCTATGCTCGGGGTTTCCTTGCGAGATAAGATCCGAAATGAGGACATCCGCTAGAGAACTAAAGTCACGGATATAGCTTTGAGAATCAGCAAGTTGAAGTGGCAGTGGGCGGGCCACATCGCTCGTAGAACTGACAACTGATGGGGAAGAAAGGTTCTCGAGTGGCGACCACGAACCGGAAGACGCAGCGTAGGCCGGCCCCCCACTAGGTGGACCGACGACCTGGTCAGAACCGCAGGGAGCCGATGGATGCAGGAGGCAAGCAGCCGCTCAAGGTGGCGCTCTTTGGGGGAGGCCTATGTTCAGCAGTGGACGTCTTCAGGCTGATGATGATGATGATGATGAATTTCGAATGATTTTGTCTCGTTTTGTTACCTCGCCCCCTGCCCGCGCAGGTGAGTCGTGTTTGTATGAGAAATTATGGTCACGAGCTATCAAAGGGCTTTATAAATCTTTGGTTTCAAGGTAAGGACTATATTTTGTAATCTAGGTTCAAAGCCCGCATCTGCAATTATATGAAACAACCAAAGTAAACAAATGAAAGCTAGCTCTAAGATACCAAGGTAGATCTGCTCTACCTACCTATTGAATCACTCATATTGTACCCTCCAGCCAGTGGTTACAGTCAAATTGCCTAGCAAACATCGCCAAAGCCCGTCATGAATGGTCAACTTCAGTGAAAGTACGCATATTGGGTGTTGATTGATCTCCGGTCAGCGAGCTGCGCCCGCGCAACATTGTAGGTACACCGCTATCTGAACTTCCACCTTCACTTGTTTACCTTTGCCATTTCTACTTTTGGAACCAGCGTTGGCGGATGGCACAGAATAGGTAGCAGTGAGATTACGTACAATGAGCGTTGCGTCGATATTTTTTAATATAAGCACCATACACGGCACCTACTTATTATGTAAAAGCTTAGATAGGGTAGAGAAAGGTCATCAGGCCAGCAGGCCGGATTGAAAGTAACTAACAAAGCTTGTTACATTTTTAACAAATTATTTAAAAGCTATTTCGTATATTCTCACGATTTAAACACATTGTTATTTGTTTAAGTACACAGTTTTGGAATAACAACTCATTCTTTCTGGCATAGATACCCACACATCCCCAGTCTACTCGTAATCAATGCAACTTGGTCGATACGTCGAGGTAAATAAAAATATGTTTTAAGCGCGATTCCCGTGTAAACAAATAATAACTTAAAAGCTTTTATGGATCCAGAAACCTTTTAAGTCTCGCACAGCTCCTGAGGTAGATAGCCTCAAAATCAAGTCAACGGAACTGCGTCGTATGTTCTTGTCTACCTTTTTCACCGAGCTTGTTTACTAGAAGCTCCAATAGGCATACTTACCCTCAAAGTTCACATATTAGCACTTGTGAGCGGCATCAACAAAGGCTCGTGTAAATACCGACTGGTGTTGGGTTGCAATTAAAAACGATTCGCACCCAGTAATGTCACACCGAGTTAAAGCCCCGCACACACTGATAATATGAGCTCGTTCTCACGAGACCTTTAAATGTTACTGATAGCACGGAATAAGTAATAGTGCAACTGATAGTGTGATGAAAATAATACCAATGACTACTAAATACTACTAGATACGCTATTCATCATCATCATCAGCCTGAAGACGTCCACTGCTGAACCTAGGCCTCCCCCAAAGAGCGCCACTTAGAGCGGCTGCTTGGCTCCTGCTTCCATCGGCTCCCCGCGGTTCTGACCGGGTCACCACTCGAGAACCTTAGCGTAGGCTACGCCATTACCTAAATACTTTCTAAATACCTACTACAAAATTATTTTTTGTTATAATAATTTTCTGCATCCATCGGCTCCCCGCGGTTTTCACCAGATCGTTGGTCCACCTAGTGGGGGGCCGGCCTACGCTGTATCTTTCGTAGTAGATAGTGTAGCTAGCATGTATACCTAATTACATATTTATACCGTCTTTATACCTCCAAATTTCTCCAAAAATCAACATGCTTAGTTACTTAAGAATTGATAAAGCCTTTAATCATTTGAATAATTCATCGCCACAGCTTTCTTTCGTTTCCCTACGTCTGTGATTATCAACATTCTATTATGATTAGCTATAGGCATCGTTAGCGAATTCTTTGGCATCGTTAGCAATTATTAGATTTAATTTTTGCGAATTCTAATGAAGTGGCGGGACCTGTTTCTGCTAAAAAAATCGCGATAGCTTCGCAATCTACGCAGTTTTATTCTATACATATAATAAAACTGTAGAGATAAAAAAATCTGTAATTGCAAGATATCAAGAAAAAAATGACACAGGTTGGCTTAAAATTAGCCGCTGATCACGTTAAGCCACTTTTTAAACACTTTGTCTGTTTGTTTGTTTGTTTGTTTGTTTGTTATGACTGAACTCCTAAAATACTGAATGGATTTTCATGAGGTTTTCACTAATATGCTTAGAAATAACCGGCGCTTAACATAGGATATATTAAAATTGATATATCGTTAAACAAAATTGATGACAATTATTGAGATTTCATTACGAAACGAATCGGAGTTTTAAACAACATGGCCGATTGATTTTTTTAATTGTTTTTTTTTTTTTTTTTTTCTTATATTTTGGCTCCACACATAGTGTATTTAGCCAGTGTCAAGTATTGTAGTTTTTCATCGTATTATGAAATATTTCATGTAAAGTCAAGTCTTAGTCACAGTCAGTCAGGGTAGTCATAGTCCAGTCTAAGTCAGGTAGTCATAATCCAGTGTAAGTCATGCCCCAGTAAAGTAGTGGCAACTTTACTAGAGGCTTCTATGGAGTTTTGGAAGCAACACGAAAAACCACGTTTCACTACATTATATCACTTGCCCACACTTATACTCGTAATTCAGCACTCAATGCGTAAAATGCCACTAATTTTAAACATTAACACTAGAAAAAGCATAAGTTTTGTGAAATAATACAATGCAACGACGTGAACTTTCACGTTCCCGCCAAAAAACTCTTTTAATTGTTTTCAAACTGGAAGGCACCTGTGAAGCTTATGTAATGTCATCTGTCACATGCCAAAAAACAATTTTAGTGATGTGTAGGCCAATATTCGGTTCGATAATTAACGATTATTTTAGATACATAATACCGATTAACGATTATTTTTAGACACATATCATATAATCATGATATCTATCTTAGGTAGACCTACCTACCTTAGAGTGCGTGGTAAATAATATATTATTACCATTGTTGAAATTAGAGGAAACACAAGTACACGTGGGTGGGGTAAAAAACGTAGGTGTCGATTTAGATGATCAGAATTTATTGAGGAAATCAAACCCTTGACGTATTGTCATCGGAATTGTGTATCAAGTATCGTCAAGATTCGCTGAAAACTATGACCTGTACGCGAGTCGTACATCCAATTCCGGACAGACGAAAGCAAAAGTTGCGAATTGAAACCAGACTAGCAATGGATGAGTGCTTATTTGTGGAAATTCGATCTCACGGTATTTTTTTTTATTTCAAACTATCGATTTTTCTTTTAAAAACCGATTTTTCAGGTAATTTTTGCCGAATATTTTTATTACGGTTGGGAACACCGTATTTTGTGCCCACGCTATTTAGCAATAAAAGTAATCCAAACGATTTATCATTTTTTTTCGATTATTCTTCGATTGTAGTTAAAGTCAAGTGTCATTATTCAACAGTAGAACGTAATTTTGCAAGCAACGAATTTAATATTTTATTTATATCTTTATTATTGAAAAGTGAGTTAAAAGCGAATTAATTGCCTTCATTCCATTTCTTGTATATTTTACTGTTCCTTTTAGTAATTTTTCTTAAACATAAGCATTTCATTTTCCCCACAAAATAGAAATGTTTAATGTTTTGTATGACGTCACCTGTTTTGCTTACATAACAATTTACGTTCTATCAACCTGTCACAAGTTAAATAGATACATATAGCAACAAATATTAAATAGTGTGAAAGCAGATTTTTTTTTATTTTGGCATTAGACGACATTTGTATTTAGCCAATGATACGCAATATTTTATGAAAAATGTTTTAAAAGGGTACTTAGATGTAGGTAAGTATAACTATACATTAGGATAGGACAATATATAGGATAGGTAAGATCCTCGAATTAGCAACATGGCCGTGTAACGTTCAGTTTTGATTTTTTCTTCTTCTTTTACGTAGGTATATGATTTTTAAAGGTTTTAATAGTTAACATATTTTAGGTCTGTGGGCTTCTCAATGAACAAACTGAGCGGTTATATTCTCTTTAGGACAAACTACAGGTTAGAGCAAAATATTATTGGTTACTCGATTGCTCCAAGAAGGTTTATTATTAAAAGGTCTTTGAAAGTGGGCGATGTCGTTGTTGATGATGATGATGATGATAGCCGTATTTGAGTTAATTGATCATAGATATCAATTTCAGCTTAATTCTTTCCATTATTTCTAAAATAAGTAATGGTCTCGACAGATTCTTAGAAAGACAAACACACGGACAACAAAGTGATCTTACCTATAAGTGTTCCTTTATTTCAAAACTGTTACGGAACCCTAAAAATGAAACGTTCTTTGCAAAAGCGAATCTGATTAGAGCTTTGTACACATGTTATTTTCTCACTCTCACCACTATGTTGAAAGTGCAGTGGGAATGAGACAACCTGAAAATGAAAAATAGCGGCCGTAATATAAATGTCGACTCTTTTTACAGTGGCGTACGTAAGTATTTGTGATTTCTAATTAGTATTTACAAAATTAATTATGTACGCATCGTATAGGTTAATACAATACTCCAGCTATAAAGTATGTATTTTATAAACTTATTGTTGACACTAGCTAAATACTCAATTCGTATGGACCAAACCTAAGAAAGTAAAAAAAAATGTGGTGAATGCAACAAAGATACTCTTTGAGAACGAAAAGCGCGCGGATATAAAAACTGACCAATGTGTGTTTGTTTTGTATTTTTCTAAACTGCCTAAATAATAGGTATGGTACTTATGTAGGTATACCTACTACCTAAACAAAATTCACTGGAACCCAAATACTCAAATACTCAAATACTCATTTATTAATAAACTAAGTTTACACGTCGGTTTACACAGTATGGTCGGGTGCAGTATGAGTAGGTAATTATCATAAAAATTATATTATACATGGTGTATACATATCGGTATACAATACAACAGCATTAAAATTACATTTATCATAAGTAGGTACCAAATACGTAGGTAGCTATTTTCTAATATGTCAACAATAAAATACAATAATAAAATAAAATAAAAATTCAAAAATTATAAAAATCATTTTAGCTTCTTAAAATCGTCAAAATATAATATTGCAATTATTAAGATTGATAAATGATTATAAATGTCAACAATAAAAATAAAATAAAAATCCAAAATTATAATAATCATTTTAGCTTCATAAAATCGTCAAAACTGTAGAAAGTTTGCTCGATCAGCCAGCATTTCAGTCTAGATTTGAAGATCGTCATACTGGGAGCCTCAATTATATCGGCGGGGAGTCTGTTATAGACGTCCGGGCCCATAACGTGGGTGAGTTTGCAGGACTTTGCAAGTGCGCGCGAAATCGATACGAGCTTGTGCGCGTTGCGAGTGCTGTAGGAGTGCATGTCACTGTATTTCTTGTATTTTTCGGGATTGGTTCTCACATACACTGCCACCTGAAGAATGACAATGGCGGGTAATGTGAGTATCCCAAGCTCTTTAAAGTAAGGCTTCGCGGAGGTGTCTTGTGACACTCGCACTATCGCTCTGACGGCGCGTTTCTGCATCCTAAAGGCGCGCTGCCATTCAGCGCAGCGGCCCCACAGTTCCGCGCCGTACTGCAGCAGCGAGTGCACCGTCGCGAAGTAGCACGCGCGTGCCACCTCCGCTGTCACCACCCGAGCCACACGGCTGAGAGCGTAACATGCACTCCCCAGCTTCCCACATAGTTTGTGGATCTGACTCTCCCACGTCAACCCTTTGTCTATCTCAAAGCCTAAGAAAGTTGTACACCTAACCTGCTCAACCCTGATACTACTCACCAATACCGTCAATGGCCTCGTTATTCGGCCTGATAAATTAAAATGTACGAAGTGCGTCTTACTCAGGTTGAGAGCGAGGCCGTTCATATTGAACCACCTCGCTAGGCATTGAGCAGTTTCGTTCAACTTCTCTTCCAGCCGGTCAACGGTAGGTGCAGTGACTATCGCCGCTACGTCATCCGCATACATCAAGATCTCCGCTGCCGTGACGATGTCCGGTAGATCGTTCAATAGCAGTGAAAATAATATATTTGAGACTGACGACCCTTGCGCCACTCCGATAGTTGACGATAGCGGATCTGACCTATTTGCGCCGTCACCTGCATCAACAATTTGCGACCTGCCACGTAATAAGTCTGTTAGCAATGAATACGCTAACTTGTCTATCCCATAGTGCTTCAATTTGATAGCCAGCACAGCATGATCCGCCACGTCGAACGCTTTTGATAAATCGCAACAAAGAACAGCGACTTGCTGTTTATGCTCACGAGCGTCCATCACGCGACGTATCACCTCACGAGTCAAGGAAGTCGTCGACCGCCCCTCCCGGTATGCATACTGATGGTCGGATAAAGCGTGGGCTGATGACAGATACTCAACCAGTCTAGCACTCAAACCATTCTCAAATATCTTCGCGATAGCCGGTATTATAGAAACTGGTCTATATCCATCGATGCTGGCTCGCTTCCCCTTTCCCTTGAATATTGGCGTCACCTTGCTTACTTTGAAAGATATTGGGTACGCTCCTTCTTTAAGGCACGCGTTGAACAGTGACGCCAATATAGGTGCAAGCGGTATGATTGCCATTCTGAGCAGTTCCATCGACAACCCATAGACGTCTTTGGACCGCTTCGGAGGTATCCGGGTGGCAACCATGAGGAAAACCTCATCCGCAGTGAAGGGACGTAGCCTGAGCGAGCGGTCAGCGGGAGGGCGGGCGGCCAACAAGGCGCAGCGAACACCGGCGGTGTCAGCCACTGGCGCACCGCACGCCGCCGCTGCGCTCAGGAACCTTGAGTTCATCGCGTTGACGGCTTCCTTAGTACTCTTAAATTTAGCACCATCGGTATCCACCACAATATCAGCAAAGTTAAGTTTGGGGGTGTTGTTTTTACCCCTTTCCAAATTAACAATGCTCCACATACCCTTTGAAGCGCTTTTACTGTGTAGAATTAGATTTTTATAATATATAGATTTTTGATTGATTAGCAACATGTCATATTTTTTATTTAATTCAGCGATTATTGATTGGATGCAAATGTCATCAGGAAATAATTTATTTAATTTATAAATGTCAAAGAGAAGCGTTTTAATATTTTTTACATCGGGTGTTACCCACGATGAGTCAAGTTTTTTAGTAGGTTTTCTCTTCAAGGGAAAACATACTTCAAGTTTGTTTACAATCGTGTTTGTCACTGACACTGCTAACCGTTCAGCTGAGACGCAACGCTCACTTATTTGTAGCCAGTCTACACTATCCAATGAAGCGACAAAGTTAGCGCGATTGGACTGGGAGAAATCCTTGACAAGCCGAGTAGGTGGCTGCGGTATTATTTGGGTGTAGGAGACCTCACCCCGCACCGCAAAATGGTCACTAAGGTTGGTTACGACTGGTGAGGCCCGCACAGACTCCGACGACAAATTGGTATAAAGGTGGTCTAGGCAGGTAGCAGTTGTTGCTGTTACTCGTGTCGGGAAGTCCACAATATTTGACATATTATGTGTATATAATATGTCCGTTAACTGTTTTTTCTCTGCGTATACCTCAGCCAGACAGTTTATATTAAAGTCGCCCACTATGACGCATACTATATCGAGATCGCTGATCTTGTCGAGCAAACGTTCGAAGTACAAAAGGAAATCAGTACCGCTAATTAAGTTAGTGCGGTATATACACACAATAGTAATATTAAAATCTAATAGGTCTATTGCCGATATTTCGCAGTATTGTTCCACCGATAATGTCACTAAATCTAGATTTTCAGTACATGTCAAGTTTTTATTTACAAATATGCACGAACCCCCATGAGCTATCCGTTGTCTACAAAATTTAGATGCGAGAACAAAGTTTGATATATTAACACAATTTAATTTTGGTTCAGTTAACCAGTGTTCAGTGATTGCCAAGACGTCACATTTGAGATCACTCTCCAATAGCACTTCCAGCTTTTGTGTTTTGTGATCCAATGATGCTACATTTTGATGGCAGACCACTATCACCCGAGGCGGGCGAAGTAACAACGTAGATGCATACGCGTTACCGCTGTCACTGTTGCTCCGTGACTGGGCGGGAGCTGCTGCTGGAGAGGGGACGGGGACGGCCCGCTCGACCGGTTTCGGCTTTGGCTGCAACTGCGCGGGCGCCCCCGTCTCGGGGGGCCGCCGCGCGAAAGTACGTCCACTCAGAGATTTTAACGCCGGGTGGCCATACAGTCGGCGTGTAAATACGCTCGTACAAACTTAGTGGGACTCCGATAACAAACGCTGCGTGTCTACACGTTTGCAGATCGCGTTTTTCGACGACGTATTTGTCGCTTTTCTCAACTGAATTTATATGGTTTAAAATACTAAGCTCCGAGGTATCAGGTCTAAAGGACCATGCCTGCATGTATTTTACTTGCTCCACTACCTGGAGCTCTTCATTCAATGACCCAGAGCCAGTCAGAATCGGGCGCTGTTTATACGCCGGCCGCTTACGTTTTACCACTTGCCACTCAGCAATCTCTTCGTCAGTAGTTCCTCTTGACGTATGATCATTACTCGCTATCACTGGGACCCCACCTTGACGAGATGCCGATGAGTCACCTAGTTGCTTTGTAGCGGGTACGACAGATAAAGGAGTCTTTAAATTGCGTCGGCTCACCTCAGGTTCGGGAGTTTTCGTGGTGTCAGCGATTGAAGCTCGCGACTTTGTCCTTGTCGCGCCTGCCGCTGTCGCGGCTGTTGCTGCTGCTTTCACTCTCACCTGCCTGATCGGGCGCTGATTCGCAGTCGGGGCGACCGTAGACGATGCGCTATTGGTAGTCATCATCGGTGCTATCAGTTTAATACCTGCATTCTTTTTTGAAGTACCCTCCAATTGACATCTCAGCATTGAAATTTCTTCTGCTTGCTTCAACAATAATACATTTTGTTCGGCGATTGTGGATTCCATTGCGATAACTTTATCCCCAAGATTGGTTACAACCTTGACGAGGTCACACAACGTACTTTCTACACCTTTTTTCGCCATTTTTTAATTTTAACTTGAGAAAAATTACAGGACTGCTCTGTACTGTTGGAGGCTTCCCCCACTCTCTCTCCTCTTATGAAGACTTGAACGGTTTTTATGGTGAATACACAAGAACATCTGTTGAAGTGAAAATGACAAGGAAAAGATCGCCCGTATCACTGGTATGTAGTGTAACGATCCAGGCTGTCTCGTGACGTCACAAATATTATAAATTTTACCTAAAGTATAAAAATACTGAAATAAATTGATCAAAGCATTTTACACACAAAGAATAGTCCAAAAATAATGGAAATAGTCGTTGGCATCGCATTAACTGATAGAGAAAATGTAGAGATAGGTGTAAAAGTGGTTATCCGTGGTAAAATAAGGTAACAGTAAAAGAAATCAAACCTTCTTTATATTTAGTTTTACTTTTTTACCTTTCTACCTTTAAAGTGTTTTTGATATATAATAGGATTTTGAAATCTGTCAAGCTGTCAAACGCAGTCAGTTATAAAATCATTCACGAGATTTCGCAAGTCGAAACTTGTCAGAAAAATGCAGATGAAATTTCCGGTTAAATTCATAGTTAGCTTCGCCCTCTCAAGTAATTCTGGATCTGGGGGGAAGTATGCCTCGGGTCCAGGAACTCAGTAAGAGATAAGTTGAAACATTGCAACGAAGCTTGTCTTCCCTTATTTTGCTTAGGGTATGCAGTTCGCGTGTTTTGTGGAGACCTGCACCAGATTTTGCCTCCGTTATAGGATCTGGATCCACCTTTTTGGTTTGGTTTGCATTCTGGCTGAAAGGAGGGCTGAAAAGATTAATTGTCCCGTCTTCGTGTATACGATACCCGGATCCTAAATGCAAATTAAGCTGAACTGTCCCAAGTGATAGGGTTTTGTCTTGTATGCTGCCCATGGACCCCGGTCCCGCATGCAAGGTAAAAATTAGGTGGCAACAGGTTTTAGCTTTGGAGAGCTTTTGTCACAGCTCGTTCTCTCATAGGGTTAGATCAGGTATGTTCTCATTGCACACACCGAGAACAGACATGCACGTTTAAAAGTAAATGTGAGATTTGTAGCAATCTCTAGTGTTTGGGGGTACACACTAATGTATAGGGAAAAGCTATAAGTCGAGGAATACACACGTAGGAGGGGAAAGTTAGGGTTAAAATATAGATAAAATTCAATAAATAAATAAATAAATTTAAAACGGCATAAAATACATTTAAAGACAAATTCATCATAATAAAATACTAATAAATAAAAGTACTAATAAATACAATACGTAAATTATCAAAACTATAAAAATATAATCCAAGAATGTGGTAAGAGAACGTTGTACTATATATCTATTCTGTGGTATAGGAAGGTATTTCTTTAGCTGGTTTTGCGATGTTCTACGGAGGATATGAGAAAGGTCCTATCCCTACACGGTTACTACAATATGCATAAATAGATAGGTATTTTCTTAGCGGATTCTAGGCGGAATTTTACTTAGGAAGGCTGGAAGGATCATATTCCTGCAAAGAAACGAACGTTTTGTTTCTAGTTGCAAAATAGGTAATGTTTGAACGATAGTTAGGAAACTACCGGGAATTAGTAACGACTGGGAATTATTCCTTTTACTTAGATAACTATTGGGAATTTACTCTCTGTTTGAAATCATTCGCGAGTAACTTAAATAAAATCGTAATTGAGTTTCACTCTAGTATGGAAATACATAATGCTTTGCTTGTGCGATAGTTAAATAACTACCGGGAATTTATTCATAGTTTAGGGTTATTCGTGTTTGTTTATAGATCAATTTAGTGGAATTCAGAGTTGGGTTTGTTTGATTGATTTTTCAATAAGAATTTTACTATTTATTCTATAAAAACATTTAATGTACTAGTGATAAGAAATTGTCCTTCGTGTCTTGGGTCAAGCACAGCAGTACCTGTTAGTGATCTCCTTACCAAACGGATAGGGGTAGCTAATTTAAAGATTCGAATGAGAATATCTTGTTGTTAGGAAATAGCATCAATAATCTATAATATTATTTGAAGGAAACATGTCCTTATCGTATTTCATAATGGTGAAATGTAATGCCTAAATTATATAAACGGGTTTTAGATTACTTTTCAATACAAGTTCTGGAAAATAGAGACAACCTGAATATCACTAAACAGATCATTGAATTCGAATAAATATTTATAGTTAAATGAATACTACTATTTATTCCACTGCATTAGAATCTACGATAATATTAATAATCTTTAGACGGAAGTTAGGAGAGTTTAAAAGATTGAACTAATTTTAGAGTCTGTCATATACCGAATGTAGTACGTATTAGATAGACTCACAATGAACTAAGGTGATGTCTATTTTGTTAGGATTTGGAAAAAAATAATGTCCTCTTGTCCCTTGCACCTTTTGGAGTCCAAACTAGATAAGTAGATAAGAATAGGTAGATGGGGAACCTGACGTACTGACTTGGGATAAATAGAACAAAATTTAGTAAAATCAAATTTCTCTTAGTGTGGGGGAATTTCACACACGGTACCTCCGTGTGGGAAATTTTAAGCACTAAATAGTGGAGGGTTAACCAGCCAGGTAGTCGAGACCCACAGCATTGGAGCGGTGGCGGGGCTCCTATGCCAGAGTTATGATAAACAAATAGAGTTTACTATGACTTTGCTATATAACAAACTCAAACTCAGTTAGCAATATACTTACTTACGTTTTACCTATGTTTCACTTTCTTGTCTTGTTAATTTCAACATACGTTCGTCATGAAGCTTTAATTTACTTTCAGTTTTGTTTATGACTAGGAACTATAATGTTCAATTTTTTGCAGGAAAAAATTATTCATTCCTACAATTGAAACCTTTCGAAAATATGGTAGGAAATATATTGATTGAGGCATAATATGATTTTATGTGGAAATTTCAGTTCGGTTACTCAGAGTATAGGAATAGTGTTCATCAGGGGATTAAATAGCAATTATTTGTAGGACGATGGATATTTTAAATTAATTTAATATTATTGAATAGGTTAGATGTTAGTTAGGTATTGTCTCATTACTTTAAAAGGATTTGGATTACTACATTATCACAACGTACGGTTCTACCATTTATAGGAGACGATTCACAAGGCCATAAACATTAAAATAGGTAGTCCAAAATGTTCAATAGACTTTGATAGCTTTTAGTGACATATGATGAGTTTTAGAATTTTCAGTAATTTATTATAATTTATTATTATTAATATTTTATTAAAGGGTCACGGGAATACACGTTCTTTACAATTTGGTTACGTGACCAGGATCTCAATTGACCAGGATCTCAAATGACCAGAATTTTACGTGACCAGGATTGACATTTGACTAGAATCTCAAATGACCAGGATCTCAATTGACCAGGATTGACATTTGACTAGGATCTCAAATGACCAGGATCTCAATTGACCAGTATCTTAATTGCCCAGAATTTCAATTAACCAGGACCTCAAATGATCAGGATCTTAGTAGACTAGGTTTTACGTGCGTTTCTTTCGTTATCAGGTTGATTTATTTTAGAGATTTACATTAGTGATAGTTTTGGATTAGAATGAAGATGTTGATTGTTTTGGATTGTTATTATTTTAAGTAGCGATGGTATTTATTTACTATCGCACAATTTGCTGTCCGTGGAAAAGGAAAGGTTTTGAGACAATATGTAGGGGCGGTTTTAGATTTCAATAAATCAAATGAAAATTAGTTAAAACAAAGATTCAATTTTTTCAGAGTTTTAATCGTTACTTTATTAGTTATTTACAATTTCTCGGGGCTATAATGTTCAGGATATCATCGTTAGATTATTGTAGGCGGTGGATTAATTAGATGATGAAGATGATGAATAGATAAACGGGATTCGAACTATTCATGCAAACATTGGTTTATTTGATTTACGAATATTAGGATTGACATTAAATAGATACAAATTTAAAATAGGCCACGTTGCAATAAACTCAACGGAATTTAAATAAATTCAACATTAGAATGTTTCATTACGAACATGGAAATTTGTTGTAGTAGGTTGGAAAGAAGTTGTAGTTTATTAATCAGATAGGTACGTATTCATCTGTTTGATTAATTTTATAATTTATTGATGCACATAATAAGGTTGAGCTTCCATTTAGGAAGTACGGTGGAAATTTATCATCATCCAATTCAGGAAAAATGACATAGTCAATTTTCACAAATAATATGGAAATGTTAGGGTAAATAATTTAGATTTCTTTTCTGTGTTTGGAAATAGGAAAGGTTTGAAGTTGGCTAAAATTATAAAACTATAGGGGGCGCTTTACAGTTCAAGATATTTAATAATTTTATTAGTGGTAGTTGGTACGGTGGTTAGATTAAGTCCGATTCAATGTTTATTGTACGATGCACAATAAACTAAACAACATAAAAATATTTAAAATAAATTATTAAAATTTCATAATAAAGGTATTTAAAAACTATTTCAGTTAGCTTGTTTGGTAGTTTAGCGCGTAATTCGAGCGCAAGTTCGGGGTTTTTGAGAGTGAATATTATACTTATTGATTAAATTTTCAAATAAAATATTGCGCTTTAAAATACAAACTTTAATAACGACATTATACTGGAAATGTAACAAAAGAAGTTATTTTGTAGTAAAGGTTAGTTCAGTTCGCGAAAACTAATATTTATTAATTATTGTGATTATAATTTACCTATACTGAATAAATGGTTTCAGCATTGACATTAAATAAAATTTCAAACGAAATCTATCATAACATATATAATTTTGTTTTAGAAATGAAATTGAAATAAAATTGAAGATTTTATTTTAATATCACGATACGTATTAAGCAATAACTTCAAAGAAGCCTTAAATCTATTGGGAATTGCTAGCCGTTAAGATAGCGAATAAGTTAGTTGACAGGGGTCAAATGTGGATTAATGAATTGTTATGTTGTTGTTTTTGCTTAAGAAAGGGATTTGATTTTATGTAAGCAAGTATCATTGCATGGACATGGTCAGAGGTATTAACAGTGCAGGAGGATCTTAGTGGCTTAGCAAGATCTACGGTTTAAGGGATTTGTTGACGGGTGGCTTTGGATTTACACGACTCAACAAATGGGTTGATATAATTTAAGGCTAGGTGCTAGGTTAAAAGAGAAAGCCTAAGTTTAAACAAAACTGTTATAACAACCCCGTACTCTACAAGGTAGGAACATCCGATCTGCTACACTCTACATCCGAAATAATAGCGAATTACGGAGTGGGAAATATATGCGAAATATTGTTGAAGTCATAGACAAATCTATATTTTGAACTATTAAAGTTGACCTGGTTATCGAAGGGTTTTGTGGGAGGCAGCTCGGAACGAAAACATGGTTCTTAGGGGTACCTTCTACTTAAAGTTATTAGGACTGACCAGCCTCACAACCTGGTTTCTTTTGGTGGCTAGGTTAGCCTTGGGATAAGTGATTTTTGGGTATGATTGATGCGATGAAATTTTGGATATTGACTCATAAAGTAATTCACTGTTGTTACGGCTTAAGAGGGCGCTTAAAATAGAAAAGTAATTACGGTTTGTTTTCAAGGATGGATTCAATAGTATATTAAAAATAAAAATATTGTCATTGACTACATTAAACTTTTGAAAATAAATTACTCAATATTAGTAATATTTAATATTTTTTTAAATGAATAACAATTAATACGCAGTATGCATATTAAACAAATTGAAAATACAAGTGTATTTTTGTTTCGCAAATTATTTGCTATCAGGTTGATTATTTTTAGGTGCTCTCTTAAATTAAATTTAACGGTTAGGAACACTACAGAACTATAAACACATTTTAAGTTTGGAGCCAAACGTTAACAAATTATAATTGCTTAAGTGAGGTGGTAGAGTTATAATTATTATTTAAATTATTTTTATTATAGTTTTGCTAATATTTGTGAATGTATTTTAAGGAATAAAATTTTACTACGGCTTTAAATTTAAAACGCCTGCGCAAATATTTTAGGGGCGATTGTAACGATCCAGGCTGTCTCGTGACGTCACAAATATTATAAATTTTACCTAAAGTATAAAAATACTGAAATAAATTGATCAAAGCATTTTACACACAAAGAATAGTCCAAAAATAATGGAAATAGTCGTTGGCATCGCATTAACTGATAGAGAAAATGTAGAGATAGGTGTAAAAGTGGTTATCCGTGGTAAAATAAGGTAACAGTAAAAGAAATCAAACCTTCTTTATATTTAGTTTTACTTTTTTACCTTTCTACCTTTAAAGTGTTTTTGATATATAATAGGATTTTGAAATCTGTCAAGCTGTCAAACGCAGTCAGTTATAAAATCATTCACGAGATTTCGCAAGTCGAAACTTGTCAGAAAAATGCAGATGAAATTTCCGGTTAAATTCATAGTTAGCTTCGCCCTCTCAAGTAATTCTGGATCTGGGGGGAAGTATGCCTCGGGTCCAGGAACTCAGTAAGAGATAAGTTGAAACATTGCAACGAAGCTTGTCTTCCCTTATTTTGCTTAGGGTATGCAGTTCGCGTGTTTTGTGGAGACCTGCACCAGATTTTGCCTCCGTTATAGGATCTGGATCCACCTTTTTGGTTTGGTTTGCATTCTGGCTGAAAGGAGGGCTGAAAAGATTAATTGTCCCGTCTTCGTGTATACGATACCCGGATCCTAAATGCAAATTAAGCTGAACTGTCCCAAGTGATAGGGTTTTGTCTTGTATGCTGCCCATGGACCCCGGTCCCGCATGCAAGGTAAAAATTAGGTGGCAACAGGTTTTAGCTTTGGAGAGCTTTTGTCACAGCTCGTTCTCTCATAGGGTTAGATCAGGTATGTTCTCATTGCACACACCGAGAACAGACATGCACGTTTAAAAGTAAATGTGAGATTTGTAGCAATCTCTAGTGTTTGGGGGTACACACTAATGTATAGGGAAAAGCTATAAGTCGAGGAATACACACGTAGGAGGGGAAAGTTAGGGTTAAAATATAGATAAAATTCAATAAATAAATAAATAAATTTAAAACGGCATAAAATACATTTAAAGACAAATTCATCATAATAAAATACTAATAAATAAAAGTACTAATAAATACAATACGTAAATTATCAAAACTATAAAAATATAATCCAAGAATGTGGTAAGAGAACGTTGTACTATATATCTATTCTGTGGTATAGGAAGGTATTTCTTTAGCTGGTTTTGCGATGTTCTACGGAGGATATGAGAAAGGTCCTATCCCTACACGGTTACTACAATATGCATAAATAGATAGGTATTTTCTTAGCGGATTCTAGGCGGAATTTTACTTAGGAAGGCTGGAAGGATCATATTCCTGCAAAGAAACGAACGTTTTGTTTCTAGTTGCAAAATAGGTAATGTTTGAACGATAGTTAGGAAACTACCGGGAATTAGTAACGACTGGGAATTATTCCTTTTACTTAGATAACTATTGGGAATTTACTCTCTGTTTGAAATCATTCGCGAGTAACTTAAATAAAATCGTAATTGAGTTTCACTCTAGTATGGAAATACATAATGCTTTGCTTGTGCGATAGTTAAATAACTACCGGGAATTTATTCATAGTTTAGGGTTATTCGTGTTTGTTTATAGATCAATTTAGTGGAATTCAGAGTTGGGTTTGTTTGATTGATTTTTCAATAAGAATTTTACTATTTATTCTATAAAAACATTTAATGTACTAGTGATAAGAAATTGTCCTTCGTGTCTTGGGTCAAGCACAGCAGTACCTGTTAGTGATCTCCTTACCAAACGGATAGGGGTAGCTAATTTAAAGATTCGAATGAGAATATCTTGTTGTTAGGAAATAGCATCAATAATCTATAATATTATTTGAAGGAAACATGTCCTTATCGTATTTCATAATGGTGAAATGTAATGCCTAAATTATATAAACGGGTTTTAGATTACTTTTCAATACAAGTTCTGGAAAATAGAGACAACCTGAATATCACTAAACAGATCATTGAATTCGAATAAATATTTATAGTTAAATGAATACTACTATTTATTCCACTGCATTAGAATCTACGATAATATTAATAATCTTTAGACGGAAGTTAGGAGAGTTTAAAAGATTGAACTAATTTTAGAGTCTGTCATATACCGAATGTAGTACGTATTAGATAGACTCACAATGAACTAAGGTGATGTCTATTTTGTTAGGATTTGGAAAAAAATAATGTCCTCTTGTCCCTTGCACCTTTTGGAGTCCAAACTAGATAAGTAGATAAGAATAGGTAGATGGGGAACCTGACGTACTGACTTGGGATAAATAGAACAAAATTTAGTAAAATCAAATTTCTCTTAGTGTGGGGGAATTTCACACACGGTACCTCCGTGTGGGAAATTTTAAGCACTAAATAGTGGAGGGTTAACCAGCCAGGTAGTCGAGACCCACAGCATTGGAGCGGTGGCGGGGCTCCTATGCCAGAGTTATGATAAACAAATAGAGTTTACTATGACTTTGCTATATAACAAACTCAAACTCAGTTAGCAATATACTTACTTACGTTTTACCTATGTTTCACTTTCTTGTCTTGTTAATTTCAACATACGTTCGTCATGAAGCTTTAATTTACTTTCAGTTTTGTTTATGACTAGGAACTATAATGTTCAATTTTTTGCAGGAAAAAATTATTCATTCCTACAATTGAAACCTTTCGAAAATATGGTAGGAAATATATTGATTGATGCATAATATGATTTTATGTGGAAATTTCAGTTCGGTTACTCAGAGTATAGGAATAGTGTTCATCAGGGGATTAAATAGCAATTATTTGTAGGACGATGGATATTTTAAATTAATTTAATATTATTGAATAGGTTAGATGTTAGTTAGGTATTGTCTCATTACTTTAAAAGGATTTGGATTACTACATTATCACAACGTACGGTTCTACCATTTATAGGAGACGATTCACAAGGCCATAAACATTAAAATAGGTAGTCCAAAAAAGTCAACAAAATTTGATAACTTTCTTAACGTAAGGTTAGGTTAGTATATTCGGAGATTTGATTCAGTAATGTATTATTATTATTAATTAGGCAAATATACACGGTGATACCGTTACAGTAGGTATACCATATTATAGAACTTTTATTAGTTAGATGCCTAGACCTATCGTATATTTAAAAAAACTAACGTCTAAGTATGAGGTAGGTCCAAGTAGGTACATATTTAATTAAATATTGTACCTATGATTTGCAGTTTCTAACCCACTATTTTATCAATGTGTAGGTGATCTGATGACACGTGAAAAGCCATACTTACCCAAACAACATTTAAACACGTGTGCTACCTAATCTGACAATACGTGCTGAGCTTCGAAAAAATTTTGTGGATTTTGTGATTTGGTATAGAGGAAATGCATGAACTAAGCTATTATTAGACTACCTAAACGTAGAAATAACGAAATACGTGCGTGCGAAGCCGCGGGCAAAAGCTAGTTTGCAATATAATTACTGTACGTTGTAAAATCATATTGATTTTAATTACTGAACTACTACGAATATAATAAAACTTTCTAAACTTTAATTTAATTTCCATTAAATTGTGTACAAATAACTTTTTGAACGTTGCGTGGTGAATAATTGATAAGTAATCATTAATAATTAAAGAGTGATGGTGGCCGAGCGGTATAGTCGTGCGCTTCGCAATCTTACGGCACCGGGTTCAATCCTCGGCCCTGCACCAATTACTTATCTAGTAAGTTATGTGCAGTTTCCGATGCCATCGCTCCGTGCCTCGGAGAGCACGTTAAGCCGTCGGTCCCGGTTGTCATAAGAACATCTATGGCAATCGTTAGTTAGAAGCCTGATAGAATCTGACGAAACTGCCACCTGGTCTAACCATCCCTGGTACTGGTTTCTTACGGGTTGCGAGGTCAGATGGCAGTCGCTCGTGTAATTCTGGTATAACTTGCCGCTACAGGTTAGATTGGGAGTCGACCCCAGTAACAAACGGGAAAAGGAGGATGAGATGAGATGAACATTAATAATTAGGTACAACATAACTAAAAGCTTGACTATAGCTGTTCTTAACCGATCCATCTATGGTCACCACTTGGATGGGTGACCACTACAAAAAGTGCTTTTTACAACTACCACACACTACTGATATGACTACGAAATAAGCGTTATCGTGCATCGGAGGGCACGTTAAGCCGTCGGTCGGTAAGCCAAGAGAGAGTAGGCGTCTGGACGGCAAAAAAATTTGGCATTTCAATGTTGAGCAATCCCCATACAAAAAAAAATATCTGAAACGAACCGTGTTTTAATTTCGCATTTCAAGCTTTCGTTATTAGCGTACACTTTCATTGTATTCAAATTCGAGTATAATACTTAACACAAGAACTGTTACTGTGTCTTCTTGTTTACCTGTAGGGTTGTCAACCAGCCTGTCCCAGACTGCGACTAACACTTTGCCACTGGCTTCCAGTGCTCAATCCAGTGTGCAGCAACCTTTAATGCAATTGGAATGCGGTCCCATTTCCGTAAGGTCGGGGCTGGCGTTATAAAATGGTTGTTTAACACACAGTTTTAACCGCGCGGCGTGGCATTATCATCACATCAGCGGGTCCGGCGCGGGAATTAAATCAAACGACTCTAGCTTATGAGGGTTTGCTTCTTGGAAGAAGCATAGTTTAAACTTGAATTGTTAGTTGGTTTTATAGTTCGGGTCATACAGCTTTGTTCAAGTATCTATGACACTTGTTATGCGGCGTTTTGGTGTTATTGTGGTGATGGTCTGGTCATTCTGATCTGTGGTCCAGAAATGGGTATCTCTGCAATTTTAAAGACCTATTCAGCTTGAAGAATAACCACTTTTCATTATACGGACACCAATGTATTTATCTGTTTCTTATAGTACTTATTCATTTTTGTAGGTAGTATGGGTTTTGGATTTCAAAAGTGAAATTGACACCAACATGTAAATCACAAGTATGAATATATTCTATAGCTTTGTGTTTTAGTAGAATTAAATTCATTAAAGACTTTATCTTTTCAGGTGCAGTCACATTAAGCTTCTTCACCGCATTGGAGCTGAATTGTAAGTAAATGCATCAATAAATTGTATCAAGTAATTTAACGGCGCAAAAATAGTAATTTCGGTAGCAGTTACAAAGTTGAGCCGTTTGGTGTTGAGACCCTGGGTCCGTGGGGACCGGGAGCTCATTGCGTTTCTAAGGTCTATCAGGGCGCCTGGTCGATGCGACGCGTGACCAAAATGCTGGCACTTATTTGGCCCAACGTATCAGCATTGCAATTCAACGTGGTAATGCTGCCAGCATGTTGGGTAGGCTACCTACCGGTAGTGGGCTGGAGCACTTGGACTGTCTATAGGCCATCGCGGCTATCATACAGACCATAAGTGTTCTTTGTAGTAGGTAGTGTAGCTTGTTTAGTTTTTATTATTGTAGTAGTTAGCTTGAGTAATAAAGGCACATTGCCCGTTGAACCAAAAGAAAAAAAAAATTTAATAAATGCTAATATAAATCAATCTAGGCTGCGTTACATTATAATCCCAGTTAAGTGTTCAGATTCATCCACTTGCGCCTCTTCTGTGCATAAAATACTTGCGGTATCACGGGAACTCAACCCGCATACCATCCGCGGGATATGAGGTGACTTGCTCAACCTACACACTACAGATCGTGTTCTCTAATTATACATTTTCCTGGTGCGTCTCTACCGGATCTAGCCCAGTTGCATTAAGTGTGTACTCACACTGCAATCTGCTCATTCATGTCAATAGCTATACAGATCACTGGTGATGCTGATTGCGGTGTAGGTTTTTGTTGCTCCCGATGCTTGGCACAGTGTCTTCGATTTTTCAGGGAGTGAAAGTACCTAGAGATGATTGAGAGGAATCTCTCTAGCTTTTGCGTTTAAACTTCAACACATTGAATTTGCATTATTATTTTTCTAAATTGCGATTGTACTATTTGAAGTTATTGTCGATACCATACCAAATACCAAATCGATGCGTTAGATTTCACAAACTTTGGTCAAAGCGTGACCGGTGTCAGGAGTAGGAACCTACCCAGTTTCAAAGAATGTCAGTGAATTCAATTACACCCAGCAAGTATAGAAAGGCATTTTTATCTGATTACATAAATGATTATAAGTATCAGACACGGATATTATATTTTTAAAGCTATAAATATCCATTATCGACTTCGGATTCGGAAATTCTTAGTATTTGGGATATCCTCTATAATGATGTTAATGATTGTACTTTCAAAAGTTAATTAAACTTATACAAGTACTTAACAGAAATGCTCGGCAGACTCCCTTACGATATTTAAGAGAAATAATTGGAAACATAATTATGCAACATTATGAATATCACACACAAAATAAAAGGGTAGATATAAACAGTGGTGTCGAAAAGGGCATAACTATAACTCAGCGTTTACTGGTGTTGATGACACGTGGGTACTGGTTCACTTTCAGTGTACACCGGAGCTTGAGAAGTACCAAAGTTCTACAGACTAATTTGATCTAAATGCCTGAACACTGGCCGATTGCAAAAATACGTTCACACAATTTCCACCCCTCGCGCACGCACGTGAGGCGGGCGGGCGCCTGTGCATTTGCTGGCGTCTCGTCGGATCCCGTCACGTACGCATTCCGGACGGTCCCTCGCTGTTCCCACGGGTTCGATATCAAAGTATAGGCCGTCTAGGCGCCACTTGTTGAATTGAAACAAACACAAAAAGTAGGTAACCTCAGTGCTAACCACAAATACAAATACATTATAAACATGTACAAATGAAAATTACATAGGAACATAATTAGATTGACACTATGGGTAATCTTATCGCTAAGATGAATCTCTTCCAGGCAATCTTGGATGGACAGAGATATGAGACAGTATGAGCATGGAGGTGGTGCATTTAATTAGTTTAGTTTAGTAGTAGTATATTTGAGTAGTAGCATAAGCCCCGTGAACCCGTGGTGATCATGGTAGTGGTGGATATAATATCGAAGTAAAAAAATCACAATGAACCTGTCAGCCTGACAAATTAAATGGAATTAGATGTTTTTTTACCACATATATCTTTGCTCTCTCTTTCACCAAATAATCTGACGTATCATCGTAATGTTTATGGTATATGGTACAGTCACAGACCTAAATCTTTTTCGTACAGCCTAAGTCTATGGGTACAGCAAAATTCAAGGTGAATGTCTTAAACACTATCTAATTCAGGCAGAACCTTGTTACACATATTGAAAGCAAACAAGACAATAGGTATATTAGCATGCGCACACGCATCCACCCGCGCGGATAGAAGCTGCGAGTCGCGGTCCATTTCCGAGCGCCGCACCCGCCTTCACCCGCCGCCGCCGCCGGCCCGCACCGTTGCACAACCAGCACGCATGCTACAATAGATCGAGCTACTGAAGGAGGAATACATTGTTTCATTTGCGAATTTGAGAAGGTGGATTAGTAGAGCAGACGGTTTAGTTTGTATATTATGACGTAGTGATATGGATAAATGATGACGTTGGAAAATTCCAGCTTTTCTCGATGATCACAGATTTCAGCAACATTTTTTTTGGCATTTCACACAGCTCCATCTAGCCCCAAACTTAGCATAGCTTGTACTATGGGAACCAGATAACTGATAGAAGTACTTAGATACTTTTTTGTTTGTAAATACATACATAGAATACAATATAACACCCAGACACAGAACAAACATCGATGTTCATCACACAAATGTTTGTCCTGGGTGGGAATCGAACCTACAACCTATAGTTCAAAAGGCAGAGCTACTACCAACTGAGCTAACAGATCAGCCAAATTTAGTTTTTTAATTTTTTTTTTTTTAATCATAGATAGGCCACAAGATAGGCTTACATTTGGGCATGGTCTCTCACCATGGTAAGTGACGACGGTAACATACCCGCGGGGTAATTACGTAAAATTTGCAACAGCAATGCGACAGCAGTAGCAACGCGACAGCAGTAGTGAAGCATACATTCTCGACACCACTAATGATGCATGACAGCAATCACCGCGAGATTTACGCTTGTCGCAAACCTGTTGCGAGTTAGGTAATTAGGGGGCCGGTCCCAGATTATATTTGTCAGGAAACAATAACGCTCGCTGATTGGAACATTGAAAAATTATCATCATCTACTGCCATTATCATTCCACTGCTGGGGTTGGTCTCTATTTTATTATGCTACCCTTATCGGTACTATATTTTAGCTACAATCGTTGTAGCTTTGTTGGCCCACCAATGACAATTATGATTTTGTTGTTTTAGTTTAAATCTTGGCACTGTATGATGCCAAGACCCAACACATAACATAATGGTTGCATTTCTGCGTTCGTCCGCAAGCGTCTCTTTCATCCCGTTTCCTGATCAGTACTTACATCTAGTAACTACCACTTTGCTAAAATACATCGTCCAGCGCACAAACAGCTAGTTGCCCGCGCATTCCGCTTCGATGGCGGCTGTCGATGCGCCTGCGCCGGTATTTATCGCCCCGCACTAGATTGGGCAGCAGTTACTGCGGCTAACGGGGACTCGGAATAACTACTGTAGATGGATGTAAGATAGTAGAATAGGAAAGGAAACGACCTTAGACAAAGGATAACGATACAGTTCGCTTGTTTTTGGAAGCTTAGCACTTCTACAATGGAAAATGGCTCCGAAAGATGTCTTGTCGAAATATTTTGCTTGATGGCAACTTATTAGTAGTAGACGCAACAAGTCTCCTTGCCATCAGGCAATGAAAAGTATATGTTTAAATTTCCTAGTTCTCAATAATTTATACACCGCAAATACATTTTTTACGCCAACGAATGACGTGACAAGACGAGCTAATCATTCACCTGATGTTCAGTGTCACGGCCGCCCTTAACAGATTATGGGATCACTCGGGACTCTAATTAATAAAGTTTTGCGTGACACTGCACTGCGCTTGTCATCCTGAGATATCACACAGTCTAGTAATAAGATGGACTCATTTGTGCCGCCAAGCAGCTGTGTGCAGTAGTACTTGCACACAGCTGCTTGGTGGCTGAATCCCGGGCATAGCGGTGCTAGGTAACTACATATTAGACCAACTCTGCGGAAAAGTCCTACCAGTCGTAGGACTAGGTGGTAACACCTACGAAATGTCATGCAAATCTCACCTGTTAGAACTTTTATATCAATCTGTCAGATCGTCGTAAATCTGTTGTTAACCAATTAATTACGTTTACTGTTATTGTAAAAAAATTACGTGAATTAATTGTATCGATAAGTACAGTTATAGTAAGTTTTAAGTGTCAGTGTGGTCGTTAATGTAAAATGTAAATTAAAACTTATCGCTTCCAAAAGTTTAATCAATATATTAGTACCGTAATAACAACATCTTGAAAGCTTTTAATTTTGTGAAAAGTTTACCTTAGTCTGTTAAATCGGGTTGTTCCTGTCTGTCCCCACGGCCTGTCCCTACGTGGGGACAAATAGGAGTAAATTCAAGTGACGTTAAGTCTTCCAAGTTATAATATCTAGCCCTGATATCTCTAGTAACTCACTGTGTCAGTATAGAAATCAGCATGTCCGGGGCGGGCGTCGAACCCGCCCTACCTGCGCTGTCTGTTTCGAACATCATCCAAGGTGTGCCCAAGGTCTGTGAAAGCACTACCTTTCCACTTTTAATAGGGACGTACAGCCAGCCAGCGGGGCGATAAGACCGCCCATTGTTACACTTTGGTTAAATTTGTTCACTTAGCTTTTAATTATTTGTGATGTGGTGTTTCAATAAAGAGTTTATCTATCTATTCTATCTACGTACTGGTGTTTAGTAAACAGGGAGTCTTCGCATGCTGCACAAACACAGGTGACTGACAGAGTTTTGAAAGGATCACAATGAAACTCATAACATCCGAGTTAGCAAAAAGAGCAGAATACCAAGTATTGCTGAAAGTAGTTGGAAGTCAATGAGCGTAGGAGTTATTAAAATAAGCTGCATTTCTTGGAAAAGTTTGTCTTGGAAAAAAATGTTTATGATGGCCTTCGGCAAGGTAGAGAAGTTAAGAGCTTCAGAATACTTAATAGTAGAGCAACGATGTATGCAGAGAGGGTGGCAGCAACAGGGCGTGATGACCTGCAGCTCGGGCTCTGGCGTGTATTAGGTGAGGCCTGTGTACAGCAGTCAACCAATACATACTGATTATGATGAGGATGATGATGGGGCCTGAAGATGGCAGTTTCTTATTCAAGGCTGTATTTATCGATATTTATTAATATTGTCCAAAGTCCAGACAAATCAGGTGCCAACTCTATCAGCATTAAAGTAGGTACTTAACTTATGCTACTTTCATATGAATGATTTCATATGAAATGCCGGTAGAAGCACGGCACGTCAAAGTATTACCTCATACTGTCTTAATTTTTTTCTAATTGATTCTGTATAATTAAAACTGTTGAATAGCGGTGTAGAATTAATTAATCAGTTGCAGTTTTATTAATTAAAACTGTAGAAAGTAAGTGGTATATACAATCACTGCTTTAAATTGTTCAATAATACCTTGCTCTTTTGTACAAATATTGACATTCTGGTAAAGTTATGATTTCATGATATACTTTAGAATAATTTAAAAACTACGAGTCTAGACATTTTTCCTTTTGGTTTTATTTCTTTCGGATCAGTAACGTGATGATATCATGTTTGTAATGGTATCATAGCTCAGACAAAAGAATAATTTATATTAAATGATATACTTACTGATGTAACCATCCCTGTTACTGGTCCCTTATGGGTTGCGAGGTCAGATGGCAGTCGCTCGTGTATTTCTGGTAGCTCGCCGCTGCAGGTTAGATTGGGAGCCGACCCCAATAACAAATAGTAAAAGGCAAAGAGGATGATGATGACTTACTGACAACTTGAATTATGTGCGCCGTATATTCCAGAATCACTTTTAAACTTATAATTTGAGTGACTATCGCTGGTTTATTAGAAAAGGTAAGCTGGAAATTCTGGATTCCTATTTTATCATGGAAAAATCGAAAGCTAAAATCGAAAGTGAACTCAAAGTTGATTAATAAAAGTTCACATAAGCCAGTCTAGTGACTAGTACAACCTTATTAAAGGCTTTATCAAAAGCTGCAATATTTATAGTACATTTTTATAACTTAGAAAGCTAATGAAAGTGGTTCTAGCTATCAATATCACGTGAAAATAACTTTTTCAATGTTAGCAATTGTATGCTCTATACGTTTGAGAGAAAGGTTAAAATTGATTTATTTTTATTAGAGCTGCGTATGTGTATGGGGTGATCGCGAAATTTATGGGAGTGTCTGAGTGTATATTACTAGTTGAGTGGAATTGCAACTGTTTTGTAATGTTGTTGTAATTTGTTATTATGAAAGTTGCGATCGCTTTCCAGAGACTATCGGCTAGGCGTTAATGGATTAGGAACCGTTAGTTGAGACCTTTTACTCGTTTGTAGCGCATTTAATAACTGTATTTTCTTTCCTTCTTTCTTTAAGTTGGCGGTATTGTGGAACTTCTATAAAATTGACTTCTATTGCTAATAATAGAAGTCAATTTTATATATACATCTACATAATATAAATCCCTTTAAGCCACCCTTCATTCCTTCATCCTTCTTTTTGCTGCGGTGTTTCAATAAAGATTTTATCTAGACTACCTGCAAGAGTTCAATACTCAATAGTTTATTGCAACATGTGTACATATCTTGGTACCTAATTACAGATCTTAGGTATGTGTGTGTTAAACATATGACCCCATTGATTCGATTATGATTATTGATTGATTATTATTATTTTCGATTATGTGGCGGTATAGGTAATACTGTGCTTAGGTATTGGATATTAGATGGTAATTTCTGGCAGCACGCAAAAACTCGTAGGACCAGAAGGCTAATTCTTGTTATAAAACTTTAATCACAGAGTATTAAAATTATAGTTTCTAGAAAATGTTGCTGCTCGCAACATTTTCGGGTTTGAAACTCGCGGGTTTTGAACTCGCATCTTCCAACTCATAACCCTCATTGTCAACATAAATCAATTATTTTTATTTCTTTCAAACGCATGTTTCAATCTCGACTCAGTCCCATGAAAGTCACACCTGTGTGTATTCTGTGTCAAACATCAGCGAATAAAGTTGACAGACTATGAGATTGGCATGATATTAGGATGTGATAATATCGAGAATTAACCATGTTATAACTACCAGAATTGCCCTCTATTGTCCACTTGTCAAACTATGAGACGAGACCACTTCGAATTCCCAACACCTGACATCGCACCGGTTAGCATTACCGGCTGTAGGTCAAACCGTAACTTATGGTAATGTAGCGCGCAAGTCTGCGCGGGCGCAGCGTTTGTTCATCACAAACGAGGCCTCTTTGGGTATTAAAGACAGATTTACATGTATTTGTATAAATAAACATAATCATAGGTTTGACCGGTAGATAAATGGTTATGGATGAGCTTATTCAATAACTTCCGTGATAAAACGCTTTTTTTCGCACTTGAACTTCACGTATCACCATTTTTTATACAAATAGGGACATAATCGTCATCAGCCCAACACGTTCATCAGTCCACTGTTGGGAATGGCCAAGTGCGGGTTGACACTGTCCTCATACTTTGTGATTCTTGAACATGACATGAACATACCAAACACCGTTCCATCACCTTGTAAGAGCGAAAGCATATTCGGAACACAACACAACTTGAAAACTTGCAGGGGCCAAGCAGTATAAATTAATAATTATAATCGCTACAGAGTGCGAGCGTCGGCATTTTTCTTTATTTTAAGCAAAACAAATGAAAACTTGGTTTTTCAGGTAGTCCCGAGAAATCGAAAGAAATCGTGAATTCTCGAAACCCGAGAAATGAATAACCTCGAGGAACCATAAACTCTAATCTGGATACACACATACATTTGTGTTCACTTTCGATATATTCAGAGATAAATGGTCATAATCTTTGCTGTACATAGTTTTCTCCATGGAAAGAGCAAACATGGAGAAACTGATCGCATAACGAGTACTAGATGTGATGACTCAGCGGTTACAGCTCGTTAGGCCCGGTTTACACGGGACTAATATAACACAGCCGAAACAGTGTCTATCTTATAGTTATTCCAGGTGATCGATTCGTCGTAGAACTAATCGGTAGGCTCTCGAAGAAAAAAAAACTGTACCTACACAAAGTTTTGAAATCTCTTTCTCTATTTTGGATCGGTTTATATAGCAAATGGTGTGTTTTTCTTTAAGTATGCGGTTTTGAAGAGAATCTGCGTGAATTTTCATCTACACAAACATTAATGCTGAGCTAAATCCACACATCGCATTTACTTTACTATTTGCTAATATTATGTTATAGATGTTGATTTCAATAACTGTTCCTTCTTGCTTTTCTTCAATCGAGTTCTCAGTAAGTGTAAACGTGGCTTTATACTGTCCAGATGGTGATCAGTGAAACTTACATCGTTTATCGTATCGTTCCATCTTGTACTTGATTTCTCGTTTAATATGGTACCTAAATGAAATCTCTCGGAAATACTTAGACGTTTCATACATTTCAAAAGACAGATTTTTATGTTCATAATCATTTATTTATTAAACGGCTAGTTATTTTAGACAATCTATATTAAAATTAGATTTACACAAAAGTGGTGAAGTTTTTTTTTTGTTGTTAATGGGTAAGCGCTTGGCCACATCTCACCTGATGGTAAGTGTAGATGAAACCTAAGGTGGGACACGCTTACCCAGAAGATACCTATTCACTCTGCTCTTGAATACGTCTAGATTGTATGTGGCAGGAAATACCGTTGCGGGAAGCAAGTTCCATTCCTTAGATGTACGGATTATGAACGAACTTCCGAAACGATTTGTGCGAACATGGGGCACGTCACCGACATAAGGATGGAAGGCTTCACCACGTCTAGTTGTTCCATGACGGAAAGGAGAGGGTGGGATGAGATCATAGAGCTCCTGAGAACACTACAGCTCCTAAGAATGTAACGATTTGGACCCTGTAATGTTGCATTTTTTTATAAATAAATTGAATTGAAATTGAATTGAAATTGAAATTGAAACACTCTCCAAACTGCAAACTGCAAGTTTTGCAAAACATTTGCCTTTGACAGCTTTTGGGTAACCTTAAAACCTCTGACACAAGAGCTGCCCACATTGCACCCATTTACGAAACGAAATATTGCCAAATATTATGCTTTGGTTCAGAGGGCCTTTTAAAGAGATATTTTTATCTGTAGATAAGGTAAGTAATTTAAGACAGTTTTAATGTCATGTTTGTACATAATTATACATTAAAAATTATCTAATCTCTCCCGCACGAGCGAGCCAACAATGTGTTGTCGTCGCGAGGTGGTAGAACTTTTCTGCAAAGTTCGTCTAGGTAGGTACCCCACCGCTTTGCCAGTTATTCTGCCGCCAAGCAGTAGTGTGCAAGCACTACTGTGTTCCGGTTTGAAGGGTATTGAAGCTAGTGAAATTACTGGGCAAATGAGACTTTATGATCTGATCACTCAGTCTAGTAATCTTATTACTAGACTGTGTGTAGTCTCAGGATGACGTGCGCAGTGCAGTGTCACGCAAAACTATATTAATCTAGAGTTCCGAGTGACACTGCAATATATTATGGACAGCCGTGACGCTTAACATCAGGCAAACGACTAGCTCGTCATATCACTCATTTACATAAAAAAAGGTTTAGTCTGAACGGTAGAGATGCGATCTTTTATCTCATCTCTACTACTAAAACACACGGTAATTACATTAGTTTTAAATTCTACTGAGTGTGCTGTTTAAAATTCATTATTACCATCACCGACTGTTACTAACGAGTTTTTGACCAGATTTCGAGCGTATCCAATGCTCTTCCAGCTGAGTTAGCATGGACGGTAGACAAAATTGTCTTTCCCCGTTTTACGTCACTTTTTTCATACATGCTTGGAGTAAAACAGGGGAAAGACAGTTTTGTCTACCGGCCGTGCTAACCCTACTGAGGACGTAAGCTCACGCAGCGAGACTTTTAGTAATTACTTAAAGGAAAATTTGCATAGTTCTTTGGTTTATTTACCATTGGTTTATGTCATCCTAATCCCACGGCTTGTTGACTATAACTAGCTAGAAAGCGCTAATACTCCAGTAGGTACTCCACTTCAAATATTTCGCTTTCTCGCATTGTCAACACGGGTAATTTGCTTTTGAAGAACAAGATCAGCGTTGTTAGTTCAATTGAGGCTTGTCGTTGCATCACGATGTAAACAATACCATTTCGCTTGTTGTGTAATTTGTTGAGAATTAAATTTGCTGAAGGAAAGTTTTAATACCCGCATAGATTAAATAAAAGAAGGGAAATAGGCCTAGTTTTTTTATATTATCTGTGGCAATGGCAAACAAGCGGACGGTGATGGCGCCGCTGGAGCCGTAAGTGGTCGTTTTGTGATCATATTATGCAACACCTGATGAGCCTACCCAGAATCTATCCCATTGTTATAATCGGTCACTAGTTTAAATTGAAGTATATTGGTTTCTGTGTATCAGTTTAAATATTTATTATCACTTTATTGTTAGTGCAGCTCACAGGCATTCAAGCGACTTGATGACAAAAAAGAGTAAAGTCGGAAGGTGCCAACTCGCTCGCACTCGCCATTTGTCGATCGTCTCGTCTCAGCTCTTGTTTAAACAACTAATCTAAAAAAACCGGTCAATTGCGAGTCGAACTCACGCAAGGAGGGTACCGTACCATTATCTATAAAAATGAGCAAAAAATCACTTTTGTTGTAGGGGAGCCCACTTAAATATTTATTTTATTCTGTTTTTTTAGAATTTCTTGTTATAGCGCCAACAGAAATACATCATCTGTGAAAATGTCAACTGTCTAACTATCACGGTTTATGAGATACAGCCTGGTGATAGACAGACAGGCAGCGGATCCTTAGTAATAGGGTCTGTTTTACCCTTTGGGTACGGAGCCCTAGAAAGCTATCGCTATCGCTATCGTCCGCCTAGAAAACTACACTTACTTATAAAATCAAACATTGGTAGATCAAATGTATTGATTTAGTGTTAAACCAGTTTACCCGAAACATTCGATATCTAGCAGTTATTATAGGCACATACACTGTGCGTGCTGATAGTGGTATGTAGTGTAAATGTGAAGGTTGGCACATATCACGACTTACAACAGGGGTAGGCCCCTGTTGTTTATAAGTAAGGGCCGCCCGGTAGCACAGTAGGGCTGTGCCCAGGAAAACATAGCTACGAAGCTTGTGATTAATTTAATACATGGACTGGTCACGCCATGAGTTATAAAATAAGATATAATTTTCAAATCTATTAATACGTGCAAAATCGCAAGAAGCGTGCAAAAGAAGCAGTTTTCGAGACAAAGTATAGACATATGGTATTGTCATCTGCCCAATTAGTTTCCACTGTTGGGGCATGCAAGGACCTCACAAGAACAAAATGTAGGCCATAACCCACCACGCTGGCCATCTGCACTGTGCACTGTGCAGGTGCAATATGACTACAAATGACAAAATGTTCTCGAATTTTGTGGTTATTGAAGAGGCCGGCCCCCTAATTACCTAATTTGCGACAGGCGTAAACCTCGCGGTGATTGCTGTCATACATCATTAGTGGTGTAGCGTAGCATACATGCTCGACACCACTAATGATGTATGACAGCAATCACCGCGAGATTTACGCCTGTCGCAAATTAGGTAATTAGGGGGCGGTTTCCTTGCGGATGTTTTTCTTCACCGTAAGATTGAGCGAGTGCGCAAGTGTGAAAACCCCACAACTTTAAAAGTCATTGGTGCAGGCAGAGTGGGATCTAATCCAGGATGCGTCGGTCTCAAAGCGCACGGGTAGACATTGAGCCACACTCGCTTTAAAAAATATTGTTGAAAAATTGAAAATCATTACCAACGCCAAGTAAATACCCTATACTATTCCCTCCTTTCTAACTCGACGGTTCGGTGTAGATATAGAGCATTTTATCTACTATTATTTATTCTGTGAAAGGACTTGTGACTTTTGAGAACACAATCTCTTTTGTCGATACAATCCAATACAGTCAATATTGGCTTCACTGTTTAGTTTAAATGTGTGGCTAGGATAGTTACGAGTGTAAGAGCAATAAAACTCATGGTTCTCTGTAAAAATGTTATTTATGTATGTTTCTAAAGCGTCAAAAATATTTATAACCACCATAAATTATCATATTCAAAGCGGTGCCCGGCACGAGCAGCTTCAGTTTCTTGTTCATTTCTCGGTAGCACAATAAAATCTGAGTCTCACCCTTAGACTACGTAGGTGGCAGGACTTTTCTGCAAAGTTCGTCTAGGTAGGTACAACCGCTTTGCCAGTTATTCTGCCGCCAAGCAGTAGTGTGCAAGCACTGTGTTCCGGTTTGAAGGGCATTGTAGCTAGTGAATAACTGGGCAAATGAGACTTTATGATCTGATTACACAGTTTAGTAATCTATGTTATGGACAGCCGTGACGCTAACATCAGGCAAACGACTAGCTCGTCACGTCATTAATTTACATAATAAAAAGTATTACGCTGATAACATATTTTTAGTTCTGCTGTAGGTATGGCATAGAAACCTGGACTCTAACACAGAACATAACCAAAAAGTTAGAAGCTTTTGAGATGTGAGTACACCGTCGTATTTTGACAACCTCATAGCGTGAGTAATATTGAATTTACAGTCCTGGGTAGGATTTGGAAAAAAAGATCGAGTTCGTGAATATCACAAATGGTAGAAAGCTGTCATACTTTGGTCACGTTATGAGAATCGACATAATAATACGTACAAGTTTCACCAACTTATTGTCCAGGGGAAAATCGGCAAAAAAGAGAAGTGTGGCGAAAGAGAAGGCATCATTCCTGAATTTCTGAACTAGTTAGAGGTTTGACTGCAATACCCAAAGTAGTTCTACCTATAGAATATACGCCCAACTTCTTGGCAATCCCACATCTCTGTTTAGAGCGGCAGCATCGAATTAAGTTTGCCATGATGATGTCCAACCTCCAACAACTGAAGAGTGGTATAGGAAAAAGAATAGTAAATCAATAAGTCATAATAGTAAACATACCTAGGTATCGGGGATAAAGCAACCTAAACAATGAAAACAACTTGAAAAGCGCAGGTTGATTCATTCATCTCACTGAAATTCCAGAACACATTCAAATTTAAATGTAGTCATTACATCACTGACCACTGCATAGGTTAACAATGAAGCTGTCAATACAGTAAGTACCATGACTATTGATCAATTGCTGTGAAAGTGGCACTCCCAGCAGTAACTACCACCATGAGTCGTCACATGTCCATACCCGCCACCATGACGTGAAAGCGTGGGCACTTCGCCAAACACCATCTGGTTATGGTAATCAACATGTAATTTGATTTGTTTAATTTCACGGTACCATCGGTGAAGAGCGTGATGTTTTAATCTCGGAGAGAGTGAATGATTAGTGTTCTGATTGTAATTACGTTTAAGATTTTTTGTGAGTCGGTTCAATGAATTTTGAGTTGAGTGTGTGTGAAACTTAAATGCTTTGTGCTACTTCCTCGTAGTACCTGTAAGCAGGTGGCCGTGGCGTCATATTTGTGAACTCCTGATCATTGAGATATGATTACCTCAATGCCCCCGATAAATAACTAAAGCATCCCTTGATTTAACCGCAACTTACCTGATATCCCGCGGGAGCTTAAAACATTAGTTTAAATGAGGTATCTATTGCATAAATAAATTTTCAATTAATTAATAATTAATAATTTTAAACAAATTTTACTTCAAGTTTATTTGTAACAAAAAAAAAGTTTAAATTATTTTTAGTTTTCGAACTTTCTGTAAAACTGCTAAAAATAAACTTTGACTTTAAACTCTCCATTTTCCGAGATGAATAAGTTCTATGTTGTGTTATTGTTTTTGGAAAGTTTTATCCAAATTGGTTGAGCCGTTTCAGCTTCAAAAAACAGACAAACAGATAACATTTCACATTGGTAAGGATAAGGATAACCTGGATCGACGGCTGCCAACATGTTTCTCTAGATAAAGAGTAAGTAATCAAAAATCAAATCAAATTATTAATGACGCTATAGTAAGTACTCTCTGACCTCAGCATTGAGCAGGGATGAGCGCTGACCTCACAAAAACTGTACCAAAACTGCACAAAAACCCGTGTTGTATCGATGTCACGCCTGAACTGCGCGCTTCAGCAGTTTTCACGGTGTTTACTGCCTAATAGAGGATATTGGACGCGTTGTTAATGTAATTCAAGTATGCTTCTGTATGTTTCTTGATGAGGTCATTGGTCATGACCGTGAATTTGTTTTGTTTGACAGTCATTATATTGTTGCAGCTGTAGAAAGAACCTTTATTTTTTTTTAATAAGTTCTGTCTTTTTTATGTTAATGAATAACGTGACGAGCTAGTCGTTTGCCTGATATTAAACGTAACGGCCGCCCATAACAGATGCAGTGTCTCCTGAGACATCAGCACAAAGATTACTAGACTGTGAGGTCAGGGCATAAAGTCTCATTTGTCCAGTTATTTCACTAGCTACAGTGCCCTTCAAACTGGAACACAGAGTGCTTGCTCACTGCTGCTTGGCGCTAGAATAACTGGCAAAGTGATGGTACCCACCCTAGACGAACTTTGCAGATAAGTCCTACCACTCACCATGTGAGTAGTTTAGCGACCCATTTTTTAATTTTCGAGTAGGTAACACATAATTTTATTTTAATTAGGTGATTACGAAGTCAGGTGTTTAATTCGAATATAAAAAGAAATAAAAAAGAAGAAACTGAAAACTTGAAACCAAAGCTTTCACAATCACTCCATTTTAAAATTACTTACTATTTGCAGTTTCATTTGGTTGTGGGAAAATAATTTCATTTAATTCCCACTACCAAAATACTAAACCAGGGGACAGAGAAAAAGAAAATATGTTTTATAATCATTAGCAAAGAATTTCATTCAATATTACAAAACACAACAATTTGATCCATGCTCAATCTCAATCTCATAAAACTGCAATTTCAAACCATTCCCATTCTACAATAGAGTTCACTTTCGCACCCCATAGGCTTATCATCGGTGTGTTGTAATGGTTACACACAGTGCAGTTACTCGAACGTGCGAACTGCGCCGGCGCTCGGAGCCGGGCCAGTTCATTCACGGTTTTTTGCATAAATTGACGCGAACTGTTACAAAATACTGGTTATTGTTCGACAGGAGTTGTGGTACGGAGGTTGACCTTTGTTTTGAGTGACTCTGTACTTGGGTTTTGAGTGGCTAGAGCATGGCTAAAGTCTAGAGACGTTTTGAGTGGATAGAGAGAGACACGTAGAGTAATTTTAGGTTTATTTAAGTAATAAGGATTTTGTAAACTTTTTTGAAATAATAACGTTTTTTACTTTCACGTAAAAAGAAGCTTATATATTGTATGCTTATTGTTGAGCAAATGAGCATAGATATACTAAGGTAGAGACAGAAAAATGCATTGAAAGATGCCATAGTGTTTTCCGACGGCTCTAACTCGTTAGATTTAAACCCTAAGCTTGAATGGCTTCATCCTTCTCATCTTCTTGCATTCTCTTTAATATGCACGCACCCTACCTTCATAATCACATCATCCTCATAAATATTCTCAATAAATATTCTAAACAATAAAACAAACTCGTGAGGTGTGGCCAGTAAACCCGCGGTTATGTAACGTGTGAAGTGGACGTTGTGGTACAAGTCAATAGCGATTTCATTGAGTTATAAAATCACGCGTTAATATTATGAAGTATTTCCAAATGAGAAACGAGACAAAAAAGATTGGTGCTCATATTATTATTATGGTAATAATTTATTACCAAAAAATATAATAACAAAATTTTAAAACTATAAAGATCTAATTTTTATACATTGTGAGTTTGAATTGGGGTATCATCCTGAAAGGGGGTAAATCTACTGCCCAAGGTAGATAATGTTTCTTCTACGACTTTTCTAAATTAATAGTTTTTCATTGAAGAAATGCCACGTAAACTTTACGTTCGAAGATAGCCCTAGCGCAGCTGGGTGGTTGAACTTCGTCCTTGACCGACTGCGCTTACATGAATTTAACGACCTGTGTTTAGAAATGAACTTATAGCATCTTGGTAACTCTCGTCTCGTTGGAAACACACAGTTTCAAGTAAGGCTCTTACAACTTGTGGGCTATCATGGTCCCAGTCCCCCCCTTTCGGGATAATACCCCAATTCAAACTCAGATAGTAGATAATATTGATTGACTTAAGCCTCTTGGAAGCGAACTTTAAAGCTTGCTCGATAGTTCAGTATATCAATATTATAGTAACCTAGCCTATACATACCTAGTATAATAATATTTAGGTATATAGCCTTAGGATATTTTAAAAGGAATAACTTTGGACCACATTTTCTGCCCTTGCACGAAGATTACAACGCAGATGCAAAAAAAAGTAGTCCAATTATCTGGTCTCTCATAACTTAATCCACCGTCCAAGTCCAAGTAGTGGCACAGAATATATAATGTAGCGGTTTCAGAGCAAAGTGGCCGCCATTATTGGGAGTGAAAGGAATCAAAATATCACATAGTGTACTTGCGGCTGAGTATTTGCATTGAAGCTCAAAGTACGCCGACCACGGCGAGTGTTTACTTTTGGCACTCGGGCATTTTGTAGAGGTAAGATAAGGGAGATAAGGGTAATAATATGACATACGCGGATAAATGTAGATTAGGTAGGATAAATAGGGTGTAAAGGAATTAATACTGGCCATAATGACTGGCCTGTTAGCTCAGTTGGTAGTAGCTCTGCCTTCTGAACTGTAGGTTGTAGGTTTGATTGCCACTCAGGACAATCATTTGTGTGATGAACATCGATGTCTGTTCTGTGTCTGGGTGTTATATTGTATTCTATGTATGTATTTACAAACAATAAGTATCTAAGTATTGTATCAGTTATCTGGTTCCCATAGCACAAGCTATGCTTAGTTTGGGGCTAGATGGCGCTGTGTGAAATGTCCACACGTATTTAGCTATTTATTTATTTAATGCCCAATTTGTGAGATTCACAGAAATAAGGAAAAGGTGTCCTGACTACTGAGACTAATATTATGTTTAAAGACATTTGTAGAATGTCTTCGTATTATTATGTAGGGTGTAGGGGGTAACACGACAAGAGTTTTTCAAAATTCAAACCCTGAACGAAAACATGAAATAAAAGCAAAAATGAAATGAAATGGATTAATATCTACAACAAACCTTAACACAATAATTTATAGTAGTAATACTTAAATAATTATTATAAACCCTCGAAGGGTTGTTGGCACCCAATCTAGGATAAAAAACAAAATAAAAAAAAAAGTTCAATACTCTGTAAAAAAAAGTAAACGTACATACACAACACAGCGAGTGGAAGTTTATCCATTGCTCCGCTTTTATATTTCCATAAATACAATTAATAATGTGGGCAAGTTATCATATGACAGGCTCCGTGGTGTGGTGGTTGAGCAGATTGGGTCATAAGCCGGAGGCAGCGCGTTCGATTCCCGCGACAGGACAAGTATTTGTTTACAGGGAAAAAATGCGTAAATACAGGTTCTACGTCTGCGAGGCAGATACCTAGATACAGGGAATCATAGTTAGGGTCCAGGATCTATGTATGTGATCGTTGGGCGTAATTATTATTTAAATAAACTTTAAATTCTTCATAACATAAATAAAAATGTTCTACTACATGCGCAAGGTGCTTTTCGCCATACAATTGCGACAGCCCATGGCATTTCACACGTGTCGGTTACGCAACTGATTGATTACCCGTTAAACTTAATCGGAGATTAAAGCTTTGTGAAGCTTCCTTCAATTACTCGCCATCATCATGTAATGTTATGTCGTATGTAATTGTGTAACATTTAATTAGTTTGAAAAGGAAGTGTTTAGTGTAATGTATCAACGGGAAGTGGATGGCTGTGAAGTAGAAAGTTGTTTTAATAACCTATCGATTTTCGATACTAAAGTATAAATAATACTAAATGCCTGTTTTAATTTTTTTAATTATTTTTATGAAATATACAAGGAAATAGCAAAAACAGCAATTTGATAACAAATCAGGCATTGGAAAAGACGTATTAAAATAACGTATGCAAGAAACGTATAAAACATAACGTACGTTTAACGTATAAATTATTTTTATACTCTTTATGCCCGTCTGCACTAAAGTTTGACAATTCTTAAGCTTGCACTTACCTATTTAAGATGTACCCAAATGGATTGCAGTAGGTAGGTACGTCATAGAGGTACACCTCTATAACGTACCTCGCACAGAGCGCCACTTTGAGCGGCTGCTCGCCTCCTGCACCCATCGGCTCCCCGCAGCTTTCACCAGATCGTTGGTCCACCTAGTGGAGGGTCGGCCATTGCTGCGTCTTCCGGTTCGTGGTCGCCACTCGAAAACCTTTCTTTCCCATCGGTTGTCAGTTCTACGAGCGATGTGGCCTGCCCATTGCCATTTCAACTTACTAATATTTATTAGTAAGGGGGTCTAATTTGCAGTTGTTCAGGACAAGTCGATAATAACCCAAGTTTAGGGAAGGTTGTTCACTCTGTTGCTTACGTCATTCATTTTACTGTTTCTAAATTTAAATTGATTATTTTTCGAGTACCAATCAACGAGGGCTAGTTTTCCTCAAGTATTGTGTGACATTCGTCACACTTCACAATCAATAAGCTTGTTTGCGTCACTTTAATTGATTTGTGTAGGTAATTTGATAGTGATGTAAATGTCAATGTACTTAACAAAATAATAATAAATATGTGTGGACATTTCACACAGCGCCATCTAGCAACAAACTAAGCATAGCTTGTACTATGGGAACCAGATAACTGACACAATACTTACATACTTTTTTTTTGTTTGTAAATACATACATAGAATACAATATAACACCCAGACACAGAACAAACATCGATGTTCATCATACCACAAATGTTTGTCCTGCGTGGGAATCGAACCCACAACCTATAGTTCAGAAGCCAGAGCTACTACCAAGTGAGCTATCACGCCAGTAATAAAACTAGATGAAGTCTCAGTTGTTTAATGAAAATTGTGCACCTGACACGTCTTGGATTAATGCATACATAGATTACATTTAAGATTAAGGTATGGGAAGTTTGGAAAGCTATGACTTTTTTGTAGGTAGCAAACAAGCATACGGCCCTTCTGATGGGAAGAGGTCACCGTACCCTATGGACATCAGTAACAGTAGACGTGCCACTGATGCGTTGCTTACCGTGTGGATAATACTCTTTTGCCCCTCCTTTTAAACTGCTGCATGTTGTAGCTCTGGGGAAAGACCGCTGGTGGAAGCTCATTCCACATCTTACAGATGTACGGTAAGAAAGTACGTTGTTAAATATTGGTCATTTTAATCCTGTACATATTGTGTTGGCCACAACTTTTAACATGTCTTTTCATTCACATGTCCCACAGGAGATGCAAAGATTCACAATTTAACCGATCAGTTTTAAATTTGAAAAATGAAACTATATTTCCATTTTAACTTAGATTTCCTTTAAAACAGTAACCACAAATTTATAACAGGTAAGGTAACCAAACTTTCCACACCCCATCTATACACTTTTTGCCTATAATACAAATGTTTGTATTACTTCCGCCACACTTTCGCTCGGCTTCTCATCAGCTCTTCAATGGTGATACGTGCTTCGATTCTATGCTCAGACGTGAGATCCGCGAAGGTTGTGTCAATAGAACCTACTGGTTTTTTTTGTTTACTGGTTGTAACGATTGGTTGCATTCAGAAGTTTTGGAGCTTTTGTGAAGCGAGAACTTTGATTCAATAAAGGCACAAAAATGTTGGAGATTGGAGACATCACGTAAAAGTACTTATGGTTTGTTTTACACTGACAGACAATCCGGCACGCTGCGCTGGTGCGGCTATAGGCTTTGCACGGGCTTAACCCTGTTTATGGGTAAGAGGGAAGCGATGGGGGAAAAGATAAAGAAAAAGATGAATAGATGAGACGGGACGGCAATAGAGGGAAGGCCCAATCAAATCATCCATTTCTCCTATCTTTTTCCTTTTCCCTTCCATCTTCTCTTCGACTGGATGAGTATAAATAAAAAAAGTCTTTACATATCTCTTTTACAGGCCCAACAACCTCTATGAATAATTAAACACATGTTCAAGAACTGATCAAAACACGATTACATTTCAACTAGAAATACTGCTACCGGGCGTTAACACCGGCTCAACTAAAGCCATATTACTCCGATATAGCTGTAATCATCAGCTAATTATGACCTAAACAGGTAATAATTACACAATAATTAAACCAATTATTGATCGTGTAAGTAATTGCTTATTCGTGATACATGAAAAACATAGGCTGTAGTTATGTTTATAGTGATGTGGTGAAAACTCGAACATAGCTTCCGAAGATGTGTTTTACTTTTGCTTTTTTATTACATGAATCTAAATCTTAATTAAAATCAGTGCATAAAAGTTTTATTAAATCTGGCCTGATAGCTCAAATGGTAGTAGCTCTGCCTTCTAGGCTGTGGGTTCAATTCCCATTTAGGACAAACATTTGTGTGATGAACATAGATGTTTGTTATGTGTGAGGGTGTTATGTTGTATTCTATGTATGTATTTACAAACAAAAAGTATCTAATTATTGTATCAGTTTTTGTTTATATGATGGTTCCCATAGTACAAGCTATGCTTAGTTTGGGGCTAGATGGCGCTGTGTGAAATGTCCACACATATTTACTTATTATTTTTTACGTAACCTTTAGAAAAAGTCCATTACAAATTAACAGTGCCACAGCTAATAATAAACATTATTTTCATGTTGGTATTGAAAATGAATACATATACCTAGCCAAGTACATCGGGGTCACTGATCTAATCCGATTGCATCAGATGTGTGAGTGCTGTGTACGAATGTGTGAAGTTTCACTTTCGATTGCGGACTCCGAGCCTCAATTGACATAATATTCTATAGGGCTGCTGCTGGATAGCAATTATACAATGAATTTATAATATCACTCTATTTTAAATATTAAATCTAAATCCATTATAATAGCCGTTGCCATTTTGTTTGACAGAATTTTGCTGTGAGCAATGCGATGGTTTTATATCTATGGAATATACAAGTTCTCATATTTAATGCGTAAAGTTACCAAAGACTCCAAACTGTCAGAGTTGTAGTGCTATTGATGATGTATATCATATATTGATGGAATGTGCCCGGAACGTAAACGCTCGAAACAATTGTGGTGTTGATTTGAGTGAAGTGAGCAGTTGTAACCGCATATTGACTGATCCACTTTCGCATGATGCCAGAATATTGTACAGACTTACGGTTAGAGATTAGTTATTTTATGTGTTTATCAGAAATTAGAATATTATTTTTTGTTTTACCTGACCAGGGCGGCACAATCGCATCAGCGACAAAGCCCTTTTATTATGATTAAAAAAAAAACTATGGAATATAATAGTATGACTTTCGCCTAGAAGTGGGATTTACTTATACCACCACCACTAAATAAAAAAACAGCCTTTATTTCTACTGCACCATCACTAAGGGTGGGTTTTTTGATCAATAGTTAAAGTAACCAATGATTAAAAATGCTAACAAATTCTAAACAATGGTCAAAATTTGTTAGAATTTTTAACAATACAAAAGATTATTTATTTTAGTAGGCAACCCTAGCACTGATAACACGTATAAGGAATGTGTTAAAAGAATAAAATTAATCAACGACACGATAAATATATCTGCCGATTCAGTACTTTCTAATTTCTAGGAAAGTATGAACTTGAACCCGCGCATATTAATAACAATATTAGCTTATTTACATGCATTATGTAAATCATGTTATTATACTCGCATTTTTGTGTTGAAACTCTTTGACGTTTCGTTATCGCATATTGCAATGTACCTCTGTGCTCGTTCCACTTCTATGGTGTAACATGATCAAATAAACATTTTTAATTGAATAATAATCCACTGATTATTATAATCTTGCTATGTTTTACATATTTGTACGTTAGTATTAGTTAAAAGTTTATATTTTATTTGTTAAATTATTGGTTTATTTTAAAAGTGGCTAATGAAAGCCTGTATGGGTATCTACCTATAGGATATCATAAGATAGAAATCTACTATAAAATCTTAAATGATGTACTTACTTCAATTTATAAGCTTGAAAGACCCTACTGAATGCACATAAACTACGTCATATTTAAACTTACATCAAGTGAAACCGATAAAGCTGTATCAAGTGAAAACACATCCATTTTTCTCGGAAGCACTATTGAGCAATAACTTGAATTGGCCGACAGTGAGGGTTACTTCATAAGGGCCGGCGCAGCAGTTGCGTCCGACGAAAGCGTTTTGTAAAAGGTAGAGTGGACGATACCGTCAGCAAAAAGCACTGTGCTCCGTCTGGGAAACTTTCATCTCGGAAAATTCTCCTTTTCTTCCAACCGTTATTTTTTTACTAGGTGGTAGAACTTTTCTGCAAAGTTCGTCTAGGTAGGTACCACCGCTTTGCCAGTTATTCTGCCGCCAAGCAGTAGTGTGCAAGCACTACTGTGTTTCGTTTTGAAGGGCATTGTAGTGAATTATTATGTAGTGAGTATATTATCCGGTATTCTAAGTAGGTACGTTTGCAACTAACTGGTCATCCCATTAGGATCTTTCTTTTAGCCAGCGTCACCACTTGGGAACCGTTCTTCAGTTACGAGTTACCAGATACGAGTTTCTAGCCTTGTCTGCCATTATTGCCATATCAATGTAGCCATTTTTCTTGTGCCTCCAATTTTTGAATCATTATTATTTCTTCATTTCTCATTTTATAATAATTTAATGTAACTTTCTAGAAAAGGTCTATTGAATTATTGAATTCGGTCATGTATGTCCAAAACTTTATCCAGATTTGAGAATGTTTTAGTGATAAAATAATAACTACATTTTACTTGTGATTGTATTTTTTTTCAGACCGTAATGCAAATTGAGTGTGCGGCTTTTCAGAATCATTTTTTGTAGCATGAATGTCGTTTCTGATGGTAATGGGTATGAAAGGACTTTATTTGATGTATTAACTGACCTTTTTGTATCATTATCAGTTTTTTTTTTGTAAAACGAAAGTTTTCCTACCGAATGCGAGTGCTTTGAAACACTTGATTTGGTGAAATTTATGATCTCTTTTGTATATTATTTATTGTTTATTATTTTTATTAGTAGGTACTTACGGGATCTTTACCGTGATTCGTATCATTTCTTAGCTCTAGATGTTTCGGCACAGTTACATGAATGAACAACCGATATGGCAGAAAGGTTCTCGAGTGGCGAACCGGAAGACGCAGCGTAGGTCGCCCCCCACTATGTGGACCGACGATCTGGTGAAAACCACGGGGAGCCGATGGATGCAGGAGGCAAGTGTAAAGTGGTCAAATGGGTCAAAGTGGTGCTCTCTGGGGGAGGCCCTTGTTCAGCAGTGGACGTCTTCAGGCTGATGATGACATGAATGAATAGGAGGATGATAAAAAAATTTCGCAATCACGGTAAAGATCCCGTAAGTACTATTAAGAATATAGTAAACAATCAAAGTTTAAAACAAAGCTTTTTTTTATATCATGGATGGACAAACAAGCTGACGGCCCGCCTGATGGCAAGCAGTTACCGTCGCCTATGGACACCTGCAGCACCAGGGGCGCTACCGAAGCGTTGCCTACCCTTTAAGACTCTTTTTACCCGCCTTTTGAAGTGCCCCATGTTGCGCTTAGTCAAAATATAAATATTCAAAAAACAATGACCGTAACGACTTGTTTCTTTGGTTCCAGGCGCACAGAAATATCGAGTTATAAACAAACGGATTGCGTTAACGTCGCTACGTTATCTACGTGACCAGCGAAGAGGTAAGTGATATATTATTACCATTGAATTTTTACAGATAATAAATGTATTAAATACACAGATAAACTAAACATAATAATTTTACGGCACTTGGTTTTAAACTCAAACTTTAAACTTCAACAAGTACGAGAAACCGAGGGCTAGAGAGATAAGTGTGAACTTAGGAGCTGTCTAACTTTAGTACAGACGAGCAGCAATGCGACATGCATGCTAAAGGGACTTGTGTGTGCTAAATGACTTTACACCTCAAAACAACTAAAAAACGTCGAATACATTAGACTATGTATTGTAGATATAGTTATCAACGAAAGCGTCTTTCGCAGAACACAGGCACTCCTTAAATCGGCTGTGAAAGAAAAAGCCATGTTTTTTAAAAAGGGTATCAAAAAAAGCCTTACTGAGCAACGGCCCTAGTGTTGCAGATGTCCACAGGCTGCGGTTACCACTTTCCATCAGGCGGGCCGTATGCTTGTTTCTCGCTCTTAACATAAAAAAATGTATTTATGTAGATAAATAATTCAGTTGTATTAAGTAATTATAAAACTACTAGAAATCTATATAAAAACAATGCAAATATTCAAACCAAAAACGTATGAGTTAAGTATGTATAAGTGCATATATCGTCGCTCATACCCAAAAATACCGAACGCTATACGCATACCTACCATTAAAAATAATACATATCCTGATGAATAATTCTATAATCATGATAATTTAATGGCAGGCAAAACCACAGGGAAAGTAAAACTTAAAAACTTTTTACACAATCATCTCTAATTATCCAGCGAGTCAATTGATCTCGTTTCTACCTAAAAATATAAAACAACTTTCATTCAAATACCTTTTTACATTTTTACTTAAGTACCGTAGTTGATTTTTCAACACAAGAAAAAGCTAACAAAAAACTGCAACAATGTCGTAACCTAGTTGTCGATAGATATTGCGTAGTTTTTCGACATTGTTTTTACGGAAAATGCCAGATGCCGTGCGTCTACGCGGCGTAGCTACGCAACCAGAGTTCACGGAGAAAAGACCAACGCGCGTGCAATGTTTCGTATTATATTGCCTATTTTCGGGTCTAAACCCGAAAATAGGCAATATAATACGATACAATACTCTGGTTTTCTTTTTCTGTTGTTGGACAGCTCTGCACTAAAAAGAGCTTCCTTTCTTTATTAAATTTTATAATTTAGTCTAGTACCTATTTTGTAGGTTAAGTATCTTTCATGTTTCTATCTAAATCTTAGAGAATTTTGCCATTAGCTAAATAAATTAAAGGCATAGTCCTGAGTGGATGACAGACACTGTATGTAAACTATTAGATGTAGAGTCTTGAGAATTCTTTTTTTCATGGCATACAGAAATATTGTGAAAGATTTTTTGAAAACTGAACCCTTTTGTTAAAATGTATTAAAGATTGTATAAAAAAACATGCTAGTGAAATCGCGGTTGCGAATATTTCTAAATTCAATAAACAATATTTTCAATTATTCTTCGTTCAGATAAGTATACCTACAATATTCGACATAATTTTATGTCCTGCGTCTGATTTTTTAAATGGAAGAGTCTTATAATAATTTAGTAGAAATATCTAATAGTATGTAAAGGACCATAGACAACGTCTTTGTGTAATATTTCCAAGGTAATTATAGAAAAACAAAATGTTTTAATTATTTTTAGCAATGTGTGTTGTTAAGTTTATGGTCTTAAATGGCATTGCATTATGATCGGCCAAAATAATGTTTATCTTCACGGTTTTAGATTAACGCAACGAGAAAAGATTATAATAATATCTTGCTAAATATCGCTTTCTTAAGAATAAATAAATATGTGTGGACATTTCACACAGCGCCGTCTAACCCCAAACTAAGCATAGCTTGAACTATGGGTACCAGATAACTGATATAATACTTAAATACTTTTTGTTTCTAAATACATACATAGAATACAATATAACACTCGGACACAGAACAAACATCTATTTCACCACACAAATGTTTGTCCCGGGTGGGAATCGAACCCACAACCTATAGTTTAGAAGGCAGAGCTACTACCAACTGAGCTAACAGGCCAGGGAAGAAACATGTTTTGTTTATTTGTTTGTAATAAAATATGGCGTCGTACTGTCTGCCTTCGCGCTGGTAAAAAGAGGCTTTGAACCAGTTATTGGTTTGAATGTTCTGAACTTTTAATCTTGCATAATAATACGAGCTTTAAAGTGTTATCGAAAATAATTACTTCCGGTAATAAAGCCAAATACAGCTATGAACCAAATCTAGACTTGCAATATTAAAATTAAATTACCGTAAAGACTAAACACAAATATATTATATAAATATAATGAACATAATTATTGTTGCATAAAAAAATAATGGCTATGTAATCAATCATTTTGCCGATTATTAGTGAAGGCGTCGAGCGGTCTGTCCCTCGCGGACTCCAAAATATGTAATTAATCTCGGTTTTGTTACATCACTGTGTACTAATACTATTTGTAGATCTACACTAAGTACTTATAAGTAAAGTTTCCCATACATTAAAACAAAGTGGTAATTGCTTTTTCGAATAATCAAATAAGTTTCGTTATTTTTAAATGGCTTTGAGATGTCGCTATAGCCTACCAGCTAGCTTTTATGACGAAACAAAGATGTAAAAATTATTGGCGTTTTTACTTACGTATTTATAAACGTTATTTAAAAATCAATGCTTAAAATCACCTGTCAATTTAAAGCGAAAACTAGAACGTGTTCTAATCATTAATTAAAATTATGTGTGTAACGTAAAAAAGAAGATTTTTTATCATCATCATCATCAACAGCCTGAAGACGTCCACTGCTGAACATAGGCCTCTCCCACAGAGCGCCACTTTGAGCGGCGGCTCGCCTCCTGCATCCATCGGCTCTCCGCGGCTATCACCAGATCGTCGGTCCACCAAGTGGGGGGCCGGCCTACGCTGCGTCCTCCGATTGTTAAGTTTTTTTAAGTTGCATAAAACTTACGTATTCCACTAATCAGGCACGATAATTGTAATTATACTATTTTCTTTAAAACATTATAACGTTGTACAAATTAATTAAAGAACTTAATATAATTGGTCCAAACATGTACATTTCATTAGATAAATCTGTGGTAGCTAGCATGCATCTCGACCGGACGGGACATCCGTTTGGCGCGCGCGCAGGTGCGCTCATCAATTAGCGACGATCGATCGCGAGCGCGGCGCGGCGGCGCGTGCGCATTGAGACAGGATGAGGATGAGGATGTTGGGTGTGGACCATGGTATAGGCATAAGCGAGTAAAATAAGGGAAAAAATCGATGCCAGTTTTTGTCATGATAAAATATGAGTTAGTCGTAGTGTAATTTGCGTTGTCAAAGTGAATTGAGGTTTCGTGATTGTATTAAGTTAAAATACTTACAGTTTCTACTACGCTGTATGTATTTATGTTATATTGTTTTAATTCCGGGCGCTACGCTTTGTCATTTGACGGCATCGAAATAATTAATGATTTAAGATACTTTTCGAAGAGCCTTAAAATCTCGCCCATATGAAGGTCATTAAGAGAATTTGCATGGCTTTTAAACTCTGACCATAAGGGTCTGATAACCCTATATTATCATCCGAAATTATGCTTACACAGATTTTTATTTAATTATTTATCTAAATCATTTGACGCTTATACCACAGAAAACAATAAATGTATTCCCCAGCGTTCCAATCACTCGTGTTTGAGTGGCAGATCTGGTCGATAAGCGCAGGCGCACCGATCGGTAACTCTGCAAAAAGTGCATTTAGCCGCAGTTGGTCTGCACCGCAAATCTATCGCATCTGGTATGTGGACTTATAACATCTGTGGTATGCTCTGACGTTTTGGACAAGTGATGGGTCAATCTATCGAGAGATTTTAGTAAAGAAAAAACTATTTATATTGTATTGAAATGTTTTGGTAACGGAATGTCTTTCAAATGAGCTCATCACAGTAGCTCTGAAGGTACCAAAGTTACGGCTAATTTTGTCTTATTTTTGACGTATCCATTCTCCACGGGCCAGGCCGGGTTTTTTCAGCTATTCCGAGAGTTCTTAATGTTTTGTTAAATTATTTCTATGCGTGAGCAGACCCGTTTTAAATTTTATATTAAATAACTGTACCGTTACTGGAACCTTATATTGAGAATAGCATTTCCGTTTCCGTCGATTTCCTGCCAGTTTTTCCGTACTTTTATACCTCGTTTCCTGTAAAGTGGCGCCACCTGGCGGATGCGCAGCATTTTAGTTTACTTGGAAAAGTGCAGCGCCATATTGGATCATTGGCGTTTGAGTTCCCGTCGTAGCAACTTGTGCGCAGCAGCTCTGGCTCTGCGTGAGTTGCAAAGTTATTAAGTGTATTTTCTATATGCTTTACTTCACATTATTATTCATTATATTATAGTGAAAGTGAATATGTGAGTAAATTGTAAAAGTAAGTGGTACCCACACTTGGTAAGTAAACCAATTACATTATGCTTAAACGGCTTTTGCCGTTCGACACTTACAGTTTAAATTTTAAATAGCCAGTGTATATATCTTTCGTAGTGCTTACAGTAGTTTTATTATGGACTTGAAGTTACAGAGCACACGGATAACGAAAGCAGGCTGCCATTCAAGCCCTGCTAAAGAGCGGCACCGAAGCAGATCTAGCTGCAGCAGCAGCGACAGCAGCTCTTCAGGTTTGTCGTCCTCAGGCAACAAACAGAGGCGAAGGTTCCAGCCACAGAATTACAAGCGTTCCAGCCATACGAAGCAGGGGTGAGCTTTATAACAATTTTCTTATTTTCTTACTACAAGTACCTCGGTAGGTTTTATAGATAATGCATGTCATGTCATCTCAAGTTATACTAGAGGATATCGATTTTGAAGATAATTTCATAATCCTAAGAGTGACAGTCATAGTCATTATGAATTATTTATAAGTTGAATTGTCCCTATGCAAAACGTCAGAATTTGACTACGTAAAAATATTAACCGATCTCAGTGACTGGGTAGTGTTCTTGTTCAAACATCAGTCGAGGAGGTATATAAATGTGACACCTTTCGTCACCTAACCTATAATAATTATAAAATATTGAGAGTTATATCTGAACCAAGATACCATTAAGTCTCTCTGACACTGATCACCATAATAATGGATTGTATAGATGTTTTGGCAGATTGCGTGTTACACTACGGTAGACAGAATTCCACCTTTAGCGACTTGCAATCAAAAGCCTGTCGTTCCATCGCATGGAACTGGATATTTGTTACTGCTATGAACAAAATTTGTCATTTACAAATTTACCAATTACAAAAGCCTGTCGTTCCATCGCATGGAACTGGATATTTGTTACTGCTATGAACAAAATTTGTCATTTACAAATTTACCAATTACGATGAGTCATCCTCGCGGGATGTAATCACATAATATGAGCAAAGTATGCCGCTTTCAATCCTACAATGATCCATCCTCGTGGGATGTTATTACATGCTATGAACAAAGTTTATCCTTTAAAATCCTACAAGGGGCCATCCTCGCAGGATGCCATCACATACTATGAATTAAAGTTTACCTTTCCAAACTTACACTGAGCCATCCTCGCAGGATGCTATCACATACTATGAATTAAAGTTTGTCTTTTAAAACTTACAATGAGCCATCCTCGCAGGATGCTATCACATACTGTGAATCAAAAGTTTGTCTTTTAAAACTTACAATGAGTCATCCTCGCAGGATGCTATCACATACTGTGAATTAAAGTTGTCTTTTAAAACTTAGAATGAGTCATCCTCGCAGGATGCTATCACATACTATGATTTAAAGTTTGTCTTTTAAAACTTACAATGAGCCATCCTCGCAGGATGCTATCACATACTGTGAATTAAAGTCTGTCTTTTAAAACTTACAATGAGTCATCCTCGCAGGATGCTATCACATACTGTGAATTAAAGTAAAGTTTGTCTTAAATTGAATAGCCATCCTCACGGGATGTTATCACATGCAATGAGCAAAATTTGTCATAACAAACTTACAATGATCTATCCTCGCAGGATTGTATCACAGGAACTGCCCTCCCTGAGGTCAATCCTCAAATAGCCATTGTAACTGGCACTGAGCTAGGCTCACAACCGGGGCTCGCAGCCCGCTCGTAAAAGTAGCAAAGAGCGTACAAATGCTCAGACGCTCCTTCAGAGAGAAGTAATAGCTCAAACATTTCCAAATCAGCCAAGGTATGAAATGAGCAGAATTGTGCAGAAATGAGCACACCTATGAGGTGATCATGGAACTTTGATTGCAATGCAACAAGAGTATTTTAATTCCTAATTTGGAAAACTTCCTTAGTAATTATACACGTAAACCATTTATTGAAACTGTCAAATCCAAACAAATTGGGGTTTCTATAGATTGTAATAGAAGTTTCGTGATCACCTAGCAGGAATGATTTTGAAGTTAAAATTAAAGAGCATCAAATACAATTCTTTGATACACGTACATACGCATTTAATCCATACATAAATTTATTTTCTCAGAACAACTGTCTGTAATGTTCATAAAATCTATAAAAATAAAGGGCATTCCAAAAGTAGCAGATAACCTTCTTTAGTTGCCTCTCCTCTCTTTTTCAAATATCAAAGTTGGATAGATCAGTCCGTCCGCTATAATTACCTATAACCTTAAAGCGTTAATATAATGGCCGCACCATTTCACCTGATATACATGAATTGTATTCCATACTTCTTGCAACCAAATCAGGACTGGGTGTGAAAGTAAGTTTATGTTGAGCATCCCTTTGAAAATATACAGTTTTATACAGACAGGCCTTTTGCACCTTGTGAACTGTTAGAGGTGACCTTCTTGCCATTGTGTCTGAGCACAGCACCAAAAGAACTTTGATTCTTACAATTGGGTAGCTCAATTACTGCAAGAAAAATGGGACATAGTAGTTTTGCTATTTCTCTCGACTATATATATTTTTTCTGAAATGAATACTGCGGTTCGTCAGAATAGTAAAAATTTTGCGCTGATCCTTGTCAGCAAAGAAATATTAGTATAAATAAATAGTAATAAATAGTCGGGTACTTAGAAAAATAAATATTGCCTGTTGTGGTAGGTACCTCGTGTTTTGTTTGACCGTAAATAAACGTTGAGGAACCCTTAAAACTACCGAAAGATATTCTTAACGATTTGAGTGGTCTATGAACTGCAAGCGAGCAACGCCCTTGCCCCAGTGAGTTGGAAATATAAAAACGTTACAGTCGAACCACACTGTTTTAAAAACTAACTAGAAGCCACCTATACATACCTACGTATGTTTATTATGAAGTTTGTGGAGTATGGAAAGTATATACGCCACTGTTGTTAGAAAGAGACAAGAATGCAATTTTTGTTACGACGTTTATCAGCATATTTTTATCAAATTGGTGGCGATGTGTTGCCGGACACTCGGAGTGCAAGACTGGTAGTGATGACGGCACGGCAGGGCAAAATAGCCTGAACTCTTCGTGTTAGTTTTGGTGGGCGTACAACATACCTACAGGTAAGATATCATTGCCTTGCCCCGGCCCAGTAAATTCGAGCCAGTTTAGTCTCCAATAAATGCGACAAGCGACAACAAAACTGCCAGGTCGCCCAATAATGGAACTATAGAGATGCTAAATAAACTTTTGCAAGTATTAGATCAGCATCAAATATACTCATGTCATGATACGTCCATTCATGCTGAATGCAAGTCATGCCGATCATCTATCGCTGCATCGCCATCCTCCAGAGTGGCACCTGCTAATAATACTGGCCAGTGTAGAAATAATTAAATTAAAAACAACGGGTTTGTTTAATTCGGACTAGGTACTGGTAAGTATAGTGCGCCCTAGTATTGTATGGTTATATCTATGGTTGGGAGTTCGGAACAGCCCGTCTTGTGTTAAACTTTCTGACACGAAATGTGAGAACCGGTAATCCCTATTTTTGCGTCCCATATCAGTATACGTAGTACCCACTACCTGGTCTGTGAGTATATAATACGTTAGTATCGCTATCTAGTTTATGTCTTTATCAGTGTTACACAGGACTATCTACTCACATGGGCGCTTCCATGACCATTTTTCGAGTCCTGACCTGACTCACCAACATCGGCCAAATAGCGTGTTTGTGATGTTTAAGCCCACAAAGATGTGAAAACTTGGAAATCTCAATGCCCGAGCACTTGAAGCATGGTTGATCTTAAACGACTTATGAATCATGAACAGTTGGAGCATTCAGCTCACGAAATTTGAAAATACGGGGTGGCCCAAGGTGACGAAACCGTAGATTCCTAACTTAAACTAAAAAATTATGGTTTCCTTAAGTTTGTGACGTAAAACCGCATGTCATAGCTCGGAAATTTACATACCAACTCACTCTTTGCCAGCGTGGTGGATCGTGACCTGCACCCTCTCCTTGACAGGGAAGGCCAGCTTTGGAAGAGTATTAACCGTAATTACGCTAGAACTATTTTTTATTCTGTCGTAGGCATATCATTTTCACCTTGCATTGTATCTCGAAAGATCCAGTCAGTAAGCTCTCACGCTCTTTTTTAGGCTTATCCAAAAGCCTTGAGGTACTATGATGATCGAATGCCAGCTGATTTATATGGTTGTACCTATTAGACAAAAGCAATTGATTTCAGGCATCGCATCATACTGCTACTTTGTTCTGAAAATATCAGACAAAGCATTGTTGAGAGAAGATTTTAATCATTATGTAAGGTTGAAGTCTGTCGAATATATAATATTTATATTTTTACTTTAGATAGCCATGTAAACAGTAAAAATCTTAATGCTTGATTCTGGATAGAAAGCACCAAATATAAAACGTCTGGTTTTATTTCATCAGAGGAAGGTATTGCAAAACCACCTCGCGCACAGCAGTATCTGGCTGAGATAAAACTCTGTTTGAAGAGGCTGGCATCAAACCACATCTTCAAAGTATCAGCAGTAGTATTAAAATATTTAGACAAAGTCTCTCTCAATCAAGTTTTGGCGCAGGGCAATTAGCAAGCAGCTAAATACATTTCATCAGGTCTACCGGCATGAAGGGTAATAACATATACGATGATTTACAATCTGTAACACAATTCATAATGCTGAATTGACAATCTAAATTGCCTTAGTGTGAATATTATTCACTGCACTTCTTGTTACGTAATATATAATTATATTTGAATGTTCATAATAGAAAACCACACTTATCTACTGTGTTTCACATAAAAGCCACATCACATCACATTGGCGTTATTTTAATAAGGATCTAAATACTTAATTATTTTAAAAGTGGCGTCACCAGGCGATAACAAACACGTCTCAATATAAGGTTCCAGTAACGGTACAGTTATTTAATAGCAGCGTTTTACCTGAAATAAAACGCATATTAAAATACTTACCTTACTGGAACCTTTCACTTAACTTCTGCCTGGTGAAAATTGAGCCAATGATCCAATATGGCGCTGCACTTTTCCAAGTAAACTAAAATGCTGCGCATCCGCCAGGTGGCGCCACTTTACAGGAAACGAGGTATAAAAGTACGGAAAAACTGGCAGGAAATCGACGGAAACGGAAATGCTATTCTCAATATAAGGTTCCAGTAAGGTAAGTATTTTAATATGCGTTTTATTTCAGGTAAAACGCTGCTAATATGACTCCAACTTCAAAATCTTAAAAAGTGTTTTTGTATTTTGTATTCGTTAATGAACTGTGTCTAGTTTATTTTTGATAGTGATGTTAATATGGTTCAGATTAGCATAAAGTCAAAATAGATATAAATATAGTTAGAGATATTACTGGGCAAATGAGACTTTATGATCTAATCTCGCAGTCTAGAAATATTATTTAAAAAAAACATTTATTTATTACTAGACTGTGTAAAGTCTTAAGATGACGTGCGCAGTGCAGTGTCACGTGAAACTTTAATTTCGAGTTCCGGGTGATAGATAATACATCTGTTATGGGCAGCCGTGATGCTAGCTACCAGGCGAACGACTAGCTCGTCACATCGTTCGTTTACATAAAAAAGAAGAAATTTCTCTATATTCTAGGAAACAGTAAATGATTTTGATATTTCTCAAGCCCGCTCAGCCAATCAAAAATGACCACCCCCCTGGGCTGGGCAGCCGGCACGTCTATTAGCGGGTGGCGACGAGCCTAGGTGGCGAAACCCCGAACAATGGCTGCAGTGGAACAATGCGCCCGCCGCGGGCTTCTCTAGCCAGGATACACGCGGGAACAATGGAGGAGGTATTCTCATTGGATTAAGACAGTTCACTGGTGATGATGATGATAATGATGATAACTGTTAATAAAATAAATTAATATGACAAGCAAAAAAAGATAAGACTGAAAGAAAGAGCAAGTAAAATTAAAGAAAATATAGAGACGATATTTTAGTGGTCCGAAAATATACACTGAAGTTATAATAAAAAAGTATGTGTGTGTGTGTGTTTGTTCCCTCGCAACAACTGAACAGGTTTGAATGGAATCTGGACTATAAAATTTTACGCGTGGATTGCTTATATAACCAGGATACTTTTCATTTCGGAAAATTAAGGAGTTTCACTTGAAAACTGGAAAATTCCGGGAAAACCGCAGCACGTAATACTTGCATAAGGCACATTACCGAGGCACATTATCACCAGGATTAATTTCTAAGAAATATCTCCGGCTCGACTTATTTCTATCCATTTTGAGTGGAAGTAACTACATGTTTCACAACTTTGCTCCCGGTGGCGCTTACATTTCTTAAATCTTGAACGTCGCGGGATAACTGCTGCAACAAAGTATCATAATGTAGTTAAAGACTTCACTTGTTTTACCGCATGCATGGAGGTCTTGTATGATAACGGTTAAGTTCTTTGTCGCAACAACAAAATAAGCAACATTTTATGAAACACGCATCCGATTTGTACCGACAAAGTATTATGTTAACAAGTCTTTTTAATCTGCAGCCTTTCTAGAAACTGATACCAGACTAAATGGATTAATTATGGAGTGCTGATTACGTGATTTGAAATGTTAATTTGTATCATTAAAGACCCTTATCAAATAGGATCAGAAGCGGCTTCAAAAGTCCTGAAACATCTACGAGTGGTTACCTACTCTGGCACGATATTCTCGGGATGCCAGTTCAGTGATTTTTGCAAAGTGTTTTTTATAAGAATCTCGAGCGAAGGCTTATGGGCAGTTAGATATGATACTTTATGTCTTGTTGTTTAAAGAAAAAAACATAAACCCACAACAGCATATAACGATTGGAACATTTACTATGAGTTGCTTTGATGCATAGGCGACATAGATTGACAGTCCTTGAAAAAATAGTAGAACAGATGAGAACTACCGTCTTTCATCTCTTCCCGTGGGTGCCATAAGAGCCGGCTGGGAATATCTAGGGAATGGGCAGCAGCATTCTCCTCAGACTGCAATAAAAATTACTGCGATCTTCACCAAGGCGTTTGCTAAGCGTAGTGCTTATGGCAACCCCGGGAGAGGTTGAAGGGGGTTTCCATAACAGTGATGTATGGACATGTGATGTGATAAAAAAGAAGAAATATGTTTTATAGGTGCTTTGCGAAATGTTACGAGCGATGGCTGTTTCCGTGTCCAAATCAGTGTTAGTTTCTAGGCTCGCAGTGCGCAAGGCTAGCTATTAGAGCGTTTGGTAGACAATATGGGAGATGCGAGATTGTGTCCATTGTTCGTGACAAGGCCCAGGGCCGAAGGGCCGTGTGGTCCGCGCCCGCCACGCGATCGCTCGCTCGCAGCTCCGCGCGGCGCGCGTTGATCGCCGCCGCCGATACCGCATTCAATGTACCTTACAACTTACAGGATGGTTTATGAGTATTGCTGGTAATATCGCGCGGAATTGAATGGATGCGGATGTGATAGCTGAAATGATCTGACGTGACGAATGTTCATAGTTAAATCAGGGGACGTAGACGCATCATTGCAAGGTCACGATGTTGTTCTTTACTCCATTATTCTACTTGGGAGCTGTTTTATTTGTCCTAAGTAGGCACCTTAAAATCTTATTGTTTCTACACAGTTTAAAAATAAAAATATATTTTATTAAACTCTATTTCTGGAGTTAGGGTGGGCTTTTTGATCCGTAGTGGTAACCAATAGTTAAAAACTCGCTAAACTCCTAAAACACTGAATAGATTTTCATGCGGTTTTACTAATATGCTTAGAAATAACCGTCGCTTCAAATATGATATATTAAAATTGAAATATTATAAAAAAATTAACCATTGGTTAGAATTTGTAAGAGATTTTAACCATTGGTTACCTTAACTACGGATCAAGGAAACGACCCTTAGTGTCAAAAGAATAAAGATTCAGAGAATGTTTGGACAGTGGACTTTGATAACAACAACGATGAAATAAGTCTTTAGATAGTTTAGCTAATTCCGGATCCACAAATTTAAATGCAGTTTATTACAAACGCAGTTGTAGTTTTACGAAGTTCTTCGGTACCTACATTGGAACCCGTAGTCAATAGAATGGTAATAAAATATTTACCTATTTCAAAATCGATTCGCGAGTTCTTGAAATTTACTCCATCTTCATCATTCTGCAACATTGTCAATGACTTCTCACGGATTTAAAATTCAAAGTTTCCCGGAAACCACGGCCTCAGATTGACGAGTCTGATACACTGTGCTGCACGGTGACATATGCTAATGCCTGTGGCTGAGCTGAGCTGACGGCTCAGCTGATGGCAGACGGCTTAGGAAGTGATGGCGAATTGAAGCCACGTACAGGTGATATTCGAACATGGAGGTTCCTTTGAAATGAGGCACGTCAAAGATTGCTATCGATGAGTCTTGTAGTTTTGAAGCACTATTTCCGCATACAGCTGAGCTTGTCCTTAGCTTGTCCCATAATTATTATAATTATTTGTTAGGGATCGAAATAATTGATTCTATTTTATTGTATCCGTACCTTTTTAGGTTAAAAAAAAGATTTAAAAACTGTATTTTGAGATACTACAATCATTGTCTGGTACACTTCCTTTAGGTACTTGTATGTTTTCAAGAAGTTAAAATCGATCTCAATGCACGAGATATCTCACAAAAACGTATGGTGTAATGACTTCTGCTCTCCAATAAATAATCTAAAACGAATCGTACCGGCCATTAGAGACAACTCTAGATATTATACTCTGGTTGATTGCGCTATATCGCTAATAACGCTCCCACACTTTCTTTCGTCCACTCATGCTCCATTGTGTCCACAAAACCAACGTAACATAATCTCTACGCTTTATTACTATTTTTAATGAAGCAATTTACGTCCTTACAAGCCTAATGGCTCTGGTCAAGTTCAGTTTCAGCCCTTTTGTGTGTGATTTTTAATCACACCTACTTGCATCGTCACTGGCATGTAGATATTTCTTTTTAAATAATTATCTGATCAAAACTAAACCTTAACAACAAGATATTAGGTTGATTTTATGTTTAGAATGGTGATTTAGTTGTTTCAAAAGCATGGATTATCGCAAGTCGTTACGGGAATGAGTAATCGATTCCAAGTCTTTGTGTCGGAAAATTATAGAGCATTTTAATTAGCTGTGGTTCGTATGGAGATCGGTCATTTTTATTTCAATACGATTGAGAAACAGTGTGGGCATTATGTGCCTGATGATTTTTATATCCCGCTGAGGTGATCACGGTTTCCGTGAAAAGATCTCTTTAATGAGAGTCAAATAATAGAATGAATGACCTGCAAATATGCAGCCTCCGGCGCGGCGGCTCGCACAGACCAACCGCATTGCAGAACACGACAGATTAAAACTACATTTATTAAAACGCCTCTGTAAGCTCCGATTCCACCGGCGCGTCTGCGAAGCGGGAGCGTCGTCAGCGACGTGAAACTACTCGTTAGGCTGTGGTCTCCTATAAAAGCCGTCGACCGCATACAGCGTCACGCCGTGCGCCGCGTCACGATGCTTACTATAGAAATGTACTGTTGTGGTCTCTTTCACACGCTGACATTGGCGTGTGGATGCTGTAGGCGGCATTCAAACGCTTTGCGCCGCGTCTCTAGTTATTTCGAAGCATTGCAGCGTGAATGTCGTATTTGGCGTCAGTACAAAATATCGAAATTTGATAAAGAAAAAGATGAATTATTGATTGAATCAGTCAAATGTTATACAAAGCATGATACAAAGTAACACAAGCGCCGCCAAAAGTGTCAAATTTATATCCATTTTATATCACACGACTACACTCGAGCACTGTTTGTCGACTACTGTTGTGAATGAGACGGGATGTATTGACTGCTGACGCTGTGCCTGGCGTTCAGACGTCAATCGGAACGAAAACGCTGAATTCGGACGCCGCATAATTATAGCATTTAATAGAAGATTGGTGCCGTACCCGTCGCCCGCGGAGATCACGGTGCTGCCGTCTACGAACACGAGCAGGGATGGGTGCCGAACGGCCGAATTAGACGCTCACTGACGCCACTTGACGCGTCGCGCCGGTGTGGCCGCAGCTTTATGCATTCTCACATAACAAAGCCGCTGCTACTAGTTACTACACGATCATTCCGACAGTTGTACAAAATAATGTGACATTTCAGAACAATTATACGTTTTTTGTTGAGAAATGTCCATTGTTTTAGTAAACGCTACAATTATGCGGGAGAGCGCTCGTATATACACGTAATTATAATTACAAAAATAATTGCCTACATAAAAAAGGAGGTAAATCTGTAAGCGCCTGTAATTAGTAAATACAATGCGTGTGCAATGAGCTGCATGACACGGACGGACAAACGGACAAACGGACGGACCTGCGTGTGCACCTGTAGTTGGAGACGTTATCATTTCATTATAATGAGCCCTGAACATTAGTCACTTGGCCTTCTTGTTCTGAGTATTAAGTCTGGACTGAATTATTTGGGTGCTTTTGATGATACAAAGAAGGTCAACATGATAAGTAGCTATATATAGAGAAAATCCGAGTTATGTAATTGGCTAAGTAATAATATGTTTAGAGCTACTTAAATAGCTTTTAGGTACATAAAGCCCACTTCCCAAGCCTCATTAACTGGTGACAAATAATCATCAACAGCCTGAAGACGTCCGCTGTCGAAAGGCCTCCCCCACAAAGCGCCGCTTTGAGCGGCTGCTCGCCTCCTGCATCCATCGGCTCCCCGCACTTTTCACCAGATCGTCGGTTCATCTAGTGAGGGACCGGCCTACGCTGCGTCTTCCGGTTCGTGATCACCACTGGAGAACTTTTGTTCCCCATCGGTTGTCAGTTCTAAGAGCGATGTGGCCTGCCCATGCCATTTTAACTTGCAAATTTTAAGAGCTATATCGGGTACTTTGGTTCTCCTGCGGATCTTCTCATTCCGGAGCTTATCTCGCAGCGAATCACCGAGCATAGCTCTCTACATAGCTCGCTGCGCGACTTTGAGCTTACTAATGAGGCCAACAGTAAGAGATTACGTCTCAGTTTCATAAGTCATCACTGGCAACATACACAAAAAAAACATGTGACAAGTAATTGGCTTTTATTGTTACTGTAGTCACAGATTAAAGAAAAAAACAATTGACTCTGTGTTTATCCCGAAAGCTTCGTAGCATGGCAGCTATGCTACGAACTCATGCGTACGAATTCGTTTGCTACTAGACAATGCGCTATAAAGTATTATACAGCCACCATACAGCATTAGTTGTTGTTTTTATTTATTTAATTCATGTATTACATTTTGAGACTGATTCCTTGGTTAATAGAATTTTTCCAATAAAATTGTATAGTAGCACTTGATTTAAAAAAAAATGTTATCATGGGTTATTATTATTATTCCTTTTTCCTATTATCCAACATCGATGCACTTTCCACTCTAAAAATTGAAATTTCTCTTCTCTAGATAGAGTCAAAGATATCTAGCAATAACAACAATTCACCAGCTAATAAATTACCAGCAAATTATGCGGCTACCCGCATCTTCAAAGCTTCTTTACATCTACATATTCTAATATATAAGGACTTCTAGTGATGTCTATAATAACAGGGGCATACGTCAAAGCGCCCTGTCTCACCCACGCGTGGTCTGGGCGTGAGAAACCGCGTAGATGGTAGGTAATATCTATTGCGGTGCATATATTGCAAGTTATCTTACGACCGCCGCTCGCTGCAGATTGGATTTGATAGTGTTTTAGATAAAGTACTCGGTATCAGGTATTAACAGCTTTTGCATACGTGAGAACATTTTGTCGACATAATTGTCTTTGGCTTTCAAGGTATTCAGATGCTTGGATGTGCTTTGAAGAGCTTCCTTGAATAGTTCTAATCCAATAGAATTGAATTCAAATCTAAGTTTTAGCTTTCTATTGTAGAGCTGATCATCTTGCTGTGCTGGTACTTTTTTAATGAGCCGGTACAGAACCCGATCTATAAGCTACTGCAAAAGTAATGGGTACTAATTTTTTTTAAAGTTCAAGTTTAATCTATAGGAAGTGTATATTCTTGCATTGTATGTATATATTGTATGTATATGTAAGTCATCTTCTTGTTTATGTATATATATCTTGTTTTCCGGTTTGTCTGGAAGAGATCGCTTTAAGCGATGAGACCGCCCATTGTAACAGTTGTAAGATTTCCCTCTAAGTGTTCGTGTATTATGGTGTTTTTAATAAAGAGTTTATCTATCTTTCTATCTATAATTTAGGTACCCAAAACCGTTTGCGTAAGCCATAAGGTTTTTGGTAATATGTATGTATACTTAGGTCTCAATTATAGGTCACCTTAGATGACTCATGTGTTTTTAGATCATAAACTCGTTCGACTACCGATAAACCTATGTTATTATTAAAATGTGCTCTAAAGACGTTGGCAAACAAATTATCATTGTATTTATTGATTCTGACGGATGAATCTCGTTTTGCCACTTATTTGGAATACGGTGCAGGTGTTCATTCTTCCAAATAAAGTAAATGGAAACGTGCGTTAAAGTCAAAGTGCGATGACGTTGAATTGATAGTCATGTAATACCGATGACACAATAATTCGAAATTTAAAATTAAATTGTCTAAATATCTTCGTATCAATTTAGCAATTTGTCAGCGTGTGATCCGGTTGTACTCTGAGATCACAACAGTAATTACTAAGCTCACGCCGACACCTAGCTATTTCGTAATTTCACTCCACATTCCATAACTGCACGAGCGCAGTGGTAGTGTGATCAGTCGACGACCAGCTGCACATAGATTCTAATTCCTTAATAAGCAGAGCTTTCGTTATATACAAAAACATCTAGATGCCATCTTTATTACTTTGACTTGATTGACAGACTTTGATTTTGTATTCTTCACTTTATGTTACTTTTAGATAGTTGTTACTCTTATTCCACACACAGGAAATGAACGGTTCGCAGCCGTTATTCATTCACAAAATAATAGACCGAGTGCACTTTACATTTTCAATGATTTATCTAAACGTTCGGAAATTTTTGAATTTCTAGGATAACTGTAGGTAGACCCTTTGTCTACCTTGATCTCTGTAGGTACTATAAGCAACGTTATCCAAATCGATTTAGCTGTTGAGAAATCCACACAAAAAAACAAACAAACACACACGTTTCACTATAAGCAGGGATAAAGGATATCGCTGCGACAACGACACGAAGTTTACACAAATCTCTGCTACGTCAGTAGTTTCCTGTCTTTATAAATAATTGCGTACAAAATTTATCTGAGATTCATTACCTGATCCTGTGTATAGACTTGTAGAGGGGTTATCTAACTGTCTTCGAGTCTTACCAATACCCACCGTACAATCTAACAGTCCCGAGCCATACCGTTCTCAAGACAAGCATTGCGTAACCATCTCCCGCAGGGTTCGGAATGTGCCTCGGAACCACGTCTAAACCTCTCCGGTCATTGCTGGTAAATGACGGTGATGATGAACGTAATCACGATTATCAACGCTGCGCTGGCGCTGGTGCCATTGTCTGGGACAGTTAGCTGTGGTCCGGCTGCGGCCGAAATGTCGGCGCCAATGTTAAGGTGATGCTATTATATTTAATGGTAATGGTGTCAAATTGAGATGGTCATTACTGTGTTCATTCGTAAGGGTTAAGTGAAATATATGTTTTAATGTTACATGTAGTACAAAATATTATGTAACGTCTAAAACTAGCTCTATATAAAATTATTAAATAGTTTTTTATGTAAACAGTTGACGTGATGAGCTAGTCACATGGGAAGTTAAGCGTCACGGTTGCCCATAACTGTTACAATGCCACCGAGAACTCCTGTATAATTTTATTTTACAATAATTGTGATCCTGAATATTCCTTAGACACCAGCACAGTCTTTCTGGTGAGATTTGGTCACAAAGTCATAATATTAGGTATGTTATTCAAGCAGGAACACTGTGTCTGTGTAGTATATAAATAGTGCAGTGCTTGCACACTATTTGGTGTCCGAATATCTAGCAAAGCAGTGGTAATGACCCTACCTAATTCTCTAATTAATTAACTAGACAAATTTTCGTCTAAAAAGTCTTACCACTTGATTGACTGAAATTAGTAAAATAAAATCACATTTGATGATTAAGGAAATGAAGAAGATGAGTTCCTTACTTCAAGTTCAGTCATAAACCAGCCTTATGTTTCTCTCCTTTCTACTATGATAGTAGGTAAAGTGTGTGCGTTGTTCAAGCGGACCTCTATCGAAGAGCTGCCTTATTTTCTTCCTCCTTTCATTTACTTCTATGCATTTGAATTTATAATTACGGAAGTTATTTAGCATTACAGAACATTCCACAAACACACTATTTATAAAAGCTGCGACATTACAAATCATCAAATTGCCCGTGAATGATTTGCATAGTGTCACATTATAAAAAGAAACATTACGGAAACTCTGATGATGGTCATAATATGCAGATTCCACACGTTTCCGCGTACGCTTCTATCGGGCGGCGTGTAATCGAATCATGCGCCGTAATCGTCAAAGCACCTTTCAGATGATACAGAGTGAGGTTTGGATAGCTGAAGCTTTTGTTGTCTACAAACTATAAATGGTCAGATTGGCACGTTATTTTAAGCGATTTGCCTACTGAAAAACTTTATCTGAAAGCTGTAACAGTTCATGTTTTTATGGCACGAATTTCCAATAACCAGATAATTATTTGGATTAAATAAAACAAAATAAATATGAGAATTTTGTAAATCGAATACTGAAACAATTAGGGTTTTTATTTTAGTCAGCTTATAATTAATTAGTTGGACACCTTTATAAACACAGTAGAATTATTGAGGTCGTTTTTTTTTGGAATTGTGCTTTCTGGGCATCACCTATTCAGCTATTGAAATAAAATTTAAAATCAAATTAGATTTACTTGTTTAAAAAATAATGCAAAATACGCTAGTTAATTTTATCGTCAAATACAACTCGTAAATGTACTAAATACAAGTATATACGCAAGGAATAAAAGCAAGTAAATACAACGTAGTATTTTTCATACCTGAAAAGCTCATCCTGTATAGGCGGTAACTTCAAAGCATAAGACGGAAGCCTTTACCGTAACCGCGGTGGTTCCCACGGCTCCCGCGCATCATATCTGTTATTCGGTGATGACGATGAGCCGGTCACAGGGATATATTTGAGCAATTACGTGTGGATTATGAGAACCCTCTCGATATCATTAGTATTATCTTTGATATTTGTACTTAAATGTACTTCTTTTATAAAGCTTTCTTAATTAAACATATCGCACAAGATTGTAACTTTGGCGCACTGTTGAGATCCGGTATCATGAGAATTGAATTCTCAAAAATATTCCAGGAAATGGCCACTGGGATAGAAACATAGACAACAATATTTTCGAAACGTTTAGTTTTGAATTTTTGATACTACAATGTTGCTCGCTCTCAGGTTTAATTTTCCGGGATAAAAAGTATCATATTACGTTGATCTCGGTGTGTAAGCAATCTTTGAAAATATATCATACAAATTAGTTAATCCGTTAGGGTGTGAAAGTCAAGCAGATATACGAACAAAACGACCATTTATTTATTTATATAAGAATCGTACAAAATGGCAACTTTATAGCTAACCTATTAGGTGTAGTTGGGGTACAGAATAAATAATAGTACCTAGATAAGGGATTGTGGGGATGCTCCAGTGTGGATTGCCCGCGCTCTAGTGTTAGGTTAGGTTATTTTTTTTATTACTTTTAATAATTATGTACTTACTGTGTTTTTTAAATTTAAATTTAAATTCTGTCTATTTTATTTTAATTCAAATTTATTTTAATACTTACTTTTTTTATTATATTTAATTTAATGGTTTCATTTATGTGATAATTTATAGGGGGTGGGTGTAGTGTGGAATCAGCTTTCACATAACCAAGAGAGTTGTACCTAGTTAAACGCATTTTATCCACAAAACGTGGAATGAATGAAAACGGTATCATCTTGCGAGCATATGGCTGTATGTAGCGGATCACCTTGGCCAAAATAACGTGACTCGTTCGCTCGACAAACAAACTAGCATACCTTGTATTGCCTTGGCTGATCGACCAGCGTAAGCTGAGCTTTCCGCGAGATAAACAGACATTGGACAAATAAAGCGATTGATAGATTTTTGTTTGTTTTTCTATTCGCATCTTATGCAAAGCAAATACCTAATACGATAAGTACCTATGTGAAGCTTTTCTTCAGCTATTGGTGGTATAAAAGTAGAATTGACATTTGACGTAAAAGATGTTTTTACTAAATCGAGCTTTTTAACGTATATTAAATTTTTATTGCTATTTTTTTCGAAAAATAGTCAAGAGCATTAACAGTGTAGGTAAATAAAATGTAGATTCAAAGTAAACTAAAAAAGTAAACTTATTTAAAGCCTTTGACTAATTTACTAAATACCTAACTACTAAAATGATTGCACCGTAATTACATCGAACAAGCTATATTATTATATTTAGTTTGGGTTATAATTTGGGTATTAGCAGATTAGCATAGTCTATTGTAGAGTGCGATGCAAACTCAATGGCGGCTGTGAAGTGCGCTGCAAGCCCCCCGCACGCTGCGCGGGCAGAGGTAAGCGTACCTCTGCCCGCGCACGTCTTATTTTTGAAGCGTTTCGCGCCGACTTCACTGCCGCCATTAAGTTTGAATCGCACCTTATTAGCGTAATTTTATAATTAATCAGCTCAAACAGAAGCATAAAAATATCTCATGCAAAACAAAAGCACTTAATATATCAATATTTTAAAAGTCATGTTTACTATGAAAATATTTCGCAAAGGTCTAGCTACACTGGTCACTAACAGGATCTATAAGTTTGGATCAGCGGCCGGTCTCTATCCAATTGTCATTGCAACATTGTACAGGTGCACAGATTACTGAGCCATTAACGATGTTACATTAATTGAAATGATAACCATCTGCAGTGGTTTTATATTTAATTCATCGTCAGCTCGAGTCACAATGGGGCTTATGTTGAAACAGGAGATGACGTGGGTTCATTGAAACAATTGTTTTTTTCTCTAATCTGTGATTGAAACTCATGTGCATTTGTTTTTAAAACACAATTAAAAAGGTATGGCTCCAATTACTTTCATTCTAGGATTTTATGCCATATAAAAGGTATTTGCAAGTATGTTTGTATAAGATAATATCTGGAACTACTGATCCGATTATGAAAATTCTTTCATTGATAGAAAGCTTTACAATTCCCGAATAACATAGGCTATGTTTTGTTTTCCTACTAGTTTCTGCCTGCGGCTACGCTCGTGATACTAATACCTCTGTAATGAAAGGGTTTTGGTAAATATTAACATAGACGTAAAAGTAACTCCACTTTTATCTGATCATTTCCACGGGCGGAAGCCAGTTTTAAAAACAAAACCTCACCTCAACTATATTAGAACTGAATTTCTCTTGTTTCTGGGAACACTTTCATTCCTAAACATTCATCATTCAAGAAAGTAGGTAAATCGCAAGATGAATGTGTCCACACGACCACAAAGGTTCCCCAGGCCACCGTAGAACGGCCAAGGTGACTCATAAAGGCCCGCGCACACCGCACGTGGTGAAAGCTATCGGCTTGGTCTCATCCTCCCCGGTGGCGCTGCCCCGGTACCGGGGACGATGAGACAAAAGGTGTCATCCTCCCCGGTGGCCTCAACAATGGCGCTCACCGGGGCCGATGAAACAGTAAAAGTGTCATCTGCCCCGTTATAGTCGGATCGATGAATTCATCTCGGTGACAGCGGGGCCGATGAGAATTAAAGTCTCGTCATCCCCGGTACGGCCAGTGCTGGTGCTTTTAACAGGGAGGATTACACAAATCTAGTTTCATCAAGCCCAGCATGGAAGGTAGGGTGCTATAATAAAGATTTTGCCTAATAATGTATAAATTAAACTAGTCTGTTTATAATGAATATAAATGTAATAGAGCAATAAAAATATACTAAGGTTAAAATTAAAATAACGATGATTTAGTAGATAAAACCAGACATTGTAGTTCACAGAACAAAACTATAACTAAATAGCTTCTAGTAAAATAAACGTATTATTTACCTCTTACTTTTGTAATTCAAACTCAAACTCAAATTCTTTATTGCAAATAGGCTATTTTCAGCACTTTTACAAGTCAAAACTAGATAACGTATTTATAAATAATAAAAATTAAATTATTGTACATATTAAGCAAGCAATTACAAATAATTATTACCTTACCTTTTTTTGTACATTACTACATTGACCCATCTTTATTTAACATTATTTACATTCAATAACACAGCCAGTTGTTTTTGTGGTAGCTGTTAGTAGGCAAAACTCATATATATATATATTACGATTCTTAAAATATAACCATTTTTTCATCTTTTTCCATTTAAATATTACTCACCTATATAATAGTGAAGTGCTAAAAACAAATGCAAACTGAACTTTTATGACTGTGTATTGTTAAGCACCTGGGTACTTATTCCCTTTTTTAAAGCCGCACTGACAAACAAGTTTTTATGGAACAACGAAAGAATAACAAGAGAAACAAAGAACCACCATACTTAGATTCACTTATTACATAACTGTATGGTATAATTGTTTAATCCGATAATAAATTTCGTACAGTGCGGGTATAAATATAAACACCCGAAGAGATTTGATATGTAGACCACAAACTATAAATTCCGTAATTATTTTTAGCAGAGCATAGCAAATATCATACAGAAAATCTGTTTTCTACTTACTTTTCAAAGTTAATACGAGTTTTTACTACTAACAGCTACCACAAAAAACAACTATCTGTGTTATTGAATGTAAACAATGTTGAATAAAGAAGGGTCAATGTAGATAGGTACATAATAATTATTTGTAATTATAAAAATAAGAGGTAACTAACACGTTTATTTTAATAAAAGCTATTTAGTTAGCGTTTTGTTCTGTGTCTTACGTCTCTCTACTAAATCATTGTTATTTTAATTTTAACCATAGTATATTTATATTGCTTTTTTTTTTTTTTTTTGTTTATTTATATTCATTATAAACAGACTCGTTTCATTTATACATTATTAGGCAAATTCTTTATCATAGCACCCTACCTTCCATGCTGGGCTTAATGAAACTAGAAATGTGTAAACCTCCCCGTTATACGTAAAAGCACCAGCACTGGCCGTACCGGGGATGATCAGACTATAACTCCCTATCGGCCCCGCTGTCACCGAGATGAATTCATCGATCCGACTATAACGGGGCAGATGACACTTTTTTTGTTTCATCGGCCCCGGTGAGTGGCATTTTTGAGGCTACCGGGGAGGATGACACATTTTGTCTCATCGTCCCCGGTACCGGGGCAGCGCCACCGGGGAGGATGACACCAAGCCAAAGCTATCTCCGGCGATATCGCGTAACAGTCGGCGCACCTTGCGTACAAAAAATGCGATGAAACGCCACTTATGGTATCTGCTTCATCATTGTTAAACCCGCTTGCTGTTATGTAAGTTAATTATTTGTCCATCTGTTCGGTTACGTCATGGTAATGAGTGGAAATTATCGAGTGTCGACGCTTTTAAGGACTTTTGTGACCGGCATTTTAATGAGCGCTTTTCGATCTGTGTCAGCTTCATCATTTAACTGAAGTAGGCTTTTATGGTTTTTAAAGCTTTTATGTAGTAGAAAGAGTTCAATATAAATTAGTTTACTGTTGTTTTTTTTAACAACAAGTATTTGAATTATAAAATAATCCAATAATTCTTGTTTCTAATAATAAGTACTAACTTCTTTCTCAATTTTAATTTTTTAATTAAACTTGAAGGTTTGCATAAAACTCATGCGTATTTAAAACACACAAATAGATCAAAAAAGATCCATAGATCCTGGACCCTAACTGCGATTCCCTGCATCTATATAGAGATCCAGGAACTAAGAGGACTATGACCCGAGTCCCACAATACCCAAACTCAAAACAAGTATTTGTATTTTTCCTGTGCACATAACTTGTTTAAAATGCAGTTGTATTGTCTTCCTGTGCGAGAATAGGACCACCCCATCTTTTCCTGCATAGGTACCGTAAGAGCCGGCTAAGGAGACTGGTAGCAGCGTTCTCCTCGGCACATCAAAATCTGCGATCACCAAACCGCCTGCCGAGCGTGGTGATTATGGCAAACTCTCCATATGATAAGCGTTCAAAGTGGCCTTTTATGGGGAGGCCTATGTTCACGTTCAGTTGTGGACTTTTCTGGCTGATGACGTAGAGAAGTGGTTGTAGGTTGGTCCTAAAAACTGACACTAGTTAGACATTAGCTCGATAGTCATTTATTTTTAACTGTTACCTACGTAACACCAAAACTATAAGCTCATTTACCTAAACGTGGAGAACGCATTTATTATTTTCCTGTTTGCTATGTAAACACATAGTCGGATTAATTACCGAGCATTTACTTTTTACCGAAAACCGCATAACCGAAAGCTATAAATTGCGTAACCACATAATTTGCAATGTTTGATCGCCGCTGATGTAATGAACAAGCACCTTTAAAGTATTTACACCAAATTAAGGAAAAGTCGTTTCGGTAAGTAATTTGAACTTTAACGTGAAAGTAATAAGATTATAAACAAAATACAGGTAGGTATGTCATATTACTTCCCAGAATTAAATCTAATAGAGATACTATCGAATAGTGTGTTAACTGTGTTGTTTTTTAAATCAACGGGTTCTATTGGGTACGAATATTGATTTGTTAAAAATCTAATAATGCAGTTTTAGTTCTCATCAAAATCGAGCTCGAGACTCCTCACAATTTTATAAAAATGCGAATGATATGAGAAGGGATTTCGCAAAGCGTGTGTTGCGATATTTGAAGAGAACACACGGTTATGGAGTTTCGTTTAAAAAGACTGGTGAGTCGATGATAGGATACTCAGATTTGGATTGGGGAGGTTTTGAACTAGACCGACGTTTAGCGACTCCTCGTAGCTTATGATTTAGCCATCCCGCTTACTTGAAAAATTCACCATGTACTTATAATTAGGGACCCACTTTATGTATTATTGTATCGTTATAGGGGTCACGACCCTCAGCACTGAGGAAAACAAAGCAAGGAGGAGGGAACCATTTACGCTACCACTGCCGACATCTATCATATAATTACTTATTCGTATATAATAGGCATCTACAAGAACTAATTGGTTACTGCTGATTCTGCTGAGCTTTTGCATGATAGTTATTCTGTGATAACAGCTATAAAGATATTTTAAGAATGCTCTCAATTTAGTAGCGCAAAATAATGATGTTATATCAACAACCTTTTTCAACAACCAAATCACAAAATCGCTAGATAATACTGACGACATTCCGTGAGATCATCTCCACAAATCGTTCGAGTTATAATTATAAAATATAGTAGGTACACACACCTGCCTCGCTCCTGTATTATCATCTCATACACATAAAATGTACCTAATTATTTTTTCTCGAGAGCAATCCCTTTTCGCTAGATAATAAACCGTAAATCTGCTCTCATTTAACTACCATTAGCGTATGCTTGCTCTATTTTGCTGCGACGTTGGTGCGCATTACCGCGCGTCATCGTAAACACCTCGCTCGGGCGCGCTCGTGATTTTTACAACTTTCCTCGTACTTTTAATGAATCGTCCAAGTTTTAATGCAATTACCTTGAAGGGTCACAATTAGTATGCTAACTTGATGAGTTTATTCAGCAAATATTTTTGTAAAAAGATGGAGGACGCTTTAATAAAGCTCTTTATTAGTCCGCTGAGCATTCTTGAGCTGAATTTATTACTACAAAGTGGATAACAAATGATTTATTTACGAAAGATACTTAAGTACATAAATTGCGAACTACTTAATCGTTTCTTTTGGCCGTGACTTAAGCTCGCGAGAGCTTTATCAGTGAAATCTCAGCTATAAACATGATAGTATTTCGCTACTAGATGACGATAGATATTGCCGACCTGTGTAGTACAATGCAACCGGGTTCGCATTGCTGACCTGCGAAAGGTCAAGCTCAGGTGGGCTGAAGCGGCCACGGGCCTTATCAATAAAGTATTTGATATTGGTACAAAGCTCAATGAATCAGCACGGCAGTTTAACTAGACAATGCTGCTTTATGCATGGCACTTTGATAACAGGTAAATAGGAATCCAGTGACAAATAGTTCCATCTTGGAAGGTAGCTGTGTAGCTGTTCTTTTGCTAACAGCGGCCGACGCGGCTACACCTCAACTGCGCGTGAGTCGAACGACCTTGCTCACGCCCACGTTCTATGTAGTTTGTACCTGTCAGCTAAGCCTCCGCTCGCTTTGCTCCATTCAATACATAGACATAGTTAGAGGGAAGTGATTAGTTCTTTGTAAGTAGTACTTATATTAAATAGTCGTGGGAAACTAACTTTTCCTAAGTGACGGGATAGTTAAAACACTTATTCACAGGAATACGTTTTAACTATCCTATAGTATGGAAGGCGAAGTCCAAGTCCAGAACAGGTTACCTACGCGATAGAAGTGCTAATCATTAACGTGATCTGGAAACTTAAGGCGATCTTGCAGACAACGTGATTTTTTTTCCTATTGGTAAAGAAAGGTGTCTTTTTTTCAGAGGGGGAAATACCCTCGCACTTCCCTGCCACCGCAGGGGTGATGGCAGAAGGTATGTGGGACTTGAACACACTAAAAACCCCCATGATCCGTTCGCCGCGGCGCCAGGTTGGGGCGAGATAGGGTCGCGCTAGCATTCACTATCTCACCCGGCAATAAGCCAGGTATCTCATTCAACCTAATAATAAACACACCTTAAATTGAAGTTGTAAATCAGAGAAGTTGGCCCACCATAGCGGCCCTACAACTTATCAAATTAATAAACAAATACAGTAAACCGGTAAATGAACATGATAAATGATTCGGAAAGCCCTGACGGCTAGACCACGCCCAGCTCGGAAAGAACATGTTTTGTCTCAAGCAGGGTGGTGTGGCAACAGCATAATGGTGATTTAGTGGTCTCCAGGGTCCATTGATACTGTTTAAAGGGCAGAATTGGAATTTAGAATGTCACACGGTCAGTGGTGAATATGTAGCAGTTCCCACGGTGTATGTCGACTTGTCACATTAATGGGGAGATTGTAGGACTTTAGGTCATGTTTGAAACTTTCAAAATACGCTTTGTTGCTAAACATGCAAATTTGATTGCACAGATACTTAGATCGTTGTAGGTGAAATGACGGCAGCAACTTGTGTGAATTTGCGACTTGTTCGTAAAATCGACGATAACTAACGAGTGCTCGAATATAAAAAAATAAAAAATAAAACAAAAAAATACAAACAATAATAAAAAAAAAATGCAAAAAAATCAAACTGTCATGGTCATAAAACTAAACCATCTCGAAATCGAAGCATGACATGAATAGATACAAAATAAAGGCAAAATAAAGCAACTCAACATTTTTAGCCGCCATACTGTAAACATCCTGCACAGATCCAACAGATATGTGTTCAATAAACCATTCCTAATTACAATCACGACTCCATTGGATCCCGGCAGCCTTGAAAGGTATCTGGCAAGTGGTCAGTATAGTCAGTACCAGGCAGTAGTCAGTGAGCAGGCTCGGCGATCTCCCACGAGATAGCACTAACATGCAGGTGCGAGTGACTGCTACGGATAAATTAGATGTTCGCTAAATCAATAGTTAAGACGCTGACAATACCCATTGCGAGCACGTTTATTACAACAGTCGAACATAGAACGTATACAGTATTACATAGGGTGAAAATATGGCGCTTACGTTACGTTGCGCGTCGATTTTTCCATTTTGCGGTAAAAATAATTAATTATAAAAGAAATGCAAAGTTATAAAAAATAAGAAATCTGAAAACTAAAAAAAAATTAGTGAGAATAGGCTATTATTAGCACTTTTACAAGCTCACAGGATGGATACATTGGAACATTACTTATCACTAGCATTTATTTCGATTAGGTGTCTTATTATAATGTAACATTTTTATTGCATTTAAATAATTTTTAGAGGTCACTTCACGATTTTTTTCTATAGCGAAAACCTTGCGTAAACGTGTTTTGATTTCTGCAGATGGAAAGAAAACATGAGCAGTATTAAAATGCATTTTTTTCAATCCTGTAATTGATACACATTTTGAGAAAATCACGTTCAAGTTAGTCGATTTGGGAGCCTTCAGCGTCTTTATAACTGCATAATTTTATAAATATTGGTACTGACATTTGTTGTGGGAAATAACTAAGTATTATTTGCTTGCGATTGTGTTCAATTGTACTAGCAACCGGCAACCGCATCTCAATTCCTCCTTTATTCTTAAGCTCCCTCTGATCCCTCCCATAGTCATTCTCATTCTAAATGGGGGCGATAAAGGTCTGCACTGACGTCCCGCATGGGGTGTTTTGTGCATTTACCCCCGCCAGCCTCTACCCTAGCCACCCTAACTCCTTGAAGTAGAGAAGAACGGCCTTAGGTTGCTGGCACAGCTGTTGCAAAAACGGATGCGCTAGAGCATGGCAATGGCGATGATGATGGTGATGATGATGATGGGATGCTGATTCCTCTCTCACCAATTTCACCTAGACTCTGATTCAGTCATATTAGTCGTGAAAATATAACAATGAGAGAATAGAGAAGAGTATACCTCCTCTCGTCCATACAAAAAGCGCCAACGTTTTTGTACCCCTTAATAAACAAATAAATATTCAATAGACAATTTCATAAAAAGCAAAACGTACAGGCATAGATCTATCTATCTATTCAAATGATTGACTCTAAAAACAGTAGGTTTTGTTTAGATAGGTAAATTCTCTTGCGGACTCAATTGTTCACACGTGCAGATACTATCTGCCTATAGAATACCTATAGAATGACGGCAATTACATGATCAAATACCAGGAGGGTATATAAATAATAGCTGAATCAGAAGCACAATATTACATTTGGTTTTGATTGCCATCGAGTAGGTATTTGTATTTTATACCAATTTATAGATTTAACAAAATAATGGACATTTTCGTCACAATTTATAATTAAGAAAGGTAATGTGTCATGGCCGTTATTTGTGATCATAAAATTTAGAATTCCATGATCATATCCATTACCAAATTCGATGGTAGTAAGCTACTTAAGTATTATGGGATCTATAACTAAAGGTATGGCTGCCTCTTGATTATAATCTTGTAATAATGTGCCTGTTACTGTCGAATAAGGCTCGGATAATGTCACGGTCAATTTGTTAGTACCTAGCACCTACTCTATACTACCTACTCATAGCTCCTACTCCTAGCTTTAGTGAACTTTATGGCAGGTGTAGACAGGCGCGGATACAGAAATTTCTCAAGGGGAGGGCGCACAAATCGTTATAGTAGGGGAGTAGGGGAAGAAATCTGGGGATATGGTGGTAAAACACATAAGTATACGATATAAGACCAATTTGTGCTCTTTTCTTTAAATGATGAATTACCATGCGCCTATATCTTCCTGGTAAATTGGCTACTTACCGCGCTTGGTGTTGGACTGACTGCAACAGCAATGCGACAGCAGTAGCGAAGCATACATTCTCGACACCACTAATGATGTATGACAGCAATCACCGCGAGATTTACGCCTGTCGCAAACCTGTTGCGAGTTAGGTAATTAGGGGGCGGTCCCTTTCGGTCGCTTCACCTTTTTGCGGAAAAGAGACATGCCTGAGTCTCCCGATGATTTTAAGAGGTCATTTATGTGCAGTGGAATATAGAGTTTAAATATATTGAAAACGTCTCTCTGTCTCTACTATAAATCTTCGACATGGCCACGCTATATGAATATGTATAACTAGGCGAAGTCCTTTACATTTTATTGCTTCCATTAGCTTCAAGGAATTTTATTGATTTCTAATGAATCTGACAATTACATTTTAAACGTTTCAATGATGATTTAAGCTTTTAAAACTATTTTTAATTATTTTTTCTGCTTTGTTACAGGTCGGTGGAAACTCTTTTTGTAATAACTGTAAGTACGTTAATACTGTAACATTTTTATCATTGTAATTTCTTGGGCTTTTACGAATATATCGCGTATCTAACAAAGGTAGGTCCGGTAGATCAAATGGTTTAAATACCTATACTTGTAGATTTCATTGTTGAAACGTAGCACTACCACACACATGGACCGGACACAAAGGTTAACTGGTAGAAAATGCTACTTAGCATTAAATGCGTCAAATATGTAGGGACTCGTTTTATTTCATTAAAGGATTTTCTATCTACCTATTTTCTAAGGTTAGGCAGTTTTTCTCGTCGAATCAGCTGCTTTACCTTTACCAAGCTCAGGCTAGGGCCTGCATAGATGTACTGTAGCCACCTGTGAGATGGCTCCGCCCGGTACCATCTTGCGGCTTTGCTTTGGACACAATTGAACGGCGGCGTGCCAAGAAGCTTATCAACGATGAGAGACTAGTTAAAGGGAGAATTCAAAGTATTGAACCCAGACGCACGGTCGCCGGTCTGTCGGTCTTCTATTGGTTTTTAAAGTGTGCGTATGCCCTTCATCAGCTCATTCCATCATCCCCTTTTCATCATAGAACTACAAGGCTTGTTGATTCTTCACATCTTTACGTCGTTAGTGTACCACAAGTCCGCACTAAGCGTATTGCTGAGTCATTCATAGTCCGAACGGCCAAGGAATGGAATGCTTTTCCAGCTGCAGTGTTTCCTCCTGGGTATAACTTGGGTCTTTTTAAGTCAAGAGTGAATGGGTATCTCATGGGCAAACGTGCTCCACCTTAGACAACTTCGTCACTTACCATCAGGTGAGTTGTCAAACATGCCCATTTTAGCATTAAAAAAACCTATTTATCTAATCACGCAATCTGCATTATATTCTTTAGGCAGAATCGGTCGTTGTCATAAGATAATACTCGGCTTGCCGAACTGCAGTGCAGCCGCCGCTCCTAATACGCGTTTCTAGATACAATATGGAACATTCAATACCTAATCTACATTTTTTCTCCAGCCTGTGTCTCTACTAACAGCTCTAGGTTTTTTATACATCATTGGTGACTTTTTTTTATATAAATGAATGACGTGACGAGCTAGTCGTTCACCTGATGTTAAGCGTCACGGCTGCCCATAACAGATTATAGTATCACTCGGAACTCTAAATTAGTACAGTTTTGCGTCACACTGCACTGCGCACGTCATCCTGACACTTCACACATTTTTTTTTTTTTCACATTATAATAATAAGATTACTAGACTGTGTGATCAGATCATAAAGTCTCATTTGCCCAGTAATTTCACCAGCTACAATGCCCTTCAAACCGGAACACAGTAGTGCTTGCACACTACTGCTTAGCGGCAGAATAACTGGCAAAGCGGTGGTACCTAGCTAGACGAACTTTGCAGAAAAGTCCTACCACCTAGTAAAAGGTAGTAAGTAGGTTCCGTGATAGTAAGATATAGGTACCCATAGGATTGTGAAACTAGCACCAAATTATACGTTACCAACATCACAACTTCTTACAAATTTGAAGCATCCACTTATCCGCACCACTCCATGTTCTTATCCGAACGTGTTCAGTTCTTGCCTAATTCGGGCCGGCCGGCTTGGGCAGTAATTTGGAATGCACGCCGCCGCTCCTTGGGCGGCCCAAGGCCGTTCCATAATGGCCTCAGAATAAAGTTAGCCTCAGGCGTACTCCCTCTGTGTCACGCTACAGCTAACAAGCACTCTGAGTACATGATTGTATGAAAGAAGATCGATTTAGATGACTTTCTTACGCTCGAAACGTGGAATCCCTTTTGCGTTGAAGATGATTGACAGTGACAGCGCTCCCCCATAATGAGACCAAAGTTTATGATTTATAACTACTCATGATATAGGCAGGTACCTACATAACTCCAAAGTAAAAATAATGTAAGCATACATTAGGGAGCTACATTTTGCTTACAAATAGCGCTACCGTGTTTTACAATTGCAGGCCCTTCGATCTGGAGTTTTGTCAAGTACGACAATGGACTTTACTGTAAAGTTCGTCTAGGTACCACCGCTTTGCCAGTTATTCTGCCGCCAACCAGTAGTGTGCAAGCACTACTGTGTTCCGATTTGAAGGGCATTGCAGCTAGTGAAATTACTGAGCAAATGAGACTTTATGATCTGATTAGCAATCTTCTTACTGTGTGAAGTCTCGGGATGACGTGCGCAATGCAGAATCACGGAAAACTATATTAATTCAGTTCTGAGTGATACTACAATCTGTTATGGGCAGCCGTGGCGCTTAACATCAGGCGAACGACTAGCTCGTCACGTTATTCATTTACATAAAAAAAATGAGGCCAAGTTAAAAGATATACTACACTACAGTTAGCCACTTGTCTATACGAGCAGAAAAAAGATAGATAGATAAACTCTTTTTATTAATATAATGATTCTCAAAAAGTAAATGGGATAAAAAGCAATCTCTTCAGGCAATCTTTAAATTGGATGCATGGAGATTGGAGAGGATCTAACTAAATCATCATCATCATCATCATCATTTAACTAAATGGTAAAGGACAAATATCGGTAGAAAACTCCCAGTCCTGCTCAAATAGTGTAATCCGCGGTCCAAGTTATTCCCTTACTTTTCACATTCTCTTCCACTAAGGTACATTTTACACTTCTATTGTTATTCAACAAAATTGGACCCACGCCCTATGATTGTACCTTTATTTATCCCGACTGCAATTAAACACAAAAACGGTACATCGTGTACAGTTAACTACTTTGTTTAATCGCCAGAAGAACAAATTATATCGTGCGCAGGCGCAGGCGCGGGCACAAGCAATTTGTTTATTGTGCGTATTGTGTAAGAGACGTAATGAATGTAACGACGATCTATCATCGGGCGAGGTGATTTGTCTTAGCGAACTATTTGATTAAGCTGCGAGCTGGCTGTGGCCAATACTGGCCCCGAACTATTGACAAACTCAACGCTTGGGAAAATGGTGTTAGATCGCTGCGTAAGTCATGCTACGCAATTTACTTTCGTTTCTAGTCATTAAAATTTTCTAATATTCTAAACGTTTTGCATCCAGTAAGGCCATTATTAGACTATGTAGTTATGCTATTCCAAACACAAATCGTTATAACCTGACATTATTTAAGTAGTAATCATAATCTGGATCACCAATGATTGATAGACAAAGATCAAGGTCTTCTAAACCCAATCATGCTCTTTACTGACCTTAACAATATTAAAAATATAGGTACAATTGCTCTACTAGATTTTTAAAGGCTTTGGCACACAGCCAACGCGACAGTAGCGGTGCGATAACAGTGTGACGGTAGTTTTTAAGGTTAACTTTATGTTAAACCTTGGAACGCCGATTAACCGGCTGGCCATCCAGGTTTTAATTGTTAATCTTTTTTTTTTTACATCGGACTTATCTAGCATTTGACCACGCTCTCACCTGATGGAAAGTGACGATGCGATCGAAGGTGTAGCATGCTAGCTCAGTAGACTAATCAACTGTTATGCAAAACGTAGCGTTGGACAGGTACACCAACAAAGCAGTCCCGATAGGCGCAACGCGACGCGTCTTTTCAGGATTTTACTCTAAACATATTGACAGACATAACTTCCCAATCTCCGGTAGATTCTCCACTGGAACTTAGCTGAGAGAAGACTCAGAAGGCATGTCCAATAGACATGATAATGGGCGTTGTCCATATCATGTGTTGCCCCCCACTAGGCGGACCTACGAAATGGCAAGCGGCCGCTCAAAGTCGCGATCTAAAGTAGGCCTAATATCGGACAATCCTCTTTATGTTCCGCAGTGGACGTCCTCAGGCTGATGATGATGTTTAGACAATCTTCCAGATCCTCTTCTCTCAGTAACGGCGCAAGTCGAGGCTCACCTCACAAAGGTACCGTTAAGTTAGATGTTTCTTCACTTTTGATGGCTGATTTCTGATGGCTGACTCTAGCGACGCATCCCGTATCGGTTGCTGTGTACGAATGCCTTTAAAACACGGTATCGAAGCGTCTTGTCAATCAATGTCACGTATGACTAGGGGCACGCTTCTCGATGTAATTCGATGTGAGCCGCTGAGACCATTTGTAATGCTTGTGTAACATGATTTTGACAGATATAATTAACGGTTAATCACACTGCCCGCCGGCACAGAATACATAATAGTACTGGGTACCACCGGTCTCGTAGGATAGAGTGATGATAATTATGTGCTTCGTTGCATAATCGCTCGTGTGTGCTTTAAATAGTTTTGTTTGTTGTACAGAGCTGTGAAGGCATCCAAACTAAGACAAGTACCAATCCATACAAATATTAAATAATCCAGTACAACTCTATGCCGTGACACTATATGCTTCATCTAAACCCACGCCAGTGTCAATAATCATTTTTAAACGTAATGCTAGAACCTTTAAAGTCTGGGAAAATTTTTTGTAGATTGCTGCTGGGCTTGAGCTAGAATATTTTGCTTCTTTGTTTAAGGCTATTATCGAATTAAAAATAGATGATTCAGGTGGGGTTTCTTGATCTGTAGTTAAGGTAACAAATGGTTAAAAACTCTAACAAATTCTAACCAATGGTCCAAATTTGATAGTGTTTTTAACCATTGGTTACCGTAACTACGGGTCAAAAACCCCACCCATAGGAGACGTATATTATAAGTCATTACATTTAAGTTGCCAGTGATGACTTATGGAACTGAGACATGGTCTCTTGCTGTTGACCTCATTAGTAAGCTCAAAGTCACGCAGCGAGCTATGGAGCGAGCTATGCTTGGTGTTTCCCTGCGAGATAAGCTCCGGAACGAGGAGATCCGCAGGAGAACTAAAGTGACCGATATAGCTCTTAGAGTTAGTAAGGTGAAGTGGCAATGGGCAGGCCACATCGCTCGTAGAACTCACAACCGATGGGGAAGAAAGGTTCTCGAGTGGCGACCACGAACCGGAAGACGCAGCGTAGGCCGGCCCCCCGCTCGGTGGGCCGACGACCTGGTGAAAGCCGCGGGAAGCCGATGGATGCAGGAGGCGAGCAGCCGCTCAAAGTGGCGTGCTCTGGGGGAGACCTATGTTCAGCAGTGGACGTCTTCAGGCTGTTAATGATGATGATGACATTTAAGTCAGTGCCTATTAATTAGTATCAAATACTTTCTATGCCTGGAAGTAATGTTGTTTCAAATAAACCAAACAGCTTTTCCTCTATGAACAACATCTCATAAAATACTTGCTAAATTAGTTGATTGTTAATTATCTTCGTAAAATAGGATATAAAATCGAAATGCTTTTAATCGAAAGTTTTCCCATCCGCACCCATGTTAGGCATCGTTTCTTGCACAAATTGTAGGAAACAAACTACATTCTATACTAGTCATGGGGCAATTTTGATATATCCGTTGAAGAAATGTGCTAATAAGTTCTTCCGTTGGTTTCAAATGTAATGAATGTAAAGATTTTCCGTTTCGCTAGTCAGATGAAATCGAAACTCGATCTATAAAATGGCAATAAAATTGTCTAATGGAGCAATCGTATAACAGAACGACTAAAAAGAAACAACTAAAAAACTTAAACATAAATCGTCCAAAGATAAACAAGCAAAAGCATACAATCGTTTTTGTTCAATCAATTCCTCTAAATCCCTAAAACATCTCAATACAAAACTTGTTCTGTCCTGAGCAAACAATCTAGGATTTACTAACAAAGAGAGCCTACACGTCGGCAAACGTTCGGATGTTAATCAATATCTCGGCAATACTCTTGTTTGAGCACAAACAGCCCCACAGACAAACAGGCGGAGACGTGAGCAAACATAATGTGTAAACGAGTTGTCATGTCAGTGTGTCACAAGGGCGGGTAAAGGTAGGCGAAGCTGGGACCTATAAATTTGATTTCATGAAAGTTAAAACACTTGTCAAGTCAATACCTACTAGCCCAACAGTCTTCTTTAAGTACTGTTGTCATGATTCTCTATTCAGAACGAGTTTCGATTGCCCGTAAAAAGATAAAACCTAAAGCCAAAGCTGACTATAATGATAAAGAAGATATAGCAGCGTCAAAATTGAAAATATTGAAGAGGGCTGTCACATTTACATAACTTAACAGTAGAGCTAAAGTTTGAATAACAAAAATAAGTCGATAATCTAAATAGCACAAGCGTTTATTAAACAATCACACAAATGAAGAAAAAGATTAAAGGGAATGAAGTTTCTTTAAGTATACTAAAACGTACAAGGTGGCTCAAGAGAAAATTACAAAAGGGGAAATTTTCACATTTGCCTAAGCAAATGCATTTCTATTAAAATCAAACTAAAAGAGTTTTGAAGAGCAGTGAAAGCAGATCCACAACATAAAGCCAATTCTCCTAATTTCCAATACCGGACCTTTTAACCCAGTGAGAAACCTGTTGCTTCTTTTAACCTTCATAACGCTGGCCCTTAGTTTGGACAAGAACCATCTATTAGCATACCTCGTGGCCCTGTGACACACAAATATATACTTAAAGACAAACATATAGATACATCTTCAGGCGGAAATGGTTATACTTATATTGAAAGTTTCTACGTTTGTAAAGTGATATGATTCGTGATTTTATTGAAAAGTCGTTTCCATCGTGACACAGTATTAATTAAATGGAACGGTATAACATGGCATTGATTTTGATCAATTAAAACACTTTTACGCTTTTTTATGTCTCGCTTGCATGATCATTTATATGTTTCGTAAGCATACTATGTTATTTTTATTGCAAGTGAAATTGGTCTGCATATAATTCTTAGGTCATAGATAGGTTGGTTATTATTAAACTCGTTCTCTAGCTAGTAATAAGCCCTTAGTAGCTAAGTGATTACAATAATAAAATCAACGCGTTTGAATAAACAGAGTTTGTATAGATAAATGCCAAGAATTCGTCCTTACATAATTATGGTTGGTTCATTTCTGTATTAGGTATCATGGCTAAAAGTGCCGTTTGTAATTGCAATGGAATTTATGTCAATCCCTTGAAATACCTTATTAGTAATGTTTGCATGCTTGCTGAAGAGCCAATTTTAAAACAGCTAATAGCGGAGCATGAGGTCATATCCATAGAAAAACATAGTGTTATGCCAATAACTTTGTGAAATTACTATTTCCTCAGTGTTAACCAAAATAGTTTTACTTACTTTCACTACATTCATACATTAGAGAACCATTTGTCTCCCAAATTGGGATCCTCTTATCTCCTAGCGTTAATTTCCCAAAACACAGACTCCATCGAATTAATCGCGCATTTTCTATGTGGTTTTACATTAAATATATATGCGACCCAGCGCGCTTTCTCATTAGATAAACTCTAGTATCGTTGGAACAATGAGTATAATCGCCAGTGTGCTCAATCTCGAGCTGAATGTCATTTTGCATTTTGAGAGCTCACGCTCTGATTATCGCGACAACCAGATGAAATGATATTAGCTACATGTGGCATCCATGCTGTGAGCATGTCTACGTGTTTGTGGGTCTGTGTGCGTTGCGAGGACAGGTGCGCATGCCTCGCACGCGAACCGATCGCATGAATCGGTGATGATTATTTTGCTTTATCGCCGGCGAATGCGGTAAAATCTCTAAGTTAGGTATTTGAGATAGATTGGAAAGCTTAGATTTAACGCGTCTGTAATTGGTGGAAGTGGATGAAATTGTGATGAAACGATAGTTTGATCATTTGTTTTCTTTTCAATACGCAGGTAGGCCGCTATACTTATCTAAGTTTTATTTTTAACATCCGCAGCAGATGTTTTCATTTAACTTTGTCACATCTATTTATTTATTTATTTATATATATATATATATATATATATAGGTACACAAAACAAATTACAATCAACATCGAATATTATCTGGTCCTGTTTCCACGTCTTCTGCTGAACCCATCATTTAGTTCATGGATTCTGTGTTTGTTTAGGTAAGTACCACATTTATTTTCTTACATTATGGTTTCATTAATTAATTTTCAGTTATTTTTACTTAAAAGTTACTAATGAATATACCTTCGTAGATTCTTAACCTAAATTCGGACTTTACCAATATCTTTCTGTAGGTAGGTACTTACATTGTACGGGTAGGTTAGGTACTGTTTACAATAGAGTTCAAAGGCTCCGATGATCCGCGACAATCCGTCGCGGTCGGACGCGTGACTCCGACGCCGCTCTGTCTGCGTCGTTAGCCTAACTAGCCGCCACCTCCCATCGGCCGCAGCTTTTTACGCCAAATTGGGACGCTACGACCATTAAGAGGCGAGGAAACGCTTTGTGGTCACAGCGGCTGGGAACTGACAGTGACGGTGCATTTCCTACCTTAAAAAAAGAACGAACTTTACAGTTTCTGAGTGATGCTAACACGGCCAAAATTATGTGATCAACATAAACAAAAAGTACATCGAGCAACTTTGTGCGAAGTTAGCAAGACTTCTGATGAGGACAAAAACAGTTTCTGCAATGCGTTACTAAGTGGCATCAGTAGGTAGACGCGGAAATAATGTCATAATTACGAGCATATCTCTGTCGTGTCAACGACCGTCACGTCTGCTAATGGGGCCACCGCGCTAAGTGGCCCATCCCCATCACCATGGGAGTCTACTTACGCTGCCTGACGTGTGGCGACTGATTGCTAATCTGTGGTAATCGTAGATCTGCAAGATGTTCTCAAGATGGCGGCTACGCGCGGAAGCGCAGTGCGCACTGCGAATAATTTTCCGCGTCCGTGAGCTTGCGCAGCGTTCGTGGAGGCGCGAGCGGCTGCGCGGTTCCTAACTGTTAACGATTTAATGATCGCCACCAGGCTTGCTGACGCTACGTACGCCTCTTGCAGCTCATCACTGCCTTGATCAGGTACTTGGTTGAGCGGTGATGCTATTGGTAAAGAAGTCAAACCCCTTGACGTCTTTTCAGTCTTGGACATTCTATCACCAAAACATAAAATATTTCTATTAAAAAAAACAAGGCATGGGGAGGACACCCCCTGTTTTGCTGAAAGTAAAATACAAACTCGAATAAGCATAAAACTATAAAATAAGCTATAAAGTGTGATAAATGTGTAGTGTAAGGCTCTGTAGTGTACTAAAAATGTGGCATTGTGTAGCACAACCACAAACGCACGCGCCGTCTTCTGTCTGCCAATCTGGTTATAAAATCTAAACTGTCTACTGATTCACATATAATTTTCATGATTTAATTGAATTTTCCTCTGACGCTGCTTTCTGATGACCTCTCCCAGGCCCTCTTTGTTCCCATAATACAGAATCTATCTCTTTGATTTTGCATGTACAGTATTTTATAGATTGTCCGGAAATTCGCCAGACGTGACCGATGTGGTGACTTAAATTCTTTGCTAACCAAAATATTTGCCTACTTCTAAAATTTTCACAAGGTTTCGGGATAGGTTCAAAGTTTGAAGATTACGTTGTGATGATTGAAGATCATAAATAATTATTTACTCAACTCTTTTTACAGGTTCTAATTATTAATAGTCTAATTATTAGCAGGACTTCAGGTCTATCTATACTACATACACTTGATGCAGGAGCGTCTTTCTCTTCAACTCGCGTCGTCCCACCTTCCGAACGGAGAATGCAGACGTAATCTGCATTAGCTTCTTGTCGGGTAATATTATGTAAATATAATTGCCATAAGCCGGGACGCTGCAGTGATAGCCCATGGAAACCGTATACAAATGCCCCATGAATAAATTAATACCTTTTTTTTTTTAACGGGCAAATTGCCTTTATTACTCAAGCTAACTACTACAATAATAAAAACTAAACTAAACTAAACTAAACTAAGCATAACTAAGCTAAACTAAACTAAACTAGCTACACTACCTACTACAAAGAACACTTATGGACTGTATAATAGCCGCGATGGCCTATAGACAGTCCAAGTGCTCCAGCCCACTACCGGTAGGTAGCGTACCCAACATGCTGGCCGCATTGCCACGTTGAATTGCAATGCTGATGCGTTGGGCCAAATAAGTGCCAGCATTTTGGTCACGCGTCGCATCGACCAGGCGCTCTGATAGACTTTGGAAAACGGATATATATAAGATAGATAGATATATAATACCTAATTTGTAGCAGTTACTGCGCAGTAAGTGCGACTTTACACTTATAATATAATGGAGCCGAGTGTGTGGTCTTTGATGTTATCGAGTGGATATCTTGCCACGTTTTTTCTACTTCTATCTTTATTTTGCTAAACTTAATCTATATTATGTCTTGCTATGTTTATGTTTCATGTTTCATGTCACAGAATCTTGGTTTTACACACTCGATCATGCTTTCAGATACCATCATTTCAATTTAGCGTACGACCGTATAAAAACCGTACCGTACCGTACCGTATTATAACAAAAATGTTTTAAAATGCAACTATCTTCGTCACAAATGTATCTTTCCACGGAACATTCGACCTCGGATAAGACAGCCTGGATAAAGTCACCGCCTATCAAACCTTTCCATAATAACATCGCTCCTGTTTCAGACTGAAGCATTCCAGTTCCCACATTAATTTCGAAACGCTATCAACTTCCCACCCTGCGAAACGAGCCATGAATATAAAGCAGCTGAGTAATTACATCCCTCTGACACTCGCGACACTCGGCGACACAGACACCCGACACCGGACACCCGACACAGACTCCAGCGCATGATTCATGCCGCCTTCCTCTGTAGGATGGGTCACCATAATTTTCGGATGGGCAGGATTAAGACAAAAAGTTCTAGTACATTCAATGAAACCAATAATTAAACTACTCTATGAACGGACACAATATACAAGTTTAATTGTGCTGACAAGCCAAAGTCATGAGAAATTTAAAACGAGAGACCTCGCTGCATGCCAAGTCTTCAGTCAGATCACTCTTCAATACCATACGGCTGATACGAGATGAATAGAATGATATCAAACTGGTCACATTTAATAGCCTAGTAGTTGGTATTATTGGAGTAGTAAGTTTAAAAAATATAGGCAATTTGCCGCAGTTAGATTGTTTTTCATCCACTCTTACATGTTTTACATATTGTAATATTGTACAAGAGGATCATCACAAACAGTGTTGACTTATCAATAATAATTTAAATTAGTATATTTAAATGCCAATTAGAGTTGCTCCAGCTTGTGTAAGATTCGAAGCTCTAGCTGTAAGTACAATTGGCATTCGCTCCACAAGTCCACACCAAGTTAATAAACTTTTCTAGCTACCAAACCGGCCAGTGTCCTCCCAACGGCAAAGCAATGGCATCCCTTCCCATCGATAAATAACTAGGATCTCGATACAAGCTGATCGTTATTTATAGCCTTCCCGGCTCTCCTATAAACCATACCGTGTAATTGTCCGGAGATTAGGAGCTTACCAGTTCATTCAATTAACATTTTTGTTGTATGGTCAAGGAAATTTGTTGCAATTTGATGGATTAACAAGGCAGTTAACATCATTAAAAAAGACTTCAAAAGAAAGACATTCATCCATCAGTTCAATATTATTACAGCTCAATATAGCACTGATAATTATGCTGCTGAGAGAACGTCTCGCTCCCAAGATCATTGGCGGTTTCAAAATAATATCTTGATAGAATTTTATTTATATATATAATGGATCTGACTACCATTAGTTTGATGATGGGCCCCAAAGCTGATGATCCAATGATCATCAGATTTGGGGCTTATTGTAAAATTGAATCACGATGTTTAGCCTTGCCTTAATATAAGTTTTGTATGATCCTGAAATCGGTAGAATATTGCTTCAGTAACGCTTGTAAACTCTTCTCATATTAAGCTTATCCTTCATAAATTATTGTAATGATGATAATGTTACCGGGCAGTGGGTTCACGTGTGTTAATTGAAGATCGAAATAAAAAATCACGGGTTACTACGCTGAGTCAATCACTTTGAATCTTATTTATTCTCGTAATATTAGCATCTAAATTGTATACAGTAGAGCTGAATATTTAAACCGCATCCCGTCCGCGTTGTGTTCAGAATGGATGTGCTATTACCATAAAGAAAGTGGGTGAGTGCGCCGCTCGATGCGCCTGCGCAGCACCGGCAACGGTGAAATTAGTGATTGCTATGCACTCTTACCTTCAGTGGGCAGGGGTGTCGGACATCAATGCAAAATACATCGTCTTTGTAATACTCTGAATCAATATTGAATTACTATTCATTAACACTGTTACTCATAAACTCCTCTTATCTTTTAGTCAATTGCTAAGCAACAGATTAACAAAATTCTTACCTATAAACGCGATTTAGCGCTAAGAGGTTGCTAAGTAATTCCTAAATAGCTGTCAAAATTAACCACCGCCATGACCTAGTTTAGGCCTGCTAAGAGCCAAGATGGCGAGTTAAAAACAGCTGTATGACGGCGAACGTTGTTGTCAAAATCAAAAAGGTGGTGTGCTTTAAGATTACTGTTATTAAGTCTCTCCTTATTGAATATTTCAATGATCATCATCCTCTTTGCCTTTTCTCATTTGTTGTTGGTGATCGACTCCCAACCTAACATGTAGCGGCGAGCTACCAGAATTACACGAGCAACTGCCATCTGACCTCGCAATCCATAAGGGACCAGTAACAGGGATGATGGTTAGATCAGGCGTCAGATTCTATCAGGTGTCTGACTCGTCTGTTCTCAGTAGTTCAAACTACCCGTAACGATTGCCATATATGTTCTTATGACAACCGGGACCGACGGCTTAACGTGCTCTCCGAGGCACGGAGCGTTGGCATCACAAACTGCACATAACTTACTAGATAAGTCATTGGTGCAGGGCCGAGGATCGAACCCGGTGCCGTAAGATTGCGAAGCGCACATACCGCATGGCTACCATCGCTCGCCACCTTGTTGAATATTTCAATAAATATCAAAATAATTCTTGCTCAGTGATTATAATAGACTTTGACGACCTTCGGGAATAATTTGCCAGACAACATGAAAGCTGTCAATTTCGTCCTAATCATGACATTCACGACCTTGTCACAGATGCAAAATCGAATTTTGAGAACAAATATTCGTTCTATTTCGTATTTTAGTCGATTATTTTGGTTGTTGTCTGTGGCGACAGTCGTTTATACGTCTCTTATCTAAGCAAAAGCTAAGTAACGTTTATAGGTAAGGAAATGATAATCATGGTTTAAGAGTTTATGAACTGATTAGTTGAGAGGTGGCTAAGTACTACATAGCGAGGTTTTTATAAGTAAGACCCTAAGTCACTCCCTTTTGGTATACTTATAAAGTTATAACTATAGCTAAAATGGGTGTTTTTTCAGCACTACATAAGGGCTTCACGTGAAATTCCCTATCAACCCGCGCGGCAATTGCGTTGTTTTACTTAATAACTCGAACTTTGTCAAAGTTTATTATTATTCACTCATTTATTTACAATCCTTAAGCCTAAGTTTTCTACAATATCTCTATAAAAACGAATTTACAAAAATATTATAAAAAACCTAAACCTAGAGTGCCGCCGGCAGCGGGGCAGGACCCAAGCTACCGGTGGTTAGGGCTGCAGAGTGAGGAACCTCCTGACAATACGTGCCGTGTCAAGGAGTACTGCTTTCTGAATCTGACCCTTGATCCAACCGTCTAGCGAGAGCCTCTCGAGGTGTTGATCGAGGCTCTTCGCTATAAGGCCGTTACGAAACGACTATCGGGACAATGCTCGTTGAGTCAACATTCCACATGGCGGTTACCTCGTGAGCCAAGTCAAGGTACTTGCTGAGTTTGTCCTTCTCAGCCTTCACGAGGTTCTCGTCATGCGGAATGGTGATGTCAACGAGCACTGCCCGGCGTTGGGATCGGTCTACCAGCACGATATCAGGCTTATTGGCTACAATAGTCCTGTCCGTGATGATAGAGCGATCCCAATAGAGCAATGCACGGCCATTTTCGAGAACCGGCCCCGGTGTGTACTTGTAGTACGGCACCTCAGACTCCACAAGGCCGTATTGAAGGGCAAGTTGCTGATGGAAGATCCTGGCCACTAGGTTGTGTCTGTGCAAGTACTCTCCGTTAGCAAGATGAGAACAACCGGAAATGATATGTCGGAGAGATTCTCCGGGACGGCGGCATGCCCGACAGATGTCAACCGTACCGTCCTTCATGATATATTTCCGGTAGTTATTCGTCTTGATAACTTCGTCCGCAATCGCACAGACAAAACCCTCGGTTTCCCCAAAGAGGTCGCCGAATCGCAGCCAGTTCACCGACGCATGCAGGTCCACATCGGGCCCTGTTAAGGCCCGATAGAACCGCCCGTGCAGCTCCTTATGTTTATTATTATAATTATTAATTATAATAATAAACTTATAAAATATATTTTTATTTATATTATTATAATTTCATTTGATAGAAATTTTGAATTCAATATAATCTTCAATCATTCTCAGAATGATTTACTTCGGTTTTTATACCTAAACAGGCCCGCATTTGACTGCAATCTCACCAGATGGAAAGTGACGTCGCGGTCTTCAATGGTGCATGCTTGCCTAGAAGATACCTATTCACTCGCGACTTGAACAGCTCCAGATTGTACTTATCGGGAAATAAAGACGCTGGTAAAGTGTTCCATTCCTTCGCTGCTCGGATTAAAAATGTCGAGTCAAACCGCTTTGTGCGAATCGAAGGAATATCAACCATAAATGGATGGCGTGCAGCTGTACGTCTTGTCGTCCAATGGTTTTTATTCGAATACGAACATTGCCATGTGTCTCGATTTTAAGGCTCGATTTAATAATGCCAGCGCCAACCCTGACTAGCTATAACTCTATATGCGACAAAATAACACGACGACGAGACATCATCGGTTAAATAGCCTCTAATTTCTCTCATTTTCATTGCGATTCCTCTAATCACATCCACAATACTCGGGCTTTCATGTGGTCACACAGTTTCACAACTTTCTTACTTTCATACGTGGTAACGGACAAACTAATAGCAGGAGAAGGCTCGGCTATGATTTACGCCGCTTTAATGACTGAACACTGCTTTGTCCGAGTTAAATTAATCGCTAAGCTCTTCAAGAGTTGTTAACAATACAAACCAAGCAAGATGATTTAGTACAAGCCTACTTATGTCTTGAAGTGCCATCTTTCGACTCTCACGTCGTTTCATTTTCGAAAAAAGCACATGAATTATTCTCACTAAGTTCTTCGTCAGTTCTCTGTAGGATCACATTTTTTCTGACGATACCTTAGACATGGGTGTTATTATTACCAGTTATTCTATCAGAAAATCGTTCGGTGTTCCGTTTGATCCCTGCATACGTTATCCGAAATCAGCATGTCTGTGATGAAAAAATAGAAAGAAAAAGCACACAAGAAATATACCAGCAATTACGTAATTACAATATTTATTCATTCAAACTAAAACAAATTTAAAAACAAACCTTGTCTTTTTGTTCTAAGATGATTCAATATCTATCATCATCAGCATCATCATTAACAGCCTGAAGACGTCCACTGCTGATCATAGGCCTCAGCCAGAGAGCGCCACTTAGAGCAGCTGCTCGCCTCCTGCATCCATCGGAAATATCTGTACTTTAATTTAATTCAATATTTATGTTAATGGAAATTAAATTAAATATTTATAGTTTATAAAGTAATCAATAATAAATAACATCGTTGGCTCCCCGAAGGGCATTGTCATTAAAACAAACTAAGTAGCCGACGCGTTTTATAATTTTAACCTTTCATTAGTCTCCCAGCGAAGCTTTCTACCATAAATCCAAAATACCATTATGTGAGGCATAAATTACCTAAATTATTGGGCCTCACATTGCTACGCCTTGGGGATTTAGCTGGAGCTTTGGAAGAGAAACTCACTTTGAATTATGTAGTTCCTCAAAATCGAACAGCTTTCTTACATTACTCGACCGTTGTTGTAATTCTTAAATGCTTAAATTATAGTTTTGTTAATTAAAGTGGCTGAAAGCACCTCTGTAGGAGCTGAAATAAATACCTACCTATGTGAAGGAGAAAAATTTATGAGATTTTTATTTATTTACATTCAATTATTTCATTTCTTTGTTAAACACGTATATTAATTTTAATCTCATTATGTTTTTTGATACTTAATTAAGCTACCTGAAAATAAAAACAAACTTAACTCCTTCTACATATTATTATAAATAAATAAAATATATTTGTGGACATTTCACACAGCACCATCTAACCCCAAACTAATCATAGCTTGTACTATGGGAACCAGATAACTGATAGAATACTTAGATACTTTTTGTTTGTAAATACATACATAGAATACAATATAACACCCAGACACAGAACAAACACCTATGTTCATCACACAAATGTTTGTCCTGGGTAGGAATCGAACCCACAACCTACAGCTCAGAAGGCAGGGCTACTACCAACAAAGCTATCAGGCCAGTATTATATGGCCCAGTGTCTCTTTGGATAATTTATTATGCCCTTACAACCTAACACTCGTTTGTTATGGTTTTCGTAATGGTTTCCACTCCTTAAAAATGACTGTGATCTATAAAACTGGTATAAAACTCTTGCTACTGAATATAAAAAGACTCGTCGGTGATATATAGACAGTAAAGCAGTTATTACTCCTAAAAAGTCCTGTAGTTTAATCAGCTTGATTTATAAAGGAGGACAGTAACTAACGCTGTAGGCAGTTACACTAATGGGCAATAACTTAATTGATTTATGTCCAACAACAAAATTGACATATAATTATAACATTTATAACAAAACTTATAGTTTTGTGAAGAAGTCGATAATGATTTTATAGTTTTTTAGATAATGTTACTTAACACGTAGATATATTTATCGAAATAAATAATGTATCCTAAATCGGGTAATCTCAAGTTCCGTAGCCATTTTCAAGTATATGAGCATCTTATTCACACGATTACACACGCGCCAGACATACTTGTGTAAAGGTTTCACATACCTAAACACTTTTTCTAAAATACAACTTTTATGTGAAATTTTAGTGCACAAATATTATATTTTATTAGAAGGAATTACAGAATAAAAAGGACATAGTATTCCCACTTCAGTTATTTACTACAACAAATCCTTTATCTTATAGTCTCTGTGCTAAGGGTATCGTCACGAAGTTGTTATGTTCAGTAAATCTCACGCCATCATTTTTCCATTTGATGTATGTTGCCAATTCAATACTGCTTTTTCCTAGTTCACCTTTCTGTGATTATAATTTACATAAGTTTTTATGATTGTTTTCAGATGAGGGTGCGAGAGTAGTCGCGGTATGGGCCAGGCGGGCAGCCAGCCGACCGCGGCGGCACCGCAGCGGGCCCGCCGCGCGCACACGCTGCCGCACGAGCCGCCGCGGCTTGCCCCCAAGGTACGTAGGTACTACTGCAGGAAATACTGTAGATGTGCAATTAGCAAGAAACACTTAAATTGATTGATAAGTACCTAGGTGGGTGATATTTTCCGTAACTCTAACTTCTTCTGTATTTCTGGTCACCTGGTACTTCATTCTTTAGAAAACCATAAAATAAAATTTAAACTGATAAGTTGACAACCGGTGGGGCAGAAAGGTTGATGGCAAATTAACTAACTAACTCAGAGACTAAACTCGAATTGAGATTTTAAGGCATATCCAATTCAGTATACTGAATTACTTGTGAAAGGACTATGAAGTTCTCTTTCTCTATCGCCATGAATCTATTAGCAACGGTTGGAAATGCATAAATCTACTCAAATTTCAGGGTTGCCCAAAAGTTTGTAATACCCAACAAATAACGTCAGTATCTATTCTATGTAGAAGATAACCGTTAAAGTAATCTATGTAATGTGACATCACTATCATGCCTCATCCTCCTGTTCCAGGTGCTGCCATCCCTGACGGAGTCTCCACGTCTCCGCAGCACCGACAATGGCGCGATCCTGCACTCCGGAGGCACCATCAGTGGTCGCAGACCTAGCTCCAATCACGAGGTCACCAGGACGTCTAACGGACATGTGGTAAAGAGATGACCAGAAAATTAGAGCTGGCTGGCTGTTTTTGTTTTGATAAAATCTCTCACGGAAATAAGGAATAAAGTAATGTATATAATGTTATGTATTCAGCATACTAAAATAATGCAGCGCTACGTCTGATACTAGAACGAAAAAGCAGTGCAGTGGGCGATTGAAAGTGGACTTTTCTACAATAGTGTTTCTTCACCGTGGAATTACACTAGATATTACTAAATCATTTGGCAGTTAAACGTAGTCAACCTAATGTAAATTCAAAGTTTTATTTGGACATTTGATTTGGTTTGGTTTCCAGAAGACAAAACCAAACGATCAAGTTGTGGCCAGCTGATGAGTGAGAACGAGCGAGTTAACGATAGTAACATTTTGTGTGTTTTTCATGTTCCAGCACTCAAACGTGTACCGGTCCCGGTCAGCGGGCACGAGTGGTGAAGGCGGAGAGATCCGAGCAAGAGAACGTGATCCTCTACATCGGTCGCACACCAATCTAGACCTTCGGCACGACGATAGTGAGTAGTCTTTCTCTTCTCCAACATAATCGAAGTATCAGGAACAAACGTGAACTAAATTAATCTTCATCTTAAAACCTTTATTTAGTGGCTACTGCTGTGGCGTAGATTCAGGGAAATTGAGAAACTATCAATTCTGATTCCAGGTGGTACGAGTGTGAATAAAAGATTTGGATCAGAACCAGATTTAAGGATAGAAGAGGAACAGAAGTCGAGAAGCAATAACAAACATTTTCGAAAGAAGTACCGAGCACCCCCACCACCCAATAATGATGTAAGTCACGTAAGCATCTTAATATTTTAATATTGTAGGTATTACTTTTAATTACATTATGCCTATTTTATCCATTGCAGTAAACGGCTTAGTTAAGGCTTAGTTAGACTGTAAGCAACACCATATAAGTAAACTAGCTTCTGTCCGCGATTTCGCCCGCGTGAACTATCCTCCAGGAAACAATTATTTTTCCTAGGATAACATTCGCTTAAACTTCTTTTTGGAAGCAGTTTAAGAAGCGCCATAAATAAATAGGTGGCTTATGATATTTGCTTCATGCACTAATTTCAACGCCAACTTCTATCACAAATCAACCAAAAAAAACTCAACTGACTCAACTTTTCAGCAATTTGATGGTTCATCACCAGATTCCAGCGAAGGGAACGCTAGACCAGACGCCCACAGGAAACTGAGGCTATTCAAAACGAGAAATGAAACCAAAAAACTAAATGGTCACGACAATGGAAAAATGGCCTACCGAACTAATTACCCTGAATACAAATCACTGGACATGCACGATAACCAATCATTTGAAAGACGATACAGATCACCATACAAAGACAAAGAACAAGACTTCAAGTATCCAGATAACACAGACATGATTCAAAGCACAGCGTCATTGAAAAGAGAAGAGCAATTACTGCAAAACAGACAAGACTACAGAAAGACAAGAACTGACAGAGTCAGCGGATGCAGAGCGAAAACATCCAAGACGAACGAGCAAAGCGAAGCGTGGAAAACGCCATTATTAAATAGAAACTTTAGACATTCGGAAAGATTCAGGAAAGATGAGAGCGAACTACCCATTCTGAGGAGAGAAAAGACTTTCGATGACAGTCTGATCGCGAGTGAAAGAGATAGCGAGTCTCCCAGAGCGACACATGAAAGCAGAATGAAAGCTATCGGCGAGCAACTTAAAACAAATAAATTCAGCCCGCTAGTCGAGAGCAGCAAGCCACTGAGAAAATCTCTTCCTTCACTATTACAGAAAAATAATGAAGAAAAAGATGAATTTCAAACGGAACTAAAGAAAGCTACAAGTAGAGTAAGAAATGATTTAGGCAGTAAAACTAATGTAAGTGAAAACAAAACTAGTCAAAACAATAAAACGAGTATGCATAAACCAAACCCAACGAAAATTCCGAGTAAAGTCAAAGAGTCTAGTCTAGTTAATAAACAGGATACGACAGTAAACAACAGACGGCCTCTTAGTCGAAACAATGATGTCAAGCCCAAAATAATTGCAACAAATAATGTCAATGCCAAAATAACAGCAAGCACGTACAAGTTTAACAGCAAAGAGAGTGGAAAATCTATGCCTGATAGAGGACAAGCATCAGGAAAAGAGTCTACTCCTGAACATTCACCAACTAGGAAAAAAGAATCTCTGTTCAACACAGTTATACAAGAAAAGTAAGCAAGAATACTTTAATCTCAGTGTTTTATTTCTTTTATTTATTCATCATGATTAATTTTTGTCATAAAAAATGATTGGTTTCCTATTTGCAGGCAACAACAGATGGCACCGTCCAAGCAATTCTACTTCGGCATGATAGAAAGCAAACAAACTATGCCTAGGGACCACCGCAAAGAGTTCCCGGGTCTAGGCAGCCCCATCATCGAGGAGATTGGAGACTTTCGCATCATCGAGCAAAAGCTACTTGGATACCATGACGAAGATGCTCAGTTTGAAAAGTTCAATGCACAGTTAAAGGAAAACTGTAGATTAAAAAATTGTGAGTAACTATAGTATGTAGGTAGATCTTGTGGTGTTGGTTAAGAAAGTATACCTAATACAATTTTTTATGGAGGAAACTATAATAATGTTATTTATATTGGATTAGAATAGCGCTAACCTACCGTTATCAGAAATAGTCATCGTAAAAGATTTCACTTAAAAAAATTTCATTTGAAAAATGAGTTACTAGCAAATATTTTTATTGCAAATATCCAAAAATCAGTAATGGTATTGGTATGATTGCTGTTCTGTCAATTTAGTTTCATTCTCTGTAACATTTCTGTCATGTATATAAATTATCTATCTTATTTCTCCTCTATTGACAGTGTCATCAGAATCAGCCCTATCATCAGATGGTTCGGAGGGTGAAGGCTCTGAGGGCTCGCTAGGTATAGCGATGCGGTTGCGGCCCACGCTGCCTAAGAAACCACCAGTCATGCCGAAGTTCTCACCGGCGGCTGCTTGGAGACAACTAGCTACCTTAGATGCTCATCTTGCTGCTGGTAATAATAATTAATATAATTTATAATTTTAAATACCTTGCCATTGTTCTAAAATTGCTATGGTACAAACTTTAGTTTTTTTAAACTTTTACTTTTTTTAGGTAGCTTATATGAATATAATAATAGCTATAATTTAGACATGATTATTCCTTCCTTCTTGTATAAGCAAGTGGTCAGCATGGTGTCAGAACTTAGAATCCGCCCGAAGGCTTTTGACTTGGTTTAACGATTGTTTATCTTATGACAACAACCGGGACCGACAAGACGGCTTAATGTGAGCTTTAAGCACAGTAGTGCTCAGTTGGAAAAGTACTACTTTTTGTGCCAATGACCCATTCAAATGGTGACTGGAGCAAAACGTTGCTTAATGTTATCGATCAGTTAAGAACAGCTAGTTAAGCTTCCCTATGAATGAATGATACATGGGCGACTGGTGAGTATTCAAAAAATAAATTAAGTAACTGCGTTGAAGAAGCCAAGAACTTGGTGGTCTGGTACTGGGTGTTAATTATAAACTAAAATTTTTTCAGAGACCCAACCTCTAGCAGTAGAAACCAAGATGTCCTCCGAGCACCAGATTTCCCCTGAGTCATCTCCGCGATCAGAGCAGTCGGCCGACAAGTCAGGCGATTCGGGGATCAGTGGGGACCACGCGCACAGCGATCGCAGACTGGATTCTCCACCGAGGCATCACGTAAGAAGTTAAAAAGTTTGTTAACTAGTAGAGAGTTTAAACCCAAAACTCAAAATGTTTTGAAGTTCGATAAATTTTAATGCTACAAGCATCATTTACACATTCATTTTGATATTGTATTCTATTAGATTTTTTAAATATAGCTGGCTCAAATATATCGCTTGCGTATTTTAATTCAGCCCTCCTTGATTTCTTATATTTTATCACAAACTTTTAGACATTTTTTTAAATCTATAGGTCCAAGATGGTAACCCAATCACATGGACGCCTCAACAAGACCTCGGCGACAGTAGTTCCGACGGCACCGGAACCAATACACCTCTACATGCCGCAGCTATAGCCACATACAGCCCGGGGACGCAACCCTTCAGTTTATCCTTACCCAGGGATGGTCAGGACAGGGTGAGTGTCTAGTGGGCTTAAAGGGAGGTTAGGAAACAGGTTTTAAGTATAAAACTAGTGGTAGTCATTGTTTTTAAAATAGTTTGATAGTGGGCTTTCACAAGGTAGTCTCCTACCCCCCGGTCGGTAGTCCTTGGTCTAATACTGTTTCTGTTACAAGATTTTTGCAAGGTCCTTTTTCTGCCACATTAAAGTACCTCATTGAAAGGTTATTCTTGTGTGAGTCTTCTATCCAGTTATGTTAAGTTAGTTAACTTAGTGACTAACAAACTAATTTGTTTACCTAACCTCCCATGAGCTCCACTTAGCTGAGGAGGAGTAAAGGTTCTAATTTCTTACCCGCTTACTACTCTTGTTCACTACTAACTGCCGGCATTATGTTCTAAGCTTAATACTAATTTATTGATTTCTTTGTATCATTGTGTATCATTATGGTGCATTTATTATAATAATTATGATGGCCTATACTTATTCACTGGTGTGGTTTTTCTACGTTATGATGTTAATTTTAAGTAAGTATGTATTTTTAGAGTTTATTCTTTATTTTATGTATTCGAGTTATCTTATATCTAACAGTTTACCCAGCAACATTTTGTTCTGCTGCTATTTTACTAAATTGTCCACAATTTCCCCTTATTATAACTTTCATTATTTTGTTCCATGAAACCACAGCTGCAGCATCTCAATCTCTTTATAATCTTCATTTTCTACCTTTATTCCTCATCAGCCAGCCGTTAGAACAACCAATTCCTCCTAGTTTAAAGCGATGTCGTGTTTTTCTGACTGCTTCCAGGGAAAACAGCTTCAGCAGGGATTCAACAGCCTTCAGAAGCTAAGAAAATCTGTGTCTGGGGCTTTAGGAGCAGCTTTGGGGTCTAGAAGGTACTTTAAGTTTTTTATTTTATAAAGTAAAATGACGTAGCATGTTCCTTTAAAAAGTGTAACTGTATGAACTCATTTTTGTTTTATTACCATATTTACTAATATTCATTGCTGAAGAAATTTTATCAACGCATGTTTTTGAGGTTTCGCTGGAGTCTGATGTTTGTATCTTTTTTTAATTTTTCATCAATATTTCTTAAATTAAAAGCTTTTTCCTGATTCATTACGGAAAAACAACCACGAAACCAGAACTTTTTATTTCCCCGCCGTCTTTTGGAAACCTTTGATAACCATTAGTCATGCTAACATTTCTATTTACGTATAGGTATAGGTACTATTGTACGATTGTAATTTATCTGAGAATTACATCAAAAAATATTTTGTCCATTCAGGTTTGATTTAGAACATGAGCCAATGCTTCCCGAGCCGGAACAGAACTGGTTCCTGACGAAGTCTGCTCCCAACTCGTTGTCCAACCCTCTGCTGTTCCAATCTACCCGGACGAAAGCTGCCAGTGATGAAGATATTATCAAGGAGGAATCTGCACCGCCTTCTGAAAAGGTATACTCAGTTATAGGGTAGGTTCTTGCTTATGTTAAATAATGCATTTAAAAATATTTTCAGAGATTAATACCTGAGACAACACATGGCCTAAGTGTGCTACTTCCACTTGAATCCTCTAGTCTAGTTCCTCCAGGGGACTACACAGCACTCACTATTCCATTCCGATACCCTATGCCAACTAAGTGGTGTTATTAATTATACATAAATGTACTTCCCGAACTCAGAATTCACTACCTTATATTATCTTGACAACCTCTTAACCAATTTTGCTCATATCTGACGTACTTGTTTAGAATTGAGTAGTGGGTAGGTATACTCCTATCAAAAATAATGCAGATGACACGAAATCTTTAAAATTGTAGAACGTGTTACGAAGTTTCAAGATTAGTTGAAAAATACAACCTGTTTCCGAATACCAATATCCAGACAAATTAAAGCAAATTATGTGAGTCGAAGCAGACATTTCACTCACTTCGTTCGTTTGGTGAATTAATCTTTCATGATACAGGAGGAAGTCTCCCCGTGGCGCGGTGGCAACTCATACCTGTCATGGGGCGGGCACGTGATGTATCTCCCGCCCGCACCCGACCAGCCGCTCTCCATGATGACCATCGAGAGACCAGTCAGGTAAGATTACACAGTTACCTACCTCATAGCTTTTATCATCATCATCAACAGCCTGAAGACGTCCACTGCTAAACATAGGCTTCACCAGAGAGCGCCACTTTGAGCGGCTGCTTGCCTCCTGCATCTATTGGCTCCCCGTGATTTTCACCACATCGTCGGTCCACCTAGTGAGGGGACGGCCTACGCTGCGGTTCCTGTTCGTGGTCGCCACTCGAGAAACTTTCTTCCACATCGGTTGTCAGTTCTACGAGCGATGCTATAGCTTTTATAGCAGCAGTCTATTTGCGTGTGTCTCTGTTTGTGCCTGTATGTCTTTCTGTGTCGATGTAGTTCTAAAACGATTGGACCGAATTCGATGCGTTTTTTTAAAAAAAATTAGAATGTGGGTTCAATCGACATGGATCCTTAACATCACCATTATCACCTTCAGTAGTAGGTATTTTGACTTTACTAAAAGTGTAGTTGGAAAAGGTAGCTAGTTTAATCGGGTTGTTTCTTAGATCATTAGTAGCATCACCATAATCATTATCAATGGTATGGGTACTTGCCTGGGTTTACGCAGAAGAGCGCCCACTTTATAATTTTCAATTCTCTTCTTCTTCTTCTCAATCGTGTCTTGACAGAGCGGTCGTGATCGTCACGAAGAGTGGTAACTCTTCGTGACAATCACGACCGCTCTGCTCTGCTTCAGCCCACCGGCTGATGTAGCTCGCCTCACGACATCTCGCCATCTCTCCCTACTGGCGGGCATTCTGGTACACTCATGCAAGAGACCGCCCACCGCAGACTTGATCTGGTCAGTCCATCACATGGGTGACCTTCCACGCGGTCTGGTGCCCTCCATTTTACACTGTACAACGAGACGTTCAATGGAGTCATTGTCCCGCCTTGAGACGTGTCCGAAGAACTTGAGGATGCGAGTTTAGACTAGCAATGATAGACGCTTTCAATTAGGTACTTAAATGTAAGTAACAAGTCATTTTACCCCAATGGTTTTGTTCATAGGAGCAAGTCGAGTGGCTGCCTGGAGATGGCAGCGCGGGCAGCGCGCGCCGCACTCAGCTCAGAGATGCGCGAGCGGGAGCGCTCCGGCTCGCCCGACGTCACGCGAGCGCTGCCGGCGAGGGTCGAGCCTGCCAACGTGAGTACACTAGGGCTAGTTGTAGTAGACTGTCTACTAGCAGGGTGCCAGGGCTTCAGTCAGTAGACTACGTCATAAATACGCTTGGAAATGCGCGAGTAGGAACGCTCCGGCTCATTGGATCTGACACGAGTGCAGCGGACGCTGATCAAGCCTGTTAACGTGAGTACACTACGATTAGGTGTACCTACCTATTAGAATAGGTCTGCTAATATGATGCTAGGTCTACTGTTAGTAGACTACGCCGTCCTTAGAGTCAGCTAGACCAGCTCTATTAGACAGAACACTAGATCCTATTCGTATCGGTACGACTACAAAGCTATGACCAAGGTCTTCATTCAGTCAACCAGCTTTAAGAGCTACAACCCTAGAAATAGAAGTTTTAAAAGCAAAAGGAGCCTGCTTTCTGCTGCATTTAGAGATTCAGATTTATGTTTAAAAAAACGAATAGGGGACCTCCTTTCGTTTTGAATTCTGTGATGAAATAAATAAAAATGATTATGAGCGGTACGGTCGGTCAGTCAGTCGGTATACGTAAGGTATCTCTCAGAATTGAACTAATTATTTTCATAATAATAACTTAGAGACGTACTAGAAATTTCAGTTTTTGTTTCATTATTGCTAATACGTATTACAGATAATATGCTACTACATTATAAATAGAGTTTAAGCTGCAACCGGTCAATTTTAATAACCCTTGAAATTAGCTAAAATAACTAAGCATTGTTACTTATACATAGATAGAAAATGCTTTATTGCACAAGAATAAGTCAAGTACATAGGCGAACTTAATGCTAATTAGTTTTTTCTTCCAGTTAACCTTTGTGTAGTGTGGAACGAGTAGTAGTGCTGCTTGGAAAAAGAAAAAAAAAATTACCCAAATAAAAAAAAAACAAGAGGTAGGTAGATAGATAACAATAATAGTAGCTACTAGTAACTAATAGTAACTTATTGAGAAGGAGCCACAGTTAAGTCGGATTTTTCGTCATGCATTAAGGCTTCCAAATCCTCCTTACGATCGTTCTGGGGTATTTGATAGGTTTATTCCAATATGACAACCTGGGTAAATAAAGTGGAAATCTGCAGAGTGGGTCTGAACCAACACCATTAATTTCTCCATCCTCTATTACTTCAAACCAAACAAATGACGACCAACAATCAATTCCGAACCATTTTACCTTTACCATCTAATGCGTATCTCACGACTTGCCATAACACTATTTTGCAGTCGGTTAAAATTGAGTAACATCCATTAACTTCCTTTGTCTATAATAAACATATTTATTTACTACTAAGCCTGTGATGTATATCTATTTGAATCAGAGACCTTGTAGAGTTGGTTGATCTATGGTGTGACTTGTAAGATTAATTCATTTATAGCTCCATTAGTTAGTTGGTATGACATACTGACTCAGTGTCACTCAATTAATTTTAATGGGCACACGGTAAACATATTTTGTGTAAAATAACGATATCTACTAAGTTTCTAACAATATTTATGATGTGTTTTTATTCTTTAAACTAACTACTACACTACTAAAACTAGTAAACTAGCTACACTATCTACTACAAAGAACATTTACTGTATACTAGCCGCGATGGCCTATAGACAGTCCAAATGCTCCAGCCCACTACCGGTAGGTAGCGTACCCAACATGCTGGCAGCATTGCCTCGTTGAATTGCAATGCTGATTCGTTGAGCCAAATAAGTGCCAGCATTTTGGTCACGCGTCGCATCGACCAGGCGTTCTGATAGACTTTGGAAAACGCGACCCGGTCCCCACGGACCCAGGGTCTCAACACCAAACGGCTCAAATATGTAGTACCTAACCGCTACCGAGATTAATATATTTGCGCCGTTTTAGCTGCTCAGACGAATTAGCGCCGGCGCCGGCGCCGGCCTTAACTTGTGTCTCGGAAAGATGTGACGGCGCCATAGTATCATGATGTGTTTAGTTTTGATTTTCGTTTATATTTCCTAGAACCGACGCCGCACTTTAATTCGAATCCCGCGTCTTTTCAAGTTATGTGCAGAATTCGCACCTGCTCTTACAATGGTCAAGGAAAACATCGTGAGGAAACCGACATGTTCAAGAATTACAAAATTCGACGACATTATCATCCACCAACCCACAGTTGTCCAGCGTGGTGATCTACCATTGAGATTTGAGTAAGATAGATTGGAGAGATTGGATTATGGTGTACACTCCAATCTCTCTCTCTCTTGTGAGAAAAGACTCGTGTCCCTGCTGTAGAAAGGTAATAGAATGATAAGCATTAGAAATAAACGTATATACAAACCTCCATTGCTACTCTATTGTTGACACAAACTAGCAGAGTAATTTAATTAGCACTACTTCAAGTACAAAAGCCCACAGGTCTGTGTCATCATCACCAAATTTCCTCACCTTGCAACCAGTTCCCACGCTTCAACAAGCTTAAATAAATACTTGCCTAGTTTATACCTCTGAGGCTTCCGTGTAGGTTTGCATACAACTCTGGGAGTCTTTTCGTAAAAGATTTATATCTATTTCAGTAGTATTTCGCCTTCTTTGAGGCTTCCTTATTAATTTGTGATCATGAAATGAACATTGTAGAATTCAAAATAGGTGTAATAATGTTATCTTTTTCGTGTTCATTATCTTTGACTCTTTAAAAACACATTCCGCGAATTTGCTTTTATGAAGTCTTATACTTCATCTATGCAGTGTATACTGCCTGTAGGTACTTAAATTCTCTCTAACACATCAGAATCTGTATCAAATTCATTATTACATAACTGCCTTAATTAAAATACCTTTGCATCACTTAAATTGTTTCAGAATAAGCGTTGTACGTAACCAGGACATACCATTATATTTATTGCTTATTGTATTACCGCATGTTTTATAACTCTTTGTTTTACTCTCGTTCTCATTGAGTTGCGATTATGTCACCTAATCTCACGGCTACCTTGGAAGATGCTCGTAAACTTTGTAATTAACGTGGCTTAATTCTTTCTAAATGGGATTTACTTGCTTAGAATTGCATTGCAACGTACCTATACCAATTGCATATATTGGTAAGAGGCGATTGTTGTTTTGTTCTTTAACATTTACGTATTTCTTCGTGCACATTCGTTGGTTTGTTTAGGTTTTTTTTAAACAACAGTTTTTTTTAATCGAGTAGTTTTTTATGTAGGTACGTCACTTTCTTCGAAGAAAGTGAGGTACCTACAAAACTGATCACTGAACTGATCATGAACTGAAACTGAAGGTGATCGATCACCTTTAGGTTCACATTTATTTAACAGTTGAAAATTTTCCTGCCATACTTTTATTTTATTTATAATTATATCTAATACTTCGGTCGTTGTATTCCTGATCGAAGATCTAAGATCTATATGTTCGAAATCCGGCATGTAGTACCTAAGTTGATCTAACCATCAACTAGCTCAAATTAGTATGCCTAGCCACAATGCTATTGTCCAGCTAACATGCTCCACGATCCTCCTCACATGATAAACTGTGTTACGGACCTTGTGTTCGTGATCTGTCTACGACATGATCAGGTGCCTGCATAATTTTATTTTGATCAGTTGGCTCCGAATCAAATAGCCTGCAGTCACTACCATAGACTTGAAAGTGTTTAATTTGGATCACTTTAGTTCTACTTGCCTTGTTTGAAATTCAACTATGCTTATGTCTACTGGGCAAAATGTTCAGTTTTATTATAATTCGATAATTAACTTTCTTATTAAGGCATTATTTTTGCTTGGCAAATTTTTAATATTCAGACTTATTACATGTGTACAGTGCTTCTTTTTGAATAAATCTGTGACAGACCCAACTAAGGTACAATTTATAAATATTAGATTGCACTTCCTAAACAACTGTCTGATTGTAGATTTAACTCAAAATATTTTGTCCCTTGTTTCTCAATTACTCTGTTCTCCACCACGGGTCGTTAACACCTGCAATATGTTTGCTATACACTTGGTATTCAAGCATGGCTCTCATTATCCAGCGTGGAATCCGTAGCATCTCTGCGCAGGTGCCAAATCAGAGCCTCCTCGAAAATAACTGTCATGCATGGCTTGAATATATTTTAATACTTAATTGTTGGAAATGTATGAGGTGATTTTCTAAATTACCTAACGGTTTTTATAAACACAATCATACACCATCGTATCTACCTATCTAGATGTAGGGAAAGTCGTGTCTCTCCAAGATATTTTGGTTGTAGTGACAGTGTTTTATATGGTAGTTGCTTGCACCGCTGCCATGAGCGGTGCAAGCAACTACCGGTGCGGCTTATTTGCGGACTCCTATCTAATCAGTAACAAAATTATAAAGTTAGGCTGCTCTTTAACTATAGTAAATATGACGGCTTTCAACTTATTGCCCCCAATAGACTGCCTAGTTTAAAAAAAACACGAAATATCGAAGTCGCGATAGTTTTTCTTACGTAGAGAAAAACGTAAACAAAGCGCGCTAGTTTTCCCAAAGCCTACTTATACCTTCCACTAGCTACGTGTAGTGGGAGGGATCGCGGGCAGAGCTGCGCACGCGCCACGTGCGACACCTGTTCGCGGTGTCGCGGTGTGTTGACGCACGTCTTCTATCCACTTAGCTAATTCGTCTCTGTGACATCGTGCACTCCGCTGATTTGTGCTGCTTTGGTGCATGCAGCGCAGCGTGCAATTGTTGGTGATAAACGGTTGGTGGTATTTTTCTTGCTAATTAATTTCTTTGGTTTTAAAATTATTTTTTCCATATTTTTTCAAATTTCGTAACTAGTTTTTTTAAATAAAAATAATTAAAGTTTCCAAAAAATTCTTGTCATAGATTCAACTAGAAAGTACTTAACATTGATTTCAATTATATACCTATATAAAAAAAAATTACAAGTAACAGCCTATCTAAAATCTCAGTTTTAATAAATAATAACTTTGAATATACATAGTAAAAACTTTTTCATACTTACTTACCTAGTTATTCTCTAAAGATGGGTTTTTTGATCCGCGGTTAAGGTAACCATTGGTTAAAAACTCTAAGAAAATCTAAACTATAGTCAAAATTTGTCAAAAAAAAACCCACCCTAAGATGAACTAGGTAAGTAACTAAATTCTCTAATTTTGATTGGCTGTAATATTGTTTCACCAATCAAGACAGATGGAACTTAGATCGATCGCCAGATTCTATCCAAAGATCGTCCAACTGAAACCGACCGTGAGCTTATTTATTGTCTGTCAGAAATAATTAAAAAACAAATGCGGACTAAAAAACATACACAGATCAAAGTTACATAATCCAGTAGATATGTGCTTATCTTATAAATATAGCTTCACAGTCGGATGCGCCTGAGAGCGCGCGAGGAAGCCCGCGTTTCCGCACAATTATCGCTAAATTATTAAGTTTTAAATATATAATTAATTAACATACGATGCTAATCTCACGCCAACAATGAAAGGTAAAAGTGAAACCAGCGATTGTGTTTATTTTGATGGATATTTTTTTTACTGTTTGGTGTGTATTGTTATAGAATAATAATAGGTACTAGCGTAGCGTGGTCTAGCTAATATGAAATATTTTATAAAACTGTCGGTTATCATCTTTGGAAACTTTTTATTGTTAACTTATCTAAGAATATTTTTTTTATAAAGTAGCTAACATTTATTGAATCCCAACATTATCTTTACAAAACATAAAAATAATAATTACACTAAACTAAACCTACACACATAATCCAAAATCCAAGATTACTGATCAGCATACCTTCGAAGTGTGTGTGTTAATTTTATTGCTACAAAGATATTTATAAAAATGATATAAAAAAAAAAAAAAAAAAAAAAATGATAAATGATATGATATTTATTTTTTACCCCACAAGCGGTATTTATTCCAACGCACGGATTGGATGCTCTCCCACCCATCCAACTGCGCTATGGTCGCATTCTTCAGGGGCTGCGAAATTGTTAAATACTAAATATTTATTATTTTTTCAAATGCATGACCTAAAATATTTTCATACAAAACATTAAAATCCGTTCAGCCGTTTCAGCGCTGAGAAAGATTTTCATTATGCACCTTCAATTCCTAAAAGCTTTTTTGTTTGCCATACTTACAACTATATGTAGGTATAGGTAGGTATATGGACAGCCTCTGTGGTGTGGTGGTTAAGCAGGTCGGCTCATAACACGGAGGCGGCGGGTTTGATTCCCGCGACAAGTATTTGTGCACATGAAAAAAAAGTGCAAATACTTGTTGTGTCTGGGTGTTGTGGGACAATGGTCCTCGTAGTTCCTGGGTCCCTAGATACAGGGAATCCTATTTAGGGTCCAGGATCTATGTATGTGATCGTTGGGCGTTATTTATTTATTTATTTATACTACTTAGGTTGAAAGCAAAAGCACAGAATAAGTACCTTATAAGTAGTACTTATAGGCGGGAAAACTTGCTGAAGTCAATAGTAGGTGCGTATGTTATATCTCTTTAGGACAACAGTTAACTCGTACAATTAAACGTTGAAATTACGTGGGTTTATACTAAATTGTCTGTTAAGATGTAACGAGAACAAGCTTCATAAATAAGCTTATTAATAATAGTTTTAACAGTAATTATAATTTAACTTGTTGTGGTGTGATTATAATTAGATTTATTAATCATCCTAGCTGTTTATATAATCGTTAATTGACCTGAGAATTGTAGGGCGGGCGGCCTTGTCGTCAGCTAATGAGATGTGTGGGATGTGTATTTCATATATGCTACATGAGTATTGTATATACTCAGACACAGATAATAGATACCTAGTCACTCAGTGCTGTATGAGATAACACCATCACTATTAACTAACCGGCCAAATGCGAGTCGAACTCGTGCACGATAGGTTCCGTACCATTATCTATAAAAACGAGCAAAAAATCACGTTTATCGTATGGGAGCCCCGTCAAATATTTATTTTATTCTGTTTATTAGTATTAGTTGTTATCGGGGCATTATCTGTGAAAATTTCAACTCTCTTAACTATCGCGGTTCATGAGATACAGCCTGGTGGTGGTGACAGACGGACAGTCAGACAGCGGAGCCTTAGTAATAGGGTCTGTTTTAAATGAATAATATTCTCCATAATCATTAATTACAGCAAACAGTTATTAGTCAAATGGCCTTACAGCCGTAGCAATAATAATGTTATTGTAAGTGCATGATGAAGGAAGGGAATTGATGTGCAATATTTTTTATCAGATACACTGTGTATTTGCTTCAGTAAGTCGAAATTAAGTAGGTACTTACTTATCTTCTACTAGACTAGTTTAAAAAGATGAGACATGTTTTATCCTCTTTTTAATTTGACTGCAATAAAACAAGATACCAATTAAAGAAAACAGATCATCAATATTTGTCTAAATAGTGAAAAAAAAACAATATTTCTACAGCGTTCGATAATATCTTTGACCGACCTTGGAACGGTAGGTATACCTACTAATAATACCTATATCTAACTACACTTCAATACCTACCTATTATCTTTAGCCTAACTGATGTCATGGTGTTGCATGGTCGTTAACATAAATAAATTATTCATATTTTAAAATAGATATTACGTGTTATACGAAAAGCCGGTAAGTATTTGGAAAGCGGAGAAATTGATGGAAATAGGTAGGTTACCAGTTATAAGGGCCTTACAGAAAACTACTGGTTTTATGTGCTGGTTATTTCAAAAGGCCGTTATTAACTGTATTTTTTTAAGGTAGGTCTTATTCGTAGATAATTTTAGATAGAAATAGAAAAAGATAAATTAGTTAGTCTCCCAGCCAAAGATTATAAAGCCCGTTGATAGCTCGTGAACATAATTTCTCGTACAAACACGACTCACCTACGCGGGCAGGGGGCGAGGTAACAAAACGAGACAAAGTCATACGAAATTACAAAGAACAAAGCAGGGTGGAACAAAAGACATCAACGGGTTCCCATGATTTATTAAAAATTCATAAAAAAATAGTGGTTGAAATACACCACTAATTTTCGTGTGAGGGGAAGTTGTATTGGTCAACTGGGTTTATAGTCAGTGCTCCCTGCCCACCCCAGCAGAGTAGATTTAAATAGCTACATTAAGTATTATTTTCGGGTAATATTTGCTTCTAATCACAAATATTTTCACGGTAGTGGACCTAGGTTTCAGCCTGAATTTTACAGTAGAGCCTAGGGTTCAAAACGACAGCTAAGTAGGTATTTATTTATTCTGTAGTGTAATTAATTTTAAAATAGTTGAATAATTCAAGTTTTAAAAAAGATTGATGTTGTTTACCTACATTATCGAATGCCATATTTCAGTAATCACTTTGCTTCAGTAATCGCCTTTTTTAGGGTTTTGTACCCAAAGAGTAAAACGAACCCTATTACTAAGTCTGCGCTTTCCGTCCGTCTGTCTGTGTCTGTCCGGCTGTCACCAGGCTGTAGCCTGTATCTCATGAACCGTGATAGTTAGACAGTTGAAATTTTCACAGATAATGTATTTATGTTACCGCTATAACAACAAATACTAAAAAACAGAATAAAATAAATATTTAAAGAGGCTCACATACAACTAATGTGATTGTTTGCTCGTTTTTATAGATAATGGTACGGAACCCTTCGTGCGCGAGTCCGACTCGCACTTGGCTCGTTATTCTTTATTTTGTTAATAGTTAAATAAACTATAGAGAGTATAGAGGTTATTGGTATATTTTGAATGTAATTACCAGTAACTACGTCTATAAAATGTACTAAAAATACTAATGTTTTCCTCAAAGAACCGACCAACTACTTACTAATCCTGTTTGAAAAGTAGCCTTCTCGCTAGGTATCTAGATTTCAGACTCAAATTGCCAAATAAGTAATTAATTCAAACGAGTATCTAATTTCAGGTTGAATTGCACACTTTTACGATGTAATGCCAGTAATAATAACTTCATTGATTTCATAACTAGGTACTTCGCTAGGCAGCTCCGAGGCATTGAATTAAATTGCTTGCCTATCTGTGTCTATTACCTTGATATAGGTACGTATATTCTATGCACGTAGCACAGTTTTTGTTTACATGCCATCATGAACGCTCCTCACATTACGCATTACATAATTTATCTCTGCTTTATATTATGTATGTATGTTTTTACCTACAGTTGATGTCATTTTTAGTTGGTTTCTTGTAAAATATCGACTTACATCATGTCGTTATAGTGTTAGGTATGGTTCTTTTTGACGTGTATGAATAAAATTGCTGGATTTTTATTTAAATTTGCTATTTAAGTAATACTTGTTATATAGTAATTAAAAATTAATAGATTATGTTAAACAATATTACGACTTGCACTTGAAAATTCATATTTTGCTAAAATGTAAACTGTAGAGAAAAATATCAAAAGATATACCTATAGGTGCTTGGTTAACAAGCGAATTGCATGAGACAGATGTAGGTACACACCAAGGGTGTACATTTCTAAAAACCAACACATCTAATAAATACATAGGTAGGTAAAGTTATATTATAAACAATAACAGCTTTGTAAACGTTAGTCAAAGTTAAATAAGTTATTACAGATGTACTTTTACAAGTCAAAATCAGCCATCAATTGTTCTAAGTAAGCATATAAAATCACAAAGTGCTTCGTGTCAAATATTTGTAGTTCTTTATAGGAATGGACGCTTACAGTTATTTATTTAACTAATCCGACTGCACGTGCTTCACGGATTTCATCCAAGTATATTATGTAAAGCTGATGTCTTTTCAAATATTTTTATGCATTTGACATTCCACACCGTTCTCAAAGTTTAAATTTTTAAACCAACCGTTATCGGCCCACGGTGAGCTCACAAATAGCGTAATTTTCAATGAATGCACAAACAGTGCCACTATCTCCATTAATATTCGTAAATGTGTCGGTGTGTCTGCTTAGGAATATTTCGTAAAACGATTGTTAGAGTAGCCAATCATTGTGTTTTCTTATTGAATAAAAGCCCGACCCGACATACAATTTAGAAGTGACACAAACCGACCGAAGGGAAAATAAAAAATAAATTGTGTGGACATTTCACACAGCGCCATCTAGCCCCAAACTAAGGATAGCTATGGGAACCTGATATCTGATAGAATACTTAGATACTTTTTGTTTGTAAATACATACATAGAATACAATATAACACCCAGACACAGAACAAACACCTATTTTCATCACACAAATGTTTGTACCGGGTGGGAATCGAACCCACAGTCTACAGTTCAGAAGGCAGAGCTACTACCAACTGAGCTATCAGGCCAGTCAAATAAAAAAGGCGCTTTGATTTCTCATTTATAATTCGGACAGCAAAGGAATGGAACACCTTACCAGGGTCATTGTTTTCTGACAAATGATAACCTGGGAGTTTTTAAAGAACTGGTATCTTTTAGGCAAGCATCGGCCGCGTCGTCACTTACCATCAGGTGATACCGTACCAAATGTAAGCCTCATCAATGGTAAAATAAAAGGATGTATCATGTGCACATAAGTTCGTTGACAAAAGCTAGTAATAATTCCGTAGAGGTTGGTCACGGAGACTCCTGTTTATTTTTGTACGCGCAGCGTGTTTTATCTATTCACACGTGCTCACTAAATGCCTACTTTTGGGATTATAAACTGATGCACCGGTTGTTATGACATTTGTTTATGTTTTTGTCAACGATTTATGCTCTCTGTGGGTTTATTGGTGCTCTAATAGGACTTTTGGATCGGTGTTAAAATGGGAACGCTTTTTTGTGATTAGATACCTACCTACATTGACTATATATCCAGTTGCCAATGATACAACTTTCGCTCAAACCACTAATTTCTAATAAATACTATGAATTTCTAATTAATCACGGGAACCCGTTGATGTCTTTTCATCCTGCTCTGTTCTTTGTAATCTCGTATGACTTTGTCTCGTTTTGTTACCTCGCCCCCTGCCCGCGCAGGTGAGTTGTGTTTGTACTAGAAATTATGTTCACGAGCTATCAACGGGCTTTAATCTTTGCCTACCTAGGACGCGTTAGTCAAATTTCCATCAACTTTCCCCTTAAAGCTTTTATAGATGTGATATAATAAGACATAATTTTGCTATGACAATTTAGTAAAGTCAAAAAGTCATACAATGAGAACAAAAAGTACGTGTTGCCTTTTTATTATGATTCTATGACTTCAAGATCACGACTTAGTATTATAGTAGACATGAAGTTTGATGCACATTTTAGAGCAAGAACTTAATACTTTTGTTGAGCATTTTTGCACATAATTAAAATGGCATGGAAATAATTTAAAGCAGCCGCAGATAAAGCAATACTACATTAATTATTATTATACTTATTACCTACTTATAAGAACTATGTCACAGTGCAATTTTTTTATGCGATTGAATGACGTGACGAGCTAGTCGTTCACCAGATGTTAAGCGACACGGCCGCCCGTAACAGTTGCAGTGTCACTCGGAATTTTAAATCAATAAAGTTTCGCGTGACACTGAGACATCACACAGTCAAGTAATCAGATTACTAGACTGTGTGATCAGATCATAATAAAGTCTCATTTGCCCAGTAATTTCACTAGCTACAATGCCCTTCAAACCGGAACACAGTAGTGCTTGCACACTACTGCTTGGCGGCAGAATTACTGGCAAAGCGGTGGTACCTACCTAGAGGAACTTTGCAGAAAAGTCCTACCACCAAGTAACGTAAAGTAAATATAAAGCGTCAATAGAATTAGGCAAAATACTCATCAGAAGAAAGTACTAAACCATTTCTCTACTAGACTCTACTCTTATTATTCCCCGTTACTCTATCGTATTACGATTGGTAGAGCAATTACAGTACGATGTAACACCAAGACAAATGTATAATTGTTGACAGTTAGAGCTATCTTGAAGCGTAGAGTTCTTAGTATGAGAAGACATACGTTTTTATAACGGAGTTTTTGGACCAGAGAGACCAGATAGCGATGAAAAATGTGATAAGTGATAAAGAAAAAATAATTTACAAATTCTTTCATTTAATGTCTTTAAAAAAGCTTACCTTTTCAATGGCCTGTGGACATCGGCACTGGAAAAATGTCACTGTTACAATAATATTTATTGCCAGCAATTATTGCTGGTGGTTTATAAGGGCAAGGTGTTGTGTGTCGTCATGCAATTTTTGCAAACAATCGCTGGCAACAATTTAAACGGCGTTTGCCAAATACTCCACAGCCTTGACTAAAACATATAATAAACATATAAATAAAAAAAAAATCATCATCATCATCCTCTTTGCCTATCCCCATTTGTTATTGGGGTCGGCTCCCCATAAATAAATAAAAAAATATTTAGCTTTTTTTATCAATACTTACTCTTGATAAATTAATAAATCTCTCTGCGTTATTAAATGCTTATACATATTATTATTCTTGGCTGGCCTGATAGCTCAGTTGGTAGTAGCTCTGCCTTCTGAACTATGGGTTGTGGGTTCAATTCCCACCAAGGACGAACATTTGTGTGATGAACTGATGTTTGTTCTGTGTCAGGGTGTAATATTGTATTCTATGTATGTATTTACAAACAAAAAAGTATCTAAGTAATCAGTTATCTGGTTCCCATAGTACAAGGTATGCTTAGTTTGGGGCTAGATGGCGCTGTGTGAAATGTCCACTCATATTTTACTTATCTATTTATACAAGCATTTAATATAGCAGGTAGATTATATAGCTATAGATACAAAAAAAGGATCATCAAAGTAAGGGTTGTTCATCATAAAAAACTATAGGTACCTACTTATATTAACAACAACAAGTTGGTCAAACTAATACGTAAATAAATAAATTTTTAGCAAAATCAATTCCCATTTCATGCATTTCTGTAAATAATAAATGTTATAAAAATAAAGCTTAACATTACTTAATATTATCATTAGTTGACTCTCTGCGAGGAAGAACAACGCTTTGAATATTCATCTGAAACACGTCTCACTATCTTCGTTTCCTAGGATCTAAAGGTCAAGTTACAAGTCTAGATTAGCACCTTTAAATACATGCCTGCCAGCCTTGACATAAAAATATACAAAATTTGACCATTCTAATTTCCTGGGTCATAAATTATCGAAACAGTGTCGACGTGGCAACAACGTGACTTGATTTTTACTAGACAAGAGCTAGGTTTAACATATTACTTAGCTTAAACGAACGCGTTATTGAATAGCATTTGAATAATTATATTTTAAGAAACTAAAGGTTAGTTTCATAAATTGTTCCTTGCTACTTTTTATTTGTATAATAATTTGATGCGGTACGGTCTTAGCTGTTGTCGTGAGACAATGGTCGTTTAGCAAAGCCTATGAGTGGCCTAAAAATTCTGATACCAAAAAGAAGTTCAGTTGGTAAGTCAATTAACGCCGTAAAATGTAATTAGTGTTTAAAAATCAATGTAAGCCGTGCTTCGAATCCTGAGACTTAACAATTTTTTGCCAACTGACTTATGAATATATTACATCCTAAAGTTTTGAGTATATAGCCATATTTATATATGAGGGTTATCAACGATATTTGCATCAAACTCTGAATCAAAAACTGGATGAAGTTGACTATTCACGCCTTGTTTCAAATCCATGCTGATGAAACAAATCACGTTGGCAAGTTCCGCGTTGAATTAAGTCGTGCACACAGTATGCACACCTGTGCAAGCTTTTTATTTGCGGACATTTCATAACGCTGAGATTCTATACTAAGGTGGAACGTCTCACCGAGCGCGGCAAATTCAAATTTTCTTGCGTATTTTGCCAATAATAGCTTAATTCAACGTGATTACATGAAAACTAATTTTGCGCAAATAAATGGAATGTATCAATAAATTACAATCAAAAGCACCTAGATATCATTGGTTTAGCGACAAATGGCAATAGACTGAAAAGCCAAGATGAAATTGCACTGCACCTGCGCACGTCATCCCCGAGACTTCACACAGTCTAGGAATAAGATTACTAGACTGTGAGATCAGATTATATAGTCTCATTTACCCAGTTATTTCACCAGCTACAACGCCCTTCAAAGCGGAACACAGTAGTGCTTGCTCACTACTGCTTGGTGGCAGAATAACTAGCAAAGCGGTGGTACCTAGACGTACTTCGCAGAAAATTCCTGCCGCGTCAGATCGAAATTTGCAGGGGTTACCGCTTTGTATTCATAGGTGGCTCACTCAAAAGTCTTACGTTTTGTCTACCTACCTAAATCACAACCATTTTGTGAGTTGCTTTAATTTGTTTAAAAGTAAGTAATCAGTACTAAGTTTCACTCTTAATCCATCGGCATTGTACCTATAAGTCAAACAAGAGCGTGGTCATGTTGCAACTAAGTCGAGCAGTACACAGCTGTGCACACTTCATATTTGCGTTTGTTGCCTAATGTGTGCCTCGCGAGGCTTCGACGAATTTACACAGGTTTGTTTAATCTGTTTCAAATAGCTGTCTTTAATGTACTCCGTCGTCATACTGTACCTATACGTTTCAACTGTTACGTTTATGACCTGTAGCCGAAAACTTTTTGTCTCACAATTTTCTTGTTTTCCCACGAGAATTTTCTATTTTCCTAGATAAAAAGTATCCTATTTTGATCTAGGTAATGTTGACAATCAGTGTACAAAATTCCATCCAAATCAGGTTAGCAGTTTTGGTATGGAAGCCGTACAAACAGATAATTCTGCTGTCCCTTTACATCGTAAAACGTGGTCAAACTACAGATTAGAAAAAAGCATTGTTTTTTTTTTGTTTGCCTGACATAAACAAACAAACATTTAACGTTTCACATTTCAGAAGTTCTTACCTACTAACTAGCTGATCGGTTTTTTTGGCGGGAACGCGAAAAAGTTCACGTCGTTGCATTCTATTATTTTTCAAAACTTGTGCTTTTTCCAGTGTTAATGTTTAAAATTGGTGGCGCTTTACGCATTAAGTGCTGAATTACGAGCACGAGTGTGTGCAAGTGATATAATGCAGTGAAACGTGGTTTTTCGTGTTGCTTTCAAAATTCCTTAGATGCTTCTAGTAAAGTTACTTAGCAAACGTAACACAGGGTAACCTAGTACGGATGCTAAAGTACTTTTAGATAATCTTATGTAAGTACTTATAATTTAATCACCCACTTATGTTAAAATTGTTAATAGTAGACCACATAACTATAAAAAAAAAAAAAAAAATTTATAAAAAAAAAATTTAAAAGTTGCCACTACTTTACTAGGGCATGACTTAGTCTGGACTATGACTAACTGGACTGTGATTAAGACTTGGCTTTACGTGAAATATTCTATACCACGATGAAAAATTACAATACTTGATACTGGCTAAATAAACTGTGTGTGGAGCCAAAATATAACAAAAAAAAAACTAGCTGATCCACCGCTCGACCTTTGCTTCGCATGGGTTAATTTTGCGCCTCAACATTGGACTCCATTTGTCGGTATTTTTTTCAAAGTGAGTAAGAGTTATTTATAGCTTCCGTTCAACCATAAACTCCGGACAAGCCAACAACAATCAATCAGTAACCTATTACCCATCACTTCACATTAGGCACCTCACAATCGATCGTCCGCATTCGACGCACGCATCGACGGGGCATGCCCATACCCACCACAATGGCTGTCCTTGCGCGGCTGTTCCCATTCTCGTAGGGACATGTGTGGAGCATAGAGTATAGAGCATAAATAAATATAAGTGTTTAGATATGCCATTATGGTTATGAAGCTCATGACGAGCCACATGCTCAAAACATCCTTTTTTTAGAAGAGTAAATATTTATTCACAAAAACTTAAAAAACATAATTTAACTAAACTAAGCCTAAAAACTAAACCATATCTAAAAACTTAAAATAACGATTAAAAACTAAAATAGAAAAATTAAAAATAGCCCGTTGGTGGAGGGAAAAGTGCCCAGAATGCTGGCAGCATTACCACGTTGAATGGCGATGCTTATTTTTTGTGCAAAATAAAAGCCAGCATTCTGGTCAACTGATGCTTCCACCAACGGGCTATTTTATTTATTTCTATTTTAGTTTTAAACATCCTTTTAAAAAATAGGGTTATACTCAGAAGATAATTATTAGATATTACCTTTATATTTGTTCTGGCTATTTTAATTTAAAAACCGAATAACTGTTCCAATTTTGATAAAAATTCTATGGGACCAATCTGAAAGAATCTCTCTTCATATTAAAAAAAAATTCCAAATCTTTTTATAAATGAGATAATATTACCACGTAAGAAAAAGTTACAACTGAATTAAGAATATCCTCTTTAAGGCGATTGAAAATTACAACCGCTAAACCATCTCTGCTATTGTGCGCGTGCTGTTGAACTATCTGTGTGTAATCTTTCCAACCACTCAATGTAACGCATTTTAAGCGAGTAATCTAATTTAATCATTTTAGTCCAGTAACATAATATATAAATTGACCTTTATTGTAATGTGACGAAATTTAATTAAAAGATGTATAATTTGCTATTTTAAATAAGGATTGTAGAATGTTGTACTTTAACCTAGGAAATGTATGCTGAATTTTTTTGTTTTTTTGTTTTTGTGTATATTAAATATTTATTTACATATTTATTTATGCTCACCCTGTTGAAGGGAAGAGATAAGAAAAAGGGGAAGAATAGGGGAAAAGAATGAACGGATGGGACGGCAATAGAAGGCAGGTAGGCGAAGCTCTATCTTTTTCCCTTTCGCTTCCCTCTCACCCATAAACAGGGTTAGGAGTAAAACTAATTAACCCGTGCGAAGCCGGGGCGGGTCAACTAGCAATAAATAAATAACCAGATAAATCCGCATGACTACCGGTTCTCACACAAAAGATCCAGTCATATTCCGTGGCACTACAGTATGGAGCATGTTAAGGAGCTAAGGAGGGCCCGGCTATATTCATATTGTGTTTATGGATAGTAAAACGGCGCGTGAACGTTGTTTATGGTTCTTCGCACGATTTACAAGTCGTTAAATACTTGACTATACTGTAATTAAGGAGTGTAGCAGCTAGTAAGGTAGCTACTTAATTCGTTTAAGTCACTTGGTCGTGAGTTTACGCAGGGACATGCAGTGACAACTCTTCCATAAAAGAAAGGGGAGAAAACAAGGATTTTTCAATAATCAGATGACGTTTTGGAAGTATGTATCATACAAATGTCTTTCTAACCATAAAATATCAATACGTAATCTAGGAGTAGTACGACGCCCCTTCGGCTATATATTGTCGTTATGTGTCAAAATTACTCAGGTTAAGGCGATTAAGTGGTATAAAAATCAAGGAAGCTGAGACAATAAGCTGCGGATATTTCTCTTGATCTTGTATTTATACAGCATCATAATATTCTTGAATAAATTGTAACAAAAAAACGTAATCTGTTCTTGTTTGATGGACAGTGACAAATTATAATAGACCTCCAAAAATACAATATCATATAACAGGAAGTCGTGCCGTGTCTAATTTTTGAAGATCACAGAGACCGAAATGACTTTGTCGTTGAAATATTAACAATGGTTGCTTGGCTAATATGCTCAATGTATTTACTCATTTACTGTGCAAATAACTGAACCGTCGTTGCTAAAGTAGGCTTTGGTCAAACACATAATTAGTAATCTGTGGATTTACTGATAGCCAGGCTATCTTGGGCTTTGCGGTCGCTTAAAATGTACCTACAACTTGTGTAAAACATGTTATTGGATCCTCGTCAATTGAATATCGATTTTGTCATTTTACAAACTCGTTTGTTTAATTAGGTGTTTTAGGTTGCATAATGCGTGGTAGAAACAATGCGTTAACAAGTAAATATAAAAATATTCTTGAAAGTGGATCGTATCGTTGAGAATTCGTAGGAACAATACGCATAACCAATCCAACCTGCCATTATTATGTAAACTAACTACCTCCCTGCAATACTTACTTATTAATTTTTGAGAGTCTTCCCAACCAACATTGGCAAGACATCAACACAACACAAACGCTGTAAACACCTCCCAAATCTAAAGATTAATTTTAATTTAGAATCGCCATATCATCATCATGATCATCAGCCTGATGACGTCCACTGCTGAACATAGGCCTCCCCCAAAGAGCGCCACTTGCAACTGCTTGCCTCCTGCATCCGTTGGCTCCCCGTGGTTCTGACGTCGTCGACCCACCTAGTAGCCTACACTGCGTCTTCTTGTTCGTGGTCGCAAATCGAGCAACCTTTCCTTTTTTTTGAACCTTTCTTCCCCATCGATTGTCAGTTCTAAGAGCGATGTGGCCTGCCCATTGCCATTTCAACTTGCTAATTCTAATAGCTATATCGGTCACCTTAGTCCTCCTGCGGATCTCCTCGTTTCGGATCTTATCTCACAGGGAAACACCGAGCATAGCTCTCTCCATAGCTCGCTCAACTTTGAGCTTACTATTGAGGCCAACAGTAAGAGACCACGTCTCAGTTCCATAAGTCATCACTGGCAACACACACTGATTGAAAACCTTTGTTTTCAAATTCGCAGAGGTACTTTTCCCTAAGTATCTCGATTTCCAAGCACAGGGATATCTTATTGCAAACGTAACAACAGCCAGCTTATGAATATAACAACCTTTGGTCGTACGTACCAGTAATTGTCGTTCCGCGATCACGCTATCATCGCGGCGTGCCGAATGAGCCATGACAGAGACGTTTGGCGTGCCCAATCTGATGCACGTGACAGTACAGTCCTGGTTAACTACTTAACCGCGGTTTAGTTGGAGATTAACATCTATGCCACAATTCCACAATACACCGGGGTTAACTGGAAGATAATGCTCTATAGCATTAAGTTCGCCTATGTACCTACTATTGTTGTTTGTGCAATAAAGAATTTTCTATCTATCTATCTATGCCGGCGGATTGTTAACGCCACTTCACGTTTTGGAAATGAATTCCGTTATATTGCAGTAGGTTGCTTGCGTTGTTAAATTTGGTTTAGTGTGTTCATTAGGGTATAATTTTGCTTTAAAGATAATTATTTTGGGAAACTTTCAAAATTAAGAGAGTAGATATTTGGGCCTTGGATTTGGTAACCGTGGTTTATTGGTATGGCCACGGTGGTCTAGAGATCGCAGGTCCTTCGGTTGGACGATGCGTAATGTGTAAGTTTGATTTAAACTTTGCTTAGTCTAGACTCTACTAGACCCTGGAAAAAAACAAAATGTTGTTTTTCTCATGTTCACACGCAAACTGTTGGATCCACCTCAAGCTTGCCGGTGACTACATGAAATTGAACAAATAAATATTTATTTTCCTGATTTTGCGAGTAAATACAACTTTGAGTCACTCCACGCTGATGAGCTCCCTTCCAAGGTTGGACCCTGTAGCGATGACCCAGACAATCAAACATACCTACCACATTTTCTTTGTTTGGTACAAAAACATCTACAACAAAGCCCTTTCATCGAAGACTAGTTCCAATACCAACCTGCACCAATATCAATAATTGTTTGCATAATCAGAGTGGCCCAAGTTTGGTGCAAGTCACTGGCCGCGGTGGCCAAGTACGTAAACAATGGGTTCGGATGTATGCCCACTAATTCCAAATCAAACAGTGATTGATCAATATTTGACCAACGGGATGGTATGCTAGAATTGGATTGATACCAATGTACAAACAAATCATTAGACATTGAACTAGAATCGAAAGATCATCAAACAATACAAACCTTGGAAATAGTTATCAAGTTCAGTATAAAATGATCAATTGAATGAATATTTGAAGTAATAAGATATAGTTAGAAAACTAAAAGCTGACTATGATAGATTAAGATAAATAATTGCACCCAAACAAGAAAAGTTGCCGATATCACCCCTATATTAATTAAGGAATTAACGAATTGATTGACACCTTCTCCATCAAAAGCGGAAGAATATTTTAGGCGCTACGGTGGAACATGCATATAGCCCTTCCTTTTGGCTTTGCCGCAGTCAGGTAAATATATTTACGGTCCCATTTAAAAATAGCAGACGCTAGATTTATAGAGCCCTCGAAAAGTGTTTTAAACCTATATATCGACATTGCGTGTTTAATATAAATGCTTCATCTACAACAATTAACTGTTTTATCTATTAAAATAACAACACAGCGTTTCGCAAGGTAGCCGCTGTTAACTTAATATTCTGTTGCGCAAAAACAAAGGATGCGTTATGCACCAGATAAACATCTCTGACTGCCTCACAACCTCGCTGCACAGCTCTATATCCCACTAGTGCGTTGATAAGCACAAAGAAAATTGTTATAACTTTTTGTTAATCATAACAATTAGGTATAAGCAGAACTACAGAAATAGCGTAATTCCTCTAAGAACAGAATTGTAAATCAGAAAATTATACGTAATTGAACAAGTCCCAAACGATAAGCAAGATTAGATACAGTGTTACGTAGTACTATATTTAACTTTAATTTCTTTTTTTTATGTAAATGAATGACGGGACGTGCTAGTACCTAGTTCGCCTGATGTTAAGCGTCATGGCTGCCCATAACAGATTGCAGTATCACTCGGAACTCTAGATTAATATAGTTTTGCGTGACACTGCACTGCGCACATCATCCTGAGACTACACACAGTCTAGTAACAAGATTTGAGTGATCAGATCATAAAGTCTCATTTGGCTAGTAATTTTACTGGCTGCAATGCCCTTCAAACCGGAACACAGTAGTGCTTGCACACTACTGCATTGCGGAAGAATAACTGGCAAAGCGGTGGTACCTTACCTAGACGAACTTTGTAGAAAATTTCTACCACCCAGTAAACTACCACGTATTCTGTGACAGTGTCAAAGGCGTTATGAGCAATTCATTATTAAAATATTCAGAAAAACTAAAATTCCAGGCTGTATCATAATCTCATCACATCCAATAAAAAAAATTAGTGTGTAACAAGGTGAATGTCTTCCAACTTGTGTGTAATTTCACTTTTAACGAAAACTCGGCTTAATTAAATATTTTCGCAATAAATTACGACCTACTTAACATAAAGCAATATCAGCCCAAATGTAAATAAGTACGTGAGTTGCTGCTTTATTATTGTGTGGTAGAGTTTATATTCGACTGAAGGTTAGAGTAATAAAAATCTACGTGTCATGGAGTGTACCTACACCCGTATCTGAACATCATAGTTAGTTCACACGCTCTGAATCCGCCGCCGGCGGCGGCCCGCATTCAAAACGCTAATTTCAAACGCTGTGGTTTCCAACAAAAGGTAAAGCCTCATGCTTAATTTTACTTTCAACGCTTAGTAAGTAGGTTTCTATAATGTTTCGAGGTGTGAACCATTAAACACTTTGAAACATCATTATTGCGACCGGAGTGCGCGGAGATGGTTGGCAATACATTTGAATTGCATTAAGTATATAACGGTATGTCTCGGTAGCTAAAGTTATAATTGCTTGGTACCTTTTTTGATCAAGAATTTAAACTTATTTGTGTGTGATTGTAATACACTATGAAGCGTTTTGGCCAACGATATTTGATCTCGAACTTATGGAACTGAAACGTGGTCTCTTACCGTTGGCCTCATTGGTAAGCTCAAAGTCGTGCAACGTGCTATGGAGAGAGCTATGCTCGGTGTTTCCCTGTGAGGTTAGATCCGAAACAAGAAGATCCGCAGGAGAACTAGTGACCGATATAGCTCTTAGAATTAGCAAGTTGAAATGGCAATGGGCAGGCCACATCGCTCGTAGAACTTAAAACCGATGAGGAAGAAAGGTTCTCGAGTGGCGACCACGAACCGGAAGATGCAACGTAGGCCGGCCCCCACTCGGTGGACCGCGACGATCTGTTGTAAACCGCGGGGAACCGATGGATGTAGGAGGCAAGCAGCCGTTCAAAGTGGCACTCTGCGGGGTAGGGAGTGGACGTCTTTAGGCTGTTGATGATGATGATGATGATTTGATCCCGAGTCCTGCGTCATTTAAATTTAGTAATCAGTCAATTGTACAATAGAGCTATTTTGTAACGTTTTTTTTATCTTTGAGCCTAACTTTGCTTGGAGTTTTGGCTTCAATTTTTTTTATGTTAATCAATAAGTACAATATTTCCTTTAATCATAATGATACCGATTACAAATAAATCACAGAATAATTTATTCCGTAGCATGATCTCACTATGCATTAAATAGGTATGATAATCCAAAGTGACCCGAGTTGACCGACTCCATAAAGCCATGCTATCAGTATTCCAGTGAGGCTATCAGATCCACCACCATGATACCAGCAGGCCTTTCAAGTAATGAGCCAGGCGATCTTTATGAGGACGTCCCTTAAAGGGCAGGTAGATTATAAAGACAATTTATCCTGGGTCTTGCATACAGACTAGTATTATGTGACACAATGGTTCGTGCCTCTTTGATGAGAGTACTGCAATAAAAGATTGCTTTCTGTGTACTTTTTGCATATCATCGGCTTCAATCGCAGATGTTATCATTATCATCCTGTATCCAGATACACCGGCGTGTTATAAAGACAGGATATTCCATGTCAACTTCTCGTTTTACGTGTCAGGTCTTTTATTGGTCTATCAACTTCGTTTACGGATATACAACATGATATTCGAGCAATACTGGTTACCTTTTCCCATTTGTTATTGGGGTCGGCTCCCAATCTAACCTGTAGCGGCGAGCTACCAGAATTACACAAGCGACTGCCATCTGACCTCGCAACCCATAAGGAACCAGTAACAGGGATGGTTAGGCCAGGTGTCAGATTCTATCTGGCGTCTGACTACCCGTAACGCTTGCCATAGACATTCTTGTGACAACCGGGACCGATGGCTTAACGTGTTCTCCGAGGCACAGAGCGATGGATGAAGATAAAAACGACGTGTCTTAACTCTTCACACGTCAAACCCCCACACATAGGTCCCTCTTCACTTTTTACTAGTGGTAGAATGTGCGAACATGGCTTTTTCAAGCCTGAATGTGTTTGATTATCAAAAAACTAAATAGTTTATTTTCTGTTACAGCGTGCATCGGCCGCAGCAACTCGTGGGAAGAGATTCACGTTCCAATCAACAGTGAGGCAGGTAGAGCGGCGGCGATTGGCTGAGAAGCTCTCGAAAGAGGCAGACCTGAAGGAACAGCAAAGAAAAACCGAGCTGGAGGCAATGAGAAGGTAATTATTTGCCAACAGCCTTGTTTTCACTAGGTGTAGAACTTTCTCCAAAGTTCGTCTGGGTATAGGTAGTATACCGCTTTACCTGTTATTCTGCCGCCACCAAGCAGTACTGTGCAAGCACTACTGAGATCCGGTTTGAAGGGCACCTAGTAAAATTACTGGGCAAATGAGACTACGACATGAGAATTGAAGCATTGATCCCACAGTCTAGAAATATTATCCCCAGACCGTCTCAGGGTGACGTGCGCAGTGCAGTGTCACCCGAAGCTTTATAATACGTATCATTTAAAACTGCACAACTGTTATGAGCGGCCATGTCGCTTAACATCAGGCGAACAACAAGTTCGTCACGTCGTTCGTTATCATAAAAAATAACGTGTACTAATAATAAAAATTGACTGTATATTACAGGGTAGAAGAAGAGTTTCAGAGGAAGCGTGCGAGGGAGAAGGCTAATATCAGACAGCAGTTGAGGCTAGTCAGCAGCGGTGCTGCCAGCATGCCGGTTACCTCACATCACACAAAGGTAAATCACGCTCATAAAAGATTAGCAATCTTATAGGGTTTCTCAAGTTTCACGATAGGAATCATGTTGCAAGGATAGTTAACTGTCAGTAAATTAAGATACCTAACTTCTTTAGTTTCTACAATATATAAAACCACTTGTTCATTAGAGGTAGCTAGTTTAACATTATTGACATGATGACATTTCTAGAATCGCGATGAACCGGACGGTTCCTGTCGAGAGTCGCCCGCGCCGGAAAGATCCCGAGACGGGCGGCAGAGGCACAGCAATGCGTCTTCAGAGATTAGTGGCAGAAGCAAAAGTAGCACACCGGTAAGTCTGGTATCTCTATTACATTTACTCCTCCTTTCAAGGTTCTAGTTATTGGCATCGTCCTCATTGATAAACAATATCCTCTGTAACGTGTTAGGATCACAGGCAATCAGTGTGATCAAACAGTTAAGTAGGTACCTAACTATGAATTTTATATAATCTAAACTACTTTTTTGTTTCGTATCTTTCAATTCAGGCTGCCAATGTTTTACATCCTTAAAGTTTATTTTTATTCTGAAATGGTCATACGTTTGACAACAATTCACCTGATTGAAGTTGTCTAAGGTGGAGCACGTTTGCCCATGAGATGCCCATTCACTCTTGACTTGAAAAGATCCAAGTTATACCCAGGAGGAAACACTGTTGCTGGAAGAGCTTTCCATTCCTTGGCCGTTGGGTAAGTTATTGGGATCATGTTAAAAGTATTATGAGGTCCAACTTCTAGCTCAATTACATACTTAATTGAAATTTAAAAAAGCTTTAGCTAAGCTATTATTCTAGCCTGCGGCTTAGGCAGTAGATAGTAACATAATAAACTAACATTGTTTTCAAAAGTGGCAGAAGTCAGCACAGGGGGCGTACCGTGAGCTCTTAGCGCGATTCAAAACTGAGCCTATACTGGATCGCTTGTCAAAATCATCATACAAAAAAATCACAGCGATCCAATATAGGCTCTGTTTTGAATCGCGCCAAGAGCTCACGGTACGCCCCCTGATAAAAGTGGCCGTTCTTACCGAGTAGGGAATAACATCCGTATCTTCCGTGATCCAGATCCGTGTGTCGGAGAGCGGGGAGTGGCAGGCACCGCGCGTGTACCGCGACTGGGCGGCCGGAGTGAGCGCGGGTCCCGCGCACGCGCACGCGCACCCGCCCGCCTGCGCACGCATGCCCATGTCCACTAGGCCCGTTTACACAGGTTAGTATCGACAAAGCTCCTGCATTTATCCTCCTTTGATAGATTTCTCTATCTTTGTAACAGTCTATTGCACAGGCCTTCCTACCCTCATTCTATATTGTTATAGTAATATCTGTCCTGCATAGGCTTCCTATTGTATCCATTTCTCTCGATTCAGTCTTTCAGAGGTTTTTCAATATAAGACGTGGCGGACAACGGGAACAACAACCCTAAATTTCTATCTGCTTCAATATTTTTTGACGAATTACAACGTCATGTGTTTCGGGATTAATATTTGTAGCTTGAATGAAATTTAGAAATACTTATTCCTAAAGGGCGGTAACAAACTAGTAGTGTACCTGCTATTTTTTATGTGAACGAATGAGTTGAAGAGCTAGTTGTTCGCCTGGTGTTAAGCGTCACGGCCGCCCATAACAGATTGTAGTGACGCTCGGAATTAAGTTTCGCGTGACACTGCACTGCGCACGTCACTTACATTACAGGTATACTGCCGTCCTTATGAAAAATGCAGTAAGTAGGTAAAACATGTTTTCGAAAAAAACGCGAAAACAGAAATTGCGAGTAATCGAGAGCTGTAGTTGAGTTGCTGCATTCTTACTTCCTGAGTTTTTCGGTTCCAGATGGAATTTCGATACGTGAGAAAGAATAGAATGTGGAAGTTTTTGGAGATTCCGAATGTGTATCTAACTGAATTTTGCCAAAAACGTTAGTTACTTACTGCGTTTTTTTTACTATGAGGGCAGTATAGCTAGTGCTAGCTCGCTATACCTACTGTCTATTTAGTGAAGTATATACCCATTTCAAATCAGCTTAGCGTTCGCCTGTAGACATTCAGAAGGCGTACCCATTGTCCCCGCTTTAAGCACTGTAGTAACAATAGATGGCATACACTAAAATGTATTGGCCCTGTGGTCATTTGCACATTACGCAATGATTCACCGACATCAATAAACATGTCAATTGTCATAAATAAATCATGTGCCGTGTCGTGCCGGTCCCAGTTGCATCGGATCTAGCCCGAGTGTTGTATCTTAGCTCCATCGGGACACTTACTGACCTAGATTGTAGCAGAAGACAGCGTTGTATAAGCCGTATGGGTGCTCAGGTTTTTCGTAACCAACAAACCCCCTGCCCGTCTAGCACGGACGGTAGACAAAATTGTCTTTCCCCCCCTGTTTTACTCCACTTGACAAGTACGCAAGTATGAAGAAAGTGACATCAAACGGGGAAAGACAATTTTGTCTGAAGTCCGTGCTAACCGGGCTGGAGTACGTTAGCTATTACTTTCCGTCATTGTTGCTATGCAAGTTATTTTTCCTGTTTCTCATAAGCAAAGAGAATTCAAAGCTACTAGGTAGGTAAACACACGTTATCGACACAATAAGCAAATTGTTATGAAAATCGTGACCAAACCGGTCACTAGACAGTAGATAGATTATCTCAAAGCCCATCTATTCACATCGTACAGCTATATAATATGTAATGAATGACAATAGGTTAGCGAGCGGAAATGCATTACGGCAGCACTGTTACCTACTGACACGGCAAATGGTACAAATATAGGCGCGGCACGGACTGGGCACAGTTATGGGCACGTCCCGACACATTGCGACCTTGTCGACCTACATTTCTGATGGCTTTTAGTTGACCTATTTGGAATTGTATCACCACCTTTTTGTGGAAGGTGTGGTGATTTTGTAACTATATGTATTGCATCTGTACACAAAACTAAAGTCGTATTTTCTAGGAGAGTAAGATGTGCTGCTGCTGACATTTAAAAGCAATTTGAGTTTAAATAATCTCTAATCGCCCGGGTGCCCTCAATCTACCTACACTGCACAATAGGTACTCTTATTTTAATACCTGCTTTAACGATCATACTCATTATCTATTAATTCCTTTCTTATACGTATAATATTTACCTATAGGTATACGGCTAAAGGTTTGTTACTATACGTTAGATTCAATTCAAAGAAAAAGCAAATTTTCACAAGTTTGTGTTCAAGAAATGTTTCAGTTGCGTAAAGATCACTAATTAATGCCTCGTATGGTTCCTCTGAGGACGCTTACCTCAGTTGGCGCGTAGGCAGGCCACAACTCAAACACCGGACGCGACGCCCGCTAAAGCGATCCCATCTGTTGTCCCCTACAGGCTACACCTCTGTTTTCACACCTTTCTACATTAAGAATATAAGAATAAGAATAAGACATTCTGGCTCATTGGCTCTCTGCTTAATTTGTGACCAATGTGTGGTCCCTTCCAGCTGTAGAGACGGAAGCGTTCAGCGGCAGCCCGCGGTCCGACAACTACCGGCTAGAGTTCGCCCGCGGCCGCTCGCCCCGCACGCCGCGCGCGCCGCGGCTGCTCGGCGCCGCTCGCTCGCCCTCCACCTCGGGCTCCGAGCTCTCGCTGCGGCAACCTATCAAGATCAGGTAACATACCTGGAAACTGGGGCTTACCCCCTACTTTCTCGTACGTTTGTTAAACTCATGTCAACTTAACACACCAATTACATTAGTTGCCTGCTGATCATCGGCTGTCTTCAACCAATGAGCGTATATTATTATACGTAGCGTATTTAGTGTGTTAAAGTCGACATGAGTTTGAGAAACGGACGTGAAACTAGGGGTTAGTGTAGCAAGTAGAATGTGCAAGTATAACAAACGGGGTGACTTTTCAATACACAATCTAATGCAATTAAATGGATTGAAATAAACTATTACGTCCAGATTATCCAATGCTATCCTTTTCAACTTTTTATTGTTAGTAAATTGATTGAATCCAAAAATGTGTTTAGTATACATAGGCAAGCTATGTGTACTCTAAGAGTTTTTTAGTTCGGATATTAGTTTAAGTAATTAAGTACGTTAATAGTAAAATCAAATTGCTTAACCCTCAGTTCCGCCCCCAGGAGATCCATATTAATTTGTAATAAAGATGCATGGTTAATGCTTGCTCCAAGTAAACAGATGTAGAAGGTACTGCAAGTAGTTAATTGTCGTTCGTATGTTCCCTAAGGTGGTGACCCGGTAGAGCTATTAACCCTTAACTGCCTTGCGCGGGTGCATACAGGTGAGTGCTTGCTACGGCTTTTTGTACCCCTTCATTATTGTCCCGAGAAATGTTATTGAAGAAATGAACTGTGAACCCAGTAGTTGTTACCCTTGAATTTTAAGCATGAAAGTTTAACATATTATAGTAAAATGATGGCAAGAAAATTAATAAGAAAATAATTCATTTGCAAAATGGGCAAGCTTTAAAATTTTAACAAAATTATTATAGTAACATCCCCGCTGCTTTTTGACTTACTATTCGCGTTTTTTATAACCTAAATGTAGCAGAATGTAAAACTTTAATTTGAAGTTTGAATTGCAGTTTTTTGTAAAATACGTAAGTGTTTGATCTTAACAATTTTCAACAATTACTACCTATGCTCCATGCATGCATGCACACAAGATGCATGTGTAGACTTCGCTGGACCTCTCATTACTTTGTGATAAAATATTAAGGATTTCTTTATATTATTTTCACTTACCTCACTAATAATAACTATATAACCTAATCAGTTCTTCTTTCAGTCTTAATTTTCAAATCTAATTGACTGATAATTTCAAAGTTAGTGTAGACATTGCTGGCCCAATTTCTCGTTACAAAACATTAATCGATTTCTTCTCTGTAACTGTAACCAGCAGCATCACCAAGGAGTCTACAATAGAAGAGCCTGAAGAACCCGCCATTGTGCCAACGCTTCGACCTTCAGGGCCTACAAGAGCTGCTCTGACTGCTATATAACTTTCACAAGAACCAGCTAACGGTTAATATAGAGATAACTAAACTACTGTGTTTTGGTTCTGATAAGCAGAAATGTTTTTTGTGGGTTACTCTACTATCAATGAATAGCTTAGGGGTCGTCTATTAATCACGTGATGTGATTTTAGCTACTTTTTAACTCCCCCACCCCTGTGGTGATACATGGTGAGGTCTTAGACTAAACAAAGTATTTTTTTAAACTTCAGAATGTTATCTTTAAATACAGATATAAACTAATTTAATTCTGAAAAATTAGCGGTGCATGTCTAGTGGCCACGCGAGTCAAAATCAGGTGCCACTTTCGGTTTACAAATCGCACGGTCAATGAAAAAATAAATACACGTTATATATCGTTATACTCCCCCTCCCCCTGGTGATGTTTCGTGTTTTTTCCAAACCCCCTCCCCCTTTTGAACCTTAAGTGATTAGTGGACGGTCCTTTATTTATGAGGTTTTTTTTAAGTTGGGGTTGTTTTTCAAGGCCTTCTGAAAATAAAGAGTACTATCTTAGTTTTTGTAGAGTACCTATACTCGTAAGGGGAACAGCGTACCAAAACTAATTTAAAAAATATATAGATAGGGCATTCTTCTTAATGGAAAATGTTAATTCCCAAAAAAATACTAACGACAACTTAAAATGATATGGGAATTTCATGATATTCAATGATATAGGAATTTCATGATATTCAGTTTATAGTCATTATCATGAATGTAAAAGTGAACTTTTACATTGATGATAATGAATACAAAATGAATCATAGAGTAACAGAATTGTTGGACACGTTAGAAATTCATAAGTTGCTAGTGAAGTGCTGTAACGGTCAGACAGGCTAACAAGTGGAGGCACGCAAATTGTACGTTACCACGCTCATACCAAGACTTTTGTGGCTCTGAATATCATATTTTATTTACATGCCATGGATTTAAATATATATGTGGTCAATAAAAGAATCGTTAAATCTTGTAGCTTATTTGTTTTATAGCGATATAACTACAGTATATGAAGTTAAATGAAGATATCGCGTGTGATTAGTACCCGATATCTCTTTCTAAGACAATTCGTCAACTTGAGTGTTAATCACAAGTTTGTTTTGGCTCGTCTGCGCTAAAGTTTGACAGCTCGTAAGTTCACACTTATCCTTCTATGACGTACGTCACATAAGTTCGAACTTAGTGCTGTTTTTAGTCCAGCCGGGCATAAGTTTGGTTTGGTTTCCTAAACTTTGGCATGAGAACCTTTCACTTATTAAGCCTCGCATGACCATCATATGGAACAGATTATGGCGTGTATGTGTGGAAACCTTTGTAAATTTTGAATAGAATTTAGTTTGTAAATGTACTTAATAATATTATATAAAATATTTTTACTGTAACAATAAATCTATTGTCTTCCATAAGCAAAATACTGAAGCTTTAATATAGACTTAACCTTAGATGTTATATTATTTAAAACAGGTGCTAAGTTTGTCTAAGCATAATAGTATTAATAATAGTTTAACTTGTTTCTCACTTTTCGGTTGGTTTACATATCAATTGTTATTTTTACTTATTTCTCTTATCTTAATTATTAAAGTAATAATTTGTCTGAAAAAAAATATTCACTGGAATGAGAAGCAGGTAAAATTATTATTTCAATGTGTCTATAAATTCATTTATAATGAATGATGATTTACCTTTACTTAAATAAAACTAAAAAAGTTCTTGAGCGCAGTTTTAGAAAATTACATTTTTTTATAATGGTACAGCATACTTAATGGAGGAGAGGAATCCCAATACACCAAGAAAAAAGCGTAGATCAGAAATATGCCAAAAACCGTTATAAACCTAGATGGCGCTGTAAAATTGGCGGGCTATACGGCTAGCTACGGCGGGCTAGGTTTAAAACAGTTTTTTGCCATATTTCTGATTTACGCTCAACTTATAGCTCGCTCATTTTGCAGCGCCATCTAGGTTTATGACGGTTTTTGGCATATTTCTGACCTACGCTGTTTTCTTTGTGTATTGGCATTCCTCTCCTTGTTCCATGGTATAATACAGGTGCTGGCTTAAATACTAAAAATTAATCTCAAAACTGGCTCCATTACATCAAAACAAAATTAAACATTTGCAATTATGTCGTCTATTGTTGCAGTCACATTATATAAGAAACGCAGTCAAACCCGACTACCTGCGGAATAGCTAACCAATGTCTGTGAAAACTGCCAGCAAAACACGAACCTTTATGGCCCGACCTAACATTTACGGTGGCATTAGGTCACTGCTTGCCTGACCTTTCGGGTAATCAATCATATTTCCCCATTCATCCATAAAACTACCCCAGTGTACCACGGGCTGTAAATTGGTATATCCGTAGCCTTTATAGTATAGTCTGTCATAATAACGTAGACAGTGAGCGACGGCGATAGTGCTGTGTCAAAATGATTTGTTAGTTGATACTCTTAAGGCGGCGGGTAGACCAAACAAGGTGTTTTTTGGGACATTTCCTGGCGGAATTACAACACGTGGAGCTTTGAATTTAATATATCATGTAATTCATTTCATTAACTCGTTTTTGATGACCGCAAATACAAGATTAATAAATATAGCTCTATAGAAAAAAATTGCAATCCTCCCTCAAAAAATTTGAATGTTCCCATTTTGCCGAGCTTCTACTGAATATATTTTTACAAAAACTAAATTAGTGTATTCGCAACAAACAATCAGATGTCGTGATGACTTAATAACTTGAAAAATACTATATGCAAATAGATATTAATTAAAAACCGTCAAAATCAGTCATTTCGTCCGTTGTCTTTGTCGTAAGCGCCGCGCCGAAGTGCAGACTGAATTGATATTAAAGAATAAGATGTTAAGGTTGATGTTTCTTTGAACGTATTTGGACCTACTCATCTGGCTCTACTCGTCACCTTAACTAATCCTCAAGAGTATGAAATAGTCAAATTAATTACTTACATTTTACAGTTTTTTTTCAGGCATAGTATAAATAAATAAATAAATAACGCCCAACGATCACATACATAGATCCTGGACCCTAACTGGGATTCCCTGTATCTAGGAACCCAGGTACTACGAGAACCATTGCTCCCACAACACCCAGACACAGAACAAGTATTTGCGCTTTTTCCTGTGCACAAATACTTGTCCTGTCGCGGGAACCGAACCTGCCGCCTCCAGGTTATGAGCGACTAATTGGTTCAGTTGATGAAGCTCTCAACAATGACTTTTAACAAAATCCGCATTTATTTCTGTACCGTACCTACCCATCCTTTTCTGTTCTAACACGACACTAAATATTTTCAGATAGCTCTGAAATAAAAAACAACATGGACAAATAGTCATTAGAGATTTCAGCATTACTAAACCCAATCGTAATTCTTTACAAATAATTATCATAACCCGGAGTAGTAATTAATACAAGCGGTTCTTCCCCAAGTCTGGCAAGGAAGGCAAGTATCGAGGCGCGCCCTGACCGGGTCAGCGGTGACCACGCCGCACCGACCGACGGGTTAATGTAATAGGCAGTTTTGATCGATACCAGCCTTTCATTTTACATCAACATAGCGCTATGGTACGTTATTTGAAGACAGATCTAATTTTCAATAATAATTTAAATAAATATTTGTAAAAGGCTTTGTTTTGAGTGACTCAACTAACAAACTAACAAACATCAAACCACTGAACGTAATGGCTTGATATTTAGAATTTTTGTCCTACTGTGGTTAAATAAGGTGTTAAATTTAAATGAAGGAACACGCGGAAAGTTTCGAGTTGCTTCAAGTAACGAAACAAAATCATAAGCTCCATCTATTGTTTATATATTTTGTGGCTCCACATCTTTAAATGGATGGATGTACTTATGGCATTTGATTTTAGAGAAAATAATCTATATTATATACATTTTAAATAAGAAAAAAAAATCATGAACAATATGATCACGCATCCATCCGGCTCTAAAGACACATTCAAATTAATCTGTTGATTACGCTAAGCAGGTGACACTGCTTTAAATCATAAAACTTGGTTCACATAATAAAACATACCCACGTAATTAAATGCAGATGTAGTATACCTAAATATATTATTTATTATAAAAAACATAGGTACATTGCCCATCAAATATTAAGAGGTGCAATAGAATAACAAAATAATTACAAAATTAAAACAAAATATGGTTATAATTATGTACGTCGAGTAATTATGACCAATTAAAACACTTGTTTGATTATATTAGAAAGTTAGACGCTCAATGTAAATAATTTGTTGTAGTAACATAATATAATTATTACAAAATGTAACTTTTATTCGAAATTAACTTACATAAGCTTACGAATACACAAAATATACATAGATTATGAATATAGAAGTAGATCATGTGTATGATATATAAATTGTTTGAATATAATATAATAAACTATCCATATAAGTTTGTACATAGCGCGTAAGTTACATAAGGTGCATGTACATAATTTAAATCATAAGTAAACTGTTTGTATTTCTATAATAATAAACGTGTATTTCCAATAATAGCTGTTTAAATTATTATTATCCCTCTTACCAACAAATTCATAAAATAATCATCATCATCAACAGCTTGAACACGTCCACTGCTGAACATAGGCCTCCCCCAGAGAGCGCCATTTTTAGCGGCTGCTTGCCTCCTGCATCCATCGGCTCCCCGCGGTTTAACCAGATCACGGAGCACGGATCAAATCCTATTGCAAAGAAGTGAGACAGGGATAAAATAGTAGTAGTAAATATTAGTATTAAAAGACGTGGTTTCCGAGACCCCGCTGGTTGCTAATTTAATTAGAAACTATCCACGTATATCACGTATACGCAGCTTAGAAAAGTAGAACGTTAGTGACATCCTCCTCGCACTGGACAGTACCTACCTATGGTGGATTCTGTCCCATACTTTTTGGAACAAAGACAGTATCTACCATTATTTATTCTGTGACAGGAAGGTGCCCAATGCCAAGTACCTGTATATTAAATATCTCAAAAAATGTCAAAATTACAAGCATTTTAAAATACAGCAATAGAAAGAAACAGCTCAAACATCCAGTGACGTCAATTCTTGGTCTTTCACAGTACCTCATTACTAAGCTGTGGTAGGTTTACATACAATCTATTTGGCATGTGACGTCACAACGTGTGTTTACATAGTAACTGTGGGAAAGCTGCACCGATCTCTGTGTTGCGAGAAAGGAACAGGCGACGCCCCCTCCAGAAACTTAAGCCTATTACTGCGTGATTTATTTACCAATCATACTTTTTTTTATTAATTGTTGCGTTAATTTTAACCTAGTTTATGAAAATAATATATACTTGTTAATTTTGAATAGCAGAAAACTAGCGTAGGTATTACTTTGCTATGCAGCTGAAGCGCTCAAATACTATTTAACGTATTTGCGGGGTACATTTACATAATAATATACATAGCTATATTTATAAACAGTAAGTACACTTACATGCGTTCTAAAGAAATATAAAATATCAGGGTGCTGTTTGAGTTTAAATCACGGCAGCCGTTATCAGTAAATATATCATCACGCCATGCCACTTGGAAGGGGTCAAAGCTCTTTGCATGAAATGTCTAATTGTTACTTCTTTGATAGTTATAATTACATACTACTTCGTATCTATATTTATGATTTTTATAGCAGTATCGCCTGCTCAGCGTAATCTACAGATTAATGCTTCGTATCTACACCTATTAACCACTAGTCTATGTTTTCGGATGAATTTTGTACAACAACAATCCAATTTTGTTGATAATCATTTTACCCACGGTTTCATCCCGTGGATAAAGAGTAGCCTGTGTTAATCCAGTACATAAGCTATCTATATTCCAAATCCATCCAGCCGTTTGAGCGTGAAGGAGTAACAAACATACACACATACACACAAACACACATACACATACCCCCACATACAAACTTTCGCCTTTATAATAGTGTGAAGTGTGATGTGATAGTGTGATACATTAATTATTTCGTAACGGTTTTGACCGCTTGCTACATTTAGTGTTACGCAAGTCGTAGCGCGTGTTCGTAGCAAAGTTTATAGGTTAGTTTATAGTTAGAAAAAAATGAATATAAAGAGAAAATGGATTTACCCTGCGATGAAATATAGGGTAGATCCACGATGGCCGCCTCAAAAACGGCACCGTTTAAACAAGGCATATGCCTTGTTTTGCTTACAGTCGCGTGTGACCGCGGCTAATTACAGTGATTTAACTCACATATTATTGTTTTACAGGGTGCTATAGTTCATTATAAAAATGAAACAACCACTTGTGTACTATTTTATATTAAATAGAAAGACAGTTTTGTCTACCGGCCGTGCTAACCCTACTGGAGAGGCATATATCTGTATAAGTAAGCATTGGCGCGGGGACGCTTTTGAGGTTCGGTTTTCATGGAGACTGTGTATCTATAGATATTTGATTTAAGGGTTTACCACATTCATGCATAACTTTTGAATACCCCGATATTTAAAAACCCTATAATGCTCAGAACAAAAACTCAATTTGGGAGATACGAATTTAAGTATGATGCAATAGACACAGATTAAAACCCCAAAAATACTTTACCTAGCTATCTTGTTTTTTTTTTAAACTTTCTTTAAACAATAGGCAGGCCCAGTTAGGAAGTACCACTTAATACAAAACAATATCGGTTTAGTTTAGTATAATATTAAATTTATCTTTGATTTATAACTAAGTTTTCTTTATAATGGTATTTAAGTTATTAAAAATGTCCCAAATAGTATCGTAAAGTGAGGTATACACACACCAGTGCGCATGCCTCACTGATCGCTGAAAGCGAAAGTTTTCAGTTCCATGGCGAGCTTTTAGTAACGCGCTGCCCTAAGGTCGCGCTTCAATACGACAACTTTGCTAACATAAAAAATGCATTGAATATAGTTTCAAAATAAAAACAACAAACGGGAGTAAAAAATTTGAAAACCATCTTAATACTACTTTTCTACTGCAACAATAACAAAGTAATATTTGCCCTTACATTCCACAATTATCCTAATTACCAATAAAAACAAAAAAAAATATCATATTTGTAAACAAGCGTCTACACTCACCGATCGTGGCCTTTGAGGACGTCCCGCTGGGGTCCGGCGGCGCCGCCGTCCCGCTATCCCGGACGTCTTCCCGGCAGTGCCTCGCGTGTGCACACAAGGCGAAACTAATCCCGGAGATCCCAGAACCACCTACACTACCCGCGGTTCCCAGTCCCGTCCCGGAAACCACGGTCTGGAACGAACCGACAAGGACAAGCCTCAAGATGAGTGCGAAACCGGAAAGTGTCCAGGAAGCGCTTGAGGATAGAGACCCGAATAACCTGAATCAGCATATACAGGTGAGAACACTGCATCATATCATATCTATCTACTGTGGTAAAATTGTATTATTAAATAGTACGGCTGTGTATTGTGCTATACTTTGGACATCCTTGAGACATTTTAGAAGTGATTAGACGTTACTGAAAAGACCTAATAGGTAAAGACTCGTAAAATGGCTGTAAGTATATAGGTTTAAATAATAATACACATAGATATACCTACCTACATATAATACTGCATGGGTAGGATAGCTAATTATAAATCAAATCAAATCAGTTATTTATTTGCAAGAATACACTACAAAGGGTACAAGATCACAGAGTAAATAATGGATACGTGCATTCAGCCTGCAAGCAGGCGTGCAAATATTAAAAAAATATTTATTTTTGTTACTACTTACATGTTACATATTCCTTAACACTATAGAAGCATTTACTTAAAGCATAGGTACATATTAGGCTGAAAATGGTTCACTATTCACAAAAGTAAAACTAGTTTTACAAACAATAATGTGAATATGCAAATCCAGTTCTTTAAATAGAATCATACCTCACCACCGGAAATGTTAACATTCCAACCCGCAACAAGGGGTTGTGCAAAAACAAAGGACTGAAAAGGTAATATTTTAATTAACATTACTATGCGTGGAACAGCGTGTAGGTATAAATTATTTTTATATATATAATATGTGGGGGCGGCCCCACAGAGCGCCACATTAAGCAGCTGCTCGCGGTTTTCACCAGATCATCGGTCCACTTAGTGGGGGGCCGGCCTGTATGCTGCGTCTTCCGGTTCGTGGTCGCCCTCGAGAACCTTTCTTCTCCAAAATAAATAATAGCATCAATCTTTCCTATAAAACCTCTTGAAATTGTTTACATATAAAAATTGTTAATTATAATAAAAAAATAATTCATCTAAATTATTTTCCAGTTCCGATATAAGTAGCTCTTAGAATTAGCAAGTTGAAATGGCAGGCCACATTACTCGTAGAACTGACAACCGATGGGGAAGAAAGGTTCTCGAGTGGCGACCACGAACCGGAAGACGCAGCGTAGGCCAGCCCCCCACTAGCTGGACCAATGATCTGGTGAAAGCCGCGGGGAGCCGATGGCTGCAGGGGGCAAGGAGCCGCTCAAGGCGGCGCTCTCTGGGGGAGGCCTATGCTCAGCAGTGAACGTCTTCAGGCTGTTGATGATGATGATGATGATTTTCCAGTTCTACATCTGCTTTCAAAAACTGTAATTTTTATTTTTTGAGTTTTCCGCCATCCCATAATTTAATGTCCGGCCGAAGCGATCAATTTTATTATTTGTAGGTTGCTTGTATTTGTTCTGTACCTGCCCTTTAGAACCATTAGCGTCGCCAGCGGTGCCATGTGAAACGGTCTCGTATAGACTAGGCATTAAGCATACGTTTGAAAGAACTAGGTGGTCTAGACAACCTATAAGTACCTACATAATTATGTAATACATAGGTAGGTCTAATTGCTTTGTCGAAAACAAGTACTTTAAAACTTAAGTGGGTAGGCGTTTATAGAAACAACACATCCGCAGTCGAAAGGCGTCCACTGTTGAACATAATCCTCCCCCATAAAACGCCACTTTGGACGCTTATCATAGGGGAATTTGTCATAATCACCACGCTTGGCAGGTGGCTTGGTAATCGCAGATTATAATGAAGACTGAACAGAAATATGCTGCCCATTCCCTGGATATTCCCTTAGCCGACTCTTACGGCATTCACGGGAAGACATGGGACAGAAACAACATATTATACGAACAAATAAAATTGATAAAAGATTTAGCTCATAAAGCTATTTGTCATTGAATTCGCTAAAACAAGAAAAATACTTGCAGAAGATGATATAGGTAGGTACCTACTTTTAAAAAATACCTGCAAAAGACGATATAGGTAGGCTAATTTTGCAAAATTACCTTCCCTTTTAATTTTGGGATTTTCTTTGAAAGCTCTAAACTTTTGACTTTTGTTGATTTTAAATTTTTGGTACCTGTTTGTTAAACGACCTACTTCAGTTTGTTATCATTTTAACAGTGATTCTAAACATTTAACCTCATCATCATCATCATCATCATCAACAGCATGAAGACGTCCACTGCTGAACATAGGCCTCCCTCAGAGAGCACCACTTTGAGCGTCTGTTCGTCTCCTGCGTCCATCGGCTCCCCGCAGCTTTCACTAGATCGTCGGTCCACCGAGTGGGGGCTGACCTATACTGCGTCTTCCGGTTCGTGGTCACCACTCGAGAACCTTTCTTCCTCATCGGTTGCCAGTTCTACGAGCGATGTGGCCTGCCCATTGACATTTCAACTTGCTAATTCTAAGAGCTATATTGGTCACTTTAGTCCCTAACCTTTAACCTAGATGTACATTAATATGAAATTGTTATATACCTACTTAGAAAATTACCTAAGCTAAGTAACCCAGGTACAAAACACTGCAAATATCGAATAAGTATAGGTACCTACCTACTAAGTATTTGTAGGTAGGTAATATAAAATGTATAGCATTCGTGTGTTCCAAATATAAAACGGTGGGAGTCATAATTTCAATTAAAACAACACAAAAGAATTATTCATTCGCAAAAGAAATGAGTGCCGACATAACGATTGCGTGACCACCTGACCACAACTTGGTGAGGACTGAAAACTGTAAAATTTATTCGGTATTAGGTACAAAATACTAGGTTGTTTGTTTTCTTATACCTACACATACCGCTGGACTTACGGCTTATAGTTACATGGCTAAGTACCTTCAACATTTATAGCCTTAGTTATATACAGCGCCTAAGTTCGCAGTTTCTACGTACGCACCTTATACGTTCTAAAAAGCGGATGGGTCCCAAAGGACAAGGGTATGAAAGATGGATCCCATGTTCTGCTCATCCACCACTCACCCTCTCATCCCATCCCGCGCCAGCCAGTGCTGCCATCCAGAAAAAACTATTCAACCAACTTACATTCGGAAAATAGGAACAAATCAATAATTCCCGACAGACTTATGCCGAAATTTTACGGTTATTCCGTCTTTCCCTCAAGTCTGCAGTGGGCAGCAAATTGCCTACCACAACTACTGAACAACCCTGACTGGACTTCTAATTGGTGGCAGTGCTTTCACCCCGTCTACGTACCTCCAACCTTATCAGCTGCCCAAAGAAAAGGTCAGCGGGATTTCATGGCACGAATTTGTGCCTACTGTAGTGTGACTAAAATTAACCTTTTTATGCTCAATGCTAATTAATTTAAACCCTCGTATTTAGTAAGAACTTGTTGTTTTAATTACTTACTTATTATAAGACCTCGCGAGCACAAATGGTTTTGCAACCACGCGCCATGATATTGTAAGTACTTACGCCCCGTACTCAGACCTCACGGCCTTACATCTCGACAACCTCTTGACCGATTCTGATCATAATTTGTAATACTTATTTAGAATTGAGTATCCAATGCTTCTGCGAAATATTATCAAAATAGGCTGGTAAATGACACCGCTGCAAACTTCCCCCCTTTTTTGGGGAACCACACCCCTAATCAAAAATCGCCGAGAATAAAAATCCCTGACCTTGTAGAACTATTGTGTACCAAGTTTCATTAAGATTCGTTGAAAATGCGACCTGTATGGACATCCGGACAGACGAAAGCAAATTTTGGCAAGTTGAAGCAGAGACTTTCGCTCACTTCGTTCGCTCGGTCAATTAGCATTTTTTGCATTATGACAGGCAAACAAACAGACGATGATGACCTGATGGTAACTGAGTGGCAATCTCGTCAACAAAAAAAGGTATGTATACTCTAGGTATACATACCTTTTTTTTTGTTGACGAGTGGAAAATCTTTTAAAGATACCCGGCTGCAATGGGGCTGTAGCCGGGTTATATGAGATTTCCACTCACTAAAACCCCCCCGGTGGCCTTCCTCGGTGCATGGCAGAGGGCTGGGTAATTACGTAAAATTTGCAACAGCAATGCGACAGCAGTAGCAATGCGACAGCAGTAGCGAAGCATACATTCTCGACACCACTAATGATGTATGACAGCAATCACCGCGAGATTTACGCCTGTCGCAAACCTGTTGCGAGTTAGGTAATTAGGGGAACTCCTACGGAACGCATCGGTGCCCTCCTCGCACTTGCCAAAGCACATCCCGTGGGAGTATACATACCTACTTCTCATGTAGTACTCTATACTCTAAGGTGGAAAGGCAAACTACGCCGTGACCAAAATATAATAATGAGAGATGCAACCTTCGGAAACAATGTTATTAATCTGAATTATTGAAAGCAACCGGCTGTATTCAATGTAAAACCAATTCGTGTTATTGAAAAGCTTTTTCCGGATTGAGTAAGTATGGCATTGACACACTGAACCATTTCCAAAGAAATTGGAACACCTGTGTATCCACTGTATTAATTTATCAATCTACTGACTCAGTGGTAGAAGGGCATTGTAGCTGGTGAAATTACTGGGCAAATGAGACTAATCTCACAGTCCAGTAATCTGATTACTAGACTGTGCTGATGTCTTAGGATGAGCAGTGCAGTGTCACGCGAAACTTTAATTTAGACTTCCAAGTGACACTGCAATCTGTTATGGGCGGTCGTGACGCTTAACACCAGGCGAACGACTAGCTCGACACGACATTCGTTTCCATTAAAAAAAAACTATAATAGAGCCTTGAAACGACTGAACAGATTGTTTCTAGAATCTAAGAACACTCTCTATCTACAAATGCAAGTCTGAACTAAAGTTTGACGGCTTAAGTTCCCCCTTATCTCTAGGACGTACCCAAATGCATTTTTTATGCGATTGAATGACGTGACGAGCTAGCCGTTCACCTGATGTTAAGCAACACGGCCGCCCATAACAGTTGCAGTGCCAGGTGTAGGTCCGTCATAGAGGGATAAGTGGGGACTTAGGAGTTGTCAAACTTTATTGCAGACGGGCATTAGTCACCTTTCAAACAAAAATGAAAACCCAAAAATAGATCATAATCTATTTGGGAGCTACGAAGCCACAGACAGACACACAGATACATATTTAAACCTGTAGCTTATAACCCCTCGGTTTGGTCGGAGGTTAAAATCTTTTTTTTTCATCTAGGTGGTATGGGACGACATCATCGGCGAGCCGGAAGGCGCGCGAAGCCCGGAGTGCGCGTGGCGACTCAGTCACGGCTGTTTCCGCCACGCTAGAAACTGGTGCTACACTCTACTGGCGGTCATCTTAGCACCACCGTGTGCATTGCTACTCGGTTGCGGATTCGCTTGTCTGGCTTTCGAGGTGGGTGCCTACTGGCAACAAAGATATTGCTTTTTAAGATATTTGAATAAGTTGGGTATATAGATACCTATCTAATATCATTAGTCTCTTCTAGACTTCTATACGGCACTCCTGCAGTACCATCCACACTTGGTCTGTGTGCAGTAGGTATAATAATAATACAACTACGTTATGTGCGACTACGTCACAGATGGACTATGTCAACTACGGATTTCTCACAGATTAGAGAAAAAAACAATTTACTAAAGGATTTTGACACAGAATTTTGAACCTTTATCTTTCTTATATGTAGTGCGAATAAGGAGGTTTGACTTTAGCTATAAACAACTCTGGCTGATTTTACAAAAAAGATGTTGAAACAAAAGAGTTGGGTCTTTCAAAATACTCTTTTCTTAAAAAGAGGTTAAATCGATGATAATGTTTGGCAAAGAGTACTACTTGGTAGGCTGTTCTGTTAGAAATAAATGAGTTTAAATGAGCAAATAATAATAGTTTCTGCTGTACCAACCATGTTACCACGTAATTGCCCGACATAACTATATAGTACCTAACTTTAGTTTGAATTAATTAATTATTATTTATCATGATGACACCGAATGACATGAAACCGCATATATTTCCAGCAAATCTGGTGCACTGCGCCGTGCCTGCGCTGTGTGAAGATCTACTTCGCGTCCCTGCGAACTTTCGTGTCATCTTGCATGGCCGCAACAGTAGTGCCGACGGCCGAGGCGGTCGGACACATGTGCCGACATATCCGAGTGAACATGCGGCACGATGCACCGGAGGAACGGGACATGCTTGTCGTGTAAAGAGGATTTATGTCAATGTCAACATTAAATTATAGTCACTATTAGTGCCGATAATGGCGGCAACACTTCTTTCCTTCCTTTAAAGAATGGTGATGAAGCAAACGGTCCTGTTTCCAGAGGTTCAAAAGCTCTAGGACCTCGGAAGTCGGAGTTATGAATATGGAAAATTGGAAATAAGTATTCTTACATAAAATTTAATCAAGTAAATAATTTCCTGTCATAAAGTTGAATGAAAACTTAATTTTTCTCTACATCCGTGTTAAAAAAAGGAAAGTTCAGCACCTTATAGCATTATGATTGTAATGTCGAACTTACCTAACTTGATATTCGTCCAAGGGTGCAGAACACCAGCATGCACTACAAATTTTTAATTTTGGATAGGTACGCGAAGCATTAGCAAGACTTACCTATGCTTAGGTACCTATCACGATACCAAGGGCAGGATCTGCAACTGCATTACGAAGTAGGTACCTATCCTATAGGTAATAGTCTACCTAAGTTTTCAATCACTTTTGCGACGGGGATAAATGCTAACCATAAAGATATTATAGTTCTTAAAATTTTAGCAACCAGCGGGATTTGACCCCGCGCCTTCTAACTCACCGGATTAGACGCCCTACCAATTAGGCCACCGACTAAGCAGTCGTGGCGACATCTATAAGTCACGACTGCTTAGTCGGTGAACACATAGTCCTTAAGATTTTCGCAGCTAGCGGTCATGCGACCATGGCCTAATTGGTAGGGCGTCTAATCCGGTGAGTTAGAAGGCGCGGGTTGAAATCCCGCTGGTTGCTGAAATTTTAAGAACTATAATATCTTTATAGATATACCTGAAGTGTGGTTTACACTTAAAAATCAATCCATGATAAAATGCTAACCAATCCGGCCACTACCTATAGACACATAAGTACCTACCTATACTTTACAAAAATGCATTGTACCATAAGTGCCTTTATAAATTTAAAATGTTAAAATACTTAAGTATAGGCTTAAGTACTTAATATTATATAATAGGTAGGTATGTATCTACCTAACTAACCTACCCAATATAAACTTAGGCTCGAGTTTTCTTTGAGTAAATGTATTTTGTAAGTAAATTACTCTTTCTTCTCTCATTTAAGTATAAGTTATAAGTAATAATAAAACATAATAATCACATGTAATCTAATGAAATATGAATAAATGCAAGTTAACAACAATAATATTCTGCAGTTTTCATAATGTAGGTCTTTCATAATACCCAAATATAGAGCAGCATGTAGATTTAAAAAAAAAAAGAAAATAACAGGATTTGAAAAGTTTTGGCGGGAGAAGTGGGACGTAACCACACATTAGGTACCTACTTTGTTTGTTATAAATATTAAATATCGTGCACGAACGTACTTAGGTACCATTCATGATAACGTGTACCTAAGTAAATGGGTGATTAACAAAAAAGAACGAAACCAATCGTTTTAGTTTCCGGGCGGGAAATAATTATAAATTGCCATCCCAATTCAAGTTGCCAAGTCAATAAATACAGGAAACTTGTAAAAAATAAGTACCAACATAAGTGTTTCGATAAAACTGAATATGAATGAAAGCAGCTATGAAGGAGCTTCTACATCAGCAGCTGTTCGCCCTCATACCTCTAGCAGCTGTTCAAACGCTGGAAACAACCAGAGAGATAATCAATTCGTGATAGCTACATGCCGAAGGTTTGTTACCGATGTAGGTTCAGGTTGTAGGTGCGACATAGGTACCTACTTACCTACCATGAATGTATGCTTAGGTATAAATCTCAAGAAAGGGTTGACTTTTCTGATTAATGATTATGTATGTTTTTGATTTTTAGGAACACAGAATTGACTGACAATCCCGTTTTAAATGCACAACATGAATCCACAGAAGATTCAGAGACTGAAGAGGTACATAGCTATTAGTTATTACCTAAGTATTTTTTTACTTTGAGTAGGTACCAGTTCTTGCTGTATTTATAGAAACGCTACGACGATATTATTATAAACTATACATAAAGATCTCTATTTATAGTGGTACCTACAGTATTTTACAGGGAATCGTGGATTCTTAAAACCTTAGACCTTTTTAGCTTCGGCAAAAATCATTTCGTATGTCTGTCCGGCGGATGGCCGGCTGTGCTCCTCTACAGGCCACATATGACAACCGATTCTCGTGTAATTTTGTGATTCGATAATTATAGGTATATACGTACTCATAGATTTTCTTGTCGATTCAGTTTTTGGCATAAATAACGCCCAACGAACATAGATATTAGACCCTAACTAGGATTCCCTGTCCCTAGGGACCCAGGAACTCCGAGGACTATGACCTACTTGTCTTGTCGCAGGAATCAACCCCGCCGCCTCTGGGTTATGAGCCGACCTGCTCAACCACCACTACAGGCTGTAAGCAGCAAAATGGCGGAGCGGAACGGAGCCATGTGGGTTGAACACGTAAAAATAGTTTTTAAAGAGCCACTAACTTATAAATTGTAACTAAATTTGTAATAGAGGCTGCTGGTTGTGTACTGCAGAGCTGGTCGACTCGGCGCCGCCTACTACACGCTGCAGAATGGAGAGGCAAGTACCTACGTCTTAACTTTATACAACTACAGCACGGACATGTCACAGGTAATAAACACCCGATCCTCGTCGAGTGCGCTCATGTCCTGCCGCCACCTTCCATGGCCTTCTTTATGATTCACGTCATCTCTTCTAGCGATACGACATAATATAGTATAGATGAGTGATGTCCAGTGTCGTGACCAGCCCTGCGCCCACGTGATTGCTTTCCTTCCACTTAGGCAGTCGCTAGCTACATATTTTCTACGTTGTTTCTTGAACTGGATTGGATTTCCGCCATATGCGTTCGCTATCCTGCTGCCCGGTGACGCTGTAAATATCGGTAGACACCAACAGCAATAGCCCGCTCAAAAAAAGGGAAATAATTAGAGCGAATGGTGGTTTCATCTAAATCACCCTGGACCATTTTTCTCGGTTCTGTTCTATATCCTTATTAGCAGCCGCTCAAAGTGGCGCTCTATGGGGGAGGCCCATGTTCAGCAGTGGGCGTCTTCAGGCTGGATGATGATGTTGATGATAGCCTTATTAGTTCACAATTATTTTCCATTAACGCCCACCAGAAAATTCACCCCTGTTCCTATGTTCAACAGAACTAATGACGTTTTCCAACCGTAGACGATGCTGAATCATATAGGTAAGCTGCTCATCGACAAAGGTTTAATAACATCGTGTGATCTCTTTCACTCCTCCAGCTGTTCATCCTCGAAGAGATAGTAGACCGTCCGCCAGAGTTCCAGATGTTCTGCAACCTGTTCCGTCAAGTGGAGCCTATCACTATACTGCTGGACGGGAAAACCCAAGGGACTTTTGTACAGAAGGTCAAGAAGATCGTCTTTGATAACGATACCAATGGGGAAGGAAGGTGTAAGCTGGTGTTTTTAACAGCGAGAGAGTACAGTAAGCCCTTCTATTCTTCTGTAAAGTTGTTTGTTATTTTTTCAGTCAACTTTTGACACCATATTATGATGTCAGCGTTTCTTTCCGAATTATTAATTTTCCAAGTTCTAGTATTGTCCACATTGCGTGTTATTTTTCCCAAGATCAGTTTTTTTTTATACAAGTATTGGATTTTCCACATTACTAAATTTCCACATTATTAATTTTACAAATTAGTAAAATTCCATTATGGATAAATGGTGCTTAGTGACTAAATAAACCCTGACCTAAAATTTTTGTTACTCTCGTGTAAACTCCTTTTACGTCACTCGATTTAACGACAAACTCCCTAAAAACGTCGACTCCTTCATTTCTAGTTCTGTATTACCTACCAACTCAGTTTTTGATCATTAGTACAATAAACAAGCCCTACTTTCTGCTACGCAGCGTCTATACCAAACCGTTTCACCCCCAGGCTTCGAAGCATGCAAACGGCGAGTCCTGACACTCTCCTTACCCAATGAACCCTCACCATGTTCTGACGAGGAACGCACTTTATTCCTACGAACAGTGGTAGACTTCAGCCAAGTCCAAAGCATCCATGCAATGGGTGCTCTGCTCAGATATGTGGATTTGAACTGGTCGTCTTTGAGCTTGAATATGCATAGCAAGCCGCAGTTTTTGAGCCTGAAGATCATCTCACTGTAAGAACCGTAACTTGATAAACACGAATGAAACAGGCTTTACTTAGATTAGAGCTTGTAGGAAAACTTGCTTCATCCATACCATCATTCATATGGATTGAATTGATAGCGCTCAAAGACAGTTAAGCAAATCAAGTTTTTTATAAGCTGCAACAGTTTATAAACATTAGATATAATAATCAGGGTAAGCTCAGGGTAATCCAATCGAAATCTATTATTCAAACTACGAAAATTGTTGTGTACCTATAGTGCGGACATAGTAACAATAGACGAGGACACATACCGTGGCCTTCAGATCTTCAGCACTGTGGCACATCCTAGCGGGTTCAAGAAGGGTGTCCAAGGCTCCAGCAAAGAAGGCCTTAGTCTCTGCCAGCTTTTCAGCAAATGCAGTTCCAAGGTCGGACAGAGCCGAATGCGGTGAGACATTCTTTTTATAACTCGGATTTCTTCTTCTCTATTTAGTTATTAGTCTTTCTAGAATCTTCAAAACTCATTCCGGTTTAAATATTATTTACGCATATTTAGGGTATACCTTCAACACCCGACCAGACACCTGCCAACATTGAAACGTCGTCAGGATGTAGTTGACTTTTTCATACGTCCACAAAGCGACAGTATCATGAGGAATATTTGTTCGTCTCTACGGTTCATCAAGAATGTTACTGTAAGTGTCTCACAAAGATTTATACATAGGTATGTTTCCGCATCTAAATAGAAAGTGATGTTTTGAGTTGTATTACAGGGAATTTTAGCAAAGATCAAAGCTTTGTCAGCGAAATCATATCAATGGAAATCTCTTTACAACGTAAGTTTGCACTCTATATCGAATTCATCTAGCTCATCAGATCTACCCCTTTCCAAGTGTAAGCACATGACTTTTTCCAGGCTATTTACAACGCTGTATTGATATGTGAGATGTGTGAAAACGCAAAACCGAGTGAATTTCTGGAGGAACTTGCTTCATGTGACAATAACAAGCTCTATGAGGTGATGTACAGACAACGTTATGAAAATGATTAACAAAACTGCGTTCTCTTTATTAATATTACTGATGACGTAACTTACAGATGGCTCTATATATGAACAGAATCATAGACTTCGATCTATCCAAATCTGAACAGAAATTTACCGTTAAAGCTGGAGTAGACCCTGAACTGGATTTAAGTAAGAATCCTAGCCTTTTCTTTACATCCCATTGACTTTGGGATATTATAATTTAATTGTAACTTCAGAGAAGCAAACAATGGCGTCTCTCCACACGCTAATGTCTGAGACAGCAAGGGTGGAACTCTCTCGTCTGCCCGAGTTCGTAGAGGAATGCAGCATGCTATACATGCCACATCTGGGATATCTTTTGGGAGTAAAAGCATGGGCTGATAACCTGACGATGGAACAGAAAGAACTGCCCAATATGAAGTTCATGGTAAGAACTTCATACATTATGTGAGCTATAACAGAACTTTGGAAGGTTTCTAGGCGTTTTTACAGCAGTATCAATGTTTACAGTTTCAAAACAACGACTACATTCACTACAAAAGCAAAGGATGCGAAGGTAAGCACAAGGAACGTAAGGTATCTTGTGCACTTTAGTCAAACTGTTTCCTCGAAAACTTACTTTTTTCCTTGTGATTTTAGAATTAGATGTGATGATAGGCGACACATACCCTGAGATAGTGGCACATGAGACTAGGATCAAGATGAGACTGACCGCTGTGATCCTCGAAAACCTACATACCCTAGCTGCTGTCATCGATAAATGTGCCGAGCTTGACTGGTAAATAAAATGGGACCACTTCAGAGAAAATTCCCTATTATCTACTAAAATTCAAATAATTCTCTACTGTAAGCATAGTACTAATTATTTGTTAAACTTAATAAATATAAATATATAAATATATATATATAAATATATATATAAATAAATAAATAAATAAATATATGTGGGACACGTCACGCACCGCCATCTAGCCCCAAACTAAGCATAGCTTGTACTATGGGAACCAGATAACTGATACAATACATAGATGCTTTTTTGTTTGTAAATACATACATAGAATACAATATAACACCCAGACACAGAACAAACATCGATGTTCATCACACAAATGTTTGTCCTGGGTAGGAATCGAACCCACAACCAATAGTTCAGAAGGCAGAGCTACTACCAACTGAGCTAACAGGCCAGTCAAAATAGATATTTGAATGAACACATAGTACACACGAAATAGTTTTGAAGAAACAACTCGCTCTTTTTCATGCTGATCCCTCACGCGCATTTTAATATAATTTTAGCCTCATAGCAATATCCAAAGTGTGCAAAGAATACAACTACGTACGGCCTGTCTTGACCGAAGAAAAGATCATCAGCATCAAGGCAGGAAGGCACCCCCTCCATATAGTGATCAGCGACAACTTCGTTCCAAACAACGTAGAGAGCAGCGATGAGGCTGGCTGTGTAAAAATATTAACTGGTCCCAACTCTAGTGGGAAGTCAGTTTATATGAAGATGACAGGTGAAAAATGTATTTACTGCAACTTTGTTTTGTATACTAAATATGCCCGCATTTGACCGCAGTCTCACTTCAAGGAAAGTGCTTCTGGAAGTGCCGTTACTTCCTCATTAAGGCTAGCTTATGAAGATCTTCAACTTTTTGAGCCAGGACTATTTTGGCTTTATATTTCTGCAACATTTACAAATAGATTTCCAAACAGTTTTCTTAATTTTGTTTCAAAAAACCATTTAATGGTCAAATACTGACTAAATCTTGACAATTTTCTACTGAAGTGGCATTATTTATTTAGTAGGCAATTGTCCTAGTTTTTGTAAGAGCCCAGGTGCTATTCTTCGATCTCATAGCTGAAGCTCATCATCATCATTAACAGCCTGAAGACGTCCACTGCTGAACATAGGCCTCCCCCAGAGCACGCCACCTTGAGCGGCTGCTCGCCTCCTGCATCCATCGGCTCCCCGCGGCTTTCACCAGGTCGTCGGTCCACCGAGTGGGGGGCCGGCCCACGCTGCGTTTTCCGGTTCGTGGTCGCCACTCGAGAACCTTTCTTCCCCATCGGTTGTCAGTTCTACGAGCGATGTGGCCCGCCCATTGCCACTTCAACTTACTAACTCTAAGAGCTATATCGGTCACTTTAGTTCTCCTGCGGATCTCCTCGTTCCGGAGCTTATCTCGCAGGGAAACACCGAGCATAGCTCGCTCCATAGCTCGCTGCGCGACTTTGAGCTTACTAATGAGGCCAACAGTAAGAGACCATGTCTCAGTTCCATAAGTCATCACTGGCAACACACACTGATTGAAAACTTTCGTTTTCAGGCTCTGCGGTATTTTGGACGAAAAGATAGGACGAAGCTTCCCGAACGCTGCCCAGCCGAGTTGGATTCTTCGCGCCACCTCTTTGTCGAAGTTGGACCTACCTAATTGGACAATCTGTCCTAGGTAGACATACTTGTCGACAACTTCGAGAGTATCGTTCCCAACAATTACCGGTATAGGTGGAACATGAGCATTAGACATGATCTTTGTCTTGTCCATATTCATCTTAAGACCAACCTGCTGGGAGACTCTACTGAGGTCGTTGAGCATGGTGCTAAGGTCCTCGAGCGATTCCGCCATTATGACTATATCATCGGCAAAACGAAGGTTAGTGATGTACTCGCCATTTATGTTGATGCCAGATCTTTTCCACTCCAAGAGCTTGAAAACATCCTCCAATGCGTTTGTGAACAGTTTCGGAGAAATAACGTCTCCCTGTCTCACGCCTCTTTGCAATGGAATTTGTTCCGTACTCTGGTCCTGTAGTCGGACTGACATAGTGGCCTTACTGTACAAACACTTCAAAACTTCGATATACCTATAGTCAATTTGGCATCGCTGCAAGGACTGCAGCACCGCCCAAGTCTCGATTGAATCGAAGGCTTTCTCATAGTCCACAAACGCTAGGCATAACGGCCGATTATACTCTTCGGTCTTCTGTATAATCTGGCGCAGCGTATGGATGTGGTCTATGGTGCTAAAGCCTTTTCGGAAACCGGCTTGTTCGGGAGGCTGGAATTCATCAAACCTGCGTGCGAGACGATTCGTAATGACTCTCGAAAACAGCTGAAGCTCTGATTAAGATAATAGGCTAGTAGTAGTTTAGTAGCTAGATGGTCCATCCTCATTCATAAACACTTCAAATCAGCCCTGTCTAACTTCACATACACAACCAGGGTTGATAGTGTACCTGGCACACATCAGTTTCGTCCCAGCCGAGAGCGCCACAATTGGCATCAGCCACTCACGGATATTTTCTACTGAAGTTGTAGGTACGTTTATTTAGAAGGCATTTTCCTAGAGTTTTGTAAGAGCGGATGCTCTTCTTCGATCTCATATAGGTAGCTGAACTCTGTTTAAGATAATATCTTGATTGTCTAGCTGACCATCCATTCAGTCCTGTCTAACTTGACTTTACACTACAATCCAGGGTTGATAGTGTACCTGGCACACATCGGCAGCTTCGTCCCGGCCGAGAGTGCCACAATCGGCATCATGAGCCATCTCCACTCACGGATACAAGCAGCGGAGTGTGTTGCTCAACACATGTCGGCATTCCTCATCGACCTGAGACAGGTAAGAACACCTTTTGCACTTAACTTACTTATTGGCTATTATGCCTTTTCCATACAGTTCTACTTTTATGTGTTGAATCCTTGACTGTTTTTTGCATCTCTTCATTTGCCATATGAAATTTTGTAAGCCAATGCAAACAATGCAATTTTTGTTTTGTAATGTTCAATGCATTTTGCGCCTTTGTCATTTCAATTTATCTGACTCTTACTATTCTTCGTATATTTTAAATGATTCTGTATCTTTATATGTGTTATTGTTTAGACGTTGTTAAATCTGTTTTTCATTCTTTCGTTTTTCTCGTATTCTATAGATTTAACTTTGGTATCTAGGTATTATTGTTTGTCATCATCATCATCATCATCATCATCAACTTCAACTTTTTGATTCTCCTTCAGTTATCCACATTTCTTCTTTTCTATATCCTGAACCTTTGCTGTTTCAGTAACTTCTGAATGTTTTGATCCTCAGTATTCATGTATATATCTGGTGCTGATTATCTACATTTCCTCCATGAATGTCTTTTCAATATCTCCAGATGGCTGTCTGCCTCCGCGAATCGAGTTCCAACTGTCTGGTCCTTGTGGACGAGTTCGGCAAAGGCACAGCTCGAGCGGATGGGCTGGCGCTACTGGCCGCTTGCACCAACACGCTGCTGTTCCAAGGGAACGAGTGTCCTCACGCGATCATATCCACGCATTACTTGAACATTAAAGAGTTTATCGTTGATTCTCTCGCTGTCAGGTTCTTGGTAAGTTTTTTGGGTACCATTAAATTTATTATTTAGATTTTTTCGAAGGTCTACTTTCAAAGATGCAAAGAATTCTCAGTCTTCTTGAAAGAAAAGATTTACTAATTGGCAGAGTTGTGGTGGGATGGAAATACCATAAAGGCCATTAACCAAGAGTTGAAGTTGAAGTTGAGTTTTGTTAAAACAGTTGTCTCTTCCATGTTTCCATAGAGTTTCGAGTACATGTTGCACGACAACGAGCCCGTGTTCCTATACCGCGCGTGTAGCGGCGCGGCGACCGTCTCGCTCGCACACGCGGTCGCGCTCGCACACGGGCTCGAGGCGAGAGATGTAGCGCGGGGTAGGCTCGTCATGGATAGCTATTTGGTAATACATTTTTTTTTTATATCCTGGTGCTTTTTGTTTCTACCCACGGTGACACCTCGCATAAGGCGTCCAGCCAAAAGTGAAGGGAACTGGCTCGAACGCAAAGGAAAAATTTAAATCACGAACAAGTTTTTCCTTTACTTTAATTTTTTTATCCAAGTTTTTGCCAGCGTTATGTGAAAATCAAAAATGTATCTGTTGATTACGCTAAGCAGGCGATACTGCTATAAATAATATATAAATCTTGATGCTTTTATACTTTAAAGTACTTATAGTATTTTGCGGCGGTAGTCTAAGCCCTTCTCGCTCCTATCTTATAAGAGTGAAAAGGATATAACTGTCTATGGCTTTATATCCTTCCCGCTCTGTTGTGTTGTAAAATAAAAAAGGCATATGTAGCCAACTAGACGAATGCAGTAATTTATAAATTGTGTATGAGCTGCATTAGACAAAATTTGGCTAATATATAGTTAACTTTATGCCAGGCTGTAATAAACACTGCATAACATTAGAATAGCTATTCAGTGTCTCTCGCTCTATCTTTGCTTATTTCCAATTCGATAGAGAGAGACAAAAAACAAAATAACTATAATCCTTCCGATAACGCTAACTATATTGATGTTTCAGAAAAACTCCCTGCCACCACCGAACAAGAAAATAACAGCGAAGCTAAAGGCTTACACTGAAAATATAAAGAACCAGCTACTCAGAGACGATATTTAATTACAATAAACTTTACATTGATATAAACTTGATATTCACTTAGCATTAGCACTAACAACAATATAAATATAAAATTCAAAATATATCAAAAAAATTATTAGCTACACAACACATTTTCTTATGATTTAAACAACTCATTTATCTATACATATTACAGTAAAAGCTGGAATGTTTATATTAACTATACAAACGCCATTTTAAAAAAACCTCAAGTACTTGACACTCGCGTCCTCTCTCTCGCTCGCACATTTGAACATTTTCGTTGATGATAAATATTAAATAACTAAATGTGCTTTTGAAAACTCCATATAATCCGAACAATTTTTCATACATAAAAACTGGATCGAATGAAAAAACATTGATTCTGTTATTACGGCATTTTAAGTTTCCCGAGATAGGTACAGCATCACCGTGAATGAAGCCTTAGGCCTACATTGTACATTGAGTTTTGTACATTTTGCGACTTGCACATTCTGCGCATTGTACATTTTGCGTAAGATTAATTTTGAGTGTCGTGCTTATTTTGCGTATAGTACACTTTACTCCGAAGCGACTTTTTGAGGTTTTGTAATGTATTTCTTGAGGGCTGATATTGGCTATATTTTTCGTAAGATCATTTAATAGCGTCTAAATGTCCAAATGGGCGAGCGAGGACGCAGGTGATATTGACCCAAGAATCTCGCCTTCTTACTCCCGCTCTGTAGAAAGTGTTGTGGGAGCGAGACGGCACCACAAAGTCGAACGCTCTCTAGCGTCAGTAGTTCGATTGTTAGTCCGGTTGACGGAACTAGTAAAACTTTTAGTGGCAATAGTTCGGTTGGTACAAAGCACCGAATTTCCACGAGTAATTTAATGGCGCTAGTCATTCTTCATGAAGCTTTTCATTAAATACATTCGTTTTATCAAAGCGAACACCGATTACGACAGATATGATTATTATTGTGACCACACACACAATATTGTGCGTTCCATTTTCAATGTAGCTGTATCGATAATACTAATTGTTCATGCGTCATAGGAACATCGATAAATTTAAATTGCTCCGATCAATTTTTACTCCGATTCCAAACTCAGTAAATTAACAGTCTGTATTTCTTTTTTTCCAACGCGAAATTATTCTCCGTTTTTTTTTAGTTTGCATTGTCAAATAGCGCTTACACATTTTTTACACTAAGCTGATGAACACTAAAACATACTGTAGAACAGTAGTAATACGGTCGACTTTTCAAAAACAAGACAAAAATAAACTATACCTAGCCTCAACTTCTGATTTTTAAACATAGAGAGCGATGACTCATACTAAAAATTTTAAGTGACTTTGGCTATCAAACACTGAAAATCGCATCTAAATTCGTCCAGTAATTTCCGAACATACATGTAACAAACAGACAGACAAAAATTCTGAAAATATTAGGTTATGAGTCTGCAAAATTAGCCAATCTTCAAAGTACAAGAATGGCTTAGTAACAGCTATTCGGTGCTAAAGTGAACCTTATGGATGATATGGAAAGTCATAATTAGTATAACGCGCCAATCCACTGAATGCTACAGAATAGTCTCGTCTCACTTTCACTATTGCATCAAACGTGTATCCGAGTGAGACAGCAATAAAACTATCCGATTATTCCAGAATTTTTGTTTTATGGCGCGAATATTACTACTACCCTCAGTATGTTACCAGATTATGTCAGTTTACATAGATTTCATTTGCTGCATTAGCTCCTCCAAAGATAACTCTGAGGCAGCCACGGCGCCTCCCGTACTGGATTCTGGAGTACTGTTGTCTATGGGAATGCTATACGCCACCTGTATATAAAAAAAATACCATGTTTCAAAAACCTATTTATGATTTCAGTGGTTTTTACATTTATTCAAGTAGCTTTTCATCGTCATGGTTGTCATGGCCCAATACGTCTCCACTGCTAGGATACGGGCCTTTTCTCACAGGGAGATAGTGTAGGCCGTTTTCAACCAAACTGGCCAAGTGCGGGTTGGCAGAGAGTGCCACTTTGAGTGGGCTCGCCTCCTGCATCAGCTCCCGCGGTTTTCACCAGATCATCGGTCCACCTAGTGAGGGCCTACGCTGCGTCTTCCGGTTCATGGTCGCCACTCGAGAGCCTTTCTTCCCCATCGGTTGTCAGTTCTACGAGTGATGTGGCCTGCCCATTGCCATTTCAACTTGATTATTCTCAAAGTTATATCGGTGAGTTTAGTATAGTGTAGTATTCGCAAATACTAGTAAAGTTATCTGCGGATGCTGTGGTTGGCTGAACATTTAATAATAGCACTTGTTTACAATAGCAATTGTTACTTTAAATTAGTTTAAATTCTAATGTACAGCTGTTTGACATTCATCTATACCAATATTATAAAGTAATATATTAGTAATTATAAATAAGTGTTCTTTGTAGTAGGTAGTGTAGCTAGTTTAGTTTAGTTTAGCTTAGTTTAGTTTAGTTTAGTTTAGTTTTTATTATTGTAGTAAGTAGCTTGAGTAATAAAGGCAATTTGCCCGTTTAAAAAAATATTATAAAGAGGAAATATTTGATTGTTTGTTTGCATTGAATAGGCTCCGAAACTACTGAACCGATTTGGAAAATTCTTTCACTGTTGGGAAGCTACACTATCCGCGGGTGACATAGGCTATATTATATTTTCAAAAAAATTAGGGATCCTTACTAAAACTTCAATAATGTGACCCTAGGTGTAAAAAAGTTACCTAATATATTCTTTATTACATCGCGTGCACTGCGAAAACTATTATACCCGTGCGAAGCAGGGGCGGACCGCTAGTTCCTAATAAAAAAAAATACCAAGCCAAATAATAAAGTACCTGTACGCCATCAACTAGCTTCAGATTGGAAGTGTCCTCTTCTTCCGGTGCATTTTCGTCTACTAAGCTGATACCTGCGATAAATCAAAAGGAAAATTCATAGTAGAATAATACAATTTGTAACTGTATTGCGAATAACAATTAAACTAGAAGCCTGCTATTAAAAATTAACAAGTGAATATTATTTTCATAAAGTAGGTTAAAAATGAATGCAATATTAAGTGAAACCGGTAAATAAATCACGGTGTAATAAGCCTTTAAAGTTTCTAGAGGGGCATCGCTTGTCCTTTTCTCGCAAAACAGAGACCGTGTGGAGCTTCTCCACAGTTACTATGAAAACACACGTTGTGACGTCACATGCCAGGGATTGTATTTAAAGCTTCTACAGCTTAGTAATGAGGTAGGTACTATGAAGGACCAAGAACTGACGTCACTGTATGTTTGAGCTGTCTCTATTCCTATATTTTAAAAACGTGGTAACTTTGTCATTTTTTGAGATTATGTAATTTTGTTTATTTAATGAGTAATATTATTTATTTATGCAATAAGATATGCCGTGTGGTCCCGGTTACGAATAGGACCACCCCATCTCTTCCCGTGGGTGCCGTAGAAGGCGGCTAAGGGAATATCCAGGGAATGGGTCGCAGCGTTCTCCTCGGTCTTGGTGGCAATCAATCTTCACCTACTGCGATCACCAAGCCGCCTGCCAAGCGTGGTGATTATGGCAAACCCCCCCCCCCCCTAATGACAAGCACAAATAAAAACGGCCCCCAGTCCCCAGCAGCTCTGCTATCCCGTGGCTACGGTAGCGGCCACGGTAACGGCAGGGCAAGGGGTGCGAAGAATCCCCGGCAGACGCCCGGCTACCAACCCCAACGACGACCCCTGGCCCTGGCAACACATAACGTGCGCACACTGAAGGCTGACGAAAGGATGGTCGAGCTAGAGGCGGAGATGGGTAAGTTACGCTGGGATGTAATGGGATTGTCTGAAGTCCGAAGACAGGGACAGGACACGATAATCCTAAATTCCGGTAACTTATTCTTCTACCGGGAGGGAGACCAACTCTCCCAAGGAGGTGTCGGGTTTCTCGTCCGCAAGTCTCTCGTCAACAACGTGGTCAAAGTCGACAGTGTGTCGGCCAGGGTAGCGTACCTGGTACTCCGAATAACCAAACGGTATTCGTTGAAGGTTATACAGGTATACGCGCCGACGTCGGCACACTCAGACGATGAAGTAGAAGCTATGTATGAGGACATATCCGAAGCCATGCATACTTCCGAAACATACTTCACCGTTGTGATGGGAGACTTCAATGCGAAGTTGGGCACAAGGAATAGCGATGAGCTGAGAGTGGGGCCATTTGGATACGGGCAGCGGAACCCTCGAGGACAGAGGCTGGCTGACTTCATGGAGAAGGAGGAACTCTTTATGATGAACTCCTTCTACGAGAAGCGGCCATCCAGGAAGTGGACGTGGATAAGTCCCGACGGTTCCACTAAAAATGAGATAGACTTCATCATGACGACCAAGAAGCACATATTCGATGATGTCTCTGTGATCAGCAAGGTGAAAACCGGTAGCGATCACCGTATTGTTAGAGGCACATTGAATATCAATGTTAAGCTCGAAAGGTCACGTCTGGTGAAGTCTACGCTCCGTCCAAATCCTGTCCAAATCTAAAACCCCGAAGGCTGGAACTCCAAAATCGCTTCCAGTGCCTAGCCGACTGTAACACAGTGGACGAGCTAAACGACGGGTTGGTGGAAACTGTCCAAGCTGTTGGATCGAAATTCTTTAAGACCCAACGCCGAAAGAAGACTCAAAAGCTCTCAGAAAAAACTCTTGAGCTAATGGCCGACCGGAGCGAAATGAAGCTGCAGTCTTCAGTTGATATGTCAGCCTACGGTGAACTCAATAGACGAATCTGGAGTTCCTTGCGACACGACTTGCGTGCTCTTAGTACTTCACGTATTGAGGCCGCAATTGAGCGGAACCAAGGCTCTAAAGTGTTCGCAAAGGATTCGTCTATTGGGCAACACCAAATGACAAAACTGAAGACCGAAAATGGTAGCATCATTTCATCCAAGCCTGAGATTCTGAGAGAGATCGAGAACTTCTATGGACAGTTATACACCTCGACACGTAAGCCCGCTACTAACACAGCTCAGGACATCAGAGCCAAGTTAGTCCGACACTATACCGAAGATATCCCGGACGTCAGCCTGTACGAGATTAGAATGGCCCTCAAACAGCTTAAAAACAACAAGGCACCAGGTGAAGATGGAATTACGACTGAACTTCTGAGAGCGGGTGGTAGACCGGTACTTTTAGTCCTCCAGAAGTTATTTAATTCTGTCATCCTTGAAGGTACAACGCCAGAGGCATGGCACAAGAGCGTGGTGGTGCTCTTCTTCAAAAAAGGCGATAACACCTTATTGAAGAACTATAGGCCCATCTCGCTCTTGAGTCATGTGTATAAGCTGTTTTCGAGAGTCATTACGAATCGTCTCGCACGCAGGTTTGATGAATTCCAGCCTCCCGAACAAGCCGGTTTCCGAAAAGGCTTTAGCACCATAGACCACATCCATACGCTGCGCCAGATTATACAGAAGACCGAAGAGTATAATCGGCCGTTATGCCTAGCGTTTGTGGACTATGAGAAAGCCTTCGATTCAATCGAGACTTGGGCGGTGCTGCAGTCCTTGCAGCGATGCCAAATTGACTATAGGTATATCGAAGTTTTGAAGTGTTTGTACAGTAAGGCCACTATGTCAGTCCGACTACAGGACCAGAGTACGGAACAAATTCCATTGCAAAGAGGCGTGAGACAGGGAGACGTTATTTCTCCGAAACTGTTCACAAACGCATTGGAGGATGTTTTCAAGCTCTTGGAGTGGAAAAGATCTGGCATCAACATAAATGGCGAGTACATCACTAACCTTCGTTTTGCCGATGATATAGTCATAATGGCGGAATCGCTCGAGGACCTTAGCACCATGCTCAACGACCTCAGTAGAGTCTCCCAGCAGGTTGGTCTTAAGATGAATATGGACAAGACAAAGATCATGTCTAATGCTCATGTTCCACCTATACCGGTAATTGTTGGGAACGATACTCTCGAAGTTGTCGACAAGTATGTCTACCTAGGACAGATTGTCCAATTAGGTAGGTCCAACTTCGACAAAGAGGTGGCGCGAAGAATCCAACTCGGCTGGGCAGCGTTCGGGAAGCTTCGTCCTATCTTTTCGTCCAAAATACCGCAGAGCCTGAAAACGAAAGTTTTCAATCAGTGTGTGTTGCCAGTGATGACTTATGGAACTGAGACATGGTCTCTTACTGTTGGCCTCATTAGTAAGCTCAAAGTCGCGCAGCGAGCTATGGAGCGAGCTATGCTCGGTGTTTCCCTGCGAGATAAGCTCCGGAACGAGGAGATCCGCAGGAGAACTAAAGTGACCGATATAGCTCTTAGAGTTAGTAAGTTGAAGTGGCAATGGGCAGGCCACATCGCTCGTAGAACTGACAACCGATGGGGAAGAAAGGTTCTCGAGTGGCGACCACGAACCGGAAGACGCAGCGTGGGCCGGCCCCCCACTCGGTGGACCGACGACCCGGTGAAAGCCGCGGGGAGCCGATGGATGCAGGAGGCGAGCAGCCGCTCAAGGTGGCGTGCTCTGGGGGAGGCCTATGTTCAGCAGTGGACGTCTTCAGGCTGTTAATGATGATGATGATGATGATGCAATAAGAAAACAGCAGGCAGCCCTTTTATCCTACTTCCTACTCCTACTATCACACTAATATTGTAAAAGCGACAGTTTGTGTGTGTGAATGTTTGTTACCATTAATCTCCGTAACTACTGAACCTATTTCGATGACATTTTGAATGTGGATAGCTTATACACTGGATTAACACATAGGATGCTTTTTATCCGCGGTTGAAACCGCAAGGCGTACTAATAAATAATTAAATATGTGTAAACGTTTCTCACAACGCCATCTAGCCCCAAACTAAGCATAGCTTGTACTATGGGAACCAGATAATTGATAGAATACATAGATACTTTTTGTTTGTAAATACATACATAGAATACAATATAACACCCAGACATTGAACAAACATCGATGTTCATCACACAAATGTTTGTCCTGGGTGGGAATCGAATTCACAACCTACAGTTGAGAAGGCAGGGCTACTACCAACTGAGCTATCAGAAGTCATGTTTATAGAGTTTTCCGTGTGATCCCGGCGTAAGAAAAAACGCGAAATAGCACCTTCCCGTGGGTGCCGTAAGGGCCGGCTAAGGAGATATCCAGGGAATGGGCAGCAGCGTTCTTCTAGGTACATTAAAATCTTCTGCGATCACCAAGACACCTGCCAAGTCAAGTAGGCGTCTGATCATGTACGCCGCTAATACTGAGTTACTGACCCCACTCATTCTCCGCATGCACGGGTGTGGTATCCTCGGTAACTTCTGTAGCGATCTCCTCCACTTCTTTCGGCCGCGCCGCAAACTCCGTCTGACGAGCGCGGCAGTAGCTGTCGTCACACTGTGGGTTGGGCTGGGGACGAAATAATGTACTTGACATATCAATGACGTACTTGACAGATCAATGATGTATTTGATAGATCATTTATGTAATTTTTTATGAAAATGAATGATGTGACGAGCTAGTCGTTCACCTGATGTTAAGCGACACGGCCGTCCATACAGATTAATGACGTACTTGACAGATTAATGCTGTATTTCATAGATAAAACTATAGGAGATTCATAGATAACCTCTCATTCCTGGGTCCCTAGATACAGGGAATCCTAGTTAAGGTCCAGGATCTATGTATGTGATCGTTGGACGTTATTTATTATTTCATTCAATGTGCCCAAATTTCTCACTGAAAGCTTTGTATAATGTGCTATCACTTGACGTGACATTGGCAAAACTGTGGCTACCTCTCCACAAACGCCATTAAGCGAGTTGAAATTGAATTGATTGATTAATGACGTAGGTAACAGATTAGTTATGTACTTAACAGATTAATGATGTAACTAACACAATAATGATGTACTTTCGTACAGCTTTTTTGGCGTCTTTTGTTGCGCTCCGAATCCAATATTTCACCCTCGCTCTTGCATAATTTATTTTCCTATAATCTACAGACTGAGTATTAAGAATGATTTACCTTTAAAGCCATTGTAGGGAAGAAGTCTGTTAACGCACTGTAGCCTAAGTAGTGCGTTACATTTCCAAAACCTAATAAGTATTTTAGTGTGTTTTGTACTGAAACAAGGACAGAAAACATTCATTAGTTATTTGTTCAAGGAAAATGTGGCGAAGTCGATAGGATCACTCAAAACAACAAATACAATAAGATCAACACAATCGTGATGTTTGCCATTATTTATTAATAATTTGTGGGTTTTCTAATTTTAGTAATTTATTTATTTATTTATTTATTAATTTAACACCAACATAACAAACACCAATTCATGCTTAAGAATTAAATTAATAATAATATGGCTAAGTGTCGATATAATTATAGGTGAAGACAGCTTGCGAACTTTCTATTAGAAAGAATTCTTTGATGTGAGCGAGTACAAAATTATAGGAAGACAACATAAAATTAATTTCATTGAATTTTACGATAGAAATAGGTGATAGTTATAGGTAATATTAATAAAAAGTCTAAAATGTGCATGCAGATATGGAATGCTTATACAAATCCATTAACAATCAAAATATAGATAAAATTGTTTGTTTTCGAATGGACTGTATATAATTCTATGGATAGAAAGTTTTGTTTGGTAAATTACAAGGGAGAATGGAAGAAAGGGTAGGGACTCACCGATGATGCCGATGTCGACTGCTGCTAACGCCTTTCCTTTGGAGGCTTCTAGGGGGCCCCCTGTTCACTTGATGTTAGTGTCACGGTTTAATAGGTCTTTTGATGTGGTTTTTGAGGTGTTTCACACAGTTTGTCACAGTTTATGGATTTTTATATGATTTGCACACCGGCGTTGTTTGGAAAATATGGCGGAACTGGGCGAGTGAATGGAGGGAAGGAACGAACAGGATAAAAAGAATGATACAGTCCAATTACCCCATAGGCGCGAAATTTGAATGCTTTATTATGCTTTAACATTATCTTCCCCCCCTGCTGGCGAATTGATGAGACAGTAACGTCCAAAATTGAAAATTTGTTCACAACAACCAATGCATTTTGTTTTGATAAGTATGATAAGCTAAAGAAAGTGATATGATATACAAATTAATACACAAAATACAAAATATAGACATGTTATGCTTATGAAAATGATACAAAAATAGTTACGTTATTCGTCACTCATATCTGGTAATGGACACAACTTCACAAGTGGTCGTTTTAAGACACCTTGTGCAGTCCTGACCGTGGCAGAACGAGGAATCCCATCGCGTCCGGGATACAGTTCAATTATCCTACCAAAACGCCACCGTAGTGGGTGAGTATTCTCGTCCTTGATTATAACAAGTTGATCGATGCTTACTGGAGGTGAAGCTTTAGTCCACTTCAATCGTTGTGATAGAGTGGTAAGATATTCGTTGTGCCACCGAGACCAAAAATCTTGGTGCATTTTTTGCAAAAGGTGCCAACGCGTAAGTCTGTTCATTTTTGTGTTCGAATAATCTGGAGATGGTACTGCTGTAAGTGGTGCTAAAGTCAGAAAATGTCCTGGACTCAAAACTGATAGATCTGAAGGATCTGTGCTCATTGGGCAAATTGGTCTAGAGTTTAAAATTGACTCTACTTGGGTCAACAGTGTGTTCAACTCCTCGTAGGTCAAGGTCTGAGTGCCCACAACGCGATACAGGTTGGTCTTAACGGATTTTACTCCTGCTTCCCACAGGCCTCCAAAATGAGGGGCTCCTGGTGGGTTGAATTTAAATTGGATGCGCTCCGTTTCACATGCTGTGCGCATTAGGTCTGCCAGGTGGGACTGTGCACCTTTGAAATTGGAGCCGCAATCGCTGTGAATAACGTTGCAACGGCCACGTCTTGCTATAAATCTGCGAAGGGCAGCTAAAAATGCTTCGGTTGATAAATCGGAAGCAAGTTCCAAATGAAGTGCTTTTGTTGCAAAGCATACGAACAAGCAGAGGTATGCCTTGACGGAGCGTGCTCCGCGATAGCGTTGAAAAGTGATGTTAAACGGTCCGGCGTAGTCACAACCTATCGTTTGAAATGCTTTGATTTGAGTAATGCGAGAACGTGGTAAGTCTGCCATTGCCGGTTGAAAATGATGTGGTTTTACTCGAAAGCAACGATAACAATTAGAAATAGTTTGGCGAATGGCACGCTTGGAAGACAAAATCCAAAAATTTTGGAGCAGAAGATACTGCATTGTTTGTAAACCGGGATGAAAATTTTCGTTGTGAGTGCATTGAATGATAAGTTGCGTCAAACGGTGCTTGCGAGGAAGCAAAGCTGGATGTTTTGCTTCATAATTGAGGTCCGACTGAGAGAGCCTACCCCCCACGCGCAAAATTTGGTGTTGATCTAAAAATGGGTTAAGTTTCCTAAATGATTTTGGTAAGACACGGTTTGAACGCAAAAGATTGATCTCTTCACTAAACTCTGAATGTTGAGTATGTTTTACTAGTACCATAAGGGATTGTTGAAGCTCTTGTTCGGTTAAGTGGCCTGTACGCTTACTCTTTCGCAAGGCATCAATGAATCGAGTACAATATGATAAAATGCGTTGAATTTTCCTTAATGAGGAGTACTTTTCTAACAAATGGTCAATTGGATGTACGTCAACTGTATTGGTTATGTTCAAAACACAGGCACGTTTTTCAGAATTCACCTCAGGATCTGAATGATGCGTCACATCTGAATTTATGGGCTCATGAGGCCACTGTTCTTGATTCAAAGAAAGCCACTGAGGGCCTGTCCACCACTGATCATGATTGATAAGCTCATCGGGTGTCAAACCACGACTTGCTGGATCCGCAGGGTTATGTTTACCTGGGACATGTTTCCAGACAGAATCTGGAAGCTTGCGCTGAATGTTTGATATGCGATTACCCACAAATGCCTTGAAGTTTGACGAGTTTGATTTGATCCACGACAACACTATCATGGAGTCAGTCCAGGTGTTGACACTTTTTATGTTGAGGAATTTGCTATAAGTGTTAATGATATGTCGCATAAGGTCCGCAAGCAATGAAGCACCACACAACTCAAGCCTTGGTAAAGTCCTGCGCTTGGTTGGGGAGACGCGTGACCTCGCACAAACCAGAACCACCTGATGCTGATTTTGATGATTAGTGGACCGAAGGTACACCGCAGCTGCAAATCCCGCCTCACTTGCATCTGAAAATCCATGAAGTTGGTAGGAGACAGCGTCGTCAGATGTTATGCGCCGTGGAATTGCGAGTTGAGAAAGGTGAGGCAACTGCTGACTATACTTCGACCAAATTTGATGGATGTCATCGGGCACAGGCTGGTCCCACGATGAACCAAGCAGCCACAAACGCTGAATGAGATGCTTCGCCAAGAAAGTTAATGGCGTTAAAAGACCAATAGGGTCATAAATGCGTGCCAGCTCGGAAAGCATGGTACGTTTGGTACACTCACGATCAATTTGATTGACCTGATAATTGAAAATGTCCTCTTGTGAATTCCAGGCCAGACCTAGCACCTTCACGAAGAGACCGTCACTATCAAATGTTTGGTTGACATTTGATACTGCTTTGTGAGCTTCAGGTATGTTCTGTAGCACAGCCTCATGATTGCTGGACCACTTCCTGAGCTCAAACCCTCCAGCTGCCATAATATCAATCAACTGTTGCTGTAGACTAGTTGCCTCATCAATGTTTTGACAACCTGTGACAACATCATCAACATAAATATCCTGGAGCAACACTTGAGATGCAGCTGGAAACGAGTCACCCTCATCTTGAGCCAATTGATGTAGAACACGTATTGATAAAAATGGTGCTGAAGATACACCAAATGTGACACGATTGAGCCTATATTCTTGAATAGGCTCATCAGGGGAACACCTAAACAAGATCCGTTGGTAATCACGATGTTCCGCCGCTACACTGATCTGCCGGTACATTTGACGCACGTCAGCAGTAAACACGATGGCATGGAGCCGAAAACGCAGGAGAATGTTGGCGATATCAGCTTGAAGTTTAGCGCCTGTCAAAAGAGTGTCATTTAAAGACATTCCTTTTTTGTCCTTCATTGAAGCATCATAGACCACACGCAGACTGCGGTCTGATTTTGTTACAGCGTGATGCGCAAGATAAAAACCAGAAGAGGACTGACATTCATCAACAGGAACCTTCTCCATCTGTCCGCTTGCTAAATACTCCATGACATGTTGGTTGTATTGTTCATGAAATGCTGGTTTTGCCAAAAGACGTTTTTCCAGTTGTACAAAGCGCCTCAGTGCAATTGGGTATGCCTCCTCAAATGCTGGTGGTGAAGAATCACGAAATGGTAGGTGGACAATGTATCGTCCATCAGCGTCACGTTGATGTGTTGATTGAAATATTTCTTCACAGTGCATATCTTCTGTTGAGTGGGATTGTTTGTTATCTCCACTCGGTATGTTGTCCAACTCCCAAAACTTTTGAACAGCCACATCCAGGTTGGCGTCCATTGACACATGATTGATTGAAACAGGAGTGGAAGATGATGATGATGAACTTGTTAAAGTTTTTCCCATGAGAATGAATCCGAAGATTGTATTGATAGCAGTTGCAGCATGTGGTCCACCGCCAACTTTTCCTGGCAAAAGAATTTGTGGGAATATCTCTCCACCAATGAGGATATCCACAGGACGAGAAGTATGATATTTATCATCCGCCAGTTTTAAATTTGATAGGTGATCAAAGTTCTGAATGCTCACTGGATGAGTGGGCATGTCACCACAAATTTTGTCTAATGTGACCGCTTCAGTAGTAAATGATGGTTCCAACTTCCCCACCGGTCTGATTTCTAGAAATACCTTGCTGGAAGAGCATGCAGGAGCTTCACCAATACCTGACATAGGTGTTAGAATTTTATGTTGAGTCAGACCTAACCGACGGGCACAAGCTTTGGTAATGATGTGACTTTGACTCCCGGGATCAAGCAAGATTCGTACCGTTTGAAAAGATCCTCTACCATCCTTGACCTCTACCTTAGCAGTTGCTAGCATGACAAAATGGGTGCTTGATGCTGTACCTGAAGCCACATTTGACAATGATGTGACTGGTGTGATCACATGTTCATCTGAACCCGACTTTGATACTGAAGTGGTTCGAGAAGATGAAGCACTCGCTTGGTTATGTTGGGAAGCAACAGGTCTGCTAGACTCTGTCTTCTTTGGGAAATGCAAAAGACTGTTATGACGCTGATTACAGATTTTGCATGTATGGTTGGATACACACAATGCTGATAAATGATTTGAACGTAAACAATTCAAACACAATTTGTTTTGTTTTACAACTTGACACCTCTCATGTGGAGGTTTTGATAAAAACTCGGGACAAATGTAAAGAGGATGGTTCTCTTTACACACTACACATGATTGTGAAGATGCTTGAGCCAAAAGCATGGTTGGCTTGGATTGATTGGTTGAAATCACACGCTTGTTAATTTGTTGTTGAGGTGATGATGAAGATGATGAAGTGGTGTTGTTAAGATTTGACAGTGATGATCGTTCAAGAGCATTACACCTATCTAATAAAAATGATTCTAGTTCCTTGAAACTAGGAAAATCCTTGCTGGTACTAGACAGCTCAAAAGCTTCCCGAGATGATTTGTCTAATTTTGTTAGCAGTGAATGAAATAGAACAAAATCCCACTGTGTTGTTGGCAGACCTAATGAACTGAGCATGGCTATGTTCTCACTATACACATCTAATAAGTTCCGCAAGCTCTGAGCCGAACCAGAATGCATTGCTTTCAAATTGTTTATTTGTTCCCAGCACATAAATGCCAAATGTCTTTTGTTGTTGTAACGATTCACTAACGCATTATAGGCACTCATATAGTTAGCCTCAGAGACAGGAAAAGCACGAATAACATTCATTGGTTCACCTGACAGTGTTGTGATTAAATATTGAAACTTCTCTACATTTGTTAAATCTGTTCGGTGATGCACCAGACTGTTGAAAAGATCAATGTAACCTGGAAAATCTTTAAATTGTCCTGTAAAGATAGGAAGTCGCATTGGTGGCAACTTGGTGTTAGGTTTTGTTTGTTTACACTGTGCTGCAGCAGAAGGCTCTAATGTTTTTGCTGATAAAAACTTACGTTTAGCTTCTAACACCTCAAAGTACATGTTGTCAGCCTGTTCTTGGTATTCAGACTGCGACTGCTGCACCTCTTTATCATCCTCGCCAGCCTTTTGTAACTCACACAATAAACTCACATGGGCATCATTGAATGTTTCTAAAATAACGTCTATTCGCGTACACCATGTCTCTAAACGCGTTATTAAATCAGGGTCCGTCGAGCAATTACGCGCACACGCAGCTGCATCGCGCAGGCGCTTGAGCGCCATGTTACGCTTTGATTCATAATGAGCAATCATTGTTTCACTCATTTTTAGCGATAATACGAACTATTACACACAACACACACTATTTACTTGTTTACAATTTGTTGTTTTGATTGTTAGAATGCAACACACTTGTCCTAAAAGACAGAACGAGTGAAAGTCAAAGATATCCTAGTGTTATATGCTACACAAGGGATTCGAACACAAAAAGAATGTTTGTTATTGTTTTTCCGGCGCTGTATGTTACGCCCAAATAACTGCACAAAGTTTGTTTGTTTTGATGGTACGAACTAATATTAGTAGTAAGCGTCGTATGTTACACCTAAACTAAAACCAACGATTGATTGAAATGAACTAAATAAATAGACTGAAATGCCTATTTTCACCGAAAGTGAATAGGTACACGAACGAATGGGTTCGTGCACCTTGCTATGATTGGACGATAATAATACTCACTCACTAACGAACGAATGAATGAATGTACCGAGTCGTTCGGTAGGTATCCTTTTGAATGAATGTGAACGAATACCCTGATCTACGAATACGAAGTAGAACGAACGAACGAAGCACGGCGGACCACGCCCGATTGCCGAATTGTAGCTTCGGTTCGTTTCGTTCGACTTCGTCCGGTATAATTTGAAGAGTTCCGATCCGAATGATAATGAATTGATATTACACTTGTTATGATGAAAAACAATTGACAAACGATGTAAAACCCAGAAATATGCTACGAAATGACATGCGTTGTAGAAATTACGATAAGTTGATGCTACGATTGTTTACTTTTCTAATTTATGCATTTGGTTTTTGCGAACAAACATGGCTGACACAAAAATTGCAAAACGAAAATAGGAATTTGATTCGAATTTCAGAATCCGGTCGTCAAGGACCATAAAATGTTTGTTTTCGAATGGACTGTATATAATTCTATGGATAGAAAGTTTTGTTTGGTAAATTACAAGGGAGAATGGAAGAAAGGGTAGGGACTCACCGATGATGCCGATGTCGACTGCTGCTAACGCCTTTCCTTTGGAGGCTTCTAGGGGGCCCCCTGTTCACTTGATGTTAGTGTCACGGTTTAATAGGTCTTTTGATGTGGTTTTTGAGGTGTTTCACACAGTTTGTCACAGTTTATGGATTTTTATATGATTTGCACACCGGCGTTGTTTGGAAAATATGGCGGAACTGGGCGAGTGAATGGAGGGAAGGAACGAACAGGATAAAAAGAATGATACAGTCCAATTACCCCATAGGCGCGAAATTTGAATGCTTTATTATGCTTTAACAAAAATCTAGGTAAGAATTGTAAAATAATTAAAATAACTATATATTGACCTGTACAAATAAAATACATTTTTATTATTATTCGAAAATCTAGCATTAAAATAAAATAAAATCAACTTTTAAAACAATAAAATAAATACTACACTATAAAATTACCTTTAAAAATATTAAATTAACATTACATTTCAATAAAATGAATAATATTATATTGACGCAAAAAACCCAGTCATAAAAATAAAAGAAGAATATAAAACATTTATTCAAGTTGTCAGGGACTATACTAATTATTATTATCAGAGAATAAAACAATGTCGTAAATGTATTAATTAGTTTCTATATTTTGCAATTAAGTTGGGTGAATTATTTTTTCTGGTTGGCAACACCAGGCTGGCACGTAACAGTTCGGGCGCGGCGAAACAAAAACGATCACGGTCTTAATTTTTACCAACTAGTGAAAAACTACAAGAAAAGAGGTTTTTGTTTTTTTTATGGTAAAATGGGCATCCATTTCACAACAACTCACCTTATGGTAAGTGACGAAGTTGTCTAAGGTGTGGAGCATGTTTGCCCATGAGGTAAAAATGAGATTGAGAGTGCTTGTTGTTTCATTTACAATGGTGTCGATTCGGTGGTTTTAGAGATCTCTTATTTTAGCCCACTTTAAAATTTTAGTTTAGTCGCCAAGCGTCACAAAAGCTATTCGGTATTTACGTTGAACTTAATTTAGAACTGCTTAGCCGTGCAACTAAATGAAGTGACACCACTCGCGCCTCTAGTGTCGAGTAGCTGTACTAGGTGATAGAAAATCTGCAGATAAAGCAACTATTTATTTTAAATACGTTGTTTATTTAAAGTAGGTACCTACCTACCTACCTAATGATCGAAAAAGTGATCAATAAATATGACGTATGACGTTTTGTTGTATTGAGTTGAGTTATAGTAAAGGCGTAAAAAACTAACCCGGCCCCCCACGGGGTGGACCGCGACGGTCTGGTGAAAATCACGACGAGCCGATAAATGCACGAGGCGAGCAGCCGCTCAAAGTGGCACTCTGTGGGTAAGGCCTATGTTCAGCAGTGGACGTCTTCAGGCTGGATGATGGTGATGATGATGATGATGATGAGTTATCGTAAAAGCGTATAAAACTAGCCGAGGCCTATGTTCAGCAGTGAAGGGCACAGGCAATATTTTGCGACCAGTATTGCACAGTCTGATATTTAGAAGCCATAATGTACACCAATTACGGGCCGTACATTCCTGGTCGTACAATACGGGCTGTGCAATATCTGGGACGTGCATTCTATCACGAAGCAACAATTTTTAACAGAGAAATTACTGGATTTTTTATGTATCTAATTTTAATCGCCATGTTTTAGGTGCCGTCTATTTTGTCATTTTACGTTTAAATTTTAGGCACAAACTTCTCTAAAATGTGTCCGCCGAATGGCTTTAACGTGCCTGTAAACTAAGTTGAGTAATTTAGACATATCGTCTCTAAATTTTAGTTAGAGCTGTCATGTCTGAATAGCAAAGTGGTGTTTGACAGCTCTAAATTAAAATTAGAAAAAATTTAGGTTAGTCGGTGTGCCGCCGAATCGACACCAATGTATTGTATGTATTTACCTAAGAATCCGGCCACAATGCCCATGGTCGTTGGAAGACTGGCGGCGCACACGCCCTCTCGCTTCAAGGTCCGCTCGTCGATTTTAGATGCCACCACTAGCGGTGGGGCACACTGGATATAACGAAAAGAAAAATTGAGGTTTTGGCGAAAGGCGGCTTAGTATTATTTTCCAAAACTTGTGTAATTTCAAGTATTGATGAGTAGTAAGAGTAATAAAGTAGATGAATAATAATGATGGATTAACACGGGTGGGGGGGCCAATCATGGAGGGCCTGTGCCGCCGTCTATATGGTTAAAGCGTAAAATGAATTAACCTATGCGAAGCCAGGGTGGGCGAAGTTAGTTATTAAATAAAACTTACGGCAAAGCAAGCGGTCTCCCCAGGTATGATAAACTGTATGTGCCCCGAGACTGCATTCTCACTGACTCCAGACTCAAACCAACGCTGGCTGAGCTCGTTGCATGCTGTGTTGATCGCCATACGGGCCTCAAAGTTGTCCACACAGCTGAGCACCAGGTCTACTGGGCCATTGTTTAGACTGCCGGTCCTGAAGCAAAATGGAATTTGGATATATTCCAATATAGTTTTATGGCATAACATGCTGGTTGTTCACGTGTTGCAGTCACTTGACAAAAAGTCCTGTGTGACACTGCACTATACACATCATCCTAAGACATCACCAGTCTTAGTTTTAAAATTTTTAGACCAAGTTCAGTTCACGGAGCCTAATATTATGCCCAGTAATTTCAAGAGCTACTGTGCCCTTCAAACTAGAACCAGATAGTACTTGCACACTACTGTTTGGTGACAAATATCTGGAAAAGTTGTTTTAATTATGAGTGCCTCAGCTTGCCTTGCATCAAGCCCATTATGCTCCTAGTCCCATTGTGCAGGGACCATTGACTATAAATCCAGTTGACCAATGATACAACTTCCCCTCGTACGAAAATTAGTAGTGTATTTCAACTACTATTTTCATACAAATCACGGGAACCCATTGATGTCTTTTGTTCCATCTTGCTCTGTCCTTTGTAATTTCGTATAGCTTTGTCTCGTTTTATTACCTCACCCCCTGTCCGCGCAGGTGAGTCGTGTTTGTACAAGAAACTATGTTCACAAGTTATCAACGGGCTTTATAATCTTTGGCAGGGACATTGGCTTTCTCTTTTGTAGAATGCATTTGAATTGAAATTGTGAGAGAATTATAGGCCATAATCCACCTCACTGAACAAGTGCAGGTTGGTGGATGAAAAATGAATGCAAATATTTATCAACTTCTAACTTCTTATTAATGGCTTCTGCAGAGTTGACATAATTTCACCAATGTTGCATGGATAGAGAGAAAATAAATGATGGAGATTGAGTGGTGGAGACAAAATTCTGGCTGGTGTATAATTTTGTATCTGAGTTTTATTGAAATCTGTAACTTTTGTATTCATGCCTGAACAACATTAGATATTTTATTTACATCAGATTTGGTATAAATAAAGACCTCACCAATACCTACAGCTGGCAACTTCTCACCATTAGCAACGGTAATTAGTCCACCAATAAAGTAGGTAGTCAAAAGAAGCTTTTATGTAGGATCACTTAAGTTTCTACTACAACGCTGGTTTCCTCACTATATTTTGGCTTTACTAATTTATTTTATTAGTAACTTAGTGAATGAGTGAGTGAGCATAAGGTTAGATAAAGTACTGAATGCTTATTTTGTCACTCTAAGAAATAAAGCTATTTTCTTCTCATTGAAAACTATTAAAAATAATATTATTATAGTTATACCGGGGCTCTTTGTGCATAAAAATGTATCAAAAATAATACTTTATAATATGAGTTTGGTCTTGAAAGTTTAATGGTGTTATTAACAAGTATTGAAACAATATTAGCAATATATAACAAACCTGATAGTATCGCAAAACTTCTGGAAGTTATCAACAGTGGTAATGTTATAGTTATGTGACTCAATCACCACATCGGGGTTGATGTTCTGCAGTGTTGCAGCTGCAGCGGCCACCTTGCTGAGTCCGGCTTGATGAGGTTGGAAGAACAAGCGGTTCATGTTTGCTAGCTCTACTTTATCATAGTCGAACAGTATAAGCTGAAAATAAATTATCTCTTAATTTCTTACATAATATTATAGAGGTAAAATATTATTGAGTTAGTACTCTTAATTTGATTTAGAAAATTCTTTCTTTAATAACAAGGTATACTACACATCAGCGTGATGGGCTATGTCAGTTTTGTAGCATTGAAAAAAGATGTTTGACATTATGGATATGATGGAGTAAACAGAAATAAATAAATAATAAACATAACAAAATTCTTCCAAATGAGAAAATTAATTACGAGGATAGCGGTACTAATTCTTGCACTTGTGTAAGCAAAAGTAGACTATACCGTGTATGCAGTTCATTAAACACAATCAGAGATTATTCTTTACCTTTCCAATCCCACATCTGGTCAACATCTCAGCGGTAACACTGCCAACTCCACCAACACCAACAACTGCCACTGAGAGCTCTCGGATCTTCTCATAGTTATCAACAATTCCCATTCGCTTTAAAGCCATTAGACGACTGAAATGAAAAGATTAGGTATCCATCTATACTTTTAGCATTAGCAGTACCACAGATTATATAATACATACATAGTACCTGATTATTATTATATGTGTATGAGCTTCCATCACTTTTTCAAGCGTTTTACATAAAATCTTCTTTCCACGAAACGAAGATACGTTTCGAGAGTACTTACTTCAAAAGTCTTAAACTTTACTAAACTTTCATAGCCACATAGCAAGGTTTATTTTTATTGGGTGGCACCATTTAATTGATATATTTTATTCAAATTCTTGTGAGAGGCTTGTGCGGGGTACAAGCCTCGACATAGGAACGTAAAAGTTTAATAACGAAATACGTGTAAACTACTGTATACCCACTAAAATCACTGTTACTGACTGTAACATATTGCAGAAAAGATTTATTGTAAAACACTTGAAAAAGTGATGGAAATCCAGCTACAGTGGTTACATATGATGTTTCCTTGATTAATATATTAAGTTAATTAAGAAATAACTGGGTTGTAGATCCAATATATGAAAATACCTGTAAGGATTGGAGTCGACAACTTCAGAGGACATAATTTCGATTTTTTGTCTCACAGGAGCTCTGCCGCCTTGAACTGCAGCTAGCATAGCTTCCAGCTCTTGGACTTTCTTCTTCAGTTCATCAACTGAGGCCATCTTTACAATAATTTTCTTTTAATTTTATTAAACCTCAATTCTCTGACACTAGTCAGTCACCTGGCACTGCCCAGCGAGCCGCGAGCACAGATATCTACTATACTAGTCAAAGACAGATAGGACAGCTCTATATGATTGACAATTAGTTCCCGTGTCTGCGCTAAGCGCTGGTGTCGCCATAGTGATGCACCTAGCTCCATATTCAAATATCGATATCGATAGCATAGTGACGCGCCACGGCAAAAAAAATCGACATGAAAGTTACATCATCATCATCATCATCAACAGCCTGAAGACGTCCACTGCTGAACATAGGCCTCCCCCAGAGCACGCCACCTTGAGCGGCTGCTCGCCTCCTGCATCCATCGGCTCCCCGCGGCTTTCACCAGGTCGTCGGTCCACCGAGTGGGGGGCCGGCCTACGCTGCGTCTTCCGGTTCGTGGTCGCCACTCGAGAACCTTTCTTCCCCATCGGTTGTCAGTTCTACGAGCGATGTGGCCTGCCCATTGCCACTTCAACTTACTAACTCTAAGAGCTATATCGGTCACTTTAGTTCTCCTGCGGATCTCCTCGTTCCGGAGCTTATCTCGCAGGGAAACACCGAGCATAGCTCGCTCCATAGCTCGCTGCGCGACTTTGAGCTTACTAATGAGGCCAACAGTAAGAGACCATGTCTCAGTTCCATAAGTCATCACTGGCAACACACACTGATTGAAAACTTTCGTTTTCAGGCTCTGCGGTATTTTGGACGAAAAGATAGGACGAAGCTTCCCGAACGCTGCCCAGCCGAGTTGGATTCTTCGCGCCACCTCTTTGTCGAAGTTGGACCTACCTAATTGGACAATCTGTCCTAGGTAGACATACTTGTCGACAACTTCGAGAGTATCGTTCCCAACAATTACCGGTATAGGTGGAACATGAGCATTAGACATGATCTTTGTCTTGTCCATATTCATCTTAAGACCAACCTGCTGGGAGACTCTACTGAGGTCGTTGAGCATGGTGCTAAGGTCCTCGAGCGATTCCGCCATTATGACTATATCATCGGCAAAACGAAGGTTAGTGATGTACTCGCCATTTATGTTGATGCCAGATCTTTTCCACTCCAAGAGCTTGAAAACATCCTCCAATGCGTTTGTGAACAGTTTCGGAGAAATAACGTCTCCCTGTCTCACGCCTCTTTGCAATGGAATTTGTTCCGTACTCTGGTCCTGTAGTCGGACTGACATAGTGGCCTTACTGTACAAACACTTCAAAACTTCGATATACCTATAGTCAATTTGGCATCGCTGCAAGGACTGCAGCACCGCCCAAGTCTCGATTGAATCGAAGGCTTTCTCATAGTCCACAAACGCTAGGCATAACGGCCGATTATACTCTTCGGTCTTCTGTATAATCTGGCGCAGCGTATGGATGTGGTCTATGGTGCTAAAGCCTTTTCGGAAACCGGCTTGTTCGGGAGGCTGGAATTCATCAAACCTGCGTGCGAGACGATTCGTAATGACTCTCGAAAACAGCTTATACACATGACTCAAGAGCGAGATGGGCCTATAGTTCTTCAATAAGGTGTTATCGCCTTTTTTGAAGAAGAGCACCACCACGCTCTTGTGCCATGCCTCTGGCGTTATACCTTCAAGGATGACAGAATTAAATAACTTCTGGAGGACTAAAAGTACCGGTCTACCACCCGCTCTCAGAAGTTCGGTCGTAATTCCATCTTCACCTGGTGCCTTGTTGTTTTTAAGCTGTTTGAGGGCCATTCTAATCTCGTACAGGCTGACGTCCGGGATATCTTCGGTATAGTGTCGGACTAACTTGGCTCTGATGTCCTGAGCTGTGTTAGTAGCGGGCTTACGTGTCGAGGTGTATAACTGTCCATAGAAGTTCTCGATCTCTCTCAGAATCTCAGGCTTGGATGAAATGACGCTACCATTTTCGGTCTTCAGTTTTGTCATTTGGTGTTGCCCAATAGACGAATCCTTTGCGAACACTTTAGAGCCTTGGTTCCGCTCAATTGCGGCCTCAATACGTGAAGTACTAAGAGCACGCAAGTCGTGTCGCAAGGAACTCCAGATTCGTCTATTGAGTTCACCGTAGGCTGACATATCAACTGAAGACTGCAGCTTCATTTCGCTCCGGTCGGCCATTAGCTCAAGAGTTTTTTCTGAGAGCTTTTGAGTCTTCTTTCGGCGTTGGGTCTTAAAGAATTTCGATCCAACAGCTTGGACAGTTTCCACCAACCCGTCGTTTAGCTCGTCCACTGTGTTACAGTCGGCTAGGCACTGGAAGCGATTTTGGAGTTCCAGCTGAAAGCCTTCGGGGTTTTGGATTTGGACAGGATTTGGACGGAGCGTAGACTTCACCAGACGTGACCTTTCGAGCTTAACATTGATATTCAATGTGCCTCTAACAATACGGTGATCGCTACCGGTTTTCACCTTGCTGATCACAGAGACATCATCGAATATGTGCTTCTTGGTCGTCATGATGAAGTCTATCTCATTTTTAGTGGAACCGTCGGGACTTATCCACGTCCACTTCCTGGATGGCCGCTTCTCGTAGAAGGAGTTCATCATAAAGAGTCCCTCCTTCTCCATGAAGTCAGCCAGCCTCTGTCCTCGAGGGTTCCGCTGCCCGTATCCAAATGTCCCCACTCTCAGCTCATCGCTATTCCTTGAAAGTTACATAGGAACTTATTATTATTATTTTAACCTATTACATTTTAATACTACAGGAAGATGAAGCACCCGCTAATAAGGATTAAATGAAACAAATGAGACTGAAATAGCTTTTATTTATTTTTATTTCTTAGCCTAAATGCTTTGTATTTTTACTGCCATTTTTAGGCCATCTTTTGGGGTGAAACCATTTTCATTATAATTATTTATTTTTGCTATTCAAATTGAGTTTACTCAGCAGATAAGCCCAAGGGAATCCCGTGCAACACTTCATTTGCAGTGAACAAGGATATCCATGCAGAAGACGGTTACCCATCCTATCAAATTGGGGGTATATCAAAGTGATTTTGGCGAACACGTTTGTTCACAATACAATACAATACAACAACTCTTTATTGCACACCAAATCAAAAATAACAGACGATAACAAAAAAACATTACGAAGCTTAGTACAATGGGCGGTCTTATCGCTATACAGCGATCTCTTCCAGACAACCTTGACCTTCACTAAGACAGACCACTGAGCTCAGTATTACTATATTTAGTATTTACGCCCATACACAAAAAAGGGTCAAAAACGGATGTTACCAACTACAGACCGATCTCCAAGCTATGTATCATATCGAAGGTATTCGAAAGAGTAGTCTATAATCAGGTCTACTCAGCGCTTAAAAACTCATTTAGTCCACTGCAGCATGGTTTTTTGAAGGGTCGTTCGACTGTTTCGAATCTCGTATTATTTAATGATTATCTCACCGGTGCTATGGATTCTGGTGATCAGGTTGATGTGGTCTATACTGACTACAGCAAAGCTTTTGACAGAATAGACCATATCACCCTGATATCGAAACTCCAGAATATAGGCATCCGTGGAGACTTACTTAGGTGGTTTTCCTCGTATATCGACATGAGATCTCAAGCTGTCGTCATCAATAATTACATATCAAGCTGGGTTATTGTCCCCAGCGGTGTCCCCCAAGGCTCCTTGTTGGGACCCTTGCTGTTTGCGATTTTTGTAAACGATATTTCAGAATGTTTTTTAAATTCTAATTTGTTATGCTTCGCTGATGACATGAAAATTTTTGCAAAAATATCCTCGACGGTACATGCGCAGGCACTCCAAGAAGACCTATTTAGACTAGATAACTATTGCGAAGTGAATAAGCTAGACCTTAACCCAATTAAATGCTCCGTCACCACTTTCAGCAGAAAGAAAAACGTTTTAGCACCTATGTACACACTTAAAAATAAAATCGTTCAACAGGCTGAAGTTGTTCGGGATCTTGGCATTTATCATGATTCAAAGCTATTGTTTGATGAACACATCTCTCACATAGTAAGTAAAGCTTCTAAAGCGTTAGGTTTCACAATGAGAAGCTCCAAAGGTTTCACAAAGGCAAAAACTTTAAAGATTCTTTACTGCACTTTTGTTCGTAGCATATTAGAGTATGCGTCACAAATATGGAATCCGCGGTATAACAAGTACATATTTGTTATTTTTGTTTCCATGTCAACGCCGCCTGGCGTCGGCACGACGGGCCTCGACGTCGCTCCTGACGGACGTCAAATCTATACAGACCCTAAGTTTATTTATTTAATTACTTTGTAAACACAGCATCTTTTGGAAAAAATGAGTACCCAAAACAACGTGGTGTCGCTGGAAAACAGGATACAGTGTCCCGACTGTCCCCAGGTACGTTTATTCAAGGGCCAAAAGGGCCTTAAAATTCATCAATCGAAATGCCACAGAGTGATCCAAATTCCTCTATCAGCCCCCGTTTCAGGTTCGGTAGTAGCCAGTAGCAGCCCTACGAGCGCTGCTACTCCTTCCAAACCGTTTTGGGAGGTTTTGAGCTCGTACAAAAGATTTATTCCGGTTCTAAAACGCATCCCGCGTGGTGCTCGCATTTCGGTTGCTCAATCATTATCATCATCCATTAGGAACGTTATATCTAAAAACACGAAACATGCCTGGGAGCATCTCCTAACTTTTCCGTACCATGTACTTTACGTAAAATTAGACCCTACAAACAAATCTTCCCTTACTAAAAGAGTAAAGGAAAACTGCGTAAGGCACAAAGTACTGGAAGAGCAATGTTTGGATCATGAAATTATTGTTCCGCTTAACAGGCGAAACAATATTATAAATTCAAAACAAAATTACGATTCGGCCACTTTTAAAATCGTAGAGAGCAAAATTAGTGACGGCGACATTAAGGGCGCCGCCCGCGTCCTGTTCTCTAGCGACACAATAGCCCCATATTGTTCTGAGACAATTCAATCACTGCAGGACAAACATCCACCTGCAGCAGCAAATCTCCACCTTCCTGAACCACCCCTACCAAATGACGTCACTGTTGAAGTGACCCCACAGGAAGTAGCTGCAGCCGTTACTTCTTTCCAGAGTGGTTCAGCCGGAGGTCTTGATGGCCTTACCCCTCAAATTCTAAAAGATCTTTTATCGGGCATTTCCGGCGAAATTGGCGAGGCCCTCTTGAGAGACTTAACGGCTTTAGTAAACCTGATGCTGTCAGGGCAAGTCAACAGTGACGTCATCGAAATTTTGTATGGCGCAAACTTGTGTGCCCTTATCAAAAAAGACGGTGGTATCAGACCTATTGCGGTAGGCACCACATACCGCCGCCTCGCTGCCAAGGTCGGCTGTAGGAAAAAGGTTGCTTTTTTAAGCAACCTTTTTCAGCCAATACAGCTGGGCTTTGGTTCGCGGGGTGGCTGTGAGGCCGCCGTTCATTCACTTAGAACCTTTCTCAAACTAAATTGTGGTGAAGTGTTGCTAAAAGTGGATGTTAAAAACGCTTTTAATTCTGTCGACAGAGGCGCTCTTTTGACACAAGTCAAGGATAAAATTCCCGAACTATATAAATTCCTTTATCAATGTTATGGCAATCCAACAAAATTAAATTACCAAAATAACGCGATCCTATCCTCAGTCGGGTGTCAACAGGGCGACCCTCTAGGTCCGGCCATTTTTAGCCTTGCCATCCATCCGATTATTCAACGTCTTCAGTCCAAACTTAATGTTTGGTACTTGGATGACGGAACCCTAGGAGGCGACGTGAACACTGTTTTTAATGATCTAGGTATCATTATTAACGAATTTCGCGACATTGGTTTGGATTTAAATTTTTCTAAATGCGAACTTTTTGTTTGCGATACTTGTCCTGATAAAGATTTGGTTTTTGAAAAGTTTAATAGTCTTGCTCCGAATATCAAATTAGTAGACAAGCGTTCTCTTCGCCTTTTGGGTTCGCCGATTCTGGATGAGTCTATCTCACCTTTTGTAGAAGAAAAAATTCAAAAGTTCAATAACGCATCAGACAGGTTACTCAAAATTAACGCCCACATGGCTTTTACAATTATTCGTTTTTGTCTATTTGTCCCTAAATTTACTTATATTTTACGATGTTGTCAACTGTGGAAACACAGTGAGCTCCTTATGGGCTTAGACAACATTGTAAAAAACACTCTGGTTTCGGTCTTGAATGTTGATATGGATGACAGGACGTGGTCGCAAGCCTCTCTACCTGTGCGCTTAGGAGGTTTAGGGATACGCAAAATTTCGAGTGTTGCATTACCGGCATTTTTGTCCTCTGTACATGGTACACATAAATTAATAGAAAAAATTCTTGCTCCATCTTTAGGTACTTTCGAAGTAGCCCATTTGTCTGAGGCCAAGAATGCCTGGGGGTTGGCTTGTCCAAATTCTGATTTCCCGGCGGTTCTTTCCTCACAAAGGCTGTGGGACCGACCGCTCTGCGAACTAGCACGGAAAAATCTTTTAGATACGTGTCCTAGCGTCGCTGATCGTGCTCGGCTTCTCGCAGTCTCTGTGTGGGAGTCAGGACTTTGGTTACAGGCCATGCCTTCTTTCAACACTGGTAACCTTTTAGATCCGACTACTTTTCGTTTAGCTATCAGCTTACGTTTGGGCGCAAGATGCTGTGTGGCCCATCACTGCCAGTGCGGTACCGCAGTTGACCAGCTCGGTCATCACGGTCTCTCGTGTTCAAAAAGCGCTGGTCGAATTTCGCGCCACGCTAGTCTTAATGACATCATTCGCCGGGCTTTTACCACCGCCAATGTTGCAGCCATTCTCGAACCGAATGGTCTCATGCGTGACGATGGTAAAAGACCCGACGGAATGACTCTGGTTCCCTGGAAGATGGGGCGGCCTTTAGTGTGGGACGCTACTTGCGTCGATACTATGGCGCCGTCACACCTTCCCGAGACACACGTTAGGGCCGGCGCCGCGGCTAATTCTGCTGAGCAGCTAAAACGGCGCAAATATAGTAATCTCGGTAGCGGTTACATATTTGAGCCGTTTGGCGTTGAGACCCTGGGTCCGTGGGGACCGTGGGCTCATCGCGTTTTCCAAAGTCTATCAGAGCGCCTGGTCGATGCGACGCGTGACCAAAATGCTGGCACTTATTTGGCCCAACGCATCAGCATTGCAATTCAACGTGGCAATGCGGCCAGCATGTTGGGTACGCTACCTACCGGTAGTGGGCTGGAGCACTTGGACTGTCTATAGGCCATCGCGGCTATTATACAGTCCATAAGTGTTCTTTGTAGTAGGTAGTGTAGCTAGTTTAGTTTAGTTTAGCTTTTTTTTTTTTTTTTTTTTTTTTATGTAATTAAATGACGTGACGAGCTAGTCGTTCACCTGATGTTAAGTGACACGGCCGCCCATAACAGTTGCAGTGTCACCCGGAACTTTAAAACAATAAAGTTTCGCGTGACACTGCACTGCGCACATCATCCTGAGACATCACCCAGTCCAGTAATCAGATTACAAGACTGAGTGATCAGATCATAAAGTCTCATTTGCCCAGTAATTTCACTAGCTACAATGCCCTTCAAACCGGAACACAGTAGTGCTTGCACACTACTGCTTGGCGGCAGAATAACTGGCAAAGCGGTGGTACCTACCTAGACGAACTTTGCAGAAAAGTCCTACCACCTAGTATAATAGCTTAGTTTAGGTTAGTTTAGTTTTTATTATTGTAGTAGTTAGCTTGAGTAATAAAGGCAATTTGCCCGTTAAAAAAAAAAAGTACATCATGCGAGTGGAGCGAATACAAAGAAAATTTGTCAAGTTTTTATGTTTTCGACTTCACATTCCTTATAAATCAGATAACTACCTTCAACTTTGTAAACAATTTCACCTTTTACCGCTCAATATTAGACGTGATATATCCGACACAACATTTTTAATAAAAATAGCGTCTGATAAAGTAGATTGCCCTGACCTAGTTAAAAAAATTAAGTTGAATGTCCCTATCAAATTCACTAGACACCACCCACCCCTTAGCATTCCAGTTGTTAAAACCAACTATCGTCAAAATTCATATCTGATTAGAGCGAGCAGAAACTTTAACAAGCTATGCAGTGAGTGTAAATCATTAGACCTGTATAATACGAGCGTGGGCTCGGCGAGGCGACTGCTGTGCAGAGACTTTTTTGTCGATTAAGTCACATAATACTACTCATGTTTATTATTGAATGTAACTATCTATTTATGTATACATATTATGTTGACATTTTACCCATTATGCGTAGTTTTACTTACTCTCAATTATTTTTTTTTGTTTAGAGTTTCCGATCTTTGTCAAAGTATTTTTTATTTTGTACTTTTTCTAAATTAACATCAGGTGTTCATCACTGTATGCTCAAGCACTATTGCTATTATATTGCTAGACGTGAGGACCTGTAATTGGTTTCCTAGTGCTTACTTTAAATTTCTATTATGTAAGAAAAGCTGTTGGTCTTCCTAACAATAAATAAATAAATAAATAAATAATTTGTAGGAATCAGAAAAGACAACCATGATTCTCGTAATTTATCGTCCCTTGGGATACTTAACAGGCGATGAGTTTTATTAGTTGCAAGCTTCAACATGACATTTTCGCATCGCCATAGTGTTGATCAATAACCATAGTCACTGCCCATGCTCAACTGATTAAGTTAATTGGTATATAATTTGAAATTAGAGCGATGGTGGCAGAGCGGTAACATGTGCACTTCGCAATCTTATTTATCTAGTAAGTTATGTGCAGATTTCGATGCCATCCGTGCCTCGGAGAGCTGTCGGTCCCGGTTGTCATAGGACCATCTATGGCAATCGTTACGGGTAGTCAGACGCCTGATAGAATCTGACACCAGGTCTAACCATCCTTGTTACTGGTTCCTTATGGGTTGCGAGAACAGATGGCAATCGCTCAGGGCCAGATCTTGTATAAGGGCAATTTGAGCTTCAGCCCAGCATGCCGTGGAGATAAAGGGCCCCCAGCCCCCACTGAAATTTAACGGGTCTTATCTAGATTTACTTATACATGTGCGAAACCTGAAACTATCAGGATTAACGAAAAACAAGAACAGCTGAGAATTAGGCAAACTCACGGTCCGATCCTGTAGTCGCTCGTGTAATTCTGGTAGCTTGCCGCTACAGATTAGACTGGGAGCTTGGGAGCCGACCCCAATAACAAATGCGAAATGGGAAAAAGGCAAAGAGGATGATGATAATGATATATTAATTTGAAATTATACACAAAAAGCCAGAAAAACTACGAATTATACCGAGTAATTATGTTGTGTTATGTACATCATTTCCATGACAACAACACAATTGACTTTTGACATTATAGAAGTCATGTGATGCAAAGAAAATGTCGGAATGCGTGCGACACGAGCGTTTCGTGGAGACATCGGTACTAAAGCTGACCCGGGCCTGGCGGAGGAACTAAGGATGTTCGTTCCGATTCTAGTAAATACGAGTAAAAAGTACTCGATACTGTTCTTTCAATACCAAGTACTTTTAGCAATTTTAGCATCGAATCATTCTTGCGATACCTACTTGGTATATTGGAAAGAAAGTACTACTATCGTATTGAATCCATGCTGCCAAGTCAAAACAGGACAGAGTCACCAAAATTGCAATGCCAAGCAAGCAGCCTTAATTTGCCATAGTACTAAAGTAGCCTACTATCACATAATTTTAAGTAACAGTTAACGACCCATACACGCTAGTTCTCGATGCGTACATATGTGGCATTTGCCGGAAAACGTCCACTGCTGAACATAGGTATCCACCACATCATAAAACGCCACTTTAGATGCTTATTATAGGAAGCGTTTGGTATAATCACCACGCTAGGCAGGCGGCTTGGTGATCGCGGAAGACTTTAACGCTGGCTGTTTTAGAAAATGAAAACTCCCAAATGTTTTTCTGAAAACTTAGCTATTTTCAGCAAAATCCATTCAGTATTCCCAGCGTGATGCGTGTTCAAAGGGACAGCAAGACAGCCAGACAAAAGGGTGGGTAGGGTGTTTCATAGTGAAATAAGTCAGAAATGATGGGTACTCCACGCCCTTAACGGATCTAGCACAATTTTTCCTGTAACCCTGTATATGTGTAATATATTATATTATATTATGTATAGGAGATGTGAGTAGGTATCGATACATCAGGGTATTCATAAAAGATGATCGAACAATGATTTGAGTTGGTATCGATACTTTGATGGTATCGGAACATCCCATGCCCAGCTGGAACAGAAACAGAAAGTGAAGTGAGCTGTCATTTCATTTCACTTACTGGTAATGTCAACTTCAACCTCTTCTTGTTTTTTTTTTATATTGGCTACTGTTTCCGCCAAATGCAGCACAATTTTTCCAACTAACCATATGTCACAGACCTACTACTTCTTCGTTAATAGCTTTCTATCGCTTTTCAGCAATAATTCTGCCAAGTACGGTTATGTCATGTCATAGTCCTATTTTGTCAGTCAAAATACCGTAAAATGGTGTAAAATGGTAGACATTTTACTGAAGCCTCTAAAAGCCGTTGAAGAGAAAACGAAAATGGATGGTTATATAAACTTGGAACCATTTGCCAACACTCGTGCACGTTAACGAACACTTAAGGAATAATAATCCACAAAGGTTTTGGTAAAAAATTCAAAATTCAAAACCGCCATCGTCAGATTTTCTTCAAAGACCTCCCAACAAAGAGTATACAACGCTTCAACTTCTTCTTGTAATGCTGTGTTGTAATGTCAACATCACAGATGCGCCCCTAATTACCTAACTCGCAACAGGTTTGCGACAGGCGTAAATCTCGCGGTGATTGCTGTCATACATCATTAGTGGTGTCGAGAATGTATGCTTCGCTACTGCTGTCGCATTGCTACTGCTGTCGCATTGCTGTTGCAAATTTTACGTAATTACCCCGCAGCCCCCTAATTACCTAACTCGCAACAGGTTTGCGACAGGCGTAAATCTCGCGGTGATTGCTGTCATACGTCATTAGTGGTGTCGAGAATGTATGCTTCGCTACTGCTGTCGCATTGCTGTTGCAAATTTTACGTAATTACCCCGCGGCCCCCTAATTACCTAATTTGCGACAGGCGTAAATCTCGCGGTGATTGCTGTCAAACATTATTAGCAGGGGGCAGTAATAAGTAGCTATGTTAAATTCAAAATATATATGTCACTGTCAAAACGTTTTTTTTTCTTTTGTGTTTGACTTCGCGCGATTTGTGTATTTATCCAATGTAACCCATGGTTCATTCAAAGACACGCAGGTTCACAAACAATGTCTAACTGAATCAGTGCTATATTGTAACACTCTGTTTTTTTTACAGCGGCACATTTTCACCTTCCATGCCCAAGCCAGATTCCTCCTGCTCTTTCCATGTTACGATAAAGGAAGGTATTATACCAAGGTAGATTTGTTGGTGCCTTCCCTAACTATTCTCCTCGGATTCCTCGCGTGACATCGTTGTCACCACCTGAGACACGCCTTGGGCAACCCTGAGTCCCTGACGACCATTACGGTATGTTCAGTCCTACAGCCGTAGTACTGGCTGTAGGACTGGACAGACCGTCAGAACAGTGTCGGGCTCTTCTGGTTCAGATAATTTTTTTATTTTAATCACCTTTTAATTTTAATTGCTTAAGTTAATTCAAACCATTTTTTAGTACCTAATTTTAGTCCCACTCTAAACTATCAACACTACCTACAACTAACCTACTCTAAAAGTCCTACTCTCAACATCAAAATTATCTCAGCACAAGCGAAACGAGCACACAAAATCACCACTTTTATCTGCGCTCCTTGCACAACCGGGTAGAAACCTGGCAGTTTTCGGTAATAGTTATTTATGATATAAGGGCGGTAAGTTGGTTTTTACAAACGAGTAGACAAATGTAAGCCCGAGAAGTCGAGGGCTTACCATAGTCACGAGTTTGTAGAAACCAATTTCCGCGCGTGTATCATACAACGTTTTTCAACACATTCGCGAGAAAACAGTACAATAGTAATGAAACAAACTTTCGTTTATTAGTGGGAAAGTCGCAACAAACAACTTTTGACGTTCCTTATCTAACTAATATGAAAATGGGCTAAAATGCCGCGCATTTACAATGCAAATGGCGCCACGTGCGTGTGGTGAAAATTAGAACTACATCTTTTTTTTTTTTTTTTTTTTTTCTTATAGTTTGGCTCCACACATAGTGTATTTAGCCAGTGTCAAGTATTGTAGTTTTTCGTCGTATTATGAAACATTTCATGTAAAGTCAAGTCTTAGTCACAGTCAGTCAGGGTAGTCATAGCCCAGTCTAAGTCAGGTAGTCATAATCCAGTCTAAGTCATGCCCTAGTAAAGTAGTGGCAACTTTACTAGAGGCTTCTATGGAATTTTGGAAGCAACACGAAAAACCACGTTTCACTACATTATATCACTTGCCCACACTTATACTCATAATTCAGCACTTAATGCGTAAAATGCCACTAATTTTAAACATTAACACTAGAAAAAGCATAAGTTTTGTGAAATAATACAATGCAACGACGTGAACTTTTTCACGTTCCCGCCAAAACTCTCAAAAACTACATCTTTAGTTTCATTTTCTCTTTAGTATTAAAGTGAGACAAACGTATTGAGCAAAATCGCTTCCAAGGAGTTTCGATCATTCAGCTTATTTATTCTCGTACTGTGAAACTCCTTGGTGAAATTCTTTTAATTGAAATTTAAAAAAAACCGTAAAGGTTACGCACGGCGCTATACAAGGAACGATGCGGTTAAATAGGTACTTAGGTCAGAGTACCTATTTTACCGCACGCTCCGTTGTATGGCGCGTAATGTTTAACTTTCGAACAATGTATACAGGCTTTGTAAATGCATTTTTTGAGCAAATGTGTTGAAAAATATATTACCCGTAGAGTTGCTGCTGACTTGGCTGACTACATATGGGCACGCCCCCGGGCACGGGTCCGGGTACACCCATGACTGAGATCAAATTATAAATACGATTTAGTAACACCCCAATGAAAATTAGCATTGCATAGTTCCGGCACGCATACAATGGCCATCAAAATATTTAATAAATTACCACTACATTTAAAAAAAATTGAAGAGGAGAAAAAATTCGCCGTGGCTCTAAAAATGTGCTAGGTACTGGCTAAAAGTTACTACACGTTAGACGAATTCCTTTCAGACAATTTAATTACAGATTAGGTCGATTTGCTCCGCACAAGATCGCTACACCCAAGCGGGGTCATTATGTAACTCATTTAAATGTGCTCATTAGGACCTGCATGTACCTGATCAAAAATGTTTGCAATAAATGATTGAGTCATCACTTTGCCTTTTCCCATTTGTTATTGGGGTCGGCTCCCAATCTAACCTGTAGCGGCGAGTTACCAGAATTACACGAGCGACTGCCATCTGACCTCGCAACCCATAAGGAACCAGTAACAGGGATGGTTAGATCAGGTAGGTATCAGATTCTATCAGGCGTCTGACTACCCGTAACGATTGCCATAGATGTTCTTATGACAACCGGGAGTGTTGCCTTAACGTGCTCTCCGAGATACGGAGCGATGGTATGGAAAACTGCACATAACTTACTAGATAAGTCATTGGTACAGGGCCGAGGATCGAACCCGGTGCCGTAAGATTGCGAAGCGCACATGCTCCCGCTCGGCCACCATCGCTTTTAGCGTACCTATAAGGGATCCACTCTTCCCGTGGACATTGTCTTCTCGATCCTTTCCCCTCGCATCTACACCTCACGGTGGTGGCCAACGCCTATTCATCATCCACAGCCTGAGACGTCTGTCGTCCACTACTGAACATAGGCCTTCCCCAGAGAGCACTACTTTGAGCGACTGCTCGCCTCCTGCATCAATCGGCTCCCCGCGGCTTTCACCAGATCGTCGGTCCACCGAGTGGGGGGCAGGTCTACGCTGCGTCTTCCGGTTCGTGATCGCCACCCGAGAACCTTTCTTCCCCACCGGTTGTCAGTTCTACGAGCGATGTGGCCTGCCATTTCAACTTGCTAATTATTCTAAGAGCTATATCGAACACTTTAGTTCTCCTGCGGATCTCCTCGTTCCGGAGCTTATCTCGCAGAGAAAAAGCCGATTGCTGCTGGGATAGCTCGAAAAGTTAGACCATGTACCTACTTCAAATGGATTTCATTATAGGTGGATAAAAGGAAACTCGAACCACGGGTCATTATTGCGAAAAGATGACAAAGGTGATGAATGGAAATAAAGCCATTTAAAGTATAGGAAGTACTTAAGTATAATTTATGGGCTAGGGCAAGACTAGTGCTATAGGCGTCATAAAATATTATGTCGTATTTTAGGTATTGGGTTGCCAAACCGGCTTAACTGCTAGGCCTTCCCGATAGGCTGGTAATCAATAATATGTATAATAAGCACATTAAATTTTTTTTTTGTAACTTCGACCTTGAATAATTTTACATTAATTTTGCCGTACGTATTGCACCGTTCGTCATGATAACATAAGTTGTAATAACTAGAACCGCCCTGCGGTTTCACTCAACTTTTTACATTATAGGTAGGTAACTACTTAGGTACTTATATTACTAGTCTATGCTCTCAGCGGAAGCTATCTGTTTTCCGAGGTCGTTTTTTCGCGATAAAAATGAAAAGGTGAAACAGTATTATAATAGGTAGCCAGGCGCGGATACAGGCGGGGGGCGCAGGGGGCGCCCCCCGCTCTACGGATGCGTTGCCTATCCTTTTTACCCGCCTTTTGAAGTGACCCATATTGTAATATATGGATAAAAAACAACTACTGTATTCCGGCTTGAAGAGCACTGTACCTAGTGAAACACATAGGCAAATGAGACTTCATGACCTGACCTCATAGTCTATGATGTCTCAGGTCCTGAGACATCATAGACCGCAGCACTGCACACGTTACGTCATCCTGAGAGTCTCAGGATGACGTAACGTGTGCAGTGCTGCGGTGTCATCACACGAAACTACAGCTACAATGACGTAGAACATCAAGCCAATTATAACTTTCACGTATTCATTCACATAAAAAGGCATCCGGAACCCTCGGGTAGAAAGTTTTATTCGACGCTTGCCGTCTTGCCAGACAGCCTGGGGTCTTACTGTCACCCCTTAGGTTGGTTTTTTTGATCCATAGTTAACCAATGGTTAATAAAAAAACCCACCCTTAGCGCGATTCAAATGAAAACCTAAATTGAATAAGTACCATACAAATTGCATTGTAGCGATTAACTTTAGGTGTTCACTTGAATCGCGCTAAGAGGTCACAGCTAGTAAGGCCCCTGGGGGTCTAGCAAAGATTCCTTTCTATTATATTAATGCCAAAACGATAACTCAAAATTTATGGGAATGACATTAGCTACGGAAAAGTTTTCCGCATAAGTATAGCTAGCGTGCACCTACTACCTACCTACCTACCTACATATATCATCACCATTATTTCTACACCGATAGGTACAAAAAAGCGCAAATTATAAAAAAGTTAAGGCAATGACACGCGGGTGAAGGCCATGTGTCGTTTGTAAACACAGACAAACATAAATAGTATACGGGGCAATATCGTAGTTATACCTACCTATAGTATAAAGAAGTAAGGTGCCCACACTAGGTGCTGCCCGCGACTTCGCCCGCGTGTAATTTACAGCGTTTATGCAGCTCCTGTCTTGTACCTAATCATGTTCATCTCCTATGCTGATGTCGTCCCGGATATCCAGAGAGTGCGACTAACTGGTAGACCATGCTATTTTCAAAACCGCGTCGCACCGCGTGATGCATCCAGCGGTTTGATTAAATCCGCACGGCCTTACACTAATGACATTTTAAATTAAATGTCGGCTCTTACAACGGTGAAGGAAAAATTCTTGAAGACACTGGCCTAAAGGATTCTGGATTCAAGAATCACAAAATTCGTTAATGGGTATCCTGGGGTGGTCATCCAAACTCAAACTCAAATTCTTTATTGCAAATTGGCTATTTTTAGCACTTTTACCTTCCACCCTTTTTTATCCTTCAACCCTTGTCCAGCGTCGTGGATTATGGCCTGCACACTCTTTGAGAGATAGCCCCTATCCCAGCAGTGGGAATGTATTTTGCATGATAATGTGACGCAAGCGTGTGATATATAAGCACAACCTACTTTTTTCTGCAGACACCTGGGTCCGTGTTCTTTGTTAAGAAAATGTTAGAAATAAATAACGCCCAACGATCACATACATAGATCTGGACCCTAGAAACTACGAGGACCATGATCCCATATCACCCAAACACAGAACAAGTAATTGTGATTTTTTTTCTTGGGCACAAATACTTGTCCTGTCACGAGAATCGAATCCGCCGGCATTTTACTTTGTTACTTTACTTTTACTTTGATTACGATTAAGGAAAATAAGAATAGGATTTTTTTTACCAATTAATAAATTTTAGAGGATTTTTTTTACTTTTAATTAATGACAGACTACAGTTTAGTTAAGTTAGATTTCAACTTCAACTCTTATTTAGTGCCTTTTGCCGCAGTTTCATCACAATATCGCATAATTCGTGTAGGTGGTTCACTAGGTGGTAGGACTTTTCTGCAAAGTTCGTCTAGGTAGGTTGTCCCGGAGGTCCCCCCAAAGCTTCTTCCCGGTAGCTCAGAAAGGGGAGGACACTCACGGGAACACGTAGGTAACGTTTGGGAAATCCGGAACTATTGTAAATAACAAAGGTAGGCTTCGGGAGAACGGGTTTATTCACAGATGTAACAATAATTTCGTATGTTTAAAGGCCTGGAAGTCACGAATATATTATAAAATGGTAGACTCGTTCGACTCGAACGGCCGTAAAATAAAACTGCTCGAATAGAGCACTGATTATTGTATAAACAGAGGAATATTAAAATTTGGTGTAGCACAAGCGAGAACCGTACGCCTCGGTGGTTAAATGAAGAATGCTGAAAATGTATGGAAAATGAAAGGAATGTGACTAATGTTCTAATTTTGAATTTAAATCTAGATTATGAGTGGCCAATATTTGATGCGAAAACTAAGAAAGCAGGTGAATAGCTGAAACGATGACGAAGGAGGATGACATCGTCACAAGGTACCACCGCTTTGCCAGTTATTCTGCCACCAAGCAGTAGTGTGTAAGCACTACTGTGTTCCGGTTTGAAAGGCATTGTAGCTAGTGAAATTACTGGGCAAATGAGACTTTACGAGCCGATCTCACAGTCTAGAAAACTTTTTTAGAATGTGATGTCTCAGGATGACGTGCGCACTGCGCAATGCGCAGTGTCACGCGTAACTTTAATTTAGAGTTCCGAGACACAGCAATCTGTTATGGGCAGCCGTGTCGCTTAACACCAGGCGAACGACTAGCTCGTCACGTCATTCGTTTACATAAAAAAAAGGTACCAACTATGATGATGGTGACTGTCCGCGGCTGTCGCTATTCCATATTCTGTGGCCACTGTAGGCCCACCGCGGTTTATCCCAAACATTCAATGTAGGAAAGCAAAGCTTGCACATGCACAAGAGGAAAAAGGGCAATTTAAAAAAGGCAATTTTCAAACAATTAATGTTAGTATAAACATGGCTATTTCCTCAAACACTCATTATCAAAAAACTGATTGCATAATGTTACCTACTCTGTAATAGGGTACTCCTACTTAATCTGTAATCAAATGAATCCTAGCAAATAACTAGATAACTGGTTCCACCTCAGCCGATTGGCCCTATGGCAACTTGAGCATGTATTGTGCAGCAAAACGTTATCGTAGAAATACAATTTTAGGACTACGGATATAAAGCTGTATTTTGATTGACTGCAGCGGCCTTAGTATCTAGTCGCGCATTTTCCGTAATAGGCCGTGCGTGCATGCGTCTTAGTTGAAAACTTCGACCGAATGTACCGGTCGACTTTGACGCGCGTTTACAAAAAAAAATCTCCGGGTTAGTTTTCATAGTTTTGTTTCATGTAGAGCCGTTTATGTTAGTGTGACATAGAGAGTACTTAATAGTGCTGATTATCAAATTATTTGGTAAGTGTCCGTTTTTTTTTAAAATAAAATTCTGGATTATTTTTTCAAAGCACTGAATTGCGTAGTACCTAGTGTTGACTGTGCTGTTGTGTGTTATTCATTTGCCAGTAAATCAATATTATACTGATTAGGTACCTAAATCTGCTTATGTATATAAAAGATTCAGCAAATAACAAAAATATACGTCTTATGTAGAGGTAAAAAATTTAAGATAGATAAACCAAAATTACCAAATATACAGATTAAAAGAAAACTGCAAATTCAATTCTGTACATTTTTTGTTTTAACCGGCGCGAGGGCGGCGCCCGGCGCACCGGCGTTTTTTTACCGGCCGGTAAAACATTAACGCTTATGGTTTACTGCAAGGTGCAACAATTAATGTAGTGCTGTCTAATGTATTAAAGGCGATCCCTGAAAAAGAGTGTAGTCCTCGCATCTTCCACCGCGACTTACAAGATTGGAAAGTCGCCAATATAAGATTTTAGTTACCTATACTTTTTTCATTTCTTTAGTGCGTAGATCTAGGGGTCGAGCACTATTGTATAGAAAGTGGCAATTATCCAATTAGCCAGCTTCAGTGCGTGCGCCACGTGGTAGAATATTCAAGGTACATACATAGGTAAAAACACGTGCAACCATAGATTAATAATATATTATAATATGGCAATGCGTATAACGCAGTCAGCACAATACACCTTTGATTTCACATTCGATGTGCAGCCATCGGCACATTCCCGGGCGCGTGGATGAAAATTAATAAATAAATATGTGATGTGGATATTTCACACGGCGCCATCTTGCCCAGAATATCTAAATATCCATCCAGATTCCAGCCCGAGTGTCTCATAGTTCTTATAAATAGGTAGCTCTTCTCCCGAGGCATAATAAAGACATTTATCATTCAATTTCATTATATGACATAACGTAACCATTGTGTAAGGTACCTGCAATATACCGTGATGACTGAAACGACTGGAGGGGAGAGTATAGGTAGAGGCCAACCAAAAAATAGAACGCCTATTATATCTTGCGCAATACACCCACGCCCTTTGGAAAAATTTTAGATATACTTAGTACCTACTTTAACAATTCGTAAAATGAATGACGTGACGAGCTAGTCGTTCACCTGATGTTAAGTGACACGGCCGCCCATAACAGTTGCAGTGTCACCCGGAACTTGTATGTATTTATTGAGTCAAGAATGTGAGTTATCGAAACGCATTAGTGTTGTTTCTATAGGTAGATTGGAAAGGAACAAATTGCTGCCACATTAGCCAAAGAAAATATTTAAATAGGTACATTAGTATAGGAGCTATGTGTAGGTAAGTCGGACAGACAGAAAGACAATGGCGACAAACCTATACTTAGACATAGGTATAATATTCATTTTAAAAAAAACAGCAATTGTGTTATAAAGTGCAAGGAAACTAGCTCGCACAGCGCTGCCTATCCGTGATATCCTTACACTGGTAAAAAATCCTTCAAAAAATCATTTTTACAGACGGAACTAAAAAAGAAAAAGGGCAGGTGTAGTGTATATGCGAGTTAATAATATAATAATATAGAGGTACTATAGGTTATAGGTAGAGCGATGGTGGCCGAGCGGTAGCATGTGCGCTTCACAAATCTTACGGCACCGGGTTCGATCCTCGGCCCTGCACCAATGACTTATCTAGTAAGTTATGTGCAGTTTTCGATGCCATCCTTCCGTGCCTCGAAGAGCCATCGGTCCCGGTTGTCATAAGATCTAACCATCCCTGTGGTGTGGTGGTTGAGCAGGTCGGCTTATAGCCCAGAGGCGGCGGGTTCGATTCCCGTGACAAGACAAGTATATGTGCACATGAAAAAAAGCACAAATACTTTTTCTGTGTCTGGGTGTTTGTAGGACCATGGTCTTCGTAGTTCCTGGGTCCCTAGATACAGGGACTCCTAATTAGGGTCCAGGATCTATGTATGTAATCGGTGGGTGTTATCTAATTTAATTAAATAGGTACACACACACATCTGAGGCTAACTAATACCAGAAAATTAATACGGTCATATTTTACATAACTACCTAAGTACCTACTTATTTTAAGAACCTCTATACTATCTTCACAATCTGCAAGAGAGCCACAGAATAGATCTATATAGCATGGAAGAGCACAGTTAATTTCTAATAATAATTCTGATAACTAGTAGCACAACGAGGAAATGATCTAATCAAAGTCTATTGCATATTTTAATATTTTTTTAATTTAAATATTTGTAGCAGAGGCCTTGCTCGAGACGTTGGTCGGTCGCAAAAAATACGTTTCTGCATAATAAAATACTTTGACTAGTTATCAACTTTATCATAATTAATATAAGGTTTTAAATAATATGATGTTACATTTTCCTTGACTGAGCTGGATTACATAAAAATTAATGTAAAAATAATACAGACCTACACTAAAAAAACATAATCAAAAACATATATCAAGACTATTTTTATAGTTAATTCTCACAATTTTTTAAATAAATGTTTGATTTTGTTTGTTGATTGTTGATTGAAGTGACGATTGAAAATGTTAATATATTTTGTTATTTTTACGTAAATTACCTACTAACGTCAATGTGTAAGACGGATTGCATATATCCTTAGAATTTAAAGCTAATCAGCAGTTCATAACATCATTTTTGAATGTCCTTATTGTAAATAAAAAATGACAGTGAAACTGATTTTGCATGTAAAAAGATTATTTTAGTTAGCTATTTAGGTATTATACTAGTTATACTACATTATAAAAAATAATTCCAGAAAGTGAAACATATTTATTGCATATTATTTAAATATGTTAATATTCTGAGAGTACGTTTTTTTTTTTATTCTAATTTTGAGGACCTTTAAACAACATGTTTATGTCGGCACTATAGTAGCACTATAAATTCACATTCACACGTACACGGTAATAACAATAATAGAGAGTACGTATTTTGATTTTCTGTATTGAGACTATTGTCTAATGATCTATTCTCTAATTATAGTTGTATATCCTTAATTACCGTAACCAAACAAGACTATCATTTTTTCCTGACTCTTAAGGGCTTGTGCAAGGCCAGCGTGAATTCAAGCCAAAGCCACAGAATAGATATATAGTACTAGGCCAAAGCGGGGATGAGCAAGGGGCCGAGCGGCAGGGGCGGTCTAAAATGGTTCCAACGCGCAATAGTTAGGTAATTTATTATTAAACTGAATATAATGCATATTTTAAAAATCCACTATACATAAGCCCTCCATTATATTTAGTTCAACTACTACACAAAGTTTCATGATCTTATTTAAAGTATTCATTGAATAATCACAGTTTATTTGTACGGTTTGGAGGTAACTTTGTAATTTTTTTTCTATCGAGAAAATTCTATTAATTCGTGTTTTCACTGTACATTTGCATTAGTCCTGAACTTTACCATATATTAATTTCAAAGTCATTGTTGCAATATTGTTGATAGGACACTGCTTCAAGCTAAGCCGTTTTAAGCATTTTAGCGTTGTATTGGCTCTTAAAATTAAGTAAGTATTATAATTTTAGTGAGTAATCAAATTTTATTTAACACTTCATCTGCTGACGGTACTGTTAAGCTAAACTGACTTTTAATTGAGTTTATGAGGATAAAAATAAATCGTGGTTCCCCGGGACGTGGGCCTCGGGGATCGGGGTACTGCGGAAGTAACCCTTTCATTCGCCGTTTCATCCATTCATCCTCTTCCTTTCTTTATCTTTTTCTCTCTTCCTTCTCTCTTCCTTTAGACTGAGATAAGGCGTAAAACTAATAAACTCGTGCAAGCCGGAGCGGGTCAGCTAGTAAAAAATAATATAGCCGGCCTCCGCAGTGCAGTGCTGTGTAGATATAGGTAATTACGTGATTATCCATACGCAGCGATAAAACATAGCCGGCAACGAAGATGGAGCTACTATACTCATCCTGTCGAAAGGAAGAGAGAAGGGAAAGGGAAAAAGATACGGGAAAAGGATGAGTTGATGGGACTGCGAAGCCTGCCTTTCTTCACCGGCCCATCCATTCATCCTTTTCCCCTTTCACTTCCCTCTACCCATGAACAGGGTTAGGGCGTAAAACTAACTAAGCCGTGCAAAGCCGGGGCGGGTCAACTAGAATATTTATAAAGTATCTGTGAATTCACTGAAAATGATGAAACTAGCCCGTAGCTTCCAAACTATAAAGTCAGGCAGCAACAAACAATAGACCTATACTTATAATATAGACTACTTAGGCCCGATTTCACCAACGTTTATTCCATGTAGGTATACGGCTATTCCTTACTCCTGGATACAGTTAATTGACAAATGAAATTACACAAAAAAGACGCCATTTTGATTGTATCCAAGGAATAAGTCTTATTCCTTCACAAAATTGGTGATATAAGGGCTATATTCGCGTAACTCGGTTGTTCTCGGAAAGTTATACCTGGAATAAAATTTATTCTAGTTTGGTGAAATCGGGCCTTAGGCACATAAAATACAGTAGTACCCTCAGACATCCGTTGATTCACTTATTTTACAATTGCGGAAAATAAATTAAGGATACTTTTAATAGTTCCATGTGCAAAATCTAAATCATTTTGTAAAGTTTTCAAATAAGTACCTACGTATAGGTATGGAGTTTAAATAGATCATCATCATCATCAACAGCCTGATGACGTCCACTGCTGAACATAGGCCTCCCGCATAGTGCGCCACTTTGCGCGGCTGCTAGCCTCCTGCATCCATCGCCTCTCCGCGGTTCCGACCACGGCCCAGTAGTGGGGGCTGGCCTACGCTGCGTCTGCGTTCGTAGTCGCCACTCGAGAACCTTCTCTTCCAATCGGTTGTCAGTTCTACGAGCGATGTGACCTGCCCACTGCCATTTAAACCTGTATCGGTGACTTTAGTCTCAGCGGATATCCTCATTGCGGATCTTATCCCGCAAGGAAACTCCGAGCATAGCCCTCGTACTGTCAGCAACACACGCTGGTTGAGAACCACAGTTTATAGGATCTGCGGTATTTTGAAAAGATAGGTCGAAGCTTCCCGAACGCTGTGCAGCCACTGTGTGCAGGCGAGCTGGATTCTTCGTAATATCACAGAATAGAAATATAGTACTTGGCTAACATTTTATATCTGACCAATAGATATAGGTACCTACTATGCAGTGCAGCTAGCAAGGCAGTGAGATAGTCATCTCTTTAGGATTCCAATACCAAAATAACCTTTAAAACTGGTTATATCCGGTTCTAAGACAAAATAACTTCTATAAAGATCTATTTTAAAATTATAATGTCCCAATACCTAGGTCTGTAAAAATGGAAATTTTGATAGGTGTGTTATTACATGATCTTTTGGAAAATTGTCTAACTAATGATATTAATAATCATATATACCTATGCAAATTAAACCCGCTTGCCTATATAGCCACTTAATCCCCTAAAAAACTTTAATCTACAATTTGAAAAAAAGCTTGAATCTTTTAAAATGTAGATAAGTAAATATAGGTACCTTATCAAGTTCTGTGGTAGGTATTTTACCTACTAAAATCCCAGTAGTACCGACGTAGTACCTAACTAAGGTTACAGGTTCCCGCGTAATATCATGGCTTTCAATTACTTTAATACCCTTACCTTACACACAATGTCCAAGGAACTTTTAATCATCATCCTCATCAACAGCCTGAAGACGTCCACTGCTGAACATAGGCCTTCCCCAGAAAGCGCCACTTTGAGCAACTACTCACCTCCTACATCCATCGGCTCCCCACGGTTTTCACCAGATTGTCGGTCCACCTAATGGAAGCTGGCCTACGCTGCGTCTTCCGGTTCGTGAACGCCACTCGAGAATCTTTCTTCCCATCGGTTGTCAGTTCTACGAGCAAATGTGGCCTGCCCATTGCCACTTCAACTTGCTAATTCAAGAGCTACTTATATCGGAACTGTAAAATAACTTGGATGAATTATTTATAAATTATACTTTTAATACAAAATAAAAAGAAAAACAAAAAATCATCTTGTTTCTTTGTTTACAAAATCAAATAAGTAAACATTAAAAATAATCTTTTGTAATTTGCTATGAAAAAAATATAGGTACATAAACTGCCACTCAGAAACAGCATTTTTATATATAATATGTATATGTGTGTACATTTCACACAGCGCTATCTAGCCCCAAACTAATCATAGAACAGAATAGAATATCATTTTCAACACATTTGCTCAAAAAATGCATTCACAAAGCCTGTATACATTGTTCGAAAGTTAAACATTACGCACCATACAACGGAGCGTGCGGTAAAATAGGTACTCTCACCTTAGTACCTATTTTACCGCATCCTTCGTTGTATAGCGCCGTGCGTAACCTTTACGGTTTTTTTTTAATTTCAATAAAACATATCTATGAGTTTCACCAAGAAGTTTTACATTACGAGAATAAATAAGCTGAATGATCGAAACCCCTTGGAAGCGTTTTTGCTCAATACGTTTATCTCACTTTAATACTAAAGAGAAAATTAAACTAAAGATGTAGTTCTAATTTTCACCACACGCACGTGGCGCCATTTGCATTGTAAATGCGCGCCATTTTAGGCCATTTTCATATTAGATTAGGAACATCAAAGATTGTTGGTAGCGACTTTTCCACCAATAAACAAGAGTTTGTTTCATTACCTATTGTACTGTTTTCTCGCAAATGTGTTGAAAAACGTTGTATGATACACGCGCGGAAATTGGTTTCTACAAACTCGTGACTATGGTAAGCCCCCGACTTCGTCTCGGGCTTACATTTGTCTACTCGTTTGTAAAAACCAACTTACCGCCCTAATACCATAAATAACTATTATTGCAGAATGTCGTACATAAATGGTTGGAATTACAATTAAATAGCTCATACATTGTACCACGACAGTGGTGTGCTATGTTACAAGTTCATTGAATTTTATTAACATCTAAAAAATGTCTTCAATTATACATGCAGAATATAACATTTTAAACTTGCATGGTAAATATCCCGACAATAAACAATATTTTAGTAATGTTACATTCAGAATGGCTTATGGTAAAATTATTTATGTCAAATGTTTAATTCATTTAAAGGTAAAATAATGTCAAGTAAAATCTAATCAAGTCAAAGCTTTTAAACAACAATAATAATTTGATGGAATGTTAAACTAAACTGAAGATGTCCACTGCTGCTGGGTTAGCATGGACGGTAGACAAAATTGTCTTTCTCCGTTTTACGTCACTTTCTTCATACTTGTTTGGAGTAAAACAGGGGAAAGACAGTTTTGTCTACCGTCCATGCTAACCCAGCAGAACATAGGCCTCCCCCAGAGCACGCCACCTTGAGCGGCTGCTCGCCTCCTGCATCCATCGGCTCCCCGCGGCTTTCACCAGGCCTACGCTGCGTCTTCCGGTTCGTGGTCGCCACTCGAGAACCTTTCTTCCCCATCGGTTGTCAGTTCTACGAGCGATGTGGCCCGCCCATTGCCACTTCAACTTACTAACTCTAAGAGCTATATCGGTCACTTTAGTTCTCCTGCGGATCTCCCCGTTCCGCCCCCTAATTACCTAACTCGCAACAGGTTTGCGACAGGCGTAAATCTCGCGGTGATTGCTGTCATACATCATTAGTGGTGTCGAGAATGTATGCTTCGCTACTGCTGTCGCATTGCTACTGCTGTCGCATTGCTGTTGCAAATTTTACGTAATTACCCCGCCGGAGCTTATCTCGCAGGGAAACACCGAGCATAGCTCTCTCCATAGCTCGTTGCGTGACTTTGAGCTTACTAATGAGGCCAACAGTAAGAGACTAAGTCTCAGTTCCATAAGTCATCACTAAGTCATCATCACCTAAACATAAATATCGTCGCACGTATGACTAAAGGTCCTATCTCATTTTTGTCCATTGTTCAGAAAACGCGTTTTAAGGTTTTGACATTTCTAACTTTCAGGTAGTTTCGTTCCTCGCAAGTTCAGCATATTTATTTTTATATGCTTTTGTAGATAATTTCAAGTACTTTAATTACACGTTGAAACTTTTAACCTGTTTGCATTCTAAATACCTGTTTTGATTAATCAAAACAGATAGGTCACTTAGTGAAAACTTTGTTTTATTTAAAACAAGCTGTCTGTTTTTAGTTACGAATTTTTTTAGACTAAGTGTGGAAATAAACATACAAAATGTATGTTGTTAATGCTTTATTAGTGTGGTTTTTTTTAGTAAGTTTAGTAAGTTTAATGCTACAATACTGTATTTAATTCAACACAACACCATAACTTTACCAAGTGCCTAACACTAAAAAACTATTTAATCAGCCTCATTTTGAGGTTGCAATAGGTAATTGAATATTATGAAGTTTAATTGTAATAATAATTAATTAATTAATTAATTAATAATTAATTATCTTGTGATCCAAAATGTTAAGAGGTACAACGATTAGTCAGATGGATAGAGAATTTTGCGTTGACTAACATAGCGGTACTAACTCAAAACAGCCAAAAAGTGAGATAGGACCTTTAGTCATACGAGCGACGATATGAGTAAAATAATGAAACTTGACATAAAAGTAAAATTACACAATCAAAGTTCTTGGTCACAAATTATTATGCAAATGAAGACTCTGCTAGAAGCAATCTCATATATTCGTTCAAGGAGTAAAAAGGGTGAAATTTGAAGAAATTTTTATTTTTATTCTTGAAATCATTGTTTGGCAAGTCGCTTATACTGAGTGGCAATTTATTGAACATGCATATTTTGTTGTAAATCCCTTGCTTTTGTACTTTGGCCAATCTGTTTAGAGGCTTTCTTAGTGCCTCTTGGCTTCAGGTATTATATACTTTATTGCTCTCTAAGAGCCACTGAGTCAAATTTCGCTCATAAGTAATTAGAGGTAAATTCTTGTAAATGTCAGGTAATTTATTATACACTCTAATGGCGATTATATAAGCATTCCTTCTGTACAGCATAGCTTGTACTATGGGAACCAGATAACTGATACTTAGATACTTTTTGTTTGTACATACATAGAATACACCCAGACACAGAACAAACATCGATGTCCATCACACAAGTGTTTGTCCCAAGTGGGAATCGAACCCACAGCCTACAGTTCAGAAAGCGAAGCTACTACTAACTGAGCTATCGGGCCAGTCGATAAAAGTACTGTACTTAGAAAGTACAATTTTCGTGTCATGATTGCATTTTAAAAGTCTTAGTATGCAATTAAGCAAGAATGCTAAGGTATCTGCTTATGTATTTACAAAAGTTTGTGTTTCTATTTCTATATTGGGTTTGATTGAAACTAAAACTGTGCTCGGTTTCTCACGTGGTACAGATTTCCAGGACAAAAGTATCGTGTGTGGTAGGCCTGTAATAGTAGATAGGTACCTACTTTATATACTTTTATCAAAACTTGCGTACCTACATCTAGTATTATCAACCTAAGTTTACTTAGTCTTTTAATACGTGCCTAGACCTAAGTACAATCAACATTATACACACAAACTTTCGCATTTACTTAAAGCTAATTGATTTAGAGGAAGTAGGGTACGTATAACTAGTTTTTTTTTGTTATGTAAATGAATGACGTCACGAGCTATTCGTTTTATTTTTTTGTCATTTTATTGGTGATCGTGGCTGTCTGCCACTCAGCTAATGCAGAACTACTCTTATAATAAGGTTGCTTTTGGCTGACTCCATACGTCACCTTCCTCCGTAGGTGAAGATGCAGCGCGCGGAGGGTAGCACGGAGCGAACTCCCCTGGTCCAGCCTACTTACGTCTTCGAGTCCAGCCTCTCCAGGAGCTACCAGAAACGTCTGCATAACTTCCAATGCGCAATATGCATAGCACTAATGTAAGTATCCATTAGCGGCGATTTAGAATGTTGCTGCGTAAATAAGATAGGTAACGACATCTAGTTTGAATATGCGAACTAATTATAGGCGGCAATGAAACTTTACTGCTCTGAAGTTGATGAGGATGACGCAACAATGACCCAACAGCACTTTTTTCATACACTGTAAACAAGCTGAAAGAAAAGCTGTAATAATTAGTTATTAAGGTGGAACGTTACACTAGCGCGGCAAATTCAAATTCTCTTGCGTTCTTTTGCCAATAATAGCGTAATTACTCAACGCGATTACATGAAAACTAATTTTGCGCAAATAAATAGAATGTATCAACAAATTACGATTAAAAGTATCTCCTAGATATCATTGGTTAAGCGACAAATAGCAATAAACAATTTTCTTCTTAGTTTTTCAGTCTATTGCCATTTGTCGCTAAACCAATGATAAGCAGGTGATACTTTTAATTGTAATTAATTGATACATTATATTTATTTGCGCAAAATTAGTGTTCATGTAATCACGTTGAGTAATTAAGCTATTATTGGCAAAATAACGCAAGGAAATTTGAATTTGCCGCGCTAGTGTAACGTTCCACCTTAAGTAGGTACCCTATAGTACAGTACTTTCGGGAACGCCTGCAATGAAACGTAACGGGGCTTCAGAGCGGTAATGTTTTATGCCACAATTTTAGTCAATAAACGCTGAAGGTTCATTTACTTGTAATAAGTGATTTAGTTTCTTAGCCAAACTATCCTTTTAGCTACTTAATTATAATCAAGTAAATACTTAATGACTATTACAAGTAACTGAGCCATTTACTTCCAGCGCCATCCTCGGCATCTCTCTCCTGGTGACCGTGTCCTACAAGCTGGCTGACATGCTATGGAAGGACTCCGCAGACGATGACGTCAGCACCACGACCACGTCACTCCCTCCAATACCCATCCCGGTGATGGAACAGCTCGCACCGCGGCTGACGGCAGTCTCGCCAGACATCCAGCCGTATCTAAACCGGACATGGCCGTTACGAGGTTGGACTTAAATTTTTTTAATGCTAAATTGGGCATAAGTTCGACAACAACTCACCTGATGGTAAGTGACGAGTTGTCTAAGGTGGAGCACGTTTGCCCATGAGATGCCCATTCACTCTTGACTTAAAAAGACTCAAGTTATACCCAGGAGGAAACACTGTAGCTGGAAGAGCATTCCATTGAAAACCGACTGAAAACCAGTAACTAAGGTTGTATTTTGCAGCCTCAGTTGTATGCTGAGTCGGAGCCTATTCCTGGCCTCATACAATGTCTGTTGTTTTTTATTTTTATTTTTAATTACATATATAATTTGTTTAGTTTTATGACATTGTGTGTGTGTTTTCGGAATAAATGTATTTTCTTTCTTTTTCTTTCTTTCTTTCCATTCCTTGGCCGTTCGGACTATGAATCACTCAGCAAAACGCTTAGTGCGGACTTGTGGTACACTAACGACGTAAGGATGTGAAGAATCACCTAAAGGCTTGGTGACGCTGACATCTTAACTCATATCTGCCTTTTTGTGTCCACTGCTAGACCTTCGATCATAGTAAATTCTAATGCAGACCGAGGCGAGGAGAAGCTGCCGCGTATTCCTTGGATATTCTCTTAGCTCTTAGCAGATAGCCGGCCCTACACCTAATACGGGCAAACTTATACCTACTTACACTACAATATCATCCGTAGAGATTGTCATTATATATATGTATGTATGTCAATATATATTAGCTATAATAATTATTTATTATTTGTGGATAAAAGTAATTATTTTTCACCTCAATAGCTCGGAAAGATGCTCTTTGTCATTCGAAATCTGGGTGCAAAAACGCATTTTAATCGCTAGCGTGGAAAGTTTTTTAAAATTCGAACCTTTCTACACGTCAAGAATTGAAGGTTTAAACCACAGACCTGCTCGAATTTAACCTTCTTGATATTGCTAGTCCGCTGAAAATTACCACCGACTACCCACTAAAAGATACCATTAACTTTAAGAAGTTCGCCAACCTCACTTTTAGAATAATCGTTAATCGCACTGTCCAGCACCAAAGAGTATAAAATATAACCAATACGCTATCCAGCACTGCGACTGCATGAAAAATGGATGAATAACACTTTTTCTTTAATGTTTAATGAATGACGTGACAAGCTAGTCGTTTACCTGATGTTAAGCGTTACCGCCACCCATAACTTTTATAAGCTAAAAACTAATCTTTTCTTAGCTTTTTAAACTGTTTTTCTTGCATTTTCCTCGCTGTAGTGAAGTGAAAAGTTGTGTGTTTCGCTTGGCAGAAAAGTTATTCTGCGTCTCGTACCTTTGAAACCTTCGCTACGCTCAGGATTCTTCATTTGAATTCTTCAGTATTCTTCATTTAATCCTAGAATCTTTCGCTTCCTCAGGTTTCAATTCAAGTACTCGCGCCAAAAACCAACTTTGCAGCCTTGCATAACAATTAACTATTATTTAATACACATAAGTAGGTAGGTAGGTATTGATTACATATACATTTCAATAACACCTCATGATTTAATTTCCTGATTTCCATCAGAGAAGCCCCAACCAGCATGGGGCGGAGGCCCCACATCTGACGTGGATATCGCTAAGGCCGTCATGAGAGGCAAGGCTGCCATCAAAGAGCTTAGAAAAATGGAAGCTCTCAGAAAGCCCTTAGAGGGAGGCACGCCTGCCAGCAAGGCGCAGCGAGCAGCGGCCACTTCGAATCGTGTGAAGCCCCTGGCTGATATGGCGTATGGAATCGAAGAAGCTACCAGAGAACTGCTGAATGGGTAAGTCAAAACTAAACAGATGTATCTTGAACCTTGTAGCAAAAAGTTGTAGGAAGGTTGCAAGATTATTTTATTGATGTTTTGCGAAGTTCGGAATTTCTTACGTAAATTACCAAGCTGTCGACGTTTTCCTATGTCGGGCTGCATTCTCCATTCTAATATGTCCAAACGTATTCCCCTATTTCCTTCCTGGATTATGCCTCTAGACTATTTTCTTTTCTTTGTAAAATCTAGGTCTACTGTAGGCATGTCCCTGTCACTTGCTTTTTTTCAGAAACTAATTAACTAATAAGGAAATATGACCCTCCAAATATCCCAAAAAATGCCCCGTTATCACCACCGTGATTAATGGACTACCAGACAAAAATGAAAAGTTTTTAACATTATTAAAAATAAAAGGAAACTAGTTATACTCATTTTTCATAATATTCTAATTCAAAAATTAATTGAAACGGTTATGTTTTGGAGAAGGAAATAGGGGAATACGAAACATCGATTTCGTCAAGATTTTTGTAGCTCTGCTCAATGAAGGTTATGAAGGTGCACCGTTTCATGCATTCATCCTTTTCCCTTATCTTTTTCCCTCTTCCTTCTCTCTTCCTTTAGACTGAGATAAGGCGTAAAACTAATTAGCTCGTGCGAAGCCGGGGGCGGGCCAGCTAGTCTACAATAAATCTAAAATAATTATTACTTAAGCATTTAAAAAAATAAAAATCTTTTATATTTTAGAAAGTATAAGCAATTTAAAAAACATAAAAAATGTTACTGACGACCTTTGAACGCGTTTTTCTCAATTCCACTACTTTTGGGTTACTGCGTTTTGCCACCCGAGGGCAGAGCTGTCCCTACCACACTCTACGGGGGAGACGTGGTGCAGTGTGACGGCAACAAAGAAGTATAAGAAGTATATATATTATTATACAAGTTTTTGGACGGCAATTAGTTTCTTACCTACCTACCGAGTGTCTAATAGCTATCGTATCGAACGTACATTCTACTACTCGTATAGTAATAAAAATTATTTTGGTATATTACCTAAACACATGTTTTTAATTCAAATTCGTGCTAAAAAAACAGTCACGTGCCTACCTACATGATTAGATTTTTGTTTTGATCAAAAACTCAGATAAATTTTAGGTATTCTAACTTATCTGTATCTATGAATTGTGAATTCAATCAGTTGTATCAAAATGCGTGGGAAATTTAAAAGCTTTCAAGGCCAGCACTGCCTTTTATTCCTTGATTTATAAGAAACATTAAAACATTTTAAAATCTTTTTATAAGTATATGAGACGGAAGGCCCGGCGGCCCGTCTTTAGATTTCGCCTACCGGCAATTATTTTATCGTGTGTTCACTAATTTAATTTGAAGTTTATGATGATAATATGACATGTAGGACTTAGGATAGGAGAAAGTCTATTAATATTAGGTATTACAAAACTACTAATCCGTGGCAGTAATAACAACAATAACCGGCCAAGTGCGAGTCGGACTCACGCACGAAGGGTACCGTACCATTCTATAAAAACGAGCAAAAAATCACGTTTTTTGTATGGGAGCTCCCTTAAATATTCATTTTATTCTGTTTTTTAGTAGTTGTTGTTATAGCAGCAACAGAAATACGTCACCATCAAATTTAAACTGTCTAACTACCACGGTTCAAGAGATACAGCCTGGTGACAGACAGACAGACAGACAGACGGACAGCAGAGCCTTAGTAATAGGATCTGTTTTACCCTTTGGGTACGGAACCCTAAAAATGGTACCTAATGGTACGTGGTGGTGTTGCAATGGTACGAGTAGCTCGTCACGTCATTCGCTACTATAAAAAAAATATAAATCACCTAAAGATAAATCTCAAAAAATCTACACGTAGTGGGTAGAAACATAAATGCCAGACGATTTATTTTCAAGATTATAGCCGTGTCGTTATTAGGTGACCACCCGTGGATAAAAAATTCCATTCAGCTATAAAAAAGTTTTTTTTAAATCAAGATGATAGTATAATTGATTTTTGTAGATCACCAACACAGATCTCCGAAAATAAAAATTCTAGTTTTTTTTTAATTCTAGATCTCTACCCATAGGCTAACTAGGCTAGAGCCTAGGGCGCAAGGACCGAGGGGGCGCTGAGTTTGACTTTGCACATAACTTATAGAATGAAACTTGGTAGAACATACAATACACAACGACTTCAATTTCAATTGTTTATTTGCATTCCGCAATGTTGTTTACAAAAATGATCGTTTTGTTAAATAGATTATTTCATCATAGACCCTGACGGGCACGCAACGTAAGAAGAGATTATAATAACACTTTTTAAACTTTTGCGACTTGAACTCAAAGTCTCTTCGCGCACAGATATTGGTATACTGCCGATACTGTTCGTATTGTATGTCAAAAAATATTATTTTTGATTATATATATTTATATATAGTAAGTAGGGAAGTAACTACTCATAGTCATTTAATTGATTCTGCATTAGTAATTTTTTTAATTTTTACACGAGTCTTTCATGAGCTAAATGTTCAATTTTTTGCAACATATATTATTAGCTATATAGATACGGGCCTAGAACCTAGTGTCGGACCGCTGGCTGTTTATTTGGAAAATATATTCATGTAATGTAACTTAACTCTACCGTAACATTAAAAAATAAGTACGCGTCCAGTAGTTAAATTTAAAAAAAAGAAGGGAAAAGCGTCACTCATGCCGCGGTCAACAACAATTTTCACGTTATTAATTGAATGCAATTACTTACCTACCTTAACCTTTGATTATTTACCTGACCTTAACCAATATCAAACTAGAACTATTTATAAAATATGTCTATTGGAACTGGGTTTAAGATAAATTATTATTCATTTAAACTGCAATTTCCAGACATAATAAACTCACATGACAGGTACCCAGTTCAAAAATTAAAGATTAATTTTAATTTATTCATTTTGAGTTCATTAAAATTCGTGATGTACTAGAATAATATTAAATGGCTGGAATTTGAAAACCAGTAATTTTGCATTTTTTTCTATGAATTCATATTTTTGAGTTGAACAAATATTCGTAATGTAGTTGACGGGTTTTTGTAATCGTTTTGAATCGATAGTTTTTTTTACTTTACCTTAAGTATTAATTAATTATATATTAATTATTACCAGTATAAATAATTATATTTTATACCTATTATTAGTGACTTGTGAAAATTGTCTCGATAAATCGTCGGCTTGTCGTCGTTGAGTTGAAATAGGAAAATACTTTAAATAGTATTTTCTTAAACTTGCGTGATTTGATCACGTGTATTTATGTATTATAGTTACCTATTTGTTACGCAGTAGGTGTAAGTAAGTACCACGGTATTATTTCCATAACTATACCCCTAAACTTTATCATAGAGATCTATGATTCAAAATCTTAAGCAAAGAGCGAGCATTGTAAACTACTTAGTAGGTGCATACGATAATACACGACTGCCGTACGTTCGGCCAAATAGTATTTTAACCGAACATTCTGGAAGAATAGACCCTAGTCAGAGACCTCTAGTATATTATCTATGCCTAGCTGGATACGCTTACAACAGTCCTATTTAAAGTCATTCACCGACGGGTCCGAACATCCGGCAGATGATCTATCAATTGAACGTCTATTAGAACGTCTGCAATGGAATTACATTTATCTAACCGTCCAATAGCCCTTATGATCTACTCTAGTCTAATGTATACACCAGTAAAGTGTACCTACCTATTAGATATAATGTTATGAAATATACAAGCTTTGCGGTGAGGATTTCCCCGGGAATTAAGTGACTAATGCCCGTTTAAACCAAAGATCCCTAAATTTTAAGGGACCCTTAAAAATATTCAAGTGACATCTGACAGTAATACTGTTTTCATCGGCGATTAAGGGACACCTAAAGTTTAAGGGATCCCATAAGTTTACGGGGCCGAAGCTTCACCCCTTAGCGAGTGGCAGGTTGAATTATCAAAACGCCAGTTTTTTTAAAATTGTATTTGGCAATTGTTTCTACCCGTATAACGCCAGAAAATGTATGTATTTTAATTTTTTCTGATGCACAATATATTAAAAACTCTAATGCTAATATCAATAACGCATGTTGCTTCTATTTTTGACGATTATTCTCTAAAATATATAAATAAAATAACGAAAGTCAGCAACGTACGGTTTTTGGAAACCGTAGAAAGAATAAACTGTCCCTTTATCAGCGCTGTGAAAACGAATTTAGGTAAGGGTCAAATCTTAGGGGGCCCTTAGCCAAAAGGATTCCTAGTTAGGGTGTAGTTTAGAGATCTTTGGTGAACATGGGCAATAGTTTATCAAATGAGGGCGGAGAAATTCTGAAAGCCCGTTTTCTTTTCCGTTCTCTTATGCCCGGATATAGGACTAACACGCTCTTGTGAATCGGTGGACAAGACTTAATTTCATTCACCAATATTATTTTTAGGATTCCGTAGTACCTACTAGGAACCCTTATAAGTTCGTCATATCTGTCTGTGTGTCTGTCCGTCTTTATAGTTATCGTCTTATTTTTTTGTATTATAAAGATAGCTCTTATTGCAAAAAGGGGATGATTTTTTTTTATCGCCTAAACCCACGTGGCTGTCTTGTCTTGACAATTTTGAAAAAGTAAAATCTATTTAGGTAGGTAGTGGGCTTTTTCCACAATACGCATCCCATAAATAAACAGTATATCAATTTCTCTGTTGATAGATAGACTCACGTGAAAACTTTCTTTAATAGTTTGAAATAATTTGAGCAAAATGTAATAAAAATGTTGAAATATAAAGTAGGTAAGTGGAAAAACGGTTAAATACAAAAAAGATACTAACCTTGTCTCTAAGGCACAGATAATATAATACTATATACTAGTACTCTAACTTTTTTTTTTTTTTTTTTTTTTATGTGATTGAATGACGTGACGAGCTAGTCGTTCACCTGATGTTAAGTGACACGGCCGCCCATAACAGTTGCAGTGTCACCCGGAACTTTAAAACAATAGTTTCGCGCGACACTGCACTGCGCACGTCATCCTGAGACATCACCCAGTCTAATAATCAAATTACTAGACTGAGTGATCAGATCATAAAGTCTCATTTGCCCAGTAATTTCACTAGCTACAATGCCCTTCAAACCGGAACACAGTAGTGCTTGCACACTACTGCTTGGCGGCAGAATAACTGGCAAAGCGGTGGTACCTACCTAGACGAACTTTGCAGAAAAGTCCTACCACCTAGTAAAAGGTATCAGAATGTTTAAATAATATAGAGGCTAACTTAGGCTTTTCGTTTGTAAATATTAAATAAATGTAAACGTAAACAAAACAAAATCTAGCTTAATCATCTCATATTATACTCGACCCTAAGTGCTAAAGCAAGGCCCGACATGCTCTTGACAAGTTGTTTCAAGTAATTTGTACGTATCAAACAGCGTATTGTTCGTAGGTAAAAATGCTAGGTACCTAATAGGAAATTAAAACATTTCCAAACCAGATTTTAATGTGCTTAAATTGTTTACAACTAAATGCATATTAAAATTTATTGTATCAATCAACGAATATAAATGAGTCTTTGTGGTAATTTTAATGAGGTACCTAGTGCTTCACAAGTATTTTAAAATCTTAGACAAATGACCGTGTGCACAAACAAGTTTTCTATTAAATAGGTCTACCATAAATGAGGCATTCTTGTAGGCAGATTGAATTTATGAATAATTAAAAATATGAATAATAAAATCCTTCTATTTACATACCAACTTTATAAATTCTTAAATGGAGTTTTGGCGGGAACACGGAAAAGTTCACGTCGGTGCATTGTATTATTTTACAAAACTTATGCTTTTTCCAGTGTTCATGTTTAAAATTGGTGGTGTTTTACGCATTAAGTGCTGAATTACAAGCATGAGTGGGCAAGTGATATAATGTAGTGAAACGTGGTTTTTCGTGTTGCTTCCAAAATTCCATGGAAGCCTCTAGTAAAGTTGCCACCACTTTACTAGGGCATGCCTTAGACTAGATTATGACTTAGACTAGACTATGACTACTCTGACTGTGACTATGACTTGACTTTAAGTGAAAATTTCCATAATACGATGAAAAATTACAAAACTTGACACTGGCTAAATACACTATGTGTGGAGCCAAAATATAAGAAAAAAAAATCTTAAATACAAAAACAATAACACAGAATATGAACCAGAAAGTGATGTTGTGATCTCGATTTCCCATAGATATTGTGCCTGCAGAAACCCAAACCACACAAAAAATAAAATGTGTGGACAGTAGACATTACATTTACATAGCGCCTAGCCCACAGATAACCCCTCGCGTAGCCCTAAACTAAGCAAAGCTCGTATCTTGTACTATGGGAGCCACTGATAGAGAAAATGTACCTATACAATTTGTTTGTAAATACATAGGTACATTAAATACAATATAACAACCAGACACAGAACAAACTTATGTTCACCAGATCACCACACAAAATAAATGTTTGTCCTAAGTGGGAATCGAACCCACAACTTACAATTCACACAGTCTAGTAATCTTATTACTAGACCGTGTGAAGTCAGTCTCACGCGAAACTATATTAATTTAGAGTTCCGAGTGATACTGCTAGGTGTTATGGGCAGCCGTGACGCTTAACATCAGGCGAACGACTAGCTCGTGACGTCATTCAATCAAGAAGGCAGAGCAACTGCCAACTGAGCTATAAGGCCAGTAAATAATAGTACTTACAAGCATACTAAATTATAATAACGATTATTCTGTGTTACTACAAGTAGGTACCCAGACGCATCAAAACCGATCACTGAAATTGCTTCGGCCAAGATTCAATTGGTAAACTTATTCCGGCTAAAACATAAACAATAGTTTTGGTCACTGATGATTTAGTTAATTAAATGACCTATCATAATAAATTGATGTGGTACTTAAATATTTTCCTTGAGAAAGGCATGTTTGGAATGAAATTAGAAAGTTTTGAAATACAAATTTAAAAAAAGCAACGTAAGGCAGGAATTTATATCCAGATTCAGATTCAGATTCAGATATTTTATTGCTTCCATAGTGTACATAGGTGGAATAAGTATAAAATTATTTAAGTAGGCTCATTATGGACCCCGTCGGGCGCAGCAAATTTGGAGTGAGAAGGACGATTTATATAAAGGTGGAACGTTACACTAGCGCGGCAAATTCAAATTTTCTTGCATTCTTTTGCCAATAATAGCTTAATTACTCAACGTGATTACATGAAAACTAATTTTGCGCAAATAAATAGAATGTATCAATAAATTACAATTAAGAGTATCACCTACTTATCATTGGTTTAGCGACAAATGGCAAAAGACTGAAAAACTAAGAATAAATTTGTTTATTGCAATTTGTCGCTAAACCAATGATATGTAGGTGATATTTTTAATTGTAATTTATTGATACATTCCATTTATTTGCGCAAAATTAGTTTTCATGTAGTCACGTTGAGTAATTAAGCTGTTATTGCCAAAAGAACGCAAGAAAATTTGAATTTGCCGCGCTAGTGTAACGTTCCACCTTAATATAAATTCCTGCCTTACGTTGCTAAGTACTTAAGTTTGATCAACTTCTTCCCGAAAGTGCGCAAAATAGAGCCTCAGCCGGGTCCTTCGACCTCAAGGAACTTATGTAAAGTTAGAACAAAAAATCTGTCACCAGTCAAAAAGCGGCCGCGGAAATCTTTGAGTGCCACGGAAAAACTCGTGGTAATGAACGTTTACAAAGAGAGACATACAAGAAGTGGCCTGAGGCCGAATACTGGTCAAAGCAAAAAACAGACCATGCAAACAAAACAGCTTAATCAAAATAAAAACAAAAATATTTTACACCACTGGCAACTGGCATGTCACTTTGACAGTGACTTTTCGTGACATTTCTTTGTTTACATAAAATATCTAAGATTATGGGACACAGTATAGACGTTCCAACAATGTTACAATCTAGCTAGGTAATTAATTACCAGCGTACCTATGACCACAAGACAATAAGCTCCTAGCTAGATATTATCTGCTGTTAAGGGCCTATACAACGCCTAAATACTTATTATTTTTATTTTTTTTAATAAAAATCGTTTAATTCGTTTATAAAAATCGTTTAAAATCGTAAAATGGCTTAGCATAAGGCCGTGTCCTGTCAACAATATTGCAACAATGACTGAAATTAATATATGGTAAAGTTCAGGACTAATGCTTATATTGTACAATGAAAACACGAATTAATAAACTTTTCTGGATAGAAAAAAAACAAAGTTACCTCCAAACCGTACAAATAAACTGCGATTAATCAATGAATACTTTAAATAGGGTCATGAAAGTTTGTGTAGTAGTTGAACTAAATATAATGGGAGTGGACGAATTAGGAAACTGTAATGTCCACTTGAAGGTATGGCATTCATTCGAAAAAATAATGCAGGGCTTACAGTGTAATAATACATTACCGAAATTTTTGCGCGTTGGAATCATTCTAACTTAGACCGCCCTTGCCACTCGACCCCTCGACTCATTTCCGCTTTGGCCTAGTACTATACATCTATTCTGTGGCTTTGGCTTGGCTTAGCTTAAGTCCTTAAGCGGGTCGATGTCCGGCAGTTACCCGACACGCCGGCTACTAACCGCGATACCCGACCCCTGCGGTAGTTTGGCTTCATCTCGCACCACCGACCACACCGCCGAATATAAGTGCCTACTTATAGAATGGCGTATATATCAAATATAACGTTTTAAGTAGCCTAATAGAATATTTAGTTACCGACTTGAATATCGTTGTCATTCAATAATTAGTTAATTAAGACTTTGACATAAGTAGGTACGTTCTCTCATCATCAGCTCGAAGACGTCCATTGCTGAACTCTAGGCCTCTCCTAGCACCATTTTGAGCGGCTGCTTGCCTCTAGCCCTTGGCCCTTTAGCTAATGGCTCCCTACGGTTTGATCACTCCTCGGGCCACCTAGTATAGGGGTAGTAACCAATGCTGCGTCTTCCTGTAGGCAGGGGAAGATTCACTATCGACCGCATCGTCATGTTGTTTGCTTGTCATACCATCAGCAGACAATGGTGAAATGCAGCCGATTATAGATAAAAAAGAGGCTTAAGAACCAACACAACCAATGAACCAGCATTCCTCTTCATCATTATCAACAGCCTGAAGACGTCTACTGCTGATCATAAGCTTCCCCTAGAGAGCGGCTTTGCACTTTGGGCACTTTGAGCGGCTACTCGCTACCTATGCATGTATCGGCTCCCCGCGGCTTTCACCAGATCGTCGTTCCACCTAGTGGGGGACCAGCCTACACTGCGTCTTCCGATTCGTGATCACCACTCGAGAACCTTTCTTCCCCATCGGTTGTCAGTTCTACGAGCGATGTGGCCTGCCCACTGCCAATTTAACTTGCTATGTCGACTAGTATATCAACGAGCTATATCGGTCACTTTAGTTCTCCTGCGGATCTCCTCGTTCCGGAGCTTATCTCGCAGGGAAACACCGAGCATAGCTCTCTCCATAGCTCGTTGCGCGACTTTGAGCTTACTAATGCGGCCAACAGTGAGACAACGTCTCAGTTTCATAAGTCATCGGCAACACACACTGAACACTGAACAGCATACCTAATAATAAATTATTATTAATCTCGAGTCTCAATATATATTTTTCCACACATTTGCTCAAAAAATGCATTTACAAAGCCGGTACACATTGTTCGAAAGTTAAACATTACGCACCATACAATGGAGCGTGCGGTAAAATAGGTACTCTCACCTAAGTACCTATTTTACCGCATCCTTCGTTGTGTAGCGCCGTGCGTAACCTTTACGGTTTTTTTAAATTTCAATAAAACTATATAAGAATTTTACCAAGGAGTTTCACATTACGAGAATAAATAAGCTGAATGATCGAAACTCCTTGGAAGCGTTTTTGTTCAATACGTTTGTCTCACTTTAATACTAAAGAGAAAATGAAACAAAAGGTGTAGTTCTAATTTTCACCACACGTACGTGGCGCCATTTGTATTGTAAATGCGCGCCATTTTAGCCCATTTTCATATTACATTAGGAACATCAAAGATTGTTTGTTGCGACTTTTCCACTAATAAACAAAAGTTTGTTTCATTACCTATTGTACTGTTTTCTCGCAAATGTGTTGAAAAACGTTGTATGATACACGTGCGGAAATTGGTTTCTACAAACTCGTGACTATGGTAAGCCCTCGACTTCGTCTCGGGCTTACATTTGTCTACTCGTTTGTAAAAACCAACTTACCGCCCTAATATCATAAATAACTATTGTTCCCACTCGTCTTCTTTTTATAACTGAGTTGAGTTAATAATGATATCATCGCTGAAAATAATACGATAATGAAAGGAAACTAAAGAATGAATAGAGTAACGAGAGAGAACCCAAAGAAAAAGATTCCGTGCTGAAATAAATAGTGCAAAGGAGTTAGGAGACAACAATTAAACGTAACAATTGTTGGTCTAGTAATATTGATATGGTAGTCCTCTAATTAACTGAAACCTACTATCACATGAAATTTCTGTTATTTAATTTTCAGTACCGATATTTCAAACCGTGATGGGGGCGTGGGCATCGGCCCCTCTACGAACGGCAGTTTCTATGAGCCACCCTACTGCAGCGCCACCCCGCCTCCCTGCATACCCTCCAAGTATCGCACACAAAACGGCAGCTGCAACAACCTGGCCAACCCGCTCCGGTGGGGCGTCTCCAACACCCCGTTTAGAAGAGTGCTTCCTGCGGACTATGGCGATGGTAACTACTACGATCAAATTGTCAGGCGTTTCTTTTTTCGAGAATTAATCAAATATTTACCCATGCTATACCTACATTAGAGATCGGCATCTCAAAGGTGGAGACTGCTACAGTCGGCACACACATCATGTCATGCACAGGAGTCGATACGAAACTAGAAAACGAACTTAGATTATAACACTATCATAATAGCACAAAAAGAGCGCACGCGAATTCCGTGACAAAATGGCCAGCCAGATTAAAATTAGGCGCTATAATTTATGCTGGTGCTGGTAGTATGTGTCAAGATCCAAAATCTTCAGCACAACACAATGTACTGAACGCAATATACCTAGTATGTCTATGACAATATGCCCGTCGTAAGAATAGAAACCTCATCTCTTCTCGTGGGTGCCGTAAGAACCAGTGAAGGGATTATCCAGGGAATGGATAGCCCTAACAGCATTCTCCGGTCCGCATTATAATCTACTGTGATCAGCTGATCACCACGACGCCTGCCAAGCGTGGTGGTCATGACAAAATGGGAGAGGCCTACGTTCAGCTATGGACGCAAAAAGGATGATGATGATGATGATGATGATGATGATGATGATGATGATGATGGCGATATCTCTATAATGGCAGACTAAGCAATCGAAGGACACAAGCCGCAAACGGACTATTCAAGTTTTTACAACATTCCATACCTACCTACTCTCCCGAAAACTAATCATCGTGAGCAATTAGGTATTCCTATCAAAAAATTAACCGCTGTTATATAGACTGGCAAAATTAAAACTGCTAGTTCAAACTCTCAGGAAAATGAGGATCACCATTGTCAGTTTTCCTATCACAAGCTTTTTGGTCAAAATCCATAGGAGGAAAGCTTCCTAAGCATTTTGACCAAAAAGCTTGCCAATTTTTGAGAAGAGATAAAAGTTGCAGTATTAAGAAAATTGCAAGGCCAACCAGACTTGCGTGTTTTTACCAGTATTACCTACCGCTTTGGATTAATAATCGAACTATGAGACTAATAGATATTTTTAAAAGCAGGTTTTCATTTTGAAATAGGCTAGACCAGATGACCTTTGAATTTGTTTCCGTGTTACAGCCTATTTTTAACTAGAAAAAAATTGTATTATAATTAGCTATTTCGGAGACAACTTGACAATGAGAACCTTAGACTAAAAGCGTAGAGAGATCATCAAACCGATATTATATTTGTACTGCTCACACGTATGCTACGTCAGTGGCGAAGGAAAGAAACAAACCTATAGTAATTAGCTACCATTGCGAAAAGTCACCGTATCATTTTTTTCGACTCGAGTCAACTGTTTTTTCTATACAAATCTGTCAGACTCATTGACATCAAAGTGCCCACTTCATATAAAAAGTATCCAAAAAAGTGGTACGCTTGACAGATAATGAAGTTCTCTCTATGCTTTTAGTCTATACTCTAAGATGAGAACACGTGCTCGGCATGGGTAGCTCCCAACCTTACTCCTAACAGATCCCACAGAAGCTCTTCCATTTTTCTAAAATATTTATCCGATCCCAAAGATCAATTATTCAGACTCCCATCGGATTCCACATCAAACTTTTACCATCGCATCGTCGACATAAGAGAGCTGACTGAACTTATAAGGAGAAGCAATTTAGGCAAATAAAGTATCAATTCAAATAAGGATGCAGTGTATAGATCACATCCGCCATATTATTATTTTGGTATGCGTACAGCCGGTTTCTTACTTCAATATTTTTTACTCTAGCCTACCTATACCTACTGCTACTAGAATATTATTGCTCCCAGCATGAGCCTGGTATAGTAACGTACATTATTATTATGATATGTTTAGGTTAAAGCTTCTTATCACACTCAAACTGAAATGACCATCACGTCACGTCACAACATCTACGTATACCTGAAATCTTGATAGAACATCGGCTGATATTTAAAAACTTTAAATCCGAAGAAAAATATTTACTATAGGTATTTACTTACTAACTTATAAAAGAAATGGTTACCCATGTAGCATAGCGTGTACTGAAACTAAAACGCGAAGGACATTATCAATTGATATACTTAGGTAAATTAATATCTCAGCAAAGTATAGAGAACTTCTTTTTTTCGTTTTTAATCTTTTCACCTCTTAGCTGCCATGCAGCATCAGTGGTATAATTATAATTATTATACTAATTAATAAAACCAGGCCGCGGTTCTACCCACGTTTCTTCATACAACCTTTAACACTGCATTAGACCTCTTTTAGGGGTTGAATTGTCAAAACAACAATTTTTTAGTATAAAAGCCATAAAAGGAAAACACCCAAAATATCAGCATACTAATAAACATTGCATAACAGCGGAATAGGGTTTCCTCTTGTTTTACGCTCAAAGATGCTCATTTTAAACTCAATAGAGAGAAATAAAACACTAAATACCTAACTAATTCTAGAATATTTTCGCATGATTCTTCCGCTGTTTATTAATAAAGGGGCAAATCTCTACATCCAGCAATTTGGGATGTCTCAATCACTCAGGATAAAGCCTGCACAATATACCTATAGATAGGTACCCACTAATTTTTCTATAACATTCTTTTCTAAGCTACCACTATGTATCATTTCTCAGGTATCAGCTCACCACGAACCGGTATCAACGGAGCGCAGCTCCCGAGTGCTCGTGACGTCAGCGTGACAGTCCATCGTGCGAGCTACGCACACGACTCTATGTTCACGGTGATGTTAGCCGTGTGGGGGCAGTTTGTAGACCATGACATCACTGCCACTGCGCTCAGCAAAGGTAGGCCTAATGGCCAAGGTGAGCATGTATGCTGGGTAAAATACCTGTCTAGACAGCCAGCCTTTAATGCGCTCAAAATTAGTTTTGATCACCTTAAAGGCTAGCTGGGTCTCTAGACTTAGGATGTTCCTGAGAGTATAAGATTGGGAAGACATACGTGTCCACTGGTGAAGTGCCAACCATTCCAGCAAATGTTCTGTAAGTTAGCTAGAATCAACTCTACTTTCCTGGAGTACCTTGATTGTTTTGCGTTGGTATTATCCTACCGGTGCTAAAATACTTGACCCTAAAGGGCTAGATGGGTCGAGTGATCCAATTGCAGCCGCTACATCAATATATTTGTAACATCACCATTTCGCATCGGACAAAAGAAAGAGTCATGAGGTGTCTATAAGCTGAGAGTCTATAACCCGTCATGGCACAAAACAAGCATATTTCGTTCATCAGGTTGACGCAAAACCTATCCTACTCCTAAACACAACTTTCTGCTCAACTAAAACCTGTGCCCTTTCCCCCCAGGTCAGAACAGCTCGGCCCTGTCATGTTGCGACCCCTCACAGCCCGCACACCCCGAGTGCTTCCCCGTGGAGCTGGATGAGGAAGACCCCTTCTACCAAGCGTACAACATCACATGCATGGAGTTTGTGCGATCTGCGCCTGCGCCCACCTGCCATTTTGGTAAGGAAGGAATAATATCAACAGTTCTTTGGGGGTTGAAAACTGAAAGGACCGTACTATGCTAGGTCCGGAGATTTAAAGAGTCTAGATTTTCATGTACCTACATTTTAACGCACTGATACTGGCTTATAGTAGGACTAGATAGGTAGGAATCTTTGGATTCTTATGACATCTACTAAGAGCTGAAGTTAAAAATATTGCTTCAAACCGGCGCGGTTTACCACGTGGTCTGTGATGCGATTTACGGAAGCATCTGTATGCTGTCATAGATGACGTCGTAGATCATGCAGCAGATATATATCACACCCGTTTATTGCAATGCAACATCAACTCAAGGATTAATCTGAGAGCTATCAAAAGAAATTTCCAAAAAATTCTGACGGTGGCCTTTCCGTCTATGAAAATAATCCAAGAGAGCTGACGGTTGACTTCAGGCAAAACTAGGTACAACTTGCCAGCAGTATGACAAATGAAAAACATGGTCCTTGCTGCTTGTTGTTGTACGTGCTGCACTTCGTTTCTTAACAAATTTCTCTTTATCCGCCATCTAGGTCCCCGAGAACAGATGAACCAGGCATCAGCCTTCATCGACGGCTCCACAGTATACGGCTTCAACGACGAGCGCGTCACCCGACTCCTCACCACCGGAGGACAACTCAGGATGCTGAATATCGGAGCCAGGTCTCTGCTGCCACAGTCTACTGACCCGAACGATGGCTGCAACACTGCTGAAATGAACGCAAATGGACGATATTGCTTTGAATCTGGTAAGCTGGGCTAGCCTTGATTATTTTTAATTCTTAATAAGAGAAAAATCTTAGCTATAGGACAAAAAAAATGTTGTTGAAGAAGGCCACTTTTAAGTTTACACGTTAGAAGGAACAAGAAATTTCACAAAAAGAAATATTTTATATTAACAAAACACTTCTTAGTTAGGTCTCGATTTCAAAGACGTTTTAACTGTGTTTGAATAAGACCCATGTCCATAATATTTCATGATCATATCAGGTTCAGGAAAGGGTTAAATTAAACACTTATGGGGAATCGGTTTAAGGGATATGCATTATTCACAAAATCCACAGGTGACGACCGTGCCAATGAGAACCTGCACCTCACAACGATGCACCTGATCTGGGCACGGCAGCACAACAGCATCGCCACCACTCTGAAGGATCTTAACCCGTTGTGGGATGATGAGACCATCTATCAAGAATCCAGGAGGATCCTCGGAGCTCAGATGCAGCACATCACTTATGCTGAGTTTTTGCCTGCTATAATTGGTAAGGCTTGCGTTTGTAAGCTTCAGGGAACGTGAGGATGTCATGGGTGTCAAACAAAAGAGAGCTAACAGAAACCTCATAATGCTAATTTTGAAATCCAATAGTCAATAGTAATTTATTCATAAATTCAATTTATATGTCTAAAACAAATGTACGTAATAAAAATAGTATTCGCAATAACAGTTGATTATGATTAAATTAGGTACCTACTTATCCAACATGTGTGCACGTAATGTAAATGATTGACGTGACGAGCTAGTCGTTCGCCTGATGTTAAGCGTCACGGCTGCCCATAACAGATTGCAGTTTACAATGTCCTACCACCTAGTAGGTATACCTACAGCATAAGAATAAGGTTATGCGTCGCCTTGTCCCAGGCGCTCTAATAAATTTTGGAAAACGCGATGATGAGCTCCTGGTCCCCACGGCCGGGCCCCAGGATCTCAACACCAAACGGCTCAAATATATAACCACTTCTGAGATTACATTTACTCCGATTTGCCTGCCGTAAAGTATCCTTTATAGTATCCGTCTTCCAGGCACGGATGTGATGTGGGCGCTGAACCTTACGCTCCTGCCGGACGGGCAGGCGGATGTGTACGACCCCACCGTTGATCCCTCCATTGCCAACCACTTCTCTGCAGCTGTCTTCAGGTTCGCACACACTCTGCTACCGGTAAGTCCTGGTTAAGCCCCCAGCTGTGGGAACGTAATTGGGCTGACGACGTATAATACGGGAAGAAGATATAGAACTTGCACCATTCCTATTCCTCACAATTTTCCCGTCAGGGTCTGATGCATAGCGCTGACGTCAATAACGGCACCATCAGCTACATCAAGTTGCACCAGATGCTGTTCAACCCTTACGCACTGTACACAGACAAGGGAACCAAAGACTCCATCAAGTCCGCCATGCAGACTGTAGTGCATAGCGCCGATCTTCATGTTACTACTGAGGTGAGAGAAAACAGACCTGGCATGATATTTATATAAATAAATGGCATTCGTTTTTTATTGGATTTCCGGTGAATGGCCACTTTAACATCTTGATCCTATTATTCCAGAACATTTTTACCACCTTATAATCTAAAAACTAAGCCTTCTTTAATTTTCCTATCCAGCTAAGCAACCACATGTTTGAGAACCCAACCGTGGCTAACTTGTCGAGCGCGGCAGCCAAACCCGAAAGTCCCTGTGGCCTTGACTTGGTATCTCTGAACATACAACGTGGGAGAGACCATGGCTTACCTCCATATCCTCAGTGGAGAGAACATTGTGGCATGTCGCGACCCAAGAACTTTGATGACTTGGCAAAGATATTTGATCCTTCTTCGCTGCAGAGGATCCTTATGATATACAAGTAAGTGATCGATGCGTGGGCGTAGCGAGATAAGGGCAGCTGCCCCCGAGGTCTCGGACACTTGGTACTTGGGGGGGGGGGGGGCACTCATTAAGATTCGGAGCTCTAATTTGGAAAAGGGTTGAAGTTTTACCGTGTTTTATCAAGATTTACTTAAAAATGTGAATATTTTCGGCGCACATCATGACACATCTAATTACGAGCTACGGACGTTTTTGCGCTGGCTTGGAATGGAATACGTTTTCATGTCAGTCATTACGATTGGGAGCTCTAATTTTGAAAATATATGCCATTTGTGTTGTGGAACTGTTTTAGGGTGTACTTGCACACAGTTATTTTTCTTTTGGCTTTTGGGAAAAATTTGGTATATCGCATTTACAACGGTGAAGGAAAATTGGTGGATTACGGCCTACGCTCTCACCGTGTGAGAGAAGGTCCGCTTAGAGAATATAGCCTGTTTTTTAGTTCGTTGAAAGTTTTCCAGCAGTGATAACTCTGGGAGTTTAATGAGCGAATGGTAGCTTGCTTATGTATACTATAAGGGGGTGATGATGTAAATGTGTGATGCAATGCCTATTAGGAATACTATTAGGTAATGCTGCTATCGTTTTCATTCCGTTATCACCAGTATATTTTCCTTTCACCATAACAGGAGTGTAGACGACATCGACCTATACACGGGGGCCCTAGCGGAGGACCCCAAGGGGCGGCTCCTCGGCCCCACGCTCACGTGTCTCATCGCCGACCAGTTCCTCCGGCTGAAGGTCGGGGACCGGTTCTGGTACGAGACCTCGGATGAGACCATAGGTTTCACATTGGGTAAGTACAGTTTCTGATTTTGTGTTCTATTTGTGCCATCCCCATCCATACAAATTGTATATCTTTGCCCCCTTTTTGAAATTGTGTACTTTTTAATTATTTAGTTCGTTGACCACTTTGCTCACCTTTGTTACTTTCATTCCTTTAGTAGCTGTATTCATACATACTTATCTCAGAGAAACAATACAATATCTGAACTGTATCTCTCGTGCCATATTAGCTTTGTTATATCATTTGTGTTTTCTGCGAGTATCTAGATAGGTACTAAGATCATTCCATTACTCTTCTTGCACTGGTGTGAAGTGCATGTAGGCACCATTTATTATGTTGCATTATGATGTTCAATTGTAATAATTTAAGTAAAAATATTGTTAAACACACTTAGAATAAAAAAATTAAACAGAACTATCACTATAAAGTTTCTTGTAGCTGCTTTTTTTTTTCAAACTGACATTATTGTAATAGGCTTGCTATATACAATTTTTGATTTTACGCACTTTGTTATTTTATATGCTTAGTATTTACAATTACTTAAGTTTTTTAAGTATACCTATCACATTTGACTTGTAAAAAAAGTTCTATGAATAGCCTACTTCCAATAAAACAAAAAAGCGGTGGTACCTACCTAGACGAACTTTGCAGAAAAGTCCTGCCACCTACCACCAAGTTTTGACCTAATTAGTAGGATAGGATAGGAAGCAAGATTATAAGATAATAATCAAAATCTCGCATTTAAATTCCAGAACAACTAACCGAGATCCGCAAAACAACACTAGCTGGTGTGATATGCTCCAACGAAGCCCTACTAGACAACGCACAGCCACGAGTCATGGAGGCGGTTAGTTCCACCAACCCTCTCGTCGACTGTATGGAGCTTCCGCAACCAGACTTCACCGTCTGGACAGACCCTGATGCTGCCATCCCCAAGTTTGTCAAGCCTACAAACAAACCTGGCAAGCCCAGCCAGCCTGGCAAGCCTAGCCAGCCTGGCAAGCCAAGCCAGCCTGGCAAGCCAAAAGGAAAGAAAACGTAGTGTTGAACTACTTGTTGTTTTGTATTTAGATAACACCTAATAATATTCGCGTAGCAATCCACTGGTACGCAGAGATTTTTGCTATGCGCTAAGTTTAAGTTACAAGAAAAAATGGTCGCAAGTGGTAATTTTTACCACGAAATTAATTTTAAAAATTTGATGCAACTGAAAGTTTTTACGTGTACCAGTACCGTCATCACATTATCATCTCATCTTTTCTGTAAGGCGTTGTCTGAATTCAATTTTTATTGTATGTGCCTAATGGTTGCCATTAGAAATAATTTTTAGTTAGTCTATTCTAGATTTTAATCAATTGAATACTTAAGTACTAAATACAAAATGCCACCATGACAACCTATGAGAATATTTTATGAAGAAACGCAATTTTCTAGGCTTATTTTATTTTAGCGTCCTAAAGCTTGCCATATTAGTGTACATAACAATGTTATCTCCAGAAACGGCACTAGCTTCAAACACAACTTAAAATCAAACTTAGTTTGATGATGATTCTGTGTAATGAGTGTTTCACGACTTTGATTCCCCATTGCGCTTTTGTGAGGTTAGTATACATATAGTATAGGTATCTAATAATAAATGATAGTCAGGGAGTTATTTCAGCCCACCTCCGCTACATTTATCTACAATAAGGGTGGACTTGCCAGTTTCAGCATTTTTTAATAATTAAATTATCAATATCAGCTGTCATTATTATTCTCTTTCACTTAAAAATTAAGGGTGGGTTTTTTGACACATAGTTAAGGTAACCAATGGTTAAAAACTCTAACAAATTCTAACCAGTGGTCTAACCATTGGTCTAACCATTGGTTACCTTAACTATGGGTTAAAAAACCCACCTAAGTTCTGTGCCTTGCCAGATTTTTTGTAAATATAATTATTTGTTTTAATTTTTTTCGTTTTTATTGTGTACGAAGAATGTATGTTTTGATAATATTATGTAAGCATAAGAATGTACATGAACACAATAGTTTTATAGAAGAAAATTATTATAGATTTTAAAAATTTAATTTAATTTGTTTGCAGATTTAATTATCTTTATAGATACCTATACCTGAAGTGTGGTTTGCACTTAAAAATCAATCCATGATAGAATTAAGTGCCCATAGTCTATTATCTGAATACATATAGTTTTATGTAATTTTATTTAAATGTACTAGCTGTTGAAACGTCGATTGAGTGTTGAATAAAATAATGATTTTAATAAAGAATATAAATTTTTAATTATATTTTTTTTTAACGGGCAAATTGCCTTTATTACTCAAGCTAACTACTGCAATAATAAAAACTAAACTAAACTAAACTAAACTAAGCATAACTAAGCTAAACTAAACTAAACTAGCTACACTACCTACTACAAAGAACACTTATGGACTGTATAATAGCCGCGATGGCCTATAGACAGTCCAAGTGCTCCAGCCCACTACCGGTAGGTAGCGTACCCAACATGCTGGCCGCATTGCCACGTTGAATTGCAATGCTGATGCGTTGGGCCAAATAAGTGCCAGCATTTTGGTCACGCGTCGCATCGACCAGGCGCTCTGATAGACTTTGGAAAACGCGATGAGCTCCCGGTCCCCACGGACCCAGGGTCTCAACACCAAACGGCTCAAATATGTAACCGCTACCGAGATTACTATATTTGCGCCGTTTTAGCTGCTCAGCAGAATTAGCCGCGGCGCCGGCCCTAACGTGTGTCTCGGGAAGGTGTGACGGCGCCATAGTATCGACGCAAGTAGCGTCCCACACTAAAGGCCGCCCCATCTTCCAGGGAACCAGAGTCATTCCGTCGGGTCTTTTACCATCGTCACGCATGAGACCATTCGGTTCGAGAATGGCTGCAACATTGGCGGTGGTAAAAGCCCGGCGAATGATGTCATTAAGACTAGCGTGGCGCGAAATTCGACCAGCGCTTTTTGAACACGAGAGACCGTGATGACCGAGCTGGTCAACTGCGGTACCGCACTGGCAGCGATGGGCCACATAGCATCTTGCGCCCAAACGTAAGCTGATAGCTAAACGAAAAGTAGTCGGATCTAAAAGGTTACCAGTGTTGAAAGAAGGCATGGCCTGTAACCAAAGTCCTGACTCCCACACAGAGACTGCGAGAAGCCGAGCACGATCAGCGACGCTAGGACACGTATCTAAAAGATTTTTCCGTGCTAGTTCGCAGAGCGGTCGGTCCCACAGCCTCTGTGAGGAAAGAACCACCGGGAAATCAGAATTTGGACAAGCCAACCCCCAGGCATTCTTGGCCTCAGACAAATGGGCTACTTCGAAAGTACCTAAAGATGGAGCAAGAATTTTTTCTATTAATTTATGTGTACCATGTACAGAGGACAAAAATGCCGGTAATGCAACACTCGAAATTTTGCGTATCCCTAAACCTCCTAAGCGCACAGGTAGAGAGGCTTGCGACCACGTCCTGTCATCCATATCAACATTCAAGACCGAAACCAGAGTGTTTTTTACAATGCTGTCTAAGCCCATAAGGAGCTCACTGTGTTTCCACAGTTGACAACATCGTAAAATATAAGTAAATTTAGGGACAAATAGACAAAAACGAATAATTGTAAAAGCCATGTGGGCGTTAATTTTGAGTAACCTGTCTGATGCGTTATTGAACTTTTGAATTTTTTCTTCTACAAAAGGTGAGATAGACTCATCCAGAATCGGCGAACCCAAAAGGCGAAGAGAACGCTTGTCTACTAATTTGATATTCGGAGCAAGACTATTAAACTTTTCAAAAACCAAATATTTATCAGGACAAGTATCGCAAACAAAAAGTTCGCATTTAGAAAAATTTAAATCCAAACCAATGTCGCGAAATTCGTTAATAATGATACCTAGATCATTAAAAACAGTGTTCACGTCGCCTCCTAGGGTTCCGTCATCCAAGTACCAAACATTAAGTTTGGACTGAAGACGTTGAATAATTGGATGGATGGCAAGGCTAAAAATGGCCGGACCTAGAGGGTCGCCCTGTTGACACCCGACTGAGGATAGGATCGCGTTATTTTGGTAATTTAATTTTGTTGGATTGCCATAACATTGATAAAGGAATTTATATAGTTCGGGAATTTTATCCTTGACTTGTGTCAAAAGAGCGCCTCTGTCGACAGAATTAAAAGCGTTTTTAACATCCACCTTTAGCAACACTTCACCACAATTTAGTTTGAGAAAGGTTCTAAGTGAATGAACAGCGGCCTCACAGCCACCCCGCGAACCAAAGCCCAGCTGTATTGGCTGAAAAAGGTTGCTTAAAAAAGCAACCTTTTTCCTACAGCCGACCTTGGCAGCGAGGCGGCGGTATGTGGTGCCTACCGCAATAGGTCTGATACCACCGTCTTTTTTGATAAGGGCACACAAGTTTGCGCCATACAAAATTTCGATGACGTCACTGTTGACTTGCCCTGACAGCATCAGGTTTACTAAAGCCGTTAAGTCTCTCAAGAGGGCCTCGCCAATTTCGCCGGAAATGCCCGATAAAAGATCTTTTAGAATTTGAGGGGTAAGGCCATCAAGACCTCCGGCTGAACCACTCTGGAAAGAAGTAACGGCTGCAGCTACTTCCTGTGGGGTCACTTCAACAGTGACGTCATTTGGTAGGGGTGGTACAGGAAGGTGGAGATTTGCTGCTGCAGGTGGATGTTTGTCCTGCAGTGATTGAATTTTAATTATATTATGGCCGTGACTTCGCCTGCCGTCCTCATTTACAAGTCCGTGAATGCGAGCGAGTGAGAGTCGGGGAACTCTCCGCCGTATAGCACGGTCCCACAAGTCTGGTGGGTGGCCTTGGTGAGCAAGGTCACCCATCCAAAGGCGCAAAAAGGCCCGAAAGGGCCTGCTACCGGGGCGGGAGGGTTCAACTGCGAACGCGACCCCACCTCACCCCACCACGGGGCGCGGCGGTAGACTGCTCATGGGGAGGTTTTTAGTGGGTTCGGGTTCCACATATCCCCCTGCCTTCACTCCCGTGTTGGCAGGGGAATGCGTGGGCATTATCCTTCCCAAAAAAAAAACCTATACAGAAGTGTAGATAGATAGATAAACTCTTTATTGACACCAAGATATAACAAAAAATAAAATAAATAAATAAATATGTGTGGACATTTCACACAGCGCCATCTAGCCCCAAACTAAGTATAGCTTGTACTATGGGAACCAGATAACTAATACAGTACTTGGACACTTCTTGTTTGTTAACATATACATAGAATACAATATAACACCCAGACACAGAACAAACATCGATGTTTATCACACAAATTTTTGTCCTGAGTTGGAATCGAACCCACAACCACAGAACACACAGAAGGCAGAGCTACTACCAACTGAGCTATTGGGCCAGTCAAAATAAAACAGGAAATCTTACCTACAAGTCGCTGTACCTAGGTTACAATGGGCGGTCTTATCGCTAAAAAGCAATCTCTTCCAGACAACCTTTGGATGGATAGAGATAGATCAATGAGCAATGAATGATGGTGATGTGAGGTAGGTACAGTCGATACGGCTGGACTGCACCATACTTCCTAACCATAATCGCCTAGCTGTAGGTATTCACATTAATATTATTCATTAATAGATACCTGAATAATGACCTACCTATACCTAGATAATGTTTATAAGCACAAGATAAATAATAGTAAGGGCCTACAAGAAACCTCGAAATATAAAGAATTAAATTAAAATAGGTAAGTACCTAGTTGTAAAGTCCAATAAACTGCATACGTGGGAGCATAGGTAAGTACTTACACGTTGTCGCGACGGGCAACATCGCGATTTTAAATATTACATAGATAAAATATGGCAATACAATATTAAGTTCAAAATTGGATTGCGAAGTCTGTCACTCCGGTTTGTCTATTTAAATGTCATAAAATATAAACTGAAAACACAGAAAATTACATAATTAAAAGAAATAAGGAAAGCAATAGATAGAATATTGATGTGATACCATGAACCGTGAGTACATACGAGCTGTAATCGTAGGTAGACAATGTTTTCTATGATTAATTGATATCATTTCTAGTACAATTTGGTAACGGTCTCAGCCGAGGTCTGAGATCGCAGTGTAGTGATGAACACATATGATCGACGAACTTGTGCAGGTGTAGGTATCCCCTCGGTAGTGTGCCAGCTAGCATGGTGACACGTAGAGGGACTTACATTTGCCACGTCGGCGGGATGGGCGTATGCGGTTGGCTGGAAGGCTATGGCTGTGGGGCTATGGTCTAATGAAGGCGCCGGCTTAGTTAAATATGCATATCTAACCTCGATAAGCCCCATCTGCGGTGATAAATTAATAGTAATGGTGCGGTTGAAAATGCAGGCCCTAGTTTGTGGGCAGTTAAGTGTGGTAGAGATACCACGTCGACAGTCATGAGATGGGCTAAGCGACTGGCTTGAGGACGTACGGTCCGAGAGCGCGTGGGCTTGGTTAAATATCCATCAACCTTAAAGTTTACTTACGTGTTGCAGTTCGTTTTGTGCTCCTTGTGGTTTTATAATTACAGGCGTTATATGCGATCACATGGGAGAGATTATGAGGGGTTCACTATGAAATACAAGTAAACAATCCTACTATAACGGCATATACAATAAAGGCGAAGCAAACTACGTATAATTTTAGTATCAATGGTTTCGGTTAGTGACTTTATCTTATTCACATGCTCTCTTATAACATTTTATGGAGACAATCATGGACCACGAACCCTAGGTTAATACTTTCATATTGAATATCAAACTATAATAAATCTAATATCAGCCACAACGTCCCCAAAGAGATACTTGGTCGAGATTGTCGCCATACACGTCAACAAAATTTATTTTTGTCAATACCTAATTACCTGGTCTATTAAATAAGGCGATTTATTTAAAAAATACTAGTTCCGCTTCTTTTACTAGATGGCGCAGTTTTAGGTACATAGATTAAACCTTTCAAACCTCAGAGTAGTTTAAACATGAAAATGCTCAGACTACCTACAAAGAAATGTCAAATTCAGTTGAGTGGACCACGAGTACATTGTCTGTAGTATCTCCTAAGTAGTCTGTGGTGCATTCTTCTTAAGTAAATTGAAGTACCTACCTACAGTTACGAGCCAAAATAAAGCCGAGCTATCGTGCAATGAAAATAAAATAAAACGAAAGAGTTAAGAGTTGTCAGCCATTATCGTGACACATTTCTTCTAACCTGTGGTCTATGCTTGAAACAGTGACAGTGACAGATTTTGGTAAAACTACAACTGGCGCCATCTATTGGGTCAAACTTAAAATACAATTTCTTCGCCTCATTAGAAACTTTCCAGTCATTTTCTTGTCATACCCCACGGAACAGGAACAATTTCTACATAATGAACTACAATTCCATATCTTATTATAAACAAACGCCTTAACGCCTACCCCAAAAAAAGTTCAGGTCCAATTAATAAACTAGGTCCATTACTGTCCATATAGACAGTTAAGAGCATTATGATTCAACAAGCACCAAAGAGCATTAGCATTAGCATTGTCGCGCCCATGTGTCGCCCATGTAGGAGGACGATAGCCTTGCCAGTTGCCACCATGCATGCATACCGTAATATCAATTTTAAACTCACTTGCTCAACTTCTTGTTACGGAAACTTGAACCTTAAAAACAAAGCGATAAAGACTCATAAAAGCTTTGAAGAAGACTATTATATTAATAAACTTGCAGCCAATATCTATTTGGGCAACTTCTGACACATCTGTGAAATACTTCACACAGCGATTTTGTACTTTATTCCTAGTGTGGTAAGATTGTGGAACAGTTAGACAGGAACAAGATTGGTAGACTTTTTGTGATGTCCTGCCAAATCTCAGGTTCACGCTACAATCTTCCTTTACTCAAAGAGCTAAGGTTTAAAATAGCGTTATATATATATCTGATGGTAGCTGATGTGTTAGCATCCTGAATTATGGACCTTGAGGTATCTCTCTTTGGGATGTTGTTTACGTAACAGGTCTAGATTTTGGCATGAATTCTTCATTGTTTTCAAAAGGCCTAAGGTCAATCGTTTTTAGGATTCCGGACCGTAACGGTAAAAGAAGCCGGTTATAGTGACACTTCGATGTTTGTCCGTTTCCTTGTAATATTGGGACACGATACCTAATGAATTGTCATTCTTTTGTCTTTCCTCTTTTTGGTTGATTCACTTTTTGCATTCTCATTTTTCTTAATTATTATCTATCTATGTCCTTGTTGTTGAACAGCTCATCACCAACACCTAGGTAATATAAATGATCTGTGCCAATACGGAGCTCAAATTGAGGTGGGCAGGGCAATGGCAGGGCACATTGGTTAGGAGGCCAAAGACGGTAGGTGGACGAAATCAGGGAAATCAGTTTACATTAAAGGTGCTCAAATTTATAACCATTTCCCAGAATATATAACAAATGCTACTTCTGACAATATATTTAAAAACAAGCTTAAAATGTTGTTGATCGGTAAGGCTTACTACTCGGTCAATGAGTTTTTTATTGACAAAGAATTTACTCTATAGTATTTGTATACTTAGGTACATAGATATAACATGTACAATAATTATTGTATCTTAATATGTTTTGACTTGTAAATTATTTTTTACCAATAAATTCTGTATTCTGTATTCGAACGCGGTGACCTCAATTTCTGTGGTGATAGCAGTACCACGCAGAGACCATATCCTCACGATTCGGGGCAAGAGTCAAGACGAGGACAAGATTGGCGCAGGACCGGAATTGTGTGATACCAAAGAAGCCTCCAGCAGCGGATTGACGTTTATGCTGAAATGATAATGATGACCTATATTCCTTGTCGGCACAAAGATTATTTATTTTTATGATCTAACTTCAAAAAATAATGTTTTGTGTTTTGCCCGTGAAATAGAAACCTCGGGTACTTATGAAAACTCCCATGAAAGCATTATCTGTCGAAATCGTTTTAATCGGAAACGACTAGGGTGGGGTTTTTCGGTAACCAATGGTTAAAAATTCTAACAAATTCTAACCAATTTGGGGATTTAACCATTGGTTACCTTAACCATATCACACTAATATTATAAAGCTGAAAGTTTGTATGTGTGTATGTTTGTTACTCCTTCACGCTCAAACGGCTGGACGGATTTGGTTGAAGCTTGGAATATAGATAGCTTATGCACTGGATTAACATATAGGCTACTTTTTATCCGCGTGTGAAACCGCTGGGCGCAGCTAGTGTGTAATAAATACTAACCTTAACCAAGGATCAAAAAACCCACCCGACGCGCCAACGAGCGAGTTCTATTCTTACTATTTACAGATATTATTAGAAACTAGTATTTTAATTCAGAAGTCGGTAAAAATAAAGTTTTTATTACTGTCGGGATGAGAAACAAAAGAAATGTAACTTAGTATCTATCTACCAAAGTATAGCTAAAATAGGTAGGTAGTTAGATACCTACTAGCGTTTGACGAGCTGTTTGGCACCGGTCTAGATTTCGCATCTAGACAACATGATGGGATGCTTAATTATGTTCTGGCTATTATGTCATAGACGCCCACGTGGGAACTTGTCTATTGTCAACAAGTGCTATTATGAATTATTATATTATGTAACAAGTGCTGCAATTTTTTTAGATAGGTACTTACTTATTAAAAATTTTGTAAGAATAAATAAATATCCCCTTTTTTTCAGATTTCTGTTGCATGATTACCCTAACCCAATGACCCCAATCCCAATGACTCTAAAACCAATTTTTATTATTATTTAGATGATCCGCCTTAAAAACAGACAGACGGATAGGCAGACACTGGATTTTAGTAATAGGATCTCGGTCCTTCGGGGTATCGTAATAAGTAGGTACAACTTGGCCGTGTGGTCCCAGTTTGCGAGGACCACCCCATTTCTTCCCGTGGGTGCTGTATGAGCCGGCTAAGGGAGTATCTAGGGAATGAGCAGCAGCATTCTCCTAGGTACTTTAAAATCTTCTGAGATCTCCAAGCCGCCTGCCCAGCGTGGTGATCTGGTGATTATGGCAAACCCCCAATATGATAAGCGTCTAAGGGTGGGTTTTTCACTAATAGTTAAGGTAACCAATGGTTAAAAACTAACAAAGACTATTGGTTAGAACTTGTTAGAGTTTTTAACCATTGGTTACCTTAACTACGAATCAAAACACCCGCCCTAAGTGGAAGGAGACCTGTGTTCACCAGTGACCTACATGTTTCCATAGAATAGAACAGATAAATAGTTTGATTATCAGATACCCAACAACTAGTACGCGTAATGTTTTTGCCTTAGCCATAATGTATTAATTGTAGCACTGTGTCTTTGTGAAGTAAACAATTTACTTATTTATTTAACTCTTTATTGAAACACCAACGTTCTCTCATTGATTATTTATGTTCCACACATGAACACGACTATTAAAACAAGTTATTTGCAAACAACTGGATCTTTTCCAAGTTTTAACCTTAATCTGTAAATACTGATAAGGTATACATTTTAAATGTCGATTTATTTGACTTCGCAGCCTCTGTGGTGTGGTTGAGCAGGTCGGCTCATAACCCGGAGACGGCTGGTTCAATTCCCGACAGGACCAGTATTTTTGTGAACAGGGGGAACAGCGCTAAGTACTTGTTCATGGATGTTGTGGGAGATGGTCCATGTCTTTTTTCTTCTTATATTTTGAATCTACACATAGTGTATTTAATAAAATGTAAACTAAGGTTTAAATCTTGATCTTTGATTTAGGGGTGATCTTTCAATGGCTGGATAAAGGTTATTCGTTAATTATAAACTAGCTAAAACAAAAACATTTCAATTTTCAGTGTACCGCTTATAAGATTCGGTTTCTATTATTAGTGTTTTGTTTTATCTAATGAATAACTTTTATCTGATTATTAAAAGATCACGCCTTGGAGAAAAATATCGAATAAGTAATGTATTCCTTGAGTAGGTAGGTAGTAGGTAGCTACATAACATACCAGACTCCTAACTAGGTAGCTAACATACCTAATAGGTAGGATTTTTTGTTTTTTATTGCAATTCATAAATTACCGCTTGCAATGAAAAATCTTGGCATCGGCAACGAATTTGTAATGCGTGGGATTGGATTAGAACGCGAACGGTGCGCGGTGTGGTGCTGGCGCGCGCCGCCACTCGGTGGCCGGCCGAGCCGTGTGGCGCTAAAGTTCCGCGGGGTAATTACGTAAAATTTGCAACAGCAATGCGACAGCAGTAGCAAAGCAACAGCAGTAGCGAAGCATACATGCTCGACACCACTAATGATGTATGACAGCAATCACCGCGAGATTTACGCCTGTCGCAAACCTGTTGCGAGTTAGGTAATTAGGGGGCCGATTTATTTATTCGCTTCATTGCCAAACGTATTAATTCGATCATAGATTAGAGAATAAAACAATTGATTTGTTTTCAATTTTTTTTCTCTTGGTGGAATTCTTACATATTTTTTTATGGAAATTAAAAAAAAACCGTAAAGGTTACGCACGGCGCTATAAAATGGAGGAAGCGGTAATATAGGTACTTAGGTGAGGTGAGAGTGTCCCGGAGGTCCCCCCAAAGCTTCTTCCCGGTAGCTCAGAAAGGGGAGGACACTCACGGGAACACGTAGGTAACGTTTGGGAAATCCGGAACTATTGTAAATAACAACGGTAGGCTTCGGGAGAACGGGTTTATTCACAGATGTAACAATAATTTTGTATGTTTAAAGGCCTGGAAGTCACTGAATATATTATAAAATGGTAGACTCGTTCGACTCGAACGGCCGTAAAATAAAACTGCTCGAATAGAGCACTGATTATTGTATAAACAGAGGAATATTAAAATTTGGTGTAGCACAAGCGAGAACCGTACGCCTCGGTGGTTAAATGAAGAATGACGAAAATGTATGGAAAATGAAAAGAATGTGACTAATGTTCTAATTTTGAATTTAAATCTAGATTATGAGTGGCCAATATTTGATGCGAAAACTAAGAAAGCAGGTGAATAGCTGAAACGATGACGAAGGAGGATGACATCGTCACAAGAGTTCAGCTATTTTACTGCACGCTCCGTTCGCGTTGTGTAGTGCGTAATGTTTAACTTTCGAACAATGTATTTACAGGCTTTGTAAACGGATTTTTTTAGCAAATGTGTTAAAAATTTCATAGGTGTTCCTATTCTGTGTTAACAACCGGCCCGGATACGCTATGATGGATCGACTAATTTAAAAAGGTATAAATGTTAAGTTATCTGCTGTTCCTAATCTGGCATTAAGTTATAACTTAGTCGGGTTATGGTATAGATTAGTCGAGAAAGTATTGCGATTCGCGACGCGTGGCGCTGACCGCTGTGGCGCTGATTATGTATCACGTTTTTCTGACACGTGACTCTTGGGGGCACGTGTGTCGGTTTACTGTCAAGTGTGGCCAGCGTACGACTGTTTACCCAATACAAGGGCAGCTCTGGAATGTTCTAGATACTACTTATTGTATTTTATTTAATGATGAGTCCACATCATCATCATCATCATCATTAACAGCCTGAAGACATCCACTGCTGAACATAGGCCTCCCCCAGAGCACGCCACCTTGAGCGGCTGCTCGCCTCCTGCATCCATCGGCTCCCCGCGGCTTTCACCAGGTCGTCGGTCCACCGAGTGGGGGGCCGGCCCACGCTGCGTCTTCCGGTCCACAATATCGTTCATTTTTATTTTATTTATGAAATGTCCTTACTAATTATTAAGTTTCTTACAATTTCAAACATGTGTAGCTTCTACAGGAAGGCAACTGGTAAGGTACTTACCTAATAGTACCGCAGACAATTTTCCAGGTAGATACAACAGCCTTATAGCCTTTATACAGAAATCTAATCAAGCTATTTTTGACAAATATACAATGGCAGCACATTGGCGGCACGACAGCAAGGTTCCGTCAACAGAACAATTGCTGCTACCAGTCATCCACAGCCTAATTAATAATCCTTTTCAAATAAGAGTCACATTTGGATATCTTATAAATAAAATTAATTATTTACCTATCTAAGCTAGCAAAATTGTCACAAAACAATTTTAATTATCTGTGGTTATGTGAACGCCAATATTCTATTCTTACCACCCGGGTGCGGATCCAGAATTTTTTCTTATTTGATAAAACACAAACTGTTGTATGAAAACTTTACAACAAGCTTCTAAAACGACAGTGTGAGCGTGAAAAATTCACCTAATCAGCACTATAAGACTGTAATATGTAGAAATGAACACCACTGTAACAACACAAGGCACATAAGTCACTCAGCAATCATTTTTCGCGCACGCTGACAGAACTTGCCCCCCTGCCCCTGGATCCGCACCTCTTACCACCTCTGCACTCCTGAGGTCGCGATATCGGGACAATACTAAATTACGGGTGTAAGAAATGCCGATGAATTATTATTTTAGGTGCCTGCCTAAGTAGGTAAGTACTCATAATACTGTCTTAAACTTTCACGGTTGTTCACTACGTTAAAACTATTACTTACGGGATCTTTACCGTGATTCAAATCACACAAATACACTCACACATAATATTTAAAAATGCTTTCTATCAACCGGTCATAAGTGACCTCTTTTGAAAAGCATTATAGGCTAGGGTGCTTAGAGCTTGTAGACCGTTCCCAGAAAATTTCAGTAACTAAGTTACCTAGGTAACATTAAATTAAATATCGTAATTTTAATCATAGTCAGTGGCAACACTGTTCTAGGGCAATATAAACGGCAAAAAATGTGCCAAGCGGTATTTCATCGCAGGTCAAGCGCGTGTCGCACGGCTTGCGGCGGACGGCAAGCGGCTGGGCGGGCGGCGGTGGGCGGTGGTGGCGCATGGGCGCCCGCCGCGCGCCGGCGCCATACCAGCCGCGCTGCCCGTAGCCGCCCGTAGCACGCAGCACTCATCACCCCGTGATCCGTCCGCCGCCGGGATGGGGCGAGATAGGGTCGCGTTAGCATTCACTATCTCGCCCCGACGGTAGGCCCTCTCGGGCCTCTGCGCCAGTGGGTGGGTAACCTTACACCTCGGTTACCCACCAGACGTGTGGGGCCGTGTGAGCACGGCGGAGAGTCCCCCGACTCTCCGCCGCCGACCCCACTACGGAGGGTGGAGAAGGCGCGCGAAACGCCTCCTCCGTCCCCCGGTCCGTCTGCGCCAGATCGGGTCAGAGTTGGCATCATCCTCCCTGACCTCCGCAGCCTCCTTATGCGACATCACCGCCTCACAGAAGGAGACCGTTGCCTGTCACGCTCTCTCGCTGTCGAGCATGGCGTTTACCACGCTCGGCAACGAGAGGTCCAGGCCAACGACCGCTGAAAGTGTGCGCCACTCAGAATCCCAAGCAGCGCACACCTCCAGCGTGTAGCCCGTGCAGCGTGTAGCAGTGGACCAACCTCAACTATTCGGACCCATGGACTATTATGTATTCTCCGATGGTACTATCAGAGAGATAAGTGCGAAATTAAGAGCTGTCAAATTTTAGTGTACCTAGACCTTCGATAAGAGAGTATAAGACCTAGACGTACATAGTCAAATCAAATTGATTGTTCCAAGTTCCAACTTTAGTTTCTTTTAACGACTTTACGACTTTACGATGACAATTTTTTAAAAAATAATGTAACACTCAATTTTATCAAGCAACGTTAGTCTACGGAATACAATAGCCTACTTTGTGCTACTGCTAACCAAAGAGGTATAATGTAGTAGTACTACGTACCTACTAACTACCGTTTACAATCACAGAAGACAGCTTAGGTCATAGTACTTACATTTACTTACCTACAATTTAATAAGTATCGAAACAGTACCTAACTACCTATCTTTGTTTATAATCATTTATTATTCACACATCAGTGTTATCGCCATGTAACCACTACTAACCATCTATGACAGAGCAGTTATCGCTTTACTCAATCATCGCGTTATTATTTTAGCCTTGAGTTGCAATTTTTCCGTTAGCCATGACGGTATTATGCTTAAATGATTGACACTTGCTAGTTAAGGTACCCAACCACTATAGGAGCTGCGTACCCAACTTACATTTCAAAATGTTTCTATAGGACGGTTTAAGTTTTTAGGAAAAGGTAAAATTCGAAAAAAGTTTCCTGTAAACACAGATCCTATAAGTAGGTACCTACAATATACATTCACTGTAGCCTGGCAGGTTTTAAAAAATTTAATCAGTCTTTTACCTAAATCATCTGAATCTTTAATGTTATGAAATAGGATGACGCGACACCGAACGTAGCCAAGCCAAGCAGCCATAGTTCCATGTAGCCAGCTGCCAACTCCCTATTTCCGTAAAAAGTCCGGATTTCCGTGATTCTTAAAGCCAAGGCACAGAATAACTAAACAGTAAGCAAGGCAATGTAAGTGGTTTGTAGGGACTCCCTTCTCTTTTATTAACTTTATGACAAAAAGAAGTTTTGTTCATCGGATTCGTGGTTTTTTTTCACTAGCCCACGCTCTCACTCACCGATATGGAAAGTGAGTGACGATGCCTCGACGACTTCTCGGAACGAAATGTTACAATTTACAATCCGTTAGGTTTATTATTATTTCTCTTTTGACGTGACGCTGGCAAAAATGTGGTAAACAATTACCATAAAAAAAAGCAATTCGTTGGTAGGTACTACTAGTAGGTACGTGATACGTGAGTTACGTAAACACCCTTGTTATCAATAAAATTACAATTATTTACTTAGTACTTAAAAATCTATGTGCAAGTATGGAAGTAACCTCACAAAGTCATAACATAGGTAACATAAATATAACTCCGGGATTCCCACAACACTGCGTTCGCCTGTAGATAGACTAAAGTTGCATTCACATCATAAGTACTATTCTGTCGGTTAATGAGGCCATACTACCCTATGGTAGTATGACCTCATTAACCGACAGAATAAAATAAAAATCATAGGAGGACTGGGCTATAAGTGCCCAGTCCTCCTATGATTTTTATTCATATTGTTTTGCATATTATGATTGTTATTCTATCGTTCTGCGTTTTACAGAACAATAGAATAACAATCATACTTTAAGCCGGCTCGATGTCGCGCCAGTGGGAGTCCAGAGGTTAATTCATACCTTCCATGCTTAATCACGACATCATACCTACTTATATCTACGTACATACCTGGAATTTCCTTCTCTATTTGCGGGAAACACAATGAGGCCGGTCGTCATCCGAGTTCGAGGAAACGGGGTCAAAATACGACTCGAGATCAATCAGGCATTTACCTACCACCAGACAGTGCGATAATTATGTGTTAGCATATGTGTAATAAATACTAAGTTAGGTTAGTACCTATACAGTACTGACTACTGCACAGTCAACTGCAGCAGGTCTAGCTGATCTATTATAGAAAAAATCGGCCAAGTGCTCGCGCACGAAAGTTTCCGTATCATTATCTATCCCTGCGTTCTAGTTACTATTTTGTGGTCTAGTGTTGAGTAGCAGTACTATTTAAAGCAGTGCCATCTATGACTCATCTGGTAAACGAGCAAAAAAATCACGTTTGTTGTTTGTTGTTTGTTGGAGCCCTCTTAAATATTTAATTTGTTCTGTGTTTTAGTATTTGTTATAGCGGCAACAGAAATACATCTTTTGTGAAAATTTCAACTGTCTAACTATCACGGTTCATGAGATACAGGTGACCGACAAGTAAAACATATTAATATGTGGTACACGCAAGTTTAGATAATGCCTAGTTACTTTACGATAATACTTGCATATTTTTAAATATTATAAGTACATCAGAGGACACGGTGACGGCGAACGGTCTGTAGATAGGAACCAACTGCCAATATGTTGATACCTACCTATATGATACAAATTAATCACTTTAAACATAATAGGTACCTACACCCAGAACAAACACTTATTTATAACACAAATGTTTGTTCTGGGTAGGAATCGAACCCACAATCTACAGTTCAATAGGCAGAGCTATGTAGGTACCTATTAGTACTTTTTTTTTCTTATATTTTGGCTCCACACATAGTGTATTTAGCCAGTGTCAAGTATTGTAATTATTCATCGAGTTATGGAATATTTTACGTGTAAAGTCAAGTCTTCAAGTCTTAGTCACAGTCCAGTCTTAGTCAGGTAATCATAGTCCAGTCTAAGTCATACCCTAGTAAAGTGGTAGCGACTTTACTAGAAGCTTCTATGGAATTTTGGAAGCAACACGAAAAACCACGTTTCACTACATTATATCACTTGCCCACACTCATGCTCGTAATTCAGCACTTAATGCGTAAAACACCACCAATTTTAACCATTAACACTGGAAAAAGCACAAGTTTAGATAAATAATACAATGAAACGACATGAACTTTTTCGAGTTCCCGCCAAAACCCTATTAGTACTTATTATTTAGCGAAAATATTCTAGGTCTGTGGGTTTTATGGTTTTGTAGATTCACTAGAGGTGCCTCGCGGTTTCATCCAAATCGGCGTCATTTTGGCGTAATTAAAAGTCACACAAAGAGAACGTTTTATTTTAATAACATCATACCTCTACTAAAATATTGTTTATTAACGGGATATTTATGTAAATTAGGTATTTGTTTTGAGTTGCCGATATTTCGAAACAAAAAAAAACAAACAAATAATGTACATGGTAAATATCCCGTTAATAAACAATAGAAGTCTTTGTTAATTAACAATATTTCAGTAGTGTTAGTGACCATGATAGTTTGAAATCTTATAACATCCTACCTGCCTGTATCTATTATCTATGTACCTACCTACTTATCTGTATCACTCAGACACAGAACAAGGAAGGGTGGGTTTTTTGATTCGTAGATATGTAACCAATGGTTAAAACTGCTAACAAATTCTAACTATTACTTATAAGTAAGTTATAATGGTTAAATTTTTTTTAGCATTTTTAACCATGATCAAAAAACCCACCCTAAGTTCTTGCTCTTTTTTTCTTGTGCAGATATACTTTATGGGTAGGTACTTGTCCTGTCGGTGTCGAATCGAACCCGCGGCTTCCGGGTTATGAGCCGACCCTCAACCACCACACCACAGACGCTTCAAGGTAGGTTATCACAACAGGTATGATGGTGCTTATTCTCTAATAGCCTCAGCCTGCCTAGAATAGGCGAAAACACGATACAATCCAAACAACGCAGCTGTTATGTTGATTCCCGATGATTGATTATGACGTAACCACATAACAGCGAGCGAAGTTATCATGAAATCATCAACACAATGCCTTGAACATTTGAACAATGTTCAAATATTCGAGTTTCTTTTGAAGGTGTAAACCTCGATACTACCAGAGCCTCTATCAAAAGCAGAACATGCGAAGTCGCCACACCTGCCCATGATGCCTACCTACATGGCCTATATTTATAAGTAGGTACCTATCTACTTTAGTCTGCCTATTGACAAGTCAAACCATCTGCACGCTGAACTATTGAACCATCTGTTACTGACCTGTTAGTCTGTTATGTCCATTTGGAAGGAACGCAAAGAACTTCCTGCATACCTAGTTGCATTGTACAAATTGCAAGCTCGATGCTGACAAACTATGTAATAATGTATGTGGTAATGTGTAGAATTTGTCCGCCGTGGGTTAATCTGGCCGATAATCTTGCATTTCTCCAGTGCGGGCGGGGGCGCTGGCGTATTTTTGCTCCATGACGTCAAAGATCGACCTCCGCTAGCACATGTCGACGGGCCATAACAGCAGCGACGCCATGAGTGGAGCGGGTAGCGGGCAGCCGCGGGCCACTACAGCTACACGTGTTGTGTGTGTAGAAAGTAGAACCACTGAATAATTATAACAATAGGTAGGTAATTGTACTTGGAATGTCTACAAATACCGTGCAATATACCGTGTGAGTGATTGTTATTGTTGTAAACAAACAAGTGGATATTTAATGACACAGAATGGTTGTTTTTACTGTAATTTAACGTAAGTAGAGGAGTGAATGCACTCGATGTATATTAAAATAAAATTCTTTCGAGAATTCCTGCACCTACTTTGTGATAGGTAGTTATAGGTAGGTATTTTATTTTATTTATTTATTTTCTTACAATCACATACATATACCTACTCTTATTTATTTTGTTTAGGTACCTATCCACATTCCGCATTCCTAACATCTGACAGAGAATAGTGGTTACCAATTCTATGCTGTTGGCAAATAATTTGCAAATGCACATAAATCGCTGTGTGAATGGCCGCAGACCTCCACGCACCTCCAAGGTCCCCACCGAGGCCCCGCAGTGGCCATCCCAGACTGTCCACAGCTGTCGTCATACCAAAGACCATTCATTTAACTCTGCTTTTTTATAATAAGTACCATACCTACAATGATTTATGTATATTTATGGTAGGCACCTACTTACTCCTATTGCCGATACACCCGACTACCCGAACTGTTAGGCCGGATGCTGACCCCACGCCTTTTCATGATAATAACACTAAAGATACTACCTACTAAATAATCTGTGACTTAACCAACTTGTTATTATGCCTAACTTCTGTATGTACTTAATTACACTATACTTGAACTTTTATTTATTCTGTGACTGATAGTGATAATTAATGCAAGTAAAATAATATAGACCTATTTCCACTACTGAATAAATCTATTACAATATGCTATCACTTCGTGTAGCATACATACTACTTGCATACTACATACTCACAACAGCTATTGTGAGAATCACAATGCAAACTAATATAATCATCATAAATGAATCTTGGACTTGGATAAGGACTCTTTGTCACATCAATTTACCTACCTACTTGTGATGACCTCCGTCAAATTATTATGAACCTGGAACTGCTACATAGATAGATAAATAGCAATAGCTAATATTCAAGGAATTTCAGATCAAACTGACAGTGGCTAGATTATCTCTAGAAAGGAACAAAAACAAAATCAAAGAAGGACTGCATCTGTAATAATCTTTGTTTATTAATTATTTTAAACAGCAATTATAAGTGATAAGTCATTGCCACTTCACATTCAATAAAATCACCTAAACTAAACATAATAATATTAATAATACACAACAGTTACTAAAACACAGTCACACTTTAGAGTAGGTACAATATGACTGCACTCTAGAAACTCCAGTCAATGCAATTGCCAATTCAAAGTTTCCGAGAAACTTACAACTTACAATTACTGTAAAGATCAAAATCATTTACACAGTAAAAAAATATTTACAACTTAATAAAATTAAATATGAACACACAGTCACAACCACTGACTCACCATACTAAAACGTATGAGAGCTTCACATTATAGTCCTCATGGTTAACATAATTATTCAGTATTAGGCAGCAACATAAATGAGTAAACACGACAATCCTACACTTCCCAGTAGGAATGACCCGTGGAATCCCATCACTAGGTTTGAGCATATAAATAGCTGCATTCCGACTTCCTTCCTTGGGTCTGCGATCTTCAATGAACAACACAAAAAGGCTTCTTTAGGAAAACATCAAGTCAGTCTGAGTATAAGACTGCAGGCACCAAGTCAAGGTGGCCAGAACAGACTCAGTTATACACTAAAAACTGTCCTAATGAGATCTTCACTAAGGCACATCAGTTCGGTAAGGTGTCCATTAATATTTCCTTCACTCCCGATGATAAACGGTCCGGGAACTTGATGTCAAAAGCGACTAACAAGTCTCCTTTCCGCGTAGGCTCCTTGGGGAATGGTAGTCCATAGCCCGGAAATCTCTTCACTGTGTGCGGTTTGACTACTTCTCCTTGGAGGTTGACCGTCAGCTTCTCTCCACCCATGGTAGGTACTTCAATAATTGTCCCACATAATGCCTGTAACAAAGGAGAACATCTGTTAGAATCATGTTTATCAGTGACTCACCCTAGTGCTATATTTCATTATCAACTTTATATTAACAATGTTAGAGGCTATGATATGAGCAGGTCATTTGTATGTGAATAACCTGTAATGGCATGGCAGACTTATTGACAAGGAATATTATTGTACTGCTACATTGACACATGGAAGTGCTAAGTTATTACTAATGCTCACTTCATTAAATTCTTAGAACCACTCTGGAAAATTAATTAACTATTCTTTGATAAACATAAGATCATTCCAGCAACTTACAAAGCATACAACATGATTGTGTTTATTTACTGTTTACTTTTTGCCATCCCATTCTAACAAAATATTTTGCAAACAAGGTCATTTAATAACATACCAAAATATAAACAAAACAATGCAGTTGCTTACCTGTTTTAGTGATATTTTGGCAGAGTATCGGACATCACTGCCCTCTCTCTTGAACTGTGGATGTGACTTGTCTCTGATGATGAACACAATATCAGCAGGTATCTTGTTCCTCCCCTGGTCTCCCTCCTTCTGGAATGTGATCTTGGTGCCGGCCTTCCAGCCGGGCTTGACATGGATGGTGAGAACCTTGTCTTCCTTCTTTGAGGTGCCGTCTGGCTGGATAACGCGACGGGAGATTTTCATCTTCTTGACACAGCCGCGCGCGATGTCTTCAAGCGACACATAGAGGTCGTGTTCTATGGGCGGGTCCTGCGTCTTCTCCTTCCGGCTTGGCGAGCCGTGGAAGTTGAAGCTGTGACTGCGGAAAGCGCCACCAGGACCGCCCTGCGTTCGTGTACCCATGCCCATGTTTGCGAACGGATCCATGTCTACGTCCATGTCACGGTCAAAGAACATAGGATTGCCACCGCCGCCGCCACCGTTCAGGTCGAAGAACGCTTGGAAAGGTGACGCTGAGCCGAAGAATTGTGCGAAGGTGGCACGCGGGTCGCCGTGGAACGTGTACGAAAACGAGTTTCCGCCGACCCCTGGCCCATTCTGTCCTCCCATGCCGCCCTTCAGCCCTTCCTCTCCATGCGTGTCGTAAATTTCTCTCTTCTTCTTGTCAGAGAGCACCTCGTACGCCTCCGCGACCTCCTTGAACCTCTCCTCAGCTCCAGACGCCTTGTTCTTGTCCGGATGGTACTTCAGTGCCAGCTTACGATACGCTTTCTTTATCTCGTCGTCGGTGGCGCCTTTCGCCAGTCCTAGAATTTTGTAGTAATCTTTCCCCATCTTAACTGCTTATCCTAAAACAAAAAACAATCCCGTTAGCCTCCGCGCTGCTGACACCTTTTTTGGCGATGCCGTGCGATCAGTCAAACGAAAACGAAATAAAGATTTTGACAATAAAATAGAACTGACCGATTGGAGTAAAAAAATAGGCTTACATAACTACTGAATACTTACTTATTCGTAGAAAATTAGAACAGCAATCCAACACGTGAAAAGAAAATATGAACAATTATTCAATAATCACACACCACAAAACCCAACACTTCACTTTGTAACTTCACACAAATGAATGAAACGCAACGCAGCCGTCGCGCCAAAATATATACATTAAAAAGTCTAGAACATTCTGGGGCCTTCACCCGTCAACAGAAAGAGATAAAAACCACCCATTCTAACGCTAAACTCTCGTGTTAGAAAGAGATGAAAGTGATTCTACATGTTCAAAATTCCAGAAATAATGGGCTCACGTCATTACACAAGCCTCGATTTTGTCTTTTGCCCATGTACTCAACTCGCGGCCCGCTATTATTAATATAATGTACGTGGCAGAGCCAAACTATATTACTTTACTATACTATTTGCGGTGTAGTGTAGCTTAGTATAATGGGAACTATTCGTTCCTTTTTTCAATATTTTTTGTATAGTATTCATGATATTTTTTTTGGTTTGCCCTATTGGGCAGTCTAAATTCGTGACACTAGCCTTTCGTAGGATTTACTTCTTTCGTCAGAGTTAGGATAATAATTTCATTCGTTTTATTTCTTTCATAGTCAAATCCAGATAATTTTTGGCATAAGTTTTGCTGCTAAAACCATTAGGTATCGGTGAAATTGAATAGAATAATGTCACTTCTACAGTAATGCCAAATGGACAGTAGTTATCTAATGCCATCCGAACCATGCTACACCGCAAATATTTAAGTTACACGATGTCACGATATTATGATTTTTTATCCAGGTGATTCTTTGACAACAACATGTATAATTTTGATTATGAGCTTTTAATGTAGCTTGTTTTCTAATTCAGGAAGTGAAGTAAATTACTCCTACGTCAACCTATTATTTATTGAATAGGTCTAAAAAAATGTAAATAATCTAAACGCAGCCCTAAAAATCTAGTACCTAATTGCAATGCAACTAACTCACTAAAACCTAACTGCTGCCCCAGCTTGGCACCCACTGCACATATATTTGTGTCCTATTTCCCACAAAATTCGCCCTATTTACATGGGTCCTATTTTCATAGATTTATAGTCTACACCTATGGGCTTTTGAATAATCAAAAAAATAGAGCTTTCGTGCCTATTTCTTACCCAGGGTTTAAATATAAACTAGGTTATAGGTTTTGTTTTTATATTATGCAGCTCATTATAGATTTATTCCTTGTATAAGTACATATAATTGTTTAGGTCTGAAATGAATGTTGTGTACTTTCGGTCTCTTGGTATTCGTTAAAAAAATATATAAACTACATTTTTCATGCTAGATAGGTTCCCATTTGACAAAAATCATAATCTACTCATTTTCTACTCAATAACTACTACATTTATTTTTTATACATTTTACTGATTGTTATGAGTATTATTGTAATGAATGTGTCACTAGGCATAATATAAATGAATAAAGGTGATTGTTTTTTACATTACGTTTTATGAGCATGCCTAAATAATAAAATAATTGTTCAGCTACTTCAGCTAGCCAAGTTTAACGTGAAACGAACCATTATTCGTGAGGAGTCATAAACTTATAATCAGACGAGACGGAGAGAATGCTTATTATTAATTAGTACAGATAAAAAACAGATAAATCAGGTACTTTCGAATTTACGACACCTATTATATTATAATGTAGTATGGATCTTGTCCCAAAATATATTCACGCTTGAGAAGTGACGTCCTCGCGGGCAGTACTTAGTTAGACTTATAACAATAATTTAATATAAAACGTCTTCACTTCAATGTTACGACCCGCACTGGTCAGGAAAAAATACGGCTCGAATAAAAAAGGGTTGAGTATACCTGAACCAGTCAGTTCTCAATGACAGTTTATTTCTATCCGTAACCTACTTCTTTGTTTTCGTTTACAAACACAAAGGAATTATTTTAGGTAGGTATTTCTACTTTTATGTTTTTAGCACACTGTTTAGCTTGAATTAGTTACTACCTAGCTTAGAACATTGCTTTTTAGTTATTTTTTTTTTTTTTTTTTTGTTCGCCCTATTGGGCAGGCTAAAGTCATGAGACCATACCGCCTAGTCTTTCGTAGGATTTACTTCTTTCGTCATAGTTAGGATATTAATTTCATTCGTTTTATTTATTTCATAGTCAAATCCGGATCATTTTTGTCATAAGTAAGAGGATCATCGTCCTTTGTTCATTTCCGAGATAATGAAAGTCAATTTTAATTTTTCCCTTACAATTAGTAGGTACCTTATAACTTCAAGCGTCAATTGTTGACGTTTACTTCATCACTCCGACACTGACAGACAGACTGCCAGTGTCAGACTGTCAGTCAAATACCTTTATTTACATTTACATATTTACACACAAAAAAAAACTTTATAAAAAAAACCATTGTATTATGTATTGTAATAATAAAATTATCATTTTATATCTTATTCTAAATCTCATTTACAGTACACAATATAAATTTATACAAATAGGTAAAAACAGAGGCATTCTCAAGCAACTCCTGAATGCACCGCGGGACCAGTTCAGGTTTATCATAGATTTGTAGAAGTTCGTCTATCAACACAAGGCGCTGAATGCTGAAAGATGAACACTCAAAGAAAATGTGATCTAAGGATTGGATATTCGAGGACTGACAATAGTCACAATATGGGGAATTCACCATTCGAAGGCGATGGAGATGAAAGTTCAAACGACAGTGACCAAAACGCATACGACAAACAGTTGAATAAAACTTTCTGTTTAAAAAAGTACCGGCCTTGCAGAACCATGGCTTTGAATTTATCTGAACATCTAAAGCGGCATACCAAGAACCTTTGTTTTCAACTTGTGTACAATGGTACGAATGTTTCCCCCATAGTTGAACCATCCTTTGTTTTAGGAGGCTTACAATATCCGTGTATGGCAATGAAACATCTGCATCATTGGCATACCTGGAAATAACATCTGAAAATTTAACTATAGTGCTGGCTAAATAGTCAGCTTTTTCATTGCCATCAACACCTATGTGTGAAGGTACCCACGCAAAGCTGACTTGTATGTTTGAATCAGATAATTCCACCCATAACTGTTTTATAAAGTAAATAATGTAATTAGTGTTAGCATGTAATTTGTTATTTGCCAAGTTTTTCAAAACACTCATGCTATCACTAACAACAACCCATCTTGTGTGTCCCTGATTTTTGTTTTTGATGTGCTTCAAAGCACTCAAAATAGCAACAGCTTCAGCAGTAAAAATGCTAGCATGTTTATCAATTCTATATCCCACAGCAATGTTCAATGAGGGTTCAAATATTGCGTAAGACACAGCATTATCATTTTTCGACCCATCTGTGTAAACAAATTTGTGACCTGTCCACTCTGCCAACATTGTATATACTTCTTCTTTTATTGACAGTTTTTTGTTTATGACTATATTCATTGCTGGAAATTTGCTAATAAAAGATCCTTCATAACAAGGCAAAATATGATTTGATTGATAGATATTTAGATTTTGAAGAAAATCTAAGAAACCTTCATATCCCTGTAGCATATAAAACGGTTTAACAGTGGATTGGGTTAATGTATTAGACAGATTAGTTATAAGACTATTGTTAGAGACACTGTAGAGTTTAAGGAGAAATCTTTCTTTAAGATACCTAAAACGAATGGTCATGGGGGGCAGACTGCATTCAATCTGCATTGCATTTATAGGTGTGCTTCTAAATGCCCCTGTTATTATTCGCATGCATTTGTTTTGAAAAGCATCTAGACTATTTACAATTTTATCATCTGCAGCAAAGCATAAAAAACCATATTCAAAATGACTACGAACTAATGATTTGTACAATAATAGTAGAATTTGTGGGTCTGCACCCCAGTATGTACCAGACAAAGATTTTAATACATTAAAAGCTTTGTTAGCTTTGTTTATTAAATGTTTTAAATAATTGTTCCAGGATAAATTGTGGGAGAACAATACTCCCAAAAATTTAACATCAAGTGAAACAGGTAAAGAAGAACCTTTATAATGAACAACAGGCATATTGGGACACCTTTTCCCAAAGAGAACAACCTTTGACTTTGAAGGATTAACATCAAGTTCAAGGTAAGAAAAATAATTATTGAGATTTGCCAATGCATCATTAACAATTTCAACCAGTTGATTTATATTATTTCCTGATGCATAAACAACTAGGTCATCTGCAAACTGCAAATTTTTCACTTTTGAGCCTAATATTATATTTAAACGACGTATGTACAATATGAAAATTAATGGCGATAAAATGCCGCCTTGACAAACTCCTTTTGTTGAAAGTCTAGGACCATATAGATGCCTATTATATTTAACAAAGACTTCACGGCTACTTAAAAAAATTTTAATCCAGTGTATAATCTTTCCAGGTATTCCTGTTAACAACAATTCCTGACAAAGTATATCAATATTCACACTATTAAAGGCCCCTGTGATGTCGAAGAAAACAGCAAGGAGATGATTATGTGCATCTAAAGCATTATGGATATCAAGTTGTAACTGACAGATACTCTCCCTAGCTGAACGATTTCTACGGAAACCAAATTGGTTTGAAGGTAAAATTTTATTTTGTTCTATATAGAACTCCAAACGCTGCTTTAACAATTGTTCAAATATTTTTCCAACACATGAAGTAAGCGCTATAGGGCGATAGGAATCAGGACACAATTTTGGTTTGTTAGGTTTTAAAATTGGTACCAGACAATCTACTTTCCAATCGTGAGGTATATTATTGTTTTCCCAGAGTAAGTTCAGTATTTTTAGGAAGATTTCCATACTCTTACTGCTGAAATTTTTAAAAAAAGAATATGGTATACCATCAAGACCAAAGGCAGTATCTCTTCTAGATGTGACAGCAGATATTAATTCATTGATAGAAAATGGACTAAGGAAGTAACTATTACTGGAGTTTATATTGCCAGTGCTACTATATGATGTGTTGAGACCATTTGATACAAAATCTGGGGTATACATCTGTAGAAAATCTAAAATCCAGGAATCATCTGCATTATTGCTAGAAACATATGTTTTATTAAATTTACGCATAAATTTCCATATAATGGACATAGGAGTACAACGATTAAAAGTTTCGCAGAGAGATTTCCAACTGTTCTGTCTTTCTATTTTTATAATAAGTTTTTTGAGAGCTCGAAGTCTTTTAAATTCCAAGTAGTTGGTTTCTGTTGGGTTGTACTTAAACTTAAGATATGCTTCTTTGAATTTTAGAACAGCTTCTGAGCACTTTTGGTTCCACCATGGAAGGTGAGGTTTTTTACCGAGATTCCTATGACAGGATTGATTAATGTTGTTAGAACAACTACTATTTAAATTCGAAGCGGATTTTGCTGCTGATTGTAATATTTTACAAAATAGCAAATATGCGTCCTGAGGACTCCAAAGATTCAATTCAAAATCATTCAATAATGCATCTACACAGCTACTAAACACTTTCCAATCTACCTGTTTATAATTAAGGTAGATGGGCAAGTGTTTGCCATTACAGTAGTTTCCATCTGAATTTACATTATTATTACTAAGCAATACTTTAATGATTACAGGAAGGTGGTAACTAGTACCAAGAGGAGTATCAAGAACGGACCATTCACAATGAAGAGCCAGTGATGGGGAAACCAACGACAAATCAAGTGCGTTTGGACGCCACGTTAATGAACCAACTGTTGTTGCTTGACCATCATTAAGCAAGACTAAATTGTTGTCATCGATGACTTCCAACACCTCCCTTCCACGGGGAGAGTCAGAACCGCAACCCCAAGAGGTGTGATGGGCATTGAAATCCCCTGCGAATATGAAAGGACTAGGAATCGATTTTACCAATGTATCAAATTTAGCTTTATTAAAAGCTGGGTTACAATTAGTAGGACTATAAAAACTGACAATACATAAATCCTGTTTATTTACTGTGATTTTGACACAGATATTTTGTATCGAATCATCAAAGTATGTGTTGATATTTGAATATGTGATGCTTTTATGAATGATTATGGCCACTCCATTATGGCTATTTCCACAATCATCATTACGTTCAATGTTGTAATTTTTAATTTTAAAATGTTGGTTAGCTTTAAACCATGTTTCTGAAATGATCGCAATATGTATATTATTTGTGTAGAGGTAGTTAATAAATATATGCTTGTTACTATTTAGACTTTGTGCGTTCCACTGTATAATATTTAACTGATCCATTATGAGGAAGTAGGAGGTAATTTATTACGGAGGGTTTTTTTAAGAGTCTCTCGAATAGACCCTGAGTTTATAGGTACATCTTTGTTACTGATAATTTTGGTTATTGTTTCAATTAGAATGTTAATAAATGTTTCTGATTTCATAAGGTTGTTTACTTGAACATCAAGTGTTCGTGCTGCTAGTGCTGGGAATGACTTTGAATCAAACAAATCTGAGAAGGTAGCATTTCGGGACTTAATCTTGTTTTCTTCGACTTTTTGTTTTTTCATGGGACATGCTGATGAAATGGCTATGTGATTACCTTTGCAATTGACACACTTAGCATTTTTGGAGTCAACTTGACATGTTTTGAAATTGTGGTTTTCTGAGCAGACTGAGCATACCTCGGTGTTCCTACAGAATTTGGCTATGTGGCCGTAAGACATACATTTCAGACACTGTTTTACGGGAGGTATGTACATTTTCACCTCATGACGCCATGAATCAAGATAAACGTACTCGGGAAGGTTGGTAGACGCAAATGTAACTGCGACTGCCTGCGTGGGTACGAAGGACGCGCCAGCAGCGCCACCGTCAACTCTAACTCTGCGCATAAAGCGCCTGACCTGTATAACATTCTTAGAGCTTCCGATTAGTGAGAATATCTGCTTATTAGACATGTCGGTCGGCACCGAGGTGAGTACACCCGTCACTTCGGTGTCTCCAGCCGGTATATTTGCCTTCAGGGACAGTTGCTCCAGTAACTTTTTATTTTGCAGAAACATGTTGGCGTTGTTAGGTAAATCGAAGGTTATACCTACTTTGTACTTGTTTATAGACTTGTGGTGCATGACGCCTGAAACACCATGCTCCCGCAAACCCTTGGACAGTGCCATACGATCCTTGTCGCTGAAAGTAATGTATTCTTCCACGTGCGAAAGAAACACAATAAACTCGGTCTTTTTCGAGTCTTCAGGGTACTTACGCGAGTATCCACGTACCTTAAAGATGTCATACTTATCCTTGTTTTTAGCTTTTGGTGTTTCTACAGCGATCGACTTCAGAGAGTCCGAGTCGGAATCGCAAGACTCGAAGGATGAGACCTGCCGCTGCTGCTGCTCATCAGGTGGAGAGTCATCTCCTTTTCTTTTACGTTTTTTGCCCATCCTTGGGCCCTCTCTAAGGTTGTGCTCTATTTACAAATATATATAAGACTATATACACGAAAAATATACAAATTTACAATAATTTTGGGTTTTTTAAAAATATTTGTTTAAAAGCGCGCCTTTTCACTTTTCAGGTTCCCGCTCGCTTTTTAGTTATTAAAAAATACACACGGAAAAAAACAGTAACGTGTCAATCAACGTTAATAATAATATCTAAAGTCAACGTCAATGCCAAGCCTTCTTCAAAGTCAAAGAGAACACAAGCAAACGTTATGTTAGTAACACAGATTAGAGAAAAAAACAATTGACTAAACAGATGGAGCGAAATTTGACTTTTGCGAACACCAATGCGTACCAGGGTCGGTGCAACTTTGCAACATTGCAACCCTACCAAGTGAAGAAATTGCACGAAGTTTCAAGTTGTTTTGTTTGTCCGGTGTCATTTTATTTAGTCGTCTTATGGGCATGCGTAGTTCCTTCAATGATAGAAGCAACTACGCATGCTCGTACAATGACGTTTCAGTTGATGTTACAGAAAACTATGTTTTTTGTGGTTTTTTTATTATATTTTAGTGTTTAGTCAATAAATTTAGCAAAATACTTATATATAATAAAGACATTGACGTGTAATGTGTTTGGAATGCATATTCCAATACTCAAGAAGATTTACACAGGACAAATTATTCAGTTTCTATGGTGCAAATACTTTTCGTGTTTACGATATATTTTTATGTGTAAGTAGATTTGCGTTCACATAAAACATACGTAGAATTTTGTGCAGGATTAGAATTGGGTGATTTGATTGCTGCTATTAAATTTGAATTTGAATTTTGGTACATATCGTAAATCCACAAGAAGGTTATCCAGTTGTTTGCATTTCGAAATTAGAGATGATTTTACAGGTGTCGATGGGTTATCGATAATTTCGATATATGTATTATATGTGGAAAACTATACACTAACCAATAACAGGTAGTACCTACTGGTTCAATCCTTAGAGTATAGACTAAAAGCATAGAGAGAACTTCATTATCTGTCAAGCGTACCACTTTTTTGAACACTTTTTATATGAAGTGGACACTTTGATGTAAATGAGTCTGACAGATTTGTATAGATAAAACAGTTGACTCGAGTCGAAAAAATGGTGATTTTTGCAAGCGTAGCTAATTACTATATGTTTGTTTCTTTCCTTCGCCACTGACGTAGCGATACGTGTGAGCAGTACAAATATAATATCGTTTTGATTGATCTCTCTATGCTTTTAGTCTATACTCTAAGGTTTAATCAACTCTTTAGATGGGCATATGATTGAAATTTGATATAATGACATAGAACAAATAATAGTAAGTAAAACTACTACTGTTTTAATGAACAATGTTTTAAATGAGAATTTAAATAAGGTTTTGTTTGTTCACAGATTCTGCCAACCGTCATGACCACCTTTGACAAACCTACTTCAATGAACTTTGTATTTAGGGCAAACCTACTTATATTAATAATTTGGTGTTTACAATAGCTATTTTGAAATAAAACTTTAGTAAAAATACATTCTCTTTATTTCTCATTAATTATACGTTTCATTCTGGAATAACGTTACGGCAATAAAGCTTAGGTTAGTACGGTATAATTTCGTTGTTGACCACTATCTTACCTGGCGATAAGTGACGATGCGGTCTACGAGAGCACGCTTACCTATAGAAGATACCTAATCACTCCCGACTTAAACTCACTCAGGGAAAAAAGATCCCAGTTAAAAGCTTTAGAGCGCGTAGTAATATTATAATAGGTATTATTTTTCTTTATGTGCTTAATATATGGAATATCAACCATTTAGTGACGTTCAACCGCTAGTCAACCATAAAATGATGATGGAAATGATATATCAACGAAATTATTAGGCTCTATTATTTATTTCTTGAACTAGCTGGGCCAGACAGTTATGACGCAAAAGAAGTCGGTTCTAGTTATCAGGGGTACCTAGTATTTTTTCCTCCAGACAGCGAAGATAATTGAGCTTTCCATCATCCCCCCACAAATTAGAGAAAATTAGCTCTGTTTATTTTAGGTGTCAGGCTTTTATAAAACTCTGTTCAATGAAGTATCGATATCGATAAAATAGCGTCTCATGACTATTTTTCAAAAATAGGTACGAAAATAATACACTGATGTTCCCTCTGGTTACTCTGTGGTTAGTAACCAAGAGTTGAAGTAGTTGAAGATGAAACATGGATGTCAACTTCGATCGGGGTGTTATAAAACGTGGTTTTTCGTGTTAGGTATTTAAATCCAAAATTCCATAGAAGCTTCTAATAATGTTGCTACCTTTACTAGGGCGCTTGACTTATAGACTGGACTTTATTCTGTATCACGATTAAAATTATAGTACTTGACACTGGCTAAATACATGTGTCGAGGTGGTGTGGAGCTAAAATATAAAAAAAACTCACAAGCAAAAGAGGTTTTTCCATATTTTAGTTTTTCTTGTTTTTTTTTTCATGTAAGGCGAATTCTGTGTTTTTTCTTCATTCCTTCATACGTAGTATCCCTTCTATCCCTTAGTAGTCTGTGATTCCTTCATTGAATTGATTTGTTGAATTCATTGCTCTTACAAAAAAGTATTTCAAAAAGAATTGATTGGAATATACTAGTAAACTTGTATATTACTCAATAATAAAATATACTTAAGTTGTTTTTAATCTTTTTATTCACCGAGCGAGTCTTAAAAACAGTGCGTGCCGGCATCCCTTGTATTCAATGTCGAAGTATTTTTCGTAGAAGTCTTGCACAAGCTCCTCAACCTGCGAACAACAAGAAAATATGTCAAATCCTAATGATATTCTCCTAATCAAATGCGACGTGTGCGCGGAGGTGGCTCACGAGCCTTACATCGAATGCTACGAGTGTGAAACCAATCTGTGTACTGGGTGCTTCGCCTCGGGCCGAGAAATCGGCGTGCACAAGAACGACCACAGATACGCGGTGAGACGCAACGATTTCCCCCTATTTGACAACTGCAACTGGTCTGCTAAGGAAGAATGTAAACTACTTTCAGCACTTTCTATGCATGGTTATGGAAACTGGGAAGAAATCTCTAAAATAGTGCACACACGGACCAAACTAGAGTGCCAGGAACATTACAGGAAGTATTACATAGAGAATGTTCAGTATAATGAGTTAAAATTATTACCAGAGACTGAGCAATCCATGTTTCCTAAAATTGTCACACCTTATCTGTACAATACTGATCCGAGCGCCAATCCTCCGAGAAATAACATCGGAGACCAACATCTAGCAGGATACAATGCTTACAGATCCGAGTTTGAGCTCAGTTACGATAACAATGCGGAGAATTTGTTTAACTTTGAAGATGGCTATTCAGATGATGAGGAGGATGAATGCATGGATGCATTAAAAGTGTCTTTAGTCAGTGCTTTAAACACAAGATTGAAAGAAAGAAAGCGAAGATATAAAATTCTGCAAAGACATGGGCTCATAATGCCAAATAAACTGTCTTCATGGATACAGAAGTTTGATGTTACATTGACAAGACAAAAAGCTGAGAGATTACTCACATTCATGCAGTTTATGACGGGCATTCAATTTGATGCATTCATGGAGTCTATGCACTTAGAAGTGGAAATTATGCAGAGGATAGTGAGGCTTTGTGAATATCGCAAGAACGGAATCAAAACACTGCATGCCAGCAAACTTTTTAAACAGCTTAAAAGAGAGAATGACATTGCTGTCAAAGAGCAGAGGTATGCAACTTCGGTAATGATGAAAAAATTCGATACACAGTCTCCGATAAAACACACCCAGTTGTTTGCCAAGACAACTAACACAATGCTTAGGTACAAACGTACATGCATGCCGTTAGACATCGTTGATCTCCCCGGGTTCAATAAGTTGTCCGACTCTGAGAAAGTGTTATGTTCAAATCTCAGGCTGATGCCAGATAACTATTTAGACATCAAAGAACAGCTTATAGCCCAGAACAGTAAAATGGGTTTCCTTCGATTGCTGGATGCAAGACGGATAGTTAAGATAGATGTGAACAAAACTAGAAAGATTTATGATTACCTATTGTATGAAGGATTCATTAGTAAGCCAATATAAAGATGTTTCTGTAATACCTGTTTTGATATTTACCTTGAAACCAAACTTCTGGTACAGGAAAATAGCTGGGTTTGTGGGTGATACATGTAGTGTGACATCTTTGCCGGTGCAGGTCTAGAAACATTAATCAGATCAGATATAAATAGTAGGGTTAACAAGCGGTAGGCAAGCATTATTTATTTTGTCAGAATCACACTTTCAAGCCAGCATTGTAGAAATCGACATTACCTCATCTGTCTATTTGTCCATGTCTAGTGTTTGACTGATGACAATGTTGCATTTTCATTAGTGAAATGCTTTCTCGAGAGAAGAGATTATGTTGTTTAATTCAGCATATGCCAGCCGTGCTGAGGTGCAAGAAACACATTAAACGTAGGTACTATTAACCCTTTAGTACTAAATGACTAATATAATAGACTACTAGTTGCCTGCTATTTTTGATTGCATAAATAAATTAATAATAATCAGCTGTGAAAACAAAAATTAAATATCTCAATAAATGACAAACTTACAAGCATTTTAAAATACAGAAATAGAAAGAGACAGCGCAAACATGCAGTTGTGATGCAGTTACACAGTTCTTGGTCCTTCATAGTACCTAATTACTAAGCTGTGGTAGCTTTATATACAATCTCTTCGGCATGTGACATCACTACGTGTGTTGTCGTAGTAAGTATGGGGAAGATCCACATGATCTGTTTTGCGAGAAAGGGACAAGCGATGCCTCCTCCAGAAACTTTAAAAGCTTATTACTCCGTGATTTATTTACCGATTTTACTTATTCTTTCAATTATTACATTCATTTTTAACCTACTTTATGAAAATAATATTTACTTGTTAATTTTTAATAGCAGGCAAATAGCCTATTGGTGGTATTTTCTTCTTTCTTACCTGTAATAAATGATACAGCATGAAGGTAGCGATCCTAGCGCGACGCCACTCGGGCCGCGTGAGTACAAACGATATGTACGCCTGGTTGTGGCCCGCGTCAGGTACCAGGAACGCAAACCCGACCACCAGGCGGCGGTATGTAGCTACGCAGCTGAACTCTGGGTACTGCAGGGATTCTGTTACTGGGGACCATTAATAGTGTTCTGGTACCCAAAATAGTATTTAAAGGGTCTTGAATATTTTTGTATGTAGCCTGGCATACCTAATGTCCGCCATCTTGTTTTTTCTTCAAAATAGTGGTCACTCATAAAACCTATTAGTAATCGATAGCTGATACTAATACATACAATACGAGATTTGTATAAATCTCCACTCCAACGTCACATTTCCAAGATAAGTATACGCTTTCAAAGTTGCACTAGTGGCGCCGCCGCCGGCATGTTGGTAAGAGCGTTTATCTTGGAAACACGATGCTGAAGGAGATTTCGTCTCGTACAAACCTTGTTTGTACTAGTCTCGGCTATCGATTTATAAAGTTTAATGAATGGCCACTATTGTGAAGAAAAAACAAAATGGCGGACAGTAGGTATGCCAACATATTAAAAGCCCTATCGGTACCTTGCAAAAAATATGTCGGTACTCACAGTCGACCCCAGGCCAGAAGAACTGTGCACAGAGGTTGTTAACTGCCGCGATGTGATGTGGGCGGACGTACGAGTAGTCGATAGTGCCGCGAGCTGGGGGCTCGTAGTTGGGGATGTGCCTGAAAGGCGCACAATACCATAAAGCTTCAGCCCCACCTGCGCCAAAAGTTGCGTCGGCGTCAGCCGTTCGGTACCCATCGCTGCCCGTGTTCGTGGAAGACCGCGCAGCGATCCCCGCGGGCAGCGATGAGTACCGAATAGATTCACGTTGTTGACGCTGCCACTTTGCAGACGCGCCGGTGTGATTTAAGCATTAAGCGGAATTCACATTACGAAACTGGTTTCACTTACAAACAATTTCAAGAAACTAGTTTCGCATACGAATAAATTAAAGAAACTCTTAGTTTCGCGTATGAGTAATTTCACGAAACTAATTTCGCGTAGAAAATATTTCACGTTTGGTTTGAAGATTTTGATAAGTTGCAAAAAATAAGGACGACCCTTTAACTATCATCAAAATACAAAAGCATTTATAGACATAAATATTTTTAACAACAATAGTGTATCCATAGATTTGACTTCTCCTATTTAACAATGTTACTTATGACCACCTGTGAGTCCTCCTGAGCAGTTCATCCGTGAGCCGCAGCCAGCCCGGCTGCGCGGAGGGGTCGCGGCGGATGTAGGGCTTCAGTGCCGCCCCCGAGTGCGCCGACCGGAAGGGAGAGGCCGGAGCCTCCGACACTAGCAGCGGGCCCGAGGTAGTACACGATATCGTGCCGCATAGGGCGTCCATTAGATACTGGGGGTGTATGGAAGTAGGGGGTGTCCATTAAATACGTGAGGTGTTAAGGGAGAGAGGGGTAGAGACAAATCTCACCCAATCTCACGTGGGTGGGGTAGAGGGGGTCTTAGCAAATTTCACGTAATTTTTTTATTTCCGCAATAAACAGTACAGAATTGTGAGAAAATTCGTTTAAATTAATCAAAACATGTTTCTTTACTAAAATATGGCAAAATCCTACACAACAATATTTATCGCGGTTATACGAACGCTACAAAGGAGTACAGTAGCCTCTCGATTGTTGTTTGTTGATTGCCCACACCCAAAGGTGGGTGAGATTCGGGTGGGGGACGAGCCATATCTCACGACATCTCACCAAGGGCGACGGGAGCCCCCTATGATAAGCGTCCAAAGTGGCGTTTTTATGGGGGAAGTATGTGCTACGCTGCGTCTTCCGGTTCGTGGTCGTTTCTCCCCGTCGGTTGTCAGTTCGACGAGCGATACTTCCCATTGCCACTTTAGCTTGCCTATCTTGCTTTCCCATGACATAGAAAACATTATTTATTATTATTTTATTTATTTAAAAACATAAATCTCACCGATCGCTGGAACCTGTCGAGGACCCTCTCTGCATTGATCACCACACTGGGATCTTCCGTCACATAGCCGCCAAGCAGTTTGACAGTCCTAAAATATCATAATATTTACTAAGAGTGTGATAAGCAAACATAAAAAGGTTTTCCCTCACCAACGTAATGCTCGAATCTGTAACATTAGTTTGCGCACTGAAATGCTCGGTACTCCTCTCTCACTAATGTAATGCTCGACTCTGTAACGTTACATTACAAGCGAATGCTCCAAGTGAACCTTTAGATTTTTTTTAAATCTATAGTTATATTGAGTTACATAAATACGCGACTTACTTATCAAAATCGAATATAGGCAAATGTTTATGCCTTTTCAACCTTCTCAACGCCAGTTTAGCTTTCAACCTGCAAAGGTACGCTTTTTTATTTGGATCCTTCACTTTAGGTATCAACCCCTCAATTTGCTTCAAAAACTGCACCTCTGCATATTGGGTCATTCCTACCAACTCCTCTTTAGGTACCACTTTGTCCTTTTCTTTTGGGATATCTTTGTCCCTTTCTTTTGAGGTATCTTTGTCTTTTTCAAGTGGTTTTTCCTCCCAAGGTAGATCTATGGAGTTAAGTTCTGCGGAAAATAAGCTTTCTCGTCTGAACACTGGTTTTTCTTCGATTGATTTCTTGTGTTTTGTGTCAGGGTGATATTTCTTCTCGTGGTCTGAGCCGCTCCTGGAGTCCGAGTCGTAGTAAAACATAGACCGTTGGAAGGAATGGATGCTGGAGGTGTCACTCTGAGAACAGTTAATTGGTGAAGGAAATTGATATTTTAATCAACTTCATCATCATCATCAACAGCCTGAAGATGTCTACTGCTGAACATAGACCTCCCCCACAGAGCGCCACTTTGAGAGGCTGCTCGCCTCCTGCATCCATCGGCTCCCCGCGGCCTTCACCACATCGTCGGTCCACCGAGTGTGTGAGTGCTGAGTCTTCCAGTTCGTGGTCGCCACTCGAGAACCTTTCTTTTAATCAGCTTAGGTGAGTGCTATTATTTAATCTTTGTGACTACAAAATTGTTGGTATCAACAAAAATAACATATTTATCCAAACAAGATTTCATAAAATACTAATGATTTTCTTTCTATACTATTTTAAGTGACCGATATAGCTATTAGAATTAGCAAGTTGTTCAGGCAGTGGGCAGGCCACATCGCTCGTAGAACTGACAACCGATGGGGAAGAAAGGTTCTCGAGTGGCGACCATGAACCGGAAGGCGCAGCGTAGGCCGGCCCTCCACCAGATGGACCGACGATCTGGTGAAAGCCACGGGGAGCCGATGGATGCAGGAGGCGAGCAGCCTCTCAAAGTGGTGCTCTGTGGGGGAGGTCTATGTTCAGCAGTAGACATCTTCAGGCTGTTGATGATGAAGAATGGCTAGCCGTGCTTCCCTATGAGTGCTACAAGCTAACGCAGGCTGGTGATGATGATGATGAGTTGTATTAGCACCTGACCTGCACAAGCATCATCCTGTCAGCGGGAACAAAGTCGAAGTTCTTCATATCCGCCAGCTCGTGTCCTATATCCGAGTAGGACATCTCTGTCAGCAGCTGCATGGAGTCCTCATATGATTCCTCCACCGGCTCGTTCCTACATATTATTAAAACTTATTTTACTTTACTTTATGAACTGTATTTCAACAAAAATATTTTTTACGGTTCCGTGTCTGTTTGTCCGTCTGTCACCAGGCTGTATCTCATGAACCGTGATAGTTAGACAGTTGAAATTTTCACAGATGTATGTATTTCTGTTGCCGCTATAACAACAAATACTAAAACAAATAGAATAAAATAAATATTTAAGGGGGCTCTCGTACAACAAACGTGATTTTTTTTACTCGTTTACTAGATGAGTCATAGATGGCGCTGCTTTAAATAGTACTGTTACTCAACACTAGATGGCAGGGATAGATAATGGTACGGAACACTTCGCGCGCGAGTCCGAGTCGCACTTGGCCGGTTTTATTAATAACGTGGTACTGGAACTAAAGTGACCAATATAGCTCTTAGAATTAGCAAGTTGAAATGGCAATGGGCAGGCCACATCGCTCGTAGAACTGACAACCGATGGGGAAGGAGTGAGTGGCGACCACGAACCGGAAGACGCAGCGAAGACCTCCACTAGGTGGACCGACGATCTGGAGAAAACCGCGGGGAGCCGATGGCTGCAGGAGGCGAGCAGCCGGTCAAAGCGGCACCCTATGGGGGAGGTCTATGTTCAGCAGTGGACGTCTTCAGGCGTTAAGCTTTAAATAAATAAAAACAATACAAAACAAAACCCCCCGGTTTCTCGTACGTTAGTTAAAGTTAAACTCATGTCAACTTAAAAATACTGAATGCTCATTGGTTGCCTGTTGATCATCGGCTGTCTTCAACCATTGAGCGTACAGTATTTTGCTGTCTATTTGTTTATTAAAATTTAATATTAATTTATTTCAGACATATTGGGTCCATAATACACATAAATCAATTCATAAAATAAAATAAATGATGGCACAATAAAACGGCTAATCAATTTGGATGAAATTTTCCAAAAAATAAAATTTACAATGAATCAGTACATTAATTCTTCATTAAAATTCTGCCTATATTGCATTTAATTTAATTGTGACAGTTGTTATCAAATATTGTAAAATTATCCATACAAAAAGGCGAAATTTCCAGGTAAAACCACGGGGCGCTGCTAGTAATATTATAAGTAGACATACCGGCCACCATCGGAGTCGACATGTTCGTAGTACGAGGCCGCACTATCCTCGGAGTCGACACGCCTCTTCTTGTTCGGCGCAAGCTCGGACTCCGGCACAGAGTCCTCGATGTCATTGTTGATTAGATCCTTGTATCCTGGTTGGAATACCATTTGTTTATTATTTATCATTTCTACACACATTATATTAAAACTTTATGCATAAGTAACTAATAAATGTCTATGTAGGTACCTCCGCTTTGCCAGTTATTCTGCCACCAAGCAGTAGTGTGCAAACACTACTGTGCACCGGTTTGGAGGGCATTGTAGCTAGTAAAATTACTGGGCAAATGAGACTTTATGATCTGATCACACAGTCTAGTAATCTTATTACTATACTGTGTGAAGTCTCAGGCTGACGTGCGCAGTGCAGTGTCACGCGAAACTATATTAATTTAGAGTTCCGAATGATACTGCAATCTGTTATGGGCAGCCGTGACGCTTAACATCTGGCGAACGACTAGCTCGTCGCGTCATTCATTTACATTACAAAAAACGTGTAGAAAATAGCATGTAATACTAACAGATTAATTTGGGATTTGAACCATATCATAAATATTAATACTAACAGCATTTTCTACAAATCAGGTGGCTAGAAAAAGATGATTAGGCAAAACATGAGCAAAATTGTTGATCATTATAAAAAAATAATAATAAAAAGGATTACTACGACATTACAACCATACCTATTATGTTTATGAATTTGAGCAAAACTTTAGAGCCCTCCGGTTGAGAGGTCATCTTTATGCAGCTCCAGTGTGAGGGAGGACTTTACGTAAAATCGTGTGGGAATAACCAAAAGGAAAGAGATAGCTGGGAGCAATATCTACTTGTTGCAAATAGATTTTTGATGATGTAGCGTAGAGTCGTAGATTCCAATTTTGCAAGGAGTTACTTTCTATGATCTACTACAAAATAAAATTGGGACTAAACTTACCCATTTCAGCAATTTTCGCCAGAAAGTGATTTCTGTCTAAGGCGAGTTGGTTTCTGGGTCGGGACTTATGTTTGTCTCTACCCATTTCTTGCACTGAAATGAACAACATTGTATCTTTTGGGATTAAAAAATACACAGACAGAGAAAAGTGTACATAGACAATTTGCCAAATAAAAAACAAGATGATAGTTGACTTTAAAGTAGGTTTTGTCCCAAGAATTAATTTAACACAAGATTATTAATAAATATAAATATGTGTGGACATTTCACATAGCGCCATCTAGCCCCAAACTAAGCAAAGCTGTACTATGGGAACCAGATTAACAGCTAATATGCAATTTTTGTTTCAAATGTATTGTTTTTTTATTATTTGGATTTTTTTTAAATTTTTTTTCTTCCTTTTCCTAGGGTGCCTAATTATGATTACGCACTCTATTTATATTACAATCTAGCCATATTATTTGGATTAGAGACGATAATTATATTGCCCATTATAACAATACCAAAACATAAAACTAATTCAAAAGTACAAAAATTAGTTAAGTAGTTTTTTTTTAAAATTACTTACATATTTAAATATTGTTTAATCTCTATTCCTATTCCTACTTTTTTACTAATTTATAAAAGTGAAATACTGTCTATTTGTTTGAGCGACTTTAACGCCAAAATGGCTAAGCCCAGTTGGATGCAAATTTCCATGCAGATTGCAAACTGCACCAAGATTGATACAGGGTAATTTTGACTGCTTTGTTATTATCACCACCACCATCATCATCATCACTGGAACAGTTATATCAGCGAACCAAGGCTGTGCTCCGATGTTTCAAGGAGTTAGGATGGCTAGGGTAACTGAGCTGGCAGGGGGAATGCACAATATACCCCAAGCGGGATGTCAGTGTAGGCCTTTATCACCCCCACTCAGAATAAGAATAAGGATAATTTTCATATCAGACTAACACTTCTTGCAGGAAAACAGTCATATTTACAGGGCACCTCTAGTTACCAATATGTGCAGCCACGGCCGGTGAGAAGTTGTGCAGTAGCCGCCACCAGCCCGCCTCTCCAAGAGCCAAGGAGCCCGACTTGAACAGCAGTTTATTGTACACCGAGAGGACACCTGCTATTGTGCCCACCCAGTTCTTTTTCTGTTTACTGAAACAAGTTCTTTGTTAGCCAGACATGCTCAAGTCCGTATTAAAATCATTAAGAGAAGTGCATACTCCCCTCTTGTCCATACAAAAAGTGCCAATGCTTTTCCACCTCTAAATGTACCCAGTAAAAAGCTATTATCATACATCTTCCTTTGTTAAATTTTTACAAAATCTTCGTATTTATAGCCACCTTAATTACGAATTTTAGGCGTCAAAATTATGACAAAGAAAAGTAGTTAAAACTAGAACACGAAACATTTAAAAAAAAATCAAGGCATATAAGCATAGATTATAAATACTTATATCTAAATGATAAAAGTTTTACAGGGTTAAAACCAAAACGCTAAAATGTAGGTAAATTCACTGACGGGCTCTATTGTCTCTTATCATAATAATATGTGTGGAGAGCAGAGCAACAGCAATAACATTTTCAAATACCAGGATGGTCCTCTTAAAAGTAAATATTACTGTGATAATTTTATCATAGATAATTCAGTAAATAACATTTTCATCAGAAATATAATCATTGGTAAATTAAGTCTTTAATATAGGGACTTGGCAAAACTTTTGGTGGAGGCGACCAGTGACCAGAAGGCTGGCTCTTATTTTGCACAAAAAATCAGCATTGCCATACAGCGTGGCAATGCAGCCAGCGTTCTGGGAACATTCTCCTCCACCAAGGGTCTTTTTGATAATTTCTGACTGTGAGATTATTTATAATGTTCAAAATAAACTACCCCAATACCTTTCTTAGATACTTAAAAGTTGTAAGTATATATTTCTTTTAAAGATAATATTGGCTTTTCAAAAAACTTTAGGGTCAGAAGCCTTGATTGATCAATGAATTAATCACATCAGTCTTTAATAAGATTTTGTATTTTTTGTTGACCATTGTCACACTGTTTGAAGTAAAGGTACACATATGTGTATTTAGTAGATAGTAATATATATGTAAGTATATGTATGTTCCTAAGATTCATATTGTATTGTATTTTAAAATAATGTAATTTTTTGAATAAATATTATTAAAATTTTTTGAATAAATATTATTATTATTATTATATTAATAGGCCAATAAACCCTAATAGAGAAGAAGAAATCCCACGAATACTGGAAAGTGAAACAAAAAAGGCCATACTGTCACAAAAAAGTGACAATGCTCCAGGAACAGACGGAATAACAAATGAACTGCTAAAAGGGATGTTGGATATTATACTTCAACCTCTAACTATCCTATTTAATGATATTTTGGAGAGTGAAGTTATGCCAGAACAATGGGCTAAATCTACCATAGTCCTGATTCATAAGAAAGGAGATAAAGACAAAATAGATAACTATAGACCAATAAGTTTGATGACCAATTTATATAAAATCTTTTCAAAAATTGTCTTAGGCAGACTCACAAAAAAATTAGACGAAGCACAACCAAGGGAACAGGCAGGGTTCAGAGCAGACTTCTCAACCGTAGATCAAATGCATGTGGTAAAACAAGTTCTAGAGAAATACAATGAGTATAAAAAGCCATACTACATATCTTTTGTTGATTATAATAAAGCATTTGACTCCCTAGCTCACTGCTACATATATAAAGCTTTAGTAAACCAAGGAATTGAAAACATTTACATCAGAATTATAAAAAACTATATACAGTAACAGCACAGCAAAAGTACAACTGGAAAGAAATGGTGAGGAGTTCAAGATCCAAAAAGGAGTCAGACAGGGGGATCCACTCTCTCCTAAATTGTTCTCAGCAGTATTGGAGGAAATTTTCAGGAATCTAAACTGGGAGAGACAAGGTTTAAGCATAGATGGAAGCAAGCTATCCCACCTGAGGTTTGCGGACGATCTGGTGCTGTTTGCAGAGGATCCTGCAACCCTACAAGAAATGCTGGAACAACTAGCAACAGAAAGTGGGAAAGCAGGTCTCACAATGAATACCTCCAAAACAAAAATAATGACAAATAGGCACAAACAAATTATAAAAGTACATAATTAAAAAATAGACTATGTAGATGAAAATGTCTATTTAGGACAAATGATAGCACCAAACTCGCAAATGGACAAAGAACTGCAAAGACGAGTAAGCAATACTTGGGCTCGATACTGGTCACTAAAAGAAGTACTGAAGAATAAAGATATCCCAATGGCAGAAATATAGCAGAAATATGCCGTGTGGTCCCGGTTACGAATAGGACCACCCCATCTCTTCCCGTGGGTGCCGTAGAAGGCGGCTAAGGGAATATCCAGGGAATGGGTCGCAGCGTTCCCCTCGGTCTTGGTGGCAATCAATCTTCACCTACTGCGATCACCAAGCCGCCTGCCAAGCGTGGTGATTATGGCAAACCCCCCCCCCCCCCCCCCTAATGACAAGCACAAATAAAAACGGCCCCCAGTCCCCGGCAGCTCTGCTATCCCGTGGCTACGGTAGCGGCCACGGTAACGGCAGGGCAAGGGGTGCGAAGAATCCCCGGCAGACGCCCGGCTACCAACCCCAACGACGACCCCTGGCCCTGGCAACACATAACGTGCGCACACTGAAGGCTGACGAAAGGATGGTCGAGCTAGAGGCGGAGATGGGTAAGTTACGCTGGGATGTAATGGGATTGTCTGAAGTCCGAAGACAGGGACAGGACACGATAATCCTAAATTCCGGTAACTTATTCTTCTACCGGGAGGGAGACCAACTCTCCCAAGGAGGTGTCGGGTTTCTCGTCCGCAAGTCTCTCGTCAACAACGTGGTCAAAGTCGACAGTGTGTCGGCCAGGGTAGCGTACCTGGTACTCCGAATAACCAAACGGTATTCGTTGAAGGTTATACAGGTATACGCGCCGACGTCGGCACACTCAGACGATGAAGTAGAAGCTATGTATGAGGACATATCCGAAGCCATGCATACTTCCGAAACATACTTCACCGTTGTGATGGGAGACTTCAATGCGAAGTTGGGCACAAGGAATAGCGATGACGACCAAGAAGCACATATTCGATGATGTCTCTGTGATCAGCAAGGTGAAAACCGGTAGCGATCACCGTATTGTTAGAGGCACATTGAATATCAATGTTAAGCTCGAAAGGTCACGTCTGGTGAAGTCTACGCTCCGTCCAAATCCTGTCCAAATCCAAAACCCCGAAGGCTTTCAGCTGGAACTCCAAAATCGCTTCCAGTGCCTAGCCGACTGTAACACAGTGGACGAGCTAAACGACGGGTTGGTGGAAACTGTCCAAGCTGTTGGATCGAAATTCTTTAAGACCCAACGCCGAAAGAAGACTCAAAAGCTCTCAGAAAAAACTCTTGAGCTAATGGCCGACCGGAGCGAAATGAAGCTGCAGTCTTCAGTTGATATGTCAGCCTACGGTGAACTCAATAGACGAATCTGGAGTTCCTTGCGACACGACTTGCGTGCTCTTAGTACTTCACGTATTGAGGCCGCAATTGAGCGGAACCAAGGCTCTAAAGTGTTCGCAAAGGATTCGTCTATTGGGCAACACCAAATGACAAAACTGAAGACCGAAAATGGTAGCATCATTTCATCCAAGCCTGAGATTCTGAGAGAGATCGAGAACTTCTATGGACAGTTATACACCTCGACACGTAAGCCCGCTACTAACACAGCTCAGGACATCAGAGCCAAGTTAGTCCGACACTATACCGAAGATATCCCGGACGTCAGCCTGTACGAGATTAGAATGGCCCTCAAACAGCTTAAAAACAACAAGGCACCAGGTGAAGATGGAATTACGACCGAACTTCTGAGAGCGGGTGGTAGACCGGTACTTTTAGTCCCCCAGAAGTTATTTAATTCTGTCATCCTTGAAGGTATAACGCCAGAGGCATGGCACAAGAGCGTGGTGGTGCTCTTCTTCAAAAAAGGCGATAACACCTTATTGAAGAACTATAGGCCCATCTCGCTCTTGAGTCATGTGTATAAGCTGTTTTCGAGAGTCATTACGAATCGTCTCGCACGCAGGTTTGATGAATTCCAGCCTCCCGAACAAGCCGGTTTCCGAAAAGGCTTTAGCACCATAGACCACATCCATACGCTGCGCCAGATTATACAGAAGACCGAAGAGTATAATCGGCCGTTATGCCTAGCGTTTGTGGACTATGAGAAAGCCTTCGATTCAATCGAGACTTGGGCGGTGCTGCAGTCCTTGCAGCGATGCCAAATTGACTATAGGTATATCGAAGTTTTGAAGTGTTTGTACAGTAAGGCCACTATGTCAGTCCGACTACAGGACCAGAGTACGGAACAAATTCCATTGCAAAGAGGCGTGAGACAGGGAGACGTTATTTCTCCGAAACTGTTCACAAACGCATTGGAGGATGTTTTCAAGCTCTTGGAGTGGAAAAGATCTGGCATCAACATAAATGGCGAGTACATCACTAACCTTCGTTTTGCCGATGATATAGTCATAATGGCGGAATCGCTCGAGGACCTTAGCACCATGCTCAACGACCTCAGTAGAGTCTCCCAGCAGGTTGGTCTTAAGATGAATATGGACAAGACAAAGATCATGTCTAATGCTCATGTTCCACCTATACCGGTAATTGTTGGGAACGATACTCTCGAAGTTGTCGACAAGTATGTCTACCTAGGACAGATTGTCCAATTAGGTAGGTCCAACTTCGACAAAGAGGTGGCGCGAAGAATCCAACTCGGCTGGGCAGCGTTCGGGAAGCTTCGTCCTATCTTTTCGTCCAAAATACCGCAGAGCCTGAAAACGAAAGTTTTCAATCAGTGTGTGTTGCCAGTGATGACTTATGGAACTGAGACATGGTCTCTTACTGTTGGCCTCATTAGTAAGCTCAAAGTCGCGCAGCGAGCTATGGAGCGAGCTATGCTCGGTGTTTCCCTGCGAGATAAGCTCCGGAACGAGGAGATCCGCAGGAGAACTAAAGTGACCGATATAGCTCTTAGAGTTAGTAAGTTGAAGTGGCAATGGGCAGGCCACATCGCTCGTAGAACTGACAACCGATGGGGAAGAAAGGTTCTCGAGTGGCGACCACGAACCGGAAGACGCAGCGTGGGCCGGCCCCCCACTCGGTGGACCGACGACCTGGTGAAAGCCGCGGGGAGCCGATGGATGCAGGAGGCGAGCAGCCGCTCAAGGTGGCGTGCTCTGGGGGAGGCCTATGTTCAGCAGTGGACGTCTTCAGGCTGTTAATGATGATGATGATGATGAATGGCAGAAAAGCGGAAGGTGTACAACATGTGTATTCTGCCAGTACTTACATATGGGTGTCAAACTTGGGGCCTCACAAAAGCACAAAGCCAAAAACTGAAGGTGTGTCAACAGGGGATAGAGAGAAGCATGCTGCACATTAAGCTGAGGGACAAATGGAGACTAACTAAAATAAGGAAGGCTACAGGTGTGACAGATGTCTCAAGAAAAATCAAGAGGCTCAAATGGCGCTGGATTGGGCATACTGTCAGATCTACTAAAAGTAAATGGACCGCAGATGTCATGTCCTGGTACCCCAGAGATGGGAAGAGAGCAAAGGGGCAACCACAGAGAAGGTGGGAAGATGATTTACCGAAAGGCTGGCGTAGGGAAGCCAGGGACAGAGAGAAATGGCGTACTCTAGAGGAGGCCTATGTCCAGGATGGACAGCCTGATTGCGAAACCGACTGCTGGTGAAATTGTAAAATAGTGTTATAAGCATCATCATCATTAAATTAATAAGTTTGGAAAATGTTAGTAGATAAGACTATTAGTAAGGAAAATCAGTGAATAAAGGCTATTTTTATTTTTATTTTATTTAATAGGCCAATAAGTAGTAGAACCCAAATATCTTTTACCAGTTTGGCGGCATGTGGTCATATCCAGATAATAACACATTTAAGTTACTGGCACTAAGAATCAGGCGCTTACTGTGTTGAACCATTCTTTTTTAATTTATTTTTGTTGCATGTAAATTGTAAATCATTGTAAGCCCTATGGTAGTATGTCTAGAGCACAGTCTTGAAGTACATGCCTGAATGATGCTATTTTTTTTTAAGTTTTTAAAGCTGCTTATTTTACTTACTTGGAAGCCCCAAACAGTGCCTGCCAGTATCTGTCAATGAATGAGCAGATGTGAGTCTTGTAGTGGAAGTAGCCATGGTGACTGATTCCGTATGACTGTGTGCTGAGGTGGTTCAAAGTCAAGTAGATTACATGCACCCTGGAATATAAAGAACCTATATTTAAATCAGTTTTAGTTTGACTACTTTTTATTACTTATTTATGTGCAATTAATTTTAATGGTTGAGTGACACACAGCTTAATCCTACCAATAACACAATTAAATTGTTGGTTCACAGACTTCAAGTGAATACTAAGTATAAGCATGAACCAACACTTTTGGGATACCAATATATTATGTAATTTCCATAAAATATATCCACAAACACATACCAACACTTGGCAGGTTTGAAGAGTCAGTCGCATTGGAAGGTACTTGCATTATGATATGATCATAGGTTAGTGCAGTGTCTAAGTAACTGTGGGACCCAGAGAGATGAGAAATGCGGGTTCACATCATACTTGTTTATGAATATTTTTTAACTATGTTTGCATTTAGCGGCTATCAACTTGCCAATTTTAATAGGACAGTTGAGGAAGTAACTCCACTCTCCGTTAGTTAATCATTGGAATAATCATAGAATAGAACGTATATCACCGCAGCAAAGTAAGTAGCAACATTGAATTAGCTAAACGTTATAAGGTTATCCTACGTTTTGTGTTGACATGCAACTTTTCAAGTTCGTTAAACTTGCAGAACTACTTACCAAGGAAACTTGTACCGTACAAACGCCTCCTTTTTATCGGGGGAGCAGTCTTCACAAGTAAATTCGAAGAAGACATCGCAAGCGAAATCGCCGGGTGTACCGACGTGCCTTAGACAAGTAAGATGCACAAAACAGATGCAACTTTCACAGATCAACCCTGGCCGGGTCTGCTTGTCCTCCGGCTCGTTACAATGTTTACATGTGGTGCTCATTTCAAGTAGAAACTGATTGTATGTATTGTTAATTTTTTTTTTTTTCTTATATTTTGGCTCCACACATAGTGTATTTAGCCAGTGTCAAGTATTGTAGCTTTTCATCGTATTATGAAATATTTCATGTAAAGTCAAGTCTTAGTCACAGGCAGTCAGGGTAGTCATAGTCCAGTCTAAGTCAGGTAGTCATAATCCAGTCTAAGTCATGTCCTAGTAAAGTAGCGGCAACTTTACTAGAGGCTTCTGTGGAATTTTGGAAGCAACACGAAAAACCACGTTTCACTACATTATATCACTTGCCAACACTTATACTCGTAATTCAGCACTTAATGCGTAAAACGCCACTAATTTTAAACATGAACACTAGAAAAAGCATAAGTTTTGAGAAATAATACAATGCAACGACGTGAACTTTTTCACGTTCCCGCTAAAACTCCATATTGTTAATTTTTTTTCTTTTTTTTTTTTTTTTTTTTCTTATATTTTGGCTCCACACATAGTGTATTTAGCCAGTGTCAAGTATTGTAGTTTTTCATCGTATTATGAAATATTTCATGTAAAGTCAAGTCTTAGTCACAGTCAGTCAGGGTAGTCATAGTCCAGTCTAAGTCAGGTAGTCATAATCCAGTCTAAGTCATGTCCTAGTAAAGTAGTGGCAACTTTACTAGAGGCTTTTGTGGAATTTTGGAAGCAACACGAAAAACCACGTTACACTACATTATATCACATTATAACACTTATACTCGTAATTCAGCACTTAATGCGTAAAATGCCACTAATTTTAAACATTAACACTAGAAAAAGCATAAGGTTTGTGAAATAATACAATGCAACGATGTGAACTTTTTCACGTTCCCGCCAAAACTCCGTATTGTTAATTAAACCAATGTTTTGTTTTGATTTCGGTCGGATTTGATAACCTCAAAAACTCGAAAGTCAAAGTCATTAATTTTAGTAGTGATCAAAATTGCTTAAGGTCAAAAGCGTGGTACAAACTTTATGCTTATTTTAAAGCACGCTTTTTTAAGTGCTTAAGTTATAACGAACAGAACTTAAGTCATCGGTAAAAGCTTCATATTATAAAATCTCCACGAAACGACATTTGTTTTCATTAAATGTTCACTTAATTCACCTTTAAATTAAGGTATTCACAAAACACACAGCCACATATTGCGCGTCTTATCACAGTTTCTAATCAAAAGCACAACAAAAAGCATAACGTACCAAAGTAAGCGTAGGTATATTACGTGAGCCGGCCGAAGTTCGTGTTTTCACGTGCAAGTCGTAGAAAGCGTGCCTTTTTTTTTTATTTTTTTTTGAACGGGCTAATGCTGTTGGTCTCTACCGACGTTTACAGCGTCACCGGGCGGGAGGGCAGGCGCTTAAGGCGCCCAACCGTCAAAAGTGGGAGGCAACTAGCACAAGGGCACCCCTGGGGTGCGAGCCTCGGCTTGGGCCGTTGCCGGGATAAGAGGATCGAGAAGGCTACGTCCACTGGAAGAGTGGACCCTATGGAAAGTCGCGACCGTTCTAGCTAACCTACGGGGGGTACGTCGACCTCACCGGTGGGGTCGGTGTCTGATTGTGTTACGCTGGTATCCTATACCGGTGCCGAAAGCGGTACCTGAGCCAGAAGGGCTAGACTGATCCGGTGATCCTAGCGCAGCCAACACAACGGCTGTTATAGGATCATCCGGATCGCTCAAGACGTGTCTTGGGCGGCGAAGACGGGGTGGGTAGAAAGCGTGCCGCGTCCGACAGTAAGTACTAGCACGCGACGACTGGCTGCCCGGCCGCTGCCACGATAACTCGGCAAGCACAAGCAGCTCCGCTTTAGTAAAAACGGCACAACGGCTTTACCTACTACTCGCTCCTTGCGCCTGCGCCGGTTGTTCCGTACGCAGCGCGTGCGATGCACAACGTTCTTTTGTAAGTCTAGGTGGCGCGATATACAAAGCGCCAAGTGAGAAAGCGGGCGTTGTACGTTGTGGGCCAAAAGCGGACCCGCTTTGGACGCTTTTCACGCTTTGCGCATTTTTAACCACCACTACTTAATTTGATGACATTGACATTGATGAACCGACTGAACGAACGACGGTCAAATGTCAATGTTTTTTTTTTCTTTTATTTTGGCTCCACGCAAAAAAAAAGTAAAGTGGTGGCAACTTTACTAGAGGCTTCTATGGAATTTTGGAAGCAACACGAAAAACTACGATTCACTACATTATATCACTTGCCCACACTCATGCTCGTAATTCAGCACTTAATGCGTAAAACACCACCAATTTTAAACATTAACACTGGAAAAAAAAAATTTTGAAAGCCCTGTCAAGTCGTATTTTTTTCGGCCTATTTTTCGATAGGGTTTTTCAGGTTTTTTTGCTGCTTTTTGGACAATTTCTGTCCACCAACTAGCCGTCTACAACACGGGATTCTCGAGGTACTATTTGTAGAGCTGGCGACAGTCTCTACTTATTTTCCATATTCTTATTTTATCACGGTCTACTGCTAATTTGTTATTTTTGTTTCCATGTCAACGCCGCCTGGCGTCGGCACGACGGGCCTCGACGTCGCTCCTGACGGACGTCAAATCTATACAGACCCTAAGTTTATTTATTTACTTACTTTGTAAACACAGCATCTTTTGGAAAAAATGAGTACCCAAAACAACGTGGTGTCGCTGGAAAACAGGATACAGTGTCCCGACTGTCCCCAAGTACGTTTATTCAAGGGCCAAAAGGGCCTTAAAATTCATCAATCGAAATGCCACAGAGTGATCCAAATTCCTCTATCAGCCCCCGTTTCAGGTTCGTTAGTAGCCAGTAGCAGCCCTACGAGCGCTGCTACTCCTTCCAAACCGTTTTGGGAGGTTTTGAGCTCGTACAAAAGATCTATTCCGGTTCTAAAACGCATCCCGCGTGGTGCTCGCATTTCGGTTGCTCAATCATTATCATCATCCATTAGGAACGTTATATCTAAAAACACGAAACATGCCTGGGAGCATCTCCTAACTTTTCCGTACCATGTACTTTACGTAAAATTAGACCCTACAAACAAATCTTCCCTTACTAAAAGAGTAAAGGAAAACTGCGTAAGGTACAAAGTACTGGAAGAGCAATGTTTGGATCATGAAATTATTGTTCCGCTTAACAGGCGAAACAATATTATAAATTCAAAACAAAATAACGATTCGGCCACCTTTAAAATCGTAGAGAGCAAAATTAGTGACGGCGACATTAAGGGCGCCGCCCGCGTCCTGTTCTCTAGCGACACAATAGCCCCATATTGTTCTGAAACAATTCAATCACTGCAGGACAAACATCCACCTGCAGCAGCAAATCTCCACCTTCCTGAACCACCCCTACCAAATGACGTCACTGTTGAAGTGACCCCACAGGAAGTAGCTGCAGCCGTTACTTCTTTCCAGAGTGGTTCAGCCGGAGGTCTTGATGGCCTTACCCCTCAAATTCTAAAAGATCTTTTATCGGGCATTTCCGGCGAAATTAGCGAGGCCCTCTTGAGAGACTTAACGGCTTTAGTAAACCTGATGCTGTCAGGGCAAGTCAACAGTGACGTCATCGAAATTTTGTATGGCGCAAACTTGTGTGCCCTTATCAAAAAAGACGGTGGTATCAGACCTATTGCGGTAGGCACCACATACCGCCGTCTCGCTGCCAAGGTCGGCTGTAGGAAAAAGGTTGCTTTTTTAAGCAACCTTTTTCAGCCAATACAGCTGGGCTTTGGTTCGCGGGGTGGCTGTGAGGCCGCTGTTCATTCACTTAGAACCTTTCTCAAACTAAATTGTGGTGAAGTGTTGCTAAAGGTGGATGTTAAAAACGCTTTTAATTCTGTCGACAGAGGCGCTCTTTTGACACAAGTCAAGGATAAAATTCCCGAACTATATAAATTCCTTTATCAATGTTATGGCAATCCAACAAAATTAAATTACCAAAATAACGCGATCCTATCCTCAGTCGGATGTCAACAGGGCGACCCTCTAGGTCCGGCCATTTTTAGCCTTGCCATCCATCCAATTATTCAACGTCTTCAGTCCAAACTTAATGTTTGGTACTTGGATGACGGAACCCTAGGAGGCGACGTGAACACTGTTTTTAATGATCTAGGTATCATTATTAACGAATTTCGCGACATTGGTTTGGATTTAAATTTTTCTAAATGCGAACTTTTTGTTTGCGATACTTGTCCTGATAAAGATTTGGTTTTTGAAAAGTTTAATAGTCTTGCTCCGAATATCAAATTAGTAGACAAGCGTTCTCTTCGCCTTTTGGGTTCGCCGATTCTGGATGAGTCTATCTCACCTTTTGTAGAAGAAAAAATTCAAAAGTTCAATAACGCATCAGACAGGTTACTCAAAATTAACGCCCACATGGCTTTTACAATTATTCGTTTTTGTCTATTTGTCCCTAAATTTACTTATATTTTACGATGTTGTCAACTGTGGAAACACAGTGAGCTCCTTATGGGCTTAGACAGCATTGTAAAAAACACTCTGGTTTCGGTCTTGAATGTTGATATGGATGACAGGACGTGGTCGCAAGCCTCTCTACCTGTGCGCTTAGGAGGTTTAGGGATACGCAAAATTTCGAGTGTTGCATTACCGGCATTTTTGTCCTCTGTACATGGTACACATAAATTAATAGAAAAAATTCTTGCTCCATCTTTAGGTACTTTCGAAGTAGCCCATTTGTCTGAGGCCAAGAATGCCTGGGGGTTGGCTAGTCCAAATTCTGATTTCCCGGTGGTACTTTCCTCACAGAGGCTGTGGGACCGACCGCTCTGCGAACTAGCACGGAAAAATCTTTTAGATACGTGTCCTAGCGTCGCTGATCGTGCTCGGCTTCTCGCAGTCTCTGTGTGGGAGTCAGGACTTTGGTTACAGGCCATGCCTTCTTTCACCACTGGTAACCTTTTAGATCCGACTACTTTTCGTTTAGCTATCAGCTTACGTTTGGGCGCAAGATGCTGTGTGGCCCATCGCTGCCAGTGCGGTACCGCAGTTGACCAGCTCGGTCATCACGGTCTCTCGTGTTCAAAAAGCGCTGGTCGAATTTCGCGCCACGCTAGTCTTAATGACATCATTCGCCGGGCTTTTACCACCGCCAATGCTGCAGCCATTCTCGAACCGAATGGTCTCATGCGTGACGATGGTAAAAGACCCGACGGAATGACTCTGGTTCCCTGGAAGATGGGGCGGCCTTTAGTGTGGGACGCTACTTGCGTCGATACTATGGCGCCGTCACACCTTCCCGAGACACACGTTAGGGCCGGCTAATTCTGCTGAGCAGCTAAAACGCCGCAAATATAGTAATCTCGGTAGCGGTTACATATTTGAGCCGTTTGGTGTTGAGACCCTGGGTCCGTGGGGACCGAGAGCTCATCGCGTTTTCCAAAGTCTATCAGAGCGCCTGGTCGATGCGACGCGTGACCAAAATGCTGGCACTTATTTGGCCCAACGCATCAGCATTGCAATTCAACGTGGCAATGCGGCCAGCATGTTGGGTACGCTACCTACCGGTAGTGGGCTGGTGCACTTGGACTGTCTATAGGCCATCGCGGCTATTATACAGTCCATAAGTGTTCTTTGTAATAGGTAGTGTAGCTAGTTTAGTTTAGTTTAGCTTAGTTTAGCTTAGTTTAGCTTAGTTTAGTTTAGTTTAGTTTTTATTATTGTAGTAGTTAGCTTGAGTAATAAAGGCAATTTGCCCGTTAAAAAAAAAAAAAAAAAAAAAAAAAAAAACACTGGAAAAAGCATAAGTTTTGTAAAATAATACAAATAATACAATGCACCGACGTGAACTTTTCCGCGTTCCCGCCAAAACTCCAATGTCTAGTGTTGAGTAGGACATACGTGATGTACTTCATTTGTCACATTCATTCACTCAAAAATGTCCCGGTCCTCTCATTCAATCCATGTCACACTTCAAAAATTTTGTCACACTCGCCGTCGCGCGTCGGTGATGCATTCGAAGAACGAAGTGAGTGAGCGAATCACAGCGTAGAGTAGAGTAGATTCATGTAGAGGTGAGGTGAGATGAGGTGAGGTAGTAAATGAGGCGAGAAGAACGACATGACGTTGGAGTTTATCTATTTTCACGCAGATTATTTAAAGCGAAAGAGTGGGGTAATCAAGGTATTTTTTGGCAGGTTTCCTGGCATAATTAAAGCATGTGGTCGTGGAGCTTTGAATTTAATATAAATTCATTTTATGAAGTCTTTTGTGATGACCGCAAATACAAGATTATTAAATATAGCTCTACAGAAAAAAAAAAAAAAAGAAAACCTTAAAAATTTTGAATGTTCAATTTCACTGAGTTTCTATCGAATATATTTTTACAGAAAAAAATATTTGTGTATTCCCAACAAACATACACATTTTGTGATAACTTCATAATTTAGAATAAATACTATATAAACACAGATTTAATTAAAAACCGTCAAAATCAGCCATTCCGTGTGTTGCCCTTGTCGTAAGTGCCGCGCTGAAGTGCAGACTGAATTGGTATTTAAGACTGCGATGTTAAGGTCGATGTTTCTTTGAACGAATTTGGACCTGCTTATCCAGATAAGCAGGTCCAAATTCGTTCAAAGAAACACTTACTACGTTACTTAAGGTGAAGGGTAGGGCCAGCCCTACCCTTCACCTTAAGTAACTGAGATAAACATTATAATATTACTACCGTGATACTTAGAATAACTAGTTATTCCAAGCTGTGATATCATTATGATACTTTTGATTTCGGAAAGTTAAGATGTCCCACCACGACCTATCTTCGACTGTAGTGCGATTTAACATCAGTTTTTACAGAGTACTTTTCTACATAGGGAAACAGTTGAGTGTGGTCAAGCGCTTGTCCGTCCTACATGATTTAATTCAGCTATGTTCCGAATGACACTGCAACTGTTATGGGTGGTGGCCGTGCCGCTTAACATAAAGTGAACGCTCAGCTCATCATGTCATTTCATATCATCATCATCATCATCATTAACAGCCTGAAGACGTCTACTGCTGAACATAGGCCTCCCCCAGAGCACGCCACCTTGAGCGGCTGCTCGCCTCCTGCATCCGTCGGCTCCCCGCGGCTTTCACCAGGTCTTCGGTCCACCGAGTGGGGAGCCGGCCTACGCTGCGTCTTCCGGTTCGTGGTCGCCACTCGAGAACCTTTCTTCCCCATCGGTTGTCAGTTCTACGAGTGATGTGGCCTGCCCATTGCCACTTCAACTTACTAACTCTAAGAGCTATATCGGTCACTTTAGTTCTCCTGCATCGTCATTTCATATCATTTAAAAAAATTAACCACTGCCAACCTAGATACATAATAAGAAAAGGTAAATCAATAGCTTTATCTGTGTAACATACAATCAAGTCTAACATACAAATTAAGGCCTCTTTCATCCACCGGCCTCAATCCATCATGTATTCATGCATGACCCGATGCACTGATCAAGTAAGACTGCGTCCACCTCTTGTTACAAAATTGTACTGACAAATGAAGAAAATGCGGTATCAGTACCTCACAACATGACATGACATTTGAGGCATGACATTGTCACACCTCACGAAATATAATGAAGGGCTCATACAAACTCATTTTGAAACCTTGTCCTACCCAACACTACCAATGTCAATGTTTTTGCCATGGTAAAAATCACAGGTAAAAATAGAAGTCAGTGTCAGACTTTTTTGTATACCTTGAAGTATACCACAGAGTCTATAGCGTGCCTGTAGCCTTGCAGAATGAGTCAACGCGATAAGTGTATTTAGCCAGTGATACAATCACCGCACCGGCGGCATCTATCGGATCGGAACTAGTTGAATCCATGAATCCCCAACATATATTATAGTAAGTAGTGGAAGTAGCGGTTCACCCGACCTACTTCTAAGTCTCTAATTATAAAATAACTTTCTAGACGCCTAGTCACACAATATAACACTTGCATGAATCCATATTTTCAGTCACATTGACAACAAAAATACAGTAAGTTAGGTAAGTAAAAGCTTTATTTAAGTATTTACACATAATTAAGGGCCCGACACACGCGGACTACATTTTGTACGATGCATCCCAACCATCCTTTAGCCGGAATGAAAGTGGATTGATCTATGCCTTTTCCTGTTGAACTCGCTTATCCAATTGTTGATATTCTGCTTGTGGATACTGCGCGCCAAGCGGACCGGCTCCGGGTCTGCCTGGTTGCTTGCCATCAGGTCGAGGTGGTGCGCTGCGTCAGGGATCACCACCGCCTTTACTGACTCGCTCTCGCTGTTTAGGATGCCACCTGCAGAAACAGTAATAAATAAATAAATAAATATGTGTGTACACACAGCGCCATCTAGCTCCAAAATGGGAACCAGATAACTGATAGAATACTTATTAGATACTTATTTGTTAGTAAATACGTACATAGAATACAATACAACACCTACCTTCATCACACAAATGTTTGTCCTGGGTGGGAATCGAACCCACAGCCTACTACAGTTCAGAAGGCAGAGCTACTACCAACTGAGCTATCGGGCCAGTCAAATAAATATGAATGAGAAGTAATCTGAATTCCCAGCTGACTGAATAATTTGCGCCTCGTTAAAAAGTTGAGCTCTGGCCGATATCCATAAACCACCACGCGCAGTAGCAAAAATCATAAAAATATATTAAGTATTTATTTATATCGTGTACTACTTGCGCAAGTATGATGATGCCTCAGCCAGGACTGACCATATTTCCCGGCCAGTATACCGAGCTACGGACAGAGCTATGCTCGATATTTCCCTGCGAGACGAGCTCCGGAACAAGGAGATCCACAGGAGGACTCAAGTGCCGATTTAGCTCTTCAAATTAGTAACTTGAAATGGCAATGGGCAGGCCACATCGCTCGTAGAACTGACAACCGATGAGGAAGAAAGGTTCTCGAGTGGCGACCACGAACCGGAAGACGCAGCGTAGGCCGGCCCCCACTCGGTGGACTGACGATCTCGTGAAAGCCGCGGGGAGCCGATGGATGTAGGAGGCGAGCCGGGGGGGGGGGGGGGGGGCTATGTTCAGCAGTGGACGTCTTCAGGCTGATGATGATGATACCGTACCAGCAGCCCAAGGATCCAGTAGACCATTGCTGAAGACAATGTTCGAAGCAGCCTGCAAGATCGCGCCTCCATAATTCAGTCTGGCGTCGTTCTCCCGAGGGTAGACGTTGTACTTCTTCTGGCATTCCTTGCTGAATTTGGCCATGTCCCAGGGCTCGGGCTCAAACATGTCTGCCTTGCCGGTTGAGCATATTGGCATCACCATCTCTGTGCATGCCTGGAGAATAGTTTTTTTTAAATGTAAACGGAAGAATAGTAAAAAACAAATTAAAATTACGTAGTAACTAAGTGACTAAGAAAGGTCCTCGAGTGGCGACCACGAACTGAAAGACGCAGCGTAGGCCCCCACTAGGTGGACCGACGATCTGGTGATAACCGTGGGGAGTCGACGGATGCAGGAGGTGAGCAGCCGCTAAAAGTGGCGCTCTGTAGGGGAGGCCTATGTTCAGCAGAGAACGTCTTCAGGCTGATGATGATGAACTAAGTGACTAAGCACCTAATGTATTTAAAGGAAGGGTTTTCCCATTAGGTATCGTTCCTAATTCCCTACCAGCGTTCTCCCTCCTTGTACCTATAGGTATATTTTACAAGCCCCTGCTAGTGACGCAGGCCACATCGTTCATAGAACTGGCAACCGATGGCGTAGAAGGGTTCTCGATTGGCGATCACGAACCGGAAGACGCAGTGAAGGCGGGCCTCTGGTAGGTAGGTACCTACTTCCCTTAGTCCTTATTCTGGGATTCATTGAACTCTATGATTAAAGGGTTTATTTAATTTACTACCAAATTACAAGCTGGTTGCACCCTCACGCCAAGACATGATTAGAAAAAATATGAATGTAAAATCCATGTATGATAAAAAAAAGGAATATAAATAACGTTGATTAGGTGATTCTTGATAATTTGCCTCCTTTTTTCATCATTTCTACATGAATTTTGGGTTCCTATTTAATAATTCCTTGATATTTTATGGCAGATTTTTAGCCTATTTAGGGCAGACTCTGCAATGTATAGACGGTCACACTGTCACAGCCTTCCCTGCTTTTGCTTCACATGGTGGACATAGATGCAGAGAGTAGCTGTTTATGGTCTATACATAAATCACAGTATTGTTTTTTTTTCTCTAAACTGTAGCATAAATCTTCAGAACCACAGACATGGTAGTGATAATTATTCACGCCACGAAAAAATTCTAGGTCTGTGATTCGCGGCCATGTGTCGTTAACGCCATCTTACGGATTTTAAAGAACTAATTTATTTTTTAATTTGGTTGCCAGAAAACCTCCTATTGAACTGATAGTTGAACTAATGTGAATAAATAATCTCAGTAGTTTAATCAATTGAACTGTTAATTGAAATGAAATGAAATTAATTTATCTGCAACACCAGTTTTAAGCACAGAAGTGATACACATTGGTATAAAGGTATACTACCTATAAATATAAAAAGAAGAAAATGCCGTTGCCACAAATCGGTCCCAACTCAGCGTAATGCTGGTTCTGCTGAACCAGCGCTTGTCTTCCGTTGGGACCTCTTGGTGAAATCACGGAGCGAACATACATTACAGTATGTAATTGGACTACTGAGGATAGACGATGTTTACAACGATTTTATTTAAAAGACTGACCTGATAGTCCCAGCCGCTGGCGTCCAAGTTGCCATAATTGTCGCCTTGTCTGTAATCGACGCATCGATTGTTGTGGTTGTAATTTGTGTAGACATTTACAACCTTCCCGATAGCCTGGAACAGCAGATTAAAATAAAAAGGTAGTCTGCGAGTAGGTATACTATGTACCTACGTATACATTATATAATCACCAGAGTCGTCACGTGACGTCACTAAATAATGCGAGACAATTAAAATAAATAGGCTGTTCTCTTGTTTTGTATTACCTACTTAAAATACTAAGATCATCATTTGTTTTCAGCGTTAGCAGTTAAAAGGTAAGGTAGGTTTAAAAGGTGGGCATAATAGTGTACCTTCTCTGTTACCGCAGGATATTGAACGCGGTCTTAGTAAATTGAAGTTAGGTAGTTATTCAGGACCTGACAATGTGCCTAGCTTTGTCTTAAAATCATGTAAAAAACAGCTGATTCTGCCTCTTTACCATATTTTAAATCTTTCTCTTAGAAATGCCGAGTATCCCCCCCAGTGGAAACTGTCTAGGGTGACGCCGATCCCTAAAAATAATAATCGGACGCTGGTTGACGAATACCGTCCTATTGTAATCTTATGTGCGCCTGCCAAGGTTTTCGAGTACATTCTCCACCAGGCAATATATAGGCAGATAAAACAGCTAATAGGTAACGAGCAACATGGTTTCAGACCAGGTCGATCCGTGAATACGAACCTGTTATGCCTTGTTGACTATATATCCAATGCCATGGATCGCGGGCTGCAGGTAGATGTTATTTATTTTGATTTTCAAAAGGCTTTCGATAGAATTGATAACGATCTATTGTTACACAAGCTTTCAGCTATCGGCTTCACTCCCGGTCTCCTAAATTTTTTCTCGGACTATATGAGGGACCGGCGTCAGTATGTAAGGCATGGCACACACATATCTGGACCATATCACACTCGATCCGGTGTGAGTCAAGGCTCAGTCCTTGGCCCACTCCTTTTTCTAATTATGATCCATGACCTACCAAAAGTACTGTCTGCCGCCAAGTGTCTCTTGTACGCTGACGATCTAAAGCTTTTTCTCGAAATACGATCTCTCAGTGACTGCCTCACTTTACAAATTGATATTGACCAAATTTATAAATGGAGTTTGATAAATGAAATGCTTTTTAATGATAACAAATGTAATGTAATGACTTTTGACCGCAGGAAAAATCCAATTAATTTTAATTATTATTTGAACGCTAGATAAGTATTAACAGAACAAATTGTATTAAAGATCTAGGAATTACTTTCGATCGCACTTTGACATTTCATGATCATATAGCTAGTCTCGCTAAAGAGTCCTATCGTCGGTTGGGTTTTGTATTACGAAATGCCAAAGACTTCAACAATCCGCAAGTTATAACAAAACAATCTTGTATAACGCCCGATCAAGGTAATAATCTTAGATCGTCTTTGCTGCTATGAATAAGATCTAGCATGATTATTTTAACCCAAAAGATTATAATAACGAAACATTAGCTCAGATTAAAAAGAGCTGAATTCAATGTTTCGAATACAGACGCAAGGTCGCCGCGCCGGTCTGTCGGTCTTCTATCGGTTACATTTTGGAGAGTGTGCGCATGCCCTTCATCAGCTCATTCCGTCTCCCCTTTCCATCATAGAACTACAAGGCTTGGTGATTCTTCACATCCTTTACGTCGTTAGTGTACCACAAGTCCGCACTAAGCGTTTTGCTGAGTCATTCATAGTCCGAAAGGCCAAGGAATGGAATGCTGTTCCAGCAACAGTGTTTCCTCCTGGGTATAATCTGGGTCTTTTCAAGTCAGGAGTGATTGGGCATGGGAGGATCTCATGGGCAAACGTGCTCCACCTTAGACAACTTCGTCACTTACCATTAGGTGAGTTGATGTCAAACGTATTCCCATTTAAGCAAAAAAAAAAACTATTCAGATATATAAACTAAGTTGAAGTTGTTACCTCCAGCAGCTTCATCCCATCCAGGGGTTTATCCAGATATTGACAGGCTACCCTCACAGGGTACGCCGGCAGCGGCATTAGGAAGTCACTCGCAAATGGGTAGTTCACCATCGCCAGGGTGGTATACATGGAAGCGAGGAAATCTATCAACATATCCACATCGGTGGAGTTCTTTAATCCGTCGCAGAGGTTCCAGTTCTTTTTGAACCACGCTGATGAGTTGGCAGTCGTCGTGAAGTTTCTGGAAAGATTGGATTGGGAATATATTTATTAGGTACTGTTGTAGGGAATTTTGATTACAACGTAAAGATAAGCGATGATTCTCACTCTCTGGTAGGCCTCTGGTAAGTCATGAGACTCTGTGTTAGACCAGATGAGCCACAGGTCGCAGGTTCAAATCCCATCTAAAGCGAGCTTTCCGCGTGTGTACATCGATGATTTCAGCTTTAAGTGTTAGTTCATAAGGTCCACCATATCATCTTCAACCGCATTGTATTTATTTGATGATTCAATAGCTGTTGCCCACGGATTCGCTTGCATGGACTGTGCGTGCGTGGCGTGGCTCACCTACTTACCTACAGCAAAAATGAATTTTAGGTCCTTCCTCAAGATTCAAACTATATCGTCATAGCAATCGTCACAATCAACTTAAAATCAAAGATTACATCAGATGGTCACTTTCAAATTGGGTGGATGGGTTTTCCCAAAAAAAAGAAACATTAGCAAAACTACTTCACGTAAACTTTTCTCTATGAGCATGGCTTTAGTCATTCAAAACTATTGCATGTCTAGAACTAGAATTCTTGCGCTTGGAATGTGTCCCTATAAAAAAACACTATAAATCAGTGCATTATTTATAGTAAGTATCACATTTTACAATGTGCATGAAATACCTAATTTGAACAAAGCGAGGCTGAAAAATGCGTAGGTACCTACTTACCCTTACCTATAGCATACTTTTTTGACAATGGTGGCGTTCTATAATCTATGATTTAAATACGTTTATGAACATATTTAAAAAAATGTGTTTTGTTTTGTGTACTGTGTACAATGTTTACAGGGTTGCATTGGACCACATGGCCGGGTGACGACACACTGCACGTGAATAATGACTTGATGACAGATCACTGTGAACAGATACTAGCTGTTGTAGCTTAGTAGGTAGGTACTCTACATCACATCACACTAATATCACAGTTTTTTTTTTTTTTTTAATGTGATTGAATGACGTGACGAGCTAGTCGTTCACCTGATGTTAAGTGACACGGCCGCCCATAACAGTTGCAGTGTCACACGGAACTTTAAAACAATAGTTTCTCGCGACACTGCACTGCGCACGTCATCCTGAGACATCACCCAGTCTAATAATTAGATTACTAGACTGAGTGATCAGATCATAAAGTCTCATTTGCCCAGTAATTTCACTAGCTACAATGCCCTTCAAACCGAAACACAGTAGTGCTTGCATACTACTGCTTGGCGGCAGAATAACTGGCAAAGCGGTGGTACCTACCTAGACGAACTTTGCAGAAAAGTCCTACCACCTAGTACAGTTTTACTGTGCTGATAATTATAAATGCAAAAGTTTCGTGTGTGTGTTTGTTCCTTTTTCACGCCGCGCCGCAACGGCTAACATACAAATGAAACTTGGAATGGAGATAGCTTTTACGCTGGAACTTTTTACCCGTAGGTAAAACCGCAGTGCGCAGCCAGTATAAGGAATGTGATCAACCAACTCGGTAAAAGATTTGCTGAAAACGAATATGCATAGTAACGATCTAAAGAAAACTGAAAAATATCTTCACTAGAGACTTCACTCGCAAGCTCGCACCATTATAACTCGTGCCGAAAGTAAAGTTTCGTGACTAGTGGGAAAACAAGTATATGAAAAGTTTTCTCAGAATATCGGTTCTTTTTTGCCATAATCAAGATGTTCAACCTTTGGTTAGACTTGTATTACCTGATGACCTTCCAAGACTCCCTGATGTTGTTAGGGCAGGCGGCGTTAGCCTGCGCGAAGCTGGAGGTCACGATCCTGTTGAAAACATCGCAGGGCATCATGCCTGGGAACATGTGGATGGGTGCCGATGCTGCGATGGCACCGGCAACTATGTGAGGATACTTCATGCGGAAGTATGCTGCTAACATGCCTCCGTACGACCCTGGACAGTCAGAAAACAAATGTTTATGGTAAGATCCAAAAAATCTTCTCTAAAGATTTTTTCTGGATCTTACGTCTATAAAAATTTAGGTAAATAGCAATAAAACGAATTAGCACTTTGTAACTTTGGTACCAGTCAGTCAGTCACGAGTGATCTGGGTCATCTGGGTCTGAGTCTTTCTGCAAGTACTCAAAACCTATCGCTAGCTCATTCCAGAAGAAGCAATGGTTTGTCATGCTGACAATAATTGAGTCAGGGTAACCTGATATACCTACTCTAAATCTAATTGATTGAGCTTGTGTAGTGTGTACTAGGCGCGTTTAGGTAGTTTACTACCTAAATCACTTTGTTTTCGTTTGCAAAACAGACATGCATTGAAAGGGTGTCCAATTTCATTTAAAATGTTTGTAATCTGAATAAGTAGGTAATATAAATTACCAGATGCCATTCTTCGTGGTACTCATTGTGATAGGTAATAGGTATAAGGAATAAGGTTGGGCTAAAAACTACGTACTTACTATTACTTTTCTGTGTAGAAACAGTTTCAAATTTCATATTTCAATTTCATAGACCATCTAGCAAACTTCAGGCGTTCTGGTTATCAAAAAATTTGCTATTTAAAAATGAGCGTAACAAGACTAATTAACAACATTTGATTAACATTTCGCTGCCCCCCACTTTTAATGGGATGACTGGACCAGTTAGGACCCTTACCGCCAAAAGCGATGACCGGGTACTTTGGCAACACGGTGTCTTTCTGCAAGAAGTTGATCAGCTCGGCATAGTCAGCTAGAGCCTGCGAAGAAGTCAAGTACTCGATGTGTTCCTTGTCCAGTGATTTGTCTCCAAAAGGCATTGATGCTCCATAGTATCTGGAAGAAAGAAGAGTTCGATTTCCGTGACAGGACAAGTATTTGTGCACAGGAAAAAAAAGCGCAAATACTTGTTTTGTGGCTGGGTGTTGTGGGACCATGGTCCTCGTAGTTCCTGGGTCCCTAGACACAGGGAATTCTAGTTAGGGTCCAGGATCTATGTATGTGATTGTTGGGCGTTATTTATTTATTTATATACCTATATAATGGCAGTTTAATTCACTGCATAGGAACTCGATTTCGTTGTACCTATCATCATCGACTTTTTTGCGCCCATTGCTGAACATAGGCCGGAGTCCAACAACCAATCACCACGCTTGGTAGGCATCTGGTGATCACAGCACAGTAGATTGTATTGTATGCAGACCAATTAAGGGCAATGCTGCTGACCGTTCCCTGGATATTCCCTTACTCAGTTCTTACATACGGCACCCACGGGAAGAGATGAGGGTGGTCCTATTCTTACGCGGGCACCATATGGCACGCGTTATACGTTTTACAAATTTCAGAATCGTTCAAAAACCTTCATTTTGACGCGTTCGCAAAACTGAAAATACCAATGTTTCTCTGTGTTTTACAGTTCTTAAAATAGGCAAGTTGAAGATTTACTCAATAAACCATAATGAACCTTGGGGCCACGTGGGGCCATGACAAGAATGAACGAGTTGAGTGATTTAATTCATCATCATCAACAGCCTGAAGACGTCCACTGCTGAACATAGGCCTCCCCCAGAGCACGCCACCTTGAGCGGCTGCTCGCCTCCTGCATCCATCGGCTCCCCGCGGCTTTCACCAGGTCGTCGGTCCACCGAGTGGGGGGCCGGCCTACGCTGCGTCTTCCGGTTCGTGGTCGCCACTCGAGAACCTTTCTTCCCCATCGGTTGTCAGTTCTACGAGCGATGTGGCCTGCCCATTGCCACTTCAACTTACTAACTCTAAGAGCTATATCGGTCACTTTAGTTCTCCTGCGGATCTCCTCGTTCCGGAGCTTATCTCGCAGGGAAACACCGAGCATAGCTCGCTCCATAGCTCGCTGCGCGACTTTGAGCTTACTAATGAGGCCAACAGTATGAGACCATGTCTCAGTTCCATAAGTCATCACTGGCAACACACACTGATTGAAAACTTTCGTTTTCAGGCTCTGCGGTATTTTGGACGAAAAGATAGGACGAAGCTTCCCGAACGCTGCCCAGCCGAGTTGGATTCTTCGCGCCACCTCTTTGTCGAAGTTGGACCTACCTAATTGGACAATCTGTCCTAGGTAGACATACTTGTCGACAACTTCGAGAGTATCGTTCCCAACAATTACCGGTATAGGTGGAACATGAGCATTAGACATGATCTTTGTCTTGTCCATATTCATCTTAAGACCAACCTGCTGGGAGACTCTACTGAGGTCGTTGAGCATGGTGCTAAGGTCCTCGAGCGATTCCGCCATTATGACTATATCATCGGCAAAACGAAGGTTAGTGATGTACTCGCCATTTATGTTGATGCCAGATCTTTTCCACTCCAAGAGCTTGAAAACATCCTCCAATGCGTTTGTGAACAGTTTCGGAGAAATAACGTCTCCCTGTCTCACGCCTCTTTGCAATGGAATTTGTTCCGTACTCTGGTCCTGTAGTCGGACTGACATAGTGGCCTTACTGTACAAACACTTCAAAACTTCGATATACCTATAGTCAATTTGGCATCGCTGCAAGGACTGCAGCACCGCCCAAGTCTCGATTGAATCGAAGGCTTTCTCATAGTCCACAAACGCTAGGCATAACGGCCGATTATACTCTTCGGTCTTCTGTATAATCTGGCGCAGCGTATGGATGTGGTCTATGGTGCTAAAGCCTTTTCGGAAACCGGCTTGTTCGGGAGGCTGGAATTCATCAAACCTGCGTGCGAGACGATTCGTAATGACTCTCGAAAACAGCTTATACACATGACTCAAGAGCGAGATGGGCCTATAGTTCTTCAATAAGGTGTTATCGCCTTTTTTGAAGAAGAGCACCACCACGCTCTTGTGCCATGCCTCTGGCGTTATACCTTCAAGGATGACAGAATTAAATAACTTCTGGAGGACTAAAAGTACCGGTCTACCACCCGCTCTCAGAAGTTCGGTCGTAATTCCATCTTCACCTGGTGCCTTGTTGTTTTTAAGCTGTTTGAGGGCCATTCTAATCTCGTACAGGCTGACGTCCGGGATATCTTCGGTATAGTGTCGGACTAACTTGGCTCTGATGTCCTGAGCTGTGTTAGTAGCGGGCTTACGTGTCGAGGTGTATAACTGTCCATAGAAGTTCTCGATCTCTCTCAGAATCTCAGGCTTGGATGAAATGACGCTACCATTTTCGGTCTTCAGTTTTGTCATTTGGTGTTGCCCAATAGACGAATCCTTTGCGAACACTTTAGAGCCTTGGTTCCGCTCAATTGCGGCCTCAATACGTGAAGTACTAAGAGCACGCAAGTCGTGTCGCAAGGAACTCCAGATTCGTCTATTGAGTTCACCGTAGGCTGACATATCAACTGAAGACTGCAGCTTCATTTCGCTCCGGTCGGCCATTAGCTCAAGAGTTTTTTCTGAGAGCTTTTGAGTCTTCTTTCGGCGTTGGGTCTTAAAGAATTTCGATCCAACAGCTTGGACAGTTTCCACCAACCCGTCGTTTAGCTCGTCCACTGTGTTACAGTCGGCTAGGCACTGGAAGCGATTTTGGAGGTTCAGCTGAAAGCCTTCGGGGTTTTGGATTTGGACAGGATTTGGACGGAGCGTAGACTTCACCAGACGTGACCTTTCGAGCTTAACATTGATATTCAATGTGCCTCTAACAATACGGTGATCGCTACCGGTTTTCACCTTGCTGATCACAGAGACATCATCGAATATGTGCTTCTTGGTCGTCATGATGAAGTCTATCTCATTTTTAGTGGAACCGTCGGGACTTATCCACGTCCACTTCCTGGATGGCCGCTTCTCGTAGAAGGAGTTCATCATAAAGAGTCCCTCCTTCTCCATGAAGTCAGCCAGCCTCTGTCCTCGAGGGTTCCGCTGCCCGTATCCAAATGGCCCCACTCTCAGCTCATCGCTATTCCTTGTGCCCAACTTCGCATTGAAGTCTCCCATCACAACGGTGAAGTATGTTTCGGAAGTATGCATGGCTTCGGATATGTCCTCATACATAGCTTCTACTTCATCGTCTGAGTGTGCCGATGTCGGCGCGTATACCTGTACAACCTTCAACGAATACCGTTTGGTTATTCGGAGTACCAGGTACGCTACCCTGGCCGACACACTGTCGACTTTGACCACGTTGTTGACGAGAGACTTGCGGACGAGAAACCCGACACCCCCTTGGGAGAGTTGGTCTCCCTCCCGGTAGAAGAATAAGTTACCGGAATTTAGGATTGATTTAATGAGTGATTTAATTACTTACTGATATCTAGGTATTATATTATCTGTACTAATATCTAACTAAACTACTTATGCACCTATGTTTTATCTAAGGTCTTTCACTTCTTATCGAAAGCACTCAATTCAAGGCAAGGTTAGTTAAATTAACACTTAATTATACAAGTCAAATGTCAATACTTACCTACTCGATTATTTAACCGAATTAACACGAAACTATTCTAGGTCTGTGGAATTAACAATCGCCGCATCATCGTCTCGATAATATGATTTGAAGGCGACTGGCGAACCATGTTATCAAGATCAAAAGATCGTTTTAGCCTTTTGGAAGGATCGTGTAATAGGCACAGAGTTGGTATTGGTAGGTACTGAGTATGATAGAACTGGCGATTAACACGGTGATGAGGCGATTATCAATTGTGAAGTCTTGACTTGAGCTTCAGGTTTCAAGATGTACCTCTCTACCTTTAGTGTACCTACTAACCTGTGCTCGGCAAAAATCAGTCTGGCGTTGTATTCTTTAGCGATGTCCCACATGAACCCCGAGTGGTTAGCGAACACCTCGATCTGCCCCTGGAAGGTAGAAACGAGAACCAGAAAATGTAGAATCAATCTTATTTATTAGGTAGGTATAATGTCTACCGATTCAGGGGGTCTAGCAAAGATACCTTTCCATTAGCATTAACGCCAAATGATAACTCCAAATACCTCTAAACTCTAAATAACTCGTGCGGAAACCGCTTTTCCGCAGGTCATTCCCATACATTTTGAGTTATCGTTTGGCGTTGACGCTAATGGAAGGTATCTTTGTTAGACCCCCTGGTTCCGTAGGTTCGGTTTATACTTTTGTCTCTTAGGTAGATACTGGTTACTGGACGTATAGTACCTACCTATCTATTTTCTCCTTTCCATCCAAGATTTCCAGCATTTCATAACATGCGTTTGGCGCTTCATGATGTGTACGTTGGTAGGTAGTAGTAGTAATCTCCAGTCTAGTCAATTTTAATATACCTAATAGTTACCGTAGTAGGAATCTTTTTAATACATAGGTATTTTCTTAATTTACGCCGCCCGAGTTCAAAATTATGTAATCGACATAATCTAGATGCACTTACTTAGTATGTGTAAATGGAGCGAATTCTGTATGATAGTTTTTTACTTACCTACCTTACTGAATAACATTTCCTCAACCTGAGTTAGGTGTTTGAACATTTCATTATAGCATTATTTGTGTAAGTATTTTCGCTAGCTGGTCCTAATATCTACGTAGGCATCTACATATTCGTACTTAGGTACATACAAGTACTATAATACAAAAGCAGTGCGTGAGAGCAAATGAATCTATTGTACGTAGGTATAGTGTAATTTGTACTTATATGTATGTACTCCAAGCAAACCATTTAAAATACTTACTTACGCAGATTTATATACAGACTTACGTTACTTTTCAGATCATTATAATATCTTAGCTCAGACTCACAGTTCAAGGTGATATCCTTGAATTGTGGTGACCTATTATCTTCACTGCACTCATACTGGATATAATTTATTAATTAAAGAACTTCAGTACTTCGTCACAAGGTTGCCGCGGTCAGATCCTTGACTATACTTACCTACTTATTTATTTTATTGATTTGTTTTATTCGCCATTTACTTCCCACAGCAGGGAATTTGAAAGGGTCTGCACTACTAATCGTAATAAACCCTACTTTCTCTACTCTATATCGACACAATATGTGCGATAAAATCTCAGACCCAAAGTCGCTATGTGGGAAACCCCCCCTTTTTAATATCATAAGTACCCTATATATATGTAAATTACACACTTCATGTAAGACCTGTCAGGCGTTAGCAATTTAATATTATCTAAATACAAGAGATGAATCATCAGTGTTTATCTGAGTGTTGAACTATAGAGCTCCATATAATAATGTGATCACCATTATATAGCCTAGGTATTTGTATATTTTGCCTGTTTTTCCAAGTACCTACCACAACAGGATAAAGTTCAACAGTGGGCAATAATTGAACATGAGAATTACTCATTGTGCCAATTTAGTTTACCAATAGGTAGGCACATTGACTCCAACTTAGACATCTCAATGTTTTCGTTTGAGCAAGTCAAATGACCTCAATATATAACTAAACAAGGATCTTACCTCATTCCCTGTGTAAAAGAAGATGGGTCCTTGGCCCTGGTCCCAATGATCATCGTTCTCCAAATACTTGATCTTGAAAGTTTCGTTTCGCTGATACCCAAAATGGTCCAAAGGCACCGTGAACCATTTCGTCTCGTACAAGTATTCACTCCTCACAATCGTTAGGAACGTTGCTAATGTGGTGATAAGCGTCCACATGACGATAAAGTATACTAGCTTGTAACAGGAGCAGTGGATACGTCTGCTCCGATAGAAGTACGTCTTGATAATGGGCTTGGCTTCGGCAGTGAGGCGGAGCCGTGGTGAGCGCGAATACAGTCACACTGCAGCTTTATGTAATGTACCGTTAGACACAGAAGTCTGATCGTAGTTGGGTACAGCTGCACTGGTCCAAATAGTAGGTATGAAGTCTACAGTATCTACTCGTATAGTTTTTAATGTCCATGAGTCGGGGAACAGGGCGATCTATCGTACTTTGGTTTATAGTAGTATAATATCAACCTACACTATAGGTAGTTATTCGATGACCTACACATACTCGTCGTTTCGAACTTTAGTTTTATGGTTTTAGTACAGTATGTACTTATGACAGTACCTAATATTTTGCAGCCATGGTCTTGCATACCGACCTCTCTTTTTTGCTTCGCTTATTTGTTAATTGAAAATTACCCATTACAATTTTTCCTTGTATAAAAGGATAATAATGCATGATGTGCTCAATAATAGGAACAATATTATATACCTAGGTATTGTGTGCTCATGTGTCCATGTTTGTTTATCAATGTAGCACCCAGCGAGCAGGATGTGCGAGTAATAGGAGCGTTCACTCTTTGTGCGTCAAAATCGGCTCCAATTTCACCTCTGCTCTGGTTCGGTTCGGCTTATTGAAAAGCCCTTTTTAATAGCATTCTTATTTGTAATATTACATAACATCCTCATGGAATATCATCATTTATAGAGTGTGAAGCCTAAGTCCCAGATGTGCCATTGAGCAGTAGATATAGTATATTGATAGTACCTTCAACTAATATCATAAGTACTACAAATAATATAATTAAGTACTATAGATACTACTGAGCTGAGTACTCACTACTCACAGATACCAACTGTACCTACAGACACTTCCTCGGTCATCCCATTACGACATGCGACTATTCTAACTCGGGCTTTTCAATTTGCGGGCTATTTTGTTTGACGGTACCAAAGCATAACATTTTTATGCTACTGAGAAACTCATCCCTTTACGGTAGAGAATAAAGTCGTACACAGAAAAACATCTACTATCATCTAATACTGGACATATAGGATAGGCCTCCTCCATTAGAAAGCCAAATCCTTCTACCTACTGTAAGCCGATTGCATCGAAAAGTCTTAGTTTTAGATGCTGTCACGCATCATCGCATCATCTTATAATGAAGGGTTGTTTTCCAGTGGATCTTCTTTTTTCGTGTGAATCCTATCCAGAAACTGGTTTTTGTCCTTTTATAGGTATAAGTACAAACCAGTAGGTCCACAACGATATCATATCCTCGTGGACCAGCAGCTTTTGTATGTTTTTCGTGGATCTATATCACAACACATACCATGTATTCTCATCAGTAGGTCTACAACGGTATCTTATCTTGTCGTCCTAAGAAAATCTTATGTAGGTACTACCTACCAATCTTATGGTCACTAACCTTCCACTAGGACTTCTACCTTACCCTATAGGTAACGGTTCTTTGTTTTGGACCTGCCTATAATTACTGTCATTATCCACCTCATTCTGGTCTTGACTAAATGTGTCTTTTTTGTCTCAAGGATCTGAGGATGTGATCTCTCAGACCAGATGCACATAGATCTCTCAAGATAGAAACACTCTTGCGCGTTCAAAATTTCTTTCTACTTCACCTAGCGAATACTACTATTTATTGTGTGATCTAGCCTAGATTTCATGGTAACAGCTATTTTAAAAGCCAAAAGAATTCGAGCTACTGTACAGCCTTGAGGTGCCTATCCTATATTTTAAAATAACACATGTTTAACATGATAACGTTTATTGGCAAATCATTGAACAGAACATATTTTGCGTGGTTTTTAAATATACCTATCATAATAAAAGAGAATATAAATATAATAAACTTCTACATTTTATTATTATACTCCATTAAGGTGGAACGTTTCACTAGCGCGGCAAATTCAAATTTTCTTGCGTTCTTTTGCCAATAATAGCTTAATTACTCAACGTGATCACATGAAAACTAATTTTGCGCAAATAAATAGAATGTATCAACAAATTACGATCAAAAGTATCTCCTAGATATCATTGGTTTAGCGACAAATGGCAATAAACAAGTTTCGCCTTAGTTTTCAGTCTATTGCAATTTGTCGCTAAACCAATGATATGTAGGTGATACTTTTAATTGTGATTTATTGATACATTCTATTTATTTGCGCAAAATCAGTTTTCATGTGATCACGTTGAGTAATTAAGCTATTATTGGCAAAAGAACGCAAGAAAATTTGAATTTGCCGCGCTAGTGAAACGTTTCACCTTAATACCTATCCTTCATTACAGCAACGTCTTGTTCTTCGGAAAATGACGAGGTTCATTAGAAACGCGTTGTTCTAATAATTGGCTTTCTATTAATACTTAGATCTTCAAAACTTACAGAATTTAACATATTATAGTTGTCATCATGCCTTCAAAAAGAAACCGATATCCTAATACAATAATGAGATCAAATAACTTTGCAAAGCTATTTTTGTGCTTCGTACAAATAGTATCAAAACTACTGAAATATAACTACTTGACGGTAGAGTTCTAGCAGGCTAGTGCTAGTGTACTTGTTAAAGTCAAGTATCTCCCTGACTACTATAAGCGATAAGTGTCTAGTATAGTTCTATCTATCGCTTAATTATGCACCACTTCAACTTCACAAAACGTTTTGTATTACAATTATTACCCTCCCCTGTATATTAATATACAGGGGCCCACCCTATTAGGAGCATTGTCAAATTGTCCCATTCAACCTGCAATGAGGTGAAAGGAGTTTTATAAAAGCATCCAATATCGTTTGTGGCAAATACGTTTTAGAAGACATTTTGATTCTTCATACATAAAAGTACTGCTTGCTTCAGATTTCGATATCGATGCATTTTTGTCTCTATTGGATATAATATAAGAAGGGTAGTTAAATCGGCTTCTGATGTAAGACAGTAAAAAAACGCTGTAACACCTAAGTGTAAAACTCTTCGTCAGAACAAGCCTGATGATGGATGGTCTACATCCACCAGTCCAGTCACCTCCAGATTCGGCAGGAGTTGTCCTTGGAAGCGGTAATGATGGCATCTCCAGCGTAGGAGTATGCACAGGAGAAGATCTCACCCTGGTGACCTGATAAGACCTGTAAGGAGAGAAAAGTCACCGTTGACTGCTTTTTGGAGAGTGTGCGAAGGAATTACACAATCTTATTTCTCCATATCCCTTCTTTTACCGGACATCAAGGCGCACAAAAACACGGCACCCATATATGGTTGAAATTTCACCAACCCGCACTAAGCATTTTGCTATGCACTCTATAGAACAGCCAATGAGTGGAGCACCTTGCCGGTGTCCTTGTTTCCAGCTAACGATGATCAGGGAGTCTGCAATTCGAGAGTGAAGGTATCTTCTAGGCAAACATGCACCATCGTAGACTGCGTGTCATCAATTTCCATCAAGTGGGGTAGTGGTCAAATGCTTTGCCTGTAGCATATATAGCTCTTATTATGAAAGGCTGAAGCATAAAGTTCAAAATTATATAAAAGGACTGTGCTCTGTACAGATCTGTATTCTATAGAACAGATTTACCTGTATGCAGTTGCCAGTGGTAGTATTCCACACCCTGGCACTTCTGTCAGCCGAAGCTGTCAGGAGGCAGCCACCTGCTGGACTGAAGCACACCTGCCGTGGAAAAACAGTGGTAGATTAGATTCCTAGCAAACAAAGTAAATATTTTGATTGATCGATAATTCAAACACATTGCTTTTCTAAATAATAGACCCTGCTGAATGATTTCACTAAACAGAACTATTCGTAGTTATACATATGTGCCCTATGTTTGGATTTTGTGAATAGAGCATATTTCTGTAGTAAAGTCCATACACACGTATGCATACAGGCGAATGCATAACAGGCATAACAGTATGAAATCCATAGACTTGTACGTAAATAGGGCGGATTCTGTGGTGAAATCCATAGACATGTAAGTAAATTGGGCGATTCTGTGGTGAACTCCATAGACATGTAAGTAAATAGGGCGATTCTGTGGTGAAATCCATAGATATGTAAGTAAATAGGGCGAATTTTGTGGTGAAATCCATAGATATGTAAGTAAATAGGGCGAATTTTGTGGTGAAATCCATAGATATGTAAGTAAATAGGGCGAATTTTGTGGTGAAATCCTAAATGATTTTTATAAAATGTAGAATCCTGAATTGTAATCCTTGAAGCTACTAGAGAAGTCGATTTGAAACAATCTTCTCAATCTAGTAAATCCATTCTCTGCATCACTGCGATGGAAGCGATGTAGAGTAAAACACATAAATACAAAACATAGCATCATCATCATCAACAGAGCACCACTTTGATCGGCTGCTTGCCTCCTGCATCCATCGGCTCCCTGCGATTTTAACCATATCGTCGGTTCACCGAGTGGGGGGCCGGCCTACGCTGAGTCTTCCGGCTCGTGCAACACATAGCATCATTTATTAGGATTATTTGACCACACGTCTTACCTGATGGTAAATGACGACGCGGTCGACGATGGAGCATGCTTACTTAGAAGTTGCCGGTTCAGTCTTGCCTTAAATCCCAAATTATAGCAGTTAGGAAAGAATGGCGATCTGGACTGGGCAAAGGTTTGTTCAATTGCTTTGCTGTCCAAATTATAAAATTATAGCACAAAAAAGGTAAGGTTTTCAAAGCAACCGAGTGCAAGCTATCCCACCGAATCGAATATTTCAGCCAGTCTAAATAATCATTTTGATGTAAGTGTGTCTGCTTTCATTTTCACTAGTATACAATGTGTAGTAGGGTTAGTAGACCTTGGAGACTTCCTCGCGGTGTCCCTTCATGACGGCGAGCTCCGTGAAGTCAGCTCGCACGTCGTACACGCGCGCCGAGCAGTCGCTCGATGACGTCGCCATGCGCTGCCCCGCCCAGTCGAAGCAGATATCCAACACCTTATAATAGGAAAAATCTAACTTGTTTCGATGTTTAAAAGAGTTTTATGTATTGAATCTAACATAAAACTGATTTCTTAAGTACATGAATGTTGAGTAAATATTAAATGTAAAATGCAATTTTTGACAACTCTATTTCATTCACAAAACAGATAAGTATCTATTTCGCGGCCATATCCTATTGGTACCTATCTCTTACGAGCCGAATAGTTAAAATAAAGCCGGCAAAAAAGAATCAGCGACAACGTAAATAAATAAATTTTAGAAGGTCCTTTTTAATTGCTATAATTTAGTATAATAACAATAATAACGCCCAACGATCACATACACAGATCCTGGACCCTAACTAGGATTCCCTGTATATATCTAATAGAGACCCAGGAACTACGAGGACCGTAGTCCCACAACACCCAGACACAGAACAAATTATTTGCGCATTTATTTTCACGTGCGCAAATACTTGTCCTGTCGCGGGAATCGAACCCGCCGCCTCCAGGTTGTCTGATATACTTTATATTACAACGCTATTTTCCATTCCATAATTTTAGATTTGCTTGCGAAGTTATCGAAGAATTTTTGTGAGCATACCTACCTTATTTATGTACTATGCTATATCCAATAAAGAGTTGTAGTAACTAACATAATTTGTTTAGTAATATGTGGTCTTACTTCATCGGTATGCGAGGCGACAGTAGCGAGGCAGGCGTTATTCCTCGCGTCCCAGAGCTTGGCGCTGCCGTCGAGTGAAGACGAGCCCACCAGTGAGCTGTCCCAGTTCAGCTGCACGTTGGATATTTCCCCCTCGTGGCCTTGCAACACTGCCACGCGACTGTGTGCGAACAAAACCGACTCTCAAACATGCATAAGATGACGTTACATGACTTAGTTTCAGTTTTTTCTTAAAAGCAGTGCCATAGCACACCTGAATACCTACTTACTAGGCCCTCTAGACTACTATTCGAAGCTTCGTACTAAGTTTAGTTTAACGCCTGAAAAAATTGTAACAGCAAAGTGTTAAAATGGGTTAGTATATTGCTGTTATAAAAAGGTTAGGCGGTAAAGGTATTGGATATTAATTATACTCTACTCTTATAGTTTTTTTTCTTAAGGTGGAACGTTACACTAGCGCGGCCAATTCAAATTTCCTTGCGTTCTTTTGCCAATAATAGCTTAATTACTCAACGTGATTACATGAAAACTAATTTTGCGCAAAAAAATAGAATGTATCAATAAATTACAATTAAAAGTATCACCTACTTATCATTGGTTTAGCGACAAATGGCAATAGACTGAAAAACTAAAAAGAAAATTGTTTATTGCCATTTGTCGCTAAACCAATGACATCTAGGAGATACTTTTAATCATAATTTGTTGATACATTCTATTTATTTCCGCAAAATTAGTTTTCATGTAATCACGTTGAGTAATTAAGCTATTACTGGCAAAAGAATGCAAGAAAATTTGAATTTGCCGCGGTAGTGTAACGTTCCACCTTAAGTGGCGATGTTACTTATAGACTAGGCTAAATATTAATTTGTACAAATTGATTAAAAGCGATGGTGCTAAGATAAAATTCAGTTGAGATCAAACTAAGTGCGTAGGTATACTGAAATAACATAAAATATATTGCAAGACGACCTGAAAATGAGATCCTGCTCAGTCTACTGCTGGGTTAGCATGGACGGTAGACAAAATTGTCTTTCCCCGTTTTACGTCACTTTCTTCATACTTGCTTGGAGTAAAACAGTGGAAAGACAGTTTTGTCTACCGGCCGTGCTAACCCTACTGACTTCCATGATTCATAGATGAACGATATCTGGTAAAATATCAAGACTTAAAATCAAGCGGTACTAAACTGTACTTACCCTAAATATAAAGAAAAAAACATCATAAACCTTGCAATGCTTAGAGCAGTTTTCACAAAATCTATACATCATATTGCTCAGTTTATTTAAAGGGGTCTACTGGCTAACACCCCCAGAAGCTCCATGATCCCATGTTCTACTCACTCTTTAGCCCGTGCGTCCCACATGGAGATGGTACCGTCGAAGGAGCCGGTGATGAGCCGCGAGCCCTCGTTCGGGTCGAACTGCAGCGCTATCACCTCCCCCGTGTGACCCACGTACGTGTGGATCTCATCACCTGGTGATACGATACGGCTCACTTTACTCATCTGTTTACCATTGCTCTACTATTTGGTTGACAAACGCGTAGTGCTTATATGTACAATGTACATAATTATAGTATCGTACTGTAGATCTAACATAACTTCAATTTCAAAAATCATTATTAATCTCAGGAAAAAAGCCTTTTTATATTTTACCGTAGGTATGACGTGACGAGCTATACGTTCGCCTGATCACTGCTCTAATTTTGAAAAAAAAAATAACGTTTTAAAAAAACCTGGCGTTAATTCGCGGAAAGTAGTTACTGTCAACATTGATTTCATTAATTTAAAAAATATTATTGATCAAGGGGTACACTGACTTTAAAAACGGCTGTTAATCTGTTTTTTTTTTTTTTTTTTTTTTTTTTTTTTTTTTTTTTTTTTTTTTATTGTTCGATAGGCTTGCGCTTGACCTCTATCTCACCTGATGTTAAGTGTCGATGCGGTCTAGGATGTAACGCGATGTATCTGTTAAACGGCTGATCAAAAAACATTGACAAATTTTGAATATTTATAATCAGTCGGTAAATTTAAAAGTAGTGTAAATATTTTCATTGAATGAGTTTCCAACTAAACTTACCAGTACGCACATCATACAACTTGGCCGTGCAGTCCATAGAGCCGGTCGCAGCCAGGTCGCTCTTGGTGCTGAACTGGGCGGCCACCACCTCTCCCGTGTGACCCCAGAGAGTAGCCAGACACTCGCCAGTGAGAGGGTCCCATATCTTAGCTGATTTGTCGAAGGAACCCGTAATCACTCTGTTGCTAAATGAAAGATTGATTTGATTTATCGATTCAATCCAACTTTGCGACCGATATAGCTCATAGAATTAGCAAGTTGAAGTGGCAATGAGCAGTCCACATCGTTCGTAGAACTGACAACCGATGGGGAAGAAAGGTTCTCGAGTGGCGACTACGAACACGAATGATGTTTTAGCCCCTTGGCTAGAAGATCTTTCTTTTGGCAATAATAATTATGTAGCCGAGTTTCAAGAGTAGTAAAGTCAAGAGTAGTAGTCCTAAGTGCTTGTCCACCGTACCGGGCACCGGAACGTCACCCGAGAACGAGGTACCGGACCAAAGTAGCGGTACCACAGAATTTCTATACCTACTCAATAGCACAGGTTGCTGCTTTGCATGAATAAGCACATAATCTAAAATGTTCACATAGCTTGTTAGGAACAAAGCGCAGTCCAAAATACTTCGTTTAATTTTCAAACGACTATCCTGTAAAATTAGCTTTTTTGGGTTGTGTGTTGTGTAGTTATTCATGCAGAACACCGAGGTGGAATACTTACATTTACTATGGCCTAGGCAAGTACTAATAACCATAAGGTTCAATTTGATTCGATTTAAATTTCTATATTATCATTTCCGTTTTTGTTAAGATTCCCAATTGAAGAACAACTGCGACCAAAAATAAATCAACATAATTCTACAGCGACATTCGAAAATACAGATAACAGACCATGTAGGAAAATTGAAGCCAACGGAATACACGACGTTCTGGTGTCCAGCCAAAGTCTTTAACTCCTTCCCCGAGTCCACGTCCCAGATCTTGCAGGTCCTGTCGTAGCTGCCGGACAGGCACCTGGTAGGAGAAAGCCTTTTAGCTCAATTTCTTAGTTTTTCTCGCTGTTTGAGGTAGGTCTTGTACGTCTAACAAGCAAATAATTTGGACTGGGAAGTCTCTGCTGCAACTCGCGGCATTTGCTTTGATCTATCCAAACGACTTGTGTACCTACAGGGGGCGTACTGTGAGCTCTTAGCGCAATTCAAAACAGAGCCTATTTATTGGATCGCTTTTTTTTCATCTGAGGATTTTGACAAGCGCTTCAGTATAGGCTCTGTTTTGAATCGCGCTAAGAGCTCACAGTACGCCCCCAGGTCGTATTTTGCAACGAATCTTGACGAAACTTGGCAAAGTATGTCTTGCAAAAGAGGGAAGTTTTCTGCGGTGCCATTTACCAGCCGATTTTGATAATATTTAGCCTTAATTTAATTGTAATTAGCTATTAGCTCAATTGTTTGTAATAGCCAACAACACCATTGTTTTAATACAGTTAACAATTAAATAGAATGTAATCGATAGCATGTCGCGCACGTTTGCCGCATAACTAGGCCATACGTGGGTCTATTGTTAATTAAATACAGTTGAAATTTGATACATTTACACTCAGAAAAAATGTCTACAAAACATCAGCGCTAGGTAGAGGCACCCGAAGTTGCAATGTAACATATTCAGTAATCTGTACCCGAAGTTTCACCTGCCATTTTCCAGTTTTCCGTGGAAATTCACATGTGAAAAATTTCATCGTTATCAGTTCAGCCGTTTTGACGTGGTAGCCACACAAACTGACAGGTAACGATTTACTGTTATATTACTAGGGAGTAGGGATACACACATTATACACCTATTGATTCAAAGTTCTATACTTTCCGACCTAAAAGCGGATGTTCGAAATTTCAAATGCTTGATAATTTGGAAGAATCATGAAACCACCGCAAAAGGTTCTTAGAAAAAAAATCATCAACAGCCTGAAGACGTCCACTACTGAACATAGGCCTCCACCAAAGAGTGCCACTTTGAGCGGCCGCGGCTGCTCGTCGGTCCACCTAGTGCAATGGGGGCCGGCCTACGCTGCGTCTTCCGGTTCGCAACACACACTGATTGATAACCTTTGTTTTCAAGCCATGCGGTATCTTGGACAAAAAAAAATTACGTAGGTAAAATGGTCCAGAAATCTCAAAAAAATGGTGAAAATACATTTAAAAAATACATCGAGCCAAACATAGAACCTCCTCAGTTTTTGAAGTTGGTTAAAAAGGCTTTAGGTGCAAGTTGCTACTAACTTCTTTCCGCTTTTATCAAAAGCAACATTCGTCAGAGGCAGGACATGAGTCTGAAGAGTCTTGTAGATGTAAAACCTCTTCCCGGCCGGACCTTCATGCTCGATACGCTTCTTCAAGATGTCGAGGCACTGGTCTAGCTGTTCTCTAACGTCTTCTGTGATGAGGACCTCCTTCTGGTAGAGGTGGTTGGCTATTTCTTTTAGGTCGGAGCTGAGGAAGTTTTTCATAACATTTTTTTAGTATAGAGCGAGAGTGGCTGGTGCGTCTTTCAATCCTACGCACCACGGTATGAATTCTGCTTGATCTACCACCAAGAGCCACTCATTGGTGCGGCAATGACCTTCATGTGCAGCATTTACAGTGGCTCTCACAATGGTGAAGCAAAACATCGTCAGGAAAGCAGCATGTTTAAAAATCACAAAATGTCGAGGGTCCTCGATCGCCCAACAAGTGTCTCCTGCCGAATTCTTAACCTAATTACCTATTTAATCATTATTTAATGCAGATAGGTCAGTAGACTCAAGAACTTACTTTGAATTTAGGTCAAGGAGGTCGATGTCTTTATTTTTCACGACCCCCTTCTGAAGGTACTCCAGCACGATCCCTGGAGGATGGTAACGTAGATGGAACTTTAGTAGCTTCATTTTCAATAATCGCTTATTTTACGTAATTACACATTTTACTATTTTTATTCCAGAATGAAGGTAAACACTAAACATAAAAAATCTGACTGACAATGACAGAATTTGTCAATAGTTGCCGTTGCCATGGTGATCAAAGGTTTTAAAGAAATGTAGGCCAAAGAGGTTGGTTATTGAGAAGGTATATAGCAAAGAGTTTCTATATATTAATGCAGCAGTAATAGGGCGAATGAGCAATATCTCAGATTCGCTTAGGAATATTTTGCCATTTACTTTTTAAACTTTATCATGGCAGTGGAGAACTTCGTAAATAGTACAAAAATCGTCTTTGGTGGTCATAAGAGTATAGACTAAAGCATAGAGAGAACTTGATTATGTGTCAAGCGTACCACTTTTTTTGGACACTTTTTATATGATGTGGACACTTTGATGTGAATGAGTCTGACAGATTTGTATAGAAAAAACAGTTGACTCGAGTCGAAAAATGGTACAGTGTTTATCGCAAACGTAGTTAATTACTATAATGTGTTTCTTTCCTTCGCCATTGACGTAGCGATACGTGAGAGCAGTGCAAATATAATATCGATTTGATGATCTCTCTATGCTTTAGTCTGTACTTTAAGGTCATACCACTCCACTGTTTTCAAAACTGTCGCCAATGTAATCTAGTAGCCAATATAAAAAAAATGCAATCTAGAGAGAGATAAATGCTAAATAAAATAAATAAATAAATAAAAAGACAAAGAAAATTGCTCATTCTGTGGCATCCTTCATTCATACCAATTGTTTTTTCTCTAATCTGTGATTTAAATAAATAAATATATATATATATTATAAACCAAGTTTTTACCAAATGACTAGAGCTCACTCAACGCCGATAAAACTTAACGTAGTGATACGGATGAATGAAGCAGAAATCACATTTTCTTTTCTTGTTCCAAAGATTCATTATTCAAAATCATTACATTTCCTATTCACACCAATAGATGATTTTGGTGTAATGTAGACCCTACCTACTTCAATTGATATAATAACATCTTTCATACTTACTAAACATAATACTAAATTGTAGTCATTACATCTTCTATACCTAAGTATTATATTGATTTTACAATGTACCTAAGTCATGACTAATAATATTTTCATTACACATTGTTTTCATTTTTGTAGAGATATTCAAAGTTTTCATTGTATCTTATCTTACTCATATTGTAATTTTGTAGTTATCGGATATTTTTCTTTTTTTCAGAACACAAAATTCCGCCTCCGTAATATGTAAAAATTGCAACAGCAAAGCAACAGCAGTAGCAATGCAACAGCAATAGCAAAGTGACAGCACGCACTTAGCAATCGGTTGCAGTCACCCGCCCTGTTGCTCGGCTGTCACTGAATGCACTTTGGCCTTTGATACTAGCGCCACTAGTAATAGACGGAAACAAAATAATGCACTTTTTAGTTCATCGATTGTCCGACAGTCAGTGATCTAGCGCTCGATCGCTTTTCTTTTTTTTTCTTATATTTTGGCTCCACACATAGTGTATTTAGCCAGTGTCAAGTATTGTAGTTTTTCATCGAATTATGAAATATTTCATGTAAAGTCAAGTCTTAGTCACAGTCAGTCAGGGTAGTCATAGTCCAGTCTAAGTCAGGTAGTCATAATCCAGTCTAAGTCATGTCCCAGTAAAGTAGTGGCAACTTACTAGAGGCTTCTATGGAATTTTGGAAGCAACACGAAAAACCACGTTTCACTACATTATATCACTTGCCAACACCCATACTCGTAATTCAGCACTTAATGCGTAAAATGCCACTAATTTTAAACATTAACGCTAGAAAAAGCATAAGTTTTGTGAAATAATACAATGCAACGACGTGAACTTTTTCACGTTCCCGCCTAAACTCCTCGCTCGATCGCTTTCTGCTCTGCCAAAGTGACGTTTGACAGCTTTGACAGCAATGACTGTGAAAACGCCTGTTGCTAATTTTACGTAATTACGGTGCCGGAGTTTTGGCGGGAACTCGAAAAAGTTCACGTCGTTTCATTGTATTATTTTTCTAAACTTGTGCTTTTTCCAGATTCAGATTCAGATTCAGATTCAGATTCAGATTCAGATATTTTATTGCTTCCATAGTGTACATAGGTGGAATAAGTATAAAATTATTTAAGTAGGCTCATTATGGACCCCGTCGGGCGCAGCAAATTTGGAGAGAGAAGGACGACTTCACAAAAGAGTCAATATGTACTTACAAAGAGAATAATAACATATTAGTTTGACTATGATAAAATTTTACTCGCAATGTTTTAATTGTATTTATTAATTAATTTAATGTCAATGGAGTACATAAATATATATATATATATATATATAAAACTGATTAATTATCAATGTGACCAGTGTTAATGGTTAAAATTGGTGGTGTTTTACGCATTAAGTGCTGAATTACGAGCATGAGTGTGGGAGTAAGTGATATAATGTAGTGAAACGTGGTTTTTCGTGTTGCTTCCAAAATTCCATAGAAGCTTCTAGTAAAGTCGCCACCACTTTACTAAGGTATGACTTAGACTGGACTGTGACTAAGACTTGAAGACTTGACTTTACACGTGAAATATTCCATAACTCGATGATTAATTACAATACTTGACACTGGCTAAATACACTATGTGTGGAGCCAAAATATAAGAAAAAAAAAATTAGGGTGCCGTTTTATTTCTCTTTTAACATGACGCTGGCAAAAATGTGGTAAACAATTGCCATAAAAAACTTAAGGTACATCCAGTGGCACCGATGCGATGTTGGGCGCTCCAGTGAAAATAATAACATTTCAATAATATTTACGACACAGCGGTATTATAAATTAACCTTTTCCTCAGTCAAGTTGTTATTTTCACAACAATCGATAATTTGGGCTGTGGGCGTCCTTGCGCAACTTAATTCGCTTCCGGTTTAGTTGGTCAATATCCCAGTCGCGAAAAATGCGAGCGGAAATCGTAGGCTGCGTTGAAATCTTTTTGTAGGCGAAAATGACCTATTGATTTTCACAGAACTCTTTATGCTTGTTTAATGAAGATATTGTAAAACTTAAAAAGGTGTGTTGTGTTTTATATTTTATGGTAGCTACTAAGGATCCCCAGTTGAGGCCGTTTAAATGGGGGTTGTTGAAAACAATCCCTATTTTACAGTAAGACCTAAGAGGGTTGGAGTATGCCACTTATTAGAAAATTAAGGGAAACTCATTTTCTAATCTGATGATGATGATAATGATGATGCCACACAGAAAAATAATATAGGTACTGGGAAGATAATGATCTAATTTAATAGTATGAGTAGATATAATTTCATTTTTTTTTCATTTTCTCTACTCACGGATATACATGTATACTACGTAATCGGTATAATAGGTTCTAGGCTTTATCTCTACAATACGTCCTGTATTAAGGGTAGAGTTGAGTATGTTATTTAGCTACCGATAATTATACAAGTTTTCATCACCAAAATATGTTTGTTGTTAAAAAGAGAAGGGATATTACGTCAAATATTTGATTATGAAACCACAATAAAATACTTTTTTTAAATATTGGTTGTTGACCTTTGTCTCGTGTCTCGGTCTCGTGACGTGGTTGGTGTTTGTGCGGTGCATGCTTGCCTAGAAGATAGAAACCAGTAGTAGGTACACCAACTGATATGAGCATATTTTTAAGTATTATATGATAAGTACTCGATATCGTAAACTCATAGGTACATAGGGATACTTTACCTATATAGATTTGTTGGAAAAAACGGCTCTGTTCTCACTCGGCCCGGTTGCGCTCGGTTTGAATAATACCTATAATATATCAAATATACTACCACCGATTAGTATAACTTACCCCTGATCACCTGAAAATGAGCTGGTATGGCTGGAGATTAGCCAGCAGCGAACAAAAGGGATGTGCACTGTATGGCCCACATCTGTGTCATCTTTACACCGGCAAGATGAGCTCTGGATCAAGGGATATAATGAAGGGGGAGGGAGTACTCTGCTTGATGGAACAGTCAGAGGTATTAAATATCCGAATAGAATTGTGCAGGCACTATATTAAAATCAAATTATTATCAAGCATGCGTTGATTGGTTCAACGAGACTAACTTTGAATCCTGCCTCGGTTTGCATTTTAAATTATTACTTTTTTAGTATTTCTTTATTTAAATAACTACTAATAATAAATGAAACAGTTGTATGGACTGTTACAGTTATTTATGTCACCGTAAAAACGATAAAAAAACGATGCGGGCAAACAAAGAAATGTAAAAACAGCTAAACTGACTTTTAATTCAGATTAGCAAGGTAAACCGGGGTTCTCCAGGAAGGGGGCTTCGGGGATCAGGGTACTCACGTAATAACCCGAAAATTCGCGGAAAAAAATGTAGAGTATAGTATAGGTATGAGATAATAAGTCAAATGTCGAATACCCGACGTACTCTAAATGAAAGCTTTCATTTATGATTTGCCATTTTAAATTGTTGCGAGATTGTCAAGGGTTTTTTTTTGAATGGGCTAATGCTGTTGGTCTCTATCGACCTTTACAGTGTCACCGGGCGGGAATTGTCTACCTTAGATGATATGTATGACTCTTGGTCCTTTCACTTCATCTACCGACTGTAACATAATATAAGTTCACTCAATAATCCGTAGCACCTGTGAAAGTAGAGCTTAGTTCGTCCCTGTTTCTATTCGTTCAAAGACAGCGTCTGAAAGACATACTGCGGCGCAAAATAAGGCTTTTCACTTCTTTCAGAGAGCACATACTTATAGCTGGGTTTTCATAGTGGATATGTTCTACGCCGGGGTTACTTTCACTTAAACGTCTACCGTGCCTTCGACTTAGTAATTAGTGAACCCTTGATATAGTTAGTTGACTAAGGGTGGGTTTTTATCCGTAGTTAATGTGTCCAATGGTTAAATCTGTTACAAAGGCTATTGGTTAGAATTTTTTGGAGTTTTTAATCATTGGTTACTTTAACTACAGATTATTAAACCCACCCTTAGTGGACCGACGACGATCAAGCGTGGTGTCTGCCATAATCACCACGCTTAATTGGCAGGCGGCTTGGTGCGGTAGCCGCTTTCTACGGCACCCACGGTAGAGATGGGGTGGTCTTATTCGTAACCGGGACCACACGGCACTTGTTATTTACACTATAATTATTAATATTTGCTATATAAACATCGACTTTGATCGCTGACTGTCAGATCATTTTAAGGCTCCCACGCGCATACTCGTCATTTGTGTGGCATATCCGGTAGGGCTACCACACATTTCTATTTTTTGGGTACTTCAGATACAACACTAAACTCGTCAAAGTAAAATCTATTTGCGTTTAGAGTAGGTGTATGTAGAGAGCACTGTTTGTGATATAATGCAATCAGGGGAAAAATACTACTGTATTTAAAAAGACGGTAAGTATACCTACCTCTTTTAAGCATCGTAAAATGAACAATAATAACTTAACTTGCATATTTATGCAATGCAAATCAGGTGAGAACTACTTTTACATCACAAACACTTCTTACCGTGAAAAAAGATAGAATCGTAGATGCATAGCTTCATTAAACTGCTTCAAGCTCCAAGGCACACAACAATTTAATTACCGGCATCTCCACTATTGTGCAGACAAGCGTGTCTTTTAATTTCCCTGTGTATTGGCAACCCTACGCGTCCGGTCGGAGTCGGAGTCCGTCGGACAGGTTGTGCTGCGAGCCTTGACCGGCATGTACCTAGTGTTCTCTAACACACCGATGTTTGGTATTTCTACCAATTTTTGTACTACCCTGGATTTAGTAGACTATTGTTTAATAATTTTTGACATTACAATTGTCAGTGCACAACGGCAAAATTCTCTCTCTCAAAGATTTATCGCGTCTATACTAAATCTTACTAGGATCACAAAAAAATTATTGGTGGAGGCACCAGGTGACCAGAATGCTGGCTTTTATTTTGCACAAAAGATAAGCATTGCCATTCAGCGTGGTAATGCTGCCAGCATTTTGGGCACTTTTCCCTCCGCCAACGGTTTATTTTATGTTTTATATTTTAGTTTTAAAATTTTTAATTATAGTTTAGTTTTTAGGTCTAGTTTAGTTTAGTATATACATGTTATTTAAGTTTTTACAGTATGAGAATAGAAAGCCTAAAAAGGATTGAATAACATAGATTATAATAAAATATGGAATAGTAGGCTAGTAATGCCTTGAGGCCCGGGCGGTGCAGTCTTGTTTTTTTTTTATCGTTGAATAAATAATAGTTATGTTCTACTAATAGTACATACAGGTCGTACCAGAGCTTAAAAACTATGAAAACTAACTATTAAAAACTACCAATATGAAGTAAAAATCAATAAATTTTCCGGGAAAAGCTACCGTTTTTACGTTTTGGAGTGAGAGATCATTGATGCCGGCGCGCGCGCAGTAGGCTTCGCGCCAGGTGACCGCGCGCACGCAACGCGCGAAATCAAACTTTTATTTAACCAAACCACGATCGTGTAATACTTTTACTTTCTTATAGCCTCGTTGCGTCATTTGTTCGGTAATCGCTGGTCTCTTGTGTCTGTGTCCGTTTATTGTGCAGTGAGATGTGCTTTTATTGTCTGTGAATGAAATGTGAGTATAAAATGCACCTACCCTCTTTTTGAACCACTTTTTTCGTAAGGTTTTGATCACAGATATCGTGATTTTGATGTTGATGTATTGATTGATTATGATTATTCCTGAACCGGTTAATCGATTATAGTGACTTGTGCACTAAATTAACTAACGGCAGTACAACACTATAGAATATACAACATTAGGGTCGCTGAACCTTGAAAGATTATTTAAAGAATTTTCTGCTTTTGTTTTTTTTTCTAAAGGAGTTTTATCGCCATAAAGACAAGACACGAGGAATTTTATCTTCACCAAGACAAGACACGACGACGTCATGTGGTCCGAAGATCTAAACTTAAAAAAATGACAACATCGTGTTATCGAATATACAAGTAGAAAGACCGGTCTCGTAAAATTAAGTGTTGGATTCCATGTTGAAACTCAATAAACACAATGGTAATGAGGAATAAACGCCATCTCTTTTTTGGAAACAATTAGGTAGGTACCTAGTTACCATCTTACTGAGAGAAAGTTATTTGAATATTAGATCTCAAAGTTATTACAACGTCCCTATGTACCTACTGTACCACAAAATATAGGTTCTACGGTTTCGACCCAGTTGACCCACAGACACAGAATAACTAATTGTAGGTACTAGCGTATTCATGGTTCTTGCGCCGTGGTTCTACTGGACCCATACGAAGATTATATAGGTACTCCAAGCCTACTCGCCCCGGAAACGGGGCGACATCTGAGGCGACATCAATTGATATATTTATAGTATCCTATCCACTCGCTCATCAGCTGTCTCCATCTCTTAATAACCAGCACGGAGAATTTTTAGGACTAAGGATTTTTTCGCTAAGTTATGGTCCGAATAAGGATGTAATAAATTGCATTAGAGCTATGCTTGGTGTGCCCTGCGAGATAAGCTCCGGAATGAAGAGATCCGCAGGAGAACTAAAGCACAAACTTAAGTGACCGATATAGCTCTTAGAATTGGCAAGTTGAAACGGCAATGGGTAGGCCACATCGCTCGTAGAACTGACATCCGATGGGGAAGAAAGGTTCTCGAGAGGCGACCACGAACCGGAAGACGCAGCGTAGGCCAGCCTCCCACTCGGTGGACCGACGATCTGGTGAAAGCCACTGCTCGCCTCCTGCATCATGCAGAAGGCGAGCAGCCGCTCAAGGTGGCGCTCTCTGAGGGAGGCCTATGTTCAGCAGTGGACGTCTTCAGGCTTTGATGATGATGAAGTTACATGGAATAGATTCTAAATCTTGAGTTTACGTAGTGCATACTAGGTATTATTATTCTAAATTCACGTCACGCTTATTATTTTTAAACTGTGTTTAACTTAACCACACATTCCTTGGTCAAAGTTGAATAAAACCGGTTTTGTACATACAGTTAATAGTACCTACCGTATTACTATTTTTGGCGAACATCAGAACACGTCTTTAATATCTTAACACTTTTATTTGCCTGCTTCAAGTTACTTTTCTTGGACTTGGCAATAGGTAGATTCTTCAACGGTTTCTTTAACTTCTATCTTCTTTTCACCAGTAGTATTAAAGCTCCCAAAATAATTAATCCTTTTCTCCTCCGTCGTTGCTTCTTCTTGTTTTCTCGTTTTTTTCGTAGTGTGTCCGCCATAGACTGTCAATGTCTTGCTCCGTCCACTTTATCTTGCAGCGCCCTCTGTGCCATCCGTGCGCGAACCACCATAATGCTAACACTATACCTAATTATATCTATTCTATGACAGTACGTCCTAGGATACAAAGTCTAACAATTAGGTATTAGGTACATAAAACATTTAATATATACATATACCTATACAAACCATACATGTATAGGTAATGTGATACAAGATACATTTTGTGGCAGATGAAGAATCAGACCGTGTCCAAACATAACTGGACTAAACCTTTATAGGTACGTGGAATAGCTAGAAGTACTTTGTTTTCTCTTTGCTTTCAAACTTGATAGAGAGAAAAGAAACAAAGCTGCTTTTTCTTCTTTTTAGGGTTCCGTACCCAAAAGGTAAAACGGACCCTATTACTAAGGCTCCGCTGTCTGTCGGTCTAGACAGACCGACTGTCTGTCTGTCCGTCTGTCACCAGGCTGTATCTCATGAACTGTGATAGTTAGTTGAAATTTTCCCAGATGATGTATTCCTGTTGCCGCTATAACAACAAATACTAAAAAATAGAATAAAATAAATATTTAAGGGGGTTCCCATACAACAAACGTGATTTTTTTAATCGTTTCTATAGATAATGGTACGGAACCCTTCGTGCGCTAGCCCGACTCGCTCTTGGCCGGTTATTTGATTAGTGGCTGATTAGGCAAACCGCGTTGCATTTTACAGCCAGCCTACTACACGTTTTTAATTCTCCCATCGCTTTACCGATCTAAACTGTAAACAATTAAACAATTTATTATCTTGCGAAATAGGTAATACAAAAATTGTGGTCTTATTGTAATGTGTATAGTGTCTCTATTTCCGTCATTAACACATGCAAGCATTTATATTTGTCAATAATCATTGGAATTTTCCTTACACTGCGCTAGTTTTAAGACTAGAATTATCTTTATGGTGTTTAACTGACTCTCTGCTAATAGAAAACCCTGTAATTGCTTATTAAATGTAAATCTGTACTAATCACTGTTCAAATAAGAGACACAGAGAGGCCTCTGATAAGATAACACGATAAGCTTCGCTTGCTCTATTAATTTTCAGGTTAATACACCCGTTCATGATATGAACACACAGATTACCCCAATCTGTGTTTGAACATAACACACACCGTCTCCAATTATAAATAAGTTGTTAATTGATGTCATTTTATGCTACATTAATGATTGATTATTTTCTTTTATTTGTGCATTTTATCACATTAATTTAAATTGAATAACTTAGATTACCTAACAAAAAAGGCGAAGCATTTTACATTCGAGCTATTTATTGCGAACAATATACTTAGTAAATGCAGCAATTAAAAAGGAGGGTCAAAAGAGTATTATCACAGGGTAAGCAACGCGTCAGTGGCACGTCTAGTGTTACTGATGTCCATAGGGTACGGTGACCTCTTCCCATCAGGAGGGCCGTATGCTTGTTTGCTACCTATAGCTTAAAAAAGTAAGTAACTAATTATAAAAAAACATGCATGGGTTATTTTTTATGACATGCATATTGTAACCATGTTTTCAGGTAGCTTGACGCTACAGGTTAGATTGGGAGCCGACCCCAATAACAAATAGGAAAAGGCAAAGAGGATCCATAGATCTTCTTATGACAAACGGAACCGAAGCAGGGCGCGATGGCATCGAAAACTGCACATAACTTACTAGATAAGTCATTGGTGCAAAGCAGAAGATCGAACCCGGTACCGTAAGATTGCGAAGTGGACATGCTACCGCTCGGCCACCGATATAAATTATAAATAGTGACAAATGCACCAATGCTGCTTGTCACCGTCAAAAAGCTCATCCACACCTCGTGGGCCCATGGAAGTCTCGCACAGTCCGTTTCGCGAGGTCATTACTGCCACATATTTGCAAGATGTGGAATGAGCTACCCTCTGAGGTGTTTCCGCTGAGCTACAACATGGGACACTTCAAGCGACGGGTAAATAGAGTCTTAAAAGATAGGCAACACATCGGCAGCGCCCCTGGTGTTGCAGGTGTCTGTAGGCGACGGTAACTGCTTACCATCAGGCGGGACGTCAGCTTGTTTGTCTGTCCGTGTTATAAAAAAATAAATAAAAAAATAGAAAAGAAACCAACTCAAAAATGAAAATAGCCATGTTACGTATAAGTATGACACGTCATATCATGCATATAGAGTCGACATGACCACGCATATTCCATTAAGGCACGCCACGCCACTATACATGCAGGATAATAAGAAAACTAGGTAAGTAACAAGTGAAGCAGAGAAATTATCATAATTATGTGTAACGGTTTCTACAACAAAGTAAGTTAAAATAATACAAAATGTTACTGCTAATTTACGAATTAGCATTGCAGAACGTTGGAGTTTTGTGTTTTGTGTGAAATTTGGTTTTGGGTCATAGTGAACAGGCGTATATAATTTTGTATGGACGGCCATCATTCGATGTCAATTAGCTAAGTAGGTATGTCATTTAAGTCGATATAGTATATCATAGATCATTATTTTACCAATCCCCAGAAATCGCCAAGGCATTGTAGCTAGTGAAATTACTGGGCAAATGAGACTTAACGAACTGATCTTGCAGTCTAGAAAACTTTTCTAGACTGTGTGATGTCTCAGGAAGACGTGCGCAGTGCGCAGTGTCACGCGAAACTTTAATTCAGAGTTCCGACTAGTTCCGAGTGACACTGCAATCTGTTATGGGCGGCCGTGTCGCTTAACACCAGGCGAATGACTAGCTTGTCACGCCTTTCGATTACATAATCAAATCAAATCAAATCAAATCAGTTATTTATTTGCAAGAATACACTACAAAGGGTACAAGATCACAGAGTAAATAATGGACACGTGCATTCAGCCTGCAAGCAGGCGTGCAAATATTTAAAAAATATTTATTTTTGTTACTACTTACATGTTACATATTCCTATTTCATAAAAAAAATGTTTGGAGTTAGAATAGAATATCCACGAATCGGAATTCGCAGCGTACGCCGCCCCCCCACTATAAGGTGGACCGACGACGTCAGAGCCGCGGGGAACCGATGGATGCATTAGGCAAGTAGCCGCTCAAAGTAGCGCTCTTTGGGGGAGGTCTAGGTTCAGCAGTAGACGTCTTCAGGCTGATGATGATGATGATGACGATGAGAATAGAATATAAAAGTTTCAATGGCTATTTAAATTAGCAGCTCAGCATAATGTAAAATTAGAGAAATATTTATTACGCGAGGGTCCGCTAACAGAGCATTTTTTGTTGGGAAAGAAAAGCTTTTTAAAGCTTTTTTTTTTTAGCTTATAATTTATAAGGTTTTAGTTTGACTTAGCCCCAAAATATTAATGCAATATGTAGGCACATACAATCTAATATGTAAATTTTCTTTTAGACTCAAACTTAAAAGCTTTTCTTTCCCAGCTTCACTTATCAATATCAAACACTCCTGCCAGCATAACGCAGTCAGATCTCATCATCGTGCAGAAGGCAAACTTCGCTTCACAGACGACTGGTACCCACTGCTTCGGAAAATTATACTCCATCCTACTGTATTAAATTATACTCAAGTAGGTAAGGGACTACCGAGTTACCCATCTGTGTAATTTAGCTGCCACTTAGTCTTTGATGGAGAAATGTCATTTTCATTGCGTTTAGAAGCTAATTGAGTTGGTAAAGCTCAAAGCACAGAATTCGCCCTATTTAAAGGTAAAATGATTTAGCTACTTACCTATTAATATTTTGGGTCTATCCTACCCACCCAGCACCCCCATTCCCAACCCGTCGAAAACGTTTCGTTTCGAAATTAACGCTCGCCGTCTCCTTCATACATCGTCATCGTCGTTCGTCTACATTGAGGAAGTTTTTTCGATGGGTTGGGAATCGAGGTGCATTGGTTAAATGTAGGTATCCTTAAAATTAGCAAGCTCTTAGAATTAGCAAGTTGAAATGGCAATGGCAGGCCACATCGCTCGTAGAACTGACAACCGATGGGGAAGAAAGATTTTCTAATGGCGACCACGAACCGGAAGACGCAGCGTAGGTTGGCCCCCCTCTAGGTGGACCGACGATCTGGTGAAAGCTGCGGGGAGCCGATGGATGCAGGAGGCAAGCAGCCGATCAAAGTGGCGCTCTCTGGGGGAGGCCTATGTTCAGTAGTGGACGTCTTCAGGCTGTTGATGATGATGATGATCCTTAATCCACCTAAGTATTATGATCGCCAACAGATATCAACGCTTTACTTAATTGGCATGTAACGGGGATCTGGGGTTCAATTCTCAAAGCCGCAGGCATTAAACCTAGGCAAGTATAAAATAAACGTACCTACTATAATAAAATGTGTGCCAGGGAATCGCCATTGATAAACCAAGCACTCTGACAGCCTCTGTGGTGTGGTGGTAGGTCAACGCCGGCTCATAGCCCGGAGGCGGTGGGTTCGATTCCCGCGACAGGACAGATATTTGAGCAAAGGAAAAAAGTGCAAATTTATACTTCTGGATGTTGTGTGGGACCATGGTCTTCGTAGCTCCTGGGGCCCTATTAGATAGGTACAGGGAATCCTAGCTATGTATGCGATCGTTGGGCGTTATTATTATAATAATATATAGATTAACATTTTTATCTTCAAAGAATACATAATTGGTATGTACACTGTACACTACTACGTTTTACCACAGTATTAGGTGCACTGCTTTTAGAAACTGTGGTTGAACTCGTAAGTCTAGTTCCATAGAATATACTATGGAACTTCCTTGGGTTTAACTATAACAGCATAAACTCTTCTCAGTTGATAGCGGTCGTACAAGGGCAAGAGCGATGTCTCCGCTGGTTCGCCCTCTGCGCCACCTCAATGCATTCCGTGACGCCAACACTGATTTAGACTGTTCTTTTGACAAGTGGTCTGACATTGTTGCTGCAGTATTGACATATTGTGAAAGCATGAGTGACCAATGGAGCAATACGGGTAATCCCGATAGTAGTGACGGTGAATAACATTTCTAATTTTTTGTTTAACTCTGACTTTATTTTATTTGACATTGTAATAATCCATTGTACCTATTTTTAATTATTTAATACTTTGACATGTTTATTCTGTATGAAATATTTTGTGGTAATTGTAATTGATTTTGTCGTTTTTATCACAATAAATAGATAAAATAAGTTGTGTTATAGGAATCTGTAATACAAGTAGGTATCCGACATGCTCACTGACCATAGCCAAGCAACCGTAAGGTTAGCTGAGCTTGCATTGCAACCTTCTTATCTTGCACGTGCCATGCCGTTGATGCGATGAGCCATAGGTATAGGTACACATTAATAAAATATGCAATCTTGCACTCCACATAAGCCAAATCATAACATATGTATTAACCCGAAGGGGCCTTCTGCGCGTGATGTCGAATAACTTTTATTCTAAAACATTATTGAAAGAATCATTCAGAATTCGTTAAGTCTATATAACACGTTACAATAACTATTATATAGTACTGGCGTAGTTCGTACTAAAAATCAACTGTTTTCTGAGCATTAAGGTAATCTAATTAACCTTAAAGAAGCGTATACCCCTCCCCCCTCTTGTCCATACAAAAAGTGCCAACGCTTTTCCATCTGCATGTTATCTGCTTTTGATGTATTTTTTTATGTTGTCTACCCAGTAAAAAACTATGCTCGTACATGTACTTTTTAAGTTTTTCGTATTAATAGCCACCTAAAGTTACGAATTTTTGGTGACTAAATTATGACGAAGAAAAGTAGCTGTAACTAGAACACGGCACAAATTTTCAAAATAATCAAAACGTACATTACAATCTATCCAAACGATTGATACCAAAATAAACAGTTTTCGTTAAGTTTTAGAGGATGATAAACGTTGGCGCCCGAAACGATAAACTGTACGTAAATTCACTCATGGGTTATATTGTCTCCATCATACGTGTGGAGAGCAGAGCGACGCCAATAACATTTTCAAATACCAGGACGGTCATCTTAAGCGTTGTCATCATCATCATCAACAGCTTGAAGACGTCCACCGCTGAACATAGGCCTCCCCCCGAGCGCGCCACCTTGAGTGGCTGCTCGCTTCCTGCATCCATCGGCTCCCCGTGGCTTTCACCAGATTGTCGGTCCACCGAGTGAGGGGCCGGCCTACGCTGCGTCTTCCGGTTCGTGGTCGCCACTCGAGAACCTTTCTTCCCCATCGGTTGTCAGTTCTACGAGCGATGTGGCCTGCCTATTGCCATTTCAACTTGCTAATTCTAAGACCTATATCGGTCACTTTAGTTCTCCTGCGGATCTCCTCGTTCCGGAGCTTATATCGCAGGGAAACACCGAGCATAGCTCGCTCCATAGCTACTATGAGCTTACTAATGAGGCCACGTCTCAGTTCCATAAGTCATCACTGGCGACACGCACTGATTGAAAACCGTTGTTTTCAGGCTCTGCAGTATTTTGGACGAAAAGATAGGTCGAAGCTTCCCGAACGCTAGCCAGTTGCCCATTTAGGATAGTATAGGAACGTATGAGCTGATGACTAGGTAGATTTAACAGATCAATAGCCAGGTAATGCTAGTAGTGTTCTGCTGTCCCGATTCCCATGGTGCATTGTTGCATTGTGCCGCTTAGTGGGATGGGAACCATGCAGTTTTCATCCACGGGTAATGAAGTGGTGAGCTTTCGAGAGTTTTAGTGGAAAGTGGAAAATGACAAAAGTATATCGTTTATGTAACAGGTTACCTTGATTAAATCGTTCTAAGAACCAAAAATCCTAATAGAGACCTAGAAATTGTTAATTAATAACTTTAAATTAAATTTGCGACTACTATTATGTACTTACGTAGATGTATTGTTTATTTATAAATACTGTACTATTAAGCGGCGGCTTTTGGCTTTTGTTTATTTTAAATGTATGTAGAATTATAGATACGTCGAGCTGCGAATACTGATGTGGGCTAGGTACTTTGTATATTTTATTATGTGGCTGTTTACCTGCCTGAAAAATAAATAAAATTATTCCTTAATCGATTAAAAACATGCAAATATCTGTACAGTATAGACACATTGGATTGATCGATGTTTTATAGATGTTTAAAAAAAATAAAAATAGATAATCAATTTATTGCCACTACAACACAAACAAAAAAGGAAAAAGAACACAAATTATACTAGCTAAGGAAAACGCGTATTCTCAAGATTATTTTTCAGTACTAGTGATGTTTTTAGCCACTCTCCGATAGGTGCTCTGCATAACGTGACTTTTGTTTTAACAAAAATACCTAATAATTAAGATAAACATTTAATAAAAATATTTATTATTGTCTCCAGAAAGTGCGCGATGTCTACGGAGGTGCAAGGTTGCGTCAATAAAGCCTTCGAGGCTGTGGACGACGGCTTCCAGACCATCGACCTTCGCAGCCTCAGGAAAGATGGCCCCAACGGCACCCACGTATCGACCAGGGTAAGAATTCTAACATCTAAGATAGTATGTATGTAGGAGTTATTCAAACGAACTTTTTTGGGTTTATCTTTTATTTTCATTTAGGATCTGACAACCAATGGGGAAGAAAGGTTCTCGAGTGACGACCACGAACCGGAAGACGCAGCGTAGGCCGGTCCCCCACTGTAGGTGGACCAGCGATCTGGTGAAAACCGTGGGGAGCCGATGGATGCAGGTGGCGAGCAGCTGCTCAAAGTGGCGCTCTATGGAGGAGGGCTATGTTCAACAGTGGAGGTCTTCAGGCTGTTGATGATGATGATGATGAAGTTGGTCACTGGTCCCAAAGACTTCTATGTATACACTAGACAGGACATCTCTAACTTGCACTGTCAACCACTGCAAATATGCCTATGAGCAAATTCTCGCTCATACGATGCTTAGCACTCAAAGCGACTGCACGTGCAGCAGTGAATAGCAGTAAAAATTATGATCCGAATGTGCCATTGCACTAGCGCTGCGTGTTGTGATCGTTGGTTAGACGATTTAATCTCGTAAAGCGCTGTAGCGGATTTTAGTTTAATTACACAAAAAATGACAACTATTTGTGCTTCGAATAGCTTCTCTAGTACGTAGTACATATACCTCTTTGACTGGTCCCAGAATTTTTAGGCCACTCAAATGTGACTGTTTTTTTATCGACAACTACTAGGATTAATCTTAGAATTAAGTTAAAATGGCAATCAGCAAGCCGCATCGCTCGTAGAACTGACAACCGATGGGGAAGAACGGTTTTCGAGTGGCGACCACGAACCGGCGGGGTAATTACGTAAAATTTGCAACAGCAGTAGCGAAGCATACATTCTCGACACCACTAATGATGTATGACAGCAATCACCGCGAGATTTACGCCTGTCGCAAACCTGTTGCGAGTTAGGTAATTAGGGGGCCGATAACACAGCGTAGGCCCGCCCCCCGCTTCTTTTGCGGAAGGGATAAAACTAGAACGGCTAGTCGAACTTAGTGTTCCGTAATGACCGCAGCGAACATTTGTTCACTGCCGAAACGGATAAGAACGGCGGTTCTGAAGAAGCAAGTACCTAAGTCTACTTTCGTTTTGACCAATAACTTTGTAACTTTCTATCTAAGTTATTCTAGATTTCTATCTATGGTATTTATTTTTTTTGTTACTGCATCGACTGCCAATCAATCATTAAATACTTAATTTGAGAAATGTTAAACGTATTCTTAATTTTTTTTAATCTATTGTTATGCAAATTAAAGTTAAATACCACGTGATTTCCGTACATAATGGAGAGAACCAGTATTTACACAAACGTTTAATAACACTCATCACAGAATACGCTAGTTGCCTGCTATTTTTTATTCCTTAACATAATAATATTCCTCAAAAAACAAACAGTCGTGTAAACAAAAATTAAATATCTCTAAAAATTACAAAGCTACAAGCATTTTAAAATACAGGAATAGAAAGAGACAGCTCAAACATGCAATGATGTCATTTCTTGCCCCTTCAGAGTACCTCATTACTAAGCTGTGATAGCTTTACATACAATCTCTTTACCATCTGACGTCACAACGTGCGTTTTCATAGTAACTGTGGGGAAGATCCACACGATCTCTGTTTCGCGAGAAAGGGACAGGTGCTGCCCCCTCCAGAAACTTTAAATGCTTACTCCGTCATTTATTTCCCGATTTTACTTATTTTTCCAACTATTGCATTCATTTTTAACCTACTTTATATATAAAAATAATATTTTCTTCATCATCATCATCATCATCATCATCATCAACAGCCTGAAGACGTCCACTGCTGAACATAGGCCTCCCCCAGTGCGCGCCACCTTGAGCGGCTGGTCGCCTCCTGCATCCATCGGCTCCCCGCGTCAAATATTTTTGCTTGGTAATTTTTAATAGCAGCTAACTAGCCTATTTTGTTTTTCATTTATCTACAATAGGTGAAATTCCATCCCTGATTTACATAATATTTGTCTGATCTGAGAGAATCAAACTTGCAACCTCTGTGAAATGTGCTCTATTACAACACGAAAGCCTGTCACCTCCAGGAAATATTGCTTCGTTCATTACGCCTTCTTAGCGCAAATAGTACATTCCTCGATTTCCCTCCAAAGCCATAAATATGGCGCGAATTTAATTTTGTTCCAAATTCAAATTAAAGTCACGTCAAGTTGGTAGCACGTGCGGCGCAGTAGAACGCGCGGAATACAGATTAAAAATAAGAGTAACCGAGCCCGACTCATTGGACGGGGAAATGTCGAGAAATTAAGTGCCAATTCAATTACGTGTTGCTTCTACGTTGATAAAAGTAATATGGAATGATACATAACTAAATAACTAGTAACCGGCTAGCACTCACGTAATTTTAGTCGAACAAACTCGACCGGTGTTCAGGCAATAAAGATGCCCATCTTCATGGAGTATACGCTGAGTCAGCGCAGAGCCGCCGCGCGCCGTGGCCGCGCATACTCCATGAAGATGGGCATCTTTATTGCCTGAACACCGGTCGAGTTTGTTCGACTAAAATTACGTGAGTGCTAGCCGGTTACTAGTTGTTTAGTTAATGAATACTACTCACGTTAGTTTCTATGATATTATGAAATGATACACTTTAAATTCGATATTTTGAAACAAATTAAACGAAAATCAAAAGGTTGCTATCATTCAAGCAACCTACCCGTCGTCGTCAGTAGGTACTTTATATTATTCTATAGTAAAAGTACCTCCAGATAGTACACTGAGAAAAATACTTTCATGAATTACGAACAATTTGAAAGGAATTCCGGCACTTTTATCCGTATTCCCGACAAAAAGGGACCAAGAGTTCTTACTAACAATTTGTACGTAAATCATAAAAAACTATCATGAACAGACGTCACCATTAAACATCAGAAAACAGCACGATATTGCTAAGTGCTGTATACTCAAGTTTTATCGTTACGCGTCATGACAAACTATCATGACGAACTCGTTGTACACTTCAAATGGTAATGACGAGACATCATGATGGGAATGAAATAAATTGTAGAAGTAATGGTACGGAGTCATTATTTCGATGTTAAATTGGTTTGTACATCACAATAGTATGAAGATATTTCCTAATAACGTTAAAGGAAACTTAAAAATATTTTTCATTACAGTCATTGCGGTTTAACGCGCTTCCTCATATTTTACTCATGGTAAACTCATATGATGCAATGACCATCTATAATAGTTTGTTGGTATCGTAATGATATCTGTGAATTGAAAGATACCGAAAACTCAAATAAAACTGTGCATTTAACAAAAGCTACTTAATTGCTACGAACAAAACACCACCGCGTGCTAACTTTTCTACTAACGCCATCTAGTTTACACAACCTCAAGTAAATACTTCGATATTGTTCTATATTACTACAATAGCCCTTAGAATTAGCAAGTTGAAATGGCAATGGGCAGGCCACATCGCTCGTAAAACTGACAACTGATGGGGAAGAAAGGTTCTCCAGTGGCAACCACGAACCGGAAGACGCAGCGTAGGCCAGCCCGTGCTAGGTGGACCGGCGATCTGGTTAAAACCCTGGGGAGTCGATGGATGCACGAAGCAAGCAGCCACTCACAGTGGCGTGGGGGAGGCCTATGTTCAGCAGTGGACGACTTCATGCTGTTGATAATGACTATTATGTACTTAACACATTTCTTTTCACGTAAAAACCCGTTAAAATGTATTCTATTGTGCCTGTCACGAAAGTTTATCATGAAATCACACTGTCACGATAGTTTATCATGAAATGTGATATTTTCTATTAACTTACGGATTCATTCAAGGTATTTTATTTATAAATTGTCGTGCTTACATCTCTATCAGGACAAACTTTGAAATTGTCGTGCTCTTCTCGATAAAACACCAAGTTAGAACCGACAATTCAATATTATGTAACTTAAGTTTTAAATGATAAACAATAATGTGTAACGGAACGTTACTCATTTAATATTAATTTCTATTTAAATAAACATAATTACACACAATTTAAACCTACTTAAAAATTAAAACTAATAAAAATATGTACAATCTAATCCTAACTTATTTTCTAATAAATGTATATTAAATAGCTACGACGTAATCCTAGATCCTAAGTGCGGCACCTGTTTCTTAGCGCTTACTAGATCAACGCGTCCTGATTACGTCTGACCGGTTCACAAGATCTCCGCGGGGCATGTAATGGGGAGGTGGTGGTCGAGCTGGGCCACGACCGCCGGCACCGCTGACAGTCGTCACTAGACTTGTTTGTGAGCAGAACCGTATCACTTTGCCAGTTCCGAGCGCCCTAGCCGACTGTGCAAATTAAATGCGATACCATAGTTTGGTGCTCAAAATAATTCGAACTTATTTTAATTGTGTCCTAAACACGTTATAACAGTTATTTGTGTGTTCCCGATATAGGGTAAGTTTTAAATGGCACATAAAAATCCAACTGTATTTCTAATAACCGTTATTCTTTTTATTGTACTAATGATATTTTATCTTCCAGTATCCAAATTGTAGATTATTCACTTGCAAAATTGCTAAATCATGCTCATGTTTTCATACGTTAAATTTCATCATCTTTTCTTTTTTTTGCCTACCTTAACATTTTCACTTTTTGCTAAATATTTCACCAGACGCTAAATTTATGCAATTAAAATTCATTTCCTTTTTTTTTAATTTCATTGCCTTTTGCTTTTGAACGATAGCCTTGTGTTTAATTAATAATTTATTGTGAACTCCGTTCTGGTTGTACCACCACGGCAACACTACACTGCGCGTAAGTATTTCTTCCTGATCCTGTAGCCGTTGGTAGGGCCCCCCAGAACGGAAGTTAGATAAATTCCTATATTAATATAGAGGAATTTTATCGCTTACAGGAACAACTTCCACCCATCAACAATAACCCTACAACAAAAACATCACAACAAAAAGGAAGAAATGGCGACATAAGAAGAACCGCCGTAAACTTCCTACTTACGGAAAAAAAAATCTCCATCGGATTTTTTTTTTTACTGTCACCGCTTCTGACATCTACGGGAACTCCTGCTGTGTCTTCGCCTGCTGCCGTAAACTTGGGGCCACCCACCATCCATAGGGCCCCCCATCAACATCAGTTCAGGAGAGTACTTTTCCCGCGGTAGTGCGTTGAAGCGTAGGAACTGGTTAAAGTGCCCAAACCCACGACCCTATAAATTTATGTGCCCTCCGATGAACTCGCCGGTCTAATATTTTGTAATTTAAAATATTATATAAATTATTTGTTGCGTATACCTTGGTTCTGATTTATTTCTCCCTACTAAATTAGGTAGGTAGGATCAACCATAGGGGCAAACGGCACATTGGCGCCCTCTTACGTGGGTTTAACCAATTTCTACCTTCTTCTGCACGTAGTTAGTTTTGCACGGTGTGTGGTTTTTTTGTAAAACGCTATTTCTTTTTTGGTTTGCAGTAGCTGAGGTGAGTATAGTGTTTCCATTTTATGGTCGATCTCGATACTCGATACTGTATTGCGAATTTTTTTTTTGGTGTTGCCTTTTTTTTTTTAACTGCTGCTAAATTTTTTATCCGTATGCTAACGGAGAATAAACCTTTGTTTTTGTTAAGCTGTACTCACACCAGTTACAAATTTTTTATCAACGCTTTTTTTATTTTTGGTTGCAATTTTTTTTCTTGTTTATTTTTTCATCTAGGTACAATCATTCATCATCATCAAACCATAGCGTTCTGTTAAAAGCTGATTGTAACAGAACGGAGTATTTACATCATTGATCAAATTTCCTTTTGTGTGCCATTTACAACTACAATGTCGTACCCTATTAAATTTTTGTCTTTGCAAAAATCAGAATTAGAATACGAGGTTGGTGTTCGTGGAGAGACTCCTGGTTCTACTGTTGCGGATCTTAGGAAACAAATCATCAAGCTGAGTCAATGTTTTCCTTCAGAAGACATCATGTACTCGCATCTGGATGCATTGGTCGATTTAAGCAGTTCCTTAGAACTATTGGAGAAGGTTAAGGCGATCATAGATGAAGGGGTTACCGATAAAAATATTTTAACTCGTACTGAAAATATGTTTCACCATCTTTACCACAGATTGAATAGGATAAACACAGATGAAAAAACTTCTCAACAACATGCTGAATGTAGTACACTTTTCAAACAGTTTTATGAAAGCTTCCTAGTGTTGAAGAAGAAGAGTGTTGATCCACTGTCTTTGCCCGGATCGAGCTCTGAGTCGCAAACTCAAAGCGCCGTACCAATTCATGTTTCGGTAACATGCGATAGTGGTACTAGAACTTCTGAATTGGGCAGGCTGAAGTTTGATGGGAAGTCTTGCGTACGCTCTTTCATCCAACGAGCTAACGAATTTAGTGAAGCGCGCAATATTTCTGGATCAAAACTTTTTTCATATGCTACCGAAATTTTTGTAGATGACGCACTACATTGGTTTAGAAGTGTTAAGGAACAGGTATCGACTTGGGAGGACCTTGTCGTTCTCTTAAAGCAGGACTTCGATAAAACTGATTATGACTATCGATTACTCTCTGAGATTCGATCTAGAACTCAGGGTGAATTAGAGAACATAACAATTTATTTGTCAATTTTGTCAAGCATGTTTGCACGTTTGTCGAAGCCCTTGCTAGAGGAAGACAAGCTTGAAATCATCTTGCACAATATCAGACCGTGCTATGCAAGCACTTTAGCTTCAGCGACTGAAATTAAAACTATTGGCCAGTTGCGAACCCTATGTAGGAACTTTGAAAATGTTCAATCACGTTTGGTACATTTTCGTGAGCCTCCAGCTGCAACGTCTGATACTGTAGCACCTGAATTTTCTTATAAACAAGAAACAACTACATTTAATAAATCAAAACCAAACTTTAATTCAACAAATAATACAAACTACAATGATTTTAAAAACAAACAAAAAAATACATATAATATGAAACCTAATGCTAATAATAATAATGTTAATGAAAAATATTTACATGCTATACACAAAGGTGATTCTGATTCTGACAGGAAACTACCTTACTGTCCTCGCTGTCGTAATAACTCACATAGCTTGAGCAACTGCCAGAATACTGAAATTATGTGCTTCAAGTGTGGTTTTAAGGGTGTTAAGAAACCTGAGTGCCCTAAGTGTAATCCGAATTCAAAAAACTAGATTCTCAGAATTGTAGCGATTCATCTTCAACAGAAGGTCGTTTTAGTATTGAAGAATGGAATGAATGGTTGAAAACAGTACGAATGTTTTTCAATAGTTACAACATTACTACAATTCTGCAAGATAAGCCTTTAGATGATACACGACCGTACGTGAATATTATGGTAAATGACATAACAGTCTCAGGTCTACTTGACTCGGGTGCAGCTGTCTCCATTTTAGGTAATAATGCGCACCACACTTTAGTTAACCGAGGTCTCAAGGTTTGTACTGATGATAACGTGTCAATCGTTGCTGCAGGTGGACAGTCTTTTGATAGTCTAGGTTATATTAATTTACCTATACATTTTGAGGATAAATTTCATATTGTAAAAGCTTACGTAGTTCCTGAAGTTAAGTCTTCTCTGATTCTAGGAATTGACTTCTGGCGCGCTTTTCATTTGTGTCCTAAATATTTAGGCTCGCTACAACTGTCACGCGTCCCGATAATGGATTTAAATGCAAATAGCCAGCAAACTTTTATCAATTCCTATGATAATTTAGACGATTCGCAGAAAGCTATTGCGGATAATATAGTCGATCAATTTAAAGATATTTCTTTCGAGCATAAGGGATTAGGTCGAACGCATTTGATATCCCACCGCATTGATACTGGTGATTCACCTCCTGTTCGACAAAGGTACTACCGACTTTCACCAGAGAAACAGAAAATACTTGTCGAACAGGTAGATGAAATGCTTAGTCTTGATGTGGTGGAACCGTGCGAAAGCGCATGGCAGTCTCCGGTTCTTATAGTTACGAAGAAAAATGGCCAGCCTCGTTTCTGTTTAGATAGCCGTAAACTCAACTCAGTTACGAAGCGAGACGCTTACAACTTGCCTTATATTTCTGAGATTTTGGATAACTTGCGCGACGCACATTTTCTTACTAGCCTTGATTTATCCAAAGCTTTTTGGCAGGTGCCAATTTCTGAGGAGGACCGTGACAAGACGGCATTTTACGTCCCAGGCCGCGGAACGTTCCGATTCAAGACCACACCCTTTGGACTTACAAATGCTCCCGCTACGCAACAACGTTTGGTTGATGCGTTGCTAAGTGACGTAGATCATCGAATTTTTGCCTATCTTGATGATATTGTCATTGTATCCAGCTCTTTTGATGATCACGTCTCTCTCCTGCTTCGCGTTTTAGACAGGCTGCGTAAGGCGAATCTCACCGTCAACCTAGAGAAGTGTGAGTTCTTCAGAAGTGAGCTCAAGTATCTGGGATATGTGGTCGATGCGAATGGACTGCGAACCGACCCAGGTAAGGTTGAAGCCATCCTCAACTACGCGACTCCTACTAGTCGCAAGGAGCTTAAGCGTTTTTTAGGCACAGCCACTTGGTATCGTAGGTTCGTTCCCAACTTTAGCACGATCGCAGGTCCGCTAAACAAGCTTACTTCAAATAAGAAAAATACTCCACCTTTCCAATGGACTGATGAAGCTGATGCTGCCTTTAAAAAGCTAAAAGAGTGTTTAGTTTCCGCTCCGGTACTTTCTTGTCCAAATTATAATCTGCCGTTCGAGGTACACACGGACGCCAGTAATTACGGAGTAGGTGCAATGCTTACTCAGACAGTTGATGGTAAGGAGCATCCCGTTGCGTACATGAGCCGATCTCTCACTACGGCTGAAAAGAACTACAGCATTACGGAACGGGAGACTCTTGCTGTTCTGGTAGCATTAGAACATTGGCGATGTTACGTCGAAAATGGTAGAACTTTCACGGTTTATACAGACCATAGCGCTCTGAAATGGTTCTTATCATTAAACAATCCCACTGGACGACTCGCACGTTGGGGTGTTCGTTTGTCGTCGTTTGATTTTGAAATCAAACACCGTCGTGGTGTAGACAACATCATTCCTGACGCATTGTCTAGAGCTGTTCCAGTTGCATCGATTGTTACTTCCAAGTCATTTGCGACTACTAGTGATGACTGGTATAAAAACATTTACAATAACTGCCTTAATAATCCGGTACACGTTCCAAATTTCCGAATACAGAATGATTCTCTTTTCCGCCTCAGTAAAAATAAGTGTCACCTGACAAATGAGTTCTCTTGGAAAGAAGTCGTTCCACAGGAACTTCGGAATGGCGTTATTGCGGAATACCATGATGAGCCGACTGCTGGTCACCTTGGCATCTTTAAGACGTACAGACGCATTGCACTTCGATACTACTGGCCAGGAATGTATCAGGATGTGGCAAAATACGTAGGTTCATGCTCTGTATGTCTGCAGTACAAAAGCCAAAATCACGCTACTCTTGGTACTATGGGTCGGCCAAAACAGTGTTCACGTCCTTACCAAATGATATCCATCGATTTAATGGGACCTCTTCCGGTCACACGAAAGCAGAATAGCTATATTCTAGTAGTGACATGCTGCTTTTCTAAATTTTGCCATATTTTCCCTATTAAAAAGGCAACTTCTGATATCATAATTAAAATTTTAGAGGAACAGGTTTTCTTAGTTCACGGCGTTCCACAGACCATACTTATGGACAATGGAAGTCAGTTTATTAGTGGGCAGACCAACGATTTCTTCCAAAAATACCGCATTCCTAACGTATTTTTCACGCCTAAATATACACCTCAGGTGAACTTAGTTGAGCGGTACAACAAAACTATAATTACTTGTATTTCCACCTTTGTCGAAGGCGATCACAGGACATGGGATCTTTTCATACCAAAGGTCCAGTTTGCGATCAATAATTCGGTGAACGAAGCCACTGGATTTACCCCATCCTTTCTTGTGTTCGGCAGGGAAGTAGTACTATGCGGCTCGCACTATGCTGATATAGACTTAGGTGATGAGGTTTTGTTTATGCCCCGCGAAGTTTATGCGGAAAACCTCGGTTGCTTAAGTAATGTTTTTGATCAGGTTCAGAAGTCGCTATATCACGCTCACGTTAAGAACACATCTCAGTACAACTTGAGACGCAAGCCATTTGAATTTAATGTAGGTGATATCGTCTACAAGCGCGCTTACGTATTGAGCGACAAGGACAAGTTCTTTAGTAAAAAACTTGCCCCAAAATACTTAAAATGCCGAGTTACTTACTGAAAAACGCTCGCCACTTGTTTACGTTTTAGAAGACATGTCGGGTAAGAACTTGGGCACTTGGCATATAAAAGATTTGAAAATTTATGGTAAATATTGTAATTGAGTTCTGTTGTGTTACCAAGTCCATTAAAATCATTTTTACATATCTTGCAAAGAGTTTTATGTCGAACATATAAAAATGGCATAAGATTTTGGTTATGAAAGGTGCGTCTCATAATTTTATAATATTATTAGATGCTTTTCTGAAAGTCAGTATGAACGTGAGGATTGAATGTCATGAATGGTAGTGTGATAGGTAATTGTAAGAAATTTTGTTCAGAGTAGTAAATGCAGATTTTATTTTTAAAATAAAATCCTTATGAGGGACGAGCGGGTAATGTAACGGAACGTTACTCATTTAATATTAATTTCTATTTAAATAAACATAATTACACACAATTTAAACCTACTTAAAAATTAAAACTAATAAAAATATGTACAATCTAATCCTAACTTATTTTCTAATAAATGTATATTAAATAGCTACGACGTAATCCTAGATCCTAAGTGCGGCACCTGTTTCTTAGCGCTTACTAGATCAACGCGTCCTGATTACGTCTGACCGGTTCACAAGATCTCCGCGGGGCATGTAATGGGGAGGTGGTGGTCGAGCTGGGCCACGACCGCCGGCACCGCTGACAGTCGTCACTAGACTTGTTTGTGAGCAGAACCGTATCACTTTGCCAGTTCCGAGCGCCCTAGCCGACTGTGCAAATTAAATGCGATACCATAGTTTGGTGCTCAAAATAATTCGAACTTATTTTAATTGTGTCCTAAACACGTTATAACAGTTATTTGTGTGTTCCCGATATAGGGTAAGTTTTAAATGGCACATAAAAATCCAACTGTATTTCTAATAACCGTTATTCTTTTTATTGTACTAATGATATTTTATCTTCCAGTATCCAAATTGTAGATTATTCACTTGCAAAATTGCTAAATCATGCTCATGTTTTCATACGTTAAATTTCATCATCTTTTCTTTTTTTTGCCTACCTTAACATTTTCACTTTTTGCTAAATATTTCACCAGACGCTAAATTTATGCAATTAAAATTCATTTCCTTTTTTTTTAATTTCATTGCCTTTTGCTTTTGAACGATAGCCTTGTGTTTAATTAATAATTTATTGTGAACTCCGTTCTGGTTGTACCACCACGGCAACACTACACTGCGCGTAAGTATTTCTTCCTGATCCTGTAGCCGTTGGTAGGGCCCCCCAGAACGGAAGTTAGATAAATTCCTATATTAATATAGAGGAATTTTATCGCTTACAGGAACAACTTCCACCCATCAACAATAACCCTACAACAAAAACATCACAACAAAAAGGAAGAAATGGCGACATAAGAAGAACCGCCGTAAACTTCCTACTTACGGAAAAAAAAATCTCCATCGGATTTTTTTTTTTACTGTCACCGCTTCTGACATCTACGGGAACTCCTGCTGTGTCTTCGCCTGCTGCCGTAAACTTGGGGCCACCCACCATCCATAGGGCCCCCCATCAACATCAGTTCAGGAGAGTACTTTTCCCGCGGTAGTGCGTTGAAGCGTAGGAACTGGTTAAAGTGCCCAAACCCACGACCCTATAAATTTATGTGCCCTCCGATGAACTCGCCGGTCTAATATTTTGTAATTTAAAATATTATATAAATTATTTGTTGCGTATACCTTGGTTCTGATTTATTTCTCCCTACTAAATTAGGTAGGTAGGATCAACCATAGGGGCAAACGGCACAAATGATAACCAATCATTAAATTCCCTTAAACTAGTAGTGATGAACCGTAAATTGATTTGACTGACTTATATTTCATCATGCACATGATAATATTGTAGGCGTCCGAATAAAATATTATTCTTCATCTTAACATTTAATGAAGTACCGAAGTCATTTTTCTCAGTGTAGTACTACTAGGAGATAGCAATGGTGGCCGAGCGGTATAGTCGTGCGCTTCGCATTCTTACGGCGGGTTCGATCCTCGGCCCTGCACCAATGACTTATCTAGTAAGTTATGTGCAGTTTTCCATACCATCGCTCCGTGCCTCGGAGAGCACGTTAAGCCGTCGGTCCCGGTTGTCCTAAGAACATCTATGATCGTTACGGGTAGTCAGACGCCTGATAGAATCTGACACCTGCTCTAACCATCCCTGTTACAGGTTCCTTACGGGTTGCGAGGTCAGATGGCATGGCAGTCGCTCGTGTAATTCTGGTAGCTCGCCGCTACAGGTTAGATTGGGAGCCGACCCCAATAACAAATGGGAAAAGGCAAATGATAATATAGTAAAAGTACCTACAGACCTAACAAAAATGATTATCGAATAAAAACAACGCTACGCTACGCTGCTACGACGGAGAATACTAAGGTCTATAATTTTATTAATTAATTAATAAATTTTATCAGTGTGTGTTGCCAGTGATGACTTATGGAACTGAGACATGGTCTCTTACTGTTGGCCTCATTAGTAAGCTCAAAGTCGCGCAGCGAGCTATGGAGCGAGCTATGCTCGGTGTTTCCCTGCGAGATAAGCTCCGGAACGAGGAGATCCGCAGGAGAACTAAAGTGACCGATATAGCTCTTAGAGTTAGTAAGTTGAAGTGGCAATGGGCAGGCCACATCGCTCGTAGAACTGACAACCGATGGGGAAGAAAGGTTCTCGAGTGGCGACCACGAACCGGAAGACGCAGCGTGGGCCGGCCCCCCACTCGGTGGACCGACGACCTGGTGAAAGCCGCGGGGAGCCGATGGATGCAGGAGGCGAGCAGCCGCTCAAGGTGGCGTGCTCTGGGGGAGGCCTATGTTCAGCAGTGGACGTCTTCAGGCTGTTAATGATGATGATGATGATAATTTTATTACGCTGATGGTGTTATTACGACGTAGCTATCTACGTCGCGGCGTCGTCGTCGTAGCGGTGATGCGATCTACGCAGCTGCCGTAGATAGCATCATACCTTCCATAAACAGTAATGTTATATATTTTGTGTCAGAGGGCGCGCGTCCAGATCCTTTATTTATTTCCACATAGACCTAATGTAAATAGGACGAATTCTGTGATTTACAGAGTGTTAAAATTAATTTTTCCCTAACAATTTCCCCAACTTTTCATAAAGTTTTTTTATTTCTATAACTTTTGAGATACTTCAGACGTTTTTGACTCTTTCGTCGCGTGCCTAGTATTTCTATTCTGTAGTGTAATAGCCGTAGGTGTAACATAGTTCAACGGCTCCATGTGCCATAAGTTCGTTCGTTCTCTTATTTTTATGATTAGAGCGCGGTGGATCATCCGGTGTGGACACGGCTATTAGGTCTAACCATAGACATAGGTGTAACGGAAATATTCTACGTCTGTATGGGTGTAACAAAACATTAATGCAGTGGTAATAGTACCGGAGGTGGCGTTACGCTACGTCTGCATTAAGAACGGGTTTCAATACTGACGCGGAACATTGGTGACAAAAATTTGGTCTAACGCAAGCATATCTAGTATAAAAAAATATCCTTAACTTTTCCCTTTTTAGACGAGCGCTATAGCAGGTAGAGCAGAGACTCTACTTAGTACTTACTACACAGCCATGTGATTTCATCCCATTGGAGAATTCGAATCCAAAACTCCCGTATTGCAACTTCACAAGTCGACATCCCCCAGGAGTCTTTGAGCTATTGTCGTTTCGTTCAACAATCTAAATGTTATATAAGCCCTAGTTCAGCGTCACAGCCCTCAGTCAGTTGGCCGCGCGCCCTCGAGCCGCCCGCCCGCTCGCCGCCCTACGTTCCGCCGTGTGAGGAACAACGCGTGAACTTTTACGTGAACCGCGGAGAATTCGTTCAAGTTTGTTATGATAAGAAATTAAAGTTTAGAGTTGTTGTACCTATATGCTATGAGTGAATGCCCTAAAATGGTAGGTAATTTTTTGCATTTAATTTTATTTCAGTAATTAGTATACATTATTTCAAAGTTGATAAAATACATCATAGGAAAACCTGACTTATAAAAAAATTATAGTTTTACAAGTTAGTAATTACCTATTTATTTTCTTTGATTTGCATAGATGCATTTTATGGTAAAATAATTTATGCCACTGATTATTTTATTTTAAAATATACATTTTATTAGGTTAGTTCAGTTAGAATCTATTTAACTCATTTGTATACTTACTATATTATGCGTCAGGTTGTTGATGGTGTGATTATGGTATCGATATTGCACTAAAACTCTTAAATAGTATTATGCTAACTAGCTGTACATAACATACGTATAATATGTATGATGAAGGCGCGTACGCCTACGTACCAAAATGAATAAAAAAATCAATTGTACCAATATACGTCGAACAAAAATGTTCTCAATAAGCACGTGATCCGGTCACGGAACATTCGCCCTTAACCTTGCTGCACGCTATTTGTGTCACTGAATCATAAAAATATACATGAATAATTATTTTTATATTAGTATGTAATAGCAATATATAGAATTATTATCACTTTACGTGTGGTTTATTACTCGTTAATTACTTGGATGTAGGTAAGTAATTAAAGAGTTTTATCACACATACTTCTATGTGTTTCAATCAGTAAATATTTTATATTGTCAATTATTCAACTTATTTTACACGGTAAATGAAAATCCATATTAAATTATTATTTTAAAAAAATCATGTTAAAAATAAACTGAACGTACATTTTAATAGACCGGAAGACGGTAGCACACAAACCAGCGTTATGTCAGATGCACCATTGATATTACTGACACACCTTTACTACCTCATAGAGTAAAGAAACAAAATTTTGTGGGTATATTTTGAAAATTTATCCCCACTAACGTAGTATTTTTTTTGGGTTGCTTTTGGGAAATTTCCCGAATGGAAGCAGGCAAACTACTAACAGATGGTGCGTTAGTTTGTAGTGTTCGCTCCGTAAACGTCGTTTGAAATTGCGTGCCGCTTCTGCCGCGTTGCTGTTACGATGGTACCTATTCTATTCCATAAATACTCAAATTTTAACGTATCTATGATGATGAAAAAGATTCAATTCAAATGCGATGAAAAAATAGGTATCGAACGCTTGAGAGAAATTACAAAAATAAAGAAATGACAAAAAAACATTGATTTGAAATTGGAATTAGCTAAACAAAAAATGTTTCAATTATTAGTGGCCAGTACTACAGAACGGCAATTCGATAAGGAAAGAAATACCTATTATTACCAATGAACCAATTACATTAAATTACGAATTCATTACATCCGCAAGCATGAGATTTAATCCTACATAGACAACACATTACAGTCTTTATTACATCACGAATAGAGTATTTTACTGTAGGTTCATATAACGATAAAAAATACGAACAAAACCAAATTAAGTAGGTAGGGAATGTCCAATAACATTGGAAATTTTCAGCAAATTGCATTTATCATTGACCTTTTTGATGTTATTACAATAATTACAGCTTATCATTGATATCGATGGCAATCTAGGTGTGCTTAATGTTACCGCAATCACGACAGCTTCCCATCGGTCATAGTCATTACATTACCATTACCTACCATTAGGTACAGCCATTAGGTACCCTAGCCTTTTGAATAGACCGAGAGCTTGCGTGCTCCGCCACACAAGGCTGAAAACACTCGTTAAACTTATTAAACCTTTCTGTTTGGACAGGGGTTGATGATGATTGCATGAACAAACTGGCTAAGAATTTTCATATATGTTAACTCTATTTAGTATTTAATCGATATATTTTTGGAAATAAAACACCAGAAAATTAATAAGATAAGTACTTAAATAAAAAAAAATACAAAACACTCCAAAACTATGTTGTATGAATAGATAGAAAGGCGAAAGCGTTAGGATATTTTATTTTCTATGGTATTTTTTTATGTAAGTATCAATTTACATATTTAATTTCAAAACCTGGAGTCACACGTCTATTTGATCTATGTCGTTTAAAAGTTTTTCAAACTAGTTGGCTCTCAGACTACGCAAGGGTCAACCAGTGTCAAGCCAGAGCACCTTGAATACTCCATAATCATGTTTAGACTGCGACAGGGTTACAACAAGTCACAACTGCCTAGTGCTTACATGGAAGGTTTAAGGCAAACGCCCTGAATTGATTTTTAATTGCGTGTACTGAGTCTTGACCTTTTAAAAATTGGAGTTACAAACAAAAAAGTAACGACAAAGTATGTTTGTAACAAAAAAGTATCTAAGTATTGTACCTATCAGTTATCTGGTTCTCATAGTACAAGCTGGGCTTAGTTTGGGGCTAGATGGCGCTGTGTGAAATGTCCACTTTTGTCCACACATACATAAATCCTTAAATCCCCTTAGAAGAAATCCTTGATAAAATTGTATAATACTCGATTAATAAATAATAATAATAAATATATTGTGTGGGCATTCCACACAGCGTCATCTAGCCCCAAACTAAGCATAGCTTGTACTATGGGAACCAGATAACTGATAGAAAAATATAAAGATGCTTTTTTTTGTAAATACGTACATAAAATGAAAACAATTGTTTGTCCCGGGTGGGACTCAAAACCACAACCAGAAGAAGAAGAAAGCAAAGCAAAAAAAAGAAGGCAGAGCTACTACCTGAGCTATCAAGCCATTCAATAGCGAGTAGGTACAGTTTGTTATCCAACAAAACTGAATTTTGTTTTCAAAAATTTATATTACGTTTTCGGAACTGATTAAGATTTATATAAAAGGTAAAAATCATATCTACCTGCTTTGGGCTAAAACTACTGCTGTAGTCAAAATTAACTCTAAAAGTAGGTTAATATTAACAAAGATTAGTTTGTTTATAGAGCGATTACAAAGAAGATTTAGATCTAGGTACCTATGGTTAAAGTTTTGTCTTGGTTCACTACATTCTAACATCACAAAACAAGCGAGAGTACCTACATTGTCAAATCAAACCACATCGACAACTCAAAGCAGTTTTCTAAAAAGCTGCACAAAGAGCAGGATATCAGCTGTTACGCCATTGTATAGCTTGTATGGGTAAATGGGGGGCATTCAGTACGTGCCGCGGTCAATGCAGCTCTAGATTTAGTCCTCGATAGGAGCTGAATAGGCTCAAGGGATCGCGGTACACACGTGTAGCGTCACACTAATATTATAAAGCTGAAAGTTTGTATGTGTGTATGTTTGTTACTCCTTCACGCTCAAACCGCTGGACGGATTTGGATGAAACTTGGAATATAGATAGCTTATGTACTGGATTAACACATAGGCTACTTTTTATCCGCGGGTGAAACCGCGGGGCGCAGCTAGTATTGAATAAAGACTCATTGCTTATAAAATTTACTATTGATTTGATAGTCATTACTGAACTTTACTCTCAGGCTCTTGGAGTTAAAGAAGCTGCCTTAGAAGTTTCTGACAGTTGACATAAATTCAATAATATTAGGTATCTTCGCACTCAAATTGTTGGTATTAACTATAAACAAGTCTTCTAAAAATGAAGATATTTATTATTTCTACTTGATCCGGAAACTCATTGTAGGTAATGAGCATAAGTAATTATATTTTTTTTTCATTTGATCCATTAAACCTCATATATTCAAAGGCTAAGAATAAACATTTTAAATTCACCATACAATGGATTTAAATCGATCAAACGTAGAATAAACTATGTTCGAAGGTGATCAATTTTGTCTCCAGTCCACTGACTTCTAGGTGAAGGACCGAAAGAAAGTAGAGCACTGATCATTTTAATGAATAAGTAAGTAGGTGCCAAGATATAACTTGTAACCTATACTAGTAATTTGTCTATGGTGTTATAGCCTAACCTAACATATAACCTAATTATAACCTATCGAATCGAAGAGTTACGTGCTATACAATGTGAGTTTGAATTGGTATGTTATCCCGAAAGGGGGGACTGGGACCATGATAGCCCACAAGTTGTGAGAGACTGTGTGTTTCCAAACCTCCATACAAAAAATAAATCCACTCACAATATTGCACGTGCCATCGCTACGTTTTTTTTATGCGTTTGAATGACGTGACGAGCTAGTCGTTCACCTGGTGTTAAGCGACAAGGCTGCCCATAAGTTGCAGTGTCACTCGGAACTTTAAAACAATAAAGTTTCGCGTGACACTGCACTGCGCACGTCATCCTGAGACATCACCCAGTCTAATAATCAGATTACTAGACTGAGTGATCGGATCATAAACTCTCATTTGCCCAGTAATTTCACTAGCTACAATGCCCTTCAAACCGGAACACAGTAGTGCTTGCACACTACTGCTTGGTGGCAGAATAACTGGCAAAGCGGTGGTACCTACCTAGACAAACTTTGCAGAAAAGTCCTACCACCTAGTTGACAAGATACTAAAATAAATAAACAAATTAATTTCTAAACACAGGTCGTCAAACTCATCTAGGTGCATTCGATCAAGGAAGAAGTTCAACTACACCCAGCTGCGCTAGGGCTATCTTAGAAGCGTTTGGGTAAAATTATAACGTAAACTTTACATGGTATTTCTTCAATGAAAAACTTTACTATTACCTAATTTAGAAAAGTCGTAGAAGAAACATTGTTTTTTTTTTATTGATTGATAGGCTTGCGTTTGACCACTATCTCACCTGATGGGAAGTGACGATGCGGTCTAGGATGTAACACGCTACCTTGGGAAGTAGATTTACCCCCTTTCCGGATAACATACCAATTCAAACTCAGATTGTATAACGTTGTAATTTATAGCTGCTCTATGTATTTGTTATATATAACAAGGACCATATATCTTGAGTCACTGAAGCAGTCAGCACAGATGCTAAAGCATGATTCAAGTAAGATTCCTTAACTAACAATCGGAAACGCCCACCGCTGGTTATCTTCGTATCAAAATGGGGGCTAAACAGCTTTAAATCTTTATTAAACGGAATTTGGAATATGGGTAACGGAAGGAACAAATTGTTTAATCGCGGCATTAGTCAAACTCCGTCTGAATAGAATGAATTAATGTAAGGCCTGTTACTTACTTATAATAATTTCTTCTATTCTATTTCTAATAATAATGATCTATAATAACATATTCTGTAGATTCATAAACAAAGTTTTTTTAAAGCTATCGATCGGCTAGTTGAGCGTCGCTATTAGTGGTCAGTGGTCACTCGTCCAAGTAGTGACCGCAGCGTTCTCGGTGCGGTCACTAGTGTAGTTCTAATCGCGAAATTCAACTAGTAGTAATAGTGAGCTTCACTATTAGTGGTCACTGTTAACTTGATATCATTCGAAACTTTAATTTATCATCTTTTAAGCGGATGTTGATTAAATCATTTGTGTTCCAGACAGAGACAGACCCTGACTCCAAGTCGCAGGGTGCCGACGAAGGCCGGAGCCTGCGGTGCGGCTGGGGCGTCTTCCGGCCGCGCTGTTTGCAGCAGTTCCGGACAGCGAAATGGGCGCTGTTCTGCTTGTGCTGGGCGGGGGCTATACAGGGTGAGTGGATCCTGATTGTATTGGGATAAAGGCATTTAACGATCACTTATGAACATTTATGATGATCTTAGAATTAGTAAGTTTAAAAGGCTCTGGATTTATAGTCAATAGGCAGGCCACATCGCTCGCAGAACTGACAACCGATGGGGAAGAAAGGTTCTCGAGTGGCGACCATGAACCGGAAGACGCAGCGTAGGCCAGCCCCCGACTTGGTATACCAACGATCTGGTAAAAGCCGCGGGGAGCCGATGGATGCAGGAAGCGAGCAGCCGCTCAAGCTGGCGGTCTCTGGGGGAGGCCTATGTTCAGCGTGGACGTATATAAACTAGGTATGAACTGTCAAGTCCATTGTGTTTCTATCAGTTGCAATAAAGTTCCATGCGCCTCTATTAGCTGGCCGTTCTGAAGTTGGCCCTGTAATAGTCGCCAGTATTTTTCATCTTACTGCGTTACCTACTGTCATCCACAGAAATCTGAAGTACCATTTTTTATAGACAATAAGACCACGGCATTGCAAAATTGTGGTTACCTCATAGACTTAGGATGTACTTACGTAACGAAAATATTCTAGGTCTGTGAGTTACCCACCTCTCCCCAAGAGTTGAAATTGAAAACCCATAGAGTACCTATTAGAATTCAGACATCAAAATAGACTACTGTAGGTCTACACAAAGAATACATACCGCCACGAGATCTACTTAACAGTAAAATAATTACAGTCTCAACCAATTCGCAAATAAAATAAATAACGTATAATGTAATTTATCATAATGTAATTTAAATGTTTGTCTAATGCATAGGAACATTAACATAATGATCCAAGTACAACACCTATAAGAAAGTACGTACCTATACGCGTTGTATTTACCTGCTTTATAAATAAACCTAGAAGTACGATTATGCAGATTCGTAGAAAGTACGACAATAACTGTGAGAGAGGGGAGATCGATCGCACACTTTCCATATGGAATTGGTTTAGTCATGAAACCCGTTGGAAAAGTCGATCGTCATGACGATGAGTAGAATAGAGTCGGAGAATTTCTTGCTGCTTCAGGTTCCGTATTACATCACACTTCTATAGGAAGAAGGAATACGTAGTAGGTATATTATAATACCTCTTTGAAAGGAATTAAAGTTTTTTTTCTATAGGTACTAGATCTCTTTCTCGCATTTCAAGACAAGTTCAAAATGTATAAGTACTTCTTTTCCTACCTAGATAGGATGTAGGTACGTAGGTAAACATAGCGGAAGTATTAAACATACTTATCGAATGATTATTTCCACTGCCATAAATTTCGTTATCGTTTCATCATCACTACAGAATAATTCTTCCTTGCATCATTTCTCCAATGCTGGGGTTCGCATATTACGGTCATCATTAGGTAGGTACCTATAATAAATTTTTGCTATCTTCTTTGACTGTCTGCGACGTGTTACATAGGTACCTGCAGCTTCTGAGATGCTGATCTTGAGCTTGGTTATTGGTGGTTTGTGGCATGAGATTTCTCCGTTATTTTGCCCTCAACTTTCTTCAAAATTTTAGGGATCTCTAAAATCAATAGACGGAATATTTTCCGATACAAAATTGCGTTGTTTCACCTTGGGCACGTCACACCCGTGGCACTCGGGCATACCTTATCAACTGCCAATTGCATTGGTCACGAAGGCTTACAAAAAAGGTCATATTTTGATGGTATGTGAGGATCCTGCCATGTTTGTATCCTACTCGCGGTTAGTCAAGGCAGGTTAGGAACTCAAGTGGACAGTGTCACAGACTCATGGGCTATATCAAAGATAGAAACATGATCACAGAATATATATAACATGATGGAACACCCGCTGTATTCCATTGAAATAATTAAAAGCTCGACTGTTATTTGCACAACAGTGGTGCACTCCGTGCGCTTTTAACTGTTTATCTAATATTATTATGCAAATTAGTGGTACCTATCCCACAGATATGAAAGAATAATAAGTAATATTATAAATAATCGAGGCTAATAAGTTCCTAAATTATTTTTGTTGAAAGATAGATAGCTGCAACCGTGAACTGCAACGAATATAATTTGCTGACATTCTCTTTTTGAGGAAACTTATATAGGCTCGAATTTGAACATAAAATATCACATTTTCTATCAAAGTCAGCCAAAGATATAACGGAGCCAACACATCGCTCTCTGTTTCTATCACTCGTAATATTCGACAACTTCAAAACAAGAAATTAAAACAAATTATGAAAAACAAAGCCATAATCGAATTAGGCGTCCGACTTCCGACCCGGCACTTAAGTCGGGGAACTCCATTAAACCCGAAACAAATAGGGAAGGGTTAATGAAATAATGAAATACATTAATTAATATAAAAAACAACGGCCGCCGGGCAGGCTAACTGGATTTACTGGCCGATTCGTTCACCAAATGAAGTTGGCGTATACCTCTAAGATGTAACAGGAAGCGAGTAGAAAATTAAACAAATATATAAATATTAAATTGTTCTCGAGCAGCTATCAAGAGCTACATCTGATACGAAGACGACATCTCTCTATACCACAGATGACATGAAATACTATGAGGTCTCGTGATTAGATTAGATGTGGGTTCCAATCGCAGTGAATGGTACCTACCCATATATAGTATGTGATATCGTACCTATTCCTTTTTTTTGCTTTACTTTCTAAGCGCTCTGAGCAAAAGGAAATTTTGAAATCGCTATTCGCTCAACAAATGGCCCTTTTTCATTGGTGTGAAAACATTTTAGCGTCATTTTCACCGTGGAAAATGCTATAAGCCGCGAAGTCGATTTACAAGATTACGAAGTAGAATGTTATGAAATTTTATACTTATTTTTATTTTTACATCCTTTTATAGAAATATAAAGAACATTAAACTTTTCATGAGGAAATACGGAGTCAGAGGTCAGCAACCTTTGAAACTGCAATACCTACCTAATTATACCACATGCAGTGACAGTGAGGTCCGTTTTGATAGGTACATTATCAGCTGGAAGGCGTCCACTGCTGAACTGCCTTCCTATAAAACGCCATTTTGGCAGGTACAATATTCATTACATTTTTGGACGTTTAGGGGGGATTTGCCATAATCACCACGCTTGGCAGGCGGCTTGGTGATAGCAGAAGATGTTATTGTATCGAGGAAAATGCTGCCCACTCCCTGGATATTCCCTTAGCCGGCTCTTACGGCACCCACGGGAAGAGATGGGGCGGTCTTGGGATCAGATGGGAGCTCAAAATAATATTTTGTGGTATCAGTTGCTAAAAATAATAGGTGGGGTCCGTTTCGTGGGATCCGTTGGACCTACCCGGTCCTATTCGCAAACCGGGACCACACGGCTAAACCTAATCATACGATGCTGTACCTAATTATACCACATGCAGTGAGGTATCCATTTTGATAGGTTTCATTGTTTTATTACTTTTAATCATTGCTTTTCTAGCCTGAGATTTCATTTCTAGGTACCTACCTAGTTATATAGACAGATAGATTCATGCAAAACTAAAAAAAGCTTAGAACGAGACAGGTCGAATGTATGTAGATCTAGGTGGTATAAAGAATTCCAATTTCAATGCTTCTTTAGTTCAACATCTAACGGTACGTACGTCGAAATAATTGTTATTACCTAACTCTAATCATACAAAAGTATCAACAATGGTATTAATTATACTTTGAAATCTTTCCTACCTATACCATATCATAATATCCTGAAATTAATATCTTTACCTTATGTGAATCCTTTCAATTGAGCTTCATCTTCCTCAAACCAAGATCATGCGCCAAGACGATCGGTCCCGTTTCCTCACAACACCGGGAATACCGGGACGAGTCCCGTCTCTCGGTATAGCGATCCTGAAGTCCCGCGGGAAATTATCCTGGCCACTGATGAGGCTTTACCACTCTACATATGAGTGGTTTCAATCTGTAAATCTTTTAATAGAAATATTTACCTAGTTTTAGTGGGCTATATATGTAACTTTTTTTCAAGAACAGTTGTAATAAGAGTTCTGTTGCTTTTCAGCCGACTTCAATAAAGAACGAGGCTAATTCTCAATTAGGCTGTGTTTTATATGTTTGTTACCTCAGAACTACGTTAATTAATAACCAATTTTAAAAACTCTTTTTTTTATGTGAAATTATAAGTAGGTACCTTTAGTGTGATTCTAACATGGGGGATGTGAAGTGCGCTGCAAGCCCCCCGCACGCTGCGCTCACCGCTTACATTGAGTTTTGATCGCACTCTAATCTAACCTACTTTCAAATCGATCCAATAGAAATTTCATCAAAATTGGGTTAGTTCAAAAATCTTAATAACTGGAAAAAATATGTCATCCAAGTATATCTAATTTTTCACTCAGTACGAAAATAAAACGACTGAAGTCGATTTAACAACTTTTTTTAAATATTATTTAAAAAAAAATTCTCCACTTCCTTAGTAGGTAATTGGCATTAGACGCCCGACATGCTTATTCTACCAATTAAAACCTCTTAAATAATCTCCCGAGTCACAGTCAACCAAATCAACACCACGGGTTAATTTTGTATTCTGCTTAAAGGTAAACAAACGCACACGCCCGTTTCATAAAACAAATGTAAGTAAAAACTGCGCACCACACCAAACCCAATACCTACTCATTAAAATAAGTCTTGCGCGATTATGAATTTTTAAATTTACCGTGTGGTCCGGGTGGTGTGAGAATAGGACCACCCCTCTTCTCGTGGGTGCCATCGGCTAAGGGTAAATCCAGAGAGTGGGCGCAGCATTCTCCTCGGTACATTACAATATTTACAATCTTCTGCGACTATCAAGCCGTCTGCCAATCGTGGTGATTATTGCAAGTTGGCATCCCCTTGGATTTATTCCCGCCGTTGATGTGAGTCTGGAGCGATGGTGGCCGAGCGCTAGCAGGTGCGCTTCGCAATCTTATGGCACCGGGTTAGATCCTCGGCCCTGCACCAATGACTTATCTATTCAGTTATGTGCAGCTGCCGATGCCATCGCTACGTGCCTCCGTTAAGCCGTCGGTTCCGGTTGTCAAAAGAACATCTATTATGGCAATCGTTACGGGTAGTCAGACGCCTGATCTAACCATCCCTGTTACTGGTTTCTTATGGGTTGCGAGGCCAGATGGCAGTCGCTCGTGTAATTCTGGTAGCTCGCCGCTGCAGGTTAGATTGGGAGCCGACCCCAATAACAAATGGGAAAAGGCAAAGAGGATGATGATGATGTGATTCTGAAACCATGCGGTTCCCGCCGTGTTTGAACGAGGGCTGCACACACGCGTTTCATAAAACAAAGATAACTGCGCCCCGTACCGTACCGCACCCACACATTACGGTGCACCAGTAACGCGATACCGGTTGTAATAATACATAGCAGAGAGTGCTTTCAGGACGGAGAGTCGACCTGGAAGCGTTATGTTTGTTGAGATTTTCGCCTCACTAGCCCTATAGCATACCTGTATTGAGTAAGTTGAACACTATGCAGATGCACTGGATGCTCATAAGGGCCTAAAAGCTAAGTGTTCCTACGAGATAAACTAACAAATTTAATAAATGTAATAAAAAAACAGAACGTAAAACAACAGTTCTAATTTAGATGTTCAAGAGTAGTTGACTACATTCATTATACAAACGAAGACGTCCACTGTTGAACATATGCCTCCCCCATAGAGCGCCACTTTTTGCGACTGCTTGTCGTATGGTTGTGGGACATCGGTCCACCGAGTGGGAGGCCGGCTTACGCTGCGTCTGGCTCGTGGTCGCCACTCGAGAACCTTTCTTCCCCATCGGTTGTCAGTTCTACGAGCGATGTGGCCTGCCCATTGCCACTTCAACTTGCTAACTCTACGAGCTATATCGGTCACTTTACTTCTCTTGCGGATCTCCTCATTTGGGATCTTTTCTCGCAAGGAAACTCCGAGCATACCTCTCTCCATAGCTCGCTGCGCGACTTTGAGTTTACTCATAAGGCCAACAGTAAGAAACCACGCGTATCAGTGCCACTGGCATGATACCAAATTGCCAATGCCATGTCACCATTTTTAATTTGTAAGTATTATTCTGTGTCATAACATAATACGTTATACAAAGAAACACAAACATATAATTTTGTTATACTAGGAAGTAGCAACCTATTTAAGGATGAGGACTGTATAACTCATAAATTCCGGTATTTTCTTTAATTTTGTTTTAAGTTTTCGAAGATACTCAATAGAAATAAAACTAACAATTTCAGACAAAATTGAAATGTATAGTGTAGTTACTGTGATTTGTAACATTAATAATTATTAGGCATTTTATATAACTATACAATACTTCTAAATACCCCATCCAGTATACTCTACATTCAGTGTTGTATGTAAGTTTCCGTCATAAATCTGCATTAAGTTTTGCCGGAACGCGCGCGGGAGTTATGGCTTCCAACAGGTGTAATACGCCGAGCTCGCCGGTTTTTAATAACAAAATATAAGCGTAATACGAGTGTGATATACTGCGGGACGTTATTTACTGCAGTTTTTGTATGGAAACGTAAAATTTAAGCAAATTTTTGGTTGATTTATTATTTTTAAGGTTAAGGTTTTATCTATCATTTACTTTTAAGTGTGAAGAATTGTGATTAACATAACGTAGTTGGTACTTAATTTTCATGTTTTAGCTTATAACAGCCGGGTCTTCTAAAACTATAAGTTAAAAGTTTAAGCTAATTACCAAATTAAACTTGGATTTTCGTTAATGTTGTTAAAAGAGTTTAATGAGTGTAAACACTTAATTTTGCCAATTTATAATTTTTATTAAAAATCTCGTAAGTATGTAAATTATTAGTATCCATGATTAGTTAATGTAGTTGTCTTTACTAAATATTTTTAATAATTCAGCTGCAATATTTACTCCATTAATTTAAAAACAGCAGCCCAGCAATATCGCAAATGTACCGCGCAGGAGTCACAAATCATAGGCTTATAAAATTTAACGCACGCACACACCCCATAACGCCTACCTCGGTACTAGATATGTTGTGAAAGCTCCGGCTAGTTTTACATGAAACTGGACAGATGTCTTATATTGAAGATTTAAAGGCTGGCAGCATTGGCATTTGATTGTTATGTGTAATTTTCAACTTTCTAAACGACCCCGCTAAGTAATAATTATTAATATGAAATGACAAGTACCTACTGAAGCCTCAAAAAATCAAAAATGTTATAATGATATTAATACTTATTTACTAACATAGTAACGTATTATGGGCAAATAAATATTTACCTATTATAATTTTAAAACTATATTTTTCACGGTTAAAAAATTCACTTATATTTAGTTACTTATACTTTGCTACCCAATTTAGCGGCCGCGAGATTTATATATTGGAAGATAACTGATTCTCAGGAAACGGCATCTCACTGAGTTAATGGCTGGATAATTTGGCCGGCTATCCGGCCAACTCCCCGGCTACATCTCTAATTAAAACAGATAGTCCAGCTACAGAGGGGGCGAAATTTACATTCATTGCATTTTCCTCATAATGAGATTAAGGGAATACGCAGTTTATATTTTAATTTAGTGTATGGTGGACGAAATTACTTAGATTAAGTCAGAGTCAAGAGACGGAATTATTTAATTGATGAACATATTGCATAACGTTGAGCACACTGCTTTGTTTTCTGTTTGGTTCTCATTACTAAGGCCCATTTACTAGCTAATAGCTAATGGCTTAGCTAGACTAGCTTAGCACCCCTACTGCGTAACTGTTCAGTTCTGGTAATGAACATCGCCTGCCATCCTGCACGCGCCCAATTACAAGTCCGTGAGTGCGAGCAAGATTGCACACGATCACCATCGCCACCAAACTTACGCGATAAGTCCTGGTGCCCCAGCCGGGTCTACAGCCGCTGCCAGCGTGTATGGATCACTATGGATGGATCCATTCACATGAAGCCTCGAAGCCGTGAATGCACCACCGCGCTGGTTTCTATCCGGCGCCGGCGCACGGTCGGATACATACTGAACCATGATATAGGAGTTATATCAGAAAATATCAATACTAAAATCTAAATAATCAATACAGGCCTATATAAATCACTTGCCACATCTTATCATATATAGGTACTACAACTATATAAATAGAAATAGGCATAACAAAGTTTTTTTTAAATTTTCGCTTTAATGTCTAATGCTTTTCAGTGATTTAATTCGATTTTAGACACCACGTGACTCAAGCCCGAACCGTTGTATTTTACCCTTTTCAATAGCAGAATACTGATCCGTATTCTGTGGTAATCGATATCTATATTCTATGGTAACAGATACTATGAAATGAACCACTTCAGTTTTAACGGAAGACTTCACATGGGTACTTGTAAGCGTCTAATGAATTAGTTAAGTATCGAGTATCAGATCTGAAGCACCGAACAGAAGCGACGGGTAAATTCATTAACATTCTATTGATTGGTGTATCCACTTCAAATCATTTGTAGGGAGGATGATATCAAAAAATAACTAATTAACAATCTGGCTTTAAAATATGGGCCCAGAGATGCTTTTATTTAGGGAAATTATAGTAGTTTTTAAGTATAAAAAAGATAAAAAATATTTATTGAATACACAAATTAATATTGTGAATACAACAACACCACCATGGAAGTATAAGACACGGATAACTAAACTATATACTTAGTATAAGAACGTACAAATTTACTGGTTATAATGTCATTTTGTCCAGGATTAGAAACTAATATTCCATGCATATAGCTTATTTCTTTTCATTTTTCTTTTAGTGCAGCAACACAACGAAAACCCAACGCTGTAAATTCAAGAAAAGAGATTCTTTGTTTTAAACCTTGCTTTGCTAGCATCTTATTTCTCATATACTTTTCTTTAAAGTAAACAAATAAAAATCTGCACCAGTAAAAGCTTCTTAAGTTAAATGAGCCAAGCACACCTGTTGTGCTTAGTTCTCTAGGTTATAGCTCAGTTACCTAAGTGGACTTTGTTAACGGTAAAAAGGTACGCTCTTTCATGAACTTTTATGCACCAAGAGCTGAGGCGATGGGTAACAATTTACAAAGATAAAATACTGAAACTTATAAGATTCACGAAAATGTTTGCCTCTTTTAGCTGTGGTTTTGTAGCGACGATTTAAAAAGGCCCACAATCAATGGAATTAAAAAAAAAAAATTCAAAATTGTTTATTTCTTTTTAAGTACAACACTGACAGTACGGTTCTAACCACCCCAAACTGGGTTATAATACCCGTATCTTGGGGGAAATGGAATGTCTAAGTAAACCTATACCTACCTCAGAATACAGATAAGATTAACATGAAAACTTTTTAGTTTTCCTTGCAACCTCCATTTGTACTGTTTTACTCACTAGTCATTTGTTTTTTTTCTCTTATCTGTGGTTTTACTGAAATAGCCTGATGATGTGATTTTTCGTTTTAAATATTATAATACCGGTATGTATCAAATACCGGTATTTTTATTTAGTCATCGCAGGCTGTACCTATCGATATTTTGATAACAACCAAATGACTTAGAACAATCAGATCGAACTAATAACATATATTGGCGATCGCTTTATCTAGGTACCCATCTATAAAAAGGTACCTTCATAAAATAACGGTATATCCGTAACTTTATTGTTTTGTTATCACAGATCAAAAATGTGTTCTATACCAATACCATGCGTGTACCTCAATAAATTTGTACCTACATGTTCTAAGGTATACCTTACCTAGTCGATTATTTTTTTCTACCATAGATTAGAGAAAAAAAATATGTTATTGTGTGGTACTTAGGCTGGGTTGCACCCATTGCATGATCTAGATTTACTTAAACTAAACTAAAAGTTGAGTTTTTTCGGCGGGAACCTGAAAAGTGAAAAGGCGCGCTTTTAAACAAATATTTTTAAAAAACCCAAAATTATTGTAAATTTGTATATTTTTCGTGTATATAGTCTTGTATATATTTGTAAATAGAGCACAACCTTAGAGAGGGCCCAAGGATGGGCAAAAAACGTAAAAGAAAAGGAGATGACTCTCCACCTGATGAGCAGCAGCAGCGGCAGGTCTCATCCTTCGAGTCTTGCGATTCCGACTCGGACTCTCTGAAGTCGATCGCTGTAGAAACACCAAAAGCTAAAAACAAGGATAAGTATGACATCTTTAAGGTACGTGGATACTCGCGTAAGTACCCTGAAGACTCGAAAAAGACCGAGTTTATTGTGTTTCTTTCGCACGTGGAAGAAAACATTACTTTCAGCGACAAGGATCGTATGGCACTGTCCAAGGGTTTGCGGGAGCATGGTGTTTCAGGCGTCATGCACCTCAAGTCTATAAACAAGTACAAAGTAGGTATAACCTTCGATTTACCTAACAACGCCAACATGTTTCTGCAAAATAAAAAGTTACTAGAGCAACTGTCCCTGAAGGCAAATATACCGGCTGGAGACACCGAAGTGACGGGTGTACTCACCTCGGTGCCGACCGACATGTCTAATAAGCAGATATTCTCACTAATCGGAAGCTCTAAGAATGTTATACAGGTCAGGCGCTTTATGCGCAGAGTTAGAGTTGACGGTGGCGCTGCTGGCGCGTCCTTCGTACCCACGCAGGCAGTCGCAGTTACATTTGCGTCTACCAACCTTCCCGAGTACGTTTATCTTGATTCATGGCGTCATGAGGTGAAAATGTACATACCTCCCGTAAAACAGTGTCTGAAATGTATGTCTTACGGCCACATAGCCAAATTCTGTAGGAACACCGAGGTATGCTCAGTCTGCTCAGAAAACCACAATTTCAAAACATGTCAAGTTGACTCCAAAAATGCTAAGTGTGTCAATTGCAAAGGTAATCACATAGCCATTTCATCAGCATGTCCCATGAAAAAACAAAAAGTCGAAGAAAACAAGATTAAGTCCCGAAATGCTACCTTCTCAGATTTGTTTGATTCAAAATCATTCCCAGCATTAGCAGCACGAACACTTGATGTTCAAGTAAACAACCTTATGAAATCAGAAACATTTATTAACATTCTAATTGAAACAATAACCAAAATTATCAGTAACAAAGATGTACCTATAAACTCAGGGTCTATTCGAGAGACTCTTAAAAAAACCCTCAGTAATAAATTACCTCCTACTTCCTCATAATGGATCAGTTAAATATTATACAGTGGAACGCACAAAGTCTAAATAGTAACAAGCATATATTTATTAACTACCTCTACACAAATAATATACATATTGCGATCATTTCAGAAACATGGTTTAAAGCTAACCAAAATTTTAAAATTAAAAATTACAACATTGAACGTAATGATTGTGGAAATAGCCATAATGGAGTGGCCATAATCATTCATAAAAGCATCACATATTCAAATATCAACACATACTTTGATGATTCGATACAAAATATCTGTGTCAAAATCACAGTAAATAAACAGGATTTATGTATTGTCAGTTTTTATAGTCCTACTAATTGTAACCCAGCTTTTAATAAAGCTAAATTTGATACATTGGTAAAATCGATTCCTAGTCCTTTCATATTCGCAGGGGATTTCAATGCCCATCACACCTCTTGGGGTTGCGGTTCTGACTCTCCCCGTGGAAGGGAGGTGTTGGAAGTCATCGATGACAACAATTTAGTCTTGCTTAATGATGGTCAAGCAACAACAGTTGGTTCATTAACGTGGCGTCCAAACGCACTTGATTTGTCGTTGGTTTCCCCATCACTGGCTCTTCATTGTGAATGGTCCGTTCTTGATACTCCTCTTGGTACTAGTTACCACCTTCCTGTAATCATAAAAGTATTGCTTAGTAATAATAATGTAAATTCAGATGGAAACTACTGTAATGGCAAACACTTGCCCATCTACCCAAATTATAAACAGGTAGATTGGAAAGTGTTTAGTAGCTGTGTAGATGCATTATTGAATGATTTTGAATTGAATCTTTGGAGTCCTCAGGACGCATATTTGCTATTTTGTAAAATATTACAATCAGCAGCAAAATCCGCTTCGAATTTAAATAGTAGTTGTTCTAACAACATTAATCAATCCTGTCATAGGAATCTCGGTAAAAAACCTCACCTTCCATGGTGGAACCAAAAGTGCTCAGAAGCTGTTCTAAAATTCAAAGAAGCATATCTTAAGTTTAAGTACAACCCAACAGAAACCAACTACTTGGAATTTAAAAGACTTCGAGCTCTCAAAAAACTTATTATAAAAATAGAAAGACAGAACAGTTGGAAATCTCTCTGCGAAACTTTTAATCGTTGTACTCCTATGTCCATTATATGGAAATTTATGCGTAAATTTAATAAAACATATGTTTCTAGCAATAATGCAGATGATTCCTGGATTTTAGATTTTCTACAGATGTATACCCCAGATTTTGTATCAAATGGTCTCAACACATCATATAGTAGCACTGGCAATATAAACTCCAGCAATAGTTACTTCCTTAGTCCATTTTCTATCAATGAATTAATATCTGCTGTCACATCTAGAAGAGATACTGCCTTTGGTCTTGATGGTATACCATATTCTTTTTTTAAAAATTTCAGCAGTAAGAGTATGGAAATCTTCCTAAAAATACTGAACTTACTCTGGGAAAACAATAATATACCCCACGATTGGAAAGTAGATTGTCTGGTACCAATTTTAAAACCTAACAAACCAAAATTGTGTCCTGATTCCTATCGCCCTATAGCGCTTACTTCATGTGTTGGAAAAATATTTGAACAATTGTTAAAGCAGCGTTTGGAGTTCTATATAGAACAAAATAAAATTTTACCTTCAAACCAATTTGGTTTCCGTAGAAATCGTTCTGCTAGGGAGAGTATCTGTCAGTTACAACTTGATATCCATAATGCTTTAGATGCACATAATCATCTCCTTGCTGTTTTCTTCGACATCACAGGGGCCTTTAATAGTGTGAATATTGATATACTTTGTCAGGAATTGTTGTTAACAGGAATACCTGGAAAGATTATACACTGGATTAAAATTTTTTTAAGTAGCCGAGAAGTCTTTGTTAAATATAATAGGCATCTATATGGTCCTAGACTTTCAACAAAAGGAGTTTGTCAAGGTGGCATTTTATCGCCATTAATTTTGATATTGTACATACGTCGTTTAAATATAATATTAGGCTCAAAAGTGAAAAATTTGCAGTTTGCAGATGACCTAGTTGTTTATGCATCAGTAAATAATATAAATCAACTGGTTGAAATTGTTAATGATGCATTGGCAAATCTCAATAATTATTTTTCTTACCTTGAACTTGATGTTAATCCTTCAAAGTCAAAGGTTGTTCTCTTTGGGAAAAGGTGTCCCAATATGCCTGTTGTTCATTATAAAGGTTCTTCTTTACCTGTTTCACTTGATGTTAAATTCTTGGGAGTATTGTTCTCCCACAATTTATCCTGGAACAATTATTTAAAACATTTAATAAACAAAGCTAACAAAGCTTTTAATGTATTAAAATCTTTGTCTGGTACATACTGGGGTGCAGACCCACAAATTCTACTATTATTGTACAAATCATTAGTTCGTAGTCATTTTGAATATGGTTTTTTATGCTTTGCTGCAGATGATAAAATTGTAAATAGTCTAGATGCTTTTCAAAACAAATGCATGCGTATAATAACAGGGGCATTTAGAAGCACACCTATAAATGCAATGCAGATTGAATGCAGTCTGCCCCCCATGACCATTCGTTTTAGGTATCTTAAAGAAAGATTTCTCCTTAAACTCTACAGTGTCTCTAACAATAGTCTTATAACTAATCTGTCTAATACATTAACCCAATCCACTGCTAAACCGTTTTATATGCTACAGGGATATGAAGGTTTCTTAGATTTTCTTCAAAATCTAAATATCTATCAATCAAATCATATTTTGCCTTGTTATGAAGGATCTTTTATTAGCAAATTTCCAGCAATGAATATAGTCATAAACAAAAAACTGTCAATAAAAGAAGAAGTATATACAATGTTGGCAGAGTGGACAGGTCACAAATTTGTTTACACAGATGGGTCGAAAAATGATAATGCTGTGTCTTACGCAATATTTGAACCCTCATTGAACATTGCTGTGGGATATAGAATTGATAAACATGCTAGCATTTTTACTGCTGAAGCTGTTGCTATTTTGGGTGCTTTGAAGCACATCAAAAACAAAAATCAGGGACACACAAGATGGGTTGTTGTTAGTGATAGCATGAGTGTTTTGAAAAACTTGGCAAATAACAAATTACATGCTAACACTAATTACATTATTTACTTTATAAAACAGTTATGGGTGGAATTATCTGATTCAAATATACAAGTCAGCTTTGCGTGGGTACCTTCACACATAGGTGTTGATGGCAATGAAAAAGCTGACTATTTAGCCAGCACTATAGTTAAATTTTCAGATGTTATTTCCAGGTATGCCAATGATGCAGATGTTTCATTGCCATACACAGATATTGTAAGCCTCCTAAAACAAAGGATGGTTCAACTATGGGGGAAACATTCGTACCATTGTACACAAGTTGAAAACAAAGGTTCTTGGTATGCCGCTCTAGATGTTCAGATAAATTCAAAGCCATGGTTCTGCAAGGCCGGTACTTTTTTAAACAGAAAGTTTTATTCAATTGTTTGTCGTATGCGTTTCGGTCACTGTCGTTTGAACTTTCATCTCCATCGCCTTCGAATGGTGAATTCCCCATATTGTGACTATTGTCAGTCCTCGAATATCCAATCCTTAGATCACATTTTCTTTGAGTGTTCATCTTTCAGCATTCAGCGCCTTGTGTTGATAGACGAACTTCTACAAATCTATGATAAACCTGAACTGGTCCCGCGGTGCATTCAGGAGTTGCTTGAAAATGCCTCTGTTTTTACCTATTTGTATAAATTTATATTGTGTACTGTAAATGAGATTTAGAATAAGATATAAAATGATAATTTTATTATTACAATACCTAATACAATGGTTTTTTTTATAAAGTTTTTTTTTGTGTGTAAATATGTAAATGTAAATAAAGGTATTTGACTGACAGTCTGACACTGGCAGTCTGTCTGTCAGTGTCGGAGTGACGAAGTATAAACGTCAACGATTGACGCTTATAAGGTACCTACTAATTGTAAGGGAAAAATTAAAATTGACTTTCATTATCTCGGAAATGAACAAAGGACGATGATCCTCTTACTTATGACAAAAATGATCCGGATTTGACTATGAAATAAATAAAACGAATGAAATTAATTTCCTAACTATGACGAAAGAAGTAAATCCTACGAAAGACTAGGCGGTATGGTCTCATGACTTTAGCCTGCCCAATAGGGCGAACAAAAAAAAAAAAAAAAAAAAACTAAAAGTTGAGGTTAGGGTAAAAAAGCTCAACCAAACATTGAAGAGAACGTAGAGTGTATAATAAAATAAATATGATGGTGCAATGTTATGCTGATAAACTTCATTGTTACTATTACTGTTGACCAGTAACTTTTAACCGGAATTATGAAGCAAACCAAGCCTTAGATAAATTAAGTCGTTTCAGTATGACCATTGACCATGTACAGATTACATAACAGCTGCTACTGCCTATGACGTCAGGTTGGCGTCAAGTCAGGGCAACAAAGGGGTCACAGAGCACTCGCAGCTCAGAGGTAATTAATATGCAAATCCAATCTTACCATGGCTCAGATTTAACATGTATGAAGTTGACAAAGAAGCGCAAAGTTTAAATAATGCAAGGCATCAATCAGAAGTTCCGACGTGTTAATTAACACGCTAATTAGTTTGGCACCTCTTGTTGAATTAATTAAAAAAGTTCTTGCGGCCAAAGATGGCAACTCACGGGTAGGATGACGAGGGATTTTTGAAACGTCTTTTTTTCGTGAAAGCTTTTACATAGGTAAATGAAAAGCTAAATAGGCATCGTGGTGGTCTAAAAAGTGGGTACGTTCGTACCTATCTGTATATTAAGTGATACTATACAATCTGAGTTTGAATTGGTATATTATCCCGAAAGGGGGTTAATCTACTCCCCAAGGTAGACAATGTTTCTTCTACGACTTTCCTAAATTAATAGATTTTCATTGAAGAAATGCCGTGTAAAGTTTACGTTCGAAGTTCGAAGTTAGCCCTAGCGCAGCTGGGTGGTTGAACTTCGTCCTTGACCGAATGCACTTAAATGAGTTTGACGACCTGTGTTTAGAAATGAATTTGTTTATTTATTTTAGTATCTCGTAGCGATCGCACGTGCAATTTTGTGAGTGGATTTATTATTTAGTATAGAGGTTTGGAAACACGCAGATTTAAGTAAGGGTCTTACAACTTGTGGGCTATCATATCATGGTCCCAGTCCCCCCTTTGGGGATAACATACCAATTCAAACTCACCCTGTATACTTACAGGGTTATTTTTAATTCACCTAAAACCCTTTTAGGACGCAACTCGCGTCATTTAAACAAATAACTTTTTCACCTCACTAGCTCGGAAAGGTTCATATGACAAAGTGTCATTCAAAATCTGGGCGCAAAAACGCATTTTGCTCGCTAGCGTGGAAAGTGTATTTAAAATTCGAACGTTTGTTTCTATTCAATAATTTTCTTGTCAAGAATTGAGGATTTAATTACAGACCTGCCCAAATTTAACCTTCTTGATATCGCCAGTCCACTGAAAACTCATTAATACCACAGACTACCTCCTAAAAGATACCATCTTTTTCTCGTTCGCCAACCTCATTTTTAGAATAATCGCACTGTCCAGCACCAAAGAGTATAAAACTAATATGCTATCCAGCACGGCGACTGCATGGAAAATGGATGAAAAACACTTTTTCTTTAATTTTCCATGAATCACGTGACGAGCTAGTCGTTTACCTGATGTCAAGGGTTACCCCCACCCATAACTAAATTAATAAGCTAAAAACTAATCTTTTCATAGCCTTTTAGCTGTTTTTCTTACATTTTCCTCGCTGTAGTGAGGTGAAAAGTTGTGTGTTGCACTCGGCAGCAAAGTTTTTCTGCGTCTCGTACCTTTGAAACCTTCGCCACGCTCAGGTTTCAATTCAAGTACTCGCGCCAAAAACCAACTTTGCAGCCTAGTATAACAAATAACTATTGTTCTACCATTTTTTCTAATCTTAATATTTTCGCCAGTATAATGGGTTTCAAATTAAATATAGTAATAGTAATATTAAATATAGTTAGTGTACTATTTATATAGGTATTACCTATTTATTCTGTGTCAATAGTTATAAATTGATGATGATGATGAGTTATAAATTAGCTGCTCCGTTTAGATAATTAGGTAAGAGGACCTACCTACGTATTAGGTACGTAGTACGTACCTATACCCAGACGCGCTACAAAAGCGAGAAAACCCCCATCAATATCGAAGATGTACCTATAGGGCTTTAGATATACTATATCCTACTCATTCATAAGCATGTGCTATTCGCCAAAGTATCAGCTCCTAAAGTTGCAGTTAAGTGAAACTGAAGCACCTAATTCATCACGTGACAGGTGTTGGAGCTAATGTCCCAGCTAACTTGTTCAAACTTAACAAGCCAACTTGGGGATATAAGTTACAAGTTGTGCTGCACTTGAGTGAACATTTTAGCAATGTGTTTCAAAGTTAAGTAACTATGTTTTGTTACCTACTTAAACATAGCTAGTTTTGTAACTAAGTTCCTACCTACCTATTTCATATAGAAGCTGCATAGAGGATCTAAAAGAATTTCATGCAAAATTTAAGCTAGCTGTATCGCATAACATATACAAATAACCGGCCAAGTGCGAGTCAGACTCGCGCACAAAGGGGTCTGTATTTATAAAAACAAGCAAAAAAATCACGTTTGTTGTATGAGAGCCCCCTTAAATATTTATTTTATTCTGTTTTTTAGTATTTGTTGTTATAGCGGCAACAGAAATACATCATCTGTGAAAATTTCAACTGTCTAACTATCACGGTTCATGAGATACAGCCTGGTGACAGACGGACAGACAGACAAACAGATAGACAGACAAACAGACAGACAGCGGAGCCTTAGTAATAGGGTTCCGTTTTACCCTTTGGGTACGGAACTTTAATAAAATGTGGTCGAATTGGAACGGCTTCTTTTGTTGGAGTCGCATTAAAAAGTAATCTTAAATAGTAGGTAAGTATGAAAAGAGTAAAAGCTTAGATATACCTACCTAAGTAGGTAGGTACATAAACTTCCTTTTGTGCTCCCCCACCGTAACGTAAACAACAGAGATAAGTAGGTACGTACCTGGTACCTACCTACCTACCTAATTAGCCATCCTAATATACTGAATCGCAATAATCCGATACGTACACTTGAACTACTCGAAGTAATCGGGAAGGCGAACCGTGAAACAAGTGTTGTGTTGTGCGGTAATACACCGAGAGTTAAGTAATGAGTTAGGAAATTGTATTAAAAACTTTCAGGTGGAAATATTGGCTGTGTTTTTGCGCACTGTGGAATAGTCATCATCATCATCATCATCATCATTAACAGCCTGAAGACGTCCACTGCTGAACATAGGCCTCCCCCAGAGCACGCCACCTTGAGCGGCTGCTCGCCTCCTGCATCCATCGGCTCCCCGCGGCTTTCACCAGGTCGTCGGTCCACCGAGTGGGGGGCCGGCCTACGCTGCGTCTTCCGGTTCATGGTCGCCACTCGAGAACCTTTCTTCCCCATCGGTTGTCAGTTCTACGAGCGATGTGGCCTGCCCATTGCCACTTCAACTTACTAACTCTAAGAGCTGTGGAATAGTGTGGAATTATAATATGGCGTTTAAGTAATTTCTATAAATTTTGATTTGAGGGTTTACATTTTTAGCTTTACCCTCGGAAATCCCCCCCCCCCCCCCCCCTTCCCCCCCTTCATGTGAAAGCTATAGCGTCACTGATAAAACCCAATGGCAAAGAACTGCATAAAACCTGAATCCATAAATTGCTTTGCAATAGGTACATTACAAAGCCAATCAAATTAAAAATAATTTCCAATAGAGCGGCAAAGGAACCGGTTCCTTGCAGTTCTCGATTTTTCTAGTTTCTGCAGTTTGGTTACGGGGTCGTGGTCCAATTATTTTGTCCAGCTAGTTGGACCACGGGCCTGCAATAGGGGGCGGAGGGCCAACTGTACTGATTTGATTTTGTAATGTAAGTAGGTACATAAACAAACCCCTTACTAATAAAAAAATTATAGCGAAGGAATATCTATTTTCTGGTTTTTTTTTTTCTCTCTATCAAGTTTGTAGTGGGCAAGAATAAAACAAGAGAAACACTGATTAACGTACGTTTTAGTGATATTAGTTGGAAAAATAGAGTGCAGAAAACTGCGGAGGTTCCCATAATACAAACGTGATTTTTGCTCTTTTTTATAAATAATGGTATGGAACCCTTCGTGCGCGAGTCCGACTCGCACTTGGCCGGTTATGTGTATTAGCAATATTTCTGTAGGTAACAACGATTAATTCAAGACATAGGAATATATATAGATACTTACCGAAAAAACAATAATATGATCTCCCAGTATAATACACCACAGACAGGTTTCGATAGCAAGTGTATCGAGCGCGACACAAGCAGCAAAACCGTTTAAAAGTGTCCGACACAGGTCCCTGACACTGGCAGCTAATATTATTGTGCTCCACCACAAAATTGGCTCCACTCCGACTTGTGTGCGCTCAATCGTGGAAAGGAAGAGTTGGTACGTTGGTACGGAAGTCTGCACAACGTTTTATAAACGCATTTCTTATCATTGTATTTTATAATAGCTGAACCGCCCCGGCTTCGCACGGGTTAATTAGTTTTACGCCTTATTTCTCAGTATAAAGGAAGAGAGAAGGAAGAGGGAAAAAGATAAGGGAAAAGAATGAATGCATAAAACGGTGTGTGTAGGAGTGGCTTAGGACCTAACACTGAAGGTTGAATGTCTGTAATTTCTGAACCACAAAACCGACGACCTTGAAATATTTACGGGACAATATTAAAACACCCTGTTTTCAACAAAAAAAAGAATGAATAAAATCGGACCACGCGTGATGAATAACAAATAAGTACATATTTTTACTTTCATCCCATCTCCCGCGGGAACCGTGCTGAATTTCGGGATTAAAAGTATCCTATAGCCTACCTCGTAATATGAACTTTAATGTTCAGAATTGACCCTGCTACAGTTTTATTATAAGTAGGTATAGATAGCCTGTATTGGGTACCTACAGAACGACGTTCTTTGACTTAGCTACGTAAGAAATATATACTTATAACGGGTAGGTCGTATAAGTATTATGAATGTTTGTAAGCTGTAAACATCCAATCACATGTTATTTGCCTGCAATCAGCCGCTTCCGTCTTGCAGGTTACTACCTGCCTGGTTACTGGCTCAAATTGAGTAGGGCCCGGTTTCGCCAAACTACACAAGACGTGTAATATGTCTTGGGACACACATGGATTGGGAAACTATCTCTAAAACGCTTCTCCGTTGAATACATTGACCTCTATAATACAAGTCTTGTATTATAGACGTCAGTGGTTGAATGGATCGTCTACAAAACGTTTCGTTTCGCTTATTGACCATGAAAAGTGTGATTTATATTAATTTTTACATTCGATTTTTATAATTGAAAGACGCAGGGAAATAATTATCAAGGCAAGGCGAATAAAAAGTGTCGATCGAGATTTATGTTTTTTTAATAAGGTTTTTTTGTGTTTATTAAATTCTTACCTAATTAAAAACAGGCGTTATGCTTACTGTTAAAGGGTCCCGATGGGAAGCCTTTTTAAAAAAAACTATTTTAGATTTACACTTGAATTTGACATTTAATTACTTGATTTAATTATAAGGTGTTGTCGGATGAACGGTCCGTCGAAGACTGGCACCGCTCTCAGCCTTCTCCCTACTCATTGACTATAATATGCTGATAAGGCCCGTAAGGGCTGCTAGTCAGCACCATCCCTTACTTGGATGGGGTATAACACCTCCCCCTTTAAGAAGAGACTTTAGGGGTGTTCTTAAAAAGTCTCTGTGATTAAACTTGGGTCCTGAGGGGTGCAATATGGCCAATTTCGACGTCTGAGTCTTGCCCGTCTATTATTTCAGGAGTAGGCTGAACCGGTGGTTTCTTATAAAATCTTAACTTAAAATCTAAGGGTTGGTCGTTACCAGGTCGACAGGATCGTTTACAAATTATTTTCTTATAAGCTAAGTATGAAAAATAGGCTAAAATTATAGTTATTACAATAAAAATAAGGGAAGTATAATGTGTCCCGTATTTCACTATGTGTGGTTTGTTTTCTATTGATTTTAAATTGTTCAAAAGTGATTCTGTAATTATTTTATTTTTGGAATTAAATTCGTCCAGGTCTATGTTTTGTAGGTGAACTGGGGTCACGTTATCCGTCACATCATTAAATCTTATTATATTACAACAGCTGTCATTAATCAGGTTAAAATCAGGCATGTGGCTGATAGGTGAACTGATGTTAAGTGCATTGTAGGTCGGTATCAATGTGGTGCTTTTACAAAATCCGATACAGCCATCGGGTATAGAGAGAATACCTGTACCTAAAATATTTGTTTCATAAATCCTAGAGTTTTTACAATCAATAGATATTTTATTTGGTTCGGACTGAATATATATCCACTTATTATTCGCTAACGTTTTCCATATATCAAGTTTACCGGAAATAAATTTTGCTTCGCACTGCACTGGTATTTCACTGATAACCTTGGATAAGAGTTCACTTTCACAGGTGGGTTTAGCGTCCACTGCATATACATTCGCTACGTCACATATATAGGTTCCTGGTATTATGGTCTTACAATGTTGCAGGTCATTGACGTTACAATAGTGTGATTTGTCTTTGGTCATTGCTATGTATTTGCTGTTTGGGATGATTAGACTAAATGAACGTGGTTCCTTTGGGTTATAGGGTGTAGGCAGAGCAATGCTGTGAAATAACATGTAGTTAACAATATTTACCAGCGGCACCTCCAACAAGAATACAATTTTGTTATTTATATAATAGCACACTACTTTACAAAGCCTTAAAATTAAGTATATAGAATTTATATCCAGAGTAACAGGAAGTTCTAAATTACTAGGCAGGTGTCTGTAGTTATCGGCAAGCTCTCGGTGTAATTGTTGAGGTGTTATTATTGATGGATGTAGAATATTGTGGCTACTGAATAAAATCGCGTTAGTTACGTCCTCTAGTTGAAACGACAAGGTAAGTATTGACGTTTCCAAACTATCAAAAATTTCGTTCACATTGGAAAGTATGATTAAGCCGTTAGTTATCCTAGAAATATTTTTTATACTGGCCGAGAGTCTGTCGATAGCATTGTTTAAACTAACTTCATTATTTCTAATCTTATAAAGGGTAGTGTTATATGATGCCATCACGGAGCCAGTAACCAAAATGTTTTGTTTCATTAAAGAGGCCAACTGCTTCTGATCATTTTGCACAGATTCTATGGCCTCATCATACCGTAGGGCATCATCCTCGTCCAGTGTACCAAAAGTCTGTTTAAGTAAGCTACCTATACCACCTACCCAAGCGCTACGCTTAACTCTGTTATCAAGCAAATGTGAGATGGATTCAAATTCCCTATTCATATCTTGGTACCGTACTGTCAGGGGTTGTAAACTGTTGTGACATTCGGCACTAATTTCCACAATGTGAGTTGTCTAGTTGTTTCCAACGCGTGTTTAATATTTTGTATGTGTGGACTAATATGAGAAATATCTAACGGTATTAATATCTTCAAATGAGCATTATTGATTTTTAGGGTACCTAAGTAGTCAAAATAGATGCCTGCACTCGAGGTAATTGGCTGGGTGAAATTCTGGAGATATTGACCCCGAATTGGAACTCTGTAAATAATCATAAAAATTAAAACTAATTTAATAAGGTAAGTATTTTCTTAATCTAGTAATATCCTATCCTAGTCATTTTTTATTTTTTATATATTTTTTTTTTAGGTTCACCGGGTTCGCGGCTCCTGCTAAAACAAGATAAGTAAGTACCTTTTTATTATTTACTTCCTACCACTAATTTACTAAATATCTAACTATTTACAGGTTTGGCTGCATTTCAGCGGGCTTAACCTCGTCGAAATGGTGACGAATATGGCGTCTGTTTATAAGTAAAGACAGAGTATTGTTCCCGTAGATTTTTACTATTTTGTAAGGTCCTTTCCACATGGGCGACAAAGCTTTTCTCATTCTCAGGTGATTTTTAAGGTATACATAATCACCCGTTTTATAGCGTGGTGGTGACCGTGTGTGGGAATCATAATAATTTTTTGAATTTAATTTTGATCTTTGAATATATTGCAAAGCTTTTTCGCGAGAATGTTTCAAACGGTTTTGTAGCATTTATACGTACTCTGGGTATGTTGCTCCAGACGTTTCTTCAAATATAGAGTTAGGTATAAATGGTTTATTACCAAACATAAGTTCGTAAGGTGTGTAGTGCGTAGTGGAATGAACAGCGGTGTTGTAGGCTAGCATGGCTGTGTATACATAACGAGGCCAGTTAGTTTGATTTTCGTCTACATATGATTTCAAATATTCCTTGAGGGTTGAATGGCTCCTTTCGAGGGCACCTTGGGTTTGAGGATGGTATGGCGAAGACCAGAGCTGTTTGATCTTTAAAAATTCACAAGTTTTCTTAAACAGTTCAGCAGTAAAATTCGTTCCCTGATCTGTTAGTATTAATTTTGGAATGCCAAAAACAGATATAAAGTGGAGTAAACATTCACTGGTTTCTTCGGCTGTTGTGCTTCGAATCGGATATGCTATAGAGAACTTAGTAAGGTCATCCTGAAGGGTAAGTATATATTTTAATTTAGCGGGACCAGCTTCGGGGAGAGGACCTACTACGTCCAGTGCAATACGCTGACATGGTGCAGTTGAAGTGCTCGTAATTTGCATTGGTGCACGATTTACTTTTCTTAGTGCTTTGTTTTCCTGGCATGATTTACATTGTTTTACATAGGCTTCAATATCACTTCGCATTCCTTTCCAATAATACAACTCTTTGACTCTATTATACATACGTACTGATCCTAAATGACCTGCTATCGGGATGTCATGGTTGTCCTGTAAAATTTTCTTTATTTCAGTGGGAGATGGGTACACAATGCTATTATGATACATGATCACTTTTATATTAGTGTCATGGAAGAGATAAGTGAGAATATTATAGATCTTTATAAAGGAATGTTTTTCAAATGGATTTTTTAGATCGGATATGCTGATTTCTGCCTCATCTGCCATGATTAATAATTCGTTTCTTATTCGTTTCAGAGTTTCAAAGATTTCTGGATAACTGGCTTCGTCAAAATGATGGACTTTGGTAAAAAGTAAATAGTAGGTCTTTTCGTTCAAGTCAATTTTGTAATAAGAATGTAATTCCTTCTCGCAGTTCAAAATTTCATCGCGGTTTTCCGCGTTGCTTAATATCTCTTGGACATAGGGGTTCGACTCATCCAAATCAAGTGAAGTTGGTACTAGTATGATTTTGGATGGGGACTTCATCAGGCTTCCATTACGTTCTTCGATGGAAGTGTTAAAATTCTTTTTATCAGTAATAACTTTTAAGAAGGTGGAATAATCGTCGTCAGTCGGTACGATATTTGAACTTGAAGGTTGTGGTTCAGGGTGACTTATTTCTTGGACAGGTGGGCTAGATGACTCGACTTGGGGTGGTGGCGTTAGCCTAAATGTATCTCCTGGTAGTAGTTCGAGGGGATCCGTCGCGAGAATACCAGAAGGAGAGTCATGTCCTGTGTCAATCTCGTCTGGATTGAATGACGGTGGTGATATCAGCAAGTCCATAAGATCCTCGTCTAGATGTCGTGTAGGAGTACCTTCGGGAGGAGGATTGGATGTAGAGACCTCATCCGTTGGTTGGATTGGATTTACTGGGAATCTGGATAAGGCATCGGCATTAGCATTGATTTTGCCTTTTTTGTATTGGATGTCGTACTCAAATTCCTCCAATTTGAGACGCCAACGTACTAGTCGTGATCCCGGGTCTTTACAATTGAAAAGCCATTGTAATGGTTTGTGGTCTGTTATGATTTTAAAACGATGACCGTAAATGTATGGTCTGAATGTTTTGGTGCCAAAGATGATGGCAAGGCATTCCTTTTCGGTTACGCTATAATTGCATTCGGCTTTATTTAGAGTACGAGAAGCGTATGCAATAGGTCGGTCTTGGCCAACAGGACCTTGGGATAAAATGGCTGATATTGCGTAGTTTGAGGCATCACAAGTCAATAGAAAAGGTTGTGTAAAATCAGGATATGCCAAGATTGGTGCCGATACAAGTTTGCTTTTCAGAGATTCAAAGGCGAGTTGCTGTTCATTCTGCCAAACAAAGGGAACATCTTTCTTCAAAAGTGATGTCAAGGGTTTAGCCAATTTGGCAAAGTCAAGGATGAATCTCCTATAGTATGATACTAAGCCTAAAAATGACTTTATATCCTTTGGAGATCGAGGAACTGGGAAATCAGTGACGGCTTTTGTTTTTTCAGGATTGGGTTTGACGCCATCTTCACCGATAATGTGTCCCAAGTAGGCGACTTCTTTCCGTAGGAATTCACATTTTTCTGGTTGAAGTTTTAAGTTAAAGCCACGGAGTCTGTCAAAGACGGCCTTGAGGTTGTCAATGTGGGATGGAAGGTCATATGAATAGGTGACAATATCGTCCAAATAAACGAAGCATCTCGTGCCTTGCAGGCCTGTGAGGCAGTTGTTCATCAGCCTTTGGAATGTTGACGGTGCGTTTTTCAATCCAAAAGGCATTCTGTTAAACTGGAATTGACCTTGAGGTACAGTGAATGCCGTTTTGGGTGCATCGTCAGAGGATATTAGGATCTGATGGAATCCGGAAGTGAGATCTAAGGTTGAGAAATATTTACTATTTCCTAGCTGATCAAGGATTTCGGTTATTTGTGGGATAGGATAAGTTTCCCCAATGGTGATGTCATTAAGTTTTCGGTAGTCTATTACTATTCGCCATTTGCGCTTGCCTTGTGAGTCTGCCTTTTTGGGCACGATCCAGATTGGTGAGCTCCAAGGTGAAGATGATGGCTCTATGATGCCTTGGTCAAGCATTTTAGTAATTTGGGTTTCGACTTCTTTTTTATGGCACTCCGGGAATCTGTACGATTTGGTGTGAACCGGTATATCGCTACTGGTTTTAATTTGATGATCGAGGGCGGAAGTATAGGTCAACTGATCATCAGGTAGGTGGAAGATATCTGAATATTGGGAGCAGAGTTCTATAAGAGCATCCCTTTCTTCCTGATTCAGATGGTCCATTCTTAATGAGGTGATTACTTCGTCAGTTCGCTTAGATGTTTCTTGAATATTTGCATTAATAGGATACGCATTAGAATGAAGAGGTTCAATATTTAGGTCCAAATTTGTCTTGACATTTACAAAGGATTCTGAAATATTGGCAATAGTCAGGTTGATGCGGCTATTATCTTTGATTTTAACAATACAGTTGGATATAAGCAAGTTGTCTGAGAGATGTTGATCTACAACAATACCTTCCTTCAGGTTAGTTCTTTTTATTGAGCACTCTATGACGGCTTCGGTACGAGGCGGAATGATATAAAAAGGTTCAGAAAAGTGTAGTTTAATGTCGATTTTCCCTATCCTCAGGGTATCATGAGTGTAGTCGATGTTGCAACCGAAGGCTGTTAAGAAATCGGTGCCTATGATGCCATCGTATGGCAGGTTGATATTTCTAACAACATGGAACTTGAATGGTATGGGTTTATTCTCATTTAGTTTTAACTTGAGCTGGAAATGCCCTTCGGTCTGAGTTGTTTCATCATTGGGGTCTATGCCCTTAAGTTTGATTGATTCTTTAATCAGTTTCAGGTTTTTCTGGATACTAGATTCTTTTAATAAACATATGGCAGAGCCTGAATCGACTAGTAAGGATAACGGGATATCTGAGGCTTGCGAATCTAGCAATACGTGTGGCAATAGCCTTTTGGTCGTGTCTATGTTTATTTCGAAAACATCTTGTTTTTGTGTATGACTACCGACAGAGGTCAGCTGTACAGTCGTGGGAGGCTGGTTACGGTTGTTGAGGTCTCTGGGCATAGAAGGTAGGACGCATGTTTGGGGCTGGTTACCCTTGTTGTGGTCCCTGGGCGTAGAAAGTAGGACGCTTGTTTGGGGCTGGTTACCCTTGTTGTGGTCCCTGGGCGTAGAAAGTAGGACGTTTGTTTGGGGCTGGTTACCCTTGTTGTGGTCCCTGGGTGTAGAAAGTAGGACGCTTGTTTGGGGCTGGTTACCCTTGTTGTGGTCCCTGGGTGTAGAAGGTAGGACGCTTGTTTGGGGCTGGTTACCCTTGTTGTGGTCCCTGGGTGTAGAAAGTAGGACGCTTGTTTGGGGCTGGTTACCCTTGTTGTGGTCCCTGGGTGTAGAAGGTAGGACGCTTGTTTGGGACTGGTTACCCTTGTTGTGGTCCCTGGGTGTAGGAAGTAGGACGCTTGTTTGGGGCTGGTTACCCTTGTTGTGGTCCCTAAGTTTTTTTTTTGGGGGTAATTGTGTCGGCTTTCAGATATTGTCTCGGGCGACACTGTGACGAGACTATTATTCGTTTAAAGTCCCTACATCAGGGTCCTCAGGTGAGAAATCTACTTCATCTTGGCCCATATCTTCCTTAGGTTGATCAGAAACAAAGTTGACACGAGGGGTAGCTCTATAAGGACCCTGGCTTGGTCCTGGATTTTGAGGGATTCGAAAGCGGTTATTGTTAAATTCACGTTTTTTACACGTTTGGATGTCATGTCCTGCCGTCTTGCAGTACCGGCAGAACGCATTAGATGGTCCCTGTGACATAGGGCTTTGATTATACTGCGACAAAGTTGCTCTATAATTATTATTACCTTTAAAAGAATTCACCTTCGGTTTATCGTTGCTGGACTTCGGCTCGGGCTGAGGTCGTTTGTATAAGCTCTGCTGTATGCGTTCTTCGGATATGGCTAAATTAATGGCTTCATTCAAGGATTTTGGTGACCTACATCTCACAATGTTAGAGATACGAGGGTGCAGTCCCATGAGGAAGTGGTGGAGAGCAAGATCTCCCATGGCTGCGGCGCGACCAGGCAACTCTTTGGCTTTGGTATTGGACAATGACACCTCGGTTAATAATTGTGAGAGGCAGGTCTCCACACGGAGAGCGAATTGGCTAACATTATCTTGCGGCTGTTGCTTGCTCTCTTGCAGCTCAGTAAGGAGATGTGTGTAATGTTTACGTTCACTGAACTGTGTCTTAAGGAAGTCCTTAAGCTGCTCCCATTCTTTAAATTCTTTAATGGAGCAAGCAACTTCCGCTTTACCATGCAGTTGGCTAAGAATGTATTTAAATAGTATTGGTTTCTGAGATTCTGATGCGAGTTCATAGGCATTATTGCAATTAATTATGAATGAATTCACAGTTTCTCGGCTGCCATCGTATGACTTAATAAACTTGAATAAGGTATTTAAATCCATCTCAGACATTGCGGCTGCAGCAGCTGCGGCTGTGGCCCTTGTAACTCTTGGGGAACTAGGGGCAGACTTAAAACAGTCGCTAGTACCTGGCTGTGGTGTGATATCGACGGATAAGCCTTCCACTTCTGACTTGGCCGCAATTGGCATGATAAAACAATTAAAATCAAATATAACTCTGGATTTGCAGCAAAATAAAATAATTATTGGTTTACGACTGAAAATGTTTAGGAACTCTGAACTCTCAGTTCTAGACAAAACAATGACCAAGACTCACAGTATGAACGATGCGTAGGCGGCGAATGTAAACACGACGAGCGGGGACATTCTGAGTTCCGCTTGATAAGACGGGTTACAGGTGCAACGACGATGTCGATGGGCTTCGAATTATCGAATCCTTGGTTGATGATTGATGATGATGATCGTTTCAGGCACTGTCTTCCGACAGTCTGCAGCTCTCCCAGGATGGCTGGAGCTGAAGGTAGGTGAAGGCCTTCTTGCAGGATGCAGGACTCTTCGCGCAGTTGAAGGTAGGTGATTGCGGTCCAGGGTGCAATCTCCTCTCGATGGTGGATATTTTCCTTTCCAGGAAAATGATGGATGAGCCTTGACGACGGCCGTTCAGGAACCGGTGGTTAGTGGAAATACCACTTATAGCTTCCTTCCAGGGCAATCCCGGATTTTGGACACAACACAGGTATGTTCTTTCTTTGATTTTATTTACTTGTATACGCGAATTAGCTGAGCGGTTTCACTCGCTAGACACTGGGGATTTCCGTATCCCACCGCTGCCACCAAATGTTAAAGGGTCCCGATGGGAAGCCTTTTTAAAAAAAACTATTTTAGATTTACACTTGAATTTGACATTTAATTACTTGATTTAATTATAAGGTGTTGTCGGATGAACGGTCCGTCGAAGACTGGCACCGCTCTCAGCCTTCTCCCTACTCATTGACTATAATATGCTGATAAGGCCCGTAAGGGCTGCTAGTCAGCACCATCCCTTACTTGGATGGGGTATAACATTACGCTTCATTGTAAGCACCTAATACATAACCAGGGCAAAACCTTATATTACAAGTAGGTACCTACTGCGAGACATACAAACGGGTATTACAATAGCCTCTAATAAAAAAAATTAGCTGCATATAGCTTTAATAACAAACATTACAAAAATCAAGGCTTGTTAATTAGCTTTTGAATTATGAGTGAGCCGGAATTAGCTAGAAAAGATTGGTGTAAGACATCACACGGTTTGCTGCTGTAGATGAAATTTTAATGCAAAGGGTAAATGTATGTGTAGGATTACGCTAAGCAGGCTAAATTTAAAAGTTAGACACCTACTTGTAACTTGTACCTACTTGTAACAGTTGTTGTAAGCTTGTAACATCATACCCTACCCTCAGATCAAGAGTTCGCGAGCGCGACCCAGCGAGGCGCGCTGACTCCACCAAGCTCGTGAGCGCAACGAGCGTGAACGTTGCTTAATATTCGCTTTAATTGCACTTTATTTACAGACGGTTATCGCACCCGTGGGATTAGCCGGTGCCGCATGCCGGTGCCGTAAATTCTAACGTTTCAAGCTCAAGTGCCTGTGAAAACGTATAAAGTTACCTAACCATAGTAAGAACCCCGGCCATATTTTTTGTACTTATTTCAATTATTATGACCCTTCTAAAGTCTCAACTGAGCGGGTAGAGTATGAGTAATAAGTAAAGTACCCCTTATGCATAAGGTACTTTAATGTTTTTAAGCTCAATGGAAACTTTTATAAGTAGGTACCTTTATTTATTTATTTATTTATTTATTTATTTATGGACCTTCAACAGTACTACATGATTTACAAATGTAATAAAAATTTTAGCTTACATGATATACATGACAGGTTTTGAGTTACATGATGACCGATGAGCGTGATGATGATGATGATGATTTTGATGTTTTGGTTTTGATTACATGGTTTTGATTATACTTACAATAAATATTTCTATGTTCATCGAATTCAAGGCGTAATAAGATAAGTAGGTATCTATTTAAAATATGGGTAGGACTTACCTCTGGAAGCGCTACTTATTTATTTTAAATCAAATTCTGGTTGTGCTTAGGTACTGTGCTGATGCTAAGACACATTGCACACATCAAGACAATTAAGACAGGGGGTCTAGCAAAGATGCCTTTCCATAGCGTTCACGCCTCACGCTAACTCAAAATGTATGGGAATGACATTGCCTACGGAAATCTTTTCCGCAGCTAACTAGTATTAGATACTACCTACCTAAGTATTACAATCAGTATTTGGGTAGGTATAATAATTAACTTTTTAGTACTCTATTTAACATTTAAAACATTAATGCGGCCCATAACACAACAAACAGTTTTATAAAACCATCAAAGTAATCCGAAACCATTTTTTAATATTTTCATGGTTTCCACCAAAAGCAACCGCAAACAATTTCCTGTTACAAAACTATTATCAGCCAGAGAAATGACTGGACAGTCCTGGGTTCACAGAACAAATCCGTGGGACATTACTTACCTACATCTCGCGTCCCGGGACAATCTCATTGTTGCTCGGTATTCTCCGACATTCCGGGATATTTCCCGGAGTTTTGCGCAACTCCGCTAATGCTGGACATTAGTTTGGATTCCGGGCGGATTCCGGCGACTTTTCTCCGTAAGTAAAGTATTTAATAACGGTAAGTTACCGCGGGGATGAATGTTTGGTGATAAACGGCCGTTGTCTCGTGTGCAATGCAATGACCTTTATTTAATAAAATCTGGGAAAAGAAAACAATGGAACGTCGGTGGCCAATTCTAGAGCGAAAAGTTCAGTGAAGATTTTAAAGAACAAGGACCGGCTGATCTTCCGGTGATGTGATGTTATGCGATATAAAATATTTACCCCTTGTATTTAGCACCTTGTCCTCTTTGTTTTCTTCCCAACTTGCTTTTGCTTTTTTTTTCTACCTTGTAGTATTTTTTATTGATGGGTCGTCTGTTCGAAAACTCATAGTATCGAATAATAATATATGAATTTGGGTTCCGGCTGAAAATCAGTAACTGAGGTTGTGATCTGCAATCTCAGTTGTATGCTGAGCCGGAGCCCTTTCCTGACATTACACAATGTTATACGTATGTTCCTCTGTGTTTTATGTTTCTACTGTACCTATGTTGTGTTCCATTGTGTATGTCATGAATAAATATATTTCATTTCATTTCTTATTTTTATTTTGTATCGAAAACCAACCGTTTGAACGACTCTAGTTCGAAACACGAATCTGAAATTTTGATTACCATGGCATTTGTAGGTTTTGATGTTGATGACTATGATTAGGTACCTGGTGGTCCCTGCGTAAGAACAGGACCACTTTACTGTGACTTTACTCTAAGAACCGGTTAAGAGAAGGAATGGGTGCAGCACTCTCCTTCATTATAATCTCTAGTGATCACCAATAGGCCTGCCAAGCATGGTGATTATGGTCCTCCCCTCCAATATGTAAAGCACGCAATCGACAAGCGGCGGCTTAAAGTATAAGCGCTCTATGGGGGATCACTATGTTCAGGTAGAAGTCTTCAGACAGGCTGATGTCGGTGACCTAAACGTAACATTTATTTTAATGGGCTTTGTGTAAGGAGCCCAAAACACGATTTGGCATTCCATTCCTTAATTTTATATAGGTAGGTATGAATGCATCCTTTAATTTGTTTTGATTCCTATACTATTATCCCATTTGATCTAGATGCCGACACCCGATAAGCATCAACCACCCCCAGTGGGGGCCGTTTAGGGGAGCGGGGGTCGTTGCAAGTTCCCCAAGTTTCTAAGTTACCAACACCACATTAACACGATGACGTAGTAGTATCCCGCTTCAGACAAAGCTAATTAATCATCTCTGTCGACGTCAATAGCATTCAGTTATTCAGCTATAGATACAATGGTTGCGGTTGCAAATCAGTGGAAACGACCGATTAGGGACGGGGGCGCAGTGAGAGCATAACTTTGCAGAGAATAAATATTCTTTTTAGAAATTTTACGAAGTAATATGTTTATAATACGAATGTTGATAGCAAAGTATGTAGAGGCATTTAAAAAGTGGGCAAGGTTTTATAGCCAGTATGTAAGTTGTGTGTGGAGTTGCGGAGTTAACTACACGTAAGAAAACCCTAAAAAATGCCCGCGGGCCTCGTGTGGTCTGCCCAGATGATCTGAGCAGGTGGACTACGACCTCAGCTCGGGTGTTAGTTTGTTAAAAAAGACTGTGTTAGCAACTTTTGTACTTAGTTGTTTCACTTTACTTTGCTATAGAATCTATAGCAAAGTAATAGATTATGACATTGATTTAACTCAACTACTGTTCTACAGATTAATTAGTAATAGAAAAAAAACTCAAAACAAAAATCGTTCGTAATTCAAATTTTTATTTACAAATTAATCTGTAGATTACGCTAAGCAGGCGATACTGCTATAAAATCATAAATATTAACTACTATTCTGTTCAAAAAAGTTAGAATATACCTATTAATTCATACCATAATTATATCAATACTAACCTGGTACTGCGCGACACATCGGGTAATGTCTCGATATTGTACATTACCACAGAATAAATGAATTATGAATTATTTATAAAATTGCTTGCACTCAGTGTGCCCCCACCTTTACCACCCTGTATCATATTTCCGCACGTGACTAGGCATCCCGCGGCAGCATCCCGGCCCCTTTGTGCGAGCTTACGGACAAACGATACAATTCACAATATTGGCTAAATTAAATCTTATTTAATGGAATCTGATAATTACTCGTGACGGTGCAAATCTTAAATTGCGTAAATAATTTAATATTTACCGCTCCATAATGTACCTATTATATATTTTTTTCTATATATAAATTTACAACCTAAAATACAATTTTAATTTAAATATTTTTAAAACTAACTTTTTTTTTTTTTTTTTTTTTTTTAAATAAGGGTATCATTTTATTAATTTGTAACTTTTGATTATTCACCAATATATATGACAATTCAAACTAACTTAATAAATATCTACTTATCTAATTTAATATTTGCCGCTCCATAATAAATATCTCTAAAATGCTGGTTGGTGGGATTGGGTGATTGTGGGGTGGGTTATTTCAGTATAATACCCAACTCTAAAATAAAACACGAAAAGTCCATAAAATAAATCGAATCTGAAACACCCTAAAAATCATTCAGTATTGCAAATACTGAAATTCGACGTGTGCCATTCTATTTCGGTTCATCCATCGTTCTCTCCGGTTGTCCGGTCCGGGCCGACCGGACGTGCAACTTTAATAACCGGGTAGGACGTCCGGTTATTTTCGCGAGCCTACCCGCCAAATAAACGCCAAATGGGGAAATAGATAGCATCTATTGCTTGATGAGCAGATATCGGAGATACTATATATATACGCTTTGGTCTTATCCTTTTGATTTACCCGCCCGGTGACGCTGTAAAGGTCGGTAGAGACCAACAGCATTAGCCCGTTCAAAAAAAAAAAAAAAAAAATCCTTTTGATTTAGACGTAGATATCCTCCTAGACGTCACGTCTACATTAATAAAATCAAAGCCTAGTTGCAAAATCACACTTCACACTAATATTATAAAGACGGTATTTTGTATGTGTGGATGTGTGTATGTTTGTTACTCTTCCACGCTCTAACAGCTGGACGGATTTGGATGAAATTTGATAAGGAGGTAGCTTATACCCTGGATTAAAACATAGGCTACTTTTTATCCCTAAAACGGGAATGGTTCCCGTAGGAACGCGGGTGAAACCCCGGGGCGCTGCTAGTTACCTAATAAACATAGGTAGGTACCTACTTAACCAAAACTACAAAAAAATCAGAAGTAGGTATATTGTACTAACGGTAACTACTCTTGGGTATGGAGTTTAATTTAGGTCTAAGAATAGCAAATAGAAACAATTAATAATAATAACGCCCAACGATCACATACATAGATCCTGAACCCTAACTAGGATTCCCTGTATCTAGGGACCCAGGAACTATGGGGACCATGGTCTCACAACACCCACACACAGAAAAAGTATTGCGGTTTTTCTTCCCTGTGCGCAAATACTTGTCCTGTCGCGGGAATCGACCTGCCGCCCCGGGTTATGAGCCGACCTGCTCAACCAGCACACCACAGAGGCTGACAAATTTAAAAAATAATTAAGATTAGGTATTTAAATAAGTACCAACTTACCTAAAGTACCTACCTACCTTAGCTACACCTATGGTATCAAAATGTACCATAGTAATGGGACCAGTGGTTGGGGCTAACGAATCTGTTTCCTTGTCTCCATTAGGCATGGTGGTGAACGGGTTTGTGAACGTGGTGATCACAACCATTGAGAAAAGGTTCGGGCTGCGGTCCATGCAGACGGGAGTCATCGCAGGCGGGTGAGTACTAACTGACAGTCTTATCGTCTTCACTATTACAATACCTATAATAAGAAGCTATTAATGATTTCTTGAGGCTGTTGATGATGATGATGATAAACGGTAACGGGTACCGGGTGGTGGTAACGGTGGTGGTGATAACGGGAGCGGGGAGCCGTTGGATGCAAGAAGCAGGCAGCTCAAAGTGATGCTCTATGGGGGATGCCTATGTTCAGCAGTCGACGTATTCAGGCTGATCATGACGACGATGGTTAGTGATATCTTGCAAAGTTCCATATACTTACCTACTAATGTATGGCCAGAATAGGTATAGCTTATCCATAGTTTATTTAATGTTGTACCTAATAATTTCACAAATATGTAAGAGAAGTAGTAAGTACAGAAATAGGACTTTAATGCTCAAGAGTTTTTACTATAAAGTACCAGTCATCCACAGCAGTCCAGTAGAGTTTAAAAATTATTAGAATGAGGGGAAAAATTACCTTAATGGTGATTTTCAGACAGTTCCAAGTATAGGTACTGAAAAACTTTGTCCCCAGATACGACATGGCTTCCTTCGTGTGCCTAGCTCCAGTCACCTACCTGGGCGGCCGCAGCAGCGCGTCCAAGCCGCGGTGGCTCGGCTGGGGAGTGCTGCTTATGGGAGCTGGCTCGCTGCTGTTCGCGTTGCCTCACTTCCTCGTCGCGCCTTACCGGGTCCCGAACGAGGAGTCTGATGACTTGTGTCGAGCTAACCGGACTGTAAGACATAAAAAAAAAACAAAAAAAATTATAACATGTTTACCTTCTAACTTTACAAAAGCTTAAGCAGGGTGGCAGGGCAGGGTTAGAGCAGATCTTGGCGCTGCAAGAGGTTATCCAAAGCACCGTGATCTAGGTAGCTAGGTTCCGTGGTGGGCATGGTCTTGGGAGTAGATTTAATTTTTGATTGATCAAGCAAACTTTAAACACCCAACAAACTTAAATTAGCTCTCTATGCATTCTAACGCCACTAATTTGCATAATAATAGATAAATAATAGAATAAATAAATAAATAAACAATCCGAACCGAAAATCGTAGCGTAGGCCGGCCCCACATTAAGTGGACCAACATCTGGTCAAAAACGAGGGGAGCCGATGGATGCAGGGGCGAGCAGCCTCTCAAAGTGGCGCTCTCTGGGGGAGGCCTATGTTTAGCAGTGGACGTCTTCAGGCTGAAGATGAAGGTGGGGAGATAAACAATTAAAAGCGCACCACTGTGGTGCGAATAACAGGCGATCGCCTAGTTAGGCGGAAACGAGATTCAGATTGCAATAAATTAAAAAAAAGTGGTTCCCTATAAAGCCCGTGTTATATTCAATTATTTCTCTTCAGGAAAATGCCTCTGAAAAACATAACAGGTGCAGCTAAAAATTTGAATTCGAATAAGTAAATAAGGCTTCTTTTTTACACAAACGCTAAGTGCACGAGTTCTCACTGGAGTGGAACGTACCATTCACAAAATCCAGATTGTTCAGAGCATCCCAACTGTTCCGTTCAAAAAAAGTGCCGCGCATACTTTAAAATTACTCGCTCTTTCTGCACCCGAGCATAAAATTGTTTGAGTCGAGACTCAACAATCTGGTCCGAATCCGTATAATTTTATACGAAATAATTTTTTACCAAGTTTGCCAGGAGGCAGGAAGCAGTATGAATTCACTCACAGAGTAACAATACAGGTCGTTGCAGACTCCATTGCACAGGGACAAATAGGTAAACTAGATTGAAGAGCCATTGAATAGCAAATTAGAGGCATTCAATTTGACAATACGGTCGACCTTCGATCGGTTTCAATAAGTCATCAAGCCAATTTTAGATCAGAGTTCAATATTCCAGGAGCGAAATTTGTCACGTCTCTACTTATGGATAAAAGATTATAAATTGATCTATTAATGGTGTCACTGGCCTGCGATACTAGATAGGATATAGCATATGTGTAGTATAGCTATCTATACATTATCTATATGAAGGCCGACATCGCCTTTATACTAAAACGCTTCCAATCATTTATATACCTGTGCCTCTCATTATTATTATCATCCACTTATGAGTTGGTATATGTTATCAAAGTTATTTTCCTACTGCGACAGGTTCTATTTTTAATGGTCGCAGAACCTCACAAGTAATAATCCAATGTAACATATCAGTTGTTCCACTAAATGAACGTAAAAATGCACGCCCAATCAAAAGTTGCAGATTCTTTTTTTACAAACTTGACCATACTTATGTTTAAGAGAAGTTCATACATTCAAACAATTACGCGTGACAATTGCCATCATACGTCATGTCTGTTTTTCGCTCCTTAAATTCCTTCCTTCGGCTTGATAAATGGTTAGCCACGTTTAATTCGTCCGAAACTCCAAATACTCTTCGTCTTTTGTCCCTTTCCCTAGTCAGCGCCCTCCTGCGGCGAGTCAGGATCTTCGGAGGTGGAAGGCGGTGCGTGGGCAGTAGCCATATTCGTGTTCGCACAACTGCTGCACGGCGCTGGGGCTACCCCTCTCTTCACGCTCGGAGTCACGTATATCGATGAGAACGTGTCGAAGAAGATGTCTTCCGTGTATTTGGGTAAGTTATTGAATACGCAGAAAGCGTCTGCTTATATCTGATAATAATTATGGCAGCGAATATTCTCTTCACTGTCTAACATTATGCCATAACATTTTCTGCAAACTTAAAGTTCTATAGGCAGGCATGGAAATTGAGTTTCAAACCTGTTCGACAATACCCATATTACCCATAGGATCCAAAGATCTCGACTCCAGACAATAGATGGTGGTTTGAATAGGTGGTGAGCATGTATTTGACTGGCCTGTTAGCTCAGTGGGTAGTAGCTCTGCCTTCTGAACTATAGGTTGTGGGTTCGATTCCTACTCAGGACAAACATTTGTGTGATGAACATCGATGTTTGTTCTGTGTCTGGGTGTTATATTGTATTCTATGTATGTATTTACAAACAAAAAGTATCTAAGTATTGTATCAGTTATCTGGTTCCCATAGTACAAGCTATGCTTTGTTTGGGGCTAGATGGCGCTGTGTGAATTGTCCACGCGTATTTATTTATTTATTTATTTTATATGCTTAAGTAACACCAAAAAAATATAACCCAATGTATTCTTTGCATTATATCTTAAAATTTCCAAAAATTAAACTATACATACTTAGGTACGTAAGTATATTATGTTATACTTCCATAGCTGGTAGCCATTTTGTTAATAAATGGATACTACCACTACTACTGTTGGGTAATAAACTCTAATAGCACAAGATGAGACTATAACCACTTTCCAGTAATATCATGTAAGTAGGCCCATTCTCCACATGGAAGAAGGCATACTTACTATAAAAGTTACCGCTAAACGCCGCTATGGTGCGAGCTATAAACACAAGAAAGCACTTGGAAATATGGCTCGACCCTTATAATGGCTGTAAAAGCACAAGCGTCACAGTGTGCTTCTATTTACAAAATAAAATAAACTAAAACGTAAAGAAACATAGAGAAAATTATCGATCAATTATCTAAATTTTCTCAAGACACTGTCAAATATAGGTATACAATGAGGCGAACAGGATTAACAGGTTTATAATTAGAACTTATTATTTATTACTAGCCACGATCGTCCCACTGCTGGGCAAAGGCCTGCCTTCACTCCTTCCAGGAGCTTTTATGGTCCAGTCCGGGCAGTGAGAAACAAGCTCATACCGCCACCTTTTTCTGGGTCTACCACGGCGTCTTCTGATGTTCTGCGGTGTCTTAGCCCACGAGTCATCTGACATGCGGCAGATGTGGCCCAGTTCCACTTCAGGCTTGCAGCCTTTTCTCCAATGTCTGCGATTTGTGTTCTGGAGCTAGTCTAATTAGAATTAGGTACTTTTATTAAAACAAGATTGCTAATTTACTGTTATCCGTCGGCATCCGCAGCAAGGTAGATATAATGTTCCACCTTTACTATATTATTACCTACATCCCTATAACTATTAAGGTTGTACCTACACCTATAAACAGACACGGAGCTTGGAGCAATATTTCCTATACTTCTACCAAACCACGCAATAATAAAATAGTGGGAGTATTTTACACCTATGGCACAAAAGTAAATCTCAGAAACATTTCAGCACTTACAGGCAACCTGGCGCGGTACTAGACGCCGGCTCTTTCAAGACAATGGTGTTCACAGCTCGCGGCCCTCGAACGTATATACGCTGCAGTTTCGTTAGGAATAGCTTTTAGTGGCACATGCTATGCTAGATAACCTTAACGGACCTGCGCCTACGCTTCGTGAGAGACTAAATTATTGCTCAAATGCTAAAGACTGACGCAATAATTGCTGGATTAGCAAAACACTTTGGTAACCAGTTCCAAATTAAATTCATCTGCACGGATGAAACACGTCTGAGTCTTTTGTCCACCAATGTAGAGATGGAGTTATCGGTTCTTAGCAGTTAGAAAGAAATATTTATACCCTAAAAATATTTATATAGCACAATTATCGCTTCGCTATCGCTCTGTAGCACTCCCAAACCCTTCTAAGTCACAGCTTTTAGTTGAGAAAACAGCGCGCCCTTGAGTTGTGTTTAAAACGTTCGCACTCAAGCAATCGAACCCCTCCATACTCCCTATGATGCCATGAGTTTATTCTGTAACACATCTATGTATTAAGTGTTTGAAGTAGGGGAATATGTGTACTAATGCTTTTGTTTTAATGAAAAAGTAAGCTCGCAATTTGAAGCATTTGTAAAGTGGTTTTAGTTTATCCATTTTCCATTGGCTGCGTTTGGGAAGCGTGCGCAGGATCTCCATTAGCTATGTCCATCATCCCTTTTTAGCCATCGGACACAAGGCGTGGTGAGTCGTAGCATCCCTTTGTCGTAAACGTTCTTCGATCGTTTGCTACTTGCTACCTGACAAGTGGAATGCACTTCCTGCTTCCTCCTACATAAGTTACGATCTGGGTCTCTTCAAAGTTCAAATCCAGAGTGGATATAGGCATCCCATGACTTGAGCAAACGTGATTTCCAACGTAGACCGAATCATCAGTTTCTATCAGGTGAAATGTTATCAAACGTGAACCTCTCAATCATAAAAAATTAAGAATTAAGAAAAAATAAACCTACTCGGCCCAAGTTGAAGGTTGAGTTGAGCTCTAAGTAAAAGTCAAAAATATCAATAAGTTATTTGATAAGTGCAATCTATACAGAATTGCGAATAGAGGTAATTCAGACAAGGCAAATAATAAGCAAGAAGAGCGTAAAATAAGCGTTCAAAAGTAATTGAAAAATTTTAAGTTGAAATGAAAACCTTATTTTCAGGCGTTTACTACACGATGGCGGTGGTGGGGCCGGCGCTAGGCTACGTGGTTGGGGGACAGATGCTCACTATCTACACCGACTTCGTTTCAGTTGACGCTGGAGCGTGAGTATTCTTCTGCAAATCAATCTACTTTATAGGTACTTTTTAGTGCTAAATGTATTAAATGGTAAAGAAAAGCACCTTGCAGCGAAGCTAAGTCTTCGAATTTCAAAAGCTCAACAGACGCATCATTTCCCGCGCTTTTCTTTTTTTTTAATATTTAATCTCGGCACTGACACGGCTTCATTCAGCCAAGTTGCCCTCTCGCTTTCACCGCATTGTGTGGCTCAGGTACTCATGGCAACTTTTCAGCCAAATTAATTCCGTTTTATACTTGTACGGCTTCCGGACGAAATATGATTTTCCGTAGCGTGAGTTTCCAGCGAACTTTCAGCAGGGCTTCACGTTTTCATTTATTGGGAACCCACATTAAATACCAATAAAGTTGAAAATGAATTGATTTATTAAACAACTTTTTTTAATATTTAGGTAGGTACAGATAAGTACCTACTTTGAATAATTATTAGACGGTCAAAATTCAACCTTCCATGATTGTATTCTAAATAGGGAAACCATTTTTCCGCCTTTTTATAAAAGGCACTTGGATTTGCGTTGCACGATTTTCGATGTAGGCATTTCCTCCTCCCTAGGTGGACCGAACCTGGTGAAAATAGCGGGGAGCTGATGGTGGCAGGAGGCAAGCAGCCGCTCAAAGTGGCGCTCTGGGGGAAGGCCTATGTTCAGCAGTGGACGTCTTCAGGCTGCTGATGATGATTTCCTCCTTCAATAAAGTAGAGAAACAAAACGGTAAAAAATAGTTATTCGATGGTGTTTCTTATACACAATAGCCACTACCGCTAATGGAATTCGATACTACAAAGAAATAGCCGACCGCAAACAAGGCTATTATTCTAATTCATTAGGAGTCCGCCACCATCAGACCACTTTATTCCGACAAGTGCTCTCCGATACTTAATATACGTTACACAATGGGGTAGTAGGTTTGTGCGTAGCGTTGTACTATTACGTATTCTTTGCTAGTGCGTAGTAGGTAGTGCTACTGATAGGTACCTTTTGCAAAAATATAAACGGCATAATTTTCCCCTCGGAATTATTTTGAAGAACTACACTGAGCAATCGTGCCAAAGAACAAATATCCCTACTTCCCTAAAGTGAAACGTTGTGTTTGTTTGTTTATATGGATTTTACGCTAAAACGTCTAAACCGATTTACATGAAATTTTGTACTCAGACTGACTACAGAGATGATGTGATGTGAAACCGCGGGCCACCCACATATTTTCCTAGTTGTTTTGATTTAAAAACTAAAGTACTGAAGCGATTTTGATGAAACTATGGAACCAATATAAATAAAATAAAAATAAATAAATATCTGTGGACATTTCACACAGCGCCATCTATGGGACTATGGGTCTAGGGTTATGAGCCGACCTGCTCAACCACCACACCACGGAGGCTGTCAAGAGGAGGCTGTGTCGGAGGTTTGTCCTGAGCAGGAATCGAACCCACAACCTATAGTTCAGTAGGCAGAGCTAGTAGTTAGGCTTCCGGAGCACCGCTCGATGCAGTTATATATTTTCAAATAAAAACAGAATTTTAAAAATCAGTTAATAAATGACGAGCTCGGAGGTATTAACAAACATTAAAAAAAAACATACCTACATCTACATTAACCGATTTGAGAACCTTTTCTAAAGTCGGTTGAAAATAATGTTCACAGACATACAGACATAAGTACTATCTGAGTTTGAATTGGTATATTATCCCGAATGAGGGTAAATCTACTTCCCAAGGTAGACAATGTTTCTTCTACGACTTTACTAAATTAATAGTTTTTCATTGGAGAAATACCATGTAAAGTTTACGTTCGAAGATAGCCCTAGCGCAGCTGGGTGGTTGAAATTCGTCGTTGACCGAATGCACTTAAATGAGTTTAACGACCTGGGTATAGAAATGAATTTATAGTATCTTGTTAACTCTCGTAGCGATCGCACGTGCAATTTTGTGAGTGGATTTATTTTTTAGTATGGAGGTTTGGAAACGCGCAGTTTCAAGTAAGGCGCTCTCACAACTTGTGGGTTATCATGGTCCCAGTCCCCCCGTTTCGGGATAACATACCAATTCAAACTGACCTTGTATAGTACAGAAGTATATGTCTCATATGTCTGTGGTTGTGTTTGATAGTTGTCTATCTTATTAGAAATTGTAACAAAATGTCAGGGCCTCCTGTTTGCGTAGCAAAACTAGTTTTTAATCACATGTAGCTAACGAGCTCTTAGTTTTATGTAATTACAACGTGACGATTACACCCGACTAGTGATTCGGTCTCTAAGGCAAGTCTAAGGATATGTTGAAGTTTAAGTTGGAATTTGGAAAGAAACTTTGCTTAGATGAACTAGGTATATACGATAAGAGAGTGATTGTGGTATATAGCCCATGCGATTTTCAACCCTAAGCACCTCTGATACGAATCCAGCCCGGCTCTGCACCAATGACTATTCATGTTGTGTGCAGAATTTGCACCCGCACTTACAAAGATTAAGGAAAACATCGTGAGGAAACCGGCATGTTCAAATTTAATTGGTATCACAATTTTCAAAAACATCAGATCAGCGCTGGCCGTACGATCAGCATTATGCTGAGTTTGGGACCGATTCGTGGCAAATGGCAATCGTTTAATATTAATATTTAAAAATGTTATACTAGTATGTTTTTTTTGTTGTCACGAACTTTCTTTCATGTTTTGCTGGCCTCATAGCTCAGTTGGTAGTAGCTCTGCCTTCTGAACTGTAGGTTGTGGGTTTGATTCCCACTCAGGACTATCATGTGTGATGAACATCGATGTTTGTTCTGTGTCTGGGTGGTATATTGTAGCGTAGGCCGGCCCCCCACTCGGTGGACCGACGACCTGGTGAAAACCACGGGGAGCCGATGGATGTAGGAGGCGAGAAGACGTTGAAAGTGGCGCTCTGTAGGGGAGTGCTATATATGTTCAGCAGTGGACGTCTTCAGGCTGTTGATGATGATGTATTTACAAACAAAAAAGTATTGTATCAGATCAGATCTGGTTCACATAGCACAAGCTTTCTTAGTTTTGGGCTAGATGGTGCTGTGTGAAATATCCACGCATATTTTTATCTACCCACCCGCATGTGGCCAGCATGGTGTATGTACGGTACGTGCTGGCCTACACTCTCTCGCCTGTGAGAGAAGGCCCGTGTCCCAGCTGTGGGAACGCATTGGGCTGAGACATTGACTATAAATCCAGTTGATCAATGATACAACTTTCCCTCATACAAAAATTTGTGGTGTATTTCAACCACTAATTTCTAATAAATACTATGAGTTTCTAATAAATTACGGGAACCCGTTGATGTCTTTTGTTCCGTCCTGCTCTGTTCTTTGTTATTTCGTATGACTTTGTCTCGTTTTGTTACCTCGCCCCCTGCCCGCGCAGGTGAGTCGTATTTGTACGAGAAATTATGTTCACGAGCTATCAACGGGCTTTATAATTCTTGGGCTGAGATGACGGCGGAAATTCCATGTAGTAACGTGTTCGATATTCGGCTGCATGTGGCCACGGTAGGGGGACAGTGGGGTTACGTCACCATTCTTTAGCATAGCTCACAGATCTAGAATATTCTCGTTACATCCTAGGCCTATGGCATAGCTACAACTTATATAAAATATGAGTTGAAAGACACGATATTCATACCACTTACCTATCTACTTTTTGTTGACGTACTTATACCAACACTAGAAACCCAAGTGTTCCTGTCATGTGGCATATCCATCCCTATATGTAAGGTACTTACTACGCTATGTCCAGTGATGCGCGCTGAGTATCCCGCGCTTCGATTGTTGAGCAAACATTACAATTAGCATAAGAAAACACTTCAGAACGCAGAACTACTCGAAGCCTATGGAATTCTATCGACATACCCGCTACATCCAATCCACCCTCTACGCTCTCGCAAATGTTTACTTTGAGAAAAGTTCTATTTTGCAATATGTTAAATTTTAAATTCGTATCTATGCTTCTTCTCGTTTACCTATAAGCAAAAAAAGGTACGGTGAGATTTGATGATTTAAGATAGAAAATTGTTAATCAATTTCATCAATCATTTTCTATCTTGAATCATCATATTGCTCATTCAATATTAAACGCTATTACTAATGAAGACGGTGATATCTATCTCGGACGGGGGTTTTTACCTTTTAGACCTGTATCAAACGTTCAGTGTACCTACCTGACTGCTTGGCCATTAAGTCATCATTTTTATAATTAAGTAACTGTAATTGTATGTTAATCAATTACTTACGTAGTGTGTCATATGTATAATTGGTATAGGTATGCCGTTCATGTTACAATAAACATAATTTCAATATAAATCTCGCACTGCCATTTTCAAACCCTGGCGTGAGGGTGTGATTCATCCTGACACCACAAAAGTAATTCCACATTGTTTGTTCCAGCTTAGGCATAACCCCACAGAGCTCAGTATGGATCGGCGCGTGGTGGGTCGGGTTCATCCTGTCCGCAGTTCTTTGTCTGCTAGTCGCCATGCCATTGATGGCGTTCCCTCATGAACTACCAGGTTTGTATAATAACATTTTACGCGTGAAGATGTGGATACAAAATTGTTTGGATTTACGTATCAAAAGCCTGTAAAAATAGGTAAAACTTCAGACGTTATGTTATGTTATTTGTTCATCTCCGACAATAGTTTTAATTCCGATGGCTGTGTAAGGTCATGTGAATTTACTCAAGGTCGCAGGACGCGTGAGAATAGGTTAGTCTCAAATTGGTTCTCTATTATATGCTAATGTTTAGCCGTGTTCGATTTATCTGCCTGATCTTAACTATAAACTTACAATATGTACCAACTACGTGCGTAATATTCACAGAATCTACATGGAATCTACTATCTAAAACATTTTGTAAACCAGGTGCAGAAGAAATCCGTGCATCAAAAGTCTCCGAAGCCCACGAGTCGGCGACCAAGTCAGCCGCTTTCAGCGCTTTGCACGAGTTACCTAAAGCTGCTGCGGCGCTTCTCCGTAATCCGACCTTCTTGTTTCTCAACCTGGCCGGGGCTAGTGAAGGCATGCTGATATCAGGGTTCGCGGCGTTTCTACCAAAACTGATTGAGAATCAGTTTGCTGTGAGTGCCTCGAACGCAGCTTTGCTTTTAGGTGAGTAACAAGAAACCCGTTTGTGTAAAACGTTATGCCGATGTTAGTACCGTACCTGGTAATAGTGTAGGTATACGTTTTTAGTACGATCTAAGTAACCATCTCTACTAATCAATTCTGAAACTTAGCTTTAGTCATCATCATAAATACACTATAGTCCACTGCAGATTATGATAGGTACCTTACTAATAACTTATTTTACTCTATCCCAAAGTACGTTACTGTAATCAATCATCAGCTCTTGCCAGTTGCTGCTACTCCTGCGTATTATGATCGCCTATAATTATCTCTCACGCACTGAAAGATGTTGCCTACAAAATAAACCCTAGAACATACAAGAAAGTGTCTCTACTTAAAAATTATGTTGTAGGTCTGTACTTACCATTTTCCCCAGTTACTTTTATCTCAGTTTTTGAATATTTTTCGGAAACCCTGATCATAGAAACCTTTGATCTTCCAGGAGTGATCACGGTTCCCGCCGGTGGCGGTGGTACGTTCCTCGGCGGCTGGCTGGTCAAACGGTGGCGGCTGACGTGCGCTGGCATCATCAAGCTCTGCGTGGCCGCCACCGTCGTCGCCGCCGCCTTCACCTTCAGCTTCATCCTAAACTGCGACGACTATCCCTTCGCTGGCGTCACGACTAGTTACAACAGCCCTCCCGTTACCGGGTAAGCTTCATGAAAACAAAAATTGTTTCTTTTTACCTTTTTATCTAACTATAAGCGTTAGTGCCATTGTTGTTGTGAATTATTTTCTCTTGAGCTAAGTTACCTTTTACCAGCATCGCTGCTAGTTGCACCAGTTCTCCGGTCATAGATAGGGTAAGGTTAAAGTGGTATACTATTGCCAAGGTTACACCTCCACAACCATAAATTACACTCCTGCTCTGTAGGTACCTAATGTTGTGTAATCCTGCCGTATAGTACCCACGAGCCGCTGCTGGCGGCGTGCAACAGTGGCTGCGCATGCGCACACGCGGCGTACGCCCCGGTGTGCGGCGCGGACGGCACGGTGTACTACTCGCCGTGCCACGCGGGCTGCTCGCGCCGGACACTCGCGGGACACGCGCAGCTGTTCCATCACTGCGCCTGTGTGGAACCTAACGGCACGCTGCCTACTTACGCGGTCGATGGAGGTGAGACACGCTACCAAGAAGATAAAACACTCGAGAATCCATTGCGAACAACGCTTTGAAGCAAGGAAATAGACGAATACACACATCACTCACACACTCACACACACACCACACAATAACAGCCGGAAGACGTACACTGCTGAACATAGGCTTCCCCCATAAAACGCCACTTTATATGCTTAATATAGGAGGGGGGGGGGGAGGGGGGAGGGGAGATTTGCCATAATCACCACGCTGTTACGGCACCCATGCGTGGGAAGAGATGGGGTGGGACGGCCTAGCTTATGCACAGAATAATTAATAATACTTACATTACATTTACATTAGGTACCTAGATTATTTGCGATAAAAAGTTCCCTCTACAAATATGTTGATTTCGGACCACACAAACGAACACTCAGTTTGATATTAAGTAGGGATTAAAAAGCATAAATATTATTTTGAATGAATAAACTTAACTCTACCTGTCTTCCCTAGATAATACCACCTACCAATACGAAGCAATCAACAGTATCTGCAGCACGGACTGCCCTTACTTGTGGCTTTTCGTGGGGCTCTCATTTGGCGTCATGTTGTTCACGTTTCTGGCCACTATGCCAGCGCTGTCGGCCACTTTGAGGTGAGTTACGTCAACTTCTACTCACTCATAAATATTACCTACCTAATCAGTCTTGGTTCGTTGTAATATTTTGTTGAAAAGACCAGTCACGATAGTTTAAACTATTTCTAAATAGCCATCTAATAATGTTCCACCTTGTTCTGTATCTATAAGGAATTGTGTCGGCCCAAAGGAATCGCCTAGTGCAACTCCATATCAATGTGTTTATGGTTGATCGATTTACCTCTCCGAAATTCATTGCACTAAGTTCTTATAACAAACGGGAACAAATAATCTTCAAAACAGCCCATTTTACTAGCTGCTTATTATTAAACTGCTGTAATTAACTCAATCAGATGCGTCCGCGAAGACCAGCGTTCGTTCGCTCTTGGAATCCAATGGATAAAGGTGCGCTTATTGGGGACTATCCCAGCGCCGCTGCTGTTTGGATTCCTCATCGACCTCTCCTGCTCGCTCTGGTCGAAGTCCTGCGACAAGACTGGCGCTTGTTTGCAGTACGATAATTATAATATGAGCAGGTGAGTGGTTTTTGCGATAGTTTGATCGATACAAAAACCAGAAAAGTTGCTTCGTTAAAGTATTTGTATAATATAAAAGACAACCCCTGTGAACTTATGCAATTGGACATTATGTCTGATTGATAATGTTACACCATTTTCTGCTAAAACTTACTGCCGAATCAATATTTTAATTTAATTTTAATTTTAATGAAATAAGATCAAGATTAGAAATGTATTCAGCTGTTCAAAGGTGGTGGATCAATAGTGCGTGTATATTCTATGTTCCAGGTACATGTTAGCTCTAGCGTTAGTGGGCAAGCTCTGCTCTCTACTGTTCTTTTTCCTTGCCTGGTGGTTCTACCGACCGCCTGGAAGCAAGAACCCTAACGCCGTGGTCCCCTCTGTGGACTTAGTAGTTTCCAGCGAGAAAATCAACGGGAACGCGAATATTCCTGCCAATGGGAATATACCCAATGGAAACGCAGAAAGAGGTAGCAATGGTTACTGTAATGCTGCTTTGGAATGCAGTGATCATTTGTAAGAAAACGAAGTTGTAACAGTACTTTGGTAAACAGTAATTGAAAGCTGCGGTTTTGAAGAAAGTCACAACGGGTAAGATGTAGATGCTGTAAGGAAAAGTAGGATAGAATTGATATGTCGTAGTTACTGTACCGCTATCTGGTTGGAAAAATGTCACTGGTAAAGTATTCTAGACCAATTTTGAAGTTTTTAAAGTTAACAATGCTAGGAATCCTGTGGATTTTATAAAGTTGCTATCGTAAATTGTAAGAATCATCACCACCTAAGGTCACAATAATTGTTATAGTAATATGTTACATAGCATAGTTTTGTATATAAATACACGAAACAAGCTGTCACTAAAGAGAAGAAGCCTGGATCGATTGAATTTTTATATTACAGGTTTTGATCACAACCATTCTCACAAAAAGTCAGGTTTATAACATAAAGTAAATAACCTTTAAGGAGTGCCTACTGCCCAGGTACTTTTAATCGCAAGTTACATTCCAATAATAATATAGATATTATGTAAATGTTGTAAAATATCTGTGATGTAGTAGTTGTTAGGGGATCATATATCAAAATAAATAGTATTACTGCCATGAAAACACAATAACTCTTAGAATATTTAAGCACCTACCTAAGTATTTGTATGGTGAAAGTATTCAACCAATTTCTACAACATTTTTATGTAGAAGTTACTGTTTAAGATCTTGCAAGCTGGGAGTTTGAAAATCAATGGCCTGATAGATTTCAGATGACCAAGGTGTATAAATAAAAATTGTATGAATACAAATAAGTATTCAAAAAGTATGCAGCATGAACATTTCATAGAAAAGATGTACTTAAACAGCGAAAAGATTAATATCTTTTTTCGCCTATATGCGAAATGTCCCAGAAATCAACGTCAAGCCGAAAAAAGTGACAGCCCAAGTCAAAACTAGCGTATATAGTAAGCTACTATTACGTTTTTTTCAGTACAGGCAGTTTAAATTGGACAAAATATTAATATTAATAATAAAAATTGAATATTTTTTGAATACTTAGTTGGGCAAAAAGTATTCAAAAAATACTTTCAAGCTGGAGCCAACTGGCTTTGAGTTTTAGGCAACAATTTACAGAAGCATTATTCAGGATCAGGTACATAATAAAAATAATTAAAGATTTGTAGTAACGGGAGTTCAAATACCATCACTCACAGGATGTAGATAATCTCGGTTTTTTGATATGCCTATAACTTGAAAAATATATAATTTAGATAGATGTTTTTATATACTACTTTTCTGATACTATTACGACTTAGTATATCCCTTTGTTCTGCGGGAGGCTTATGTTCAGCAGTGGAGGACATGAGGCTGTTGATGATGATGATGATGATGATGATGATACCCCTTTATTCCGGCTTGACGTTTGCTTCTGGGACACCCTGTATATGCAACTTTTGTTATAGCAATATTTGGCCAAATTCAAAATCCCAGCTTTGATTGCTATTTAAACATGATATATACGTACATAATAAATCTTTTACAATTTATTAAATAGAGTACAATTTCCCAAAGCACAATTTCGATTTTTTTGTACAGTTTTACATTTTGACGTCTTCACCACGTGTTATGGTTATGGCTATTATAAAATTGTACATAATATTACTAATTTATTTGTTTTTGGAAACATTATTTAGTTGTTAACATTTATTTTGTTTGAAGACTGATTGTTAGTTATTGTAGAAAATGTGAAGTTATTGTGAATGTGTAAACGTAAAGTGTGCACGTGAAATTTTGGGAACTGTTCTTTTTAAGAACAGACTTCAGTTTATTTAGGTGTCCAAAATGTTATTATTATACTTAAAATACTTGCGACTAACGTATGAAAAATTATTATTAAATATATATATGGTTTGGCGACAGTTAATCAGTTTCAAGAGATAAAGAAATGATACTTAATACGTGCTTAATACACAAAAACGATGGTGGCCGAGCGGTAACATGTGCGCTTCCACAACATCCAATCTTACGGCACCGGGTTCGATCCTCGGCCCTGCACCAATGAGTTATCTAGTAAGTTATGAGCAGTTTTCGATGCCATCGCTCCGTGCCTCGGAGTGCACGTTAAGCCGTCGGTCCCGGTTGTCATATAAGAGCATCTATGGCAATCGTTACGAGTAGTCAGACGCCTGACAGAATCTGACGCCTGATCTCACCATCCGTTACTGGGGGTCTAGCAAAGTATAACGCCTCACGTTAACTCCAAAATGTATGGGAATGACATTAGATATGACAGTAGCTGCGGAAAATTTTCCGCAGGCAATGTCATTACCCATACATTTTGGAGTTAGCGTGAGGAGTTAACGCCTCACGCTGGCATCTTTGCTAGACCCCCTGGTCCCTTATGGGTTGCGAGGTCAGATGGCAGTCGCTCGTGTAATTCTGGTAGCTCGCCACTACAGGACAGATTGGGAGCCGACCCCAATAAAAAATAGAAGAAAAAGAGGACGATGATGACTTAATACACAAAAACCAACTTTCAAAATCAATTTTAAAATGTGCAACAATTTTTCTAAGTATAGTTACTTATCTTTCTAAGGCCCGATTTCACCAACGTTTATTCCAAGTATACGGCTATTCCTTACTCCTGGATACAGCTAATTGACAAATGAAATTACACAAAAAAGACGCCATTTTGATTGTATCCAAGGAATAAGTCTTATTCCTTCACAAAATTGGTGATATAAGGCTATATTCGCGTAACTCGGTTATTCTTGGAAAGTTATACCTGGAATAAAATTTATTCTAGTTTGGTGAAATCGGGCCTAAAACGTGTGTAAAATGACGGCAAATCTTATGAAATTAAAGTCATCGTACCTTTTTTATGACACAAATCGTTAAAAATGTACCTATTAGATTATTTTCTAGCTTTAATAAATAAATGCTCATCAGCATAAGGTTAAAAGTTGTCACCTAACCTTCTGTATAAATCTTTTACACGTTTTACTATGTATACCTATGTATTTGTATGATCAGTAATTATGTAATATTAGAACCTATCCAATATTTAATTAGGGTGATGAATTTTGAACTTGTACAATTTTACACTGATTGTAATAAAATGTTTGAAATGATATTTAAGTTGAAGTTTTCTTTTTGCCTGCTATTTATAAACACTAAATTTTGCAAGGTCTAATACTTTTGGTCTCTAACCACATCTACAGCGTCACCAAGCGGGGTTTTGATGAACTAAAAATGTGCGTAAATAGGCGGGTAGTTTAGTGTTCAAAAACCTATCCTACAATCATCATCATCAGCCTGAAGACGTCCACTGCTGAACATAGGCCTCCCCCAAAGAGCGCCACTTTGGCTGCTTGCCTCCTGCATCCATCGGCTCTCCGCGGTTCGGATCAGGTCCACCTAGATTAGGTTCACTTGGGTCCACCTGGGGAGGCGGCCTACGCTGCGTCTTCCGGTTCGGATCCTACAATACGGGAATCGTAATATACTAATAATCGGAATTAAGGAATGCTTGAGGATTCAAACAGCCCCTTGCAACACCAATATTGTCCATGTGTTGCCAGTATGCCAACCTTCCAGTCTTGGCATCTGTCCAGACCTCAATAAAACACTAGTGTAATAGTAAAGTTAATATATTAAAACATCATAATGTTACAACTTAACAAATGCATTTAACATTAAAAGTAAAAGAGTGTACTGTGTAATGAGCCTTACTTGTAAACTCTTCATAAAGTTAAATGATAACATTGCACACTATATTTTTGTATTGCGCAGAACTAAATTATACTAACTTCACCCTGACATACTTATCTATACTTATCATTTATAATCCAACTAATCAAAAAAGATGAAAAACATGCGGAAAATTAATTGGCAAAATAGTGGCAACAAAAAAAATTAATTTCATTTCATTAATTGACTTAGTTACTTTAAGCAGTATTTATAAGTAAGGCCCTATTTGTATAGAAAACAAACATACATAGCTACATACAAGTTAGTGCATCAGAAGAACTTGACACCCTGATTGTCGTCAAATTCTATAAGTTCACATTTCCCTTTTGCCTCCAGTGCTTTTAGCGCCTTGGTCAGTATGTTCATATCCAACCCATGGAACTCTGGAACATACAAATTTTGCTATTTTTTACGTTTCTGATTGTTGAGATTTGGAATCCCCATATAAACATTGCCCAAATATTTTTGGTAAGTATTTGTTAACAAAAAAATTAAGAACAACAGTTAGTAGGATTTTTAAAATAAATATCAAGAAAGACCAACCTTCGCCCACAGTATTCTCTCCCTCTTGCAGCTCAAACAATGTGCAGACGGAGTTATTCATCCCATTACTACTCGCCCAGCTGTATACCATATTGCCCCATTCATCCAAAGAATGCCAGTACACTTCCCACACCATTTTACTTTTATCAATAGATGCAGCTCGACCAGTCTTCGCCATATCTTCTAGAATCGTCACTAGCGCCTCGAGAGATAACTTTCTATTTATCGCAGCATTGTTAAACAATGGCATGTTTAAAGCTTCTCTGGTGTCTAGGGTGGATAGTTTGTTGGCTTTGAAGAACTCCGTAATCAGTTGTTGCCATGCTTCCAGTTGTTTTGCTCTTGTTTCTGTGTGCGGTTGGATTCTAGAAAGAATAAATGTTATTATTTTAAATTATTTACCTAATCAGGTGTCAAATTTCAGGTTCTTAAAACATACTCTCTAAATATAAGGTCAGTATAGCAGATCTGTATGAGAATGGTTGGTGCAAGGCCAATATCAGTCAAGAAAATGGAATTATTGGAAATCTGCAGAATTCCAGAACCATTGAGTTAAGCCTTCAATCAGGTTTAAGCAATATTAGATCTTTTATATATGGAACAATATGGTGTTAATTTTTATGTGGCATTTGTTCCACATGTTGTGATACCTAATAGGCACTCTAAAGTTGTTGGGAGTATATAAAGTACATGAAGTATAACCTTGTCTCGCAATTTTTCTATGATACTTACAATCTTCATCTATCTGCCTGTGTTTCATCTCTGGCAAGATATTTTTTGTAAATATCTGTGATTTTAATTTCAGTCCTTTTTCTTTTGAGCAGCGAATCAATGCTTTTTGGCTCTAAGTCTGTGACAGACACTCTGAATGGTATCCGTTTGCTTCCTACTATGATAGTTGCATGGTCTTCAAGATAGTCTGGTGAAAAGCATATCATGATGGAGCAGTCTTTAGCTACTGCTGAAATCATGGCCAAATGTAAGAAATGTGCATTTTGGTAAAAAGTCCTTCTATCAGGTTCCAAATTTAAATCCAGGTTTTCTATTTGGTTCAAAATTTCATGTACATACTCTTTGCCATGTGCATTAACATTATCCATGTCTAAGTTTATTGATTCCGACAATTTTTGGACTTTTAATAATTTGTTAAGAAATGTAGGGTTGTTGTTGTCTAACTGGTGTAAATGTGTGGTTTCTAAACATTTATCCTTTTTCTTCAATTCATTTGTAAGCTCTGGAGTTTCAGTTAGGGTAGTACATCCACTTTCACAACTTAACAAAGCTTGGACCAGAAAATCCAAAAATATATTTGTATCCTTGAATATGCCCATGCTTTTAACAATTCTATCAATTTGGTTGGAACTCTCATTAAAATGTTCTTGATAAATAATTTTCCCATTACTAAAAACTTTAAAATTGTTCTGTGGATTGCTAACCAAGTTCATTAGAGCCAGTTTCATTCGCTTTCTGTCTCCGGAGAACAAATCTATCGGGCAATAGCTACTCTTTTCTTGTATTTGTTTCAATTGTAACTTTAAGTGCTGCTTTAGACAATAGTAGCACCGGGATAAAGGCTTGCAGCTAGACGATAAGAAGCCTTCTTTAGGTTTTATTTCAACACAGTAGTTAGTAGCACATTTTGGACTGAGCATTGCAAGGTTTAGGGTTCTTATTGTAAACCGACTCAAATTTGATTTGAACCTCCTATGTTCAGGCCGAAAATCATACAAAACCTGCCTAAGTTCAGTTAATGCACTGTCGGGCAATTCAAGTACCTCTTGGAGATTGTTCGATTTGTCGAGTAGTAATGGACCCATGACGTGATTCACAAACATTGCAGAATTGCGGATATCCACTATGCCTACAGGTATTTCATCCCCCTTGATGAGTCGAAGGACGTATTCTGTGTCTATTAGCTGAAGGACTACGTGGACGTTGCCTTCGTTTATGTAATTCCAGCGAAAACCAAATAATTCCATCTTGTCCGTTAAGAAACTAGAGAGTGAGAATTACTTACGTAAAAAAAGGCGGAAAGTTATACTGCCAAGGCCACGCTATTTCTGCCATAATAACAAGTCTGATAACTAAGTTTAAAAATAAACACCCAGTCAGAAACTCCAAAGTATTCCAAACACAGAATTCCCAAAAACAACTAAAACAAATCCAAAACCATAGAGAAAAATAATATATATAGCATAGAGTGCCATCTTATTGGTTTTTTTTGCCAACATGCTACACACTGACCTCTATAATACAAGTACGCTGGACTAAATATTCTCTAGGAAATGACAGTTCTTTTTTGTGCCGATTCAAAGCGCCCCTCTTGAGGGTCTCGGGTACTAAAATTGACATTTTTCATAGTGGATGTTGGTAAGTTTGCTGCGTCTCTGATGAAAAATCGTAAAATAAGATGATAAAAGGCTACTTTTTGTGTTTGGTATTTGATTACAGTACATGCATGTGATGAAGTTATGCGTATTTTGTACAAATCGCTACCGAAAAGGCAGCGGAATAACCTTCAACAAGTAAGTGAACCTCACGATAAAAAAATGCTACATTATTATGTTTATTGTATGTCTGAAGGTTTTTAATACTATTTTATACTTAGTTTATTTAGTTTCATCACATTTAAATGTAAGTAGGATTTAGTTATTCAATGAATTCATACTATTGAAATAGGTACATAGGTTGTGAATGTTTCATATCGATAATGTGTCGATAATGTTCTTCGATAGTGAGTAACTAGCAGAATTTCGGCAATGCTCAATAATGTACGTAGGTACATAATAATCTACGATGAATATCTGGCTCCAGATTTTTTTTTCATTAATTTAAACTAAATATTTAACTCGCTAGTACTAATAATGTTGTTTTGTATATTTTATTAAGTTTTACTTTGTGCTTTTAGGTTTCCCACTGACACTCTTACTAAGCAGCTATTATGGGTGGAAAATATGAAAAAGGATTGCTGTGTTCACTGGGCCGCAAGCGGCCCGCTACTGTATAGTGAAAGTGACATGTGGTAGAAGTTGGCGTTTTCATTTCGAGGTCCCTGTGTTCGCTGGGTCGCAAGCGGCCCGCAACTGTGTAGCGAAGGTGACCTGTGGTAGAAATTAACGATTTTTTTTCGATGTTGCTTTGTTCACTGGGTTGCAAGCGGTGACTGTGTAGCGAAAGTGACCTGTGGGACCTCCATAATTAGATCTACTCACACACGCTTTGAGTTCTGTAAAAACCATACTACTCTCATCCCAGAGGTTTTTTACGGAAAATTTCATATTATTGCATTATTTGGGATATTGTCAGTTTGTATAATATATCGAGAGAGAGTGAGAGCATTTATGATGTTTGTTTCTGCAGAAAAATATGCCATTCATATCCTATTGGCCACACGGGCGAAGCCGCGGGCAGAAGCTAGTGTAAAATATAAATGTTATGTTATTATCTGCGTTTTTTATTTTATTACCCAGTACCCTACCCCTACTAGTACTGAATCAACAGGAACAAGGAAAACTGGCTTTATGAAATCGGACTATCAATCTAATATTTTAAAGAAGTTGTGTTCACATCACGTACTTCTTCACGCTTAGACGGCTGGACTGATTATGATGGAATTCGGAAATTGAGAATATATAAAACCCTAGACACATAGGCACATAGACACATATTATGCTGGATTAACGCGGAGTGCAGCTAGTTAACAATAATTAAGTAGATTTCATAAACGCAAATATATTAAAAAAACGCTTATTTATTTTACTGGGTATGTATAGTATGTTTTTTTTGTCTCAGTACCCGTATATGCACATGGAATTAAATAACTGCCTGAATCTGTAGTGATATCGATATCGTATTTTCATCGAAAGTTATGTCTCATCCCTAATATTAGTTCCATGGACCCTCACACTGCTATCAGCGCCAAAATGGCGAAAATCAAATGGCTTCTCATAACATCCGAGAGTATGAAGTCCAGCGTACTTGTATTATAGAGGTCAGTGATGCTACAACATTATTTTTTATCTGTGAGTGACGAGAGCTCCATCTGAAGGTTGTGTTCCTAACTAAGAACTATATATATCTACATACTTATAGTCAAGATACTATAGAAAGATGTAGATAGGTACTTAAATTACTTACCTCATTCAGTTCATATGTGAATATCATACAATTTACTGTAACTATAATTAAAATTGAATAACATTCACCATTGCATATAATTATGAACTGTAGGTGTAAAAAGGAATTTGAAATAATATATAATATGTAATTGAATTACTTTTGTGTTTATTATGCTTGTGCTTATTATAAAAGCTCTGAGCTGACATTTTGGTTGCATCGTCCCCATCATAAACCAATTCAGATTGGACGCCTGCGATGAAGAGCTGGGGTCTGTGCCACATCCGTCCCCGCCGACCCGCGGGGTAATTACGTAAAATTTGCAACAGCAATGCGACAGCAGTAGCAATGCGACAGCAGTAGCGAAGCATACATTCTCGACACCACTAATGATGTATGACAGCAATCACCGCGAGATGTACGCCTGTCGCAAACCTGGGCCCTAATTCTGTATGAAAACTCAGATTCCACACGATACGAAACCACGTCGTTATCGTGTCTTGTTCAAATCGTGTCACAGCATTAGAAATACCTTCTCTTTACATTATGTTATTTTTAATTTGAATAAATATTGATATATTAAGTGGCGGTAACTTTTGACGTGTTGATGTTTCGGAACGTGTCTCAGTGGAACATTATGATTTTTGACAGTTCAAATCGCTTCATTTCCTAATTCATTTCGCGCGGTTTTGTTTCCATTTCATAGAGAATAGATTTTTGCAGATTTCTTATATAAGACAAGGAATTCGCGTGGTTTCGAAGTAAGGGATCGTAAAGTGGTCATACAGAATTAGGGTCCTGTTGCGAGTTAGGTAATTAGGGGGCGGGTTAGTTAGTTTTACGCCCTAACCCTACCCAAAGGAAGTAAGAACTGGGAGAGGAAAAGGATGAATGGAGGCAGGTGCGCCTCTCTTCACCGTCATACATTCATCCTCTTTCCCTATGTATTTCGCTCTCCCTTCTCTCTTCGCTATAGCGTACAGGGTATATTCCCAGTTGCCACCCGGTGGAGACTGGGAAGCTATTGCTCCCACTTCATTCGCCGTACATTGCTGCGTAGATCGCCAACCCCTTCATTATTGTCCAAATGTAATCTATACATGGTTCTTGGGGAGAGGGGGGCAAGTGTGGGGGGAGGCAGGGCAAGTAGGGGGGCGGACTATGTGAGGGGAGAGGTGGTGGCAAGTGCAGGGGATGGCGAGGAAAGTGAGGGGAGGTAGGGGCAAGTGTGGGGGAAGGAGGTAAGTACGGGGGAGGCGGGGAAAGTGCGGGGGGGGTGGACTAAGTAAGGGGGAGGTGGGGGCAAGTATGGGGGAGGGGGGGCAAGTATGGGGGAAGGGAGATTGCAGATTTCTTTATTGTGCGTGCGGCTAGGGAATGGAACTCACTCCCGGCGTCGGTATTTCCATCCACTTACAACTTAAGTGTCTTCAAATCAAAAGTAAATAGGTTAATTCTAGGTAGGCGTGCTCCACTTTCGACCTCATCATCACTTACCATCAGGTGAGATGTAGTCAAACGCTAACCTATCGAAAGTAATAAAAAAAAAATAAGCCATTCAATTTTGACTACTCTGTTATAAGCTCACGTAGCTTTTTGGTCATATGAAAAGTCACACCAACAACAGATTTTTTTTTTGTCGGATTCGGGTAATTTTCTTTACATGGCAATCCTTTAATCAATCACACATATTAATGCGGCCGCCATTGCTGTAGGTACGTCATCGCGTCAGTGATGTCAATCAAGATTCTAACATGTCACAATAGTACGTTCAAACTGTAGTATCTTGGCTCCTAAACTTAGATCGAAACTATCTTTTTTAAATGCTATTAGATGGTGTATTAATACGAATTAATCATAGTCATCTGAATGGGCGCCTAAAATACACAACACCAACCACCAAACAAAACATTTACCTGGATGATATTCTGATAAACTCCATGTCACAATAGTACATTCAAACTGTAATATCTTGGCTTCGATATTATTTAGAGCAAAACTTTATTTCGTAATGCTATCAGGTGACGTATAACTACGAAATAATCATAGTTTCGAAAGTGGGCAGTTAAAAAAAAAACGACGCCAACCTTCGAACAAAATTACCCAAAGCCCTTTTGACATAACTTGTCGCAAATATTGAAAATCATAATCATAACAACAGCTTATCACACACTAAACTTGTGATTTCTTGTCCCGCCTTCATACTGTCATTGTTGGTCGTGTCATCATCATCATTAACAGCCTGAAGACGTCCACTGCTGAACATAGGCCTCCCCCAGAGCACGCCACCTTGAGCGGCTGCTCGCCTCCTGCATCCATCGGCTCCCCGCGGCTTTCACCAGGTCGTCGGTCCACCGAGTGGGGGGCCGGCCCACGCTGCGTCTTCCGGTTCGTGGTCGCCACTCGAGAACCTTTCTTCCCCATCGGTTGTCAGTTCTACGAGCGATGTGGCCTGCCCATTGCCACTTCAACTTACTAACTCTAAGAGCTATATCGGTCACTTTAGTTCTCCTGCGGATCTCCTCGTTCCGGAGCTTATCTCGCAGGGAAACACCGAGCATAGCTCGCTCCATAGCTCGCTGCGTGACTTTCAGCTTACTAATGAGGCCAACAGTAAGAGACCATGTCTCAGTTCCATAAGTCATCACTGGCAACACACACTGATTGAAAACTTTCGTTTTCAGGCTCTGCGGTATTTTGGACGAAAAGATAGGACGAAGCTTCCCGAACGCTGCCCAGCCGAGTTGGATTCTTCGCGCCACCTCTTTGTCGAAGTTGGACCTACCTAATTGGACAATCTGTCCTAGGTAGACATACTTGTCGACAACTTCGAGAGTATCGTTCCCAACAATTACCGGTATAGGTGGAACATGAGCATTAGACATGATCTTTGTCTTGTCCATATTCATCTTAAGACCAACCTGCTGGGAGACTCTACTGAGGTCGTTGAGCATGGTGCTAAGGTCCTCGAGCGATTCCGCCATTATGACTATATCATCGGCAAAACGAAGGTTAGTGATGTACTCGCCATTTATGTTGATGCCAGATCTTTTCCACTCCAAGAGCTTGAAAACATCCTCCAATGCGTTTGTGAACAGTTTCGGAGAAATAACGTCTCCCTGTCTCACGCCTCTTTGCAATGGAATTTGTTCCGTACTCTGGTCCTGTAGTCGGACTGACATAGTGGCCTTACTGTACAAACACTTCAAAACTTCGATATACCTATAGTCAATTTGGCATCGCTGCAAGGACTGCAGCACCACCCAAGTCTCGATTGAATCGAAGGCTTTCTCATAGTCCACAAACGCTAGGCATAACGGCCGATTATACTCTTCGGTCTTCTGTATAATCTGGCGCAGCGTATGGATGTGGTCTATGGTGCTAAAGCCTTTTCGGAAACCGGCTTGTTCGGGAGGCTGGAATTCATCAAACCTGCGTGCGAGACGATTCGTAATGACTCTCGAAAACAGCTTATACACATGACTCAAGAGCGAGATGGGCCTATAGTTCTTCAATAAGGTGTTATCGCCTTTTTTGAAGAAGAGCACCACCACGCTCTTGTGCCATGCCTCTGGCGTTGTACCTTCAAGGATGACAGAATTAAATAACTTCTGGAGGACTAAAAGTACCGGTCTACCACCCGCTCTCAGAAGTTCAGTCGTAATTCCATCTTCACCTGGTGCCTTGTTGTTTTTAAGCTGTTTGAGGGCCATTCTAATCTCGTACAGGCTGACGTCCGGGATATCTTCGGTATAGTGTCGGACTAACTTGGCTCTGATGTCCTGAGCTGTGTTAGTAGCGGGCTTACGTGTCGAGGTGTATAACTGTCCATAGAAGTTCTCGATCTCTCTCAGAATCTCAGGCTTGGATGAAATGATGCTACCATTTTCGGTCTTCAGTTTTGTCATTTGGTGTTGCCCAATAGACGAATCCTTTGCGAACACTTTAGAGCCTTGGTTCCGCTCAATTGCGGCCTCAATACGTGAAGTACTAAGAGCACGCAAGTCGTGTCGCAAGGAACTCCAGATTCGTCTATTGAGTTCACCGTAGGCTGACATATCAACTGAAGACTGCAGCTTCATTTCGCTCCGGTCGGCCATTAGCTCAAGAGTTTTTTCTGAGAGCTTTTGAGTCTTCTTTCGGCGTTGGGTCTTAAAGAATTTCGATCCAACAGCTTGGACAGTTTCCACCAACCCGTCGTTTAGCTCGTCCACTGTGTTACAGTCGGCTAGGCACTGGAAGCGATTTTGGAGTTCCAGCTGAAAGCCTTCGGGGTTTTGGATTTGGACAGGATTTGGACGGAGCGTAGACTTCACCAGACGTGACCTTTCGAGCTTAACATTGATATTCAATGTGCCTCTAACAATACGGTGATCGCTACCGGTTTTCACCTTGCTGATCACAGAGACATCATCGAATATGTGCTTCTTGGTCGTCATGATGAAGTCTATCTCATTTTTAGTGGAACCGTCGGGACTTATCCACGTCCACTTCCTGGATGGCCGCTTCTCGTAGAAGGAGTTCATCATAAAGAGTTCCTCCTTCTCCATGAAGTCAGCCAGCCTCTGTCCTCGAGGGTTCCGCTGCCCGTATCCAAATGGCCCCACTCTCAGCTCATCGCTATTCCTTGTGCCCAACTTCGCATTGAAGTCTCCCATCACAACGGTGAAGTATGTTTCGGAAGTATGCATGGCTTCGGATATGTCCTCATACATAGCTTCTACTTCATCGTCTGAGTGTGCCGACGTCGGCGCGTATACCTGTATAACCTTCAACGAATACCGTTTGGTTATTCGGAGTACCAGGTACGCTACCCTGGCCGACACACTGTCGACTTTGACCACGTTGTTGACGAGAGACTTGCGGACGAGAAACCCGACACCTCCTTGGGAGAGTTGGTCTCCCTCCCGGTAGAAGAATAAGTTACCGGAATTTAGGATTATCGTGTCCTGTCCCTGTCTTCGGACTTCAGACAATCCCATTACATCCCAGCGTAACTTACCCATCTCCGCCTCTAGCTCGACCATCCTTTCGTCAGCCTTCAGTGTGCGCACGTTATGTGTTGCCAGGGCCAGGGGTCGTCGTTGGGGTTGGTAGCCGGGCGTCTGCCGGGGATTCTTCGCACCCCTTGCCCTGCCGTTACCGTGGCCGCTACCGTAGCCACGGGATAGCAGAGCTGCTGGGGACTGGGGGCCGTTTTTATTTGTGCTTGTCATTAGGGGGGGGGGGGTTTGCCATAATCACCACGCTTGGCAGGCGGCTTGGTGATCGCAGTAGGTGAAGATTGATTGCCACCAAGACCGAGGGGAACGCTGCGACCCATTCCCTGGATATTCCCTTAGCCGCCTTCTACGGCACCCACGGGAAGAGATGGGGTGGTCCTATTCGTAACCGGGACCACACGGCATACGGGTTGGTCGTGTACATGATTATAATTTGTTAGAGTTTTTAACCATTGGTTACCTTGACCACCGATCAAAGAACCCACCGGCCCCCTAATTACCTAACTCGCAACAGGTTTGCGACAGGCGTAAATCTCGCGGTGATTGCTGTCATACATCATTAGTGGTGTAGAGAATGTATGATTCGCTACTGCTGTTGCTTTGCTACTGCTGTCGCATTGCTGTTGCAAATTTTACGTAATTACCCCGCCGCCCCCTAATTACCTAACTCGCAACAGGTTTGCGACAGGCGTAAATCTCGCGGTGATTGCTGTCATACATCATTAGTGGTGTCGAGAATGTATGCTTCGCTACTGCTGTCGCATTGCTACTGCTGTCGCATTGCTGTTGCAAATTTTACGTAATTACCCGCCGCCCCCTTATTACCTAACTCGCAACAGGCGTAAATCTCGCGGTGATTGCTGGCATACATCATTAGTGGTGTCGAGCATGTATGCTACGCTACACCACTAATGATGTGTGACAGCAATCACCGCGAGATTTACGGCGGGGTAATTACGTAAAATTTGCAACAGCAATGCGACAGCAGTAGCAATGCGACAGCAGTAGCGAAGCATACATTCTCGACACCACTAATGATGTATGACAGCAATCACCGCGAGATTTACGCCTGTCGCAAACCTGTTGCGAGTTAGGTAATTAGGGGGCGGCTGTTGTGAGTTAGGTAATTAGGGGGCCGCGGGGTAATTACGTAAAATTTGCAACAGCAATGCGACAGCAGTAGCAATGCGACAGCAGTAGCGAAGCATACATTCTCGAAACCATTAATGATGTATGACAGCAATCACCGCGAGATTTACGCCTGTCGCAAACCTGTTGCGAGTTAGGTAATTAGGGGGCTGATTATATTTGGCGAATCCGCTGGCCGCTCCTATATTAACTTGGCATTGGCAACACTGGAATTGGACAGCAGTGTTGCCAAATTAGCTCTTTATGAACTAAATTTAGCTCTTTTTTCACATCGGCAGCTCTAAAAAATTGTATTTAGCTCCTTAGCTCCTTTTTTTCGGGATATTTGACTTCTTATTTGATTAGATGCATATATGTTTTTTTCATGAATGTATGTTCTATTAACATATCTAAACTATTGTTTTTCGCTTTATGTATGAAACGGTACTTATCCGGAAAATTAAGAATTAGTAAAATTAAGAATATGAACTAATAAGATTGCGTATTACTAAGAAATCGGTAAATATAGAATGTGGAAAGTCCTGAATATGGAGTTTATCGCTAACACCGCCATAGTCATCCACTACTCGGGGATCTTTCGAAATATACAAACGAAAATGTTGTGGCCAAAAACATGACTCTGTCTTTGACATTGTCTTAATTTTTACATTGAAAACTTATATTTAAGGGAATTTTCCTAAAATTGTACACGTTTAGCCAAATTTTTAATTTTTTTTTAACTTGAGACGTTGTTGTAGATATGTTAGTCGAAATAAAGCGCTTTTGTCAAAAATTCCATGATGAATGGCCTTCAAAGGCGCCTTTTCAGGATTGTTTAAAAGTAATAATTAATGACAAGATCAAAGCAAACATACTGTAGTTATTATTGCTGCGAGTTAAAGCCCGAGAAGGCTGATATATTGAATCATTAGGTGTAAAAAGCATGTCAAAGCTGCAGAACCGTTTTCATAGTGACAGAAATTGATATTTCCTTGGTTTAGCTCCTCTTTTCTGATAAGTTTAGCTCTTTTCTAGCTAGGTTTTTTAGGACACTTTAGCTTCCTTTGGCGAATCAGTGTTGACAACACTGACAGGTGACAGCTTGCTTGCAAGCAGATTTTTAATTTTTGCGTGTTTTGTTGTCGCGAATTTTCTATTTTATTTACTTTTCTTGTTGCTATGTTCTAATTGTGGTCGTCGTGGTAGTCTTAAATTAAAGGTAAAGCATGATTACGCTTAATAGGAAAATGAAAAAAGAGCATACGGAGCCTAGTAATGGCATAACTACTGAACCTGTACGAAGGATATCGATACGAGATAAATTGCTGATAAAAGAAGTTCAGGAGATGAATGAGAATTTGCCAATGACCTGTAGAATTCATTTTGAGGACCATAACGTGTTGAGTGAGTTTATTTTGACGGTGGCGCCAGATGAAGGGTACTGGCAAGGAGGGAAGTTTAAATTTAGTGTTTTTGTGACTGAAGACTATAATATGGCTGTAAGTAGACTACATAACAACGTGTCTCTCTGTTTTTTAAACAAATAACTTACGTTTACAATATTTGTATGTTGATATAAGCTGTACAATATTATAATTATCTGATAAATCCACAACTGTCTGGTTCTATGCCATATGTTTTGGCTACTTACCAATAAACTTGTCTGCAGCAGCTAACCAATACTAAATGTATGCATAAGGACATTACAGGGGTTGGCTATAGATATCCGGTAGCTGATTTTAATGATTGTGTGTGTTTAAAGGTTTTCTAGGGGTTTGTACTAATCTGTTTAAACTATTTTTGGACCGAGGAAATGCGTTTTGAATTAATTACGATAAAAATAAGATCCTAAAAATACGTGAAATGAAACGCAATTCTGACAATTCTGACAGATATTGCGTAAATTAAACGTCAAAGTTAAATCATAATAATTCAAAATTCATTTATTCATTGCGTAAATGGGTACAATAATACAGGTGTCAATTTTATAATATTAAGAGCGCCATATACTGCTTTTCAGCGTGCAATAATAATGTAACTACTTAATTAACAATGTCAATAAATAGTACAAACATGTCAATACATTAAAATAGTTACATAGATACATGTCAATTGAATAGTCATATTAAAAAGGTATACCAGTAAAACAATAAATTTCAATAAAATACAGAGCGAAAAATGATAAATAACAATAATTAATAAAATGTCAGTTCAAAATAATTCATTAAAAAATGCATAATTCAATATTTATCCGCCAAAAACTCATTAACATTGTAGTAAACCTTATCCAATAGAAAAGATTTGACTGTACATTTAAAAATGTGATTTGCTTCAATTTCAAGAACAGTTTTTGGCAAGTGATTATATACTCTGGTACAGTGTTATGTGTATGGCTCCCACAGGAGCCATACACATAACACTGTTATTAAATAATGCGGTCCTATTCATTGGAAACATAAGTTTATAGTTGTGGCGTTTACTTTTAAGATTATTAAATAAATTCAAGTTATTACGCATAGACCTTATAAAAAAAAGCAGGACTGAGTCCCAATTGATCCCGAACCGAGGTACCCATAGGAAGTCGGAACGCTAATAAGTATGAGCGGACACGCACACACTCACATCATAGGAAGTCTATCGCCTGCCATTACTGCTCCGAACCTCGCCCAAGACGCATAGAAAAAAATATTATAAAATGCCGTCTTGCGTTGTGAAAAGTTGTCGGAATCATAGTGGTTTGATAAAAAAAGTCAGGGAATCACTTTTCACAAGTAAGCTTGTTAATATTTCGCTAATTTCTTGCTTTTTCGATAAAACTATTGAGATGCAATCAATACACAAAACCAGCTAGTGTTACCAACAATCAAACTTGCAAATTACCCAAAGTGTGGGAGAATGACCAAATTATGTTCGAATACAACTTATTCACCTATATTGATCATAATTAGAGATCTGACTATATGCAAATGCATATTTCCATTATGCATATGCATGTGCTGGTTTTTTTTTTTTTTTACAATTTATAGGCATAGCATTTGACCACTGTCTCACCTGATCGTAAGTGATGACGCGGCCTACGATGGTGCATGCTTGCCTAGAAGATACCTATTCACTCGTGACTTGAAGACACTGGTCTTTGCAGGTTAATAAATATTGTGATTGACCTACTAATCGTGCATATTTGTGCAGGTTTTCTATAATGTAGAAAAAGTAAAGTAACGTAGAAAAATACGATTTATGTGTTCATAAAACATTTTAAGCAACACCCTGGCTATAAATCTTTATGCCAAACAAACAGTTTTATTAACTGACTGGCTGACCCGAGCCGGTTAGTTAGTTTTACGCCCTAACCCTATCCAAAGGAAGAAAGAACTGGGAGGGGAAAAGGATGAATGGAGGCAGGTGCGCCTCTCTTCACCGTCATACATTCATCCTTTTTCCCTATCTTTTTCGCTCTCCCTTCTATCTTCGCTTTAGCGTACAGGGTATATTCCCAGTTGCCCCCACATGTTTCGCCCCCGGGTGGCAACTGGGAATAAAAATTCCCAGTTGCCACCCGGTGGAGACTGGGAAGCTATTGCTCCCACTTCATTCGCCGTACATTGCTGCGTAGATCGCCAACCCTTTCATTACTGTCCAAATGTAATCTATACATGGTTCTTGGGGGGAGGGGGGCAAGTGCGGAGGGAGGCAGGGCAAGTAGGGGGGCGGACTAAGTGAGGGGGGAGGTGGTGGCAAGTGCAGGGGTGGGGGGAAAGTGAGGGGGAGGTGGGGGCAAGTGTGGGGGAGGATTGCAGATTCCTTTATTGTGCGTGCGGCTAGGGAATGGAACACACTCCCGGCGTCGGTATTTCCATCCACTTACAACTTAAGTGTCTTCAAATCAAAAGTAAATAGGTTAATTCTAGGTAGGCGTGCTCCACCTTCGACCTCATCATCACTTACCATCAGGTGAGATGTAGTCAAACGCTAACCTATCGAAAGTAAAAAAAAAATAAGCCATTCAATTTTGACTATGTTACGCTCACGTAGCTTTTTGGTCATACGAAAAGTCACACCAACAACAGATTTTTTTTTGTCGGATTCGGGTAATTTTCTTCACATGACAATCCTTTAATCAGTCACACATATTTATAGAATAGAATAAAATATAATATTTTTTATTGTTAAACTGTGTACAATATGGTCTTAAGGTAGTATTATGTTCCAACAGTTTTGTCCATTTCGAACGTACAATATTTTAACAACTAAATAAGAAATTTATATTAATGACAATATAATATAGGTACACCGACCGTACCAACACAAGAAAAATTACAATAATTATACACAATCAAAAATAAAGAACATGAAAGGTTTACATAAAAAAATCGGGAAATATTCGTATTGACTGAGGATGAATTACGTAGGTAACCTAGACAGGATAATGCTAATGAATTAATTATTAAAGTACTCATTTATATTGTAATAGGCCTTATCAATTAGCCATTCCTTTAGACTGCGTTTAAATGTATTTCCAGTCAAAAGTTTAAGATGAGTGGGTAGGTGGTTAAAGATTTTAATACCGTTTATAAAAGAGCTCTTATGATACATTGTATTATTAAACTGCGGGATACACATATTGTATCTGTATTTACTGCGCAAGTTACCAGCACGACTCGACTGTGAGTTAAAATAAGAATTTTCATTGTTTTTCACAAAAACACACAACTCTAGTATGCGGCCGCCATTGCTGTACGTCAGTTCGATGTCAATCAAGATTCATTCCTGCTATTTTTTTATAATTCTATGTTATTACGCTGTTAAATCATACATAGAAATGCGAGAAACGAAATGCAATACCAGAAAAAATATAATTTACATGTTTTATTATTAATTAAAATTTCCACTATGAAAACCTCTTCTGCTCTAAAGGTAGGTAGGTAGGTAGCGAAGCGAAGTGGAGCTAAAAGTCTGTTACACAGATCACTAGGTTGGGTTAGGTTGAACCTGCAACAACACTACGCGCGAGCCGAGCGAGCTAGCGAGCGTGCCGCGGCAGCGGCCGGGGAAGTAGGTTAAGTGAGCCACCCCTCCCCCTTCCCCCGCGAGTACCGGATATCTATAGTTTACCCCAGTACAGGAACCTTATAGTGCAGAGGTTTTATTTAAAATAAATCCAGTACTTACTCACAATTACCCATTATTTCAGCCCCCTAGAGTAAAATGTCTAACTCGACTGTGGCATCCAAACATCAATGTGGACGGAGACATCTGTCTATCCTTGCTGCGGCAGACATCCATAGATGAACATGGTTGGGCACCTACAAGAAGACTTAAGGATGTAGTTTGGGGACTCAACTCATTGTTTACTGTAAGTTAATATTTTATAATAACTCTGTGATTATGAAGCACTTGATAAGCTAATCTTCAGTATAAAAAGGTAATCTCTCTTTCACTCAAATGCCTAATAATATCAGCGAAAAGTTGACCAATCACTTTATAGTATAGATTACTTTATATTTATATTATATTATATGGATTAAAGGGTAAGTGCCCCCTGCCCTGCATGCCTCCTGTAACAAAACAATTGAAAAGAGTATGAGTGTCATACTTTTAACATTCCTTGAGTTAAATCCTAGCTAGAAGGTAAGTTGATCAGCACTAGTGAGAGTACTAGTGATGTGGTTTCAGCTATTATCTATAACAAGATGCACCCAGTTTCACCTGGAGAAAGAGTATCCTATGTGTTATTTGAGAATCTAAACAATCTACATTCCAAACTTCATCAAAATCGATTAGCTCAGCTCAGTAGTTACCGAGATAGAAAGTAACAAACATTCACACACACACACTTTCACGTTTATAATATTATCTATGATTAGATTGATTGGCGTCTTAATTCTCTACATCATTCACTAAAGATAAACTAAATTAAAATTATATTATTTCTGTCATATCATTTTAGATTTTCACATCATCAGAAGAGTAGAGTATGAGATAGAATCAACACCTGTGTCATCAACTCGTCATTATTCATTTCTTTAATTCTACAATTTCTTTTCCAGGATCTCTTAAATTTTGAAGACCCTCTCAACATAGAAGCAGCCGAAATGTACAATAAGAACAAAACGGATTTCCAAATAAAAGTACAGGAATATATTGCAATGAACAAGAGATGAAAGCGGTGCTGCCACCTTAGTCTGTTATTTGATAGGACAAACAAATAGAAAACAGGTTTTATTGCAAACTCATATTTGGATGATTCAGAATGAAACTAAAGAGTTGTTAATTTGTCGCAGACATTTTTTAATGTTTTATTTCTAAATCTTAATGTTTTATTTCTAAATCTTAATGTTTTATTTCTAAATGTTAATGTTTTATTTCTAAATGTTAATGGCTAATGAAGCAGTAATAGAATGTCAGGATGTTAAGAAGCAACACGTGTAAAGGTAATAATACTCACTATTGCAAAAGCTATTGCAAAGTCTTCCACCATTATGTTGAAATTGTAGTGGAAGTGAGACAGCAATAGAAATGGCTGCCCTTTTCAGATTATTTCTTTTATTGCATGTGTGCATCATTAAAAAAAGATCTGGGGTCTAGCAGATACCTTTCCTTTAGCGTTAACGCCAAACGATAACTCAAAATATATGGGAATGACATTACCTGTGGAAAAGTCTTTTCCACAGCAAATGGAAAGGTGTTTTTGCTAGACCCTCTGAAGCACTTAGCATGCGTGTGTAGCGTCATGGTACACACACATGGACTGAGAGTGGGGATACAATTAAAATAAATCTATTCTTATCTTTCACTATACAATAATACACAACTGTACGTAAAAATACCTGAGTATGTATTATGAAATAGGGTTGTGAATATGTGTAACGGTAACATTTTTTTTTAACTGTGCCCATGATTTTATTTATAGAATATTTTATAGCAGCTGGACTGTACATAGTAAAACTTTGAATTTTATGAAATAACGTACATCTGTTTTATTTTATTGATTGATCAGATTCAGATAAAAATACAGTTTCATACTGAATTATGTAAATGTTTTGTAGATAAATAAATAATAATTAATTATGTAAACTAATGTTCCAAAAAGTGATATACTGGCATATTTTTGTTTGTACTGGGTGGCGCAAAAGTAAAGACCCTATTTGGTTCAGCTATAACATTTTTTCTAAATTAGAAAACTAGATTTAGGTTTTTTTAAATGTATATTTGTGCCATTAAATTTCGTACCATTAGGATTTAAAGATGATGTCTTTTAAATGGTGACCTCCAGAGTTGATACACATTTGAGCCCTATTTATGACATTTTGCAAGATGATTTTCCTTCAAAATTGGTTATGAGTGACGAAGCGCATTTCCATCTCTCAGGGCATGTCAATAAGCAGAATACTCGGTTCTGGGGCACTGATAATCCGCGCATTATTCAAGAAACACCTCTACACCCACTAAAAGTTACTGTATGGTGTGGCATCTGTGTTGACAGAGTGATCGGACCCTATTTTTTCGAAGACGCTGGAGGCAATGCGATAACTGTCACTGGAGAACGCTACAGAACCATGTTACGTGAGTTTTTGATACCCAGTTTGGACGAATTGGGGCTGGAGCACATCTGGTTTCAACAAGACGGCGCTACGGCACACACAGCGCGCGACACTATGGACTTAGTGAGGGACGCTTTTCCAAGCCGAGTTATCTCTCGTTTTGGCGATTTGCCTTGGCCTGCAAGATCACCCGATCTGACCAGTCCAGACTTCTTTCTTTGGGGTTTTTTGAAATCTCGGGTGTATGTGAACAAGCCACAGACTCTCGCAGCTCTAAAAGAAAACATTCGTCAAGAAATAACGAACATATCGCAGGAAGTGTTACGGCAAGTTATGCAAAATGTCATAAATAGGGCTCAAATGTGTATCAACTCTGGAGGTCACCATTTAAAAGACATCATCTTTAAATCCTAATGGTACGAAATTTAATGGCACAAATATACATTTAAAAAAACCTAAATCTAGTTTTCTAATTTAGAAAAAATGTTATAGCTGAACCAAATAGGGTCTTTACTTTTGCGCCACCCAGTATTAGGGTCAATTTCCTATGTCCAAGATGTAGGCACCTATGGCCCAGTGCCCACTCGGGGACTCTACATCACATCATCAGGCCCTCTAGCATGCGCACCGCGAGAAAACTTGCCGTCGTTGTTAGAGTGAGACACACTTAGGCGCTACCATAGTCTTGTCCCGGTCTCTCACGAGATAGTGTCGAGAAAATTTTATAGCGGTGCGTATGCTAGGCTGGCCGGTGGAAGGGGTCCACTGCTGAACATAGCCTTATAATGTATGTAAATATGCCAGTTTATTATTAGTATTGAGCTGTGAGGTTATCTATTATTAAACAATAACTAATTAATTCCGCGCTTGTATTCTTATCTGTAAATGTACCGTTGAAGTATGGTCCATGTTTTTTTATATTTATCTGTATGGGACATTGACTATAAATCTAGTTGACCAATGATACAACTTCCCCTCATACGAAAATTAGTGGTGTATTTCAACCACTAATTTCTAGTAAATACTATGAATTTCTAATAAATCACGAGAACCCGTTGTGTCTTTTGTTCCATCCTGCTCTGTTCTTTGAAATTTCGTATGACTGTCTCGTTTTGTTACCTCGCCCCCTGCCCGCGCAGGTGAGTCGTGTTTGTACGAGAAATTATGTTCACGAGCTATCAACGGGCTTTATAATCTTTGGTATGGAACCATGTTATTAATGTCTATAAAGATTAACTAGTCTCAGATTCCTGATCAACAATGTAAAATAGTATATGGGCAATTGGACGTATAATAAAAGGCGACTGAATTTTCACAATAATAAAACTGAAGCACCCTTAAGCCTGAATCAAGTCGGGAAGCTGAACACCCGAGCGCGCACGCACACATTCACACACAGATTCATTCACAACATCAGGAGGCGCAAGATAAGACTGCGGTCAAAATCGGAACTAAATGCAATATTGTCGATTGGTTGAACATCGACATAATTGTGAAAAATATTATTGCTTTATAATTTATAAAACACTTCATTTCGTTGTTGATACTTCGACGACAACGCAATAATGAAAACTGTATCCGTAGGCATTTCTTCAAGAATTGTTTCCCTATAGGTCATATTCCCTGCGATCATACTTGAACGGTCAACGGTAAAAGAATGTAAGTTAGGCTGTGTCCTCATCAGGCAAACAGTGAGCGGCTGGGCGCAGTGGGCGGTGGTTTGCATCCAGTCAAGTCGAGTTTATTAGATTTTAAATAGAGTATCCATACTGCGTAGGTACTGTAAGCAGGTTGCAGAGTTTCGCTTGCAGACTCATTCAGTGAGCGGTCGATTCGCAGGAAAATTACGCGCACAATTTCCTTCAGTCAGGGAAAAAGTACGATAGCTACACCGGCGAAATATAGAAGTATAAAATTATTTGCCGAAGAGTTCGCTAACGCCGCAGTTAATTTGCTACAGCTAGTAGTTCGCCGCTCACTGTTTGCCTAGTCAGGCGTTTTTACAAATCATAGTAAACCTAAAAATGTCAGTCGAATACATCAAACCTGCGTTTCATACTTAAGAGTATAGACTAAAGCATAGAGAGAACTTAATTATGTGTCAAGCGTACCACTTTTTGGGACACTTTATATGATGTGGGCACTTTGATATGAATGAGTCTGACAGATTTGTATAGATAAAACAAAAACAGTTGACTCGAGTCGAAAAAATGGTACGGTGCTTGTCGCAAGCGTAGCTAATTACTATATATTTGTTTTTTTCCTTCGCCAGTGACGTAGCGATACGTTTGAGCAGTACAAATATAATATCGTTTTGATGATCTCTCCATGCTTTAGTTTATAAGATTTCATATAACGAAAATACTATACGTGACTGACTATTGTCAGTCATATTGACTGATGATTGTCAGTCATATTGACTGACAATTGTAGGCTTATTATGATTTGTCGCTTTATGAAACACAGCTGCATAATAACTAGCATGACATATAAAATATAAATATTAACTTATGTAGGTACTTCTCATTTTGTGTAATAGAAAATTATGAATGAATTTGTATTTTAAATATAATATTGAAGTAGAGATGTTGTTTGCTTCAAGTTCATGCTAACACAGTGCAGGGCAAAGAGCTTTATGGAAAGTGAGTTTTATATCAATTAGAGCCTGTTTTGCCGACTGTTGACTAAGGCTGGGTTTTTTGATCCGTAGTTAAGGTACCCAATAGTTAAATCTCTAACAAATAGGCTAGATGACTACTATTTTTTAAATTAATGATACTTCTCAAAAAAAAACAGTCGTGAAAACAAAAACGACAAAGTTACAAGCATTTTAAAATATAGGAATATACACCGTGGAATTTAATTCGATATTTTCCTAAAATGTATGTACTCACTCCCTTTTGCACCAAAATACCTAATATAAAACGTAAATCTAGGTACTATAAAATTAGTCCAAATTCAAATTCTTAACAAAAGTCCTACGACATATAATAATTTGGCACTCCGGGAGAGCGGGAGGGTGGTGTAGGTGTTTTAGCTACCTACCAAACATTTGGCCGCAGCATGTAGCGTGAAGAAGACATTTCGGCAAATGTAGAATTATCTTTTGAGGCATTTATTTTATTTTTATTTTTTAATTTATTTTTTTAATTTATTGTTCTATAGCAAGAACGTGTAGAAAGAGACAGCTCAAACATGCGTCAGAATTTGGTCCTTCACAGTACCTCATTACTAAGCTGTGGTAGCTTTACACTCTACAATCTCTTTGGCATGTGACGTCACAATCACGTGTTTTCATAGTAACTAAGGCCCCTCCAGAAACTGAAAGCCCGAGCGGATTACTCCGTGATTTAATTACCGATTTTACTTATTTTTTTAAATTATTGCATTAATTTTTATCCTATTTTATGAAAATTATATCCCTCCAATGGTAAGTATGAAGGAAAATGATTCCTACTGATCACTGAAGTAACCTTTAAACTAGGCTTAATACCTAGGCTTTAGGCTTGATGTCTTCAATAAAACTTCAATGTTAAAAATCAATGCTCTTTATTAAGTTCGTTAATACTGGAGCATCGGGTTACCAATTAGTATAAATTTTTAATAAATAAAGAGTAAAAAATTGTATACAATAAATAAATAAATAGCTTAACAGTAACAAATATTTCGTAACAAAATTTCCATGACTAGAATTTCGTTTGGTGAAAAATGTACATGATTCTTATTATTCATGAAAAAATGAGTTTTAGGCAAGAAGTAGATTTATTTTAAGTTCTTATATTACTCTAGCTTTTTCAACACGCGAAAAGTTACTTTTATACTTTTTGTGGCAGAAAAAGTTCCTTTGTTACTTTTTGTGGCAGTTTTTCACAAATAAAGGTACTTTTTAGTCTGAAAAAATCAACTATAGACTGCAATGGCACCTAGTTCTTTCAATGACGAGTTCTCGGCAGCATTGCAGTAAGTAATATTAGAGTAACATGAGAGCTCGCCTATGCAGTGCACCGAGTGGTCAGTGTGTAGCGAAGGTGGTAAGTAGTTCGTCCTGAATGCTGTTGGATCTGGCGAGCATGCGCGGCGACATGTTGCCGAACGCCGCTCCGATGGTGTCCGCTTGCGATGCCTCCGCTGCTTTGCGCTCGTGGTATGCGTCAGAGAATTCCTGGAAAATAAAAGACAGTTTCATGGGAAAAAGATATACTAAAATACTCATAGATTAACATTGCGTTTAGGGCCCGTTCGGGGCTTAAATCGAAATTGGTCATTTTGCGAATGAAAGAGTACAAATAATAAAAAAAAATAATAAAATGTGGCAAATACAGAAAAATTTTCGCGCTCGCTTCGCTGGCGCTAATTTATACACTTTATTTTAATTTATAAACAGCACGCTTGTACTGACGTAATATAAGACAAAATCTACTCCAGCATCACGTTTCCAAGATATGCTTTCAAATTTACATTGGTGGCGCCGCCGCCAGCGGGTTGATTTGAAGTTATGACTTGGCTTTAGGTCTCTTCAGTAGTATTCAAAAAATTGTGGGAACCCGGCATAAGAAATTGCAGGATTGTCCCCCCCCCTGGACTAAAAGCTGGGTACGCCCATGAATACGGGCCTTAATCTTATTAGCCACTGCGTTCCAAAACAACAGACGAACATTCTAGCGGAATTTATTTCATAGAAAAGTATAGCTATCAAAAGTCGCAAGAGTAACAATAACAGAGACCAATCTAAGAGTAAAAGTAGAGTGGCCCAGTGTAGTACCTTTACACGGGGTACCTACTTATTTATAACTATCTCTTGTTGCTTCAGTGGGACTTGTCCCCTCTCTCTCTCTCTCTCTCTCTCTCTCTCTCTTTGTTCGCATAACGCGTTAAAAATTATTTAAAAAGCGGGTGTCAATAAAACAATGATGTATTGCGCCTCACTTCTTTTTTGATTGAATAATCTTGACTAACTTTCATCTTCTAGGCAAGCATGTACCGTACCATCATAGACTACGTCGTCAATTTCCATCAGGTGTGATTGGGGTCAAATGCGGGTCTATTTAGTTATAAAAAAAACAAGTTTTTGTTTACAACAGACTAGCATTTGACCACGCTCTCACCTGATGGAAAGTGACGATGCGATCGAAGGTGCAGTTGCATACAAACTTGCCTACTAACCAAGTATTACTTCCTCTTTCCCCTTGCTATAAGCTGTTGAATGTCTCGTCGATATCTTAATGGAGTCGACTATGATCATGTAAGTGATCCAACTGAAATAGCCCATTCTAATTACCTTCAACCTGTTCCCGAGGAAGACGGCCCGCTCCCGCTTCTTGTTCATGAAGTCGGTCTGCGTGAGCCAGCGGTGCTCGTAGCACTCCTCCGCCGACGGACGCTTCAGCGGCACCTTCTTGAACACGAACATCAGGAACCGCGTCGCCTCCTGCAAGCGACACGATACCACATACAAAACTATCTTTGATGAAAAAAAATGTGAAATAATATTTTTATACAACACTAGCTGCGCCACGCAGTATTACCCGCTGCTAAAAAGTACCCAGTATATAAGCTATCTCTATTTTAAATATCATCCAAATCTGTCCAGCCGTTCGAGCGTGAAGGAATAACACACAAACTTTCGCTTTTATATTAGTGTGATTTACTGGTTTGATCAGGCCAATTTTAAATGGAAAGGAAAAAATACATTTTAACCCTTATCCATCCAACCCTAACACCCTAGTAGGGACATGAAATTTAAAAAAAAGCGGGTTAAAAGCGTAAGAAATAGTTATAAGCTATGCGATATACCGTGTAATGTTTTGTTACTAGTATGCTATGTACCGCGTGGCCCGGTTTGCGAATAGGATCACCCCGGATCTCTTCCCGTGGGTGCCGTAAGAGCCGGCTAAGGGAATATCCGGGGAATGGGCAGTAGCATTTTCCTCGGCACATTAGAATCGTCTGCGATAACAAACTTGTTTGCCAAGCGTGGTGATTATGGCAAGCAAGCCCTATGATAAGTATCCGAAGTGTCGTTTTATGGCGGAGTCCTATGTTCAGCAGTGGACGTCTTCAGGTTGATGATGAAGCTATGCAAAGGTAAAGTCGCGAGGAGTACAGCTCACAGAACCACTAGTTTTTTTTATAGGAATGAACGACGTGACGAGCTAGTCGTTTACCTGATGCTAAGCGACACGATCGCCCATAACGTTTGCAGTGTCACTCGGAACTTTAAAGTAATAAATTTTCGCGCGACAACTGCGCACTTCATCCTGAGACATCACACAGTGTAAAAAAGATTTCTAGGCTGTGAGATCAGTTCTTAAGTCTCATTTGCCCAGTAGTTTCACTAGCTGCAATGCCCTTCAAACCGGAACAAAGTAGTGCTTGCACACTACTGCTTGGCGGCAGAATAACTGGCAAGGCAGTGGTACCTACCTAGACGAACTTTGCAGAAAAGTCCTGCCACCTTAGTAATAAAAAGGCAATAAAGTAATAACATATTTGCGGTATTCCAGCTACTGGGTTCCCGGGCCCGGGTAGATGCGTTGTCCTGACCTGCGTGATCTCCTTGTAGAGATGCTCGAACCGGTACCGGACGAAGGCGATGTTCTGGCGGGTCTCGGCGGCGTCCTGGCCGCGGAAGGGCGAGGCGCCGGACAGCAGGATGTAGGCCAGCACGCCCACCGCCCAGATGTCCGTCTGCGGGTAGGCCGGCTCGTCCGACACTACCTCCGGGGCTGGGGGCGAGCAGGGCGGCGTTAGTACTTTGTTCTCTCCTGTCGTGGGATCATGCCGTCAGAATGGCGGGTCGCCTGGAGCATCTGGAGTACCAGATTCTGACGGCATGATCCCACGACTCAGTAGAGTGTATATTCAAAAATTGCCACCTTATTGCTACTATTACCAAATAGTACCGAAAAGATAGCAATTTTGGAAAAAAAAATTTGAGGTAAAATTTTCAATCTGTTATATTTTTTTTTTATTCTGATATCAGAATGGCTGGTGAATTTAGTTTTCTAATTTCTCAGAATTTATCATGGGTAGTAATTATTTAGGAAAGGTAGCAAATAGGTAGCAATTTTAGAAAATACACTAAGCACCAGATGCTCCAGCGACCGGCCATTCTGACGGTAACCAAATTTCACGTGATATAGAGTTACAAATTTACAATAGAGCCTTTGGCTTCATGCTTCGACTATGGTGGGAACTGGGTTTCAAGTAAACGCCGTAATACGTCGGTAAATGCTTGGCGACAGATTCTTACTTGATGGTGAGTTAGATTGATTTGATTTGATTTGATTTGAATGGTGTTCTAGTTCTCCTAAATGAAAAGTCACGTTTAAAGTGACCTAAAGAATAAATATATGTATATAAACCATCGGGCAACTGACACCTTGGCTCCGGTTTAAGAGCGATCCCACTCACCTACCTTGAAAATCACTGACATGGTGATTGCAGTGAAATTAAAATGTGATTAAAACACCGAGACTAATCTATACTCTATACATATAATAAAACTGTAGAGATAAAAAAGTCTGTAATTGCAAGATATCAAGAAAAAAATGACACAGGTTGGCTTAAAATTAGCCGCTGATCACGTTAAGCCACTTTTTAAACACTTTGACTATTTGTTTGTTTGTTTGTTTGTTTGTTTGTTATGACTGAACTCCTATAATACTGAATGGATTTCCATGCGGTTTTCACTAATATGCTTAGAAATAACCGGCGCTTAAAATAGGATATATTAAATATTTATAATTTAATACAGGACTTAATCACGCTAAAAACATTATTTATTTACCTCGACGTTTCAACCAAGTTGCATTGGCCGTGGTCACGAGTAGACTGGAGATGCGGGTATCCGTGAACGAAAAAACGAGTAGTTTACGCAAAACTACCCGCACTTGAAACTTAATGGTTGTAAACACACGTAGAAATGTCACGACACACAACACTAACAGTATCCGATTTGTCCGGACGCAAGTCACGACGCAAACACTTGCCCAACACTGGGTTCCATGATGAAGCCAACCTAAAACCATCCCATGGAACCCAGTGTTGGGCAAGTGTTTGCGTCGTGACTTGCGCCCGGACAAATCGGATACTGTTAGTGTTGTGTGTCGTGACATTTCTACGTGTGTTTACAACCATTAAGTTTCAAGTGCGGGTAGTTTTGCGTAAACTACTCGTTTTTTCGTGCACGGATACCCGCATCTCCAGTCTACTCGTGACCACGGCCAATGCAACTTGGTTGAAACGTCGAGGTAAATAAATAATGTTTTTAGCAGGATTAAGTCCTGTATTAAACTATAAATATGTGTTCAAATCGCGAGAATTTAAGAAATAGGATATATTAAAGTTGATATATCGTTAAAAAAAATTTGATGACTATTATTGAGATTTCATTACGAAACGAATCGGAGTTTTAAACAACATGGCCGATTGATGTTTTTTTTATTGGCTACTAACGGTAAGTTGTAAGTTACCACATATTGTCCAGATTAGAAAAAAAACAATCGACTACACTCTGTGCCACAATGACCAAAGAGTAATATTAGTATATACCTACCGCTACTCTAAGAGAATCAAAACAATTTATAGGTTTCCTATTTATATTTTTACAAGTTGTTTAGCATTTTAGAAGTTAAATAGATACATATACCAACAAATATTAAATAGTGTGAAAGTAGATGTTTTTTATTTATTTTGGCTTTAGACGACATTTGTATTTGCCAATGATACGAAATATTTTATGAAAAATGTTTTAAAAGGGTACTTAGATGTAGGTAAGTGTAATTATACTTTATGGTAAGATCCTCGAATTAGCAACATGGCCGTGTAACGTTCGGTTTTGATTTCTTCTTCTTCTTTCACGTAGGTAAATGAGTTTTAATAGTTAAAATATTTTAGGTCTGTGGGCTTTTCAATGAACAAACTGAGCGGTTATATTCTCTTTAGGACAAACCACAGGTTAGAGCAAAGAATTATTGGTTACTTGATTGCTCCAAGAAGGTTAATTATATCTTTGGGTGTATTTATGCAATGAAAATTTTAACTTTTTGGTGGTAATGGCTTGGCTCTGCAGACAAGTTGTAAAGTTTATTAGAATTTGGCAAGAAGACAAAAGGTCTTTGAAAGTGGACGTCTTCAGGATGTTGTTGTTGATGATGATGATGATGATGATGATAGCCGTATTTGAATTAATTGATCATAGATATCAATTTCAGCTTAATTCTTTCCGTTATTTCTAAAATAAGTAATGGTCTCGACAGATACTTAGAAATACAAACAGACGGACAAGGAAGTGATCTTACTATAAGGGTTCCTTTATTTTAAAACTGTTACGGAACCCTAAAAATGAAACATTCTTTGCAAAAGCGAATCTGATTAGAGCTTTGTACACATGTTATTTTCTCACTCCCACCACTGTTGAAAGTGCAGTGGGAATGCGACAACCTGAAAAATAGCGCACGTAATATAAATGTCGACTCTGTTTACAGTGGCGTACTTGTGATTTCTAATTAGTATTAACAACATTAATTATGTACGCATCGTATAGGTAAATGCAATACTCCAGCTGTAAAGTATGTATTTTATAAACTTATTATTGACACTGGCTAAATACTCAATTCGTATAGACCCAAACTTCAAAAAGTTATATAAATATGTGGTGAATGCACAGAGTAAATTGTTTTTTTCTCTAATCTGTGGGTGAATGTAACAAAGATACTCTTTGGGAACGAAAAGCGCGCGGATATGAAAAACTGACGAAAGCACGTGATTGTTTTGTATTTTTCTATACTGCCTAAATAATAGGTTACCTACCTATTATTTAGGTAGGTATACTTACTACCTAAACAAAATTTACTGGAACCTCTTATGAAGACTTGAACGGTTTTTATGGTGAAAACACAAGAACATCTGTTGAAGTGAAAATGACAAGGAAAAGATCGACCGTATCACTGGTATGTAGGTATACCATATTATAGAACTTTTATTAGTTAGATGCCTAGACCTATCGTATATTTAAAAAAAAACTAACGTCTATGTATAAGGTAGGTCTAAGTAGGTACATATTCAATTAAATATTGTACCTATGATTTGCAGTTTCTAACCCACTATTTTATCAATGTGTAGGTGATCTGATGACACGTGAAGAGCCATACCTACCTAATACCTAAACAACATTTTTACACGTGTGCTACCTGATCTGCTAATAGCTGAGCTCTGAAAAGATTTAGTGGATTTTGTTGTTTGGTATATAGGAAATGCATGAACTAAGCTATTATTAGACTACCTAAACGTAGAAATAACACAATACAAGCGTGCGAAGCCGCGGGCAAAAGCTAGTACTTAACTAAAATTACCAGAACTACTCTTCAAAAATAAGTCAATATATAAAACATAGCATCTGTAAATACCTTTGTACTCCAAATCTCCAACTTGCGGTACGCTTGTTCCCAGCTTGGTAACCTTATGCGCCGACCCGAAGTCGCACAACTTCACCTGGATAGATCTCACGGAAGCCATCACCACATTATCCGGCTGCAGGTCAAGGTGGCAATACCCTCGCCAGTGCAAGTACTGCAGACCGTCCAGAATCTGGGTCACTATGGTCACCACCATCTGTTCCGTGTAGTCGTGCCGGGAGGACAGGTATGTGAGGACATCAGCACCCTGCAGCTTCTCCATGATGAGTGCGGAGACTGGAGAGCCGGGGACTTGGAACGCGGCGAGCAGGTTCGATATCCTCTCGTGCCTCAACCGCCTGAGGCACTCGAACTCCCGCTTCACTTGGACTTCGGTCTCGGGTCGGTTTTCTAGAATCTTCGCTACGACCACGTTGTCGTTCGTCTTGTCGATCCCCTTGACGACGATCGAGAACTTCCCGCGCCACAGCTCGGAGATGAAGCTGTATCTATCGGTGAAGCCGCTGGACGTGTCCCAGTCGATTGGACTGTTTTCCGTGGCGTAGTTTAACTTGGGCCGCTCTTCGTCCAGGACTATCTCTTGGCCGGATTCCGTGATCTGTTGCAGGTGTTTCATCGCTTTCGTGATTTCGATTTTCGGTGCGCCGGATTCTTTAGTTTTCACCAGGTTGGTTGGGATACCCTTGTCGCTCCAGCCAATTCGGTTGCGGGATGAGAGCCGGAACTGGTAGCTGGTGTTGGGGCGAAGGTTGCGGAGGACGAAGAACTCGTGGTCGATGTTGTCAGCGACGTCGACCCACTCGATCCGGTCGCCTTCTTTATACTGCAGGCTGTAGCAGATGACTGGAGAGTTTCCGTCGTATTTCGGTTGCTTCCACCTCAGCAGAACTTCGCAGTCGGAGATTTCCGATGCTGTCGGACTATCGGGAGCGTCCGGGTTGGTTGCTTCGACGCATCGTGTTCTAGCGACTGTCTGCCCGACCTTGTTCCTGGCGACGACCTTGTAGTAGCCGATATCGTGATGCATGGTGGGGTCGAACTTGAGGGTCGACCTGCCGTCTTCGTCTTCGACGATCTTGATCCGCTGTCCTTCAGCGATGACCATGTCGTTTTTGAACCACGTGATGGCTGGTTTAGGGTCTCCAACGGCGTAGCAAGATAGTTGAGCTGGTTCGCCTTCTCTGATGGGTAGTATTTGTGGTTTTTCCCTGAAGAAGGGTAGTTGACCATCTTTCTTGGACTCCATCATGGCCTGAGCCTCTGCGTACGAGTCTAGTCGCGTGCCAAGTTCGTGTCGCAAGCGACGGATGGTGTATGATTCTGTTCCGTAATTGTTGATCCTGTCGCGACGTTCGTCGTCGATTTCCTCATCCATTATGTCTGTGAAGCGACGGCGCTCGTGGATGATCGGGGTCTGGAAGGGGGACATTTAAGCGATTATTTTTTATTCTATGATAAATCTCATAAATTGAATGGCAGTTTAAGAGATTATGCGTTGTTTACCATGTACCATGTGGTCTCGGCGTAATGAATAGGATCCAAGGATATTTGGGGTATAAGGGGCAGCGTTCCCCTGTATACTGAGTACTGACCACACAGGAGTTCTGATCGGTAGCGGCTGCGTAACGGTTGATGAATTACGAAGGAGGTAGGTTATTTACATAGAAGTTACTTAAAGAATGTTACCCTGGGATCGTACACGTCGCGGACGGCGAGGCAGTAGCCAGGCGAGCGGTATGTGTACACACGTACCCTGGGATCGTACACGTCGCGGACGGCGAGGCAGTAGCCAGGCGAGCGGTATGTGTACACACGTACCCTGGGATCGTACACGTCGCGGACGGCGAGGCAGTAGCCAGGCGAGCGGTATGTGTACACACGTACCCTGGGATCGTACACGTCGCGGACGGCGAGGCAGTAGCCAGGCGAGCGGTATGTGTACACACGTACCCTGGGATCGTACACGTCGCGGACGGCGAGGCAGTAGCCAGGCGAGCGGTATGTGTACACACGTACCCTGGGATCGTACACGTCGCGGACGGCGAGGCAGTAGCCAGGCGAGCGGTATGTGTACACACGTACCCTGGGATCGTACACGTCGCGGACGGCGAGGCAGTAGCCAGGCGAGCGGTATGTGTACACACGTACCCTGGGATCGTACACGTCGCGGACGGCGAGGCAGTAGCCAGGCGAGCGGCCGCAGGCAACCTTCATGTACTCGCGGAGTCTCACGGGGAACGATGTGTCGCGCAGCTGTAGCAGGTATGTGTCCGGACCGTTCTGGTAGCTGGAATATAGAGAAATAGACCATATATTATACTGTAGCTTCAGCCACACAGGCGCGTCTGCGAAACAGCAGTGTCAAAAACACTAACTATTCGGTAACCATCGCTGCCCGCGGGGATTGTGACACGGCCGCTCAATAGCACGGCACCGATGGGTATCGAACGGCAGATACTGACGCAACTTAACGCGTAGTTATGGTTGAAGCTTCAAATTTACTAAGCGACTTCAAACAGATCAGGATGGTCGACATGTTCAAGAACTACAAAATTTGAGAACTGTGTCATCCACCAACCGACCATAGACTTTGAAGATAACGATATCATAAACCTCAACGACAATCAGCTCATGCATTACAATAATTGCGGGAGGATACCATGGGCTCAGAAGATGTGGGCACCTGCTAAAAAGTTCTCAGTGTGAAAGCAAGAAGATTTGTGAAGTCGATGAGACATCTTTTAAAGTCAGGTAATAATGTAATTAGTTGGTTCTCCTGGTGTTTGTGCAATACTCACTGGCTCTCGGACTTGGCGGAGACCTCCCAGTCGGGATGGTCCCACTGCTGGAACTGCAGGTCCCACGGGCCCGGCGGCCGCGCCGGCGCCTCGCGCTCCGGGCTGCCTGCAGGTGGGACCGACTAGTTATAACCGGTGTCTGACGTTGCTAAAGACTCAGGACGCCCTGGTGAAGCATCCCTTTGCCTAGCTCATCGGCAGTTAGGATTATAAAGCACCTATGTTAAACTAAATTGGCGTTTTATGGGAGAGACCTATGTACCTACAGCAGTGGACGTCTTCCGACTGAAGATGTGATTTGTGTGTACTAGAACTACGCGACGTTAGGACCCGTCTGTACTTCTATCACCAACGATTTACCACTATTAAAATGCAGACTCTAATGTCCACATTTCTATCTGGATAAGAAAACTGGGTTCTAAAACACACAATAGGTACATGATTTTAAAATATTTCTTATGATAAAGTTTCAAATCAAAACATTTCTTAAAACTCTAGAAACATAATTATAAAGGTACTTATACCAATTAAAGCACAGTATAAATATAAACGCCCCAACTGCAACGCCTATAACTCCCAACGATCACATAAATGTCAAATGTTTTCTTACCAAATAAATACACAGACTACTCCTTTCTTTCTACTAGCTGCGGGTTCCATTCCCGCAACAGAACAGTAGGTAGGTACTATGTGCACAGAAAAAACACAAAGCCTTGTGTAAAGATATCCGCATACCTTCAGGTGTGTAGACCTCCCCGGGCGGGTAGACCATCTTGGAGGGATGCTCGAACGCACCGCTGAGTGGGCGCCGCCGGAACCATGTGCGGCATTGTGCATTACTCGTCCAATCTCTGAAAGGTATAACGTGTTACAGCCTTGTCGATTCATATTTTTTCTTGTGTGTGTGGTGTTTTGGGCTCTTTCCGGTTCCGTCCGCAAACGCAACCGAGTTGGAGTTATGATCGTTGGCGTAGCCACGTAGATGCACAGAAGGGCACGCATGAATTAGGTACCTATCTACACTGGTTACTGTTTACTGTTTGTGTTGTTTACTGTGTGTTTTTGATATTTGGCAATAAGCTATTGCATTCTAATATAAATACAAACTAAATAAAAGCTACCGAGGCTTACCTATAAAGAGCTTACGCATCCGTTGTAGTCAATGTTATGACACCCAGTAAGCTTTGCAAATACCTAACATGAACGAAAAAGTGAATAAGATTTCTCGACCTTGGAATAATTTTTCCTCTACTTTCTAGTTAAATCACTAAACTTATCGAATACAAATGCAGTTATAAAATTCGGCGCCATCGTCGTTTCGGGTCTTTTGACTCTCAATCCTATTTCACCCTGACGAGAACTACCCCAGTAGATGCAGAAATTAATCATTTGCTCGCTTGTGGATTGATTGAAGGTTGCAATAAATAACATTAAGATTTATGTCAAAATTGCAAGCCGTCCTTTTAAATTACAAATACTAATACAACCATGACCTTCACCAAGACTCTAATGTCTTCCTATCTATAAGTAGGTCAGGAACATTACTATACAACACAAATGCAGCGCGCACATTGTTTATCACAACCACTTACTGTACAGCTTCCGAAACAGTTGAAGGCAAAGAAGCTAACGTGTTGAACCAACTTTTGAAAAAGTTTTTCACGCTCTGAATAATCCCGGACATTTTTATTATTTTTTACACGGAGTACCGAATACGGTATCGTTTTAAAAACAAAAATATCTTATGAAGACTCGATATAAGGAAGATGTGTATTGTGCATAGTGCAACTGGACCGCTGCCAATCTGCCAACGCCTATGTCAGGGCGTCAGGTCTTCAATTTCATTCTGTCACAAGAAAAATATACAATATCAATGCTGTAATCATTCAATAATGCTAGCTCCTGCCCTTTAATTTATTCACTTTTTAGTGAACTTTATTTCCAATGTTTTAAGATTCAAAATGTGTGTGATTATTTTCGATTCATGTAGACGCGAGGGCGTCTCTATAAATACATGGAGTGGCTTAGAATAGCATTAAATACAATAGTTTAGGCCACGTGGAGTTTGTGTTACTTGGTCATAAAGTCACATCGTACAAAGAAGTGTTCGGCTACTAACAGAGCATTCATCAGTTCCATTCATTAATTGCATTCATCAGACGGGGCTGTTTTTTGTAAATTAATTATTCCAACCCACTAGATACCTATTAATTGATCTGGCTAGGAAAAATGATTTTTCGACAATCGACCGATGACCTGAACATTTCTAGATTATTCTAGTTTTTGATTTTTGTTTTTTTTTCTTGTTTTTTAGTTTTTTGACTCTAAGATTTCATTGAGCGTTTGACGCTATACCCTAAGCCTTAGGTTTTGGATTCAGCAATCTACCTGCGATGGAAAATTTTACCGTGTAAGCTATTGCCATTATCTGCTTAGAAGTATTACGAAGAAATCGTAAACATAATTATGTAGTAAGTACCAACTTATCCTTTCACAAAAATCATTGATGAATGTATATAGTTATATGAAGCGAGAAAATCTGCAAGAAAAGAAAAACGTGGCTTCTTCTTAGCATTAAAAAAATAATTTGGCGATGGAACTTTTGCTTTACAATAACTGATAATGTATAGTGGTAGCAATCATCATCAACAGCTTAAAGATTATGGCAAACACCTCTATGATAACCGTCCAATTAAGTGTCGTTTTATGGGGGTATGTCCAGCAGTGAACATCTTCTGACTGTCATGAGTAGAATAATATCCTGAAACTAAACCCACCTGTACAAGTTGTAGTAGTTCCTGAGCCTATCGGTAGTGATCTGGTACTCCTCCTGGTAGATCTTGTCTGCGAGCGACAGCCACGGATGGGAGAGTGCGGTGGTGACATCCATCCGCTCGTGCCAGTTGAACACGAGCAGCTTGGAGATGAAGTCACGGCATTCTGTGCTCAGTCGCGCCCACCATACCTTAAAAGTAACATGTTTAGGTATGACCATGGCAAGCAAGGTGAGTATGAGATTTTCAAATATAGTGTCATCATCTTTGGCTTATTACTATCTCCGAAGATCTTAATCAGGTTTTCACCAACTTTACATGATACCACTGCGCAAGGATCTGCTACCGAACAAAAAAATCACGTATATCGGCCCAGAAAGCTTAGAGAAATCGGTGAACAGTCAACACACATAAAAAACATACAGTCGAACCTAGAACCTCCTCAATTTTTTAAGTCGGTTATTCATCATCTTCGAATTACAATCGAAATGTCAAAATGAACAAGTCGGCCAGTACCTATAATATGCAAGTCATTATTCTTGCATTCTCCCCGTGAGAGAAGGCCCGTGACCTAACAGTGGACACGCGTGTGGTGGTAAAGTAGAGCAACCTATCTCATCGTGCCAGTCCCAGCGTCCGTCCCGGATGTTGGAGAGGGTCTCGCGGTCGTTGACCCCGAGGAAGTAGAGCAACCTACCTCATCGTGCCAGTCCCAGCGTCCATCCTGGATGTTGGAGAGGGTCTCGCGGTCATTGACCCCACTGAAGTAGAGCAACCTACCTCATCGTGCCAGTCCCAGCGTCCATCCCGGATGTTGGAGAGGGTCTCGCGGTCGTTGACCCCGAGGAAGTAGAGCAACCTACCTCATCGTGCCAGTCCCAGCGTCCATCCTGGATGTTGGAGAGGGTCTCGCGGTCATTGACCCCGCTAAGTAGAGCAACCTACCCCATCGTGCCAGTCCCAGCGTCCGTCCCGGATGTTGGAGAGGGTCTCGCGGTCATTGACCCCGCTGAAGTAGAGCAACCTACCTCATCGTGCCAGTCCCAGCGTCCGTCCCGGATGTTGGAGAGGGTCTCGCGGTCATTGACCCCGCTGAAGTAGAGCAACCTACCCCATCGTGCCAGTCCCAGCGTCCGTCCCGGATGTTGGAGAGGGTCTCGCGGTCGTTGACCCCGAGGAAGTAGAGCAACCTACCTCATCGTGCCAGTCCCAGCGTCCATCCTGGATGTTGGAGAGGGTCTCGCGGTCATTGACCCCGCTGAAGTAGAGCAACCTACCCCATCGTGCCAGTCCCAGCGTCCGTCCCGGATGTTGGAGAGGGTCTCGCGGTCATTGACCCCGCTGAAGTAGAGCAACCTACCTCATCGTGCCAGTCCCAGCGTCCGTCCCGGATGTTGGAGAGGGTCTCGCGGTCATTGACCCCGCTGAAGTAGAGCAACCTACCCCATCGTGCCAGTCCCAGCGTCCGTCCCGGATGTTGGAGAGGGTCTCGCGGTCATTGACCCCACTGAAGTAGAGCAACCTACCTCATCGTGCCAGTCCCAGCGTCCGTCCCGGATGTTGGAGAGGGTCTCGCGGTCATTGACCCCGCTGAAGTAGAGCAACCTACCCCATCGTGCCAGTCCCAGCGTCCGTCCCGGATGTTGGAGAGGGTCTCGCGGTCATTGACCCCGCTGAAGTAGAGCAACCTACCTCATCGTGCCAGTCCCAGCGTCCGTCCCGGATGTTGGAGAGGGTCTCGCGGTCATTGACCCCGCTGAAGTAGAGCAACCTACCTCATCGTGCCAGTCCCAGCGTCCGTCCCGGATGTTGGAGAGGGTCTCGCGGTCATTGACCCCGCTGAAGTAGAGCAACCTACCTCATCGTGCCAGTCCCAGCGTCCGTCCCGGATGTTGGAGAGGGTCTCGCGGTCATTGACCCCGCTGAAGTAGAGCAACCTACCTCATCGTGCCAGTCCCAGCGTCCGTCCCGGATGTTGGAGAGGGTCTCGCGGTCGTTGACCCCGCGAAAGGGCGAGTGCCCACTGAGCAGGATGTATGTGATGATACCGACGCTCCACATGTCGGCGCCGAACGAAACGCCTTCGCCGTTCGCTACCTGCCACGGGATACAATACTTTTATATTAGACAGGGAAAGGATTGTCTATTTATGTATGTCATTCAACATGTGCTGATAAATAATCTTTGTCTTGTGATAATGAATAAAGGTGTGATGAAGAAACGGCTTATGTCCAGCAATGGATCGATACAGGCTGAAATGATGATGATGATGATCTTTATCTTATAGCTTTTATCTTGGGTGTTAGTGGTTTGGATTTTGTGGGGATGGTTTTAGGATTATGAATCATGGTTGAGCATTGGATGGCCTTCTAATTTTCGAAAAGTAAAGTTCAAACATCCTGCGGCTCCTGACTCGGCATCAGATTAGACTGTCATAACGAATATGAATTCAGTGTACCTACCACGTTTTAGCTCAAATTGACTAACATCTGAACATAAAAATAAACCAGCAGGAAGAGGTTTCCTCTCTTACAAATCTTCATACTACAGGCTTAGTTTAAATACTCCAAAAGATGATCATTTATAAAATAGAGGTTTGCAAATAACACATACCTCTGGCGCTACAAACTCCGGCATGCCATAGTCCAAAGCCGCGTGTTTGTTGAACTGAATGCGACGCGATAAACCAAAGTCGCACAACTTAAGCTCATCGCTGCCCGCGTGAGATAGCAGGAGCTCGCCGATCTGTGGATATAAAGTTACATTGTGACAATTGTCACACAAAAAATTACTCTGTTACTACTACTTTAGAGTACTTTTCGAGTGAGAAAGGGGTGATTTTTATTGCTACCTCGATTGTTTTGATTATACAGTATTTTTACCATTCAATTTTTTCCGGATCTTAGTTGTGCACTTGTGCAGCTGTTTTTATATGCCCCATTTTGGGCGCCACATTTATGAAAGTGACTAAAACTCCTTTCAGATTCTAAAAGTACTCGCAGTTGTAATGTTACATTTAGATTGAGATTTTTATTGGTTCCATAGTGTACAGAGATGTTATAAATAATAAGAAACTTAAGTAGACTCTTTCTGGACTCCCGTCGGGCACAGCACATTTGAACACAGGACGATTTTATAATAGACACCGAAATGTAGGACTCACCGTCAACCCCAAATGCGCGACACTATTATCATGCATGTACTTCAACCCCCTGAGCAGCTGCCGCATGTATCCAGCTATCTCCCGCTCGGTGTACCCCTGACTCCGGAGCAGCCGGTCGCGGACCAGCTCGCCTCCCGCAGCCAGCTCCGTCACCAGCGCCAGGGTATGCTCGTGCTCGTATGCGTCGTGCAGACGGATGAGGTGGCGGTCGTTCAATAGGTTCATGATGTCCAACTCGTTCTTCATGAACGGTTTCAGTTCTGAGTGGCCGTGCATTATTTTGGCGGCGTAGTTGCGACCTGGTGGATGAAAATGATTTTTTGGAAATTTTATTCTGTTCTTAAAGCAAAGTTTGTGCAGTACAGAGATCAATTTGGCTTGCAGTCAGCGAGCGTAGAGGACTTTACGCATTAGACAACTTTTTTCAAACTATGATTCGACACGGAAGCCGAATCGAGGGCAAAATAGACCACATTGTCCTTGGAAGCGCATTTGCGTAGGTATAAGCGTGAGTTCTGTCCGACCACATCACTATGTAATACAAAATTCGAAAAGTCTACACGTGTGACTATCATTCGCCTCAGCATCAGCTTTTATATTTTAGTAAAAAATAAAATATAAAAGCAAAAGGTTGTATATTGTATGTTTGAGCTGCTTACAGCAATACGGCAGAACTTAAGGTTGAAAAATTGGAACTCAAATTGATTACATTACCAAGATCAACATAGGTACTTAAGCGAGTGCGACTCAGTCGGTAGCCCGTGCAACTTTGAACCAGCATATTCAATTATAACAACATTCCAGAAAATGTGTCATCCGCCAACCTACGTTTGTCCGGCGTGGTGGGTTATGACCTACACAATCTTCATGTGAAAAAAGGTCCATGTCCTAGCAGTGGGAAAGTATTGGGCTGATGACGGGTAAACTGAAGGTAAGACCAAGAGGCAGAGCTCTGGCTACAGTGTAAGCATATTTACCGTTGAGCCTCTCCGCAGCATGGTACACCACCCCCTGCACCCCGCGGCCGAGCTCGTCCCCGAGGTCGTAGAAGTCACCGAACGGCTTCGTGCTCGGCTTTACACGCGGTGGATGCTCGCGGACTCTACACAATATGTATGGACACATTATATTATAAAATGTTTTCCTCTTCCCTAATTTCCATTACGAGTAAAACAGTAGTGTGGTATATAATCCTAGTCTACTGATGCAAAATCATTAATAGTTGATTAGGACCACGATCCCCTGTATCTCGTGGTCCCGGTCACTTGAACTTCATATTACCTGTAAGAGTATTCATGTTCGCTCTCTTCCACATGCAGCATAGCGGAGGAGCTGACAGCGCCGGCCACGTTCCTCGCGGAGATGGAGTACAGACCCTCGTCCTTCAGGATGGCATCATGGATCACCAGGATACAAAGGTCCGGCTCGATCCACTGGATCTATGAGAACACGTTGGCGTTAATTTTTGACTATAGGTATGTAGCAACGTTTGTCACTGTCATTATTAGGATGGGTAACCGCTACCAAAGTGGTATTTACAACTTCGCGCTACCGTGCTTCATAGGGTACGTCTCCGTTATTATCGTAAGACTATAGTCATTAAGCCAACGCCCGTTTGAGACTTCCGATCTTACGCACCATGCTCCTATGCCATGATATGCCATGTTGAAGAATCACAAAATTTGCGAAACATGATTGTGTCATCCACCAACCTGCACTTGGCCAGCGTGGTGGACTTATAGCCCAAATCTCTTTATGTTAGAGAAGCTCCGTGTTCCAGCAGTGGAAACGAAATGGGATGATGATGCCACTAATTGATGATGATAATATTAATCACAATCAGATAAGTGCCTAGCTTTTTTGATCGTAGCTTTAACCTAAATTTCCTCGCATAAGAACTTTTTTGGAAGATACAGGAATGTAATGATTACCTTAGTCCTGGAGCTGGGTGCCAACGGCTGCCAGTCCTTGTACCACTTGATATCAGGATACGGGACACCGATGACTCTCGCCTCGATCCTGACGGTCTTTCGCTCCAGCACCACGCTTTCTTCTGGTCTTCTGATGAAGGTGGGATATTCAGCCAGCTCTAGCCGCACTCGTTGTCGTGCCTGGCCATGCTCGTTGGTGGCCACTGCTTCGTACCACCCTGCGTCACGTTCTAACATCCTGGAAGATTATGCTATTGTAGAGGGGGATTTGAATTTGTGAACTACATTGTTTCAAAGTTATGAAATGATCAGAACAGAAGGATTTAGTAGGAGAGTTAAAACGAGATGAACATATTTTTACCATTTTTTGATATTAGGGAGTACCCTACCATCAAAAATGTTAAAACACCAGTACCAGTAGTCTCCAGTAGGAAAATAAAGAACTTTGAACAAGTCTTTTTAGGAGCTACTCTGTGTTCAGAACGACATTGATTGAGTAGGTACAAATATTATATTTTTTTAAGTGTACACTACATTTCAGTTGTATACTATTTTTAATAACGTCTATCCGTGAGGACCTATAATTGGCTTATTGTTTTATAAGTTAATATTTATATTATTATATCAGCTGTTGGTCTTCCAGAATGAAATAAATAAATAAATATCGTAATTTTGGGAAGTGGTCATCACGAGCCTTAAGGCATTAAGGGTGTATGTTACAGCAGCCAATAGCAAAATTCATAGCAACTTATCGTCAATACAAATCAGCAGAGATCAATGTGACTTGGACACCTCATTATAGGATTCTTAGTTTATTGTATATAGGAACAAATCAGGCCATGAAACCACAAATAAGTGGCATTGAAAAAATTTGTCGTATTCCCATCATCAACAGGCCTCTGATAAAGTAGGTTGGTATCGCTTAATAGTAAAAATGTTAGTCATTCGAACTGCAAAATAAACCAGAATACACGATACTAACTTGTTAATAAACAGCGTAGCCTGTCCGTTCCGAGTGTAGGACCAATCGTATCGTCCCCCGATCTCGATAGGCTCGTCGTTGTAGAAGTACGTCATCCTCGGCTTGGGGTATCCGTAGACGAACCAGAACAGGTTAGCATTGTGTCCCTTCACTCCGTACTGAGAGTCGTGCTCCTGTCGCAGGAAGCGTGGGGCTTGGGCGTAGCCATCGTGAGGTGGACGTTCGATGTCAAAGTCCTGGGAAAGAGGGGTTAGTAGGGAAATAAGCTCCGTAAGTATTCTGCGACTTAAGCTCCGGAACGAGAAGATCCGCAGGAGAACTAAAGTGACCGATATAGCTCTTAGAATTAGCAAGTTGAAATGGCAGTGGGCAGGCCATATCGCTCGTAGAACTGACAACCGATGCGGAAAAAAGGTTCTCGAGTGGCCGAAAGATGCAGCGTAGGCCCCCCATTCGGTGGAACGATGATCTGGTGAAAGCCGCGGGGAGCCGATGGATACAGGAGGTGCTCTCTGGAGGTGGCCTATGTTCAGTAGTGGAAGTGGAGTCTGAAGTGAAGTCTGTTGATGCAGGCTGTTGATGATGATGAGGGAAAATGTTTGTGCTAATGCATTGGAGTGTTTTTATGTTGTAATACATTGCTTTTATGGTTTTAAGTCCATTTTTATTTGCTTTAACATCACCAGCCATCATCATCACATGAAACAGTTGTGTCAGCGACCCGGGGTTGTGCTTCATTAATGACCGAGCGAGCGCGAAGAAGCGTCTCCGTTACAGCTTAGGCAAAAACGATTCGGTACGCCTGTCCGGCGGGCGTGCAGCTGTTCTCCTCCACGCGGCACATTTCCCAAGCGATTCTCGTGAAATTACGTGAGTTGGTTCGATTCTTTGTCGATTAAGTTTTTGGAATTTTTCCAAATTGCGGTGCAATACGGGTGAACACGCAAGAACATTACTTTTGTTTTAAGCGATGTGAAGCAGAGCGTCGAGGTGCACACAGCCGGCGGTTACCTTCGGGAAGTAGGGCGAGGTCTCCGGGCGGAAGTCGATGCCGGGCTGCAGGTAGGGCACGAAGTGCGGCGGCGCGGGCTGCAGGCGCGCGCGCAGCGTGGCGGCGTACGGCGACGGCTCGCCCACCCCCCAGCGGCTCTCCACGCGCACGCGGAACCTGTAGTCGCGGAAGGGCTCCAGGTTGCGGATGTCGCAGGCGCACGAGCGCAGCCCCGTGCGCGCCGTGAACCACTCGCCGTCCGGCTGCACGCACATCTCCACCTGGGGACAACCATTGCTAATGTTTATGTAAACTAACGCCGTGACGAGCTAGTCGTTCGCCTGACGTTAAGCGGCATCCGTAATGGTTGCAGAGCCACTCGGAATCAAATAGCCAAATAACTTTGCATCCGCAGGAAGTCCCTGACAATTTCGGCTGCAAGCACATAGGAACTTAAAATCTCTTGAAAAAAACTACAAACACTGCCTGCCTCCTAAAACACTAAGTACTCCTTTCCTACCTTCCCAAGCATCTCCAAGTACTACGGGTAGAAGACTAACCTGGTAAGTAACGGGGAACCTCGGTCCGTGAGGGATGGAAGGTTTCCAGGACAGCGTGAGGTGTCGGTCGGCCATGCGAGAGATGATGGGCTTGTCCGCGAGAGGCATGGGGATGCCGGTCTTCTTCATCTTGTCGAAGTCCGAGTACTGGTCCGAGATCGGACGCTTGCTGGCGTGCGGCTCTAGGGCTGGAATAGTACGAGAAGGTTAAGAAGATCCTGTTAGCTCATTTAGACATTGGTGGAGCTGACAACATAGGTGTAGTGCAGTAATAGTACAGCCCACTAACACAAGTAACGTGCGTCCAAATTAATTGATGAAGTCAACCATTAGTTTATGCTCAGACTAATAACCAACCACAAAATAGGCGTCTAATTACTGCCCGACTCGAAAAGGCGATGGAAAATTTGCAGAATTCTATAAATTTAAATTCGTTTGTCCTTGAAGTAACGAGTGTTGTTCTGGACTGCTGGCACAGTTGACCATTGCCATTGATTGCCCGCACTTGTCTAGGATAATGGATAACATTTACAGAAGCTCAACATATCGCTGGTGTACTTTTTACCACCTAGGCAAACGGGTGCATTCAAAACACTTAAAACTTCCTAACATCTTAATATTTTTTTAGTCCAAAAATATTGAATGTGTAAGCGAACCATTACATTAAATCATTGGGCACGTATATGGTAGCTGTAGTAACTTACTGTCGTATGTGAGCTGCGCGGTACAGTCAGCCTCCCCATGCGGGTTGTATATGCGGCACCTGTAAGTGCCGACGTCACTCGGGTCGATGCCGGAGATGGTGAGCCGCAGCAGGCCGGTGCTCTCCGTGTCGATACGGATCCTCTCGCATGGGAACAGCTTCTCGTTGTTGCGGAACCTGAGGGTAGAAATACATAATAAGTACCTAAATGTTGTCCTGGTGATAAGTGAAAGCAGGGCCACAGGTGCCACGCTACCTGCCCGATTTATTACGTTCTCTGTGGAAGCACTCCTGAACTGCTGACGCACGTCTGTCACTTAACTGATGTCAAAATTGTATGCACTTTCGACAGCAGCTGCCCGGCAGACGCGCGTCATTGGCGCTGCTAGATTCATCGTAATAGTGAAGCTGTATTATCCCACTGCACGGCAAAGGCCTCCCTACCTTCCTTCCATTTCTCACGGTCTAGAGTTGTTACAGACCAATCTATTTGGTATGATTTGGACTCGATAAAAATGTGTGGTATTGTACTCACCACTCGACCTCAGGCTCGGGTGTGCCGGTAGCGCAGGCGGTGAACTTGGCGCTCATGCCGCGGAACACTTCGATGTCACCGATCTTCTTCAGGAACGACGGCGGCTCCACCTTCTGGGACTTGTAGCTGTGCGGGGAAACATTGTGTTAATCTATCTTCCCCTGTATTACTCCGCCACGAGTGTAGTGAAACGAGGGTATAGTCCACCGCCCGTGTATGGGTGCAGATGGTAAGTCGACGCGGTCGACGATAAAGCATGCTAATTTGAGAGTTAAAAAAAGAGGTTTGGTAATCTGTCCAATAACGTCCAAAGATCACATAGATAGGTTCTGAAGCCTAACTAGGATTCCCTGTATCTAGGGGTCCTAGAACTACGAGGACCATGTTCCCACAACACCCAGACACAGGACAAGTATCTATTTGCTTTGACAAGATTTTTCATGTGCACAAAAACATGTCCTGTCGTGGGTATGAAATCCGCAGCTCCCGGACTATGAGCCGACCTGCTCAACCACCGCACCGCAGAAACTGTCAAATAATGTACTTACATCTTGTCAACAACTTCCAAAGCAGCCTCACAGCTTGCCTCTCCCTCTTTGTTCCTCGCCACACACTTGTAGGTCCCAGCATCCTCCGGCTTCAGGTCCCTCACGTACAGACAGCACGCGTCTCCGTCTCTCTTCAGGTTGTACTTGTCGGAGTGACGGAGAGGCTGGCCGTTCTTGTACCACGTGATCTCCGGAGTGGGCAGACCCAACACGCGGGCGGGGAACTTGGCGTCGAAGGTTGGGAGCTGGGGGATGAGTAAATGTGGATCAAGTTCGTACTTGACGCTTTGGATACCTATGCGTTCAGATATCTTCTCCTGGCATTAAGTCCACCTATGTAGGTATCTACAGTTTTTGTCTGTACAATAAAGCATTTTGTATCTATCTATCTTCTTGGGATTGGAATTAAGAATATTTTTCTAGGTTCTTCATTACTATTTCAATTGTTATTATACTAAATATTCGCCAATTTAACAGTGAAAATTTGCAGAGTAAACAGATTTTCAAAACCTTACTATTTACCGCGGCGTACATGCTTCCGTCAAACAATTGCTGAATCTCTTATAAACACCTTCATAGCCAACACAGAAAGTTCTACAACTTATAATGTCTTTTCTAGCGGAATAGGTATCTCTTTTCCATATTCTCTGCCCTCTGTCCTCAAGCACATATAAAATTTTTCAGAAAATCCAGGATCGTTCAGTACCTTCCATAACTACCCTGAACTTTATAGAACCACCTTCCATGATAGTTTCCATACCTGCTGCAGATCAGTGAACTTCTGCGAGAAGGTGGGCGGCTGGAAGACCTTGCGAACGTTGATGGTTCCTTGCGAGGAGTCTTCCCCGAGAGGGTTCACCAGCTTCACGCCGTACACACCCGCGTCCGGCATCTCCACGGGGCTGATCTCTAGGCCCACCTGGGGGGAGATATACAATATGAAGACAGAACGAATAAAAAATCAGAACAATTAAATAAGCATTCCTATAAAACAAGTAAGTACAAGTTCATTTTAAATAAGGAAACAAAAACAGGTTTTGAAAATTTTCTATGATTTTTTTTATCTAAGTATACTAAGAGTGGATTTGACCAAACTTAGAGTTATGCGCGAGTAACTATACCAGAATAAATCTATTCCACGATCTTAAACTAGAATAACTCATTAGTCGTTTTACCATGCAATACAAAGTATAGAATACTTATACGCGAATAGCGGAGTGAACGATGAACGAAACTATTACCCAGCTAACAATTATTGTTCTACAACGCCAAGGTATTCAAGTTTATGTCATAGCAACTCAATTTTGTCGTATTATAGTGCAGTAAAATAAAAGTTGGAGTTATATGGCGCGCTGCCGCCATTAAAATATTCTCGGAATAGTTTATTATTCCACCAAAAACGGTAGTATAAGTTGTTATTCTCGAATAGGCTTGAGTGTAGATGGTAAAATGTGAAATTGGTTTACTCTCGGATAACTGGCGATTTATTCTAAGTATAACACTTACTCTCGTTTGGTCGAATCCACCCTAAGTTGTCGTAATACAGAGCCTGATATCATCAGTGGATCAACTCACCCGCTTCCCATCACAAGTGAGCACCAGTTTCTCACTGGGCTGCAGAGGTTCCCCATCCTTGGTCCACATGACCTCGGGCACAGGGTTGCCCACGAAGGGTGCGGAGAGGGCGAGAGGCTGGCCCTCCTCCACCGAGATGTCACGGAGGCCATGGATCAACTGGGGACGCTCCTGTGGGGACGAGTCGTCTTGGCGGCCTGGAGAACGATTTAGGTGGTTAGTGGACTTGAGCCTTAGTTATGTGCGATCTTGGTTAAAACCGTTCTAATTCAGAGAGTTAAAACATCACATACGTAATTTATACCTACACATAAATCAGTGAGGTGTATCATACCTCAATGACAAATACATCCAGATATTATAGTAAATCTTTAAAATGAATTACATGACGAGCTAGTCGTTCACCTGATGTAAAGCATCACTGCCATTCATAACAGTTGCACTGCCACTCGAAACGCTAAAATATAAAGTTTTGCGTGATACTGCACTGTGCACGTCATCCTGAGACGTCTGCATCAGCACCAGGGCTGTTATGAGATTACCTACTACACTGTGAGATCAGCAAGTCACAAAGTCTCATTTGCTTAGTAATTTCGCTAGCTGCAGTGCCTTTCAAATTGGAACACAGAAAAGCATGCACACTACTGCTTAGCGGCAGAATAACTGCCTAGCCTACTTACCTACCTAGACGAACTTCGCAGAATAGTCCTACTTGGGAAAATGGCATCGCCAGACGTTTAAAAAGCTCTCACGATGTGGCTTCTGAGCTTCGACAATATACTTTATACTTACTGGCTACAACAAGGTCAGCGTCGCTGCTAGTTTCTCCCTTGTCGTTGATAGCGATGACACCATATTGTCCGGCGTCGGGCGCAGCTGCCTTGTCGATGAGAAGGGCGTGGGTGCCGTCCGGTTGGGAGACGACCTTTATGTGGTGACCGTCTGGGATCACTTCCTTGCCATTGTGGGTCCTAACAAGAGTTTCATCAAAGTCTGAGGGTTTACGAAACTTTTATAACATAGTGTGGGATTTTTTATGCTAGTTTGAAGGATTTGAACGATGCTAAAAAAGGGTCACATCATCAAAGGGAATCGCAGCATTCTCCTCAGTACATTAAAATCTTCTGCGCTCACCAAGCTGCCTGCCAAGCGTGGTGATTATGGCAAACTCCCCCTATGATAAGTGTCCAAAGTGGCGTTTTATCGGGGAGGCCTATGTTCAGTAGTGGAACAAGAGTGCAAATCTGATAGGTTATCCTATTCATTATAGAATTATCTTTGCTTTTTACCTGGACAAAACTATTGAGTATTATGTTTAGTGGCATCACTACCCATCAAAAGGTTAGAAAGTTTATTTTTCTGCAAGGGACTTTATTACGTTGATAATTTATATAGACACAAACTGATGTCGTGTTACATTTCAATATTCGAGAGATCTAAGCCAGAGGCCAGAGAAAACTCAGCCTTTGTAGCTTACGAGAGAGTATCTCTGCGATTTCTTCATTAACTCATTAATTCCTGGAGTACTGCACATTTTTCCATTATTGTCGCGTTAAACTGATGTGTTTTTCTTACCATTTCATGGTAGGTTGCGGATGTCCAAGCACCTTGACCTCCAGCCTGACCGGGAACCCTTCGATGACCTTTGTGGGTTGCAGTTCAGCAATGAACGCGGGCTTGCGCTCCTTCTGTGTCACTTCTGCGTTGGCTTTAGAAGCAACCTGGTGAAATTATCGATATATTTGAACACTATATAAGTAGGTAATGAATTGTTTACTCTCAAAAGACGGTGATGTTCTAACAGGATTCAAGCTAACTATCGTTTTAACACGATTCAAGCTTACGGAACGGAGTCCCGATTTCCCTCCGGTCGACTTGGGCTACTTCCTAAACTTGTCCATTTCCAAAGTTGTCGACTTCGTAAATTGGTTATAGCTATTCGGTTTTATAAACAAAAACGAGTTTTGTTTACTTATCGATAAAATTAGACAAATAATCAATGTAGAAAACGTAAGATTTTTCAAAACCTACTTTAGCAGAGATACAAAAAAAAACATTGGTTAACAATTCATTTATCTACAAAGTTGATGAAGTAAAAAAGCCTACGCTACGACAATTTAGTATTCCCATGTAAATTAGCAATATGACTTTGTTTTTATTTAGATAGTTACCTACTTACTTACGCCACAAAATCACGTAGGTAACATGAGCTGTAGAAATAGACATATATATATATATATATATATATATATATTCTCTCGAGAAAGCGTTTGACCAATGAACGATCACGCGGGTCACGTCATAAACCTTTTGTTGAGTTTTTATTGGTCAAACGTTTTCTCGAGAGAAGATATAATTTTATGATCAAAAGCAAATAGCTAACCTAAACGAAAGCACTCACCTCTCCAAGCTTATTAGTAACAGTAAGCGAGTAGACCCCAGCATCCTCCGGCTTGCAGTTATCGATACTGAGGCCGATAAGTCCGCCCGGCTGGTTGATGAAGTTGATGGCCTGTGAAGGCCGCAGCGGGATGCCATCCTTGAACCACTTCACTTCGGGGAGGGGGAAGGCCATCACTCTCGCTTCCAGCTTGAGGGGCTGACCCACTACTGCCTTCACGTTCTCCAGCTCTTGACTGAACGAGGGCTTTCTTGGTGTTGCTGTTAATGGAAAGTGAATATTATATGAGTACGCGTACCTTCAAAGTGGATTCACACAACATTTCACGTGATAATAACATTAAAGAAATCGAAATCTTGGCTTGTAGGGCTGTGCGAGCTAAATTACACTTTATTCCGATGTAGCAAGAGGCGCAATTTATGAGTGAACCTTTTGTACCTGTAGTATTAAGTAGTAGTAGCCCTGTAGTTGTTATTCTGTGATTCAAGTAAGCACAGAATACTCAATGGTAGAGGTAGAAGTAGCACAGTATGCCATGACTCACGGTTAACAGCGACGGCACAGAGCGCGGAGCTCTCCCCGTGTGGGTTGGATAGGACGAGCTTGTAGGCGCCGCAGTCGGCCGGCGTCACGCGCTCGATGCTCAGCCGCACCGTGCCGTCCGGCTGCGCGGCCAGCCGCACGCGCGGGTCCGACGGCGCCAGCTCCGTGCCGTCCTTGTACCTGGCGGATATTGTGTGGGGTTCGTAGGAACACTTACAGCCATATAAACAGAATAACGTAAACTTAAAGCAAAAGAAACTAAGCCATGGACTGACGTCCTGGTCAGAACCGCAAGGAGCCAATGGATGCTCTGGCAGGCAGGCGCTCTATACGGTCAGGCCTGTGCAACAGGGGATGTCTCCAGACTGTTGACGATTACATTTTAACCGACTTCAAAAAAAAAGGAGGGGTTTATATGATCAGCTGTATGGATTTTTTACGTAGGTAAGTATGTTCACCGATTTCTCCGAGATTATACTGGAGATTTTTTTTTATTTACTAGAAAAACTGCGCGTTGATTCGAAGGGACCCCTCAATTCCACGTACTTGTCACCTTCTGAACAATATTAAAATCACCCTCAGCATCTGCAGTAGAATCAGTTTAAGTCAATATCAATAGGGTAAGCACAAACAGATCAGGAAAACAAATGACGCTTGGCATCAGATTTTTTCCTGGTCTGCGGGTACTTACCACTTGGCAGTAGGTATAGGGCTGCCATCGAGCTTGGCCTTCAGCTCGAGCGGCTCGCCCTCATCGACCTCCCTGGAGCGGTCCAGCTTGTGTGCGAACCCTGGCGCCACCTGTGCGAGCGTGACGGCTGCCTCGCATGCCGCCTCGCCGCACAGGTTCACTGCACGGACTTTGTACTGGAATATGGAACGGATGTTACAACAGATTGGCCAGTAAAGTAATGGTTGTATTGCTCTGCAATCGTTGGTTTGTTCATTTCTTGGTTAAACCGTCCTGGATCTGAATCCAGCGAAATGGTTGCACAGCCAAAAATACTGAAGTCTTTTTGGCTGCGCAGCCGTTGGTTTTACAAAGTTTGCCATATGAAAAGTCAAAGGTTGCAATGCAAATTATTTTATTACAAATGGGTTACTTATTCTTAGCACTTTACAAGTCAAATGAGATTAGGTACTTAAAATCTTAAATATCGTTATCGAGTCATATGATCGCCCTGCGCCAGAATAGGATCATCCCATAATATCTCCCCGAAACCCGGCTATACACTGGGAATATCCAGAGAATGGACAGCAGCATTCTTCTCGGTACATTAAAATCTATGATCACTAAGACCGCCTGCCAAGTGTACTGATTATGGAAAACACCCTATGCGGAGACCTGTGGACTTCTTCCGGTTGATGATGATATGTCCCTGCTATGGGTGCCTTGTGATAGCGGCTTAGGGAATATCCACGGAATTACCAGCAGCATTTGATTTTCCACGGTCTGCATTAACCTACTGTAATCATGTCATTGTCGCTCAAAAATATTCTTACAGGAAATCTGACACAAAACACGAACAAAAACTGAATTATAAATCTTATACGTAACCCACAAAAATGTGCGACCAAAACGTCAAATTACTCTTACTTGGATTTAGTTGCTTCTGGTTTGGCCACATTTATTACGTTCTGTAATGTGCTAAATTGTAAGTAACAGCACTCACCTTTCCAGAATCTTCCGCACAGAAATGCTTGATCTCCAGTTCGCTGTCGACCTGTCCACCGACCACCGTGCTAATAGTGTGTCGGTCGTCGTTTCCGATTTCCTTCACACCGATGTACCACTTCACTTCGGGTTTGGGAACGCCGTCGCAGCGCACTTTAAGGGTGACGTCATCGTAGTCCTTCACCGTTTGCTTTTGGAGAGGCTTGGTGAAAATTGGCTCGCCGGCTGTGGATGAGATTCAATCAGACTCAAATGCAATTGGGCAACGATGGGTGATCATGGGCGACTTGACTAAACACTCAACTAGTGTTTTCATTGTATTGCGTTCGTCAATTAGTCTTTTTTGAAATGAATTAAGGTAGCACGTGATAGTGACAGTTTAATAAAACTGGGAGAGACATTTGCCCAGCACGGAGAAAAATCAGGTTAAAAGAACAGTCAGACCTTTTCATTTCTTGTAGTAGGTTTATCAGAATTTGCACTCACTAAAACTTTGAATCGAAACTAATCACTGAGCAAATACTACTAGCTACCAACGCCGGGACTATTTCCTTGATAAGTACACGTCAAAAACAAGTAGGTCTTGTTTCCAAATTCAGTATGTAATGATGATTACTATAATGACCTAAAAACCAAAGTAACCAGCAGGTACTTACTGTGCACAGTAAGCTTGGCCTGCTGCACAGTCTCCCCGACTTCATTCTTAGCAGTCAGAGAGTAGACACCGCCGTCTCCGACGCCGATATTCTTGATGACAAGCTTGTACGTCTCCGAAGGTACGTCTGCCACGATCTCGTGACGGGAAGATGGCTGGATGGCGTATCCGTCTTTACTCCTACAATTGGAAATAATGTTTGTATTTCGTGTAGTTTTGTGTGTAGGTTAGAAATCAGGAAAGATCGCGCATCATAAAAAGATTATGAGTACAAAGAAATGTATGTAGTATGTTTTCTGGAATCCAGGAGAAGTCTTAGTGTCCTAAAAGAAGTTCAGGATTTTAAACCTTTGAACCAACTATAATTCAGGTTGTTCTTCCATTCCTATTACCACAAATGAAGAATTCAAAAATGCCCTCTACTTACCATTTAACCTCAGCGATCGGGTTAGCCCTAACATTAGCGATGAATGTGGTCTCCTCATAAGGTACAGCGGTGACATCCTTCAGCCCTTCGATCTCAGGCCGGAGTAGGATGTCCAGTCGCGCCGAGCTCTCGCCTACTCCGTACTTATTCTTGGCCTGGATGGTGTAGGTACCGGTGTCTTGGTGACGCCCTGGAGGTAGCAGTTGGTCATGGTTAACTTTAGGCCCCTTTTCTTTCTTATGAACCAAGTTCACAAAACTATTCCCAGTTTTGTGAACTTGGTTCGGAAGAAAGTTAAAATGCAAAAAGGCCTAAAACCACAATAACTATCCGTCCTTCTAAAAACTCTAAAAAACTTACCTGTAGGAATATTCAACGTAAAGGTGCACTCCTTCAGACCATGGTCCAAGTCCTTGGTATCAGCGGAGAGCTCCACAGTAGCGTCAGGAGTGAGCTCCGCCCCGTTGAGCAGCCAGGAGACGTGAGGCTGAGGGTCGGCGGTGCAGACCGCCTGCATGCTCACCGCCTCCCGCTGCAGCACGCGCTGGGCTTCCAGCGGCCTCGTGAACTTGGGCTTGCGGAGCTCGCTCTCAGCTGTTGAGAGTTATTGAACATTACTGATAATGTAAAAATTATTATTTCGTAAAAACCGGTTTATTTTGAAGGTTGATTATCATCGTGATTGTTTAGTGTCAGAAACGCAATTATCATCTATGTTTGTTTTGTCCTGATTATAAAGAATTCGGATTACAGGAGTACTGGACAAAAAATTAAACTACGATATCTGATGTCTACATAAATTTAAAACCCTCAATAATACTAAGACTATAATTTAAGTAATTGTTTTATAATTTGTAGATTATGTAGGCACATTAGATGCAACCTTCAGAACCCGTGAAACGTTCTATTAACTGTAATGAAAAGTCACTTACGAGAAACAGATAGTTGAGCTTTCAGGACATTTTTTCCTAAATCATTGCTGATCTCAGCCTGCCATTCTCCTGCATCTTTCATATCGACTCTATCGATTTCAATCTTGTAAATATCTCCATCGTTTGAGATGTGGACGCGGTTGCAAGGCTTCACCTCCTTTCCGTTGTGCAACCAGCGCACGATGGGCTTGGGGTTGCCAGAAGCGTGGATCGTGTAGACAAGTGGGAGAGATTCGAATGTGCTGCCATCTTTTAAGGTGCTTTCTTGTAGTGTGGGGGGTGCTAGAATAAAATTACAGCAGTATTATAATTTAAATTTATCAAAAAGATTGACCCTGATAGCATACCCATGTCAATACAAAGTGAGCTAAGACTATTTGTGTAAATAATAATTTCCATTAAGTAAATGATTAATTAGAGATGCTACCTTGAATACATTGATTTCAACTAGAAACAAGAGAATGGATGGACTAACTAACAATGGAAAAAAATTGTAGAAAATATTATGTCTACCTTATCTCTAAGCTGCGAAACAAACTACATATTGCTCAAAATAAAATATATTGAAATGCGTCTGACTAAAGCTGATAGAAGTTTTTAAGCGGCACTATAAATACTGTCAAGTATTTACATTGTCATTACGCAATAGATTTTCGCTTTATATACAGCTTGTTAAAGAAAACTTTACTTATTTGGCGCCAGTTGTGTATACTTACAGATCCCGTGTGCATGTGAATTTTTACAGAGCCATGTTTTGTGTGTGCGTATATGTCTAATACATACCTTTGAAGTAGCTTGAGTAGAGACTTTTATAATTAGTACATTGCACTACAAAGCGTTACATTCCAGCGTTTTATAAAAAAATGTAAAGTTCCGTTTACCTGGATGATATAGTGGTTTTCTCGTTCGACCTTAGTATCTCCTTCTTAGTCTGCTCCAATGATTAGTATGCCAGAAGGATATGTTATTACGCATGCGTGCTAAAACAAACATACGACAGCATTAGTCGAGTAAACGAAACGAAACATTGATAGGATCACGGTCATAATGATCTGAAGTTTTCCATTCATGGTTATGATAAGAACTATAATTGAATTATTAAGAAATATTGAAAGGATTTTTCGTCAGTTGTCAGTAGGAAGAAAATTACAGATCATTTATCCAATTCAATATCAGCTATGTCCAAATTTGGACTGTAAGCATAAGAATAAAGTTATTTTGGTAGACACTGCTTAGCGTTATATCGTAAAATTCCAGCCTTTAACGTTTTCCACTTTTTTAATACTTTGATTTGACAATTACCTTTATCATCCTCTTGATTGAGGATGTCATCTAATATGCTCCTTTGTCTCTGGCTTCTTCTAAGTAAAGCTTCCACTTCATCATTGGCCTCTTCTTCTACGCAAAACAGTTTATTGTTTCCTTTAAATTTTTTCTCAACAGAAGTTTCAATAATATCTTTAGTTATGTTTTCAATGTTTTTTACGGGTGCTAAAACTAGTTCTTCTATCAATCTACTTTTAACATCGTCGATTTTCTTTTCAACAGTTTTATATTCGTTTTCGTCGAATTCCTTCGAAATGTGTATGAGCTTTTCTGTGATATCGTTCTCGAATACTTTTTGAGACTTTTCGTTTAAGATAAGCGATTCTTCATCTCCCTCATTAGTGAAACAGTCCTCTTTGAAAGAAGATGACCGTACATATGAATCTTTACTAAAAACTTTCCTGGTTTCATCAATGTCAAAAATTGATTTTGACAAGTCCTCGATAGAAATCTCTCGAGAGAGAGACTCGTTTTGCCAGCTCATCTCATCTTCTGACATCGACATTATAGAAACAGCTCTATTAGCGATAGATCTAGCACCTCTAGCAGTGCTTTCAGCATCTGAGTCTGTTTGCGGTTCTTCAATAATGCCATAAGTACCCCTTCTAATGTAATCTGGTATTGTGTAATGACCCATTTCCGTGAGGAAGTAGCTATGACTGGCTATCTCTTCAACTTCTAGGGAAGTTGTATGGGGTTTGTTAGGTTGAATGACTCTTTTGCCGTAGAAATCATTATTACCATCATCTTCCTCAAAATATACAGCAGTTGATGTCATTTTGTGCAAAGTGTGCGTTTCGGCTGGACCTACCAGTTAAAATAGTATTATGTTGACTTTTAGAAGAATCATTTACGAAGGTGTATTAAATCATGCAATGGTTGACGCATTATTTTAAATTACGGATATTCAAAAGCAATATTGTGAAAGGATACTTTTAGTGATGAATGTATGAAATTAAATGGGAAGAATAGGAAGGTAGGAAGCTTACAACTGACCTGTGATTATAGCGCCATGAGACCGAGTGCTGCTTACTTTAGACATGACTATGGAGCCGTTATCGCCTTTCTTGAACGTAGTGACTGTTTCGAAAACTCTGTCTAAACATAAGAAAAACACACGTAGACTGTTAAAAACACAGGTTAAAAACATGCAACAGTGTGCGCGAAAACGTGAGATCTTCGCATCTAATAAGCTGTATGCTAATTTGAAGAGAGAAGCTTGGAAGCTTTTATTATTTTATACCTTCGATGCCAGCACTTAATGGTTCTTCAACAAGAGACTCTTTTTTGACAGATTTACGTTTTGAGGATTTCAGATCTTCGTCAACAGGCACTTCTTCGATGATTTCAGGCTTGGTGGCTTCTTTTTTCCCGACTTTCTGTTCTGTGATCATCTCTTCTACAACAGGCTTTTTGTTTTGTTCGTTGTGGTTTTCATCCCAAAAAGATTTTTCTACTGCTACTTCTGGCTCGGATATAGATTTTTTTGCTTTGCTTCCACGCGTAGTATCTACTTCTTCAATTATGGGTTTCTTAGATGGTCCATCATCAGCGTCTTCCCAGAATGACTTAGACTCGATCTCTTCCGGCTCTGTTAATGACTTCTTCGCTTGGATTTTGGGTGATTCTACTTCTTCAATGATTGGTTTTTTCGATTTACCGTCATCATTGTCGTCACCCCAGAATGAGTTTACTTCAACAATTTCAGGTTCTGTTATGGATTTTCTGCCTTTGGCCGGTTTTGGAGAGTCTACTTCTTCTATGATTGGTCCCTTAGATTTACCATCCTCAGCATCATCCCAGAACGATATTTTATTAACTTTTTCTGGTTCTGTTATTGATTTTCTAGCTTTATCTGATTTGAGGTTATCCACGTCTTGAGCACTAGGTTTTTTAGCTTTACCATCTTCATCGTCACCCCAGATAGACTTTTCTTCAATTATTTCAGCTTTTGTTTTATCTTTCGTAGCAGACTGTATCTCTGGTTTTTCGATCTCCTCGTCTAAAGTCTGTTTCTTCATCTTGCTCTCGTCTCCAAGTTCATTCTCAACAATTTCTTCTTTACTGATCCTCGTGTGTACTTCCCTCGCTAATAAAATAACAACAAATGGTAACGATAAAAACACATTGATGAAAATGCGGGACAAGTATTATAAACATCACAAATGGACAGTGGTCAAGTGGGATAACAGTGCATAAATGGGAGTGAGTGGACCAGCATTCAGTCGAATGAATGCTTGCATGGAAATGTCTACCAAATACTCATGGTTGGTATCTATGGACACCACAAAACTACGTGCGAACAAAGTAGTAGACTACTTCAATTCTATGTTATTCAAACTACTACTTTACCGGTGCTGTAGTTCCAGCGTGCTGGCAGTTCTGTCGATACTTGGACAGACCTCTAATGACCGTGATATCTTACCATTAAATGTGTTTGCGTTCTGTGTGCTAATAAATTCTAACTATGTGCTGATGCTGAAATACTTAAACAGTGTAAAGAATAATCTAAAGAATTTGACAAAGTTTGATTTCCAAGTCAGCGTAGAGACTTTTCTATTGACTAATTTGAACACAAGTGCACATAACTTTCTAAATTCAATCAAATATCAGTCTTTAAATAGTGGTTTTTGAAGTCCTACATTTAAGTTCTACTTTTAATACTCACTATGGACGGTGACAGTGCTCTTGGAAGAGACGCTGCCGAACTCGTTTTCAGCGCGGACCTCGTATTCACCACCGTCTTCTTCCTTTACCAGGGTCACTGTGAGGTGGTAGTTCTCTAGCCTGCAAGCAAAGCTTATAAATAGAAAATTCCGCAGGCCTTTGTCAAAATATTGAAAGAACCTACCAACATTCTAATAATGGTAATTTTGATCGTTCTCAAGTTGATTGAACACTAAATTTAGATCGTCGCAATTAAATTATTATTAAGGACTGAAATGTTGAATGAAATATGTAATTCTATTGGTTTTCGTTGCATATTTAGAATAACTAAGTATAAACACATACTTGTATTTTTACAGGGTAAATAGGGTTGGAAAAGACAAACTCAAAACTAGGAGCGGTGAGAATTAACAGCATACCTCTTGGTGTCCCTTTCTATCTTGATCCTGGCATCAGTGGAAACCTCCTTCCCATCCTTGAACCACTTGACCTTGGGCTCGGGGCAGCCTTCCACCTCCACGTCCAGCTTGAGGGTCTGGCCCGCCTCCACCGTCATGTCCACCAGGCTCTTGGTGATGCGGGGCTTTCCTGGAGGTGGACAATTTTTAACAACTCTGTTGTAGATTGTAGAAGTTTAGTGGTTTGTACGAAATAAAGGATCAAGGTTAACTATTATAAACTGTATAATAAATAAATAAATAATAAATAAACAAGGGAAAAGTAGCTTCCAAGAAAAAATCCTGGAGATCAACGATCACAGTAATTTATCCTTGCGGATCTTTTTCTGACGGTAGCCATATTTACTTATAACGCCACTTTGGATGCTTATCTTTGGAGGGTTGGGTTTGCCATACGCTTGATGATCGCAGATTTTAAACTTATAACACAGTACAGGGACTTATAAGTCACGTTTTCCTATTAATCACCAGTAACGACGAATACTGCAATCTTTGAAAAACTGACCTTTTTTTACATAAAGCAGTGTACGAAAAAGGAACCTGAGAACTGTGGAAAATATTTACTAATGTGTCAAAGGAGGACAATACTGGAATAACGACAAATTACGGCCTATCATCTCTTTATTGTGAGAAAAGGCCTTTTTTCCCGGAGTGGGAAAACAGGTGGCTGCCTTTTTTTAAACTAAGTAGGTATAGGCTTGCGTTTGACCAAATACTCCATCACAAGACGTTGCAAATCATATGTATTTAACCTTCTGTGTGCATGTCACTCACTGTTGACGGTAAAGGTGGCCTGACAGCTGTCAGCGCCGAGATCGTTGGAGACCTTGCAGCAGTAGTTGCCGGCCAGCTCCGCCGACACTTCCTTCAGGATCAGCTTGTGCGTGCTGCCGGAGTCCACGCGAGTGAACACTGACTTCTTCTCCGTTATCTCCACGTCACCGAGGTACCTAGCGGAAGAAGGGGATCAGTTGGTTATAAAAGTGCTAAAACTAGCCTATTTGCAATAAATTATTTGATTTATTTTGAGATTTTGATAAATGCAACTTTTAACGGCATTGTTATTAATTTTGAACCCCACCGGCTAATTTATGCATACGAGTTTTAATATTTCTGTTGATCTTACAGAATTCAATCGAAAGGTCATCAGACATTCCTACCAGTTGCCGCCCGAGTTTTACGACAACAGCCGGGACCAATGACTCAGGGTGGGGGTTTGATCCGTGGTTTAAGGTAACCAATGGGGGTAAAAACTCGTAACAAAGTCTAACCAATGGTCAAAATTTGTTACGGGTTTTAGCCATTGGTTACCTTAACCACGGATCAAACCCACTCTTATCATAACTACCTTCCGAAGCACGGTAGCGCTTAGTTCTAAATACCACAGTTTACTGCGGTTACCTATCCTAGTAGTGACTGCAGCGAACATTAACTTTACTGAGGCCTTACCATCACCTCTTAGTACGGTTCGAACACCTAAAAAGAATCGATACGTAGGGATTTTCACATTAGGTTTTCATCAGGCCTCATTTTGAAGGCTTTAGTTGACAGTCTTTAATAGTAGATTAGTAGCCAAGGGCTGTAAGGCATCAATTGCAGCCCGAGATATTTAGGCGCATGAGCGCAGCGAGGGCGCCTATAGTTCGAGGGTGCAATTGATGCTTACACCCGAGCTAACTACTCTGCTTTACATCTCGATTGTAAGGTAAGTATAGAAAAAAACAAACAAACAATATTTAAAGTAAAAGTTTTGTATTCCCGCCTTTTTTCATCCTTTTTTTTTTAAATTTTTTTTCTTGAACGAAAGTGAGCTTCGCCGTTCGATATTTAATATTGATGACTATTATACTCATACGAAGACAAGGCTGAATAGCGAAGCGACCTCTTTTGTCATTGGGCTGAATGCATGATGTCTATTGCCAGTATGATGGTTAGATGTACGCGAACTTTTTGAAAGAGTGAAGAGTTTTTTTTAATTACTCACCGCCCTAGGGCTTTTCTAGCTACATTATTACCCTAGAGCGCTAATTGGATACCTACAAGCCCCATTTGGGGGTAATAAGGACCTACTTACCGAATATGAGGGATGTAAAATACTAAAAATTTATCCGTCTTGTACACTGCCACCTATTTGACGAGAACAGCAACAGCTTTAGAAGTTTTAGATCTGTCTAATAAAGCCTTTAAAATTGGCCTCAATTATCGCGCTAAGAAATGACCGGATAAGCCGATCTTCGTTATAAGCGCTACTGAAATTCTTGACACAACAGGTATTTCAGGGTGTCTGTTAACTTACCACTTGACGTTAGGTTGTGGGAAGGCGTCGACGTCGACGCTGAACTCGACGTTGACGTCTCCCTCGCTAGCCACCGTGTCCTTCAGCTTGCGTGTGAACTGTGGCGCAGTGCGGACGTTCAGGAGGCAGGAGTCTGACGCGCTGCCGTGGATGTTGCGGATCTAACGAGATATTATGCTACTTGGAATGTAATGCAACAAGTGAAAACCCCTCGCGCCGGCATGCGTCTTCCGACTCGTGGTCGCCACTCGAGAACCTTTTTTCGCCATCGGTTGCCACTTCAACTTGCTAATTCTAAAAGCTATATCACTATATCCTCCTAGGTATATCCTGGGTCTATTCAAGTCTAGAGTCAATGGGCATTTCAATGGGCAAACATGTTCCACCTTAGACAACATCATTACTTCACATGTGGGAAGTCAACCCGTTTTAGCTTTAAAAACCCCTTCCAAAAGCTCATAACAAGCTAGGTATACCTCACAAGAGTACTCTCCTGCATCAGCCCGCGCCGCCGAGGTGACGACGAGAGAGTGGGCGGTTCCGGACGATGAGATCTTAATCATGGATGACTCAGTTAACTCGGTCTTGTTCTTGAACCTGGAGGAAAGGAAGGGCTTTGTTAGCGTGGTAATGCCCGTAGTTTATAAAAAGACTAGACCATGCTGAGTAATGCCCCATCGTACACGGCGTCTTCACTTACCATCAAGTGAACGTGGTCAGGCGAGACTATGCCCAGACTAACAGCAAGAGCCTTGGTTTACGATCTTCGGCCTATAAACAGCCAGCCACAGATACTAGAATACGATACTAGTAGAGACACTAAAAGACTCGATCCGAGAGCAATGAAAATGTCAGACCAACTTACTCGAGAGATTTCCTTACCGTTTTGCTTATCTGTCATTGATTAAAATGTGTTAAAAACTCTCAAATCTTACCATTTCACAGAAGGCGCGGGCTCAGATTCAGTCTCAATCTTGAAGGTGACGGTTTCCTTTTCCTCGCAAATTTTAGACTCTCCCATCTTCTTGGTGACGCGCGGCGGTGACGTCACGTGCCACTGCCAGAAGTCCGAGCATTGGTTCACTTCGTTCCTATAGGATAAAGATACTCAGAATGTTGTGTAACCCTTAGATTGTTCTAAAACAAGTACATATAGAAACTTTAAAAGACATACAGAACCTTTCTTTGGATGCAGTCAATAAAGAAAATGAAATTGAGACCATACTTTTTTTTGTAGCATCTACGTTATTTTAAAATCTACTATGGAGTAGATTTTACCTACCTTCCTACTCCAAAGTTAAAAAATATGTAATATTAAAATCCCATTTATTTGTGAAACTTTTGAGGTTAAGAAGTTACTAATAATAATCTATTTCTATTAACTTCATATAAGCGCATAAGTATAAAAAAAATCATCTATGACACAAGTCTCAATAGTCGCGTTTAACGTTCTGCATTCTTTCAATAATCCATTTAAATTATTTTAAGAGACGGTACAAACAGCCCGCCATGGTGATGATGATGATGATCTTTATTCATCACTATCACCACCAAATAATTCCTATAAAACCCGCAACATACTTAGCAACAACCGAATAGGATCCCGTATCAGTGAGCCTCGTCTCCTTGATGGTGATCTTGTAGACATAATCCGAGTCCTTGGTGATGATGATACGCTCGGAACTCTTGATCTCCACTCCATCCTTGTAGAAGGTCAGCTCGGGCGCCGGGGTGCCTTCCACTTCGATGGTCACTGTGTGGCTCGACCCGGCCTGACGTACATGACAATTAGATTATTTTATGCTTGACAGCTGGGACAGTTTAATGTAAAGACAATGAAGAACCGAAAACTGAGCGGTATATCTTCGGATAAGGAACCTATGAGACAGGCTTTAATCATTATCTGTCATAAAATATCAGATATGCTTTTGCTTTGATCTTTATCCAAGAGATTTTGTAGGCTGCAGTCATTTGAAATCCATAAGGTTCTATAACATTTTAGCTTGCCTTCTACCGGAGGCAGTTCCGTATTTACCTTTATAGATGCTGACATTGACCACAACAAAAATCAAATAAATTGTTATTTGTTAATAATCAAACTACACATTTTCCTATTACTATTACCTAATTAATTTAATGTTCCACCTACGTACACTTATGGAAGCAATAAATATCTGAATATGAATCAATAATACCTCCGCTATTGAAGAAGCATAATAGGACGAAGATTGTGATACGCTTTCAAACATTTTCATTGTCTATCTGATGCCCTTTTGTTGGCCAATCTATAAAATATTCATATCTGAAAAGGTCCATTCAAAACTAACATTAACACTTCTGCAATAAAGCATCTCTTACCATGCAGCTCTGGTTGTCGACCTTCTTGATCTTGGGCGGTTGTTTGACCACCAGCTGCATGGTGGTGGTATCCTCCCCAAGCTCGTTGGAAGCGGTCACGTGGTACTCTCCCGCGTCTGCCGCCGTCACGTTCTTGATCACCAGGGACATGCTCTCTTCGTCTTCGTATAGGAACCTGGATGGATTAGGGGTTCAATATTATCACACTTCTAATTTGAAATAAGTAGCGATTAAGGAACCTTTTAACCTGCTTGTCCTATCACTTTTTGGTTTATAAAACCCAATCTATACATTATGAAACATTGGTAAAGAAAGACGTCGACTTCTATACCTACATAAACATTTTTTAAATTCAACATTTTACCAAAATTACGTCTAAAATTCGAACGTACAATAGTGTTCAATGCGGTACACAGAGCGGCCGTAACGTGCCACCGTTTTAGGGCAGTCTATGACTTACAGACAGTGACATAGACATAAATATTACACTTAGAGATTATAGACTGATTGCTATATTCGCGATCTAACAATTCTCACAAATACAAAGAATATTTTCATTCAGATTACTTGGAATGGAAATAGTTAATTCATCATACATGGAAATACTTAAAACTTGAGAATTCGAAGAATAGCCAGTGCCTAACATACCTAACATATTTAACTCAGCAATACTAACTTGTGCCTAGTATCAGGCTCGACGACCTTCCCGTCATGCTTGAACACGATGTTCGGCTTGGGGAAGCCCTTGCACTGCAGCTCTAACATGGCAGAGGCTCCGGCGGAGACGATCGCCTCGCGGTGTTCGATCACCAACGTCGGCTTCTCGGGCTCACGGTGAAGCTCGTTGATGGCGCCTGGAGACCAGGATACGAATATATTAATAAAATCGTGAATCACGGGTGATGCTTTATCGACGCTACAGCATGTTATAAATATGTGAGGTACATGAATGATAGAAATTAACACAAAAATCTAGGTATGATTCTTGATGTATTTATAAACAGTACCTATCTACTGAAGGCGACTAGTCCCCATTGTTTTCACGATATTGGTTAAGCAAACCGTCACTCTCACCATCTCTTGCTGCTCAACGCCCAAGATTTTTTCATCAGCCTTGGTCTTAGCTGGTTATAAATCATTTATTTAATTTTGAGCTAATAACGTCTCAGACCTTCACAATGAACTTTTATTTGCAGTGTGATATTCTGGCAATTACTATCTTTATTATTCTGTGATGTTTACTAAGAGATATCTATGAGCTAAGCTCTATTATAAAATTTAAGCTAAATACGCTCCACTGTAACGATTTGATTGAGCAATCAAACAACCATTTACATTTATACGTATGTCGGTACATATAATTTATTAATTAGCAAGACAAACCCATCATACATATAATAAAACTGTAGAGATAAAAAAGTCTGTAATTGCAAGATATCAACAAAAAAATTACACAGGTTGGCTTAAAATTAGCCGCTGATCACGTTAAGCCACTTTTTAAACACTTTGTCTGTTTGTTTGTTTGTTTATTTGTTTGTTTGTTTGTTTGTTTGTTTGTTTGTTATGACTGAACTCCTAAAATACTGAATGGATTTTCATGCGGTTTTTACTAATATGCTTAGAATTAACCGGCGCTTAACATAGGATATATTAAAATTGCAATATCGTTAAAAAAAATTGATGACAATTATTAAGATTTCATTACGGAACGAATCGGAGTTTTAAACAACATGGCCGATTGATGGTTTTTTTTTTGGTTACTTATAGTAAGCAAAGAGAAAATAACCGCTTACGCTGAAGAGATGGGACTCCCATAGAGAAAAGAGTTAGTTGTATGAAACGTGCGCTACATGTATAAGTGTAGCACACGTTTCATACAACTAACTCTTCTCTGTCTATCAATATTTTTAAATGCGTTATTGAATGAATGGGAAGGTTTTAGGTACGTTACTAAGTTAGGTTTTTAGGTAAAGGTTTTAGGTAAGTTTTTTTTAAGTTAGCTACTGTTTCCGCCATAACGGTAAGTTGTAAGCTGTGGTTGTAAGTTACCACATATTGTCACAGATTAGAAAAAAAACAATCGACTACACTCTGTGCCACATGTTTATCTGGAGGCAAAGATTAAAGAAAAAGACTCTGTGAATGGATATTTATTATTTATTTATTTATTTATTATTCAGTTTATAATAGTTAGCTTACAGTATTACCAAAACGCTAACTATTGCAATGGTGACAGGTATAAATCATAAAGTTATTACATATGGTCCAAAGAGTAATATTAGTACCGCTACTCTAAGAGAATCAAAACATTTTATAGGTTTCCTATTTATATTTTTACAGTTTGTTTAGCATTTTAGAAGTTAATTAAATAGATACATATACCAACAAATACTAATAGTGTGAAAGTAGATGTTTTTTTTATTATTTTGGCATTAGACGACATTTGTACTTAGCCAATGATACGAAATATTTTATGAAAAATGTTTTAAAAGGGTACTTACTTAGAGTATAGACTAAAAGCATAGAGATATCCATCAAAACGATATTATATTTGTACTGCTCACACGTATCGCTACGTCAGTGGCGAAGGAAAGAAACAAACATAAAGTAACTAGCTACGCTTGCGAAAAGTCAAACAGAAAAAACAGTTGACTCGAGTCGAAAAAATGGTACGGTGAAATTTCGCAAGTGTAGCTAATATCGTATGTTTGTTTCTTTCCTTCGCCACTGACGTAGCGATACGTGTGTGCAGTACAAATATACTATCGTTTTGATGATCCCTCTTTGCTTTTAGTCTATACTCTAAGGTTTTTCTATATAAATCTGTCCGACTCATTCACATCAAAGTGTCCACTTCTTATAAAAAGTGTCCAAAAAAGTGGTACGCTTGACAGATAATGAAGTTCTCTCTATGCTTTTAGTCTATACTCTAAGGGTACTTAGATATAGGTAAGTATAATTATACTTTATGGTAAGATCCTCGAATTAGCAACATGGCCGTGTAACGTTCGATTTTGATTTCTTCTTCTTCTTTCACGTAAGTAAATGAGTTTTAATAGTTAAAATATTTTAGGTCTGTGGGCTTTTCAATGAACAAACTAAGCAGTTATATTCTATTTGGGACAAACCACAGGTTAGAGTAAAAATTATTGGTTACTCGGTTGCTCCAAGAAGGTTAATTATATCTTTGGGTGTATATATGCAATCAGAAATTAAACTTCTTTTTTCTTTTTTGGTGGTAATTGCTTGGCTCTGCGGACAAGTTGTAAAGTTTATTAGAATTGTGCAAGAAGAAGAAAGGTCTTTGAAAGTGGACGTCTTCAGGATGTTGTTGTTGATGATGATGATTATGATGATGATGATGATAGCCGTATTTGAATCAAATGATCATCGATATCAATCTCAGCTTAATTCTACAAAAAAGCGTCTAAGGCGTTACAAATAAAATATTTTTTAAAAAAGTCATCATCATCTTATTATTGACACTGGCTAAATACTCAATTCGTATGGAGTCAAACTTATGAAAGTAAAAAAAATATGTGGTAAATAAATGGTAATAAAAAGCGCGCGGATGTGAAAAACTGACCAATGTGTGTTTGTTTTGTATTTTTCTAAACTGCCTAAATAATAGGTAAGTACTTAAGTAGGTATACCTACTACCTAAACAAAATTTACTGGAACCTCTTATCAAGACTTGAACGGTTTTTGTGGTGAAAACACAAGAACAATCTGTTGAAGTGAAAATGACAAGGAAAAGATCGGACGTATCACTGGTATGTAGGTATACCATAGAACTTTTATTCGTTAGATGCCTAGATCTACCGTATATTTAAAAAAACTAACGGCTAAGTGTAAGGTAGGTCTAAGTAGGTACATACATATGATTTGCAGTTTCTAACCCACTATTTTATCAATGTGTAGGTGATCTGATGACACGTGAAAAGCCATACCTACCTACAACCTAAACAACATTTTTACACGTGTGCTACTTAATCTGCTAATACGTGCTGAGCTTCGAAATTTTTTTGTGGATTTTGTGATTTGGTATAGAGGAAATGCATGAACTAAGCTATTATTAGACTACCTAAACGTAGAAATAACATAATACATGCGTGCGAAGCCGCGGGCAAAAGCTAGTCGATAAATAAATACATAATATTAATGGCCTTTTATGGCAAAAAGCGTATATTTGTTATATTAACGAAGCTAATCCTGACTGAACCGTCGACTCCACAAGACAATATTGTGTCTATCATTATACCTACTTTGTTCCTGGAAACACGTCATCCGCATAAATTTTGCAAAGCTATTGTACAATAAATTTAATACAAAGCTATAACAACATATAAACAGAAAAACAGACAGACACCGAAATCTCACCGATCCTCAACTCTTCTGATCGAGAGGAATGTTGTTGTGTAAAGCTACGCGTCCGATTTTCTGCAATCAACGCATTGAGAAATTCAAGATTCAGTTGGGGCTGTAATTTGGTCCTCTTGTATCTACTTAGGTACCTACCGTAAGTACTGGTCCACTTGTAGAAAAGAAAGTAGGGAGTAATGAACGTCAATGGCATTAAAATCTAAGATTAAAGGATAGACTAGAGAAAGTTTTGTATTTAGATTTTAACCGGTGACGAGCGTAGATAAAGATAATGTGGAATCACCTAAACTAAGAGGTGGTCGTACGTCTCTTTACACTAAGACGCATATTGGACGTTCACCCCTCGCTATACTGCAAGCGGAGAATAATCAAGTCGTTAGTTCACTGCTGGATAATGACATAGGTCTCCCCCAAGGTACGTTACTGAGCCCGGCCTTTCTCCTAGTCGAAATAAGTCCTACGTTGTCTTTGTCAGTCATGGTCTCCAGTCGAGAATCATTTATTCTATTGGTACTGGTATGGCTTTGCATTTGCCTAATTTTACTTTAGCGATAACTGGATACGTACCCTTTCAATACTATAGAAATAAATGCATTCTAAACATAATTCAATCCACGACGAAAAATATTTGTTAGGATACGGCTGTTATATTTTTTTTTTTTTTTTTTTTTTTTTTTTTTTTATGTGATTAAATGACGTGACGAGCAAGTCGTTCACCTGATGTCAAGTGACACGGCCGCCCATAACAGTTGCAGTGTCACCCGGAACTTTAAAACAATAAAGTTTCGCGTGACACTGCACTGCGCACGTCATCCTGAGACATCACCCAGTCCAGTAATCAGATTACTAGACTGAGTGATCAGATCATAAAGTCTCATTTGCCCAGTAATTTCACTAGCTACAATGCCCTTCAAACTGGAACACAGCAGTGCTTGCACACTACTGCTTGGCGGCAGAATAACTGGCAAAGCGGTGGTACCTACCTAGACGAACTTTGCAGAAAAGTCCTACCACCTAGTAAAAATATTTATGTATTAAGTAATTAGGCAAGTGCTTGGAATATTTGGCATGCATTGAAGTACGAGTGGAGGTTAAATAACATTTGTGTACTAGGTATACTGGTGTATCTTTCCCTATTTTCATATTATTAGCTTCTTCATTGAACACGAAGTTAAACAATTTATTACTAGAACAATCGTTTCAAGATGATACACGTTGAAGAATCAAGTATGTGACCATTTTTAAGTTTGGGTTTTTTCTAATTTTGAAAAATTATATTTTTGACTTGTGAAGCATTTGTTTCACTATGAGTATTTGAGTGTCTGAACAATCATAGCAGTTTCCGGATCTTCAGTCCACCATCAGTTTTTCAGATTAGCTTGAACAACTATACAGCGAAAATTAAAAGTATAAAAGTTCTTGTGCAGTGTTGTGTGATGAAAACAAACATACCTTGCACAGTAAGCTCGGCCGAGCAGGATATGTTCCCTGTGCTGGTCTTAGCCACACAGGTGTACAAGCCAGCGTCCTCCGGCTTCACGTGCTGGAACACTAGCGCCAGGGAGTCCTCGTCGTCTCCCAGCAGCACCTTGAACCGCTCCTCGGGGTCGAAGGCCTGCCCGTCGCGCTTCCACGAGAACGTCGGCTTCTCGCCCTTGGCCAGAAGACCTTCGCCACCGGGTGGGAGCTCGAAGAAGATGTTTTTGTCATCTAGGATGAACAAGATTTGGTTACACTTCAGAAAAAGATGAAGCCTTTTAGATCACAATTATATTATCAATCTGAGTGGGATGACCATACATATACCATGTTTACTATTGAAGAAAAAATCTTATTGAAGAGCGCTATAGCAATATCTTGGATAATTAAACATGGCCATTATACCGGTACTTTCTTTTAGTACACCATCGTATTAATCTTTTATAGCCAGGTACCTATGAACAGATTCTTATTTCTTTGTTTCTTTTTCATAATACAATTTGGAGGACTTTTATTTGCATTCAAAAGTAATGTATGGAACATTTAATATTAGAAAACCTTATAAATTCTGATGTCTCATATCACTAAAACGGTTCACTGTCGAAACTCATAAAATCGTTTGTCATAATTTTGTTACAAATAAAAATGTTACTTATAATCATCATTTCACATAATGTGATTTATTATACTTTCACTACATCTAATTTTCTTTATTATAAATCAAAATTAATAATAATCCAAATTTATAAGAATGAAACTCATAAGGCGTATATAACATAACAGTACAAATTTATAATGTTCTTTTACCATAACTAACTTTAAGCATAAAACAAAATATCAATAATACTGTAAATTAATGTGACTGGAACTGTTGATTGTTATATATATCCTAATCAGTTATAAAAACGTAGTACGGCAAGCCAATTTGCTCTTCAATCTATGCAGGCACTTCATCCAGTCAAAACAAACAAAATTAACGTGTGGACTGTGGGTAATTGTAAAATAACTTATATTTTCTCATGTTATGTTGATTTTGGTGTTGTTGGTGAACTTTGTGCATTATTTTAATAAATAACTTGAAATGTCTAATAAAAACACGTGTAAAATATTTAAATCAAATAACGGTAACCTGAAACTTAATATAGATGGTTTCTGTAATTTTTTAATATAAGGATAAGTGACTTCTGGCACTTCGCCGGCCGCTGCCGCGGCACGCTCGCTACGCTTCGCTTCGCTCGCTCGGCTCGTGCGTCGTGTGGTCACAGTTAACCTAACGCTCCTCCTCGCTTCGCTCGTCGTCGCACCTATTTATGACTTTGCCTTAGACTAGTATCTTAGTATCTTTAGGGTATACATGCGTATGTATATAATGATTTAACTACCTCAAAATTATTATTATGTTAACTAAAAAATATGAAAAAGTCATTATGAACAATACAATTATGAATGCTGATTATTATGAAATTATAAGTAATGAAATTTATAATAAAAAAAAGTATGATAAAAAAATTCTTAACATTAACATTATAACATAATTTTTAATAAATTTAAACATTATTTGAATAAATTGTATAAGAAAAGATCAATATAAAAAGTAACTATTATGAACAAAGTTATTTATAAATAACCACCATTATAAATTTCATCATTATTAAAAATGAGGTATGTGAAATGAAATTATGAATAATGAAATTATTAGTACAGACGGTATCCCCACTAAAACTATTATGAAATAAACTAATCTAAATACAGAGCGCTATTTATAGGGTTAGATAAAATCGTAAACACAAATACTGGAGTCTGTCCAAACATCGTAAATATGGTACGTTTATATTAATAGCCAGTAATTATTGCCAATGTCGCACTCGTGCAGCTCTTTTTTCTTTATAAATACTTCTTCTATTGAACCACTTTCAGGTCTCTATAAGAATGCATTTTGTAAACTTTTTTGTCTGTCTTTACATTCAAGATTGGACAACAATATATATCACGACATAATAGAAATTTTATAAACATTCAATTCCAACAATAACAGTTGTATGTATTATGTTATGGAGATCATAGGGTACGTGATTCTATGCTATACATTTTACCTAACCGACAAGATAACGACTAGTCTTATAAAATACTGCATTATCATATAATCATAGTATTTTTAGAACTTAACAAAGAGGAAGCAACAACGGTAGTACTAAGTAACATATTCAGTAATCTGTGGTAGTACTACAACTTACCGACAACAGTAACAGTGGCTTCAGTAGTGACATCTCCGTAGATATTCATAGCCCTGCAGGAATACTTCCCGGCATCACCAGGAGTGACGTCAGGGATGACCAGCTCGTAGCAACCCTTGTCCGCACGCGTGCGGATGATGGTGATGCGGTCGGACTCAGACTTGTTGATGATTTCTTTATCGTCGCGGTAGCTGTGAGATGAGAAATTTTGTGAGTAACAAGAATGGACTTAATACAGTTTGTAGGTAAACGTGGCGCACAAGTTTAGTACCTACTACTAGAAATTTTTACAATTACCTGCTACAATTTACTGCTTAAGTTTTACGACAAGACAAATTTTTGGGCTCAGAGCATAATAAAACACTTTGATGCCTTTGTCAATAAAATGATGTTCATCAAAAAATAGATAGAAAGCCATAAGTAACATTTAGGCTTCAGCATCGCAAATATACACCAAACAGTAAACTAGCATATTCGGTATACTCACAAAGTGACATCAGGATTAGGGTCGCCTTTCACTCTAATCATGAAGCGCAGGTAAGTATTCTCCATGATTTCTGTGTCTTTGAGAGCCACCAGGAAATAAGGCGCATTTAGTGCGTTCCTCTCTTTTCTCTCTTCGGGAGTCACTATAAGACCATCAAAATTAATTAAAATTTATTGTACACAACTAGAACATATTCATTTGATATTCTCCCAAACATTTTCGTAACCTTCCAAAGACAGACATAATGCAGCTTTTGTAACTTCTGTTCTAGAAAGTGGAAACAATATCGACGAGCACAGGTTTATACTAAAACACAAATAAATAATTAGTCTTATAAATTTTAGCATGCATCAATAATTACTATACCTACGTGATAGGAAATATTTTAAGTGCCGAATACAGGAAAATTAAGAAAGTTATACGGAAAGACCCAAACTACATGTTACAGCTTTACAATGTCTTAATCGATGATAGCATGAAACATGCATACAATGCTTAAGATTTAAACATCATTGAAATGTAAAATATCTGAAAAATAATTTTATTAGATAATTTGTATAATAGTAGTAATACTTTTATGATTCTCAATTTGCCATCAAAATACATAAATATTTTAGAACTGTTGGTATGGTAAATACATTTCACCAAGTTTTCCTACTTTTTGTCAATCGCTAAAAGTTATAAAAGATAAAACTCACGCTCATAGACAGCTAACTGAGCTGTACAATGGGTGTTTCCTTTGACGTTCTCAGCAACAGCCGTGTAAACTCCGGTGTCCTCTTCACGACAATGCTTGAGTTCAAGTATCTGGTCGATGTCATCTCCGGTGATAGAGCAGCGGTCCATCAGGCGGTCGTTTAGAGGTTTGTTGTCCTTCAGCCACGTCACTTTGACTGGCTCTTCTGACTTTTGTAACGCGCAAACGAAGACGGCGTTCTCACCCGCTGTGGAGTCAAATGGTGGTCACGAGAGCTCGTACGGATATGTCGCTTACATTGACGATAAAGTTAAATAATATTGAGTACTATCCATCTACTAAACTATTGGTAAGCTCACAGAAACTGTGTCAATCAGCATCTCACTTTTTCAATTTGTGTATTGTGTACCCGTACGAGCCCTTAAAATGGTTCATAATAATGAATGCATCTAGGAACTAAAAGCGTGGTTAAAATGATGTGTAGTGTAAGTTAATGTCTACAAGCGTATGTACAAGCTCTAATAGTGTGTCTACTTCTATAGTGACAGGTCTAATCTCTACCTCTTTATACTTACGCTCGATGTTCTGGCCTTCAAGTGTCTTCGTGAAAATAGGCCTGCCATCCTGGGATTGCGATTTAGAAACCGATTTTGTTGATTCGTACTCTCCAGAGGCAACAGATCCGTTGCTTATTTTTTTTTTTGACTTAGAAGATCGGCTTTCAAATGTCGACTCGTCATTTTTGGTGCTCTGGTAGCTACTCTCTATCTTTTCGTCATCTAAAGATATTTCAAGACCATATTTAGAGGAGCGCCCTTCAACCTTGGAGCTTTCGCGGGATTCCATTCCGTACTTGGAAGCAATGGCGTCTATTTTACTGGAAGCATCGTATTCTGCTTCAGTTCGTTTTGTTTCAATCCCATACTTTGAAGCAATGCTGTCGATTTTGCTGGCACTATCGTACTCAACTTCGTATTTAGATCCCTCTGTTCTGCTTTCTTTGGAATCTAAACCGTACTTGGATGCAATGCTATCGATTTTGCTAGCAGTATCGTATTCAACTTCATACTTGGATCCCTCAGTTTTTCTTTCCTTAGAATCCAATCCGTACTTAGATGCAATGCTATCGAGTTTACTGTTAGTGTCATAATCGATGCCGTATTTGGAACCTTCGGTTTTGCTCTCATAACTGGACTCTACTCCGTATTTGGATCCACCTTCGACCTTAGAGCTAGAGCTATACTTTGATTCATAGCGGGAGCTCGCTGATCCTTCTAGAGCACCTCCGGTTTCATATTTTCCGGTTTCAAGGCGAGAACCACTTTCAAGGCGAGAACCGCTTTCACGACGCGAGTATGACGATGTTAGCCCAGTGCTATCATAAGAAGCAGATGACTCATATCGGCCACCACTTGACAATTTTCGGCTACTACTGGTATATTCTGAAAATATTTCAATAAAAATGTGAGATAAAGCAATCACAAACTGTGAAAAAATAACATACTTTTTTTTATCTAATTTTATAAAGAACTGAAATTAGATTCAAATCAAATCAAATCAAATCAAATCATTTATTTTGTGATACACAGGTCATAAAACAGATGTTACAACAAAAGTATATAGTTCATACTGCGATCAGCCGCAACGGCATACAAAATTACAAATAAGCCAAAGCTTTTAATATAAAAGTGTCACGTTCATTGTAGCGAGTTTTGATTTAAAGTTATGTACCTCCAGATAGCCGCGAACTGCGGCTGTATCGCGACATCTCGTCGTTGTTATCGTCTGTGGTTACAGCTTGACTGATATTGGTAACTTGGGCCAAAACGGTTGCTCCAGTTGAGCTTAGTGTTTTTTCTTTTAATGAACTTTCTGCAGTTTGCTGTACAGATGTTTGTTCACTGTTTTGCTCAAATAACGTAGATGCTTGTACGGCTTCCTGAGTAGATGCTGTAACTTGTGTTAATTCTTTGGTAGAATCTGTTTTTACAGATTCCTTAGTCTTCTCTTCTAATATTTCTTGAGTTGCTTGTTCAGTTGATGAATGCTGAACAATATCTTTAGATTTATGCTCTTCAACCTCTTCAGATTTTGATACAACAGCAACAGATGAAGATTGCTGGGCAACCCCCTGTTTTGTTTGTTGTACAGTTTCCTGCGCGGCTGTCTGAGCTATTAGTTCGGCAGATGAAGTTTGAACAAATTCTTTAACTGATTGCTCTGTAGACAGAACAGATGTCTGACTTTCAACTTTTGATGATTTTGTTGTAGCTTTGACAGTCTGTTCACTAATCGACTGTGATGTAACAGATTGACTTTCTTCAACGACTGCAGAGTTTTCAACAGTCACTGTTGATTTACTTTCTAAACCAGAAGTGACTTTATTCTTGGCTGCACTGACTACACATTCAGCAGACTCACGAGTCTCGCTGATGGATTCAACTTCCACAACTTCAGATTTTGAAACTTTTTTGGCAACTTGGCTTTCAACAGATGCTTTTCTTTTATTTTGTGTTTGTTGCAATGATTCTTCTCTATTAAATACTTTTGTAACTTCAAGTTTTTCGACCCTAGAGCGTTTTTCTTTACCTTCTTCGTCAAGGTCTGCTTCTGACACGTCTCTTTTCTTTTTGTTTTCTTCTTCTGGGTCGAGAGATATTTCTTCTGGTGGAGGAAGTACTTGAAGATCGTCGGCAGCGTGCTCAGCTAAAGCAACTGTAAGATAAATAGTTCATAAAATGCAGTATGATTATCTTTGGACTAGAATAACGAGTGTTTCTGTGGTTTAGCTACTTACGGACGTCACTGGCGTGTTTCCTAATTTCCGCCAACCAGGCTGTTTTCACAGTATCTTTGTGGGCGGCAAGTGTTATAATACAAGGAGGGTTTTTTAAATGAAGCTGGAATTTAAGTTCTTCACCAGTATCCTTGACTTCGACCTCCGGAAGCTGTAAAATAAGTGGTCAAATGAATAAAAAAATCAAAATATTCAATCAATAAAACGATACTTACATAACACGGACATAATAATATAACTATTTTTACGGCCTGATTCAGCGCATTTGATTACGGCTTTACACTATGTCTACATGGTATTTTAGTATTTATATTTGAAGATAGACATTATGTAAATTACTAACTATAACACAAATCTATTTTTCAAACAATTTCTTCACCCATTACTACACCTCATATTACAAAACAAATCAGTAAACTGAGAGGCTGTTGGATAATGTCCAAGTCCATATGGATGGTTTTTAAAATTGATCTATTTTTGGCTAAAGAAATTCATGACGTTGGTAAAATGGAGAAAAACGTGGGTGGACCATCCCGGAAACGGTTATGCAAAGTGTTAGCTAAATATTGATAAAATATTTTCACGTAAGTATATAGTTTACGAAGAAGAATTAACAGTTATCTATATAATTTTTAACATATTGACAAGTTACAGAAGCGCAAGATTAATAAAATTAACGTTTAAAATAGAGCAAATGCATGTAACTAATAAAAATAATATTTTTTAGATCTAATCAAAACTATGCGTAATTATAATAATCGATCATTACCTTTATGATATCCTTGAGAATGAAAACGCTCCTATTGTCTTCCACTCGCTTGACCTTGCTGATGAGGATTCTAGCTTTGAAGAGGAACAGGTATCTCTCACTAGCTTTACTATCAGCGTCGGTGACCGTGAACCAGTCGTGAGTGAGAAGTCTTCCGAGCTTGTAGATGTTCCCACGGTACCCTTCAATGCTTGATATAAACTTGTTATCGGTAGCTCGATTTGGGATTCCAAGGAAGAGTTCTAGAGCCTTCTGTAGATCGGTGCAGTCCTCACCGAGACGTTTAGAGTATTTCACTAGTTCCTAGAACATAGTGAGAGTTAAATTTTTGAATTAGAATTTAATGAGCGTAGGTGTAAGATTGTGTGCGTTGCAGCGCGTAACCTTGCGATACTATATGTGTAGCGTCCGCATGAATGAAAAGAAGGAAAAGGTAAACAACGGAAGATTTTTGATAAAAAAAATTAAAAGATCACGAGATACAAATAAAACAGGAATGAGCCTTCCTTCTAGTGTACGGAAGTGGTCTAGCGTCAGAATTTTAAAGCCACATGAAGGCTTATGACTTAGCTGTAAGACTGTTATCTGTTGTGATACGACGACAACCGGGACTGACCACTCAGGTGCTATCCAAAACACGGTAGCGCTTAGTTGTAACTATCACTTTCTGTAACAGTCACTCATTAAATCAGTTTCAATTAAGGGACGGTCGTATTCAAAATTCTAGGTACAGAATATTGACGATAAGTGTATATTTTATTATTTACCTTTAGTAGTAGTTGGTAGTCGTTGATCCGTTGTATTGGTAGTTTCAGATGCTCAGTAATGCCTTTGTCGTCACCGAGCTTATCTGCTAAAACCTAATAACAAAACACTTGCATTAGATACATTAACATTTAAATTATCAACTTATAATATACCCGAAATTAAAACAATTTATGAACACCAATCATTCGTTGGATGCCATTGATTTGTATAATAATGGATAAACAATTAAAAGTGTACCATTGTGGTACGAATAAAAGATGAGCTCTGAAAAGCATAGCTTGTATCTGAATAATTAGATAGATATACAAATTACACTATATGCTCGATTATTGTAATTTTATTTATCTAAATTTCTTTCGTATAGTTATAGCCGTATTCTTTAGATAAGACGGCTGCATCAGTGTGGATCGTATCATCACTATCACCAATTTGAACATATATTTTTAAAGCATCACAGTCATCACAGTTGTTCAACACAATCACAATAAAAATGCTTTGAGGATAGACAAGCACATAACACATAAAACAAGTGTGTTAAATAATTACCTACCTACTAAAAACTAGAATCACAGAAACAATTTGTTTTGTGTACCTATATATAAATAAATAAAAAAATAAACAAGGAAAACACAATACAGGAAGGAAAAGTACCTAACTCTATTAAAATTAGATTTGGAAATTAAGTACTGAGCAAATGAATACTGAAAGCAATTTGTTGATTGTAACACTAATTGCTGAAGCACTGGCAACATTCCAACGTTCACTTCAATCAACTATTGACATCGTAGTGATAGCTTTATTGGAAGTGTCTGAAATTACATGCTAGAGAAAGTGAAGACAAAAAATCAACGAACACAATAAATAAATAAAATAAATAAATATGTGTGGACATTTCACACAGCGCCATCTAGCCCCAAACTAAGCATAGCTTGTACTATGGGAACCAAATAACTGATACAATACTTAGATACTTTTTGTTTGTAAATAGATACATAGAATAACAATATAACACCCAGACACAGAACAAACATGGACAATAATACAATAATATGTAAGATTTACTTTAAATTTAAAAAGTCTATAATGCTACGCAAGACCATACTTTGAATCAATAATCAATGCACCAGAAATGTATAACTGACAGTTTGAACTAAAGCACAAATAAGAATATTTGTAGGATATAGAATTTGTGACAATCTTAATGTAACTTACCAATTAAGATCAAAATTAAATATTTCATCATTCATTCATATAAGTATACTAACGTCACGTCACACAATACCAAACAGGGATCTTCTATAAACATATGAAGAGATAAATCCTGACTAGTTGACTATCAATGCAGAGCCTTAAGGACGAATCGGATACGAAATATTCCTTTATCGTTATAGGGTGGGAATATAAAGGGTAAGTAAGTACGAAGGAGGTACAGGCGAAGACTTGAATTAGCCAGCAGGATATATTTTGGCACATGCTAGAACATATTCCGCTCGTACGTAGTTTTCAGTTCAATTAAATTCATGGGACGATAAAGACGATTTTGAAAATTTAACCAATCAGATAAACAACTTGGTAACTAAATATTGCATTGAAAAAACGCGTGAATAAAATCAACAGGCACGTTTTATTTAAACTCAATATAATTGATATCAGTGTCTTGACTGAGACACAATTACTACAAACTGCATGCCTACAGTAACACAAAATCATGACAAAAGAACAATGTAGAAATGATGAAACAATACGAAATCTATCTAAATCTACAATGATCTTAAGCACGAGGTTTAAGATCATTAACAGACGTTCAACAACATGAAGACCACTAATAAAACAAGCACAGCAAATCCAAGTTGTAAACTGCAAATCGATTGCTGCGAACCATCAAATTTTCGCGAAATACGTAAAGCATGAATTACTGAGGCATTTTCAACGCCATCGAATCTCCTGTGCCGGATTTAGAACTACCTTGACATGTTGAGTTAGCTTCATTCGACTGCTTCTGAATAGTGCGGCGTTCGAGCAATAAATATCTACAGCGAAGTATGTTGGTTGTTACTGGAACAGTAGGTGATTGAGGTTCAAATTTTTTATTATTATGACGTGACCAATGGTGACCACCATTCATTGCTTTTTGAATCTGGCTTTCAAAATAAACGACGCAAGTTGTCCTGTTTTGTGTAATTTTTCTAAGCTGTTGAAGCTAGAAATTCTGACCGTAAACCATGATGCATAGCAATTGGTAGTATAACCAGTGACCACTATATAATACCACAATTTTAAGTTTTATGACATAGGTACCGTGTTTATGAAGCGCGAGATAACCTAACCTTACGCTCCTCTTTTGACTCTCCCTTACGTTACGATGATATATGGTTGAAGTTTACGAATGGAATTTGCATGACATATAAACATGCAATACCTAGATTCCTTTATTGTAACAAAATGACACACATGACACACCTCTTGGCCATACCCTCCACCACACTACTTGGCATAAGAAATTTGTTATTGTTGGTGTAAGAATGTTAGGATCACAGAACACTATTACTCCTAGCGGAGATTCATGTCCTATTGTGACGCTTGACACACACCTCAATTTGAAGAATTCGTAAACATCTTTACAGGCCGACCTAGGTAGGTAGTATCTGTTAGCGTCTTTGTTTTAGGATATATACAAAATCCAATGCTCAGGCTTAAATTAAAAAATGGTGTTCGATCCTTATGGAGAAATATGCGATACAAACAAACAAAAATGCTAACTAGAAATAAGATTAAGATCATTACTATTTAAGGATTAAGTAATTTTCATAACTTCTCCCAAAGGTACTCGCAAAAGAGCTATGGGCAGTACCTTAAACATTTAACTGGATCATGAGCTATTCAAATAAAATACCAAATTCTAAGTGAAACAAAAACATATAGCAAATCCTTACTGCTTGCATGTCATACTTTCAAAACAATAACTTTGGATGAAGAGTCATTTGTATTTGCAGCTCTGGCTTTAAACTCCTGTATTACGTTTTAGTTAGTTTAATTATTGTTTACGTTATAAACAGTGCGGGTTGGAACATAAGATAAAGCAAAATACACTAAAAAAAACTAAGAACATAGTTACACGTAAGACTGGGTCAGCTCTTCTCTTAGGGGAGGGAGTTATTAATTATTTTACAATATTATACACCTATAGATGTTTACACAATAATTACCTATTTAAAACTATGAAGCTATTCGCTAAGGTGAAACCAACATTCTCGAAAAGTCTCTAACATTAACAAATATGTTACTCTGCAAGTTCACAGTAAACAATATGGGATTGATATTCGATCGAAAAGAGAAATTAAATAAAAATAAATTAAAGTAGGTAAGCGTAAAGATAAAACAACATTGGTACATACTACTATAGATTACACTAAAAATATTTCCAATTAAAATTACCAATGTTTCATGAAAAGTTCAGACGATAGACAATTTCCTAGACAATTTCTACTCTACCATCACGCGTCACCAATTGCTTAGTAACAAGAATTACATGAATCGTGTGAGCATTTGTGTCAGCTAATGATTTTTCTAACGATAAATTAAATGAAAAACAGCGTACAGCTGAAGCGTAGACAACAAGAACTATGCTGAAGCAGCAAGACATACCTAATAAACACGAAGTCATTACGAAGACAAACAACGATACGTTGATATGTGGCAGATTTTCCCGACATTTGCAGAGGATCTGTGTTGTTATTGTTATGATGTGATTACACCATATAATTAGTATAACAAATTAATGCGATTTAGAGTACAGAGTTCACTACATTCGAATATTATGTAAATTGTACCTATGAAAGGTGCAGACTACAGTAATTTTGCCAACGAGACGAATAAGAGAGAACGAGAAAGAAAGCATTATTATTGTTTAAATAATAATTTGCCGATGGAAACCCGTATTTTATTAAACAACCAATAGATGAACGTAAATCACAAAGGAATTGAAAAGAAATTTCCTATTCAAAGCAGTGTTAGAGCTTTCGGCATCATTCCAGAAAGTGTGAAGATTATGACGCAAGAATGTTAGTTGACTAGCTGCTTAGCAATATCTTGTGAGCCTATCGATTTAAGAGTATATAAGTATATAGTTTATTTACATTACAGTTGAAATGGCGATCGAGAGTGAAACAATTAAAACACGAAAGTAAGATGACAGTGACGTCATAACGTTAGTAGTACATCCAGTCTAAAATTAGCTTTTTAAGCCCAAAAAAACATGTGGCGAATTTGGGTCAAGGTCATCCATCCAAGCTTTCGGGATCATCTCCCGCGCACGCTCACGGACGCAAATCCTTGCGCGCGCGGCAGTGCTGAAAAACATAATGCTGATGCTCATCCACCCACGCCACACTCGAAATAAACCAGACGCGTTGCTGGTAACACTACACCCGTAACATTGAAACGAGGGAAAAATCATGATATTTCAGAGCCAACTGCCGGGCTAATAATACGCCGCGGGGCGCTGCTGTCGTCGGCGTACCTGAGCGCGGCAGTCGGCGGTGCACTCACGAGAACACAATCACAGTCACACACTTCACTCGGGCGAGTGGTCGAAGGTCGATGCGCTGGAGCGAGCGAGGTGGTCGCGGCCGCGGCTTCCGAGCGACTGCTCTGCCGAGCCACCGGCGCTGCGCCGCGCACGCTAAACTTAGCGCGCGAGGGATGCTTTGCAGAGGATAACGCCATTTCACCGATGACGCTGTGATAGTGGGAAAGTCGGGGCACGGTCGCAGCTGCCTGCCAAGGTTGACAAACAAACCTTGAGGCATCCTTGGAGACATCCATTACAATAACTGCTGAAGTCATAGCACCAAGTAGGTAGGCCTCCAATAAGCCAAACATGAAGTAGAAATAGTATGAAATCTTAAGTAGGAAAATAAACTTATGCGCAACGAAAGACATACTTTACAGCCGACTAAGACGGTATATAATATAACATAGCCAAAATGCAATATTAAATTGAAGGACAACACAACAAACAACCATTCTTCATTTCACGCCCACACTTCTGAGTTCTAAACAAATTAACAGCGAAAAGTTATATTATAAAAGAACTGAATTCAAACAAATCGCAATGAATGCAATTTGGTGAGTTTATCATTACAAGCAATGAATGAAAGTTATTTTGTGAAGAAATCATTATTTCTGGAATTGAGTCAGTGGTGACGAAGGCGCGGATGCGTAGGAATGTATATATTCTTGATGAAACGATCATCGGTGAAACATTGGTCGCTAAATAGTCATCATATTTCTAGACACGTCCAATTCATCCAGCATTTTTGTATATTCACTTGCATACCACAAGCATGAATAGGTAGGTAGTAGGTATACCTACTATTTGAGCAAAAATTAATATGCATACATTTGGGTCAATAATATAATTTTTTCTCGACAAATGTATCGTCACAGTTTTGTTTTCTTTCGTAATAACGGCGCTATTAACGCAGATTTTACATATGACGGGCACTGTGTGTTGGCGCTAAAGTGTCGATTAGTGTTGAAAAGATCTGTCAATACTGAGTAACCAGACCAAGGTTGTCTCTACACTTTCATCTGACACCTTGTCTATTGATTAACATCTAATAAGATGTCTCGAAAAGTATGATAATATGGTTAACTTCATTATTCTATCAAGGATTTTCCTGGATTTATTCATTCAACTAACAACTATACTTAATAATAAAATTAATAAACCCCGTCATCTCCCAGTTCGTCGTCGGGGGATGAGTATGGTACTCCCCCCGACACCACCGCGTCGAGCGACGAGGACGGGCCGCCGTCACCTCCGCCGCCGCCACCACCTGCGCGACGTGGGCGACCACCGCTGCCGGCACGCTTGGGGCCTGCGGGGCAACCTGCTCCGCGCCCGGCCCCCGCTACCGGTGGTATAGTGCGCCGCATGCGATGGACTCCAATAATGAACGAGAACTGCATGCGGGCCTATTATGGCGCTGTAGAGGGAGGAAGCAACCTGACTGCGTACCGAGATCGGATGCTGTCTTTGTTTCAGAACCTTGAGCCATCCGTCTCCGTATCCGCCCAACGCCTGTCGGATCAGGTGCGGGCTATCCATCGGTGCAAGCTGTTGGACCAGTCTACGCTTGATCGGTTGCGCCTGGAGACGCTGCCTATTCGCGCTACTTCTCCGTCACCGCGGGTCCTGCCTGCCGCGCTGCCGGATCCGGGACCAATTATGGGCCCGCCACCGGTGACGCCGCGGGGTGATCCCGCGATTGATGCAGAGGAAAGTGCGAGTGACAGCGTAAGTACCCAGGCGAATGAGCAATTGAGGAGCGCTTTGGAAGACGCGATTTTGCGGTATCGATCCACACCTACATCTAGGCCGCGATTACCACGTTTGCCTACGAATAGACGAAACCTAGTGCTAATGGGAGCCCTGAACACTTTGCTAGCTCCGTACTTACGGACTAGCGAAGACTTAGTTGATACGCACTCGATCCTGTACTGTGGGGCCATCGCGGCGTGTCGCGTGGCTCGTGTCAAGTTTCCGGACACTGACCGAGCACCGCGACCCGCCGATGGTGCTCCCGCGTGGCAGGTACGGATCGAGAAGCGTATCACTACATTCAGGACTCTCATAGCGAAGCTGGTCTGCTTCAGCCGGGGCAATCATCGCCCCCGAGTCATGCGTTTCGTGACCCAGGCCTTCGCTGGGACCGGTATTAGGCCCCAGGACTACATGGCCTCTGTCACGGAGCGCATTGACTTCCTGAAGCAGAAAGTCTATGCGTGGGCAAGTCGTATTCGCCGCTACAGAGAGCGTGTGGATAGGTACCAGCAAAATCGCCTTTTCCAAAGCGACCAAAGGAAGGTGTACCGGAACTGGGAGGGAACCGGCCAACGTGTGGTCGACGGCCAACTACCGGATGCAAACGCCATGAACGAATTTTGGCGTAGCATCTGGTCGGTCCCCGTCGAGCACACGGAGGGTGATTGGATGCGTGTTGTCGAACGTGTGTGTGAGCCGATCGAGTCCATGGGGTCTATTACGATAGACCCAGAAGACATAAGTTGTGCGATCCGTACGGCCCAGAACTGGAAAAGTCCTGGACCGGATGGATTGCACAACTTCTGGATTAAATGGATTCGATGCTCATACCCATGTTTGGCAATACAATTCCAAGAAGCCCTCGAGGCTGGTTCGCTCCCAAGTTTCATGACAACTGGTGTCACCTTCCTGCTCCATAAGTCCGGTAGTACCACGGAAGCGAAAAATTACAGACCCATCACGTGCTTGCCTACGCTATACAAGCTCCTTACATCCATTCTGAGAACAAAAATTAATTCGCACATTGTTGCGAACAATATTTTGGCCCCCGCTCAGAATGGATGTAGGGTTGGGTCCCGTGGTACTAAGGAGCTCCTCCTCATCGACACAGCTATCTGCCAACAGGTCCGGCGGAACAGAGGGGCTCTCTCTACTGCCTGGATTGACTATAAGAAGGCCTATGATTCGGTGCCTCATTCATGGCTGGAGAGGATCTTGGAGCTGTATAAAATAGATGCAACTCTAAGATCCTTTTTAAGCGCATGCATGAGGCAGTGGACCACAGTCCTTCGTCAACCAGGTGGAGGAGAGAGCGTCTCTGACCCGCAGGACTTCATAAGGATAGAGCGAGGCATATTCCAGGGTGACAGTCTGAGCCCCTTGTGGTTTTGTCTAGCGTTGAATCCTCTCAGCACTTTGCTAGGGGATTCAGGGCTGGGCTATCGGCTTCGGAGAGGGGGTGAGATCATATCTCATCTACTGTACATGGATGACCTCAAACTGTTCGCGCCGCAACGCCCACAATTGATAGAGTTGTTAAAAATCACTGAGAATTTTAGCAACTCTATCAACATGGAGTTCGGTGTGGATAAGTGTGCGGTTATGCATGTACATAGAGGGAAAGTTGTAAATTCCACGAATTTGCAACTTTCCGAGACTATGACTCTCAGGTCCCTCTCCGAGTCCGAAACCTACAGGTATCTTGGTATGTCAGAGTCGTTGGGTATTTCAGTAGGGGATGTTAAGCGGACGGTGAAGGAGCGCTTCTTCTGCCGTCTGACAAAAGTACTCAACAGTCTTTTGTCGGGTGGCAACAAGACGCGCGCCTTCAACGGCTGGGTGATGCCCCTACTGATGTACTCCTTTGGCATACTAAGATGGACTCAGACCGAGCTGGACGCCCTGGATAGAACGGTCCGTCAACTGCTTACCTCGCATCGCATGCTGCACCCGCGCTCGTCTGTTATGAGACTGTACATTCCGCAGAAATGGGGGGGTCGAGGCCTTCTAAATGCCAAAACCCTCCATAACCGTGAAGTGTGCAGTCTCCAGGATTATTTCCTCAACAACGAATGCGGGATGCATCGCGATGTGGTGGCAGTTGACAAGGGCCTCACGCCGCTCTCCTTGGCAAATGAGAACTGGCGTAAACCGGTGGTACTTAGCACCGAGGATCGCAGGGACGTATGGAAAGGCAAGGAGCTGCACGGGCGGTTCTATCGGGCCTTAACAGGGCCTGATGTGGACCTGCATGCGTCGGTGAACTGGCTGCGATTCGGTGACCTATTTGGGGAAACCGAGGGTTTTGTCTGTGCAATTGCGGACGAAGTTATCAAGACGAACAACTACCGGAAATATATCATGAAGGACGGTACGGTCGACATCTGTCGGGCATGCCGCCGTCCCGGAGAATCTCTCCGACATATCATTTCCGGTTGTTCTCATCTTGCTAACGGAGAGTACTTGCACAGACACAACCTAGTGGCCAGGATCATCCATCAGCAACTTGCCCTTCAATACGGCCTTGTGGAGTCTGAGGTGCCGTACTACAAGTACACACCGGGGCCGGTTCTCGAAAATGGCCGTGCATTGCTCTATTGGGATCGCTCTATCATCACGGACAGGACTATTGTAGCCAATAAGCCTGATATCGTGCTGATAGACCGATCCCGACGCCGGGCAGTGCTCGTTGACATCACCATTCCGCATGACGAGAACCTCGTGAAGGCTGAGAAGGACAAACTCAGCAAGTACCTTGACTTGGCTCACGAGGTAACCGCCATGTGGAATGTTGACTCAACGAGCATTGTCCCGATAGTCGTTTCGGCGAACGGCCTTATAGCGAAGAGCCTCGACCAACACGTCGAGAGGCTCTCGCTAGACGGATGGATCAAGGGTCAGATTCAGAAGGCAGTACTCCTTGACACGGCACGTATTGTCAGGAGGTTCCTCACTCTGCAGCCCTAACCACCGGTAGCTTGGGTCCTGCCCCGCTGCCGGCGGCACTCTAGGTTTAGGTTTTTTATAATATTTTTGTAAATTCTTTTTTATACAAATATTGTAAAAACCATAGACTTAAGAATTGTAAATAAATGAGTGAATAATAAATTAATAATAACGCAGGGGGGGCTTTGTGGCGAGCCGTCGGTGAGTGGCGACACCGCGTACCCTGATACACGCTATATGATTATTTGTTAAAATAAAATAATTGAATAGATAGATACCCCAGTATTTACAAATTCTTCAGCCAAACATAATACTAGTAGTCTATGTTCAATATGTAGAGAGCTCAGTTTAGCTGGCAGAATTCCATCAGCACCACAAAAACAATACTTATAGGTACATGTTATGCAATTTTCTTAAACTGATGACATTTAAATTAGTTTTGACGTTTGACGTTGGAATGAGAAGCATCCCCCGTTTTCTTATTGGTTTGTGAGAAGCATATCCTCGTGAAGGAGTATTAGGATAGTGATAATCAGAAAGCTTTCGGAGTGAAGTCATTCGCCCAATACTGGGAAGGCAACTGCTCTCAACTGAATCGAGAAATATTTCTTTTGAAGTATATCTGTGATATTTATCGTCAACAGCCTGTTGTCCACTGCTACAACATAGAACCGTATCTTCGGCTCTACTTATCCCACTGCTGCCAGCCACTCGCGCAAGTCATCGCTCCACTTAACTTTGTCTGAAGTCATTCTATACCAAGTTTGCCAAGACGTGGTCTCTACTCGAAAAACGGCTGCCCCATTGATTATGTCGAAACGAGTTGATTGTTGGTTCTGTGGCAAATATGGCCAACCCACTGCCATTGCAGATTGCACTGTTCCTCCTGGTAGTCCACCGATTTAATTTCACTCAGCAAGTTTTTGTGAAGGATCGAACCAGAAATAAAGTGATACAATAAAAATCCAAGGTAACCAACATAGCCCACATAATTAGCTGTGATATTACGGTGATGTATGTACCACCTCAGTAGGTTAGCTTTCTTATGTTAATGAATAGCGTGACGAGGTTGTCGTTCGTCTGTCATCACTCTGCTGAAAACGACATTTATAAAACAAGCTTGTACTTTTCAGCTGTATTCCTATTATTTATCTTTCATCATCTTTCATTATAGTGGCGCTCTGTGGGGGAGACCTGTGTGCAGCAGTGGACGCCTTCAGGGTGTTGATGATGATGATGATGATTTATTTATTATTTATTTACCCACCATAGGAAAACTTACAGCCAAATAGACAGTAAAAAGGTAAACAATAAAAGAAACTAGGCCAATTACAAGTTTCCACCTATAGAAGTACAAAACTTATATAAAATAAAAGAACCTCGTAATAGATAGCTAGTGAAGTCAACATGAAGCAGGTAAATGAACTATCCGATAGTGTAATTTAGTTATAACAGCATCACTGGGGTTTTGGCGGGAACTCGAAAAAGTTCACGTCGTTTCATTGTATTATTTTTCTAAACTTATGCTTTTTCCAGTGTTAATGGTTAAAATTGGTGGTGTTTTACGCATTAAGTGCTGAATTACGAGCATGAGTGCGGGCAAGTGATATAATGTAGTGAAACGTGGTTTTTCGTGTTGATTCCAAAATTCCATAGAAGCTTCTAGTAAAGTCGCCACCACTTTACTAGGGTATGACTTAGACTGGACTATGATTACCTGACTTAGACTGGACTGTGACTAAGACTTGAAGACTTGACTTTACACGTGAAATATTCCATAACTCGATGATTAATTACAATACTTGACACTGGCTAAATACACTATGTGTGGAGCCAAAATATAAGAAAAAAAAAAAAAAAAAACAGCATCACTAAAGTTTGAGAACCGAAAAATTCAGCTGCCAGTTTTTTCCCCATTAAAGAAAACGTTAAAATATAAATATCTTTAAATAGTCATAAAGAGATGGAGATGTTCTCCAGAAGAAAGTATTTTGCTTGTAGTTTGTCCTGGCTGACGGAACAGAAAGAAGTGGCGTATGGCGAGAATTAAATGTTGGAGTTCGAAGGGAAATTTTGTTAAGTAACTCAGCACTATCAACTTTATTATTTATAATATTCAAGTAATATGTTACATCTGCTATAGTCCGCCTTGTTTGCAGTGGTAAAAAATGATGACGTCTACAGCGCTGCTCGTAACTGACATCAAATGTTCTTGAGAGAAACTGCAAAAATTTTAAAATCTTCCGCTGTACTCTTTCAATGCGTAAAATATGGCACTCATATTATTGTGGATACCACACCTGAGAGCAGTAGTCAAGGCTACTGCAGACACAGGCACAGTACAGAATCTTTAATGTTTTGATACTATTGAATGGTATAGATACTCATGATAAACCCAAGGGCTTGCAAAGATTTTGTGACGATTTTATCTGTGTTGAATGTAGGTATAGCTTAGAATCCTGCATCACACCCAAATCTGTCATGACTTCTACTCGGCTAAGTAATAATTTGCTTGAATAGTGTTAATTTTCCTAATGATGATGATGATGATGATCTTTCATTACAAATGCGAAATTGTCCATTCCCTGGAAATTTCCTTAGCTGGCTCTTATATACGGCACCCGCGGGAAGTGATGGGGTGGTGCTATTCTTAAACCGGATACACACGGCAATTTATGATTTTTCCATAGATTTAAAAGTAATATCTATACCTATATTAAAACTGTAACAGCTCAAATTCTGTACATTGAAGATATTTAGAAAAAATAATTAGGGAGCCCTCCCTTAGTATCGATGCTGACGCCAAAACTATATTTTTTTTCATTTTTGTAAGTCTGTCTGTCTATATCTTGGCTGAACATCACGCCGAAACTACTGAATGGATTCAAATGAAACTTGGCATGATTTGAGTTCATACTACGAGGTAGGCTATAGGATACTTTTAATCCCAAAATTCAGCTAGGTTTCCTCGGAAGAGGGGATGAAAATAAAAATATGTACTTAGTTGTAATTCATTAACGCATGGTCCGATTTCATTCATTTTTTTGTTAGTAGGAGGGTTCTCTAAATATTGTCCCGCAAATATTTCAAGGTCTTCGGTTTTGTGGTTTAGAAATTACAGACATCCAACCTTCAGTATTAGGTCCAAAGCCATCTATCCTACACCATAGGGGAAAGAGAAGGGAGGGGGGAAAACGCACCTGCCTCCATTCGCCGTTTCATCTTTTTCCCTCGTCTTTAAGACTGAGATAAGGCGTAAAACTAATTAATCCGTGCGAAGCCGAGGTGGGTTAGCTAGTATAAAATATTTCAAAGGCTTTTAGTAGTTCGGTTCAATCGATTGCAATCAAAGTTACGTTATCACCTAGTTGAACTTAAACTACATTTTGTAGCGTATGAGACGTAATCCCTAAATTAATAGGATCATAAGGGGGCGATTGCCCCCGATATGACGGGAGCGACTGATGGCTCTCACCCGGTATCTGAACTATTCTAGTTGTTGGCGCGATGCCTACAGCAGCCGGCGCCGACTGCGGTGGCCCACCAATACCTATATGCATTGGGTTAGTTAACGGGAACCCAGCATGTTAGGGGTTTCTTTAGTTTAACAAAAGATTTTAGTACCTAATCGGTTACATCCCTCAACAAGAAACACACACATACACAAACAAATAACTTATTGAAAATAAGGCTACTTTTTAATAGATTTACAAGTCTGGATGTTTTCAAAACGAGGGTGAAGTACAGGTTTCTTATAGGCGAGCATGCTACTTTCTCCACCAACCACCTTTCTCAAAACTAATCAAATGTTTTAAGCAAAAATTTATATGCATTATTAGAAGTTAAAAATTATTTAATAGGCTTATTTTTTCTCTTTCTGGTGCAAAAGAATCCCAGAAAAAAAACTCGTGAGTTCTTGGAGTTTCGATTGCACCCGTCAAGGAGTAGCGATCAGAAAAGCTACTTCTATCTATTCTTGCCTGCTTGTTAAGAATTTCAGTATTTCATATTACTCACTCTCTCAGCAGGTTAATTTCAGTTACAAGTCAGTTTTTATGAATAAATGTTTAATTTAAGGTTTAATGAGACTCATCTGTAACGATGCTCGTTAATATTTACGATGTCTGCAGCAAAGCTTTTAAGATCATGCTCATAAGTCATCTCATACACGCACATGCGTACTACATCTAAATAAAATGTCATTTTCAGTCCACTTAATCTTCAAAACTAGTAACGCCATCTAGAGATTATATGCGGGATCAATTGAAAAAACTGATGTAATAATTAGACACCGAATTACTCTAATATTAGATCTTGGCACCATTGGTGTCTCTCGGGTTCAAACACAGATTCAAACCCAAGACATTACAAAGAACTTCTTTTTATTCGTCAGAGATGGCTCTGTACATAATTTTTTATAATTAGCTCTGAAAACATTATAGTGATGGCGGGGTAAGCTGAGATTTCACGTATCACTGATTCATAATGCAAGCGTTGGAACACGTTCTAGCCAATTCGAATAGATGGCACCACTGGGTTATGAACCAAGCCGTTAAAAGGGCCGTTGCCATAAAAAAGGAATGAGGAAGACCACGACTACTGGAGCAAACCCAATAGATACCACATACCTGGAAGTATTTCTTGACAACTGGATCGTTTGCCAGTAGATGCTTGGCTCGTGGTTCGTCGCGACAGTACGCCACGTGCTTGTCAAATTCCCGTTCCATCCGCAGAAGCGCACGTCCCAGCATCTTGGGCTCACCGGCGTAGTACTTTATACCTTCCAGAAGGACCCTAGGAAAAATAGTAAATTTTTGGTTTTGTTCAAATAACGTGGAATGCTAGGCCTATATCATGTTCAGCAGTTGATGATCCTTATTGATTAGACTTTACGCCAACAAACACAAATAGTCAATGCGAAAATTTCCGGAACATTTGTAGAACCTACAAAAACACTTCTATCACTCACATAGACAAATAAGCGCATTTAAGGTGGAACGTTTCACTAGCGCGGCAAATTCAAATTTTCTTGCGTTCTTTTGCCAATAATAGCTTAACTACTCAACGTGATTACCTGAAAACTAATTTTGTGGAAATAAATAGAATGAATCAACAAATTACGATTAAAACCCAAAAATAACCCAAAAATTTACTCAATAACTTTATCTATTCTAGGTACATGGTATACTAACGTATTATGGAACTCGCAGATCTGCTTGAAGTTGGAGAACAATAGGTCGCGGTTGTCGAACACCACCTTGGGTGTGGTGGCCTTGTCCATCGGCCGCATGTACCGCGACACCACCTGCTGCATGTCGCGCCCGAACTCTTCCTCCGTCTCCACCAGCTCGCGGACCACCGCTCTGCGGGACGACGGATACCATACTTAATAAAAAATAAATAAATAACGCCCAACGATCACATACATATATCCTGGACCCTAACTAGGATTCCCTGTATCTAGGGACCCAGGAACTACGAGGACCATTGCTCCCACAACACCCAGACACAGAACAAGTACCTATTCGCGCTTTTTCTTTACGGGCACAAATACTTGTCCTGTTGCGGGAATCGAACCCACCGCCTCCGGGATATGAGCCGACCTGCTCAACCACCACACCATAGAGGGTGTGATTATTACACACATGTTTTAAGAAAGAAAAATAAACTAACGACATCAGCATCGCTTAAATGAAATCTTCATCATCAGCAGTCTTTTTGTGTCCAATCCAGAACACAGGTCATTAGGGGAGGGTTGCCATAACCACCACGCTTGACCGACGTTTTGGTGATCGTAATAGGTCCGCAACAGACCGAGGAGAATGTTGCTGCTCCCTGGATATTCTTAGCCAGCTCTTACGGCATCCACAAGGGGATGAGATGGGGTGGTCCTATTCTTGAGCAGGGACCACATGGTCACATCATTACATATTGAATCCATGCATGAAAATGCTTTTGCAAAAGAACAGGTTTTGAATATTGACCAGAAAGAAATGCAGTGTGAGTTGAGTAGACAGCATCTATTAGTGAATTATATCCTTATCATCATCAGCCGGAACACTATCTACTGCTAAAATGAGCAATGGATTTCCCCACCGAACGTCACACCGAATGGTTGTTAGCTGCAGTAGCTGGATAATTCAATGCGTATATTTCATAAACGAAGTAGCTAAAATAATTGCTTCGCCAACGAATAATTCGCAGTGCTTCGGTATTAGTACATTATATAGTCTGTGGCTTCGGTTAGGTTTTGAGCTTTCGTTTATATTTTCAGCCATACATCCCTTCAGCGAGTATTACAATATTTTTTTAATTTCAATTTTTGTTTACGATAACGCTCTTAGGAGCTTATAAAGTTGACCAAAAGCTCTGATTAAAGCGTTTAAAAACAAAAAAAATGCCTCGAAATATCATGCTTATGTCTTTATAACCTTCGGGCGCAACGTCCTTCTAACTCAAAAGCCATAGCGGACATTACGTCCTGTATCACTTTCACCATATCTCCATCATCAGGCCGTTCCAGTCTCGGACGAAGACGAGGTCGTGGATGATAAACAATATAATTTATTAAGCTTGAGTCACGGGAGGGGCACGTGAGGTGGTGCCAAGAGAAAGCGTGGGAGACGCCTTTGTGATGGTGTGCAAATCCAGGTAGGTATTTGGCGCGTCAATGGAAAATACACTAATACTTTCACAGTACGTGGGGATTTTTAAATGAAAATGACAGGAGACATTAATATTGAGAATTAGAGAGAAATAATAGAGAACACGAAAGACATAGGAAGCTAAAGCAATCCTCAATGTACCAAGTCATGAGCCATCCAACATTTGCCATGCATCTAATAGAAACGTCTGTTAATAGACAACCAGACAGATTATACTCATAACCGTACGAAAAGCTGATGCTTAGACTGTCAATTATCGTAAATATACATTTTGGCATGGCTCTTTATACCCTCATGCAGATGCATTGCTGGCAATCTGGCGAAGTGGTAACGAGACAGCCGTTAGAGTAATTGGGCGACAATCTGATTTATTATGTTGGTGGTACTGTGCATGATGTGTATCCAGCATGAGTAATTTTGTGAAGCTTGTTAAGGCGTGTAATCCAGTAACAATGCTCTTAAATTACTTTTGTAGCATTTTTAAAAATAAATATATTATTCAGAAAAGAATAGAACATAATAGAGCAACAGAATAGAATAGAACAGAATAGAATAGAATAAAACAATAGAATATGATATCGTTTAGTGTTTTATATAGTGTGTGGGTGGATTGCCGATCAAAACAACAACTATATAACTTTTACAAACCACAAGCTTTGTTAGAATCTGACGGTGGAATACAAGAGTTAAAAACTCTAGAAACATTCTACAGCTACTGATATTCGTAGCCGTTTTCAAAACGTTGACAAAAAAAAAACAGATTTTCAGTAAACAACGCTGAATTTTCGAGCAGAGTGCAAGGAAAACAACTGCATAAATGTGGAGCATCCATATCTATTTTGAGCTCGAGTGCCCCCATAAGCTATTGTTTGTATGATGAGCACACAAACATGCCTGATTTAGGCGTCCATCAGTCTGCGTAAATTCAGACTGTATGATCCGATAGCCAATCTCTACTCTTCAGCCAATGTAGGTATGCATTTAGATGCAGTAGAAGGGAAAGCTATTTTCAGATTCGTGTATCATGTTTGGATTGGCAATGGCGCTATTCTTGCTACAAAATGTTACTTTGTTGCGATAACTGCGTTTTATATGATAAACGGGTAAGTAAACTGTAGATGTGAACGTTTTATTTGTCGTTTGGATCGTTTAATGTAATTGTAGTAATAACAACGTCGGTAGTTCGGATTATTTAGCTATGAAAGTCATTGATGAACAATGTTGGAATAGAGCGCGCTGTTCTCTAGATAATAGACCAATATTGGCAGAGAATCCCTGGCATGAGAAATTGCACTACCTATTGGTCTAAATGAATAAGGTTAACTTTTACGGTTTCATATCACTGTTTTGATTAAGTAATGAAGAAACACTAAAATGGTGTAAGGTGTAAGTCAGTGGCTAAGTAAATGTGCAATGTGCATCGACAAGGATTGATACTGGGAAGCAGTTTTGGTTGTTTGCATAACGTAAAACGAACTTCAAACGAAATAGATGGAATAAAGTTATATTATAATTACCTCATACTTTCTACTCTACTGAACATGCTGAACTTGTCAAAATAAATGCCCCCATGTCAAATTAAATTAAATTGCAGTGTGCCAGTACTTGGCTCGCACTACATACTTAGGTATTTATTGGTTACATCATTCAGGTGGATCCATTCTACATGCTACGTTATTTATTATTTATAGTCTTCGTAATACTTGGATATGTTGGAATGATTACTCCTTGTTGATCCTTAAGGTGCAAGTTCGATGCTCGAAGGAACGTTGTGGGCGCTCTTTTGTATGTAGAGAACGCCCTATTTGTTATTGTTGTTGTTAATTGTTAGACGTTGATTGTTAGCTACGTAGTTAATGTTATGTCAAAGAAATGTAAAACGATGTAATCGGAGTGTCTGTTTATTGTCAAATAACTTATAAAATATAAATGTTACAGGGACGCGCTCGGACGCCCGATACCGTCTATTCAGCTAAAATGTAGCCATGTAAAGTTATGTAAATTCCATGTAGCCCGTACATAGAATAAACTTAATTGAATGTCTCTAGGTCGGAACAAAGCTAATTATTTCGATATAGTTTCAGGTACCTTTACCTATTTAATTTTGTTGATCAGAAAAGTAACGAAAAAGGTTTGTGACCAAAGACGATGACTGATATAAACTTATAGGATGACGATCCTGTAAAATGAGTAAGAATAGTATAAAACTACAAATATAAATATGTATTTTTTATGTATAAACAGACCAACGATTGACTGCAACTCACCTGATGTGAAGCAACGATGCAGCCGAAGGTATAGCACGTTGGCTTATGAGTAGCCTTTATATTCCCTTCATATTTGGGTGAGTTGCAGTCAATCGTTGGTCTATTTATACATAAAAAATACAAAACTAAATAGATTTTTATTAGGTATAGTGCATGCAAACTTTGAATAGGTACTTACAGATAAACAATACAGAAACAATGAGACATTACAAAGGAATAACAGAAGTTAGTTTGTCACAAACAAAGAAACAAAGAGAGAATCGGGAATCAAATACGAACACAATACTAAGAACTGAAAATGAATTACCAGCATTGAAAGACGAGTGAGTTAACGATATGGGAACAAAAGGAAATGTAAAAGAACATCTGTCAGCAACTCAAATTGAAGAGCTTTCAGGATTATAACTGAGCATTATATTTCAAAATACAACCAAAGGTTAAAAATGTAAGGTCGTTGCTTTTGAAACTTATATAGATAACTAAATTAATAATATCCATTTGATAAAAAGGGGTTAAATGGAGTGGACTTCACGTCTTAATTCCATATTATAAGAAGTACTTAAAATTGAGGAGTTCCGTTGTCTATCTCCGAAGATCTTAATCACATCTTAACCAAACTAACATGGAACCAACACGCAAGGCTACCAAACAAAAAATTTAAGTAATTCGGTCCAAAATCAGGGAACACAAATAAATCATACGTACAGTAGAACATAGAACCTCCTCCACTCACTCCTTCTATACTACGCACTCAGCAGGTAGCCCGGGTAAACAACGAATCATCACATCAAATATAGCAAAAAAAGAGAAGCATTGACCCCAAAGACTTCCTGATCCTGACACGTCGGAGAAGTAACGCAATATCCAAAAATTTCAAACCACATTATACTTGATGACAGCACTAAATAATGATGCTGAAACGCAGCATCTGAATGATAACTTAATGCGAATGTCCTGGTTAAGGTTGAAATTAAAATTCTTCCGGAATAATGAATCCGCTGTAAATTAGTCAACGTGTTGAAAGCTGATGGCAATATTTCAGAGATGCTTAATTGACGCTCTGAATGTGGTGATACAATGCTCGTTTATTAATCCAGGGTTTGAAATCACAGAGGCCATTTTCAGGGAATAACAGGGAAAGTAATTTTGTCATAATATGAGTAGTATTCCAAACTTTCCGTGAATCACAAATTCTTTCTACAACTTAGCTTTATGTTAATGAATACTTGTACTATTATTAATTCTGTGCCAATGAGCAGTAACAGTAGGACTCAGGTGCCAGTGTACAGGCTACTCAACGGTCATTTTATTTACTTCTACCTATGCACCTACGCTTGTCACAAATTTTGCGATGGTGCAGCAGCTAAAAACAAGGAAAACATTTAGACAAAAGCATCTTTAATTTTACTACCACCTCGGCCAATTATTGCGTCTGACACCTGATTATTTATGTATACCTAGGTACTTACATTTAATTTTTCATGTAAGCAGAGAACAGGAATACACGTGTCCGTGGCATTACGTTTTAGTGCCTCGTTAAGATACCTAGAGCTAAGATGCCAAGCAGCTACCGGTGATTTTCCACTATCACCTACTTAGAGTCGGAAATACCACAGACTATATTTATCCTTACGCCCACCGGCTTCACCTGTGTTTTCAAACTCATGAAAAAGCGTACCAATGCAATGATACAAGTGGAGTTGAGCTAAGTAGTATGCTGTAAAATGCCACTACATATACATAACAATTCAAATGACACCGTTCTTGTTGTAGAGCTAGGTACATCATTTTTATTAATAGATAGTTCAATTAGCTTTGTCGGATATTATTCTTGAAAATAAGCATACAGTTTGCCATATTACAAAAACCTTTTCTTTCTGACATTATTGTCTTACGACAACAGCCGGGACCGATGGGCCGAAGCATGGTAGCGCAAAGACATTATAAATACCACTTTAGTTATGTAGGGTTCACCCATAAAAGTAGTGACGACAGCGAACATTGCTTAACTTTACCGATCGGTTAAGAAAGGCAAGTCAAACTTTGCTATGACCACTACAATGACGCTATTACAATAACTTTTATCTGGGTAATGTTTTGTAGCATTGGCGAACCCTTGTAACTTCACTCCTCAATACCTCTGAGAAAAGTAAAATAAAGGTAACCTCAGCTACGGCCATTACATCGCAAAATCTCACGACTATGACTAAATATGACTTGGGAAAGTCCCAGAGCCAATTCTGAGTCAGTATAATAACCGCGATACAAACACAGACTTTAGTAAGACACTTGATTTGTTGAATGCGTGCCAACCTGCCAACCTATCGTGGTATCGGGCAAAGTAATCTAGATTGCGATTACTGAGAAACGTTATGATTCTCTTGAGAGAGCATTCGGGTTTCTTTTGAAGGGCACTGAAGCACCGGACGGTAATGAAAAACAATCAATGGTGAATGAATTAACCGGTAAAGATAACACGAATCGTTCTCAGAGGATACTGTATTACGACGACGACTGATTTAAATCTGGAACAAGGAGAGGAATAGAAAAAGCTTTATAAAATGTGAATAATGTCGGTACATGTAGGTATTAATTCAAAGGATGAACTGATTACTTCTGCAGTAAGAGCACTATCAAAGAAAACGATACGACCCGATAAAAAGTCGTAAACCGCTGACATTAAAAAGCGTGTCAATCCAATTTCAGGTTGACATAAGCCACAATAAAAACCAAGAAATGATTTCCAAGTAAGTGTCCCGGAATTTCTGCTTTTGATGTTAAGACAATATTGAGAGACTAACCAGGTTTTGGCTGATTCAGACCATTTTTTTAATTTTTTACGCGATTTTCTGGAGACGTTTTGAATCCCGAAGATCAACGTTCGGTGTAAATATTAACCTACAAAGGCATGTATTTGAATTGAGGTAAAAGCGCTTGAAAAGCTCAGACTTTATAAATGGATACAGTTTCAGTACTTACCACGTAAGAAAGGAAGATGATGAAACAGGACACCACTTTAGGACTTCCTTTCAGTATTGAACAATTTACAGAACGAACGTGGTAATAATACTCACTGTCTTCTCGCAGCCAATGAAGTCTGGTCTCGCTCCATATTCTGCTTTTCTTGCAGGACGGAGGCCGGCACCAGGCCCTGTCGGGTGCGGAGCTCACCACCTTGTACGTCGTCTATAACTCGCACCAGCCATCTGAAAACAAACGCAGTGCGGGTCAATCATGAGGCAGGGTGCAATACTATTTTGCTATAGAGTGTAGTGGCATGGAAAATGCAAATAATAAAACTAAAAATAGCTGAATATTATATTACCGTTGCCATATCAAGACAACAGATCACTATCAAGTACCGTAAGGTTGTAAAAATAAAGGCGAAAGAAATATAGATAGATAGATAGATAGATAGAGAACTCTTTATTGTTTCACCAATAAAATAAACAAACAGGAATACAAATCTTACGAGCTAGTGTAACAATGGGCGGTCTTATCGCTGACAGCGATCTCTTCCAGACAACCTTTGGATGGACAGTATCAGTAGAGAGATTATATACATAAAGGATAGTATAAAGGTAGATTTGCCCAATTTGAGTTTACCTGCTATCAACCATGTCGAAGAATTTACAAACCGTACCTACTCGTAAGATCAATGACGTCTAGCTAATAGGTACGTTGAGGTTGCGTTAATAATAAGCAAAGCCCAATAATATTCTAAGATTCTCACATTAAAAACTGGAGATTGCAATTCTAGATGTGCTTTATGGTTAGTTCTCATCTCACAAGCACCTGCACTACTTTCAGCTTTAAACAACCAACGCAAATCTGGCACAGAGACGTCAATAACCAATTTTGTTTTCAATTTTGAGGCATGGCTCCTTCCGACAGCGTGATACGCCTATTTCCATAGTAAATTAAAATTTGGCAGATTATTTTAGACAGCATTCATGATATGTAGGTCTATCGTTACAGTCTAGCAATAAAATCTTGTAACAGTACCTACCTATTAAAATATGGGATCACAACTGCAAGACACCTCGTTAACCATGTCAAAATAGATGATGTAAATATCTGCTGATGTCCTCTTTGTATTGGAATAGGCAGAAGATAGAACGCCACATGGGTAGGTATTTTGAAGAAAATACCCATCATTACTTTTGAAAACAGCTCGAACAACTTGTGTTTCAGTTTTGTAGTTGAAGCGAGCTGACCCCTTGATTTCGATTATTATCATTCTTTCATGCGGGCTGTTTAGGAGGAATGTTTTTAATTTCTCAATCCGTCGGTTATTGGCGTGTGAGTGCCAAATCTCCGCAATTATTTCGTTATTATTAGAAGATTAGCTGATCCAATTTTTCAGAAGCTTTCAATCTGAGGCGCTGTCAATCTCGAGGAGGGTTTTCACTTTCATAACGTACCTACCTATTTTTAACCTGCATGTAAATATTTTGAGGGCTATAATAAGGAAGCGTTATCGCCATTTACAGGTAAAAGCGCCGACGCTACGCGCAGGGTCTTCCATGTCGCTTGACAGTAACGACTCTGTAAGATTTTAAAATGGATGTTGAACCTTACTTCGACCTGTAAGTAATGGTTCAGCTAAAAACCATTGAGGTACAATGTTGACGCTCAAGTTTAAAAAATATTATATTATAACTAACGCGCATAAATAAGGGTTGACAACCCTAATCTCGAAGTGACGAGGAAGTGACATCACAGATCAACGTCTTGCAGTTCGTTGCTCCAATCTACACTTCCTAATTGAAATCCAGATTTAATAGAACAATCAACGTCTGAATATGAAATAGGGTATGGCCATCGTATGATTATAAAGTGCGATAAAAGTCTAGATTAGTAGCGGGGAAAAAGTTAGTGCTGGCACAGTAGAGGGGCGATACATACCTAGTAGGTAAACATCTGCGTATGGCAGCGTGATCTTGCTTGTAGATCTAGGTATACGAGAAGATTGTTAGTATGTTGTAGAGTATACATCTAGATCTAGAGATACCTCTGCTATTTCTATCTGAGTAGTGTCTGACGAGAATATGAGAATATGGCCTAGTGGTGAGAAATTGGTATTGGCTCTCAAGTCAGATTACCAGAACACAATGGTCTTGATGCCATATTTTGAGTTAGGGTGTAGTACTAAACTCTTTAGCAGTAGCATACATTAGCAAATAATTATATTTGGAATCCTATATATATTTATATATATCCATAGGTACATATTTTTAAAACGTAGGTGTAACAAATACTATACGCTTTGTTTTAAATTTTATGTCTTCAGCTTACAATGATCAGAGGATTTTATAAATCCCTTGAAAAATGACTAACCCCATTGTAAACACTATAATTATTCAACGTCATCCTACTAGGTGTCGCTTATATAATAGAAGCTAATCCAGGTGACCGCGTTATCGTGGCATTCAGGTTACTATGAAAATATGAAAATTTTATTTGTTATTCTTAGATATTATTTCGCGGAACTTAGATCTAGTATCTGCAAAAATAGATATAATTTATGATGGTAGGAAGGGACAAATACTTAAAATTTCATGGTGGGCGTTCAGCTACCAAAATAACATTGTTATGTGATAAAAATTTAAAAATAATGTTGAAAGGTTTACAATAAATATAGTTGACACTTATTTATCTTCACGGATTTTCGCAAAGTATCTAAATCTAAATGACAAAGGGAGGATAATTCAATGTGAAATTAAGTGGGCATTGAAAAATGTAATGAGTGGCGATAGACATTTTTCTAAGTTCTGCTCTATGAATAGAGCTACAAAACAATTTTAAAGCGTTACGTTAACATCTGTTACGGTTGCTATGCGGATTATAGCCTATCCTTAAGTTATTGATGCTATATAAATTACACTGCAGTCACGTATGATGTATTTAGGTAGGTATATACATATTTTCATCAGGATTCGATATCAAAATACCAGTGATATACTTAAACAATATTTTTCAAAAAACTAATTAACAGGAGCTTTGTTTCTATCACTTGCAAGTTTTAATACATTTTAATGAATATAATCAGTCTCGCTGCATTATTACGACCATATTTGAGCGAGCGTGCTGGCTCACAGCAGTAGCGCATCCTACTTCCGAACCGACACACGGACCCATCCTGGTTCGAACCCCACTCGACCACACCAATGACTATAATTTGCTCACGCCTTTAGAACAAAGAAACCACACAAATTTTGAGAACCGCATGTGTCGTTTAACCGGCACTTGGCCGGCGCGGCGGCTTATGGCCTACACTTAATATTCATCATTATAGAACTATTTCATTATTTTTTTTACACTCACATCTAATTCATAAAGCCGGCTCTCCCTGTGGTCAACAGGACTATTCTCTTATCACGGTTATGTCACCGAATAGCCTTGGCCGGAGATGAAAAGATTCGCAGCGGCATGATGAAGTGGCTATCATCAATTAAATTTGGACATTTTTCAGAAATCGCTCGATTTATTTAAACGGTATTTAACGTCGGAATCGCACAGCTTGGGAATCACGCCAAGCGGGGAACGTTGGACGATTTTCAACTAATAGGTACCTCTTTAGAAAAATTACGGATGGATACTCTGTGATGCCTATTTAATTTAGTGACACGTTTATGTAATTTTTGTAAATAATAAATATTAATGGCTGTGATCTCTTCTCTGTGAGCGACATTGCGACTGCCACCCATCACTATCACACTACTATCATTATTATAATGCTACTTTAATTTTCCAATACCGTTTCCAAAGCTTTTGAAGATCTCACACATTTTATCCACATAAACATTTCTACGTCATATAAAAAGTAAGATACGTTGGCCTATTTTTCCTGGCCGTTAGTAAAACTAAGTTATGACGTCAGATTTCATTACATCTTGCTTCATGCAGTACTACTATTACTTATTCTGTGCCTCGCGTTCGTACAAACAAACTGACGGATGCACGTTACGTTAATGCAGGTATAAACGCATTACGCAACTTTTGGAAATCGGGTAATGTATTCTATTCTAGGATAGTACGTTTAGTTTCATTATAATTTGCGATGAAAGATATGATGCAACTAGCAAAAGATTACAATTCGAAACGTGCTTTTTATCTAGAAAGTGTATAGGTACTTTGGTACAGTAATCGTGATCCTATTTTACTTTTAACGTTTTGTTTTACGCAATTTCTAGTTTACATTTAGTTAGTAACGTAGCTCTAAGGTCAGTTCCATTTATGGATTAGGTAATTATCCTGGACAAAAAGAGGCATCTATTAACAATTCCTTCTACAAAAAGGGTGGGCACACTTAGCTACACTAAATTCTAACTAATGGTCCAAATTAAAAAAGCCACCCTATATTATAGACCTGTAACGAAACATATTCTAGGTGTGTGTACATAAGTAACATTTCGGCAATTATTGCAGTATCCGATATGGTCAAGTGGCTAGGATACCTGGCTCTCACCCAGGAGGCTCGGGTTCGATTCCCGGTATCGGAATTGCATTTTGCTTTTTTGTTTCTACAAAGTAACAACATTTCGAAGATTCTGACACTGTATCTGATAATTTTATTTATTTATTAACCCTCGGCTACACAACGTGTATTGATTGATACGTGGTTGAAGCTTGAAGGGTGTAAAAGTTTATAATGAAAAACAAATTAAATAAAAATAAATTATGGAGACCACAGAATAATTTGTATGGGAAACATTTGAACCACGAACGGGATTCAAGTTTACCCTTGCAAATTAATCTGTTGAATACGCTAACCAGCGGGGTGATCATGTAACTGTGATAGCAATGCAACAAAAGAAATTTCAATCCAAATTTGAAAATTTCCATAGTAACTCTGTACATAAGCTGCGTACTGCAACTGTCAAATCCATACATTTTTGTGTTTCTATCGGTTGCTAACAAGTTACATGATCGCCTAGCAGGTGGTACTGCTATAAAAATTATAAATATTTTAGTAGAAGTTTTAATAATCTTAATTAATTATATAAGCCACGTGCGGATTTGAGTCAGATGAGCCATACAAAACAAAAACTAGACACTTTTTTATGTAATTGAATGATGTGACGAGCTAGTCGTTCGCTTGGCGTTAAGCGTCACGGCTGCCCATAACAGATGCATTGTCACTCGGAACTCTAAATTAAAGTTTCGCGTGACTCTGCACTGCGCCCGTTAAGCGCTTTATTTTGGAACAGGCCCGCTATGGGGGCTTATAATCCCACATTGTCACTATAATGTTGTGAATAGCAACCGTGAGTACAAATACAATTTCCTTTCTTACAAAGGGTCTATGCGGTTATTGTTCCTACCTATTATAAAGCAAAGTAGTTGATAGTAGCACGCTATAAGTATAGAATGCTGCATACTGTATGCATCGATATCAATAACATAGTTTTTTTTATCAGATTTATTATTAGGGACCTTGATAATTTGATTACATGTCAGTCCCATCGTTTTCGCGACAAGTTTTTAAATGATTAAGGTAGGTAACATCTACATTATAACCTATAGGAAGTCACTTGAAGTGACTCACAGCTCATCATTTGCTGCTTCTGAAGTTGGATCAGCCCAAATGTTATAACATAGTACCTACTGTGATACTGATAATACTGATGAGTTAAAAAATTAAAATAAAGTAGCAGTGCATTGGCAACAATCAGGAAACGTCCCAAATGTCTGGCTTACTTTTACTAGGTATTCCCACTTGACGCGTGGCATACACGACACGGCCGTCGCGGTCATTTGTTTTTATGACGTTTCCTATGATTTATAGCTTTTTTAAGTCTTGCGAAAATTTTGGGGCTGCTTTGTGTCACCGATGTTAACCAACTTATATGATAAATCATACAAACAACAAGTACTAACAAAAATAACTAAGTTCCAAGTTTATGTACGCGTTTTTTTTTGTTATTGTGTACCTATAGGTCAATGATATTTTACCTGTAGGTAGGTTGTTCCCGCACTATAATTGACTAGACGCATTCAAGGTATTTCGCCATGATCGCTCACTCCCATAGGTATAGTGTATAACATTGTGAAGTTGAAAAAACGTTATTGTTTTATTATTTCTACTGCAAACTGCCTTTTATTGTTTTAATGTTTTTTTCGTGCATGCTGTCTTCGCCCATTGAGCTGCATGGCATGTCACGCATCTAATTCATTGTTAGATCAAAGGAAGTTCATAATATTATTATTATTTGTCCCAATGAACATTTTTCATTCCGCTATCGAGGAAGACTGTCCATCACTTCATGTCTGTAAATAAGTCGGCGGTTGAGACGACGACGTGTCCCAAATTCGACATCCCAATTAGAGTTCATGGCACAGGGTTAAAATAATTAAACGTGAATATACTAACTACAAATAAATAATTAAAATGAAAACGAGGCCGACAATTTGTACAACCAATAATCTTAATTTAATTTGTGTTAAGCCGTGTGGTTTCGGGGGTGTGCGAATAGGACCACCCACCTACCGTGTGTGCCGTAAGAGCTGGCTAAGGGAACATCCATGGGGACGGGTAGCCCCATTCTCCTCGGTAAATTGGTACATCTTGTGCGATCACCAAGTCACCTGCCATGCGTGGTGATTATGGCAAACCCTCATGATATAAGCGTCCAAAGTGGCGTTTCATGGGAGAGGCCTGTGTTCAGCAGTGGGCGTCTTCCGGTTGATGTTTTTTATATAATTAAATAGTCCCGCATTTGGCTGCAATCTCACCTGATGGGAAGTGACGACGCCGTCTACCATGGTACATGCTTGCCTAAAAATGATGTGATAATTAAAGAGTATATAATACCTAGTGATAATATGGATAGGGGTAGTAGGTAATCCGATAATTAAATATGTTGCCATATGTTGTTGTTGTTGTTGTATAAGAGATGACATTATCGAATAATAAGACACCTACTTATTAAAAATCTCTTTTGTAAATAATTTTAGGTGATGTTTGTATCACAACATTAAAAAAACAATGTAGGCAAGTCTATAATATCTAAGTATGGAACTAGTGGGATTATTACGATTACAATGTTAGAGGTTTATAGTCGACATAAAGCTATATTTGTGGAAGATAGGTTAATGGCTCCGATTGGTCTTGTTTTCGTAATTTTATGTGCATTCAACATCGTTTAGGTGGAACACGCAAAAAATCATATCATTTTGCAACTACTACCTACGAGAGCCCACGACCAAAATCCAGAACCGTTTCAAATCTTTAATTTTTAGACGATTCTGATACCAGAAAAATGAATATAAAATTATTTTTAACCTACCTACCTCAGTAAACTTACCATTGAGTGCATAAGAAGGTAAATTTATAATATGTACCCAACTGAAACAGACGTTAGGTACATACTTAAAACTTTTAGACTAAAATACCTACATTACAGCTCGTCAAAATCATCAGTAGGTTTTGCGAGATACATTTTCTAACAAACAGACAGACAGGCAGACAAGATTAAAAAACGATATTTTTGATTCCTAATAAAATAGGTATTCCGTCTACTCAAACAAAAACTATATTTACAAATGCTATTCTATCTACACACATCATGTTAATGATTGCTTTAATATTACAATATTACAACTCAACAATCAATAACTATGTATCTATCAATATCATTTTATCGATAGGTACCCAACATTTTGACAAATAAACTAGGTATTTCATTTGAACATCAAAAGAGGGATTTTCTCGAGGATTTTATATAGATGCACTCTTTTGAAAGGCCATAAAATGTTATGGGTTCTTTAGTGGCAGTTAGACTTGGAATTAATGACTTCAGGTGGGATTTTACGTGTCGAAACAAATTTAAGATTTCCTGGCTTCTAAAATATTGTTACGACATACTTAATGATAGATTTAGTTTATTCAACTATATTTACTTGGGTTGGGTATATTCGTTACCGAGTAGGTATATTATACTGGGTGGCGCAAAAGTACTGGCACTAAAGAAAATACTTTTATTTTTTTTATATGACATTTTCTGTCATTCTGTTGTTGAAAATTGTGTAGTGAACAAATGTAAAATACACTGAAAATAAACATGGACCGTTTTACTCCCCAAGAACGTGGAATAATTGTGTCAATGTTCTTACGGAATAATTCATCAGTGATAAGAACACAACGTGAATTTCGTCGACGATTTCCCCACCGTCCGGCACCGATTGGTCGCACAATTCGACGCTTTGCCACACGCCTTGAAGCAACTGGCTCAACATTGGATAGACCTAAGTCTGGGAGACCAAGAACAGGCCGTTCAGCTGAAAATATCGATGCTGTGCGCGAAGATGTGGAAGAGTGTCCAGAAACATCAACGAGGCGACGTGCCACGCAATTGGGCATTTCCAGACGGACCCTGCAGCGTATTTTGGTGAAAGACTTAAAGATGTTCCCGTATAAAACTCAAATGACTCATCAACTGCTGCCTGCTGACCACCGAGCTCGTCTAGATTACTGCCAGCGCGTCATAAACCTCAACCTTGAAGAGGATGATTTTCCTTCAAAATTGGTTATGAGTGACGAAGCGCATTTCCATCTCTCAGGGCATGTCAATAAGCAGAATACTCGGTTCTGGGGCACTGATAATCCGCGCATTATTCAAGAAACACCTCTACACCCACTAAAAGTTACTGTATGGTGTGGCATCTGTGTTGACAGAGTGATCGGACCCTATTTTTTCGAAGACGCTGGAGGCAATGCGATAACTGTCACTGGAGAACGCTACAGAACCATGTTACGTGAGTTTTTGATACCCAGTTTGGACGAATTGGGGCTGGAGCACATCTGGTTTCAACAAGACGGCGCTACGGCACACACAGCGCGCGACACTATGGACTTAGTGAGGGACGCTTTTCCAAGCCGAGTTATCTCTCGTTTTGGCGATTTGCCTTGGCCTGCAAGATCACCCGATCTGACCAGTCCAGACTTCTTTCTTTGGGGTTTTTTGAAATCTCGGGTGTATGTGAACAAGCCACAGACTCTCGCAGCTCTAAAAGAAAACATTCGTCAAGAAATAACGAACATATCGCAGGAAGTGTTACGGCAAGTTATGCAAAATGTCATAAATAGGGCTCAAATGTGTATCAACTCTGGAGGTCACCATTTAAAAGACATCATCTTTAAATCCTAATGGTACGAAATTTAATGGCACAAATATACATTTAAAAAAACCTAAATCTAGTTTTCTAATTTAGAAAAAATGTTATAGCTGAACCAAATAGGGTCTTTACTTTTGCGCCACCCAGTAGTTGCTGTAGGTGGCCGTGTGGTGCCGGTTTGCGAATAGGACTACTCCATCTCTTCCCGTTGGTGCCGTAAGAGCCGGCTAAGGGAATATCCAGGGAATGGGCAGTAGCATTATCCTCTGTACATTAAAATCTTCTGTGATCACCAAGCCGCCTGCCAAGGGTGATTACGGCAAACCACCACTGTGATAAGCGTCCAAAGTGGCGTTTTACGTGGAGGCCTATGTCCAGCAATGGACGTCTTACATCTGCTGATGTGGTGTGATATTATAGTTTATGGAATATACATTAATATTTTAGTATTGCCGTCAGAAAATAATCTACAGACATGCATGCGCTTGAAATGATTAGCAAAATAATAATTATAAAAACAACGATGTTCAAAATAGTGCATTTAATAAATGTAGAACAAGAACATAAATAAATTGCTAACGAAATGGGGCAACTAAAGCAATCAAAATAAACCAACGGTAGAACTGTCAGTTAAAAACCTGACGTTCAAGATGTGAAATTATTGAAAATAAGTTCGTATGTTAACTCTAGCGTTCCCGAATTAGAAACATATATACAGAAAACTAGAACAAGCGCAGGAGAAAGGCAAATACTAGTGAAATTGTATATCGCCGTCCGTTCGTCCGCAGGGTGAGTGGGACGAAAGAAAGCCAAGTTAATATTGCTAATAATGTACGTAGATTATTTCGAGAGCGGTACCCACGCCAATTCTTAAAACCATCAGACAAGACCTCCCACGTTGTACTAAGCTTTCAGTAAAACGCAAGAAAACTAAGACGACATGGCATATCGAAAGATCTTTTCTGACTGGTTGTAATTTTGGGTATTGTGGAAATGATTATGTAGTTGTCATTTTTTTCTCGGAAACCGGGACATTGACCCATTATTAAACATGAGAAAAACGGGATCACCTGTAACACTCTCATAAAATTTATGACAAGATGTAAATCACAGTGAAGTACTTCCTATTATTTATTCTGTGAATCCTCAACCCAAAGTGCGGTTCAAGTCAAAAGTAAATAGGCCACCTACTATAAACTGGCGTGCTGCAACTTCGTCCACATCGCCATCGTCGCTTCTCATAAGGTGAGATCAAGCTCAAAATTTAGCCTATAATCCGTCATAAAAATGTTAAGAAAGTGCTAGATAAGTCTACAAGTAAATCTACTGAAGAAATTAATGATATTATTGTATTAATGAATACGTTGTAAGATTTATGTACCCAGATAACTAATAATACATGAGTTGTCGAGTGGCGACCACAAACCCGAAGGCGCAGAATAGGCCAGCCCCCCACTAGATGGATCGACGATCTGGTGAAAACTGCGGGGCGCAGATGGATGCAGGAGGCGAGCAGTCGCTTAAAGTGGCGCTCTGTTGAGGAGGCTTATGTTCAGCAGTGGGCGTCTTCAGGCTGTTGATGATGAGTATGAGTCAATAGGATACCTAGTTCAAAGTATGTGACAACAACAGAAACGTAACAGTGAAATAAAGGCTGCGTGCCTGTGCTATAGGTATTGAATGGCGTATTGAATCAATAATTATTATTCCTAAGCTAAAACTTTTGAAACACCAAGCATTTTAAAAACAAGTAAAGAGAACACAAAAATGACTTTAATTCGACTAATAAAAATAACGCACACACATCCACATCCATACGCTGCGCCAGATTATACAGAAGACCGAAGAGTATAATCGGCCGTTATGCCTAGCGTTTGTGGACTATGAGAAAGCCTTCGATTCAATCGAGACTTGGGCGGTGCTGCAGTCCTTGCAGCGATGCCAAATTGACTATAGGTATATCGAAGTTTTGAAGTGTTTGTACAGTAAGGCCACTATGTCAGTCCGACTACAGGACCAGAGTACGGAACAAATTCCATTGCAAAGAGGCGTGAGACAGGGAGACGTTATTTCTCCGAAACTGTTCACAAACGCATTGGAGGATGTTTTCAAGCTCTTGGAGTGGAAAAGATCTGGCATCAACATAAATGGCGAGTACATCACTAACCTTCGTTTTGCCGATGATATAGTCATAATGGCGGAATCGCTCGAGGACCTTAGCACCATGCTCAACGACCTCAGTAGAGTCTCCCAGCAGGTTGGTCTTAAGATGAATATGGACAAGACAAAGATCATGTCTAATGCTCATGTTCCACCTATACCGGTAATTGTTGGGAACGATACTCTCGAAGTTGTCGACAAGTATGTCTACCTAGGACAGATTGTCCAATTAGGTAGGTCCAACTTCGACAAAGAGGTGGCGCGAAGAATCCAACTCGGCTGGGCAGCGTTCGGGAAGCTTCGTCCTATCTTTTCGTCCAAAATACCGCAGAGCCTGAAAACGAAAGTTTTCAATCAGTGTGTGTTGCCAGTGATGACTTATGGAACTGAGACATGGTCTCTTACTGTTGGCCTCATTAGTAAGCTCAAAGTCGCGCAGCGAGCTATGGAGCGAGCTATGCTCGGTGTTTCCCTGCGAGATAAGCTCCGGAACGAGGAGATCCGCAGGAGAACTAAAGTGACCGATATAGCTCTTAGAGTTAGTAAGTTGAAGTGGCAATGGGCAGGCCACATCGCTCGTAGAACTGACAACCGATGGGGAAGAAAGGTTCTCGAGTGGCGACCACGAACCGGAAGACGCAGCGTGGGCCGGCCCCCCACTCGGTGGACTGACGACCTGGTGAAAGCCGCGGGGAGCCGATGGATGCAGGAGGCGAGCAGCCGCTCAAGGTGGCGTGCTCTGGGGGAGGCCTATGTTCAGCAGTGGACGTCTTCAGGCTGTTAATGATGATGAATAAAAATAAAGCTGTTCGAGCAGAGTAAAATAAGACATTTGTTTAAATGAAACGTTATTGGTAACGTAACCCAGAGTCGTCTTGTTCCGTCCGTTCTCTGGTTCCCTACGCACTTGACCGAAATCGTGGACGACCAATACGCTCTAATAAATTTTAAAAGAAGCCGATGATACGATTTGCTGTAGAGTTGGACGCAGACAATAGTTTCTGAAGTCGTTATTTTTATGTTAATATGTAGGTATATATTTTGGACAATATGGACGTATTGGTATTATTAAAGCATATAAATACCATCTATTATAAATAGCATCAAGTTAGGAATAATTAAAGAAACGGCTCCAGCTATATTACAATTAAGAAAAATCCTGACAAGAAATTGACCTGATATTTCCTCGCTTTTATTCTTTAAACTAATTACTATGATAATTCAATCTCCTACTAAATGCTACTAGCCACAGGTACTACAAAAAATACTTGGGCTGTATTACTATAAACGCACTGAGCAAAAGACAGTCCAAATTCTCCAGCCCACCACCATGTAGGTATAGCGTACCCAAATCAGCGTTGCTCCGTTGAATTGCAATGCTGATTTGTTGAGCCAAATAAATGCCCGCAGTGCCATGTTTTTGATATTAAAATATTAAAAGCTAGTGTAAATAAAAATACATCTTCTGATATAAAAACTAGCGACATCGACATGACATTAAAAGAAGATACTGTCATCCGATCGTATGTAAATCCTGAAAAGAAATGCTCATCAAAAGTTGCATCATGATATATCGCCGGATGTCGGGACACTCTTGGCCAACTTTCTCCGAGTTCTGTTCCATGTTACAATATTTTTATGTCAAACGTTTAGAGAAAACCATTACTATTATTTTATGAAAGCAGATAATAATGTCACAGATAATAAAATTAATGTTATATAATTATTATTCGCTGTTTTCAGGGTGAATTTTAAAGAACACTCTTATTGCATAGTAGATCTATGCTAGCTACTCTTGCGATAACAAATTAAATAATTGTGCCTATATTTTAAACATTGTAATTTGTCTCCATTGCATAACCATAACGGGTCCATGGTCCTATTATTTCATCATAGTTCATCTGATTACTGCAAATGTAGGAATAAAATCTACTGAAATAACCCCGACCTTATTGTTCTTATCTAAGGTTGTTCGAGCTTCTATTTTTATGAATGATTTCGTTGTTAGGGCGTAACCAAAAACAAAACAAGAAAATTATAAATAAGTTAAAGGTTTATGCCTGTAATATTTAATTTATAATGTATGATGTAGTAATTTAATTGTAATTTCATGATAATTTTATATAAAAAAATAAGTTAAAAGCATTTCCATTTCCAATCTCAGAGTTTCCGCTCAAGGCCGATTCAAACGAAACCGCGATATATTTTTATTAATTTTGCAAATGGGTCAGATGTTTTTAATCTCTAGCGGCTAATCCATCTTTGTTATGTAATTGTAGTAAACATAATGTCGCCTTGAGAATTATCGAAAAGAAATTGGAATACATTAAACTTTTCCCATACCTACTCGATTTGCGCGACTTCGACTACGGGTCGTCGTCGTCGCTTTGTTATAAAGGCAATAAAAGTTAAATACCTATGTCCAGTTCGTACTGCTCAAATAAAATTGTTATTCTTCTTCTTGTTGTTCTTTTTCATCTTTTTTTCGTGTCTATAAAGATTTTGATACCAGGGCTGACCACTTGCCTGGCCAGCCCTGGGGTCAAAATTTTTAGCCCACCCAAATAATTATGTCTTGGTTTAACGGCTGTTGTCTTAAAACAACAGCTGGGACCGACTCGACGGCTTAACGTGTCCTCCGAGGTATGGTATCACGGTTTTATTATCTGGCGTATCATACTCGGATAATCTCAAATTCGATAATAGATCTAGGTAATAGAATTCTGATGAGAGAAGATCCTACACCTATAGGTGGAGGAGGAGGTGGGGGAGGGGAAGCTTTATACTTTACTGACTTCATCGTAAGGACAACCAGACTTAAAACACGAGCGAGATTTGAGATTTGAGCGCGCAAGGGCAAGCTTACATCCTTGTTTTGCGGTTTGCAGTCGCGCTACTCGCGCATGTGAGCCGGTTCTTTACACGGTCAGAGACGCGCGATTTATTTTGATTAGTGAAACTTTCAGCAGCCGCGCGTGTACGTTACTGGGGGTGACAAATGTCACCACTGACCTTCGATCGCGAGCTGAAATACATATAGTATTGTATGGCTTAGATAGGAGACACGATAGGGATGATGCAATAGTTTAAATAATATTCACACAGTTCTCTTCCCCTATATAATATATAACTATTTAAGATCTTGTGTATTATATAATACTTGTTACTGTATATTACCTATAACAATGATGTACATGAATGCAATAATAATAAATAAATAAATAACTAAATAAATAATTATAGGTATACCTAAGTATTTCTTTGTTCTTGAAATCAAATTGTGTCTTATCAGCTGTCCGTCTCATAATACCAAGAACTCAGAATGATCAGCTCTGAACGACGAGATCTCAGCCCGTAGACCGTAGGATGACACAATCACAGAATAACGAGATTGCAGGGTGACGAGATCCTGAGATCAGAATCTCAATAAGATGTACGTATCTGTAGTAATTATCCCATCATCGTCATCCTCTTTGCCTTTTCCCCAGCGACTGCCATCTGACCTCGAAACCCATAAGGAACCAGTAATGGGATGGTTAGACCAGGTGTCACATCCTATTAGGCTTCTGACTACCCGTAACGATTGCCATAAATGTTCTTATGACAACCGGGACCGACGGCTTAACGTGCTCTCCGAGGCACGGAGCGATGGCATCGAAAACTGCACAGCCCGACCTGCACAGGTGCAGGGCCGAGGATCGAACCCAGTGTCGTAAGATTGTGAAGCGCACATGCTACTGCTCGGCCACCATCGCTCCATCTGTGGTAATTATTTCATGAGTTAAAAATGAAAAAGTCCAAAGACACGAACATTCCGGCCTGAATGAATGAAATAATATATTTTTATATTCTATTCTGCTTAACCTTGAGGGCAAAGAGTAGGTTACCTTACCTACGTATTTACAGCTGCATAGTGTATCGATCCAAACGCACGGCACCTACCTGTCATTATTCTTAGCCTTCTTCCCCTTGGGGTGTTTCTTCTTCGGTCTGACCGCGATCTTGTGCTTGGCAGCTGATGTGTCCAGCAGAACTGCTTCCAGGTCCAACGCCGGGTCAGGAGCTCTGCCGGGAGGGGAGTTAGTGGTGACAACAGTTATATGCAACATGGGGTAGACTGGACTATGCGCTAGAGGTAGTGACTTGTACTAATTGTGGTGGGTATTAGTTCGTATAGAATGAAAAGTGAAATGAAGAGCTTGTCAGTGCAGGTAAATACTACCTACTACTTCCTACAGGCACCTACATAAGTACCTATATAAATATTGGATTAAATTCCATTTAAAGAAATTATATAATTAGTAAGCTAGTGTTTCTAACCTTCTACCTAAAGTACATACCTATTACTGCATCAATCAACGGGCATATGACGAATCTCATTATTAAATATCTATGTATCTACACTTGCGACAAGTTCTTGTATTTTTACCTTGAGATTTAATTAGAAATAAAAATTCTACTATATCTATCTAGTAAAGCCTATTCAGAACTGCCTTATACTGAAAGGAATACCATAAGCCACAGAATTACATATAATTCTATGCCATAAGCGCGTACAGAGTGGGCCCAACCAACTTCTCGTAGGTGTTTTACGCGTCGTAGGCAGTATGCTACCTACCTAGATCTCCAGACAATTTAGGCACGTTTTAATCATTTTTCATCGTTCTTGGTAAGTCTCTTGGAAACATACCAATGAGTAATGAAAACTCATTCCTTACTTCATCACTTAATTTTTCTGAACTAATAGCAGTTTCATCACACCATCAACTGTTGTCGTCAACTAGGTAGGTTGGTACACTACAACTACATCTCAAGAGTTTGTCTACATCATCGGCAACATAAATCAGACACGATAGAGAATCGTGTGCCAAAAACGTGAGACTAAAATCGCTTCGATTTCATTAATTAGCCGCAAGGAATTTCGTAGTGGACCAGCCAACTGCACCACCGACATACCTATACATTCAATGGGTGCAATGTATCCTTTGGTATTCCGAAAATGTTCAAGTATAACATCATTAGAGAAGGATAGATAACAAGGTGAAAACATAGTTCATGTACATTTCATACTCTACATTTTACATTGCAGAGATCGACAATGTCACCGGTTATTTTGTTTCTGCCTCATCTGAGTTTGATAGAGTTAGGTACAAAAGTTGGGTCAGAAACGTATGGGGAAGAGGTTGAGAAAGCAGACGGGAGGGGTTAATTAGCCCTTATGAAGCCGGAGCGTCCGTTAGAATGTACCAATAAGCATTGGGTGACACTAAAGTATAAACATATCAATAGGTATTTACATATCATTATCATTGGAAGTCAAATACCTAGTCAATCAAACCACTAACGTACCTACTTAGGAGTCAGCCAGACAAGACAGGACAGGACAGATCTCTCTCTCTCATCCAACACAATACGGCCTACGGGTGAATTGCATATATGCTGCTGCCTAGCTGCCTTTTGTTTTGTAAGCAATGTCAGAGCTCTTGGCCTGCTAGCTTCATTAGAGTTCAGTAGAGCATGTTTATGTTAGTAAAGTGGAAGTAATAATGAGGCTGCCCTTATTTGAATAAACTATTGGGTTAAACATTAGGTACTGTACCTACTTTTTACTGTAAATATTACGTCGTCATGATGAATAAAAACTTTAGTATAGGTAACCGTATTAGTGCCATTAGAAGCTCCCCTCACTGTCTCTAACGTTATAAATCATACAAACGGTGTCACCGCGTCTTGTCGCCGTCAATCAAGCGTCACTTTACTCTTCACGAGACGTTCGGAGACAGTGCTTGTGACACTTGGTGCAAAGTGGTCTGGTGCCCACTCATTGTCAGGGCTTGATCGACACGGGTGTGCGGTTCCATCATGTGACTGTATTTCCGCAAGATTTCTTTTTCTGACCTTTGTAGAGGTCGAGATCAGTGAATACCTAAAGCCAAACTTCGAAAATCTTTGAATAACCCTTGGGATGCAACAAAGAAAACTCACAAGCATTAAGAGAGCTAAAATTTACCAAGTCCCTCTTCCATTTACCGGAAAATTATTTTTTCCTCAAAGTATTTTAACTTCATGAGCTGTGTTTACGAGTAAAAGTCATGGCACTGTGGTAAAAATTCAAGATGAATGTGAACTATAGGTAACCTTCTTTCAAACTATTGTTTTCATTCCTAAGCTTTCTAACTAGCAACCATAAAGTACTGAGGACTTGAAACCTGAAGTTTTTCCAACAACGCTATGTAGCCTTATTAACAATAGGTAGGTACGTTCCAGAGGACCACACCAGTAGTTAGCCGTGGCAGCATGCACCGCTGCGCGCGCTATTTCAGGCGCCCCAAAAACCGAGTGACGTCAATGGTGGCACCGATTCAGCCGTCAGGACTACGGTGTGTCAATGACTTTACTCAATGGGAACTACCCATCCGTGGCGCAATAGATCTGTCATACAACGAAGATACACGTACCTACCTATGTATTTTACTAAGCTAACGTAAAAGGAAGACCTTAATAAAACTGAGAACCTTATAACCTTTAGCTGTCTATGATCACACACAACTTGAATGACTACTATGTGAGGTAGACGCCCAGAAATTAGAACAAGTTTGCTTTGAACGTGATCCTAATCGTTTTCCAGATCAGGCAGTTTCGGAGAGCTTTACAGAGTAATGATGTCAATCAAATTTTCTCCATGGGAAATGAATTCGAGACGCTGAGTCTGCTGAGATTGTCTTTGAAAATCCTACACAAGACTTTGACAATATACAAAATTATAATGAAAACGAGCGTAATGATGTGAAACCATATAATTTCAAGGGTAATCTATATTTTCGCATAATGTTCTATATATCCGTCTGGTTCCCAAATCAGAACCCTAAAAGACCAGTGTAAAAACGGTCTTCGCCTGTTTCGGTGGAAAATATCGATATATGAAGAAAACTACGGCGTCTTTTAAGATATAAATAAAAATAGCTGTACCTATACCATATATTATGCGAGAAGGTAAGAAGACATTTACTTTAAATAATTTACTAGTCTTTTAGTCGAGTGTTCAGTTTTCTGTTTTCACCGTGTTGCCTTAGAGCGGCATTCGTAGTGTAGACCATGATATTGTATTATTATTGCTCAATTTGTTCATTCTCAAGCTGTTTACATTCATAATAATCAGTAACATTAATGTTTCATTTTGTACTTTCAGATAAATAGTTTGATTCATACAATTAGGTAGATATAGGCTGATATGGTATCCTTTCTAATGGTAATTGCAATGTAATGTTGTTCAACCACTATTCGTTTATCGATCTCTGTTTCTCTGTTTTATATTTGGGAAAGGAAATGAGAACAAAGATCTTTACATTTCCCTCGCATCATCTCTGTCTTTTACTACAGAACATAGGTACTCTACGTACCTATTAGGCCGGATTTCCACCTGTAAGAAAACTACTGTGAATGTGTAGGGGATATTTATTGTGTACCTAATAGTAATGTCAATTTTGTGGTTTGCACTTTGAAACCATTCTGGTGTGTATTATAATTATTATGCAACAACCCTACATCAACATAACAACATAACAAATTTAAAATAGGTACCTACTTGAGTCTGCTAGCCTATTAGATTATTAGAAGATTCTATTCTTTTTTTTTTTTCTTTTCTTTTTTTTTCTTTTTTTTTCTTTTTTTTCTGTTTTTTTTTTTATTTTTTTTTTATTTTTTATTTTTTTTATTATGTTACCGTTCCTGCTCGCATTTAAAATAATATTTTGTATTTTCACTTGCAAGTGAATATGATTCTTTAAGTTAAAATAAATATCTTAAACCTAAGAAAACTTCTGCAAGAAGTGTCCAACCGTCTTTCAGACTGTACCTTGAAAATTTGAACTAGTGTAAACTACAATAGTTTACATTTTCTTTTAAGCTACAGTCTGATAAGCGGTTGACACTTCTTGTAGAACTTTTCTTGCAGGTGGAAATCCGGTCTAATACGTAAGCACTAAGGTACCAATACGCAGTGAAATATACACATTTTTAAGAAATAAGCCATCTAACACTTTTCAGGTCATCTTTAAAATATCATGAGCCTCATTCTTTAGAGAGCCATAATAAGATTAGATTATTATGAGAAAATAACTTTTAACTCTAAATAAAAAAACGTTATTGATCATGAAGAGGAAAACAAACTTGTTTGTTTTCTTTACCTTTCTCCTCTTATTCTACCATTATTTTTTGATGATTCTAATCGTAAATTACAAAAGTGGTCAAATAAGTCAGTAACGCAAGTGGCGTCAGCCATACTCCCCGCTACCTGCAGGAGTCCTGGCATGTAGCCAGTAGAAACTTGGCACTTAGATTTTCAGGTTACTAGTATATGTCTGACGGTTTTGTCTGGTTTTTTCCCTATTGTCTATTATTAAGTTACTAAAATTAGGGAAGTTTTCTAGGTTGGAGGTAAACACGTGGTAAGTGTTTGCCAAGAATTATTATTATCGTAGCGGAAAAGAAACTTGTGAACATACCTTTACTATTTTTATGTCTTGAAATGCTAACGCATATGAAACAGAATAAATCTACAGATCTACAGCTAGAGCTTGTTCCTTTGATATCGATAAGAAGTGTTGTGTACGAAATATTATAATGATCGAACAAACATACAAACACAACCATTCGTGACTACCAAGTCTAAAACTTTATTAATTCTAAAATCGTTGGAAACGATATCGTGTCTAGTGAGTCGAGAATGACTCACTCCTAAGGAATGACACTTTGATGGCAAAGTATCTCATAAATATTTGGGAAACGGTTGTAAAATTATTTTTATAGGTTTAGAATAGGTGTGAAAATTGGACCTGGCACTGTTCGAAGAAGAGTAAAATTGGCAATTGAATAAAGGTCAATGAGAAGTGAAGGATAAATTAATATATTATAAATATCTAGTGATATTTAACCACATCTATGGTCTACAAAATAGTAATTAATGGCGGCCAGATTGGCAATATGCTGAGACTACTAATAGATACCTAGACTGCTAATAGAAACTGTAAATGATACCTACCTACCTACCTACCAGAAATTGATATCAATAGGGGTAAAAATACAAGAACTTTTTCGTCGCATAACGCATACTCTAACCTGTATAAAACCTACAATACTAAAAGAAACTACAAAAGTTTTATCACCTTTATTACATACCTAATAACGATTACATACACAAACATTACTACAAATACATAAAAGTAAAGTCCGATCAGCGTCGATAGTTATCACAATAGTTATTTATAATATTGATCACAACATATAAAATGATACATGTTTTAAGCTATATACATAATGATGAAATGGACGCGCAAACACGCAAGAATGGCACGTCTTGTAGATGAATGCTTTTACGCATGATGGTGCGTTTGCATAGAGCCTTCATAAGCTGGTGATCTTCTCTTCTCAGTAATAGTACATTTTGTAGGTGGGCACGCTAAACACATAGTCTAGAGACGGGCCGCGTGTTTTGAAGAAATGGTTCTCGTAACAATAGACCCGCCCTCTGTACCTGCATCAACAATTATCTCATTACGGCATCAGTCGACGTTGGTGATGCGTGCTGATGAGGTATGTTATGTTTCGGTGGTGAACATTTTTTTTATGTTTACGATGAGGTATGTATTTATGAGGTTTATAAATGATTTTGATGGTATGGATTTTATTGAGGCAATGAGAGGTTGATATGTTTTAAAATGTGAGCACTATCATGCCAATAAGGAAACGAAGCTTGTTTGAATAATGTATTAAATTGAAAATTAATATCTCTTACTTAGGACAAAATATCTCGATCCCGGAAGTTGTTACAAATAAAGGGTAGCACTGATTTATACCTAACCTTAGAATATAATTAGAATATTCCAGAGGATCGAATTGCGTAACAACAGTGCAATGAACTCAGCTAAAATTAGCCAGTCCCATGTGGAATGTTCGGCGCACCTCATCGCCATTAAATGCACTCTGACATTTCCTATATGCATAATGCAACCCACTTCTCCAAGAAAGTTATAGGGAAGTGTCCAAGAAATGGCAACTAAAGTTCAGCGACTAAATTTAACTTCACGTTTGATTTACTGTTGACATGGTTTGTAAGTTTTCATATTGGAATTAATGTTGTTGCAAATGTCGATTCAGGTTAATGCAGTATTTGATTAATGTTATTGTACAGTGATCGTGTGACGTGTTTAGTGTGTTAGTTAGTATTAATACTCACAGCTGTAAAATTCGAAGTAGAAGTAATAACCCCAGTTTCTTTAGCAGCAGTTATTTATATAATATTATTTACGAACTTCAATGAGGGCACAGTTGTGTAAAGCTCATGCTAATAATAAAGCGAGAGACTTACTTGGACCCAAGAGCGGACTTGGTATCGAGAACTTCGACAATATCTCCAGCTTTTAGGGATACTTCGTCATCGGCAACGGCTTTGTAGTCTGCCGCTGCTACTACCACATCTTCTACCTGTAACAACAGAAAATAGATATTATAATCTGAATCACATAATTAATTAACAAAATACAAATTAACTGGATACCAGCTGAGTTAGTAAGATTACCTTAGGCGGACTTCTGCTACAACTAGACCTAGACCTTGACGACGAAGATCGAGAGGAGTAACGTTTGTAACTCGGTGTGTTATCGAAACTGTTGATTCTGCTTCTAGCATTATCTCTGTCTAAGTGCACGCCACTATATCTTCTACCCCAACCTCCCAGCTTCGTGATTCTTTGATTGTTACTTATATTACAATAACCGGTGAAAGTCTGTATGTCTTCATCTTCGTCATCGATTACTGGACAGCTGTACATTGAAAATCGATGCGCTGTCGGCTGACTAAGGTTTAAAGCTGAGAACACATGTAAAGGTTCAAAGTGTCTGATACCACTTTCGTCAAGGACTGTGTAAGCAACTTGTCCAGTCAAAACAGCTCGGCTGGCTTCTCGAGGAACAACTGCTTGTAATCCTTTCTTCATTATCAACAGAGCTCCTGACTGTTTTTTGCGTTTAAACAAGAAATCTTCCATAGCAAGACTGTTTTCAGGTTGAAGCAAGCTCAACGGTACGTCTTCAGAAGTCAACAGAGGAGACTCTTCAGGGACTATCATCAGAGCCGCACTTTCTCGCACCAAGTCCCTAAGGTTAGGGTCTGTGCGAGCCAGGATCGAATCTGATTCTAATTTACGTAGTGCAGAATGCATAGTTGGATTTTTATCAGCAAGTTTTCGCATAACTGTTAATCTTTTCAAAATACTTAAGCTTTCGGGATCTGAAGCTATTTTAGTCATGCTATCTTCATCGTTAACAACAGACAATAGCTTTGTCGCCACTTCTCTCATTCCAAGTATTCTGGCAAGTCCAACAGATTGTACGATTAATTCTTTCAAATTTTCTTTATTGTTTTCTTGGATCATTATTTCAAGGTCCTTGTTAGATGCTTCTTGTACAGCAGAGACAATAGCTTTTTGCAAAGTTTCAGTTGCTTCATGATCAGTATTTATAAATGAGATTGAATCTGAAATGCGGCCTAAAACGTGATGAAGAAGGGTATTATCATTTCTTGATATGTTCTTGAAAGCTGGCCCTAAAATTTCATTTTCTGTACTTAAAAAGTCACCAAACTTTTCAATTATATCTTCTTCTGTAAGAGAATGTTTGTGTAAAGCTCGGTTTACTGCAATTTTTATTAATTCTACCTTAGGTTCGGACGAGTTCTCTAATATTTCTTCGCAAAGGACCTCTTTAATTTCTTCTTGTTGAAGAATATTAAACATTGCAGTCACCAAGTCTGCATCAATTGATTTTCCCAGTATAGTGTCAATAGATTTTAATATAAGTTGATATTTTTCTTTACTGATGTTGTTATTAACTTCTTCGAATTGTTCTGCAGTTACAAGAGCAGCTAAAACTGCAGCAGCAATCGAATTCTTGACTTGTTCTTGTTGAGCAGATTGTCCATTTCCCCCAGTAATTCCAGGTTGTAGTTCGTTTCTCTTTTTGCTTTTCTTAGACTCGTTTGACGAGCCCTCGCTTTTTTGACTATCATGTATTTCAGATTTTAAATGAGCACTCATTTCAATGATGGAAGCAATAACATCCATGAGTTGGTTTGCCACTTCGTCTTTTAATCCAAAATCAGTCACAAAAGCTTTAAGTGCTTCAGCATTTCTTGTTTGATTTAGCAGTACGTTAATTGCAGGTAGATCAGTAGGCACTTGTCTACCGATTGACATCCCTGCTTCAGATAGTTGCCGTAACATGTTTCTATCAATAGTTAGTTCGCCTTTTGTAGAAGTAGTATCACTGGGGTTTGTTTTGACTTTTAGTAATTTTAGTTCTTCGGGTGTTACAACGAAACTTTGCACTGAGAACTCAAGGCCTTCTTCACCTTCTGTTAAGTCAGGAGCAACAAACTTTAAACCTTCTGGTGTTTGAACTATTTGTCCAGGTACAAAAGTAACTCCATGATCATCAGATTCAATTACTCTACCAGGAACGAATCTTGGTCCTTCTTCTGTATCTACAACTTGCCCTGGAACGAACCTGGATCCTTCATCTTCAGTAGATATGACTTGACCGGGTATAAAAGTTGGACCAGCTTTGGTTTCAATAATTTGTCCCGGAACAAAACGAGGGCCATCGATGGTGTGGATTGTTTGGCCAGGCACAAATTTAGGTCCAGATTTTGTATTAACTACTTGACCAGGTACGAATTTAGGTCCATCAGCAGTATCGACTACTTGACCTGGGACAAACTGTTCTCCGTTTTCCGTAAAAACTATTTGTCCAGGTACGAAGATTCCTTCCACCATCATTCCAGGAACAAATCTTGATTGATTCGCTTCATTTTTCACAAGTCTGCCGGGAACTACTTTGCCTTCTATTTTTGGCACTCTTGAACCTGGGTAGAATTCAATGCCCTTCACTGTTTGCACCATGTGTCCGAATACGTAAAGAGATTCTTCAGACAGTGAAGATGTTTTAATATCTATTGGTAATCCCATAGGAGTGCTTTCGTCAAACTTTATATCTTCTATTGTTTTCGCAATTGAAAATTCCACATGTCCATCAGTTTGAACAATCGTTTTTCCAGGCATAAATTTTTCACCACAATCAGTGTGTACTATTTGTCCTTCAATGAACTTTGGTCCGTCGATGGTATCAACAGTGGTGCCAGGGACAAACTCCAGTCCATTACTTGATGATGATTTAGTGATTCCAGGTATAAAGCAAGTTTCTCCATTAACTGCAACAGTTTGGCCAGGGACGAATTTAAGACCATTTGGAGTAGCTATTGTGGCACCTGGTACAAATTGCAGCTCGTCATCTTGGTGTAAAACTTGACCAGGGACAAACTGCCATTCATTATTAATTTTAGCGTTTTGGCCCGGAGTAAATATTACTCCGCTCGGTTCAGTTATTGTCTGTCCGGGAATAAATTGTACTCCCTCTGGAGTCATTATAGTTTGACCGGGTACAAAAACTTCTTCAACCCCTGTATTTATTATCTTTCCAGGAACAAACTTAAAGCCTTCTTCAGACAAGACTGTCTGACCTTCGATAAAACGTGGAGAGTCATTTTTGTTTTTTACTGTTTGGCCACAAACAAATTCTTCTCCATTTGAAGTATTTAAAACTTGTCCAGCTAAAAAGAATGGTTCATTGGTGCATTCATTGGTGACGATATGGCCAGGTATGAGGCTAGGTCCTGTAGGAGTGTTAACACTTAAACCAGGAACAAACACTGGTCCAATGGGCGTTTCGATTGTTTGTCCAGGCACAAACACTGGACCTTGGGGGGTGTTCACCATTTGCCCAGGTATAAATTTCTTGGCTTTGTTTATATCTAATGTCAGCCCAGGTACTTTCGCAACCTTTTCACGTTTACCTCTCTTGATATTTTTTACAAATTCTGGCAAATCTTCCATTGTAGGCAGCATTTCTACTTTATTACTGTTCATTAACTTTTCAGTTACATCAGTAGTTTCAACTAAGCGTTCCATCGGTATCTCTTTTATAGCGTTTAGAACAGTTTCAGTAGGACGTGCTCTAATTGATTTTAATGGATTTACGCAAGGTACACTTTCGAATGTTGTAGATACATCACTAATATTACGATCTATTTCGTATATTTCAGATTCACATTGATAGGGCACGATCTTCACTGGTGTCGGCAAAGTTGTCACTTTTGGAACAAAATGGTCTTCCGTAATTTCTTTTTCAAATGCCTCCCAGTCCCAAGATTCAATGAGCGGATGCATTTGTTCTGTCCATTCTCCACGGCACATTACAATACTAGATTTAGAGCGCATGTGTTGCGCATCGAAACTGTTGTAACTATAAGTTTTTACATCATGCTTCTCATGGCTTACTTCTAATTTAGCCTTTTTAGCCAATCTATCGTGGCGTAACTTTTCTTCCTCAAGTTCTTGAACATCAGCCAACTTTTCTTTGTTTTCAAATATTTTTTTCATAGAAGACAAGCCTACCGCTCTCTTCCTCTTCTTTTTTCTCTCTTCTAATTCTTCAATTTCTCTTTGTTTAAGTACTTCAGCATTTGGTCCCTCCCCTTCATACACTTCGATATCTTCAGTAAAATCCTTAAAATCCATGGAAACACTGCGTCCTTGTTTTGTTTTAATTAAAACTGTATCAGAGTCTTTAGCCAGCATAACGTCTCTGACATCACCATCACGCACTGCCGCCTCCATTTGAGCAGAAAAAACTAAGCTGCATTTTCGCTCCTGCACTGTGTACACATATCGTTTGTCGTCGGTCACTTGTTTGCCCAATAACATTTCTATCAAACATTTTTGTGCTTCAGTAGATCCATCTAGCACTGGGAATATATATCTGTAGTCCGGTAGCATTTCATGTTTTCTATTCCCGTAGTTTATTTCAGGTGCATAGTGATGAGGTCCAAGTTCGCCGGACACGTTCGTTATTTTACATTTCGCCTTCGACGAGCGAGCGGTTAGTAGAACTGGAATGTAGTGGTGCGAAGGCAGCCCGTAAGACTTGCCGGTAATCCTGCAGCAACGTTTCGCGTCAGCAGGAGATATAGGAGCGAGGAGCGGAAAGTAGTTGGGCTTCGGCAGCCCCCTACTGCGGCCAGTGATTCTGCAGAACGACATCGTAACTGTTTTCACGCCAGCATATTTGTTTGTAAACTTCGAGGATTCAAGTTTGTGTTTATTTTGTGATCGCGATCGATGTATTTTATACAAGGAGACGTGTGAGTTTGTTCGCGGGTGCTCAGAGCGGAGGCTGAAGAGCGACTGAAGACGCGGAGCTTTAGGCAAAGCTTTCAGTCTGCGCGGCCGCTTTAACACCTTCCACTCAGACGGTGGGTCGTATACATTGTTCCGGTTACGAGCTATTTATAAACAAAAGAAAGACGAATTTATTCTTAATGCCAAAATATATGACACAGTTAGTATGATGAAAACACGGGAACGACTAACTTGATAGTTTTGTGTCAGGTGTAGCTCTCAGCTGCTTTATTGCACCGAGCCGGAGGTAATTTGTGTTGAGTTATTCGACTCACACTCAAACCTCTTCCTACGTAAAGTTATAACTACATAGCAAAATAAACGTAACACACACGTTTGTTACTGTAATGATGTAAAAATTGCAAAAACATCTGCCTCGCAAGAGTCAAGAACCGCACATAAACAAGTCAACATAAAAACTGTTGTAGGTACGGGAAATTTATAATTATTTGATGATTATCTATCTATTCAGAGAGCAACCAGTGAATTATATAAATTTATTTTAAAAATCTACAAAGCTTAAATCCAATTAAAACGTTGTCTAGTTGTCATAAGCCTCAACAGTTAACCTCGCCAACACAACCATGTCACAGGAGTTTATTTCCGTTTTTTGTCTATATCCACGGACCTTCACGCTAAGCCTGCTCGAGGGTAAGGTAAACTGTTTATTTTCACGTTAAGAAGTAATATTTAAACCGACAAACAAAGGTAAAGCGTATTGATATAAGAAGTGCAAATATTTATAACTCAGCACAAACTGGGAATAAATACTCACAAGAAATAAGCAGCAGATGTACAAGGACGACTGCAGTTACATTTCGACGCGCTTTTTCTATCAAACAGTGTAAGTACTTACATAGAAACTTCAACATACAGAACAGAAACGTCAAGTATATTTCCCTTATGGCGGGGGCTGAGGTCCCCGATTGTGGTATGTTGTCCAGATCCTATGTATTTCCCCCTGCCATGCCAGCTGAGTGAGACATGACGAATATACTTAGTAATTGTTTCTTTGTATCAACGTCTTAAATCGTTCAAAGGGAAGTCTAATGAAAACTAAAAATATGACGAGAATATAACAAGGTCATGTGTTTAGAAGCTCGTTTAATTTTTAAGATAAAAGGGATTAACCAACGTTGAGGGCGATAACTCATTTATTATTGTAACCTTCTTCTATATGAAGATGAGGTGGTGGTTATTAAGAGATGATCTCCGCTCAATAGGTTAAATTGATAAAAAAGTGGCACGATTTAGAATCGATATAAAACACATTCATCATGGCTTTTAAGATTAGCAGATTGTTTGCTTAACTCAAATTTGATTCTAAAATAAAAATAACCTATTCAAGAAGCTTCGAATTCGAATTCGTTCCTTTTTTCCATTCGTTGTAAGCTTTGTACACTTTCATAAACTGTTCCATTTTCCTCATACCTACTAGTTAAGTACCTACCTAGCTACTTCACTTTAACCTTCACCTTGGCCCCACCAGCTTTCATTGTTTTTCTCATCATACATCACAAGTTCCCCTGGTCATAACGTTTGTCTCCAGGCGACTTCAATCGTTGTGATTGATGCCCGTTGTAAAGCGTGACAAGACCTGTGGAGCGAGCTCTTTGATCGGCTCTTGTTGCTGTTTCCTGTGATCATTGTGGCTTTACCGAGGGTTATTTTTAGAGTTTTTAAGGATGGCTATTGGCTACCATTAAGCTTCGTATTTAAATAAAAAGTAGAGTATTCTAGACGCGATAAAACCGGCGGCTAATGGAAGTACCTATTAAGAGTAACTTAACAATTTTTAGATTATTTTTTCATATTATCCATGAAGGTGAACCAGGTCGGAGTGGGGTAGAGTTAAAAGCAGTGGTCAGTGTAATGGTAGTGTAATGGTAGTGTAGTGTAGTGACTGTCTGTGGTATAACGTAAGTAAATTGGAAGTCATACTAGAACTACTATAAGGGAGAGAGCGTACAAGAGCGAATATGTAGTTAATTACCAATTAAAAGCTTTTTAAACTATGTATTTTTGACGATCCACGAAATGGCTCAAGAGTTTTTATTTTAATAAAACCGTCAAAGTGCCGCCCATTCAGTTTCTCAACCGGAAACGTCCGAAACGTCCAGAAAACCCCGGACTACGTACAGTACATGTAACACCTGCGTCTGCGCAGCCGCCTGACACTTCCGCCGGATGTCAGGTGTAGTAATTAGACAAGCGACAGTTCGAGGAAAAGCTCTATATTTGCATGCGAAAATCAAGGACTTTTGGTGGTTCCGTGCGTTGGGGAAAAATGAAAAAAAAATTTGGTAAGTAGGTAGGTATGTTACCTGCTACGTTAGATAAAATTTAGTTTTATTGATTATCTTTTATATTCCAACTTTCTTGGCACAGCTATTAAATTTTTTTCAAGAAAAGGAAAATCTGAGAACTTTAGGTCGTTAAATGGCAGGTGATTCAGCTCCGAGGCCAAGCGTTACGAAGCAGTTTTTCAATACCGTGATGGACTTGTTTTATGGCAATAACGATTTCTGTGAAATATTTTACAACGCTTTTCCCCAAAGCTATAAGGAAAAATAAAACTTGTCATTACTCTCGAAAAGTTATGAGTGTCACACATAAACAGTAAGTGATCACGATAAACATCCCCGCGTTCCATTTTTCGCGAATCAGTTTACGGAAAAACACCCAGACGCAGTGGCGGGAAAATGATATGACAGCTGTCACAACTTCATTAAAAATTGGGGGAAATGAACTCTGCTCCTGTGAATGCCCGAGAAGGAAGACAAATCACGTTGTGGACATCAAGACCTGCATAAAATTGATGCGTTGTATTTTTTCACTTAACGTAATCAATTATTAAGGCAATGAAGAATACGGTTTCGTCGACCTTATTATCAGAGCTACTTGGTAGGTATCAACATCAACTTAATACACTCAGCCATTAAAAAAATTAAAGGTTTTGGTAGACAATAGAGACGAACTGATGGATAACAAAATGATCTACATGTGAGGGTTTTAAAATGGACACGTTTTGATGTTGTTGAAATTTTGAAAGATAGCAGAGTAACTTATAGGTAGCATATATAGTACATACCTAGAGAATATTTTGTAAGTACTTACCCTAAGTAGGTATTAAAAAATATATTTTATTTTCATATCTCAGAATAATGAAACACTTAACATCTGCGAAGATCTACATTGTAGCTGAAGATAAATCAAGACTAAGGATGATAGTACCATTAATAAGCAAAACGCATTGCTTGGGACACTCGACGACAAAGAATTGACGAAGGTAAATAGTTTGTATAAACACATCCGTCAAATTGGACGAGATTCAAAGAGAGCAGTGAGTGGACACAACCTGTGGGATAATCTATCGCGTCTATTTAAATAACTCTAGATCTTGAAACTAGCAATTATTTCTAGAATGTGAAAACATATTGTGCCTCTGATGTTTTGATTTATCTCAACTGATAATGCAATGATACAATTGTTTAGATTTATAAAACGAATTTGTTACATCAAAGAGCTTTGCTTCCAGAGAATTATGATGTGTGAATTGCGAATATTGGTAGGTATTGGTTGGATATATAGCTTTGGTAGATCAATCATTCAATACATAAACATATTGGAATCATAGAACATTGGGAAATTCGTATATCTATTTTGGTATACCCTACAGAGTTACAGTATAATGCTTTGTATGACAGGGATAACAAACATTTTCATAGTGCCCACGGGATCTTTACCGTGATTAGCACCATTTCCGAGTTCCTTGAAGAGAGAACTCAGAAATAGTTCCAATTTTGTTATCTCTATTGGAGATAACAAGATATCCTTTTGAGCAGACGCAGTGGTCAAGCATAATAAACACCTCAGCGTATTTTGTTGTCATTTGCAGTCGTCTTTACGGGTTTCAGTAAAAAGCCCATACCTGTATATATAATCTACTAGTCAACAGGAAACCAAAAGTTTTGGTTTCCTGTTCAAAACGCTTGGTACGCAAACGCATATGCAAACGCAGGTTAGCCTAATATACCAATTATATTATTTGGGATGGCGTTTACAAAAACAATAGGTTGTTTCTATTGGCAGCTATGTCACTTGCTCTAATAAACTGACGACAGAAGGCTGACGCTACTGTGTGCTGTCTGACATGTACCGGCAACATAAGGAATGGGGAAGATATTGAATGAGGTGTTGAAATGGATTTGTCTACTCGGATCACGTGATCAGACTGTGCACTGTGCAGTGCTATGGTAAGACAGTATCTTACATTATAGATAACTACTGGTACGTTGATGTTGCTCTAATTTGTGTGAGATGTTGTGTTTTGTGTGTTATTTAAATAGACCGTCTAAATTTACTTGAGCCCACTTTTGTTTAAAGCTGACTACACTCAGTTGACGATGGATGTAGATTTGTCTGTGGCTTATAGCGATGTATGTACAAGATCACATCAACCCGATTATAAGAGCAAGAAGAAGATAGTGTTCACCGATAGCACACACTCAAGAGTTATCAACAGTAACATTCGTTCTGTGATAACTTTGTGTCATAAACATTTTCATACAAATAAAATGTGGCCAGCCGAAAATATGTTTTAGCAGTTATGGTGAAATATAATATAATTTATGTCTACGTGAAATAGTAACCTTATACTTGCTTGCAGAGTAAGATGAAAACCTTTGTACAGTGTTCCTGTTTTTTATTTGGTAATTTAGGTACCTATATGTACTGGCGTCTCATTTTCGTAGCTTACCATTACCTATTTATATGACCACTCTACTCCCTGTGGGCGCAGGATAATTTATCTATAGTTTCACTTTAGCTCCATTGACTGATGGACAACATCCTGACATACTTAGATCATTACGTAGTGTCTAGACACTACGTAATGATCTAAGTATGTGTGTATGTGTGTGTGTGTGTGTGTGTGTGTGTGTGTGTGTGTGTGTGTGTGTGTGTGTGTGTGTGTGTGTGTGTGTGTGTGTGTGTGTGTGTGTGTGTGTGGGTGTGTGTGTGTGTGTGTGTGTGTGTGTCGAAATTTCTACCCTAGGGTAGAAATTTCAAGAAACTGGAATTAGGATTATTCATCCAGACAGACAGGCGTATATAACACTGTATGTGGAAGATTCAAAGGTTTACATTTTACTAAGTACTTGGCTACCAGCCCAATCAGTTAGCGGACATAGCCAGCTACTTTTATTGGTTACCTTGAGAATTGGCATTAATGAACCATAATCGCCCGACTAAAAACAATAGCGAAACAGATTTGCCAACCAGCGCCGAAATAACTCATTTATCCTAATCAAAAACATTCCCTCTGAAATATTAGGTAGGTAGTTATTTAATTTATGTATCTTTACTCCATAAATCAACATTAATTCACAGGAAACATGATTCTTTTATTTATGAAAGGAAGGGGCTGATAATACGTTGGAATTCGGTCCAATCAAAATACGAAAGCAAAAAGATTTGATTATGAGCTTCCAAGAATACATAAGCGAAAATAAATTTGCCACACCAACTATATAACAACACTGATGGTAGCTAGGTTATGTAACAAAGCCTCTACAACGTTTATGTAATTTAATCCGTCGAGGAATACAAAACGAGCTCTCAAATGTTCTAACAAGACTTATGTAGGTACAGAAAATTTGAAAACTAAAAACGTATAGCTAAACCGACTCAATATTATGTTGCATTCTGCTGCAATATACCGAATTGGGTCGCATCCAGACTAATTATATGCTCGTAAATTCCGACCGGTGGCAATATGTTATCAACTGGACTTGAAGTCATATGTTGTCACCCGGAGTTGTGACCATGAGTTATAATCTTTGTCACGTCCACAATAAATAACTCTGTGGACATTGCAAGGGAAGCCGCGTGACAGCGCGAGTGATTTCCTCTAATCACACTAATATAATAAAGGCTAAAGTTTGTGTGTTTGTGTGTGTTTGTTACTCCTTCACGCTCAAACGGCTGGACGAATTTGGATGAAATTTGGAATAGAGAGAGCTTATGTGCTCGATTAATACATAGACTTTATATCCGCGGGTGAAACCGCGGGCGCAGCTAGTGGGTTAATAAGCTTAAGAATGGAGGTGTCTGTCCTTTTTATCAATTTTGTGGACTCAAAATAAATGAGAACTTTAATTTTCTAAGCTTAGAGAGAACAATAATTTAAATCAAGCATATTTGTATTCTGATTTTTGAGTTGTAAAAGTGATAAAAATAGCCTGTTTCAAATAAATTATTTCACATTTACTTTGATGAGAGATTGTGAGATAACACTATGATTTAAAGATTATGTGAGACAAATGAGAACCCAAGATTGAAAACCAATGAATACGGGATATCATTTATTAGTATCTATTCGGTATCCTGTACCTACTGAAGACATTGGAAATACGAAAAAACAAGTTTGCGGACCAGTCCATCCTGTTAAGGGTGCTTTTACAAAATTATGCGTAGTGGCGAGGTTTTCGTCGTCAATATTTGATGCATAGCTTTAATGTCTATACTTAGCCATTATATGAAAATACCCTTCATTTCATCGATAATGATAGAGCGAATTTTAGGTAATTTACCTATTTATTTAGTAATCATCATTCTCCTGGTGTTTGTTTTGGCAAAAAATACACAGACTCGATTTGAGAGTTCTAATTTGCAAATTCTGTGCAACGTAAGTCTATAAACTAAATTATACTCCACTAAATACATCCCGTACTTCCATTATGTCAGAACAGATTTTTTATTTTTACCTTTCAAGCAATCAATAAAATATTAAATTCAATATGATTTTTAATCAAAAAGGCTACTACAAAAGTTCTAATATCTCCGGAGCTTTATATTATATCGACAAAATATTATTATCTACCAAAATAAAGTTCATAATTTTTTTAACAACTAAGTACAAATTATTTCATAATTTTAAATTAATGCTCTTATTTATATATCAATAAATGAACCTAGATATATTTGGTCAAACCGACGGACGCTGCGAGCTCGCGTGCGGTATGGGGCTCGCCAAAATGTAAAAACCCCCTTAATGAACAAGTGTAAGGCTCCGGCATAGCAAAACTAAGCATCGTTAAACCCCCCTCTTCTCACAATCTTTAGGAATGCTACTAAATAGTATTCGGTAAGTAGCCAATCGGTACACTATTGTTATACTTTGAGTTTCGTATCACAAGTTAGGCGATAGATATAAAGAATGCCAAAGAAACTGCACTCTCACTCGCACACTTCACTAAAACTATTAAACATATTCAGAACCTTCAACTTTCACAGTTCATCGCTTCTTTAGAGGCTATTTAAATTGTTGGGTCATAAAACGTTTATTGTTGCCATACCAACGAAACATTATATTCAATGAACACAGTATGAATAATTTAAATAAATATTTATAATTGAAACCAAATGTAATGATTTAGAACTTTAGCTACCGTAATTATACTATTTGTGATGGCGATATTTTTAATTGTTTTTCCTTAGTCTAATCTAAATAATAAATTTTTCATAGTCATAAAGTGGTAGATGCTGCATAGTTCTTGTACTTGTACACCACAACAACATAGGTACTGTATTCTCGGCTTAAGTGTAAATAAAGATAATAATTTAGTAATCCAATTTATGTCCAATATTACTCCACACGCGTTATAAATGGGATGCATTCAACCGGGAACTGCCCGCATTTTTTAAATTTGCACAATTATTTATGTTCCTCGCCAAATTGGCGAACGTTTAATACTCTGACATTTATTTTCTGGTAAATTATATTTACAAAGCTTTCACAGATCTGGGCCATTTTCTGTTTTGTTTGGATTAGAAGTGACAAATTATTTCGTCGTTTTCTTAATACTTATTTTGATTCGAACATCAATTATTTGATGAAAAGCGTCACATGTAGTCAAGATGAATGCATTAGATAGTAGGGTATAGGCTAACTTATTAATTTATTTACTCTTTTAAACAAAAATATATTAATCCTCATGGTTTTTCAGGCGCTCAGCTGTTCACACAGTTTAAACCGTGAGTTACTTCCTGTTAATCCCCATAACGGCTTCACTCAAGGTAGTTTTTCACAAATACGTCCAAGAATACTTGGCTTTATTGTTTGTTTAGACTGGGATACAAGTATTTTTCATGGGCAAGTATTATATTTCGTATAAGTACTTTGAAATTTTATTTAATTAATTAAAATTAACACACTCACTTACAAATATTTTAAGTATTTCAAACCTTTGAGTAAAAGCGCTTTTTTTATTCAAGAACAAAACATCGTCTATCGTTTTAAGCGTCTGACGTAAGTACTATATCAGATGCATTTCTATTTGATGAGATATTCAAAAGCTCAGCGCTCAAGCTTTATGTATCAGGTGTCCATTGAAAACCTATCAAAAATAACAACTGAACCTCTAGAAAATTCAAGGTCTCGCGTCACAACCAATTTTAATAACCTCCTCAAAGTATCGTGGACCACTCCGCGTGACGTCAGCATTTCCACTCGGATTTATAATTAGTTATAAATACGCGAGAACTGCTCTTGCCAGTTAACTAATCTGGTTCAGGGCCACGGGTTCACTCCACGCTAATATGATATTCTCGGAAAATCATCTAAATGTAAGCGTATTATTGTTTCTAGCAGGAGTCGTTGACAAGACGCTGTTCGTTGTGCGGATTTATCAAAGCTACAGTTTGCTAGAATTTGTTTTAAAAACTAACGAAAGATGTACAAGCGGCGTTTACAATTGAAAATACTATCAGTTATTAACATATTACATTTATAAAAACATATTATTTAAATAGTGTAAACATGATTCTAACAATTAATTAATTGATAGTACATTATGATATAAGTGTGCAAAGTCGATCATTACACACGCATGTCTTACGACGTTTTTCATCACAGTTGCGAGGAAAAAAACAGAGTAGTACTAATAATAAACTTTGAAAAAAATGTCGTGCAGGCTTCTTATTTTCACGCGCCGTCAGAGAAAAACCGTGTTGATGACTCGAACAAAATCGACTAAAACGAAACGAAACGAAAACTGGAAATAAAACTAGAACAGGAACTGGAATTGGAACTAGAACGGGAACTGGAACTAGAACGGGAACTTGAACTGTAACGGGAACTGGAATGTGAACTGGAACTGGAACGTGAACTGAAACTAGAACGGGAACTTGAACTGTAACTGGAACTAGAACGGGAACTGGAACGTGAACTGGAACTGGAACTGACGAGCCGAAACGAAACGACGAAAATGTACGTATAACTTGCAGTAAGATACAAACTTAACTAAATCGTGCGGTAATGTAAAGTAAAAAGCAAGCGTTGAAAATTTCTTGGATTATGATCCTAAAAGCGGAAGGATAAGAGCCACTTTACAAGCAACTGTAATGAAAAATACTTTTTGAACCAATTGTATGTACCTGAATTTTAAATAGGTAATTAAAATTTAGTGACTCTTTTAATTACTCATCGATTGTTTGAAACAGGGTTTAGATTATGATTCCATTGTACTGATCTGACCGGGGCTAACTAATTTTATTATTGTACTTTTATAAATTCTATATATAAGTAATATAGATTGGTAGGTACCCTTTTTTGTTTACTTTTCAACCGTTTTCATATTATTTGCACACTCAGATGTTGCAAATTCACTCCCCGGTCACGGTCAGCACACACTACCCGATGTTTTGATAACCGGTAGATTTATTAAATACTAGCTTTTGCCCACGGCTTCGCACGCTTGTATTGTGTTATTTCTATGTTTAGGTACTCTAATAAAAGATCATGCATTTTCTATATACCAAACAACAAATCCACTAAATCTTTTCGGAGCTGAGCACGTATTAGCACACGTGTAAAATGCATTTACCTATACGACGCGTACATAATTAATTATGTTAATACTATTTAGAAATTACAAATACTTAAGTACACCACTGTAAAAGGAGTCGACATTTATATGTCCACTATTTTCCACATTGTCTCATTTCACTGCACTTTCAACATAGTGGAGGGAGTGAGGAAATAACATGTATACAAAGCTCAAATCAGAATCTCTTTTGCAAAGAATGTTTCATTTTTAGGGTTCCGTAACAGTTTTGAAATAAAGAAACCCTTTGTGGCGAAAAGTACGTCTCCACACTATCATGCCTGCCTAAGGTTCCATTATAGGTTAGGTGTAATGTACGCCACAAATGAAATGTTACAGAGCATCATTGAAAGGAATAGAGGAAACAGTTCTTATTTTTACTTATTAGGTGAGAGTCGCCTTTGATACCATGAAAACACCGAGAGCCACAGCTAAGTGGTAGGATCCTCTCACCAACGAGTGAAGTCATTATCAGATGCGAACTTACTTCTCCTCACCTTAAACCTTCAGGACCCGAAGGTCCCAAAGGAGGGGTTACACCAGCCTTCCCCATTTGACCCGCCCTTACCACCGTGCAAAACTCTTGCTAGTTCCTCGTTATTTCCATTTCAATAAGACTCACATCAAAAGTTAAACTCTCATCACAAGTTAACTCTTTGATCACAAGTAATCTTAGTTTTTAGGTCTAGTTTAGTTTAGTATACTTATTATTATATGTTATCTAAGTTTTTAAATAAATCGTGTTATATGTTTGGAATATAAAAAGTAATCTTTGAACCACTTACCCAGCCTAGCCAGGATTATTAAAAATTACCTCTCGTAATTGTTTCGTTGAGGTTATTCATTGCTACACCAAATTTTCTTAAGGGGGAACGTCACACTCGCGCGGCAAATTCAAATTTTCTTGCATTCTTTTGCCAATAATAGCTTAATTACTTAACGTGATTACATGAAAACTAATTTTGCGCAAATAAATATAGTGTATCAATAAATTACAATTAAAAGTATCACCTACTTATCATTGGTTTAGCGACAAATGGCAATAAACAGTTTTCTTTTTAGTTTTTCAGTCTATTGCCATGTGTCGCTAAAACAATGATTTGTAGGTGATACTTTTAATTGTAATTTATTGATACACTATATTTATTTGCGCAAAACTAGTTTTCATGTAATCACGTTGAGTAATTAAGCTATTATTGGCAAAAGAATGCAAGAATATTTGAATTTGCCGCGCGAGTGTGACGTTCCCCCTTAATATCTTTTTACTTCATACAAGCGTTAGCGTATAGTCTGTGCTTCATACTCGCTTCGCTATCTTTTTATCTAAATAAAACCAAGGCAAGGCACCACTCCCGCCTTTTTTCTCTCATACAATACAATGTTACCAGCACAGATAACCTAAAACTCGGAATCGATTCACTTACTTACCTCTCGATTAAAATCGCATTTCGCGACACCCATAATTCGGGTTTTATTTTTAGTGTTTTGTTTTATCTAATGAACAACTTTTATCTGATGATTGAAAAATCACGCCTTAGAGTATCATACCTACTAATATTACTCTTTGGTCATATACATTCATCACAGAGACTTTTTTCTTTAATCTGTGCCTCCAGATAAACATGTAGCACCACAGACCTGTGTGTGTGGCACAGAGTGTAGTCAATGGTTTTTTGCTCTAATCTGTGACATATCGTAACTTACCGTAAGTAGCCAAAAAAAAACACCAATCGGCCATGTTGTTTAAAACTCCGATTCGTTTCTAATGAAATCTTAATAATTCTCATAAAAAAATTAACGATATTTCAATTTTAATATATCCTATTTTAAGCGCCGGCTATTTCTAAGCATATTAGTGAAAACCGCATGAAAATCCATTCAGTATTTTAGGAGTTCAGTCATAACAAACAAACAGACAAAGTGTATAAAAAGTGGCTTAACGTGATCAGCGGCTAATTTTAAGCCAACATGTGTGATTATTTTTTTGATATCTTGCAATTACAGACTTTTTTATCTCTACAGTTTTATTATATGTATAGATAGATAGATAGCGTGGGCACAAAATACGGTGTTGCCAACCGTAATAAAAATATTCGGCAAAAATTACCTGAAAAATCGGTTTTAAAAGAAAAATCGATAGTTTGAAATAAAAAAAGATACCGTGAGATCGAATTTCCACAAATAAGCACTAATCCATTGCTAGTCTGGTTTCAACTCGCAACTTTTGCTTTCGTCTGTCCGGAATTGGATGTACGACTCGCGTACAGGTCATAGTTTTCAGTGAATCTTGACGATACTTGATACACAATTCCGATGACAATACGTCAAGGGTTTGATTTCCTCAATAAATTCTTATCATCTAAATCGACACCCACGTGTACTTGTGTTTCCTCTAATTTCAACAATGGGAATAATATATTATTTACCACGCACTCTAAGGTAGGTAGGTCTACCTAAGATAGATATCATGATTATATGATATGTGTCTAAAAATAATCGTTAATCGGTATTATGTATCTAAAATAATCGTTAATTATCGAACCGAATATTGGCCTACACATCACTAAAATTGTTTTTTGACATGTGACAGATGACATTACATAAGCTTCACAGGTGCCTTCCAGTTTGAAAACAATTAAAAAAATCAATCGGCCATTTTGTTTAAAACTCCGATTCGTTTCGTAATGAAATCTCAATAATTGTCATTAATTTTTTTTAACGATATATCAATTTTAATATATCCTATATTAAGCGCCGGTTATTTCTAAGCATATTAGTGAAAACCGCATGAAAATCCATTCAGTATTTTAGGAGTTCAGTCATAACAAACAAACAAACAAACAAACAGACAAAGTGTTTAAAAAGTGGCTTAACGTGATCAGCGGCTAATTTTAAGCCAACCTGTGTCATTTTTTTCTTGATATCTTGCAATTACAGATTTTTTTATCTCTACAGTTTTATTATATGTATAGACACCACTGGGGAATGCGGTATTTCCGAAAATAATTCGGTTGTTGGTCTTTTGAATAGATTAAATCTACCCACGCGGTTTTCCCGGTGCAGATATCGCGCATTTATTTTATTGTGCGTTACCTTTGCAACTTTATATCGGTGCATTTAAGAAATCTCGAAGACAGTTTCGCAGAAAAGGTTAACAGTTGGAAAAGAAGTGTTTCTTATGGAAGTAACTGAATTAGTTTAAAAAGCCTGGATTTTTCATTTGTTTCTTAATGGGAATGCATAAGCTATTATAATAAATATCTATCGTCGAATATGTCGAAAAGACCCGTGCACGACACTATTGGTGTCACTTTTTAGAAAAGAAATCCACGATTCTTGCGGAAAGGCAATTTATCTGCTTTTTTGCCGCTTAATGTTTCAATCGATACTAGAGCAACCTGATTCCGTAGAGCCACTGGTGCGAATGTTTTTTTTTTTCATTTTTCAAGCAGCATGCAAAAGTGATAATCTTATAATGAAACCATTGCGTAAATCTATAAATAAATGTTTGAAGAACCCCCATTGCAAAAATAATATTCGACCACCACCAGCTGGTTGCGATTACGCGGGCATTCGTCAAACAGACTGTCAAAACAATACTGTACGGAAATAGATTAACTTCTAAAATATTAATAGAATCCTTGGGAGAGGTGAAACAAAGTATCTTTAAAAATTATAATAAGTCATAATACAAATGAAAGTACATGTTTTTGCCTTTATTTCCATTTTCCATTTCAAGAACCCGTTGAAAACCCATTGATGTTGTTATGATAGAAGTGGAGTGTTTCTATAAAAGCATTCAATTATAAACAGAAAAAACTTCATCGAAAAATTATAAATAAAGACATCTCTCTGCTGAAGTTTGCACCATAGAAGACATTTATTCTAAACTATTGCGCGGCACCTTGCTGGTCTTCCTTCCATGCCCCAAAGCTTTCATCCAAAAGCGTTACAAAATTTACAGTTCACACAGAATCCGATTCGTTAGTGAAAGCTGAAAACGTTTCTTCTAAGTTTCGAGAGATGGCGCTTCTGAATGAAAAACGCTTTTCAGTAAAGGACGCCATCGTGTGAAGTTTTTTCCAAGCTTTCCGAAAAGCTGAAAACGTTTCTTGGAAGTTTCGAGAGATGGCGCTTCTGAATGAAAAACGCTTTTCAGTGAAGAACGCCATCTTGTGAATTTTTTCTAAACTTTTCCAAAAGCTGAAAACGTTTCTTGGAAGTTTCAAGAGATGGCGCTTCTGAATGAAAACCGCTTTTCAGTAAAGAACGCCATCTTGTGATGTTTTTATTTCACACCTTAAATAAGTCTGAATATTGGGGTTTATCGATGTTATTTGTATTTAGCGTGCGCATTTACTAGCTTCCTGAGTAGATGTCGCTGTACACAAACTAGCAATTTAAATAGAATGTTCGAAATAAATTAACTTGTGCTATAAATCGAGCAAAATTAGCTATTGAGCCATATTAGATTTACTGTTGACGCAACTATAATCTTAGTAAAGGATGTTGAAAACCATAATAATAAACAACAAGTAGGTAAGTAAGTAAATAATATGGATAATAATGTAGTAGGTACCTAATTACTTAGTTGCAATCTAGCTATAATATAAATGGAGTATATATTAAGTATAGCATATAAATGGAGGGGCATAAAAATACATAGCATATACAGCATAGACATACCTACTGACATCTTGCCTACACGAGGATTTCATGTGTCACACGAGTTTACTTAACATTTTAATGAGTTGAAATGAAGAAGCAGATATTATAAAGATGCTTCAAGAATGATATTTGATATTCCAACCAACAGACGGAGCGTGGGGGACAGCCTATCAAGGAACTAAACGTAGGTACAGACAAAAATTATGCTTCACATATATTCTCTTTGGCAAAACGCATTTCAATAGTGGTAAGAACCTAACTGTTGCGATCAACAAAAAATATTTTAAAACAGTATATAGTTTGCACTAACAACGATAAAATACAACCAGAACTCATATAATGTTCACCTCATGAAAGGAACCTCAAACATAACACCTAGACATAACGTTTTTAAGAGCTGTAAAATGGCGGTATACCAACCTCGTAACTGTTGTTTACGAAGGAACACTGCTAATAAATGCGGAGATTTATCAAGTAACAAAAATCGTTCATAGATTGAGCCACTTACAAATGTTAGGCATTTGAGTCTAGAGCGGGGCATGAGTATGCAATTTTTTAAGGAAGTAAAAGTAGCAGTATCTCTTAATACCTACCGCTTAACATGGTGACCAGAAATCTTTGGCATTCTTATTTATTGACTTATATAGGACTCACTCTTCTAGCGAATGTAAGGGTCTTCCTGACCCTCTTCACGCATAGATAAGGACTAAAAGCCTATGGTTAACTTTTGTGCAACATACATGGCAACCTTTAACCATTACAGTTTATTGAAACTGACCATATATCCATTAGTAAGTATAAGTAGGCATATAGATATACGTATAAAGGTATGGGTACTCACGTCCATGGCTAGTTGCAGCGTGCGTGCGCGGGCGCACCTCTCCTCGCTGCAGACACGTGCACGCAGCAGCGCCGGCACCGCAGTGCGGCTCAACCACTCGCCGAACTCTGTGGTACACCACCGGACTCACTTCATTTACACAGGTCGAAGGTTATGTCACAATTAACAAGGTAAAGCAATGAAATGTAAGTAGCTGGAAAATTATAGTATGAAAGCTAACGTAGAAGCACCAGTCTCACTTATGAAGATTGGGTGGTACTGGCAGTAGGAGCAGGTAATGAACGAGGTGAAGAAACAGAGTATCAGTAAAGTAAGGCTAGAATCAAGGCTAGACTAAAGGTTGACAATAATGATAATTGGTGATGCAACGTTTAGTTTGGGTGATACAAACAGTAGATGTTTCCAACGCAATGAAGAGTTTGAAGAAACAGAGTGAAAGGTGATGTAAGTAAAATGTGAAGAGCAACCATACAAAGTTACAGCAAGCGAAAATACTACTGTTTCACATGATGATATAATAGAGGTGATGGAGACAATGCAGGAAAGTAGTGAAACGAAAGGGATTGTGTTTAGAACGGCATGGAAGCATTTTATGGTAACGAATTTCAAGTGTGTTTAACTAAGTTTAAGTAAAACGTAAAGTTGGACAATTGTCGAGATCGATTGACTGCACAACTAAATACACTTTATGAAATGAGTTGGTGGGCAATGTGCATGCGTATAGTACAGGCAATAGAGGAGTGATAACTTAAAGGAGCTAGAAACGAGTCAAGTGGCTACAGTAAAAAAACGCTTAGTTTACGTTTTATAGCAAGCTATAGAATGGTTCATGACGAGTTACAAAACATACACGTAGCTAATGGGCTACAAAATGTACGAAATTGGATGACTCTTAACAAAAACAAACCCATGCAATGTAGTACAGAAGGCAATAGTAATCGAGACGATAGCTTCACGATGCAACATGCTACATGCACATGGAAGTGTAGAGTATCATATCTGTGGTTTTTATTTAGAGTCTACAAAACTTCTATATTATTTACTACTGTATTATTTAATTTAAAAGTAGCTATTTTTATTTTGTATAGTTTTGAGTGTGTTTATATTCTAACTACTGTGCTAGGGTCCAGAGTCTGGGAAACCTTTTTGTGTATGTTAGAACTAGAGTAGTAGTTTCTAAGGTCAGTACCGTTATAATTAAGAATTTTGCTAGAGATTATTAAATCAATAGAGAATCATGCCAATTAGTTGTGTCTAGGAAGAACAATGATAAACCTAAGTTAGAAAACTACGGTCATCGATAAGCAGTCTACAACATTGGCGATAATAACGGCGCAAAAAGAACAACGTTTAATGTCGACATTTTTACATATTTAAAAGTTAGATACAGATAAGTTCTGAATATTAAGAAAAAAACAATGATTGATACAGGCATCCTCGCAGGATGATAGTTTTTTTTAATCATTTTGTAACTGAACATTGCGATTTGCAAACAATTCACTCACGCATATACAAAGCTCCGATTGTTTCAGTTGGACAAAAATTCGATAGCCAGCATTATTATCATCTGCCATGTTCATCTTGTAGGTAAATTCTACTAATATTTGACAAAAACTTTTAAAATTACTCTACCTACTCTACTGTCTGTACACACAAATATAATAGAGTAATATATAGATAGATAGATAGATAGATAAACTCTTTATTGACACCAAAATAACAATAAATTTAAAAAAAAGAAAATCTTACAAGTAGGTACAATGGGCGGTCTTATCGCTAAAAAGCGATCTCTTCCAGACAACCTTTGGATGGACAGAGATAGTTGAACGAGCATGGACGGTGGTGCTACAAAATTAAAAGTTACTATAAACATACTAAAATAAATATAAAATAATAGATTACTTAATCAACAATACTTATTAAACATAATACAAATATTTACATAAACGTACATAAATAATACATATTTATATCAATAAAGGAAACAGTGAGGGATTATTTCGGAGTCAAACTAGAGAGATAAAAATGCTTAATTTGAGTTTTAAAAGCAGTGAGTGATTGAGCCTTTCGAATATTATATAGTATCTGATGCAAAGTTATTTAAACGTTGTCCTTTCTACCAAGCGTAATGAAGCATCTAATATAATTGTTTTCTATCATTGTTCATCCAATACAGGAAAGATAACTGACCTATGGCCTCTGCGGTCATCATGTCTGTGTCTTGTTCAGTGTCCATCGTGTTTGTTGGCTTTGGTTGTGTTACTTTTTATGTTTCTGTACAATGTTCAATAATCACAAGTAACATCTCGCATTATAATTTGTCACTGTTTATGTAACTTTTATTTAAGTTTTAGCTTCATCCAATAGATAATTTATATACAAAATCATTTTGGTCCATTGTAACAATTTTGCTTTCAGGCGAAAATGTTAGAAGAGTTTGAAAGACTCGAAGTCACATTTCAATCTGTGTCGTTACTTTTAAGAATAGTTGAAGAAATTAAAAATTAACTGTTCCAGTAGTAAACTTCAAAATCATGTCACTCTTGCTTTAAAATGTTAGAATTTTGTTAAGTTTGTGGTGTGTGTGTTTGGCGTACGTTTAGTATGTCTATAGTGTACTTGGTTAAACAGTTCACGTATACTTTTCTTACTTCGTCATGTCACTATAATGTTAAGACGGTTTTTTAAAATACTACTCATATTTTAAATGATGTAGAGATTTTCTAACTTTATATGCCTGACATAATAAAATATTATACTGTTAATTTGAGCTATTTAATAGCAGATATCGTGGCAAGTTCGTATAATAAAAGCAATGACGTCAAATCATGAAAGCTTCAGCGATTCGAAACACCAGAGATAAAATGTTTTACAAATGAGACTGTTGAACTCGGTGCTTGTGGATGTAATACAAATAAACATGAGATCACGCTGTTGAGATAATCTATAATATAGTTTTATTTTCTATCGTTAGCTTGCGTTGTTGTAACGTCTATGTATAAGTAGCTATATAGTGTTATTGGTTGAAAATAATATTAGGTAATGCAAAGGGAAAATTTGAATCCCGAACGGGATTTGATCTGCAAACGATACTACTTTAAATCATAAATTGTATTAATTATTGCTGCTCTGATATGATTGAATGAATATGGCCATTCACTAGCAAGCTGACCGACGAGTCAGCTGGCTAGTATTTTTTTTAATGTAAACGAGTAACGTGACGAGCTAGTCATTCGCTTGGTGTTAAGCGTCACGGCCGCCCTTAAGGCTGCTATATACGCAGATCCACTATCTCGCTCGCGCATTGCGACATTTGTGAAGATATTAAATAACCGAATTTACTTACGCAAAGTCTGGCTAAACTATATGATCATGAACAACATTACAAATGTTCAACAAAAATATCATATTAATCCAAATAAGTTTTCATACATAAAAACGGTTACGAATGAAAAAAGAATTTGTAACCCAAAGAGGTATATGTACTACGTACTAGAGAAGCTATTCAAAGCACAAATAGTTGTCATTTTTTGTATAATTCAACTAAAATCCGCTACAGCGCTTTACTAGATTAAATCGTCTAACCAACGATCACATCACGCAGCGCTAGTGCCATGGCACATTCGGATCATAATTTTTACTGCTTCACTGCTGCACGTGCAGTCGCTTTGAGAGCTGAGCATCGCATGAGCGAGAAGATGCTCATTGGCATATTTGCAGTGGTTGACAATGCAAGTTAGAGATGTCCTGTCTGGTGTATACATAGAAGTCTTTGTTGTAACCGTTGTATTTATGAAATCTTGTTTGGATGAATATGATATTTTTGTTGAACAGTTGTAATGTTATTCATGATCATATAGTTTAGCCCGATTTTGCCAAAGTAAATTCAGTTATTTCATATCTTCAAAAATGTCACAATGCGTGAGCGAGATAGTAGATCTGCGTATACAGCAGCCTTAACAGTGCAGCAGTGTTGCAGTGTCACTCGGAACTCTAAATTAAAATTTGGGTAGCCTGATAGCTCAGTTGGTAGTAGCTCTGCCTTCTGGACTATAGGTTGTGGGTTCGATTCCCACTCAGGACAAACATTTGTGTAATGAACACCCATGTTTGTTCTGTGTCTGGGTGTTATATTGTTCTATGTATCTATTTACAAACAAAAAGTATCTAAGTATTATATCAGTTATCTGGTTCCCATAGTACAAGCTATGCTTAGTTTGGGGCTAGATGGCGCTGTGTGAAATGTCCACACATATTTATTTATTAAAGTTTCGCGTGACACTGTGCACTGCGTACGTCATTCTGAGACATCACACAGTCTAAAAAGATTTCTAGACTGTGAGATCAGCTCGTAAGTTTCATTTGCCCAGTAATTTTACGAGCTACCATACCCTTCAAACCGGAACACAGTAGTGCTTGCACACTACTGCTTGGCGGCAGAATATCTGGCAGGTACCTACCTAGACGAACTTTGCAGAAAAGTTCTACCACCTAGTAATATCCTTAATTTATCCCTAACTTCGTATTAGTATTTGTGTAATTATTTATTCTGTGCTTCTAGCCTTCGATATTCCAATACTACTTATGTATTTTATGAATGACGTACACAAGGTCCCGGTATGTAAAATCTGCAACAGCCCAACATAAACCAAATGCATCATTTCCTCTCAGAAGCATAATTCTATCTACTTTACGTTTGCAGTCATCCATATCAACGGATTCCAAATATTAGGGATTCAAGAGATAAATTAACACCAATTTGGCAAACCCCGAGATTTGGCGAGCACCTGTGTGCTTTAACTCCTTGGAATAAAGTTATGGAAAGTGTCAAGGCTTTCCGAAATAATAGTGACGAGATTGTGTTTATATCGAGCATGAATCTAGGTAACCTCTCAAGATTCATCATAATGAGTAAATATATTATGAAGGATTCAGGATATTAGTTTGCCAATAGATCTGTATTGGGCCGAACAGATCAAGAAGCGTGCTGACAACAGGGTAAGAATAGGTTTATCTATATCCAGCTGACAATATAACAAAAATATCCATGATCATTTTTATTTTATACCTGTTATCAAACTACGTAATAAAATTGAACTGATAAAACGAACCACATATGTAGGTATTCCTACGACTAGGAGAAAAATTCAACGCAGCTGACAGATTGATAGATTACACAACACTAAACAATTCTGATTATACTACAGTTTCAATGCATTATAATGTACATTACAAACATCTACACACTAGCAGATTAACTGCATTTCCATTAACGATAATGATCGACTTAGAAACTGAGTTGCCAACTACCCCTGCCAACTGGGATACTCTTGAACTTGTTATTAATCTCGCGTCCTGATGGACCATAACGGGCTTCAAGATATATCGCGACGTTAAGGTGACTGCTTGTCTCGGCTCTGGGAAGACAATTTATGTGCTATTGAAAAGGTAATGAAGATAAATAAAATATAACACTTTGTAGCCTATACAGGGGTACATATACGTGGGACTAGGAACGTAGAAACAAGTAATAATACCAGACCTGACCCCAGAAGTTGTAGTCTTATGGAAGGCTTAGAAAATTCAAACAGCGTCGTCTAAGGATCGAGTTGTTTAAATACAATATCAAACGAATTAAAAAATGACCTCGGATCGTTCTTATGATACTTACAATATCGTTTTTTTTAAATAACAATGACCTGAAAAAGCCCTGTGAAAATTCGTCGAAATGTAACTCAATGACAAACACTTCAAACGAAGAATTCAATGAATTTTTCGCATATCTAGCCCAGTGAGTTATTTCCGAATGATCCCAAGGTCTACGTCACGGGACGCGGCTTTATGGCAAACGTCCGGAATGTCTTGCGCAGGCGCCGGCAGTGGAGACATCCGGTTAATTAGATATTATCGTTAAAGAACATTAATTAGGCAGATAGTATAGTGGTAACACCAGAAAACACAATACGCAATGGGAAAAATAACAATAGAAGAAAACTAAATGTAAAACTGTCAAGACTCATACCAATGAATAAACAGAGTTGAGTGTTGAGTGAGCCTACTGGCAATAATAAAAAGCAAAACTAGGCATGTTTTATTTTTTAGCTTATTTCACTATGAATTTTGCTACTACTTTGATCATCTGCGAACTAATATGTAAAAAATTTGTGTACCTAATAGGTATTAGGAACCTAAGTACTTTGACACAAAATAATTGTACAATATGTAGCAGACCGAGACCCAAACAGATTTTCATAATCTAAATCCAATATAAAAAACAACGTAGGCCCATCATATCTTCACGAAGGGCAATCCACATCCAGAAACAACAAAGATTTACAACACATTTACGAGTAGGTACGCAGAGAATAACTCGCGTGTAATAATCAATGTATGAACTTGAAATAGCTACGATATTATTAGCGTCGCCTACGTTTCTCTAAATACGTACATAGGCGTACTAGAGAGAGTACGACTTGGGATGGCATTACTCACAGGCTGATGGTACGAAGTTTGCATTTCTACCAGTACTTGCAGTAACTACGTCTGCGTTGTACAGGTTGTAGCTATAACTTTATTTATTTATAAAGTCTTAGTGTTATAATTTAAAATTCATTCTTACACATTATTCAGAAAAACTTCTTCAGAAAATATTCCCGTAAGTTTATAAGATTGGGCAAAATAAAAAACGCGTAAAACATTTTCTAACTTGAGAGCTTTCACACACTTTTCGGCTATGGAGACCCCACACAAACTATTTTTGATTGCAGGGTCGCTATAAACGATGTCCTCTAGTGTATCCCTCATGCTCTACCACCTGCACAAGCGAGGACCTATATAACGCCACAGACGGCGGGGGTGAAGGTGGAAAAGTTCTGCGTGAATTTTATCTATTGTACCTACCGTTGACAAACAAGAAGAACAAACGTTTTACGGATTCTAATAGGCAATCAACAAGATTCTAACAGTTCTCAAGAAAACTTTATTCAAGAAGCAAAATACTAACAGAACAGCAGTACATAAAGATATCTCGATGCAGATTGCTTCAGTCTGAAACGCCAAACAGCTCCTAGTACTTAGATAAATAGAAAGTGAATCATGCTACCCGTCGCGAACCGTGACAGACGCCAGCGATACAACGCAAGGAATAGATTGTTGTTTAATGTTGTTCTGACTGCAACATGTCTTGGGAAATGCACGTGTATTATGTTTACTAAGTCTAGGAGACTGGTGACACATACTGTTTAAATTTCATGCAGTTCATTTGGATGATTCATTTATCTACATAAAAATGTTCAGACCTTCGGTCACTTTAGTTCTCCTGCGGATCTCCTCATTGCAGATCTTATCTCGCAGGGAAACACCGAGCATAGCTCTCTCCATAGCCAGCTGCGCAACTTTGAGCTTACTAATAAAGCCAGCAGTAAGAGACTATGTCTCAGGTCTATGAGTCATCACTGGCAGCACACACTGATCCGAAAACCTTTGTTTTCAGGCTCTGCGGTATTTTGGACGTAAAGATAGGTCGAAGCTTCCCGGACGCTGCCCAACCGAGTTGGAGTCAATATAGATCTTAGAATTAGCAAGTTGAAATAGCAATGGGCAGGCCACATCACTCGTAGAACTGACAACCCGCTGGGAAGAAAGGTTCTCGAGGCCCCCACTAGGTGGACCTACGATCTGGTGAAAACTGCAGGTAGCCGATGGATGCAGGATGCGAGCAGTTGTTTAAAGTGGCGCTCTGTGGGGGAGGCCTACGTTCAGCAGTGAACGTCTTCAGGCTGTTGATGATGATGATGACTCAGATCTTTAAAAAGTCGGAAAATATTCTCCGTAAAGTAGAATAGAATGTTAAAAACAAAATCAACTACACAGAAAACGTAATAATTCAAATGAAACAAGGACATCTTCTAACACAGCAAGCGTAGCACGGCCAAGTTCAACACAAAAATAAAATAGGTGTAACGTCTTCACTTAAACCCCAATCAGCTGTTTCATTGCTAATAATATAGGGTTGTTCCTGATAACCCCCACATTTTCAGCCCCATGGAAATAACAGGAATAACATACTGGCTAAATGAATAGTTATAAAGGATCGGTCTCACAAGCTTCACCGGCACATCGATCTATCGATGATGTCACCTGACAGCTGAAGAGCAAAGCACCGAAAGAACTCTCTGAAATGTCACTGAAGACGCCAACAGAGTCCGCGTTCCTCTGCGTTGCACTCACCCTGACCAAAACGTTACACTCTTATAATCACGAACGTAAGTATCAAAATCAATTACAATTGTTGCTTTTTTGTTTCTAATGAGAGCAGCAAGTAAAATAGGCGCATGTTGATTATAAGACTTATTGTATCGATGTAAGGTTGGTAGTTGATTGATAGGGCGGGAAGAAAGCCCGCTCAGGGCCGGGCGGGCGGCAGCGGTGGCTATAAACGTCGCGCTGCCAGTGGGGCAAGGACGGCTAGCGCCGATGCAATCGGATTGATAGACCGATTAATCGTATCTAGACAAGGGGTAGATGGTTGTGTATGAACCTCTTGCCAGTAGCCATATATTAGAAGAAATGACATCTGTATAGATTTAAAATACGATATTGTTGTTTCAATAATAGTAAAGTGTGGTAGTGAATATGTATTTTTCATGTCGTTGTATAAAATAGGTACATTCATTCATAATTTTAAAATCATAATACTCGCAAACTTCAAATTGAAATGTGCACAAAATATTCACCCTACAGCTTTATCAGCAATCTTTGATTATTATGTACAACGCCTTAGATATAATTAGTTCTTATGATGAGCTGGACCTTCTTACTGTTTGGTAGAAAGTTGCGTATATTTCATCAAATTGAAAATTAATAAAATCTTATATTTATTAACATGTACTCGTAAAGGATCTATAACATTTTAACATCTGACTTAAAGATTCTAGTAATAACGCTTAGTAACTAGGGAGAAGCTTTTTGAAAATGTTTCAGTATCAAACCCAGAGCACATTTTTGTGTCAATGTCATGGAATGCCCGAGTCGACGCGTTTTGTGCGCCGCCCGAGGTTTCCGCTATTGTTTTCATCCCGACAACGATCTACGAGCTTTTGTAAACTTTCATGGAACGTCTCTATTTATTTTAATGTAACTTTTGTTGAGTTTATCTTAATGACTTGATGGTTTAGTTTCATGATATCCGTTACAATTTGTAGTGTTGTGTTGTCCAGATGATTTCCACTCGATCGGTCACTCGTATGTTATCAATTATCACTGGCACGATGTATGTAAACATTTACACGTGGTTAGGGGATGTTATGTACACATGAGGGGAGGGTATACCGGCACAGTACCACTACTCTCTCGTCTTATATTATTATAAGACGCACGAGACGCGCGGTAGCAAAGCGTGCGGCTCGCTTCGCTTCGATATTTCGACTGCTACGGAATGCACCGCGCTTTATTTCGATACGGGAGATAGGTTAGCCGATGTCGAGAGCTAGATTTATGGCGAAGATATGACTGATCGGATTCGCATTGCCGTTACTGCTTCAATGGGTTCAGGAATGGTTGAAGTATTGGTTACGCGGGCTGTTGTTTTAGCTACCTATATGCATTATCGGAAAGGTATGGAGGAAGATTAACGGTTTTATCAGGGCAAGCCATCAAATGGGTAAAGTCCTCCTCCAAGGATTCCTCTAAGGGTGGAATAGTTATGCCGTACGAAAGCCGTAGCCAAAGTAGTTTTTAAAAGCTGTTGAAGGTGTAAGATGTAAAGATAATACGGTTTTACAGTGCATTGATAAAGAATTGTGTATAATTTAGATTGATGAAATGAAAGGTAATTAGTAAAATTGGTTGTAGTTTAATAAGTACATATTTTGAATAATAAATATTATTGGCATCGGGTTCGAATAAGGGAAGATAGGGAGGGACATAGAGTTGCGAGGAGGATGCATGGTCTTCATCAAGGCATCTGAAACAAAGGAATTTTTGATCTACGAAACCGAAGCTCTGTGTCAATAAAGTAAGATGCGGTAACAGGTCAAGATGAGGGAAAGGCATGGCATTTTGGGTATATGTTGCGCGTCTCACCGCACGGCCAGCACGCCGCAGTACGTACCTGCGAGCGCGCGGAGTGCGGCAGCGTGAGACAGCGGCGCAGCACACGCAAGCCGTCGAGCCGCACGGCCAGCACGCCGCAGACGGCCGCGGGCCGCGCCGCCGAGCGCACCGGCACCACCTCCGTGTAGCCCGCGCTGTCCGCGCTGTACGCCAGGATGTCGCCCAGGTACAGGTGCGCGTGACTGCACGCATACATCATACATCACATCCGTACATGTGGCCTCTCACCGAGTTGGCGAATGTACTGAGGACAGATTTCTGGCTAGCAGCAGCAATCATAAATTGGAAGCAAACTGTAGGAAACTGCGCAGGTCGTTGATTTATTCTACAGCCGACCCACTTCATGCTGCAAACGAATCCATATAAAATCGTACGATTGTCGATACGTACCGTAGTTAGTAATCGTATCGTAATCATTCCCACGATTATGCTACAAAATTATTACGCTGTTTATTTTCCAAGACGGGTAAAATATAAATAACTAATAAGAACAGTGGGACCTATAAACGGAACACAAGAAAGAAAACCGTAAAATTGAATGAAAACAAAAGGCCAACGATGCACTCCAGACATTCCTACACGCGGCCCGCACTCACCCGATATCGAGACAGGAGGCGAGCCCGAGCGGGTCCTCGGGCGGCTCGGACACGACGCTGAAGACGACACAGTCGCGCGGGTCCGCGGCGGCGCGGCCCGCGCGGCACCGCGACATGTGCCCCAGCAGCGGCAGGTCCGCGTCGTGCAGGTGGAATGCTGGGAACCGTGCTATATTGAGGGCCCGGGGTCTCGTTATCGGTTGCCGTTGCCAACAACTATAGTATGGTGGATGCCCTGTGACTTGATGCGAGTGAGAGCATACGTAAGGTGGCTAATTGGAAGAGAAGAGCTGAAAATCTTGCTCAGTAGTCTTGGAAAAGATGGAGAGACCTAGAGTATCATAGTATGGGTGAAGGGTAGACACTAGACGCTTGCGAGAATCGGCCTCCAAGAGATTTAAAGTTTTAAACAATGCGAGTAGCTTGTCGACTAGTTATAATAGCATTGTTATAATTATTCAGCAAAAGTTGATAAGCAAAACTCTACTTCACATGAAGTTTTCTATCGTGTTTATTGAGATAACTGAGTAAAGTTCCCTGCTACTACGACTATACCAAGCTCAGATAAGAGCTAGTATGAAATAATGTAGCCTCATATGGGATGGTTCTGCAAAACACCAGCTTGCGGCTCTGAACTCGCGCCACAAAGCTCATAAATGCCGAGGCGCTGGTTGTGGGAAGACTGCAGAGCCTAGAACACCGACGGATGGTGGCACGTCTTTCAATTTTCTACCGATTGTACAACAGGCAGTGCGTACAAGAGCTACACGGGTTAATCCCACCATCTCCATTCCGCCACAGAACTCCGCGGCGTGGAGAGTCCCTTCATCCCTATGTAGGTAGTAGATTTGTCAACTTGCCGCACTAAGCGTTTCGCTGAGTCCTTCATTATGCGGACTGCTAAGGAATGGAATTTGCTCCTGGCGTATTTGTTTCCTAATAAATATAACCTGGGTATTTTAAGACAACAGTGAATAAGTACTTCATCAACCTGCGTGCTACATCTTCGGCATTATCGTCGCTTACCATCAGGTGAGATGTAGTCCCACGCAGCCTCATTCTACATTTTTAAAAAAGATCTCGGCAGTAAATGACGCTGATTGTGCCACTGGAAGTTTCAGAATAATCTGCTAAACGTCAAATATCAAAGGGTTAAAACTCAGGAGAAAGAACTGAACCTGGAAAAGTAAATAGTACTTGTAAAAATACCAAAGCACGTACTCTTCTTAAAATTGAAATAGCACTTATCCGCGTAGTTTTTCGGCTTGGGCAGTGAAATAGGTGTTTCCAAGTCAGCGCCGCGACGCCCAAGGAAGCTGTAGGAGACATACAGCCGATGTATGTTAGGGTTCACAATCGCCTCGCATTCCTCGTTTAAAGCTAGCCAGAGGATGGTGATGTCGAGGCTCTGGTCTTGACCGTCTTCCAAGTTATCCTGCTGGAAGATTTTTGCGGCTATTAAAATTGTAAGACACTAAAATATTCCAAGTGCTTTTGAAGCAGGTTACTACTTGCACTATGATGTATTCTATTGTGCTGCTAAAGAACACATAACGGAGCATAATCGAGATATTTACGACCGCAATAATGCTGTTTGGTCTTCGATATTTATGTACATCATCATGAAAACTTTGTAAGTTGAATCGTCGCACCGTAGAGTGAGAATAGGACCACCCTCTCTTCCCGTGGGTGCTGTAAGAGCAGGCTAAGGGAATATCCAGGGAATGGGCGCAGCACTCTCTTCGGTACATTAAAATCTTCTGCAATCACCAAGCGGGCAAACGTGGTTATTATGGCAAATACCCCTCCTTATCATAATAAGCGTCTAAGGGTAGGTTTTTTGTCCGTAGTTTAGGTAACCAATAGTTAAAATCTCTAACAAAATTGGCTACAATTGTTACGAGTTTTTAACCATTGGTTACCAACTACGGATCAAAAACCCACCCTAAGTGGCGTTTTATGGGGGAGGCCAATGTTCAGCAGTGGATCTCGTGCTGAAACATCGGATGTCTATTACATTTGTGGATTCAGCACGAGTTGATGAGACAGCTAAATTATCTCGCCGCGTACATGCTAGCTCGGCTGGAAAGTTGAACAATTTTTAATTCAAACTGCTACAATTTCCGTCTGAATTTGTATTCAACTTTTGAGCGCAAAGCACATTACTGTTTCTAACGTCTAAGCCATCTTAGCAAAAAAATTATGAATTGCCAAGTAGTACCAATCAGTGTTGCAGCAACTGATCCCCAAGCTTTACAGACAGACATAGAGGTCTTTATAATTGTTCTCCTCGTTTTTCGACGCCCTGCATTAAAACTTGAATGTAAGCTAAATATCTAATACCTTTTCATCAATAGACTCCTCGGTATAGGCCGATCGTGGTGCATCTGAGTCTTCGACTTCATATTTTACGGTTTTTTTAGACGAGTCCATGATTTTGTTTAAACCTGTAAAACAATATCACATTTTAACTTTTTTTTATTATCAAAATTTTTTGAATCTTGTATGGTTTCCAAATAAATCTCAAATGTACATAGGCCATCGACGAGTTCATTGGCAACACGTGACGTGATCAGTCTGGTTCTATTTTAAACTTTCTTTTAGTCTTACGCACTTCTATGACTTCTAATCTATTTATTAGAAAAGTTGGTACATTTTGTATCAACAAAGAAATGAAATCTTTAGCGCCTAAACTGTTCCCTGGGTAGGTAGGTATATCAGTAATAAGCATTTAACTGTTTGTACTGTCTGGTTTACAACTTCAGAAGTTTAGGGGTGGAAACTGATTCCATGGTTAAAAATACGAACTTTACAGATTGCAAGCATCTAAAATACTGACCATTTCTTGACCAAACCTCGTGAGGTACTGACTGGACTAATTTACTATTGAAATACGCATGTATAAGTATATATGTGTGGTAGTAATAGTGATAAGACTGTAAAGAATTCAGACGGACAGATAGACAGAAGGTCATGACGAATATATAAGGGTTCCTTGAAACCCTATGGAACCCTTTAAATGATTCAAGCGTTCCAGAGCCGAATAAAGGGTAAAAGTTACTATTATAATTATTACTTTGCTACATAATTTCTTGTTTACTTCATCATCATCATCATCAGCCTGAAGACGTCCACTGCTGAACATAGGCCTCCCCCAGAGCGCGCCACCTTGAGCGGCTGCTCGCCTCCCGCATCCATCGGCTCCCCGCGGCTTTCACCAGATCCGAGTGGGGGGCCGGCCTACGCTGCGTCTTCCGGTTCGTGGTCGCCACTCGAGAACCTTTCTTCCCCATCGGTTGTCAGTTCTACGAGCGATGTGGCCTGCCCATTGTCATTACAACTTGCTAATTCTAAGAGCTATATCGGTCACTTTAGTTCTCCTTGTTTACTTACCTACCTATAAATTTACGAATATTGTTATACTTCTTGGTGGCGGCGGGATCGATCTCTTCTCCAGAGTCAGTGCTAAGCGCATTGTGGGACTTCCTTTTGATGTTCTGTCTTGCTGCAGCGGCAACTTCAAATAAAGCATCTTTTAACAGTTTTGCACCATTCAACTAATTAACAAGCGGCGGAACGCTCATTAAACATTTTAAACGACATTACTGCATGCGTTATCTTTGTCGCATATTAAGTAGGTATTTCTTACTATCAAAATCCGCCCTCACCACTGGAGACGTATGGGAACTTTGTTCCCATACGTCATTTGTGGGAATGGAGCTTGCCGTGACGACAGGAAGTACACCGTAACTATGTTTCGTCTAACCATTTCACTGATTAAAAAGTTGAGAAAAATGACAGATAAGGCAATAAATCCAAGAGACCTATCGACCTATCTCATTAAACTGAAGTAATAAGAAAAATCTTACTCGACATTTTTCTTTCCTTTTTCAATAAATCTTGTAGGGTATTGGGCGAAGCTATGCTCTGAAAGATGAAAATTATACTTAAGGTGGAACGTTTCCCTAGCACGGCAAATTCAAATTTTCTTGCGTTCTTTTGCCAATAATAGCTTAATTACTAAACGTGATTACATGAAAACTAATTTAACGTAAAGAAATACAGTGTATCAACAAATTACGATTAAAAGTATCTCCTAGATATTATTGGTTTAGCGACAAATAGCAATAAACGATTTTCTTCTTAGTTTTTCAGTCTATTGCCATTTGTCGCTAAACCAATGATATGTAGGTGATACTTTTAATTGTAATTTATTGATACATTATATTTACTTGCGCAAAATTAGATTTCATATAATCACGTTGAGTAATTAAGCTATTATTGGCAAAAGAACACAAGAAAATTTGAATTTGCCGCGCTAGTGTAACGTTCCACCTTAATTGACATGCACTACAAAATGAAAGAGAACTACTACCTACTGTAACTCTGCTAAAACAATATTAAGTAGCTGCGTCCTACAATTGTTTAAATGAGTTTTGAATTCACTCAGATTGTTATCTTACATCATCCTTTTTCAGATATCGCGGCATCGTACCCGCTTGCATGTTTCTCTGTAAATAAAATAATAAATATTACAATAAATACATAATAAATCCATAATAAATATGTGTGAACATTTCACACAGCGCCATCTAGCCCCAAACTAAGTATAGCTTGTACTATGGGAACCAGTTAACTGGGGATAGATACTTTTTTCTTTGTAAATACATACCTAGAATAAGTACAATATAACACCCAGACACAGAACAAACATCGATGTTCATTACACAAATGTTTGTCCCGGGTGGGAATCGAACCCACAACCTATAGTTCAGAAGGCAGAGCTACTGCCAACTGAGCTATCAGGCCAATCTATACAATTTTTCAATACAATATTGTCAACGAATGAGAAGAAAATTAAAGGTATATATAGGTATTTGAGTCTGCTAGTCTGCTAGCCTATTAGATTACGTTGCCGTTCCTGCTCGCATTTAAAATAATATTTTGTATTTTCACTTGCAAGTGAATATGATTCTTTAAGTGAAAATAAATATCTTAAACCTAAACCTAAGGTCCACACCTATTTATATATCCACACAATTTTCGTAAAAAAAAGCTATAAATATAAATAAATAGGTAAGTAAAAAAAATACTAACTTCCAAAGCCTGCTTCATTTCATCAGTAGATCTGATATTTGCTGGCTGAAAAACCAGGAGAAAAATGGTGTAGGTAACCATAACCAGGTACAAGGTACCAGGTATAATTAAGTTACTGTAAAATCTCAAACGATCATATAGAAAACCTGTCACCTAAAGCGGGAGAACAGATATACAAAATTGATAATGATTTTATTATATTGCCCTCATATTGTTCCAAAATTTACACGATCGAAAGTTCCAAGTTTAGGCAAAGTTCACGATGTGGGTCTTAAATTTGTGTTACTTACCACTTCATTGCTAATCATTCCTGAAGACGACACGTGTCGCATCTGCAAAAACCAGTATGCCAAGCTCCATACAAAAATGTTCGAAGCTCTTTCATTCACTAATCTAACTAACATACAGATATTATACCTAAGTACAACTTCAAATTAAAATTCGAACGTGTATTGCATTCATGGACGTAATGATTGCATTCAATTACCTACTTCCTTTCAGATGCCGTTGGATTCTACATGTCTTTTACAGCATTTATTGTTATTTAAATAACCGCCCAAGTGCGAGTCGAACTCGCGCACGAAGGGTTCCGTAAAAACGAGCAAAAAAATCATGTTTGTTGTATAGGAGCCCCCTTAAATAATTATTTTATCCTGTTTTTTAGTATTTGTTGTAATAGCGGCAATAGAAATATATCGTGAAAATTTTAAGTATCTATCACGGTTCATGAGATACGGCCTGGTGACAAACGGACAGACAGACATACAGACAGACAGCGAAGCCTTAGTAATAGAGTCCGTTTTACCCTTTGGGTACGGAACCCTAAAAAGGGGAGTATTTTTTTTTATACACGATAGGCTAACATTTGACCACGGTCTCACCTGATGGTAAGTGACGACGCGGTCGACGATGGAGCATGCTTGCCTAGAAGATACTGGTTCACTCTAGCCTTAAAAACTCCCAGATTATATTTGTCAGGAAACAATGACGCAGGCAAGGTGTTCCATTCCTTTGCTGTCCGAATTATAAACGAGGAATCAAAACGCTTCGTACGTATTCTAGGAATTTTTACCATATACGGATGCCGTGTTTCCGTGCGTCTAGATGTACGATGGTAAAAAGGGGATGGGGGAACTAAGTTGTGCAATAGTTATAATAACAGACACGCTTACCGAACTGGGATAAGGTTTCGGTGTTTGTGAGCTTTGCCGGTGGTACTGCTTGGGGATGTCGGGCAAGTCTGAGGTCTAGAAGAGTACATCTATTATTATTGTATCTAATTTCATGAAGCCAGCATTTCAGGCAGTATAATTTGTATTTCTAGCTTCACTAGATCATTATCATGATCCACAAAATAATCTAAATACATACATTTACAATTTTACAGCATACAGTGCAAAGCATTTTATGGCTGTCTTTTCGGCCACGAGCGTTCTTTGGATCCATTTTTATGAGTAGTTTTGATACGCGATGAATGAAAGCATTTGATTATAAACTCATCGGCGGTGAATTTCATCGTATTACGTGGTACATTATCGGTCCGCTAACTAGATGCATGCCGCCCCCGCACACTACATAGCTGGGGAGTTGGCACGCGACGTCTCTTGCCGCGCTCTCTACCGGGGACGTAACCAGGGGATACAATGTTGGGGGTTATCACAAACACCCGTTAAACCTTAAGCTGGAATTTGGAAAGAAACTTGCTTTACGAGTCTAAAAAGAGCGAGTGTAGCTCAGCGGTAACCCGTGCTAATTTCAAACCAACGTACCCTGGTTCAAATATCACTCGGCTACTGACTTTTCAAGTTATGTGCGGAATTAGCACTCGCTCTTGCAACGGTAAAGGAAAACATCGTGAGGAAACCGGTATGATAAAGGCTGCCCCCACATTGGGCGGTAGCGATATCGCCGCGGGATCGCCGCGTTATTTTACCATCGTGCGGCGTGTGTCGCCGCGATATCGCACGAAGTCGCTCGAGGATCGCTACCGCCCAATGTGGGGTCAGCCTTAGAATCACAAAATTCGGGAACATGTTGGTTATTCATCCACTAGCGTGGTGGATAATGGCCTATACTCTCTCCATGTGAGAGAAGGCCCGTGTCCTAGCAGTTGGAACGTAATGAGCCGGTGACAACGAGTTCAATTCATGTCCTCTAGTTTTTAAACTTTCTATTCTAGCTACGGCTACAAGACAACCCACGAGATTTTTGAAAACATTTCATAGTCTTGTTGAAAAAATTGCACCACTGGCTATGATAATTATATTGTCACAGTTAACAGAAGGGTCAAGCACCCCATCTCGCCCCGCGTACTGGCTACGTCCCTGTCATCGATCGCTCGGATTCGATACACTGTCTCCGAGCATTGAGCGACAGTTACTCTCACTATTTATAGAATTGAGTATATTTAGGTGAGATTAATTCGAGAATTAATAAACAGCTTGACCTTTCAGCGGACGCGACCGATTCGTACGTTCGGAATAACGTTTTGTCTATCTGTCCTTACTTCTCTATAGATTAGGAATTGAACTTGAAATTAATTTTGAAACATATAATGTTGGCTGCCACAGACAGCAATAGCTTGCGAATATTTTTGCAGACATTATGCATCTTCTATGCTTGTAGTGAATTAACGAATTTGTAACAAAAATAACAGCAAGTAAAAAAAGTAGGTTACACTTTCTTTGGTTTCTGGCCTATGTTCACCAGTGACTTTCATTAAATGATACAATGTAAATCAAGTCTTAAAATGAATACTCATACGTAATGAATAATGATGTAGAAAAAGTACATACCTTGATCACGCTTCCTTCAACATCCCTCGATCGGTTTGGGATCTATAAAACAAAATGTCGAAAAAGCCACTTTGAGTAATTAAGACAATGATGACAAATTGATACCCCCGCCCCCTCATAGGGGAGGCCTATGTTCAACAGTGGACGTCTTCTAGCTGATGTGATGCAACTTGCAAGATTCAGTACAAAAACTGAGATTACAGTAGTCCTATCAAGGACCTACTTTTAAGAGAAAAGTACGTATACTTCAACCTCCTACCTACTTATCTGGACGGTGCTTGATGTGTCCTCACCTGAGCTTCTGCGTCGTGTGCAGTAGAGATGACGTCATCCGTCGCCCAGTGCGCCGCCGGCGGCCGCTCTGCCGTCGGCTGCTCCCAGATCTTAGACTGGAAGACGTCAAAGCTAAGTAACTTATTTCAAATAGGCTATTTTTCACGCGTTATTAGAATACTAAAAATAATTCAATATTCTAAGCAACTACGATAAAACGTACAATTTATGACAATAAACTAATGCCATCCCATATTATGAGTTTGAAAACACGATGTTCCTTTTTGTATTACCCACTAGTCTAAAGCAATCCGGCACAACACAAAAACCTTCGACCCAAAACTTCTATTACAGCCGTATAGGAGAAGAACCGTGAAACTGCTCATGTTAAGTCGGAGAGTTCATTTTTTTACGTTAGAGAAGATGGACCACATTCCAAATATATCGAAGTTCCTAAATATTTCCTGGTTAAAACTTTTTTTTTAGCTAGACATAAGGCAAGACACCAAAATGATTCACCACTTGCCATCCAGCAAGTGGTGGTCTGACCTTTTGGTGTCTTGAAGTGGAAATATTATTTTACTTCGATACGAATCTCCTATCTTAGGGAGCACCTGCAGCATTGTTAATGACTTGGCGGTATTATTACTATTGTTCTACAATATTTGGAATGTTTCCCACAATATTTGGCAATGAATGCTGTTGTTTAGGATTTGTCGCAACTTTGCTACATATTTGATAGCAGGCGAGGTGAAAACAGATTGATGCAAGTGATGACAGAGAGGTAAAAGACAAGTCTGGTCGGAAATACGTGACGTATCTTTGATTTGTCCTTAGCACTGAAGATAGACTTCGGACTGCTTAAAAAAATTGTCCGATGGAGAAATATAATCTTTTCCCACGCGTAGTTAGATCGGGACCTTTTTAGCTTTTCTCTGTGACAGGTGTTTATCTAATTTGAGATGCATTAGGTATAGTTCTACACCATAAAAAGGTTCATTTCGCGATATCAATTTCCATAAAGTTAAATGTTGTAAAAAGCGAGCCCATTCATGTATTAAAAAAATCATAAGGTACGCTCTTACGGAAGAACTACTAAAATCAATCATCGGCAATGTATCTATAGGGCAACACTAACATTAAATGTAGATGATGTAGATGTATGTTGTGTGTGTGCATGTGTGTGTGTGTGTGTGTGTGTGTGTGTGTGTGTGTGTGTGTGTGTGATATACACAGGTTCATTTTGATTCACATATCGTAAGATCAATAACTCATTGAGCTATATAGTGGCTATGTATCTACAATCTGCCTCCAGCGAGTCCTTGAGTATTTAGGCCACATATCCCGGATGTAAAGTTGCAACCTGGATAAACTCATCATCGCAGAAAATGTGGAGGGAAAAGGCCACGAGGTCAAGTCCGTTGCGCTGGTCTGACTATATCCGCACCACACTCAACATCAGGGTCCATGAGGCCATATAGCCATACACGCCGCTGAAGATAGACGCGTTGGCAAAAAGTTGTTACAGAAAAATAAAGCTGTGTAGGCACGACTCTCAACATTGGGGGAAACGAAGCAATTGGGAGGAGGACGATTGAAGTACTTACCTCCCTAGGATCCTCCGTATGCTCGCAGTCCTGTATGGCGAGATCTAGCGAGAGCCCCTCGGAGCCCGCGTCCGTCAGCCGAGAGCCCCTCCGTGTCAGCTCCTCCCGCACCGGAGGGGATGGCTGCTGTATTATACAGTTTGTTTATACATTTGTTACACAAAAGCAGTCAATTACGCGATTTAACGTGAATTTCGGGAAGTTAAGTGACAGGAAGTGAAGTTTCTAAATAGAAAGTGTATTTTTACGCCGCGCCTAGATTTAGAACTGGCTTTCTATTACGCCCACCAAAAATATAATGGTTGTTGACTATCCAACTTGCTTGTTGTTTTACAACAGGGTGCACTGGGTTTTCCCCACGATGTGCAATCATAACTATGTCTGAAAACGCTACCTAACCTGCGTTCGGATAGCCTACTGGTGGCAAAATTAACAGTTAAAAACGACAAAAATGGTCACATGCACCGTTCGTTTTGGGAATGTGTGAGCAAAAGTTGCATTTTCAACTGTTTTCGTTCACCGTTCGGATAACTCAAAAACAGTTAAGGGCTTGTGCAAGGCCAGCGCAAATTCAAGCCAAAGCCACAGAATAGATGTATAGTACTAGGCCAAAGCGGGGATGAGCCAGGGGCCGAGCGGCAGGGGCGGTCTAAGTTAAACTGGTTCCAACGCGCAATAGTATAGGTAATTTATTATTACACTGAATATAAAGGGTATTTTAAAAATCCGCTATACATAAGCCCTTCATTATATTTAGTTCAACTACTACACGAAGTTTCATGATCTTATTTAAAGTATTCATTGAATAATCGCTGTTTATTTGTACGGTTTGGAGGTAATTTTGTAATTTTTTTCTATCGAGAAAATTTTATTAATTCGTGTTTTCACTATACATTTGCAGTAGCATTAGTCATGAACTTTACCATATATTTATTTCAAAGTCATTGTTGCAATATTGTTGACAGGACACTGCTTCAAGCTAAGCCATTTTAAGCATTTTGGCGTTGTATTGGCTCAAATGCCATCGTGAACTACCCATTTTGATCCACCTGCGGAGGTGGGTTAAAAGTGGTCGTTTTCTGACATTATTATTTATTTATTGACGTATAATTTATGGCGCGGTTATTTAAAAATTATTGATTTTTATTGTGAAAATTGTAGTTATCGTAATGATATAGCACGGAGAAGTGAGAAGGAAGATGAAAGTTTACGTGTGTAATGTAAATTTTCGCCAATTTGTTTTTGATATTGGGAGATAACAAACCGCATTTGGTTATTTTGCGTTCGTTTTGGGTAGTGAATAAAAGTGGTAAAAGTGGCATTATTGGCGAAATTCTCAAACCGAACGGTTTACAACGCTGATTTTGCAAATGCCAAAAACGATACTGATCCCAATCCGAACGCCCCTCTACTTGACAATTTTGTCAACGGATATAAATCTGCAGACAAGTATTTGCTGTGTCACTTAGCTTTAAACTAGGCTTTACGTTTGAGTAGTTGTCCCCCGCCACCAGTACCATGGAGTACATTGAATATATGTATACACCAGTACGTACCGTGCATATGGCGCGGTGTATGGCACACAGCAGGCCCGCGTCCGCCCGCAGCATGCACCACAGGTCGAGCACGCCGAGCTCGTCCCCCGCCACCAGCGCGTCCGCTCCTCGCACCGCTGACCACGCCGGGCCTGCCGTCTGGAGGGCATTACACACCGACATAAAGAGAAACCGTGGGCAGAAGCTATATCCTGAGATAACAGTCGGGTAGCTTATTGCTACCCGACTAGTGAAAGAGGTTTCAGAATCGGTTCAATAATTTCACGAAAATATTCTAGGTCTGTGAGTTCGACGATAATATTCTTCAAGCAACTTGAGACTCAAACTTGGCTTTCAGCAAGCTTTGACTTTCAATAATATTTTTTAACAACACGAACAGACCAACAAGCTGACGGTCCGCCTGGTGGTAAGCAGCTAGGTACCGTTGCCTATACCTAGACCTCTGCACAACCAGGGGTACTGATTCAGCAGTGCCGCTGCGTTGCCTACCTTTTACAACTTTCTTTACCCTTCGTTTGAAGCGGTCCTTCCTGCATCTAAAGTTAGGTTATTGAAATATAATTATAGCGATCTTTCGTCGAAAACGGTAACACGACTGCAATGAAAAACCACGTAGAAACACTAAAAGAAAACCTGCAGGATAGAATAGGACAGAAAAGAAAGTAAAACATATAAGTTACCAAAGCTAGCGACATATCCGCTCTCCTATTGGTGTGCATCAGGGCGTCTCGCAGTGGCAGCGAGCAGGTAGCGAATGGTTCATCTTGCTTGTTTATCTCGCAGATCACTAGAGGCATTTCATCCTGAGATTTCGATATGAAAATTAATAAATATGTTTTTGCAATACAAATTTACGGAACGGGTCTATCCCATCAGCCAGCTATGGTCACACGTTGGATTGGAAAATGGGATCTTTTTCAGGGAGACACTGACTGAAAGTGCAGATTAACGGATGGAATATCTTCAAATTTTGTAATTCTTGAACATGCTGAGTTCCTCACGACGCTACTATACATTTTTCGTGCCAACTGTTTCATATTTGAGGATCTTCACAAAGAATAGCGTAGGTACTACCTATCTAAACAACCACAAAAGAGCTCGATGCTGAAAATAGCAATGAGTTGAACGCGACTGCGTTCAACTCATTGCTATTTTTACCTTTGCCGAAATTAGCCATAGGACCTCATCATCATTTCAATATGCTACCTATTTTATAATCTACCCTTGCTAATTGCTTATTACACTTCTTCCAAATATGTCGAAGGTGCACCGGTGTTAGCTCAGAATTTACCTAATCTATCCTTTTTTCACATTATTTACCTGTTTCATGTAGTTAAGGAAGTCGTCGCTAAAAGCAACATCATACTCCGTAGAGAAGTCGAACAATACGACGCGTCCAGTGCGCATGCGCGTCATTGCCACAGCCTGGTCGTAGAACTTCCACGTCAGCACCAGGGATTTGTCACGCGAGTTTAGCACAGCCTGAGGTGCGAGACATGAGGTAATTATAAATCATAAAGAGTACCTAAGAGAGAGCGAGGATTTGGATTCTCCTGTCCCTTTTCTTTGATATTGTAATGAGAACAAAAGAGACGGAACACTGTACATGCAGAGGTAAGGAAGTGCTGAGAACACCTAAGCTTATTTACCAAAGTTGGATTCCTATCGCCATTATCGGTCAAGGGTAGCATAAGTGATAATGGACTCATGGTTTCTAGAGATTGGACGATAATTTTAGGGCTAGATGCGACGTCTTCAAAGGCTACATTGGAATTTGGATGACTCTTCAAACCTCTATGCCTATGGCGTTCAATTTCAACTTTCGATTTATATCTCAAAGATCAAATCGCCACTTTTCCATCAGGTGTACCGTAAAGGTACCCATGTCAATTTCCTTAACTTAGATATGGTTTCATAAAGTATATGTACGTAACTAGAGAGCCTCTATATTTATTTGTGACCGACTTGTAATGTTTCTTACCAATAAAATGATTATGATTATGATTATTGAAAGGTTGATTCATTTTCTTAGCTATGGGGGTCTTAGGCGTCTTTTTTAATTTAAGTTGAAGCAATTGATTGATAGATTCCGTGCTGCGATGTCGTTTAAATAAGTGTGGTAAGAATAGGACCACCACTTCGCTTGTTATGGGTACCATAAGAAGGAATACTTATTCAAGGAGTGGGTAGCAGCATTCTTCTTAGTCACCATTATAACTTACTGCGATCACCAAGACGCCTGCCATGCATGGTGATTATGGCAACCCCTTATGGGGGCTCCCCTTATGGGGTAGGCCTATGTTCAGCAGTGGACGCAAAAAAGGCTGATGATGATGGAGCCGAGCATTTTATGCATATATAATTGCTTTTCAGTCAATAAAAAAAGATTTAACGTATACCAACGTACTGAATTTTATGAGGTTTCTTTCCAGAGATCTTTCGGCTGATGAAGCGAAGTGTAGTGAATCGTATAGTGCCTATACCTAAGTAGTAGCGACGTACCTCATCAGAGAGCACTAGTGTCCCGATGTGCAGCGTGAAGAGTGCAGTATGCCGGCACGTGTCGGGCAGCCGCCGCTCGCCGGCCGCGCGGTGCAGCCGCAGCCGCGAGGCTGAGCTCTCCTCCATCGCTGGCTGGAACCGCGGCACACTTGGTGGGCCAACTGTGAAGCCCGCTTTGGATACCTATACCATAGAAACCTACATTTCTATGGTGTATGCAGACAGCCGACCGACGAAGAGGTGATGGACCGACGACCTAGTCAGAACCGCGGGAAGCCTATAGGGATGCAGGAGGCAAGCAGAAGCTTAAAATGGAGCTCTATGTGGAAGGCCTGTGTTCAGCAATGGACGTCTTCAGGCTGATGATGATACAGACAGCGGGAGATTCTAAGAGCCTTTGTGGATGACACCGGATTTTTTAGCTATCGTTTGTGTGTGTTTGTTCCTTCTTGACGCTGCAACGATGAACGGATTTGTATGTTTGGAATGCAGATATCTTATACCCTGGATTAATGCATGGATACTTTATACCCGCGGGTGAAACCCCGGGGCGCAACTAGTACCTACCTACCTAGATAAGGCTTCCTCCAAGTTTATGTAGAGTAGTAGTGTAGAGATTACATTTTTTTATAACATGGATGGACAAACAAGCTGACGGGCTGCCTGATGGCAAGCAGTTACCGTCGCCTATGGGCACCTGTAGCATCAGGGGCGCTACCGAAGCGTTGCATGCCCTTTAAGACTCTTTTTACCAGCCTTTTGATGGGACCCATACTGTAATTCGGCGGAAAAACCTTAGCTGGAAGCTCATTCCAAATTATGCAGGTGTGCGGCAGAAATAACCTTGTAAAACGGACAGTGTGAGATTTGCATGTGTCAACAAGGTGCGGATGAGATTTTAGGCTGTGACGAGCAGTCTGATCATAACCTCCTGAGGAACTTTTCCTCAGAGCTTTCTCCGTGGTATAATTTGTAGAAAACATTAGGTGTAGGCCGTGTGGTCTGGTTTGCGAATAGGACCAACCCATCTCTTCCCGCGGGTGCCATTAGAGCCGGCAAAGGGAATAACAGGGAATGGGCGCAGCACTCTCATCGGTACATTAAAATCTTCTGCAATCACCAAGCCGCCTGCCAAGCGTGGAGATTATGGCAAATCCCCCCTATGATAAGCGTCCAAAGTGACGTTTTATGGGGGAGGCCAGTGTTCAGCAGTGGACGTCTTCCGGCTGATATGGAGTGGAGTGGAGATTACGTGAACCGAAATCAGTTTGGACACTCACACAAACATGCAGACATTTACTTTTCTACATTAGTAAGGATAAGCTATTTTTCAGCACTTTTGCACGTCATTTTCCTAGTACTAAAATAATTTTAGGTAAATGTACTTTTGCAACACCATACACTAATAATAACTATACGCTAATTAACGCACCTAGATTTTTTATAAAAATTACTTCTCAACGTATATAAATATATATCCAGAAACAGTTTTGAAGAGCGTATAAAAGCAATCTAGGTGTAAAGATATAGAATCTAATCTACAAATAGGTATGTATAGGTACTAGTAAAACACTTACAATAATAGAAATAACACCACCATTTAATATAAAAACATTATTTTATTTTATAAGTAGGTACTACCTATTTAAGTAAAGTTATAAGGTCATTGTACTTGACCATAAAAAACATAAAACATAATATATAATATTACAACTATTTTACATAAACGTAATAACTACAGTACAATCTATTAGAAACTAATAGTTTATGGGCTGGGTGCTAAATACAATAGTCATTTCGCTTACTACACAACTAATACAAATACAAATAGAAACATTACCAAGCATAGAAGAGAAGAAAGCATAGACAATTATTTTGAGTGACTAGAGTATTATATAAATTCAATTACCTGATTGAAGTCCACCTTAAAATAATGGTAATGGATTAACTTGGTATGGTATGAAATTCATACGTTCAGAGGTGGACACCATTTTAAATTTTGTCCACCTCTGTATGTTATATATGAAAATAAATAAAGAATTTTCGTACTTTCAGCTATTATTCAGTAAAAAAAAGTCTGTAAACTTCAACAGTCTTCAGGCTTCAGTTTATTTCAGAGCTAAGCGTTTTAAATATCTCACCTTATACTATACATACAAGGTGAGATTGAATTGGTATGTTAACTCGAAACGGGGGGACTGGGACCATGATAGCCCACAAGTTGTGAGAGCCTTACTTGAAACTGCGTGTTTCCAAACCTCCATACTAAAAAATTAATCCACTCACAAAATTGCACGTGCGATCGCTACGAGAGTTAACTAACAAGATACTATAAATTCTTTTCTAAACACAGGTCGTTAAACTCATTTAAGTGCATTCGGTCAAGGATGAAGTTCACCCAGCTGCGCTAGGACTATCTTCGAACGTAAACTTTAAATAACATTTCTGCAATTGAAAACTATTAATTTAGATAAGTCGTAGAAGAAACATTGTCTACCTTGGGGAGTAAATTCCACCCTTTCGGGATAATATACCAATTCAAACTCAGATAGTATAAGCCTATTATTTTCTAAGATCCGTAAGTAGTTATCTAATCTTCAATATACAGTCAGTTGTTGATGATAGTAATGATAATGATGTTTATGTTGTTGATGATGATGATGATGTTGATGATGATTATGATGATAATGTGACTAGTATGCGAGCTAGTAGCACCGGCGCACCTGTTGCCCACGCGAGGCGGCCAGTAGCTCGCGGCACCGCGCCAACTCTTCACTGATGGCAACCAGTGTCGCTTCCATTTGGGAGGACGCACTGCCTGCCGTTCTAACAAACATTTTTTTTATATAAGAAAGTGGTCAATCGCAAGCCTATCTAGAACTTTCTATCCTATTTAGTCTATCTAGATGTTGTGCTATCACAACATTTTATGTAGGTGTTTGTAATCTGCTTTGTGATTTAATGAAATATAATAAAACAAAATCAAAAAATAGATTATTTCATTGAATGCTTTACGTTTAGCAATGTGCCTCAGCGATAAAAAAAGCATGAAGCACGAAAAAACACGATTCCGTGCTAAGCTTTTAATAGTAAACTACCGCAGTGATTGCTATACTTACGGAGATGCCGCGACATAGGTGGGCTTTTCTCCAAATGACAGTTTCCGAGCTGCAACAAATGATACCGTATCAAAAAATGTATTATGTAAAACAAACAGCAGTGTAGGTATAGTTGTGTGTTGTTGTGTGTTGTTATTGTTGTTTTTGTTAGTGTTGTTGTTGCTGTTACGTGTTTTTGTGTTATAGTTGTTGTATTTGTAAACATTCAACTGAATTCATGTTATACAATCAGGTCTAATTATTGACACAATCTTCTTGTGACCGCTACAACTATGGCTTGCATAATCTGATCGATATAATAATCACAACTAATATAGATGCGAAAGGATATCTGTGTGTTAGTTCCCTCTTCACGCCGCAACATCTGAATGTATTTGAATGAAATTGGTAACGAAGATAGCTCTATATGCTGGCTTAACATTTTTATCCGCAGTATAACTACGGAGCGCAGCTAGTTTTGATATAAATCTGTTGGCTGTTCTTTACAATATAAACATCATTTTATACCATGTATAGATATTGACATCTATCGCCTTCTACCAATAATTTCATAGTGATCAAATCTCAACCCACATAATTATTTATGAAGGGGTAACAACATAACAGCGAAAATAAATTTCCTAAAACATGCTACACCCAAAAAGCCTTTTTTAATGTACCGATTTTGTAAAGACCCTACTTAATCCTACTAATCATAATTCACATCACACCCACAGCCAGAAGACGCCCACTGTTGGACCAGGCCTCCTCCATAAAACGACACTTTGGACGCTATTAATATTATCATAGGAGGGGTTCCCATATTAATCACCACGCTTTGCAGGCGGCTTGGTGATCGCAGAAGATTTTATGGTACCGAAGAGAATGCAGCTGCCCATTCCCTGGATATTCCGTTAGCCAGCTTTTATTTATTTATTTATTTATTTATTATTATTGCATTCATGTACATCATTGTTATAGGTAATATACAGTAACAAGTATTATATAATACACAAGATCTTAAATAGTTAGTTGGTAGGTTGACATGAGCCCTGGAAGGGCGTTTGCAAGTTTAAGTGACTTGTGAGTCAGTCCAAAAAGAATAATTTACACATGCGTCAATATTACTATTTTACAATTCTATGGTAGTTCTTAACATTTATACATTTATACAGCACCCCCGGGAACAGATGGGTGGTCCTATTCTCACACCGCTTGTATTAAGTAATCATACTAAAGTATCAAGAAATGCTCACGTCTAGCAACTTTGGTGACTGCGGGTAGTTCTCCTTCACTGAGCGAGCCATAATTAGCTGTGCGGGTGTCCGTGTCGGTGGTAGTAGTAGTGGTCATGGTGGCGCGCTCCTCCCCGGGGGACCGTGGGGACTCGCGCAGGGACCCGCGGGGGGCCTTGCATCCTGCGGGGGCACGGGGGATACTTGGGTAAGGGGTTTTCAAAACAATGTTACGAATGTAATCGCAAAAAAAAACTTTCTCTCCTGAAGTTTTTCGGGAGTGTATAGGGTCATCAAAACTGTGTAACCGATTTACGTCAACAAATTTTGTATAGTAGCTCCAGGCTCCGTCTCAGAGCATGTCCTGCTTTCAGGCCTGTCCACACATCATCAGTCTTTTTGCGTTCACTGCTGCACATGGGCACATAGGCTTCGTAGCTGGAATAGAAAGAACTGTAGTCTTCAATGCTGTATTTTCTTTCAGTCGCGGTAAATCAAATAAAATATTATTTAAGTCATATTCTGACAGCAGGGCTAACCAACACCAAACACCAAAGTTTTATTATAGGCATCAAGCTTTCGGCCTTCCTGATGGGAAGCGGTCACCGCAGACTATAGACATCTGTAACTTTAGGCGTGCCACCAATGCGTTGCTTACCCTGTGTTACCCTGTGTGTGTGTGTGTATGTGTAACTCTCCTTTTAAAATGCTGCTTGAGTTGAGAAAATTCGACTCGACCGCGAGCATTTAATTAAAAGTAGAACTGACCATCCTTCTCCGGCGGTAGATCCGAGAGCGAGGATATCTCCCGGTCGGTGTTGTCGGGCGAGGTGGACCGCGAGCACTTGTCTCCGCCCGGCTCGATGGTGTACGTGCCATGTTTCGAGCTGGTACAGTCTCGCCCCGCCCTCCCCTGAGAGTTCCGTCGTGGAAGTAACTCAGTTGTCGCCAGCTGCTGCTCCTTTGCTTGTGTAGCTGTAGGGAAGCAGGTTGGTATGCAGGTGTGTGTAAAAAGCCGCATCTCGTTTTCGCACGAAAACTTTAAAAGGGTTTTTGACTAAGAGCGCCGCAAATTTGCAATGAACAGCACAAATTACCAATGATTTACAGACAAATTGACTGACATTAATGTTGTGTACCCAGCCGCGGGAACCGTTGGATGTCAGAGCCAAGTAACTAGTCAGAATGTCATTCTATGGGGGAGGCCTATTTTCAGCGGTGAACGTCTTCCGGCTGATGATGAATAATTGTATAGTACAGTGTAGTACAATGAAATTTGATTAGTAACCTTAGGGGGCATGTAGTTTTTAGGTACAGACACCATAAACCCTAGCTACAGAAGGAACACAATTAAAGCTACAGATACTCCAATCATGGCTACAAATAGGAACGCAGTTTAGGCTACCGATATCACAACTTTGGCTACAAATAGAAACATTTAAAGCCGCGGAAACCCTAATCTGCGTGGCTACAAATGAGAACAGCCAGTTAAAGTAACATATGCCAAGTCCTGGCCACTGTTAGCACTAATAGCAACATAAGACTAAGTACTTTGACCTACAAGTCTAAATGCTGGCTACAAATGTTAACAGCTAAGCCCCAGCCTCAAACACGATATGTACCCGAGTCCCCCTTCAAACAGGAGCAGTGTCGGAAGTTGTCCGGCGCAGTGGTAGTCCGGAACCGAAGGGTCCCGGAACACGTGCGGAACACTGTGACGTCACGCCGCGTTGCGCGGGCGCATCGGCACACCGCCACGCGGGATGCACATAGATCTGATAGGTATATGAGGGTAGGAATTGAAGGAGGGAATCAGATGAGCGGATAATTATGGTAAATGGTGATGTTACTGGAATTTCATTTGAAAAGTAAAAATATAGCTATGGATTGTTTTGGCATATCATGCCGGAATAGACCGTTATGTTGAACACTATCTAACACAAGTATCAAAGGAATATGTTGTTGAGAAATCGATAAAATTACAATGATATTTGTTTGCAAAATTCTAAACGGGCATCACTTTACACAAGTGTAAATCGCATAATGATCGCTTGATTACAATAACTACTTACCGTAATCTTCAATATTCGCATCCACATACGTATCTTGAGCTTTATCCAACCCTGAATTAATTCCTTTACTACAACTTGCTACAGGATCTGGCTCGTTTTCAAAGACGTAGCTTGTTACAGAAGGCTTGTTCACTTGTGTTAACTCAGGGCCTTTAGTTTTCTCTTCGCCATTAGAATTTTCTTCGTCACTGTCTTTATCAAGCATGCTATGGCCTATCATTATCGAATCTGCTCTAATTTTACCTAAAAGCTTGCTAAGACTCGCATTCGCATTCATATTCTGACTGTTTTTTAGACTCGTTTCAGCAAGCACGTCACTTAACGTAGACTGCATAACTTCACTATCTCCTGGTTCAATTATTTTCAGCTTTTGGTTATTCATTCTTGCCCCAGAATCAATGGAGCTATGTTTTGGTCGTCCCTCGCTCGGACTGTCGTTATAACAAGTGTCACATGTAACCAAGTTAATAAATTTCTCAGGAGATCTTGGACTTGGGGTAGTATTATTGTCTTTGTTTGAGTAACCCTGGTCTTCGTTGATTTTTACATTTTTCTCCTCGAAAAATCCTTTGTTTGCCACAGTGTCTTTACCTTTGTTGCTCGTCGTTGGTTTCTTAGTATTTGTTTTGGGGTAGATGACGGGTATTGGCCCGGGCATTTCATCGAGGTTCATTTTGGTTTTATTCGGATTTTGTGTAGCGCTACTATCGGACTTCTTGCCAGTATCACTGAAATTTAAGCCTTTAAGTTAATTCTAGGTACAGTACCTAACAAAAATAGAAATTAACGGTAGGTACATTAATTACACATATTTTTGGAATGTATCTTACTTAAATTCCTCCTGTGCCACTAGAAGGCTGTCCCAATAAGGTCTGGTAGACGTAGGATCGACGGTTGGATCTAATATCTTGCTCACTTCGTACCCGCTATCTTTGATTGGTGTGGACGTGTCTATATCTTTCTCCGGTCGGGAATCCTGTTTTATTTCCGACCCTTCAATCTTAGGAAAATGTGTTTTTTAAATAATTAAGTGGTATGCAAGTCATTAAATGGTGGTGTGCATTAAGTGGTGAGGTGTGGTGGTCTTGTTGAAACTGAGACACATATTTAAGGGACGTAAGCAAAAGATTCCTACAATAATGAACCTACAGTCGATTGTAGTTTAGGAAAAATGAGTATCGGTTTCTGAGACAATCAGTCAGTGAAATTACTGCATGGACATAATTATTTATTACCATGAGAGCAGCAGTGCAACTAGGACTTAAATCGCTACTAAAAGCACTCTGCGATTTCACCCGGTTTCTGGCGAAGAACTCATTATTTTCAGAATAAAGTATTCCGTGCCATTTCGGTAGTGTAAGCAATCTGTGTTCAAAACTTCACTCCAACCACTTCATGACGCTTTTGTGGGAAAGCCACAGATATAAACAGTCAATAGAAATGTCTTTTATACTAGGTACTCTTGAGTAGAGTCTACATAATAAGACTATTCTAAATTGTCTGTGGGTTTCTTTAAGTGTTTGTACCTCTAGGACGAATTTCCGGCTATCTTCAACGACTACTGTGGCGACCCTCCGATCGGGGTCGTTAGCATCCAGTACCTCAGCTCCATAAAGAACATTAGAGGCTTGACGCTTTTCTATTTCCACGGATTGGCCAGCCTTGAAAAGATTAGAATACGAAACATAGAAGGCTCTCATCATAGCGTTTCTATGCATATCATAGCTACTATTTCCAGCCCTATTTCGTGGTCCAACCAGGTAAATTTTGCTATTTTTTTTTACAAAATACAACCCCCATTCCACCATCGAACGACCAGGCGAGAGACGGATGGCATCTCGTCATCTACAATGATTGCCATCCCGCCTATCCGTACCAAGAGTTTTGATTCGACCTTTATAATGCGAATGGCTGAGGAGTGGAACTCTTTACCATCGTCTGTGTGAATAAGACCTATAGATGTACCAGTAGTTTACAATTTGTTTTTTATTATTTAATAATTTATAGGCAAATAAATGAATATGAATATACTCACAGCTTTTATTCGTAAACTATCCAACTGCGTCTGCAGATCGCTAATTCTTTTCAAAATTTCTTTATTTAGCAGTTCCACAGTCTGTAACAAATTACAATAATCGGGTTAAATATATCAATTTAAATTTATTTTAAAGACTAGAATATTTTTTTAGTTTTTGGTTTAAGCAGTATTTTTCATCGATCCAGGGACGTCATATAAAAATTCCAAATTCTTTTAGTGCTTTGTAGATATTTTTCCGTTACTGGCAAAACCTCCTCTTTTACCTCTTTATTGTTTTTTTTTGTTATTATAACCAAGTATACCTTGTCTTCTTCAGTCTCGCTACTTTTATTAAGATCCGTGCACCCAGAGTCGTCAGCTGTGGACAGTTTACTGTCCTTTTTAGATTTGGTCGACGGCGAGGGCACTTCAGTCTGCAAGGTACAAACAATAGTAGTTTTAACTTTGCCCCGCTGCAACTGTAGGACAAAGACAAACTACTTCTAAAGCCTTATTCAAACTGGCGCGTTATTCGTACGGCTGTGGGTAGCGGTATTTTGTATGAAGTTTCGCTCAAGTTTCGCTCTAGCCGCGGAACTTCAATAAAAAATAATAGGTATTTACCGCTACCCACAGCGGTACGAGTAACGCCCCGGTTTAAATAGGGCTTTAAGAAGTTTTTCTTCCAAATTCTTTATTCGAAAAACAAATACATATAATAAACAAGCGGTACATGCCGTGGGTATGTCCGCGTCGAGTTTCATAGAGCAACAGGAGCAGAGAGAAACTTTCTGCGCCAACTCCACTCCAGCTTGTGGTTTTTGTTGCTGCAACATACAAATAGACAAATAATATATAACTCTTACAACAAAAACAAAATTAATTAGGAAACAAATCGAATCGATACAACGTGCAGGTACCGCTAAAAAATACACTGGAAATAACTATCCTTCTTAACAAGTAATTTTGTTCATACATATTCAAAAACATGTTTTGTTGATGTCACGACAAACTGTAATGAAACAAACACAAAGAAATAATACAAAACTACATACTTTGAGATTGTTAAGCCTCTCTATAATTTTAACCACTTGACTGGAGGTGTTGGCGAGTTTCAGGGTAGTCTCGAGTTCGGTCACCTTCCTCTTCTCAATGGACAGCTTCATCGTCAGATCATCTGGAAATATACACATAATTAAATAAGATTTTTAAAACGCTACTATTATAAATTAAAATGCTATAAGAGTGGTAATATCAAAAGTCTAATCATTTATTGCAAATGGGCCTATTTCAAATAGTAGACTGTTTTCAGCACCCTTACAAGTTAAAACGGGATTTGTAAGATACTTAAGTTATTGTTCAAAGCATATAAAATAGCAAATGTTTAATGTCAAATATAGCAAGCCTATTACAATGTGTGTGAATTTAAAAAAACCGCTAGCGGTGCAAGCATCCAGCATAATGCAGAAATAAAAACTCGAATCTGGAGCTTTGATTACAAATCTACATACAATTATTTAAATATGCACCACGGGTAGCATAAGTTGTAAAAATCGACACATCTCTACTCTAGAGAAAGCGTTTGACCAATCAACGATCACGCAGATCACGTCATAAACGCAAACGCTTTCTCGATAAGAGATTTCTACAGGTCGTGCTATCCGTGCAGGGTCATAACTCTGTATGACCACTTTACGATTCCTTGCTTCGAAACCACGCGAATTCCTTGCCTTACATAAGAAATCTGCAAAAATCTGTTCCCTATGAAATGAAAACGAAACCGCGCGTAATGAATGTGGAATTAACTGGGATTGGCGCGATTTGAACTGTCAAAAGTTCCACCAAGGCGCGTCCCGAAACATCAACCCGTCAAAAGTTACCACCACTTATGTTAATATTAATTATTCAAAATAAAAATAATTTTAATGTAACGTGAAGGTTTTTCTAAAGGTTTTGTGTAAATTTTTAATAATTACCCATGGCTTCGTTACATCACAACATAAATATAAGCCATTCCTTTAATTTTTTACCGGTTTTGGGATGAGAAATCTTTTAGTCTAATTCGGAATGCACTCGAGGGATCCAAAACCTGTCATAGATAATTTGTCTTAGATCATACAGAATACAAAAACTGACGATTCCTTGCTGTGACACGATTTGAACAAGGCACGATAACGACGTGGTTTCTGTATCGTGTGGAATCTGTGTTTTCATAGAGAATTATGGCCCAGGTATTAGTATAGTAACTAACTGAGCGCCCCCTCAGTATGTCGAAGCCTCGCTCGCAGGTCCGCCAGCCTCGCGTCCCGCTCGTCAGCCTCGGCCGACGTGCGCACGCGCACGTTCTCGGCGCGGAGGGCCGACACCGCGCTCTCCAGCTTCGTGATGCGCTTCGAGTACTCCCCGTGGGTGCTGGATAGCTCCTGTGTGTCCAGAATACAGAATCTATTGGTAAAAATAATTTACAGTCAAGTACCTGAGGTCCTCTCGAAGTTGTCGACAAGTATGTCTACCTAGGACAGATTGTCCAATTAGGTAGGTCCAACTTCGACAAAGAGGTGGCGCGAAGAATCCAACTCGGCTGGGCAGCGTTCGGGAAGCTTCGTCCTATCTTTTCGTCCAAAATACCGCAGAGCCTGAAAACGAAAGTTTTCAATCAGTGTGTGTTGCCAGTGATGACTTATGGAACTGAGACATGGTCTCTTACTGTTGGCCTCATTAGTAAGCTCAAAGTCGCGCAGCGAGCTATGGAGCGAGCTATGCTCGGTGTTTCCCTGCGAGATAAGCTCCGGAACGAGGAGATCCGCAGGAGAACTAAAGTGACCGATATAGCTCTTAGAGTTAGTAAGTTGAAGTGGCAATGGGCAGGCCACATCGCTCGTAGAACTGACAACCGATGGGGAAGAAAGGTTCTCGAGTGGCGACCACGAACCGGAAGACGCAGCGTAGGCCGGCCCCCCACTCGGTGGACCGACGACCTGGTGAAAGCCGCGGGGAGCCGATGGATGCAGGAGGCGAGCAGCCGCTCAAGGTGGCGTGCTCTGGGGGAGGCCTATGTTCAGCAGTGGACGTCTTCAGGCTGTTAATGATGATGACCTGAGGTCCATTATCCTCACTTCTTGTAAATAGTTGTGTTGTTTGTAAAGATTGTAATATTTGGTGTGTACAATAAAGAGTTCATCTATATCTAAGTATCTATCACATAGGCCCCCTATAATAAGCGTCCAAAGTAACCTTGTCCAAAGTGACGTTTTGTTGTCCTTGCCATACGTTTGAAACCCGATTTCTGCTAAGATAACTCAGAGTTAAGCCTGAGCCAAAGTCAAAGTTTTCTCCATAGTTTCTCATTTGTCCTACATGCAAGCCTCAAATTGTCCAAGTCTCAACCAAAACCTGATATTGTAGAATGTAGAGAAGTGGTACACTCAAAATCAATGTTTTTATTTCTACTAAATAGGCCCGCATTTGACCGCAATCTCACCTGACGGGAAGTGACAATGTAATGTAGGTAAAACCTGTACCTATAGTGAAATAAATAAAGACTTAAAGCTTGTATATTTTGTTACAATAGTTACTTAAAATACGCACCGTCAAGAAGAATATCTAGTTCTACAAAATATGGCAGCCTAGACCAGTCTTACCTCTTGCAAATTCACAATTTTCTGTTTCAGCTCATCCATAATGGTCCTACATTTGTTCTCACTGCACTGCTTCTCAGTCTCATCACTTAAATAACAAATACAGTTGTTAATTATTTATGTTATTGACTAAGCGGAGGAAGTGAACTCTTTGAAACGCTGGATAAATCTTTTAAAAGCTGTTACGTACTTTTCTGGAAAATCAGTTTGAGTCTCCACCATCGTCATTGATTTAGTTAACTGTGGATTTTCACTGAAATTAATAAAGTCTCAATGAGAAGGTCAGCAAAGTGCCTAAAAAAAAGTAAAAGCAACCACATTTAACCCCCGGTTTCTCGTAATATGTTTGTCAAAAGCATACCAAATACTACACTCATTAGTTGACGACAGCCAATTATCGATAGGCAACCAATGACCGTTCAGTATTTTTAAGTTGACATGAGTTTAACTTTAACAAACGTACGAGAAACAGAGGGTATGTGCCCAACTCTTAAGTACTTATAAACTTACTTCAAGACATACTGGTTTAACACTGAAGACATTTTAACATTAGTATCACTGGGCTTCATATTTATAGCACTCATTGAAGAATTTCTGTAATAGATATCAACCTATTAAATAATTATTATGTGAATCTATTAATAGATACAGCTTTCCTGCAATAAAACTCTTAGCAAAAATACTGCAACATATTTTTTCAGTTGGTACCTAAGTAGTTCTACAACAATTAATAACAAAATATCATATACAGAGTATGAGGCTGCCTCAAGCCTCCAAAATAGCGTAATATTTGTATATTCGTGGATCCTCAATCTCGCTCGCACATTGCGACATTGTTGTAGATGGTAGAATTTACTTATGAAAAACCTGTTGATAGTAAAGTATGTTAAAAAGTTAAAAAATATCTTAGTATTCTATCAGTTATCTGGATCCCAGGGTCAAGCTATGCTTAGTTTGGGGCTAGATGGCGCTGTGTAAAATGTCCACACATGTTTGTTTATTTTTTTATTTTTTTAATCACATTAATCCAAACATGTTTTCATACACAAAAATAGAATCAAATGTTTTTTTTCGTTAGCTAGATAGATGATCCACAAATAATATACGAGCCTTAACAACATTATGTCACTAACTTGAATGATGCCGGTGCATTATCATTATTGGCAGCTATGGAGTGTGAGTACTGAGACGGGCTTCGCTTTAAGAATTGCTTGGCGGAGCAGAGTCGCATATTGAGGATACGGATCCTGTCTGCCATGCGCTCGTTTGCCTTCCTGAGCTCCAATATTCTAGAAAAAAATAGTTAAATGACAAATTGTGCCAAAATAAAAAGCTCATACAAGGTGGCATACATTCAGATTCAGATATCTACTAGAACCAGATCCACAGCCAAAATCATTCAAAATAATTTTGAGTTATCACTCTTTCTAACGCAAAAAGCTCAAGGTAAATATATGCAACAACAAATCAATGTCAACCCTTTCATTAAAAAGTGATGCTCCTCAGAACCCTATGTTAAGGCTCTGTGCTCTACCAGATGATGACTATAATTATATGTAATTTACTAATTGGATGCAATTAGGTATTCGATAATGGGTCCGACAAACGGTTTTTACTTTACATGGTAAATAAATCTACAAAAAATTACAAGAAAAACTGTATTTTTACTTTTTTTATCTTAAAAAATGGCTGCGATATTGACGATCAAAGTGCCTATTTCCGGCCGAAGGTTTTTTAAAACACGGGCGGGCGTTTACTAGCCGATGACGTCACAACCGTTCTCATTCGACAGGCGCGATCTCGTTCGCAAAGCGCTGCGCAGTAAAAATCAAAATATAAAGTTCTCCGTGGTAAAAATGGAAAAAAATACTGTATTGTGCCTCAGTGCTTCAATTTCAACAGTTAAAATACCTGATAAACCCTTTCTGTATGTGCCTGAGGACTAAAAAATGAGGAAAAAGTGGATGGCAGCCGTAAAAAGAGTTGATTCAATAGGTCCTACAACCGGCGCGGATACAGACCCCCTTGGCGCAGGCACTCCAGCACCAAGCGCGGTAATTAGCCAATTTACCAGCAAGACAGGTGCATGGAATTCATCATTTAAAGAAAAGAATACAAATTGGTCCTGTATTATATACTTATGTGTTTTACCACCATATCCCCAAATTTCCCTCTTTGACTCCCCTACTATAATGATTTGTGCGCCCCCCCCTTAAGAAATTTCTGCATCCGCGCCTGCCTACAACTAAAGCACACTACTGTAAAGACGATTTTGATATAGGTATTTGTTGATAATACGTTTATCCTTCTTCTTCTCTACTTGTCCTTGCCACATTTGACCTACTTAACCTACCTAAATGTCTACATTTGATTGTTTAAATAGGCATCTTACATACTACCTATTACCTACCTACATAATATGCAAATAAAACTACAAAAAGTACGATTTTAAACTACTATTAGAATGGCTTAACCGATTTGGATAAAACATGTCTATGAACCACTGTTAAAAAACAACATTCAAATAAAAAAGAGCATCGAAATCGGGGTCACCCGTTTATGAGCTACACTTACAGACATACATACAGACTCACAGATAGACATACAGATTACAGACACACATAGCGGTCAAACTTATAACTCCCCTCTTTTTGCGTCGGGCGTTAATAAATAACCAATAAAGATGATATGTAAAAATTTGCGGCCCGCACAGTTCATCAGCACTGATTTCTTAACTATTGTTTATATTTATTTTAAAAAAATGTAAATGAACAAACTAAAGTGGATAATTGATAATATTAATAAAAAATATCTGGCTTAGTATAAACATATTATAATATGTAGGTATTTGCCTGCTTAGAAAACTGATAACTACGTAAATACCTACTAGGCGTAGGACTTACCTACATCTGTATATAGGTAAATAGTGTTACTTTCTTTAAGTTGATACTAATAATTATTATTATTATTATTATTATTATTGGTTGATAGACGAGCAGCATGACTGCTGATGTGTCTATATCCACAGTGCTGGATCCACTAGTAATGTTCATCTTTGTAACAGACATAGTTTATTAGTTCGTAACCAGTTGTCGAGTTTGTTCTTGAAACTGTTCACGGAGGTGGCAGCAATGACCTCTTCTGGTAGCCTGTTCCAGTTGTGAACCACTCTATTACTGAGGAAGTGATGTGCAGTGTTGGTCCTAGCTGTTGTGCGATTAATCAGTAGCGAGTGCCCTCGTGTAGGTCTGCCCTGTCTCATCAAATAAATATCATGGATACCCGGAAGGTTGTAATTGCCAGTAATAATTTTAAATGTCTCAATGAGGTCACCACGCAGACGTCTTTCCTCGAGGCTTGTGAGGCGCAGCACTTCGAGTCTATCTTCATAGGACTTGCGTCGAAGCGCCCGGGGTATCTTGCTGGCTTTCCTTTGAACACTTTCCAAGAGGTCAATGTCTTTCTGAAAGTATGGGCTCCAAACTTGAAACCCATATTCTAAAAGAGGCCTAATGTATGTTTTATAGATTTTAAGAAAGACTTGCACTGTCATCATTTGGAAAGATCTACGTATAACATATATAAAGGAGTTAGCTTTTTTAACTATTGAGATGATGTGTTCTTCCCACTTTAAGTTTGCTGTAATAATTACTCCCAAATCTTTTTGAACGTCAACAGATGCTACCGCGTTGCCATCCAAGGTATATTGGACATGAGGATTAGGATTACCTAGATGTAAAACACTGCATTTCGATATATTTAATTTAATAATCCAGTCCTTGGTCCAGCTCTGTATTCGATTGAGATCATCCTGCAGCTGTCCAGACTTTATTAATGGATTAGCAAAAAACTTTCCATCATCAGCAAAGAATGCAGACTGCGACTCCAAAAGTTCCACCAGGTCTGTTATGAAAATTCCAAACAAGTGAGGGCCAAGCACCGATCCTTGTGGTACGCCACTCAACACCTGCCTTCGTTGGGACAAAAAGTTACCAACACGGACCTGGAAAGTTCTACCATCTAAATAGTTTTTTATCCATCTGAGCAGAGCACCACGTATTCCAAAGTGGTCCAGTTTCATTAGAAGACGTTGGTGGGGAACTTTGTCAAATGCACGTTCGAAATCGAGGTACACAACGTCAACCGGGTTCTTGATATCCAGCTCCTTGCTCCATGCATGAGTACATGTTAACAGGTTGGTAACAGTTGACCTTTTTTTGACAAATCCATGCTGTTTAGTGGATATTACACATTCTCCATTCAAAAACAGTGTCAACTTATTGCTTATAATACGTTCCATAATCTTGACCACTATGCTGGTAAGACTAATAGGTCGGAAGTTACCAGGTTCCGTTTTGTCCCCTTTCTTGTAGATTGGAGTTACCATAGCATGCTTCCACTCTGACGGAAGGTATCCATTCTCAAAGGATCTGTTCATCAGCTCAGAAAGGACAGGGACCAAGGTCTTGACACAGTTCTTGAGAATGCAGGTCGGCAACTCATCTGGTCCTGGAGAAGATTGAGTCTTTAAGTTAGAAATAGCTTTTTCAATGTCTGCTTCCGTGAATGTTATGTCCTGTAAGCTATTCTCTATCCTGGTTACTGTAGTAATTTCAGAGTGCTGACTAAATGCTGGCTCTTGAGAGTAGGCTTTTTGAAATTCCTCAGCAAAAACGTCAGCCATTTCAACCTGTTTTGTAACTAAGTCTCCATTATCGTTTCTGATTGCAGGAGGAATGCCAACTTTAGACGCTGTGCACCGACGGATGTGCGAGTAGAATGCCTTATCCCCATATTCTAGTATGTCCGATTCGTAGGAACTTCTTTGCTTCCTTGACAGCGCAACACACCTATTGTTCACTTCACGGAATTTCTTATAGTCACCGTCTTCACCAGATAACTTATATTTATCCCAAAGTATTTTTTTGTCAGCCGTAAGTTTCAGAATATTCTCGTCAATCCATGGCTTATTCTGCACCTTTGGATTAACTTTTCTTATAGGAGCATGTTTATCAGTGGTAGTATTAATTGCAGCTAAGATGCCCATCCATAGCTCTTCAGTATTGCCCGATAGATCCATAAGTTGAAGATTTTTTAATAAATCAGAGTTATAGCTGTCAAAGTTAATCAAGTGGTAGTGTCGTCTGAACCTTGGTGAAGTATTTGATTTTGATACAAGACACTGAAGACTGAATTCCAGAACGCAATGGTCACTCTTACCTATGGGAGATTTATGGTTAATTTCTTTAATGAGTGATTCTTCATTAACCATTATCAGGTCCAAAAGTGATGGTAATTGGTTTTGGCGAAATCTTGTGGCACTATTAACTAATTGAAAAAGATTGCTGCTATGAAACATATTAATAAATAGCTTTTCTTGGTCTGAACAATGTTGTTCCATAACAGTAGGCCATGTTATGGCAGGATAATTGAAATCTCCAGCAATGACCACGGTGTTATTCTCTGAAGCTATCAAAAGGTTGGTCAGAAGTAAAGTGTCACGTGGCCTCCATACATGAACATCCTTGTCATCAGGTCGATAAACTCCCACTACAAGAAAATGGTAGACACTGTATTGAATGTCTACATAAAGTGCCTCAACCTCATCACACATGTATCTGTGGTTGCGTCTAGCTATAACCGGGATGCCACCCACCTTGTCTTTGACATACATTGCCACACCTCCCCCTCTAGTTTTCCCTTCAGACTTCTTTTTCTTATGCTTGCGGTCTAATCTAATAAGAGTGTATCCAGGTATGTTATAAGTACTGTTCCGATCATTGCTGTTTAGCCAAGTTTCTGCTATAATTACAATCGAGGGGTTGTTGGTGTTTACATAAAGTAAAAAAAGGTCAAACTTTGATGGCAACGAGCATAGGTTGGTGTATGTAAATGTGAGGTCAATATATGGATTTCTAATGTCGCAAGCTAGTTTTTTTGGTGTATAATTTTAGGTACACCTTTAACATATTTTATAGTAAGGTCCGCTTCACCATTTTCTAATCTAATTTTAAGAGTTTCTCTAAGTTTACTAAGTTCCTCACGTTGTTTAGGTGTTTTATCATCATAAATTCTTACCTCTTTCTTGGCCTTACTTTTGTTCTTGAGTATCCAAACTGCATCCTGCCGAGCTTTGAACACTACCTTTAACGGTCTGTGTTTCCCATCTTCCCGACGGCCCAGACGTATCACTGAGACGACCTTGTCGGCGTAGTCACGACCTTTGTTTATATCTAGTAAGATCTTGTCCACATTGGATTCATCAAACGATTTCCTGGCGCTACTGTTGTCCGAATCACTTTCCTTGACTCCAACCAAGATGACATTGTTGGCCCTGCGTTCGCGTTCCACAATTTCCTCCAGGATGGCACTTGTATCGAGAGGAAGCGGAGATGCCGCCGCCGTTGTTACTGAAGCCGGAACAGCCACATTGATACCCTGTGCGATCTGCTTTTTCACATCATTAAGCTCTTCTCTCAGTCCATCGTACGATTTTATAAGCTTTGGCACTTGAAATAAAGCCTCTCGGCACGGAGAGCACAGAAATAGTAACGTGCGCTTGCCCTTTAACCCCATGACGCGCGCCTCACTACTCGTCAAATTACTGCACTGCAAACAGACATTTCTCTTGCAACCATCACACTGCACCGTATTCTCATCACTGTGGTCGTCTTCACACTGAAAACACTTCATTTTGTCGAATTTTATAGCTGAAGCAACGAACTGGTACGAAAAAAGTCGTTAAATTTTTCCACACAAAAAAAAACTTCACTAACGCAAAGTATTACGTTTTCTAATGTTAATGCACAAAATTTGAGTGGTAATAAGCACAAATAACGTATTTAGTGCGTTATTATATAATCTTTTCTATTTTTAGCGAAGTTTTAAAATACGACGTAAATTCCAACACTGTTTATTTTCTCGAGGGTAGGGGCGAAAAAAAATTACACATAAATAACCATCAACCTACTCAAGACGTTGGTTGTGAGTACCTACCTAGTATTTTTTTATCGCCGTCCATAATAGGTACTAAATGAAACACACAGACTCTCAGTTTATAGGTTTAGGTTTAAATTTGAACAAATACCTACACGAAAGTAGGTAGTGCTTACTTAGAAAATACCTACATACATTGTCATCTTGTTTCCACGAATTTTGGCAGCCGTAAAATCCTGATTCTAGGTACATAAAATACCTATGTGCCGCGATCAAACTATCCACTTCTGGCAGATTGTCCAACTGACCTTTTAGAAAACCTTCCTTTCTACACACTACAAGTTTCACTTTAGTGTAATCGGATATAACGGATAATTTATATTATTTCTTTATAATAGGAATTCAAAGACGATAGAAACAGAAGTGAAACGAGACGCGCGAAATTTAGTAGGGTCAACGCACCACCCACCGTGTCGCGGCCGGTAGCTGAACGGTTGTGACGTCATAGTATCAACGCACGTAATCGCGGAAATTCAATATAGGGCTTAAACTTCCCATCGTTATAATTTAGGAAATACTGTATGTATTGAAGTGAAATAAAAACTAATGTAATGTGCATGATCTACGCTCTGATTTTAGGTATATTTGATAGTGATATTTTAACCCTTTTGTGTTCTTCATTATTTTAATTGTAACTAATTTTTGTGATTACGTAATTTAAATATGTACACTTTTAATAGTCAATTGTAAGAACCTTTATTATCATAATATCATCATTTATAATATAAAGGTTTTAAGGTAAGAGACTTTTAGAGACTACAAACTATGGAAATGGAATGATACCAGTTACCATTTAGATGACAGAAGGAAATGCCTACTTACCTATATTCTAAAAATATTTTGTACACAGCAAAATCTAAACAAAAAATATATCTTACGTTTCTTTCTGTTCATTGACAAGCACCTTACTTGAGCAGCAATCTTTATCCTTTCCTGCTGCATTTCGCTGAACTACTGTCATCCTTTGCAACTTTGTGGAGAGTATTTTAACCTTCTCTTGTTGGGCATGAACTGTTTTCTTAAGGTCTAGGTTGTTTTCCAGCAGCGCAAAGTATAGATTTTCAAGTTCACGCTTGTTGAGTTTGGAGGGGCATACTCGGTAAATGTCTGTAAGTAAAGATGTGCACTAAGTCTACTTACTCAAACGATAAAGGCAGGTATTATTGACTATTAGAATTTCGAAAATAGAAGTTAAAAGCTTCAGCCACAGGAGATCAAATTGAGAAATGAAGGGGAAACCGCGGCGCAGGCTGATTCTAGAATGTAATATAATACGATGTGTCTTACCCCGTCCAGATCTAGCTGAATGGTTCCTACATATTACATCACAGCCTGGTGGATCCCTGATGGCGTTATTCATTTTCTTTTATACTTTACACTGCTGTAAACGCAAAAATTAAAGCGCAACATCAATTTTAACCAATCATTTTAAATTAACGCTTTAAACCTATAACTCTCCCCAAATTCACAATTACAGGCCTATAATACCACATAATTTTTATTAACTGCCCCTTTCCCATATAGAAAACTTCACATCATAGCGAAATTTTTCAATGCAAAATTGAAAATCCGCCTGTAAATGTAAAGTGAAATGAAAACAGAAGAAATTACAAACAAAACAAAATATACAGCCAAAGTGGCCATCCGTAAATTACAGATTCTGCCCTAAATAGGCTAAAATTCTGCCAAAATCTGCCCATTGAAACCTACCAGAAATGAAATTCGCCCTATTTACATACAATGGCTATAGTTAATGATGGGATATAATAAAAAAAAAAATTCGTACATATTTAAAATTATTATTTTTTAAAATCAAGGAATTATTAAATAGGAACCTTAAAACTATGTGTATGTAAGTAGACGGAATATTGTTTTAGCCCATAGAATACGTTCCGGACATATTCCATCAAAGAAGTTTGGCTACTTAATGAAAAAGGAAAGCTCACCGAATTGCGATACTTGTGGCACAGTAGAAGACGTCCATCATCTGCTGATGGAATGTGTCCGGAACAAAAGCCAAAGAGATGCAATAATGCTTAAGCTCAAGCTGAACCAATACGATATGGGTGTTTTCACCCATATCTTATCAGAACCAGCATCGGAAGCAGCCAAGATGATATATGACATGTTTAGGCAACAATGAACCACCTTTTAACTAATTATATTTAAGTAGTATGGGTACATAGGCTTAGGTTATGATGGGACTGGCATACCCTAATGGATAAAAGTCCCTAAATGAAATAAAGATTTAAAAAAAAAAAAAAAAAAAAAAACTATGTGTATCACTTCCAAAGTCCATATTTCTCTAACATGCCTTTACTTGGTAATAAGGCCAAACCAGCTTATTATTGCCTAGCTAATAAATAAAATAAAACCTAAGCTTTAATCATAGAGTTCAACGAATCCCAGAATAAAGACTAAGTAAGTAGGTCGAAGTTAGGTGTTTTGTGCACAGATTAATAATATTTGTACACTGGATGCACATACTGTATTCAACTAACTTAAGACTGGAACAGTCAGTATGGTAACAATAACAACGATCCCAACCAAATATCGAGTCAACGGCAATGGTGGATACACGGGGTTGCATGAGGGTGGGGCATTTGGATGAATCGGCATGTGACTAAAATGCTGGCATCTATGTTGGTAAAAGAATCAGACTCGACATACAGCATCGGAGCAACGCTGCCAGCGTTGTGGGTATAGTGCCAGATTTTAAGAGGATCTCTTAAACGATCTATAGACCTTTTTCCAGTCTATAGATAGTTCAAGATTTATTTAGTTTGTTTTTTAAAGTAGGTTTATTTTATATTTTGTAAGTAGTGAAGTTTATTATTTAAGAGTTTTTAGTCTGGATGACGTTATATTGTATTTTATTTGTTCTATTAATAAATAAGTTTTAATATAACTAACTAGGTATGCAACTTAAAAATGTAAGTATACATTTTATCAAACGAATTGAGATTTCGCAAAAATATTTCCAATTTTGACTTCAGAATATTAAAAATTCACGTATGGGCCAAAATCTGCCACATTTTTTAAAACGTTTACACTATGTTGTACAATTTGAGGCTAAATCTGCCAAAAGAGCAGAAATCTGCCTCAAATGGTCACTGTAACTACTGTGTACTGTGTATGGTAACTGTATATTGCCGTAACCCATAGCAACGCAAGGAATCAAATATTTGTCATTGTCATTGTCATTATGTCATAATTATGTCAAGTCATTATTCTTTTTTTTATTCACCCTATTTGGGGAGGCTAAAGCCGTGATACCATACCGCCTAGTTTTGCGTAGAACCACCGTAGAACTTAAATGTATGAAGAGCTGATAAAATTAGTAGGTGTAAAGTAAAATAAATCTTACGGCTCGAGTGCTGCGAAAAATTTCATACTAACTTTGTGACGGACCTACAAGCATACCTACTACCGGCCGCACATGCACACCGCCAACAAATGAATAAAATGATATAAAAGCCGTCCAGCGCGCGAGTAAAGAAGGCATTTGCTCGCGGCTCTCGCAGTGGATGGACGTGCACACCATACACCAGAGCCCCTAGCAAATCGCCTCATCCCACGGGATGGACCCATGGGACACGTCCCTGACCTGTAGATACCCTGTCCCGCCGTACCAAGGGCACACAGCGCGTGGCCCCCATGCTTATTCACTGGACCCTTAGGTACCCCCTGCATGCACTAACCCCCGCCCCACGCACCGTCGCGCATACCTGTTTCCCGCGTCCCGGACGTCGTCCCGCTCCAAGGGCAGAAGCGCGTGGCCACCATGCTTATGTCGCTTTGCCCTCACTGAGCTGGACGCCCTCCGCGCCCGTCCGACCTCCGCCCGTGCGGAACGATTCTTACAGGCCGCCGCGCTCCTGTTAGAGAAACTCGCCGCGACCCGTATCCCGATTTCGTATCACGGACGTTGGCCTTCTGTTCCGAGGATCGATAGCGCGTGGCCACCATGCTTATGTCGCTTTCCCCTCACTGAACAGGACGCCCTCCGTTCATCCCGACCGACCGTTCGTTCACGCGTGCACCGCTCGCAGGCCGTCGCGCTCCTGCTCGTGAGCCCACCGCGACCACGTCCCAGGGTCCGCCACCCTTCCGTCTAAGCGTTAGATTTAGACTTAGAATAAGTACCGTATAAGCTAACGTACCATCTAGACGCCCTAAGCACAATATTGTGATGCGATAAATATATACCCGTGTATTGTAACTGATAACCACGTGTTTCCCTGGACTCATATCCCCCATAGGTTACCCCATCTTAGGTAGTCCATCCCTTGCCACGACTATCGTAGCACAAGGGCACGAGTACCAACATAACGAGGCGTCCGGCCAGCTAGCCGCAAGACGCCACGTTACAACTTTATCAGCACTCCATACATTTACGTGTAAAAGATTTTTTTTGTATTGTAGATAGTTTAAGGGCCGCTTGCGTAAGAATCCTTCTTTCATTTTGTTTAGCTAAATGCATTTAATTGCTAAAATACGTTTAAGACAAAACGCGTTTAAGATTGACTTGCTTAACATGCTCACCGACTGTTTAAAAAAGTCCTACGTTCCGTTTTACGCACATTGCGAAACTTGTTCATCAAGCCGCCGTCAAGCCCGTACGCTCTTGAACGTATAGATAAAAATTTGCGTGAATAGGAATTTGGATGTCAGTGGCATTAGACGTCAAATCTGCTCAGCTGGAATTCCAAAATGGGGAGTTTTGGCGGGAACGTGAAAAAGTTCACGTCGTTGCATTGTATTATTTCACAAAACTTATGCTTTTTCTAGTGTTAATGTTTAAAATTAGTGGTATTTTACGCATTAAGTGCTGAATTACGAGCATGAGTGTGGGCAAGTGATATAATGTAGTGAAACGTGGTTTTTCGTGTTGCTTCCAAAATTCCATAGAAGCTTCTAGTAAAGTTGCCACTACTTTACTAGGGCATGACTTAGACTGGATTATGACTACCTGACTTAGACTGGACTATGACTACCCTGACTGACTGTGACTAAGACTTGACTTTACATGAAATATTTCATAATACGATGAAAAACTACAATACTTGACACTGGCTAAATACACTATGTGTGGAGCCAAACTATAAGAAAAAAAAAAAAATTCCAAAATGGCGCTAAACATATTTAAATATCGCTAAACGCCCGATTTTGGGTATTTAAATGTGACAGATCTTTATTTATGTTTAGTCTCAAATTTTATATTGTGCAAGAGAGTAATTGCGTTTAAATCTCTAAATGCATTTAGGTGGGTCACTAATTGCGTTTAAGAACGCTTACGCAAGCGGCCCTTAGTAATCAAGCTAAACCCCCTTTGCCAGTCCATTCAAGAAGAGTTTTTTATCTAACCTCAGTTATATTCTCTACAAACTAAATAGGGATACTAAGTAAATATTGCATTATAACATCCCATATTTTAAGAATTAATTTAGTCTAACCTGTGGTTCTATCAAATATTTCGTATGAATCAATACACAGATTAGAGAGAAAAACAAATGACTATAAATCAATATCATGTTTTAGTAGGTACTTTTAGTGTTTCTACTCGACGCTAGATGTCACTAAGTTGTATATAAAATTATTTATTCCTTCTCACTTTACTGTTTCTACTCGAGGGTAGATGTCACTAATTTAAATAATGTCATTGAAGAATAAAAATAAACTTAATTATTTGAGAATAAACACCTTGTACATTATTGTAAAACTTTTAATACCTGATATTTTTGTAGTACACTACTTTTATATAAGTTCTTGGTAGGTCTCACTTTTAGTGATTCTACTCAACGTTAGATGTGACTAATTTAAATAATGTCACTAAAGTTCTTTCTTTCTTATAGTTTGGCTCCACACATAGTGTATTTAGCCAGTGTCAAGTATTGTAGTTTTTCGTCGTATTATGAAATATTTCATGTAAAGTCAAGTCTTAGTCACAGTCAGTCAGGGTAGTCATAGTCCAGTCTAAGTCAGGTAGTCATAATCCAGTCTAAGTCATGCCCTAGTAAAGTAGTGGCAACTTTACTAGAGGCTTCTATGGAATTTTGGAAGCAACACGAAAAACCACGTTTCACTACATTATATCACTTGCCCACACTTATACTCATAATTAAGCACTTAATGCGTAAAATGCCACTAATTTTAAACATTAACACTAGAAAAAGCATAAGTTTTGTGAAATAATACAATGCAACGACGCGACGTGAACTTTTTCACGTTCCCGCCAAAACTCCGTCACTAAAGTTATGTACTACTTCTCACTTTTAGTGTTTCTACTCGAGGCTAGATGTCACTAATTCATGTAATAGAAATATAATTATTTATTTGAGAATAAACGCCTTGATAAAAAAAAAGCTATGGTATGCGTAATGCGTACGCTGAACCCTATTATGGCAAAAATCTACAGTGCGTACGATCTCGAATTTTATTATATTTATGTATACTTAGATTGATTTAGTAAGTGGGCAGTGACACCAACTTTGAAGGCTTTAGTTGACAGTCCTAAACTTATAAAAATATATCCGTATTATAGTCAATTGTTTTTTTCTCTAATCTGTGATCCGTATATTTCTATTTGACAAGAACAGCAACAGTTTTAGGAGTTTTAGATCTGTCACCTAAAGCCTTTCAAATTTGGTCCATTATGTTCTTTGAACTATTATTAGTACAAATTATTTAATAAGTAAATAAAATACATACATAAGTAATAGCATTTTATTATTTAACACTTACCTACACATTTAACATGTCTACGTTTTTGAAAACCCTAATTTACTTCAGCATACAAAAATTAAAATAAAGTTAGGTACTTAGGTAGGTATTACTTTGCATTTTCCTAATACTAAACTTGTATGCATATTATAACTTTTTAACATAAAGAAATATCTTGAAGATGATTATATACCTATGACTTCCCAAATTTGCCTAGTTCAATAATAATAATTCATAATTCGTACCTACTTAATAATTTAATACACATAAATGATAATAATACTGCTTGTTGCTGTATCACAACGTAATAGAAATGCATTTAAATGATAATGATGTCACTGGCACCCGTCTTTTAACTGTACCTAGTACCTACTCACGTAAAAGTACAAGTATTTAATATATACTCGTGCCCAATACAGACGTAGCTATAATAAGTCAATATTAATATGAATTAGCTGCGCATATTGCGATATATTATCAATACTTAGGTACCTATAGGTACACCTACTAGCCGCGAAGTACCGCACACGTATATTTATATTATAGCTACGTGTGCGGTCACTCAAAGATTAGTAGGTATTGATAATATATCGTATAATATATGCGCAGCAATTCATATTAATAATATATTAGTATAGCTACGTCTGTATTGTGCTTTATGTATTACAATCTAAAGTGACCGTAATAAAATTATTATGATGGCTGCAAGAGAAGAGTCAAGAGTTAAGTAAGCACCTACCTACTTAGGTTTGATCCGTAGTTAAAGTAACCAATGGTTTAAAATGCTAAGAAATTCTAAGCAATGGTCAAAATTTGTGAGCATTTTTAACCATTGATCAAAAAACCCACCCTTAGATAAAGATTGTCAAAACATACAAATATCATGTAGACAACCAATTTAAGGAACGTTAGTTTAAAGAATAAAGGGACATTGCCCGTTAAAAAAAATTGCGGAGTATTATTACTTAAACACCTATAATATTATATTATGACAAAACTACTAAAAACGAAATATGAACAAAAATTTCTCACCTTCCCAAAACCAATCACGTGAACTTCCTTACGTAGGTACCTACTTACATAAGCTGTTATGAAAATATTATAATTGTAAGTAGGTATTATACCTATGGGTAGGGTAGATTTCTGTAGGTAGGTATAAATGACTATTTGTATAATAAAATCGAAATAAAACCATCGTGTAGGTAGTGTAGGTATCATAATCAAATAGGTACTAGCCACAGCGGCTAATATATTAAGTTTACTAGAATAATAATGAATTGACGTTTAGTGTAGGTAGCTACACATAACATCAATTCATTATTATTCTACTAAACCTAATATATTACCATAATACCTACCAATGCCGGCGAACATCTTTTTATAGCAGTTGATATTTCTCATACCAAACTTCTACTCGGAGTCTATTATAGCCCTTCTCTGCGAATTAACTACTTCTCATCCTTCGAAAAGATCTTAGAAAATCTCATTCCCTCATATCCACATAACATTATCATGGGTGACTTTAACACATGTCTCCTGAAGAAGGATTCACGATCTTCTACATTGAAATCTATTGTAAATGCTAGCAACATGCATATTCTACCGCTTAGTGCCACCCATAACTTTCCGAACTGTTCTCCATCTCTTCTAGATCAACAAGTATAAACTTGTAACTTCTTTACAGCGTGTTGCTAAGCATGGCCAATGTTCCGCGGATGCTTTCTCTTACCATGACTTGATTTTCGTGTCCTATAAACTTCGTCCTCCTAAATCCAAACCCAAAATTCTTCTGCAGCGTAGCTTTGGTGCGATAGACTCGGAAAAACTCCGTAAAGATGCCAGCTGTATTGACTGGACTCAAGTGATCGATGCTGACACCATGGACGATAAAATCAATATTTTCAACTCCAAGCTTATACAACTGTACGATGTTCATGCTCCACTGCGGCCTATTAAAATGAAACACCTTCCAGCTCCTTGGCTTACAGATGATATTAAAAAACTTATGCATAAGAAGGCTGCTGCTAAGGCTAAACTTAAATGTCGTTCTAATGATCAAAATAAGGAGAAGTATTTGCGCTCACGGAATCACTGTAATAGAGTGTGTAGGGATGCACAGCGTCGCCACATTCATAATTCAGTAGAAAATGAAGATCCTGCTAAAGTTTGGAAATTCTTACGATCACTAGGAGTTGGGAAAGCACGTCAAGAATCTATTTCGAATGGTTTAGACATCAACTCCCTCAATCAGCACTTTTCTTCGTCATCTAGCATTGCTTTGAATGATAAAATTGCCACCATTAACTATCTCTCTTCTCTCCCAACTCCTGATTACTCTCCGTTTTTTATCAGTGACTTTGCCGCTTGTGATGTTAAAAGAAGCATCCTGTCCATCTCCTCTAATGCGATGGGTGGAGACAGCATCAGTCGAAACATGATCATTCCTATATTGGATGAAATCTTGCCAATATTGTGCCATATACTGAATGGTTCTGTCTCGAAGGGTGCTTGTACCATCCTGTTGGAAAGAAGCCCATATAATCCCGTTACCCAAGAAGTCTAATCCCAAGTCTTTTTCCGAATACCGTCCTATTTCAATTCTCCCTTTCCTTTCTAAAGTCCTCGAACGACTTGTGCACACTCAACTTAGTTGCTTCCTCAATAAAAATCAACTCCTCAATCCTCTTCAGTCCGGTTTTCGACCTGGCCATAGCACCGTCTCAGCACTTGTTAAAATTACTGATGATATCAGGCTAGGTATGGAAAACCATCAGCTTACAATCCTGACCTTACTTGATTTGAGTAATGCTTTCAACACGAGTCGATTTTGATATCCTCTTGACCCTACTCCGCTCTATTAACATATCTCCAACGGCAACTGAGTGGTTTCACAGTTATCTGTTTGGACGTCGGCAGCGTGTCCGCCTCGAGGATTCGTTTTCCTCATGGTGTGATACGAGTGCCGGTGTACCACAAGGCGGCGTTCTTTCTCCTCTTCTCTTTGCTATTTTCATTAACTCAATATCTCACTTCTTCCTACCACCTCTATGCAGATGATCTCCAAATTTATACTCAAGCTACACTAGACCACTTAAGTGTGGGTGTAGACACTATTAATGACGATTTAAGACGCATTGAATACTGGAGCAAATCGTATGGACTCGCAGTCAATCCAGCTAAAACTCAAGCAATTATTGTAGGTAGCTCAAGGTTGATCTCACGGCTTGATTACGCGACACTGCCGAAGATTGAGTTTGGCGGGGCAACAGTTACATATAGTGCTGAAGTGAAGAATCTCGGGGTGATTATCGATAGCTGTTTGTCTTGGGGTCCTCAACTGCAATCCGTTAGCCGTAAGATTTTTGCGTCAGGACGCTCTCTTAACAGGCTGCGTAATTTCCTGCCTACTGCTACTAAAGTTTCGCTTGCACAATCTCTCCTTCTTCCTATTCTTGACTATGCTGACACCTGCTATCTTGATCTTACCGAGGGCCAGCTAAATAAACTTGAGCGGCTTCAAAATTTTTGCATAAGATTTATTTTCGGTCTTCGAAAATATGATCATGTCTCTCAATTTCGTTACAAACTCAAGTGGCTCCCTATACGTTTTCGCCGGAATACTCATATCTTATCTCTTCTCTATAATATATTGTTTAATCCTTCTACTCCCCATTATTTGAAGGAACGATTCGAGTTTCTTTATAATTCCCACTCTAGTACTATGTATCTCAGGTCATCAGAAAACCTTCTTCTCAAGCCACCTGTTCGTTGTACGACATTCTACGACCACTCTTTCACTGCTCAGGCTGTACGCTTGTGGAATGAACTTCCTCTCAACATTCGAAAAGCTCAATCACTCACTGCCTTTAAGACTCAAATTAAGCACTTCTATCTCTCTAGCTTGACTCCGAAGTAATCATTTACTGTTTCTGATATAATTATGTATTATTTATGTAGTATATATGTAAGTATTTGTATTGTGTAATAGTAAGTATTGTTTATGTAGTCTATTATTTTATATTTATTTTAGTATGTATATTATAGTAACTTTTATTTTATAACACCACCGTCCATGCTCATTCATGTATCTCTGTCCATCCAAAGGTTGTCTGGAAGAGATCGCTTTTTAGCGATAAGAGCGCCCATTGTACCCTACTTGTAATTTTTCCTGTCTTTTTTATTTTTTTTGTTATCGTTGGTGTCAATAAAGAGTTTATCTATTTATCTATCTATCTATATTTATTAGGTTTATACTGAATTTTAGCAGTTTCGTCTGCTTAGCGGAATCAACATTTTGTTTTTAAGTATAGGTGAAAAAACTTGTAGGTACCTATTATAATTATTAGGTACTGTATAATTAGTAGGCATATACTGTACCTACTACTTAGTGAGTCAATTTTTAAAATTATTAGGTAAGTATGCTCTGTATGCTAAATTATAATTATAATGAATGCCATTACAAATATTAAACCTAATATGAATCTGTCCCAAAACCGAACAAGGGAATCATAATAAGTAATACCTAAACATAAAAAAAAACCACTGTTACATAAATAAATATAAAGGTAGGTGTACTAATGCTAACTTATCTACTTATATTTTATTATTTAACCACCGCAATAATAGAATATATTACCTAGATTATTATCTTTTTTATTTTCGTATCGTTAACCTAACAATAAGTTATTATCATAAATAGGACAGAAATATAAATTTTAACTTCATTACTTTTATTTTTCCTAATAATGAATGGATATCTAGGCACGTACTTAGGTACCTACTTCTAGCAACGCAATGTCATTGGGTTTTCGAAGTCTTTGGCCAAAGCAATGCAAGGTTGTCCTGTCCTGTCCCAAAAAATTAAATTATTATTAGAGAACTCTTTTATTATCTGTTATAACTTTGAAAATATAAATTAATATATGATATAAACTAATTGGTTATGTGCACCCCGTCCTTTGCCACTTCGTTAGATTCTCTTCATTCGCTAATCCACCTAATTGTTACACTTTTTGTAAAATGTAAATTATGTATTAAGTGGTGTGTACAATACAGAGTTTTAAATCTATCCATCTAGGTACCTATGTATGATAACTATAATATATGACACCATAAAAATAATAAGTAGACACAGTAGGAAATGTCAAAAAAAAATAGCTTTGTAAGATAATAGGTACCTAGTAGGTAAATACATGATACGTCACAGTTCAGTGCGTACGTTCTAAAAGTTATATCAAATCGAGATTCCACTTTGCGGTCGTTACTACATATAATTATGAATATACCAAAATATAATAGATATAATAATTATTCATGTTAGTCTCTGATTACAATTTGATCAATAAAGTTCTATTAAAATACAATATTATAAATATAATTTACTTTTAAACGTGTTAAAAATGTTTTATTGGCAATATACTTCCATTCTACGTACAATTATTGTCACGATTACCACGTAAGCCAACTCTTATTAACTATTATAATTTAACAATTTAAGGTATAGATAATTATATAGGTAGATATAACACTTTGTACGCACTAATATAATATTCTAAGCTAAATGCAAACATTCACATTTACCTACCTACTCATTACTTATTATAATGTGTATCTCCAACATACCACGTATTTAGGCAGTTGTGTGCACACAAAGAAATTTTTTGGATAGGTAGGTAGGTATAAATTTCTACACTAAGATAAACCGAGACAGATCTCTATCAAACACCTTACTCTACAACTAATAATTATCATTCAAAGCCTTCCATCACTATCAATCGATATTATATTTCAATTGTTTATAGACCGTCGTACGTGCGTAGGTACACGTTATAGGTATAGGAGGTATGCACCCAATGTAGGTAAGGTAAACATGATTTCATAGATTTTCAACCTTGCTATTTATTAGGTAATTTGGTGCTTTTTTCAACTCTTTTTATACAGTTTTTAATATTATTTAGCCGTAATTAGCATCAGGCGAGCGACTAGCTCGTCACGTCATTTGTTTACATAAAAAAATGGCGAGATTATATTTTAAGTTTAGACAAATAGGTACACGGCTGCTCAAAACAGATTTAAATATTATGGAAGGTAAAAATTTTATATTAAAATTTTGGTTTGATTAATATTCTGTTTTGAAATACAATTCGGTTTGAAGTAAGTAGGTACCTATTTCGCACAGCTATTTCGTGTACAATATTTGTGTAGGTACATTTTCAGCCGGCCTACATATTTTAACAATCTCTCATCACCGTTTGAATAACGGGTATCAAATCAAACTTCAATCCCAACATTAAAATAACCATCATTGCTAATGGATTTGGCAATTCTATCCCTTATTCTGTGCGGCTTGGCGTCGCAAGTCGGACTTTATGCAGGCTGTGATGATTGTGCCCAGCGCGAGCAGCGCGCAGAGAGTCAGGTTTGCCCAACGAACGGCGACCGCACTCAACATCCACTCGTAGAGGAGGGTAGTACATATCCCGAAGATCTGGAGACGAGAGGATATATCACTGTACTTACATGAACGTATTTTTGGAGTAACGATGAGAAATAAATTAGGTACCTACTCATTTTGAGACATCGCGATGTCATAATGAGTTTGAGTATTAGTATCGATTGCACTGAGTCACAGACACAGAGGCATTGATGGACGAACGTGCAAACGTGGGCCGAGGCGAACACATACGTAAGTCCATCAATGCCTAGTTGTGGCCAAAGGCTTGTATAGTCAAATAATGCGCGGAAATTAAAACTACGTAGTGTCTAGACAGAACATTTTATTTTCCCACGATTAAGTGTTATTTTTTCAATAAAAGCTTTCTATTTGCAAGTCAGAATAAAACCTTTGATTTTCCTTGGTTGCCATGTTTCAGAGTAAAAAGATCGTTCCATTTTTAAATTACACGACAGATAATGAGTTTACTATGTAATGAGGAGTTTTAATAAAAAAAATGTCTAGTTTCGCTTCTTTTACTAGATGGCGCAGTAAGTAATAGTTTAAACCTTTCAAACCACAGAGTAGTTGAAACATAAGAAAACGCTTAGAAATTCAGTAGAGTGGACCACGAGTACATTGTCCGTAGTATCTCCTAAGTAGTCTGTGGTGCATTCTTCTTAAGTAAATAGAAGTACAGCAGAACTGCGAGACAGATAAACGTTAATAATATTATGATCCAAAATTAAGCCGAGCTATCGCTCAACGAAAATAAAACAAACTCAACAGTTTAGAGTTGGCTGTCAGTATGGTGACACATTTCCTATAACCTGTGGTCTACGCTTGAAACAGTGACAGTGACAGATTTTGGTAAAACCACAACTAGCGCCATCTATTGGGTCATACATAAAACACCATTTCTTTTTTTTAATAAAACGTCTCATTTATTTGGCCGCTAAACCACGACAGATGTGAATTTTCATACAACTTTTGCCGGCCATTGCTCGCCAGTACAGCAATTTCGATTTATCTCGAAGAAGGTTGTCTAAATATAATGCTCAAATTTCCAAGCATGTTTGAGAAAATAATTGTAACGTACCTGCACAGCAGCATTCAGTATTCCAGAGGTGGTTCCTTCAGGCTCTGGATAAGTCACTTCAGACGCAAACTCAAACCCGACAGGCAGATAACCGGTCATAAAGAATCTGAAAAATCAAATTAACATACTTACTATACTAGCTATACATTTTAATACATATTTAGGCACATTTCAAAATACACTTACCCAAGCAAAATACTGCTCATATACACGACACCAATAATCCCACAGTCCAGAGTGAAAGTGAAAATCACCATGCCCACGGCAGAGGACGCGTACACTGCGAGCGTAGTCTCCTTGAACCTGTGAGTTTTGTCGAGCACCAGCCCGCATAGCACGGAGCCGGCCATGCCAGCGACCACGATCACCAAGCCGATGCGGCCTGCGTCAGCGTTGGCACCCTAGAATTTGCAAATTAAGGAAATAAACAAGTGAACTTCTTGTAGGTACTTATTGTAACTTAACATAACAGTTCGTAAAGCAAGTCTTGTTAACATGTAGTCTCACGAGTCGTGTTCTTTATTATCGCTGTGACGTTCAGTTGTAACAAATAAGAGTCTTTGTAGTGCTGCATTAATGGAATTTTCTATTACTTAGAAACCTTTTCAACGATGGCCGTACCACACATAAAGATACCTTGTAATATCCATAAAACCAGCAGGTAAAGATCAGTTCCTATTTAAATATTTAGGTAGGTAGTTATTAATAAAAAAATATGGCCTTACAGGGTAATAAGTCAGTATCACTTGGTTGAGCAGGGTCGAGATGGCATAGAAGGTTCCCACATTCAGTCCGTACGAGATCAGCAGCAAGATGTAATTCTTGTTGCAAAGGAGTTGCTTGATGGACTGCAGGAATTGGGAGTCGATGCTGGAACCAAGGTCAGCAGCAGCGGATGGTGGAGTTGCGGGTGCCGCTTTGAAGACTGAAAAATAAATATAATTGGCATAGAATCCTACATCTAGATGGGACGCTTTGCCTAAGATTACCAGAGAAGAAATTTATAATAAGCCGGCCCAATACTAATTTTTAGAATAATCGCACTGTCCAGCACCAAAGAGTATATAACCAATACGCTATCCAGCACGGCGACTGCATGGAAAATGGATGATAAACACTTTTTCTTTAATTTTCATGAATCACGTGACGAGCTAGTCGTTCACCTGATGTTAAGCGTTACCGCCACCCATAGCTAAATTAATAAGGTAAAAACTAATCTTTTCTTAGCCTTTTAGCTGTTTTTCTTGCATTTTCCTCGCTGTAATGAGGTGAAAAGTTGTGTGTTGCACTCGGCAGCAAAGTTTTTCTGCGTCTCGTACCTTTGAAACCTTCGCTACGCTCAGGATTCTTCATTTGAACCACTCGCTACGCTCGTGGTTCAATCCTACAATCCTTCGCTTGCTCAGGTTTCAATTTAAGCACTTGCGCCAAAAACCAACTTTGTAGCCTTGTATAACAAATAACTATTTTAACCATTTGGTTCATAATCGTTAGCGTGAGTCCGACACGCGTTTGGCCGGCTTTTAGTGTTTGCCGCTAAAATATAAAGGAACCATACTTAGACGATTATGACACCTTAAGTAATATAGGAAAATTTCAAGTTCATAGCCAGTTTCGATTTGAGATAAACCCCTCACAAAAAAGTCTAAAAATAACAATTTAGACATTATTTCTGAAATAAAAATTATACCTTATTGTACCTACTCTATCAAGCAAGCTCTAAGCTATGATATTTGACATGACCGAGTAAAACACAATAACCTTTTGAATTCTACTTACAAAGCAGTATGAAGACGAATAGCACGCTGGTAAACCCAGCGACCAGATAGAACATGAGCCGGAAGTCAGCCGCCATTTCTTCAATCGTGCCATCAGCACTCACCAGTATAGGGGGCAACACGAATCCGAGAGCCACGCCGAGCTAGAACAAAAAGAAAACCATAATACTTTCATTGTGTTTCAGGTACCTAAGTACTATGTAGGTATAATTACTTAATAAGGGCAGTGTAGGAATCATTACATAAAATAATTTTTATGCATTTTATTTTATGGTCGTTTTCGGTAATAATTTAGAAAAATTTTGCCATGGTGGAGGTTCAAAACATAAAACGACGGACTCGCGAGGTCTTCATCGCAAGGTCTACATCTCACAGATCCGCTAGTACCAATTACCTACTTACTTATGTTATAATTATTTGCATCAATATGCCGCCATAAAAGTGCTTGTAATAATGATGTATATTTTTGTCTATATTTATCAAGCAATGCTAAGTACCATGTGGGTTAAAATTTCGCTCTTTTTTTTATGACTTAGTTTCTGTGCGTGAAGAGACCCGTTTTAACTTTATACATACAGATACCTTATCCCATAAAACGGAATAAAATGTTTGCATAACGCAAGATCAACTATTGCGTATTGGCGAGGTGTTGGGCTAAATGAATAGGACACTAAACACCCACGACACGATCACTAGATTTTTTCCACATTCGGCCTATTTTTCATTTGTTTCTGATGAGACCCCGTGCCCATATTATCTCAACTGCTGGGCAAAGGCCTCAACGATATATATACACTACGTATTCATCATCATCATCATCATCAACTGCTTGAAGACGTCCATTGACGAACATAGGCCTCCCCTAGACAGCGCCACCTTGAGCAGCTTCTCGCCTCCTGCATCTGCACTACCTTTTACTTTAATTTTAAGTAGGTACTTGTAATGTCTACTATAAGACATTAAAATTCTTAAGGTAAAACCCACATCCACAGAATCCCTGTTTAATAGTGCCTATTAAGTATACCTACCTACTATTTGGTTTTACCGGTGTGGTTTATGTGACGTCTAGCAGCCTGCAATGGTTAATTGATTAATGGAATGGCTATATTTTTTAAATTAAGTATCTAATATGCAAATAATAGGGTAACCGCATGCACTGCACGTGTACCTACTGAAAGTTGAAACTGTCAAGTCCACAAACTAGAGTTCGTTCAATCGGTTTCAATCAAGTAACGTATCGCCAGCAGGTCATCACAATGACCAACAAAGGGCAGCCAGACCTGAACCCTAATGAATAAAATTAAACTAACTTTTCCCAATTAATCAAACGTTTAATAATGTCGGTCAGGAGCCAACGGCCATTAATCTTCACTGTTGTGATATCGCGGACAAAAGGCCGTTACGGAGGATTTATAGGGCCGAGTGTCGCTGAGCGCGAATTAAAATTCATAATGGCATCGTACGTCGTTGTCATTCTATATGCTCTACAATAATCTAACGGCAGCAGGCTTGACAGTTACAGTTTTTACGATACTATACGGAGAAATGATTAAACTCTAATCGGATTATTTTTACTGCTTATTAGAAAAGCAAATAGTCCTTTTGTAGTTAAGTAAAGTGCAAGGTCTACCAATACTTAAGGTTCCATAAAAAATATCTCTACAGCTTCTACGATGATCCTATTTCCTTTACGTCCCACAATGATTACTTATCTCTTATTACGAGGTACCTATTAGGTACAGGCACGGGGGGAATCACCATCATCCGTATCATCCACACCTACTCTTAACCCATTTAATGGGGTCGGTTGTTTTTCGCTCCCAGCACTCTTTCTGACAGAGGTCATTTCAACATTCACTCCCTTAGCCCAATATCATTTTTCACACAATCCAACCAACTTTTTTTTGGTTTTGCTCTACGTTTTTTTTACCATCAACATTCATAATTCAAAACTCTCTTGGTGACATGGCTCCGCATGACATGACCGAGAATGAGGAATCAATATCTTGATGCTTATAAAAGTTATCTATATCTATACATATAATCTATATCTATATCTATCTATACTCTATACATATAATAAAACTGTAGAGATAAAAAAGTCTGTAATTGCAAGATATCAAGAAAAAAATGACACAGGTTGGCTTAAAATTAGCCGCTGATCACGTTAAGCCACTTTTTAAATACTTTGTCTGTTTGTTTGTTTGTTTGTTTGTTTGTTTGTTATGACTGAACTCTTAAAATACTGAATGGATTTTCATGCGGTTTTCACTGATATGCTTAGAAATAACCGGCGCTTAACATAGGATATATTAAAATGGATATATCGTTAAAAAATTTGATGACAATTATTGAGATTTCATTACGAAACGAATCGGAGTTTTAAACAACATGGCCGACTCATGTTTTTTTTTTTGCTACTAACGGTAAGTTGTAAGTTACCACATATTGTCACAGATTAGAAAAAAAACAATCGACTACACTCTGTGCCACAATGACCAAAGAGTAATATTAGTACCAACCGCTACTCTAAGAGAATCAAAACAATTTATAGGTTTCCTATTTATATTTTTACCGGTTGTTTAGCATTTTAGAAGTTAAATAGATACCAACACCAACAAACCAACAAATATTAAATAGTGTGAAAGAAAATGTTTTTTTTTTTATTTTGGCTTTAGACGACATTTGTATTTGCCAATGATACGAAATATTTTATGAAAAATGTTTTAAAAGGGTACTTAGATGTAGGTAAGTATAATTATACATTAGGGTAAGATCCTCGAATTAGCAACATGGCCGTGTAATGTTCGGTTGGAGCTCTTTGAAGAAAATCTGACGATGGTGGTTGTGAATTTTGATTCTTTTACCAAAACCTGTGTATTTTTGAATTTCAATGTTTAATAAGGGTGGATTATTATTCCTTAAGTGTTCGTAAACGTGCACGAGTGTTGGCAAATGGTTCCACGTTTTTATAACCATCCATTTTCGATTTCTCTTCAACAGCTTTTTAGAGTAAAATAAAAGTAAGAGCTTCTGTAAAATATCCACCATTTTACTGATGGCATTTTGACTGACAAAATAGGACTTTGACATGGCATAACCGTACAAATTTTTACTCACTTGACATTGGCAGAATGAGGAGTTTTATTTAAAAAAAAGAAATGGTGTTTTATGTATGACCCAATAGATGGCGCCAGTTGTGGTTTTACCAAAATCTGTCACTGTCACTGTTTCCAGCATAGACCACAGGTTATAGGAAATGTGTCACGATACTGACTGACAACTCTAAACTGTTTCGTTTATTCTATTTTCGTTGCGCGATAGCTCGGCTTAATTTTGGATCATAATATTAACGTTTATCTGTCTCGCAGTTCTGCTGTACTTTAATTTACTTAAGAAGAATGCACCACAGACTACTTAGAAGATACTACAGACAATGTACTCGTGGTCCACTCAACTGAATTTAATGTTTAAACTACTCTATGGTTTGAAAGGTTTAAACTATGTACTTACAGCGCCATCTAGAAAAGAAGCGGAACCAGCGTTTTTTTTAAATAAAAAGCCTCATTATTGTTAAAAGCGATAGAAAGCCATTAACGAAGAAGTGGTAGGTCTGTGACACATGGTTAGTGGCAAAATTGTGCCGTATTTGGTAAAACCGAACGGTTTTTTTATATTGACTACTGTTTCTGCAAACAGTAGTCAATATAAAAAAACCGTTCGGTTTTGATTTCTTCTTCTTCTTTCACGTAGGTAAATGAGTTTTGATAGTTAAAATATTTTAGGTCTGTGGGCTTTTCAATGAACTAAACAAACTGAGCGGTTATATTCTCTTTAGGACAAACCACAGGTTAGAGCAATAAATTATGAAAGACAAACAGACGGACAAGAAAGTGATTTTACATATAAGGGTTCCTTTATTTTAAAACTGTTACGGAACCCTAAAACTGAAACATTCTTTGCAAAAGCGAATCTGATTAGAGCTTTGTACACATGTTATTTGCTCACTCCCACCACTATGTTGAAAGTGCAGTGGGAATGAAACAATCTGAAAAATAGCGGACTTAATATAAATGTCGACTCTTTATACAGTGGCGTACGTAAGTACTTGTGATGTCTAATTAGTATTAACAAAATTAATTATGGTCGCATCGTATAGGTAAATGCAATAAATACTCCAGCTGTAAAGTATGTATTTTATAAACTTATTATTGACACTGGCTAAATACTCAATTCGTATCGACCCAAACTTCAGAAAGTAAAAAAAAATTATGTGGTGAATGCTCAGAGTAAATTGTTATTTTCTCTAATCTGTGGGTGAATGCAACAAAGATACTCTTTGGTTTTGAAACGAAAAGCGCGCGGATATGAAAAGCTGACGAAAACAGTGATTGTTTTGTATTTTTCTAAACTGCCTAAATAATAGATTACCTACCTATTATTTATTTATTATTACCTATACCTAAACAAAATTTACTGGAACCTCTTATGAAGACTTGAACGGTTTTTATGGTGAAAACACAAGAACATCTGTTTAAGTGAAAATGACAAGGAAAAGATCGACCGTATCACTGGTATGTAGGTATACCATATTATAGAACTTTTATTAGTTAGATGCCTAGACCTATTGTATATTTAAAAAAACTAACGTCTAAGTATAAGGTAGGTCTAAGTAGGTACATATTTAATTAAATATTGTACCTATGATTTGCAGTTTCTAATCCACTATTTTATCAATGTGTAAGTGATCTGATGACACGTGAAAAGCCATACTTACCTACTACCCAAACAACATTTTTACACGTGTGCTACCTAAGCTGCTAATACTTGCTGAGCTCCGAAAAGATTTAGTGGATTTTGTTGTTTGGTATGTAGAAAATGCATGAACTAAGTTATTATTAGACTACCTAAACGTAGAAATAACACGATACAAGCGTGCGAAGCCGCGGGCAAAAGCTAGTTACTTAATAACGCTATGTGCCTTGTGACATTTCACGCTACCGAGAAGTAAACAGGAAGCATTTGTTAAATTTAGCTGATTTTCTTAACTACGGCCCAAGTAATTAATTAACTGACCATAATAATTTCCGTCACAAAATTGCGTCCTAAACAAGCGAACGTTGATTGAATTCCATAAACGATGTTTGGCTAGAACCTTCAGGTTAAATAAAACAAACAGCAGTGTTTATAAGTAATAGCGAAAATGATAAGCAAAAGGGTCTTTTGCACGTAAACGATTAGCAAAAATGTCAAGAAACAACATCGTAAACGAATAATAAACGATAATAGCTATTTACCTACCTAGTATGATTTGTTCAGAGAAATAGTATTTCGAGTTTTTCGCAGCATCAGATAAAATGCCGTCGTCAATAAAAAAAGCCGTTTTGTCGCAGTTTTATTTTATTTATCGCACGAATGTTTCACGGATAGCAACTGCTGGCTGTAATTTTTTATTCGCGATGTTACCTACTGAAATATATGGAGGTTGGAACGTTTGTTTATTGTTTATTGCTCCAATTTGTGCGTATTGCAGATAAGTAATTGTAAAGCCTATGTGTGTAGTAAAATATTAATCAATAGCCGTTTTCAGCAGTAGGTACTCGTACGTGGAGCAAGTTAGTGGCTATGCAGTCGTAAGAATGAAAAAAGAAAACCAAAAATGCAACACTCCTATAGCAAAAATAAATTACAAGAATGTTAGACACAATTAAAAACACGGACTATAAGTAGTACGAGAAGAGAAATAATAGAGTAAATATAGGTAACAGTGGTAGTGCATTAGTGAAAAGGCTCACTCAGCATTTATGCCGAGTGCAAGTACATTTAACACCTGACAGCGCTGGTTTTCAGTTGAACCCTTTGTGATCATAATAAAAATAAATAAAATAAGTACAAAATACAAATAAAAATAAAGTGTATCATCAGATCAATATGTTCCCTCCCACTGCTGAAACGTGCATTCTCGCACATGGGGAGAGAATCAACATGAGCTGTCATCAAAGTGGCTACATCCATCTAGTGAGATACTTTTTCCAGGGCCATTAGATCCCATCCTGAAGACCGAAGAATAAAGTAAGTAAGCCCGTAAAATAAATTGAGAAGGTGCAACTACCTAGGTCACCGCCCGGTGCGTTCCGGCGCCGGAAGTAGTAAGGACGTACTAGAAGTACTATATAGAAGAGATAGAGCAGACCGGAACCGGAATTTTAGTCGTTATCATGTTTGTACAAAGAGCTTCATCAAACATTTTACCAGTATTTTTTACTATGTATTGAAAGTAGTACAATCACAATCTGGAGCTCTTCAAGTCGCGAGTGAATAGGTGTCTTCTAGGCAAGCATGTACCATCGTAGACCGCATCGTCACTTCCCATCAGGTGAGATTGCCGTCAAATGCTATTTAGTTGTAAAAAAAAAGTATTGTAAAAATGGTCAGAACTTAAATATGTTAGCGTTATGAAAAATAAACCGACGGTTCTCAGGTGGTTCGTGCACGGAATGCATAGAGGGCGCTGTAATATAAAGTGGACGCAGCCAGATATTGACAGTCTATGGCGGGCAATATATGAAAAAGGAACAAAAGTGGTAGGAACTAGGAAGTGAAAACTGGATGAAAAACCAATATATTGGAAAAGGAAGAGCTGCCTGTGGATTTGCTGGAGATATTGATGAATATGTCGCTTTATGCTGTTGTATTGTTATGTCTGATGGAAGTTGGAGTACCTAATAAAATATGTTGAGTTACTAATGATGTGATCTTTATTAAATACTTACCTCACTTACTTAGGTATACCTACCTACTTTTTCTATCGAAGATATGCACATTTATTCAAGTCGCAAAGAAATTGTAGTTGAAGGAAATTTAAAGGAAAAAGAAAAATAATTCCGCATTATCAGTGACCTGCCACTTGCCAGCACCTTGAAAGCGTTTTCCTCATACGCAATTTTCCTCAATTTACCTAAGAACCGAATGTTATGTGACGTGCCTACCTAAGAACTAAAATATACAGTGTTAGTTATTAAGTAGTACCACAGATAATATATTAACTGACATAGCATAGTAAATTAGTTGTACCTACATTTAAAACTATTGTTATGTGTTTGTAGTAGTATGCATATTTTACATTCCGTGTACGTTCTAAAACGTCCATTTGTCCATATGCCCACACATACCTAGGTATTACCACTAAGTGCTAATTAAGACATCATCATCATCATTAACAGCCTGAAGACGTCCACTGCTGAACATAGGCCTCCCCCAGAGCGCACCACCTTGGGCGGCTGCTCGCCTCCTGCACCCATCGGCTCCCCGCAGCTTTCACCAGATCGTCGGTCCACCGAGTGGGGGGCCGGCCTACGCTGCGTCTTCCGGTTCGTGGTCGCCACTCGAGAACCTTTCTTCCCCATCGGTTGTCAGTTCTACGAGCGATGTGGCCTGCCCATTTGCCATTTCAACTTACTAATTCTAAGAGCTGTATCGGTCACTTTAGTTCTACTGCGGATCTCCTCGTTACGGAGCTTATCTCGCAGGGAAACACCCGCCGCTAATTACGACAAGTCTTATCATAATGCCCAACTGACAAAGTAGATCTGGGATTGGAGTTTTTTTTATTACTTGGCCTGTCCACACATCGTCAAAAAAAAAAAACAGATAACCTAATAGTTTGTATACTTTTGATATGGTAGGTATATTCTGTGAAGGTAGGTGGTTTATAGTGTCGAATCTATCCCACTAGTCCCATCGGCCATCGTGCTGTCCCGTGATAGGACAACTGCCATTATTTTGACCCAATAGTCCCATGGGACAAATGACATCAATATTTCAGACCCACTAGTACTATCGCGTACAGATCGAATGGTATTATTCTCTATAGTTAAGTCAAGTCTGTGGTTCAGGCAATATGTTTATGTAATAATACCAATTTTGCAAATTACTGTAGGCAACTGCAAATAACCGGAACACGGGCATTACCATTATAGCTACGATTGTGGGTCCACTCGTATAAACAACACTCAATCTGATCAGATGGTACTCACGATGAATGATTACCTATGTAATCGTGTGCAGAGACTGCTAGACCTCGGCTCGGCTAGAATTGGTTGATTGCCATGCAGTGACACGTTGGTTAACTATAACTACTAGCTTGCGACTTTGACCGTGCCGCTGATACTAAAACAACTAGCTGGGTAGCAAGTAATGAGTTAATGACATTTAGTGATGACTAAATGGTTCCTACACCGGTTTCTAATTCAGCTTTCTTTCTCGAATCCTAACTAGGTACGACTGAATCTTCTATTATATAAAAGACTTTGTCCTGACTGACTGACAGACAACGCACAGCCCAAACCGCTGAACGTATAGACTTGAAATTTGGAAAGTAGCTTTTTTTTATAACGTAAGCGCGTGCTAAGAAAGGATTTTTGAAAATTCAACCCCTAAATGGGCGAAAAGGGTAAAAAACGTTTGTATGAAAACCTACATTTCGTGACATATCGTTTTGAAACTTAACACATACAAACAAGTAGTATAAAAATAAAAGAAATGGTACCTTTTAGATTTTTGAAATTCGACACATAAGAGGGTTAAAAAAATTGTTAAAGTTTGTATGGAAATTTCAAAAAAGTATTACTGTATCATACTGAAATTCGAAATGTGTAAAAATCATACAAAATAAATAGATACGGGTCGCGGCGTTTCTTGAATTTCATCCCCTGAAAGGTTAAAAAATACAGGATAAGGTCCCATCGTAAGACGCTCGCACGGCCTAAGCGCCGAAGCTAAAATCTTGAAATTTCGAATACGTTCATTTCATAGGGATGCAATGAATTCAGTCCTTAAGGGGATGGAAAGGGTAAAAAGTCTTTGTATGAAAAAAACTTTATTTCTTAACGTAGGTAGGTTATCGTTTTTAAACTCGGACCATACAAACGAGTTAAAATGAAATGGGTGTTCTTTGTTGTTTGGAGTTCAATCCCAAAATCAGTGGTTAAGCTTAGTAAATAAAAAAATATCGTAATGTATTCAAACTTGGACAGTTCCTTCGATATAAAAAAATGTTGCTTTAAATTTTTGATGAGATATATCTCTTACTCGGTTGAAATAAGGGACGAAACTGTGTATTTTAAACTATAGTGATGAAAATTGGCATTGTATATACTTTTTAAAACATAATCGTGCTACAGTAATACTTTTTGCCAGGGTTGATTTGAAGGAGTAAATAGGGAAGGAAGTTTTGTTTCTTCATTTTCGATGTCACGTTCGTAAAACCGGTTATTATTAGGTAGGTGGGTTGAAAAGGAACAAAAATAGGTGGTGTATTTTAACATTTTTCGCTTTATTGACAAACTATAGGTACCTACATAAAATATTGATGTCAATTACTACCAGATGTCTCAAAAATTAAATATTTCATCCCTGCTGGTTCATAATGCCACCATGAAAAATCACTGCACGAGGCCACTTAAGATTAAAAGGATTAAAAAAAAACCTTTTTAGTTAGGTACCTTTATAGGACTTTTTAAACGCCTCCCAAAAAGGTTAGTTATAAGATAATTTTATCCCGGAAATATAAACGGTTCCTGAGAAATAAGTAGTCCACGCGGGCGAAGCCGCGGGGTAGAAGCTAGTTTAGTATAAAATAATTGCGGCATTAGACCTGTGCAAGCTGCACTATTGTACCTACACTTTATTGCGTTGGAGCCATAGCGATCTAAATTATTTAGAAAGAGGTTAGAGAATTAATCTATATTATTGAGATTTCTATAAATAAAAGAAAATTAATAAATATGTGTGGACATTTCACACAGCGCCATCTAGCCCCAAACTAAGCATAGCTTGTACTTTGGGAACTGGCGTCGTAGAGCGCAAGTAGAACGTCATCTCTGTCACTCAGTACAATATTATTTTTTTTGAGATTGAATGACGTGGCGAGGTAGTCGTTCACCTGATGTTAAGCGACACGGCCGCTCATAATAGTTGCAGTGTAACTCGGAATTTTAAAATAATAAAGTTTCGCGTGACACTGCACTGCGCACGTCATCCTGAGACATCACACAGTCTAGTAATCAGATTACCAGACTGTGAAATCGGGTCATAAAGTCTCATTTGCCCAGTAATTTCACTAGCTACAATGCCCTTCAAACCGGAACACAGTAGTGCTTGCACTCTACTGCTTGGCGGCAGAATAACTGGCAAAGCGGTGGTACCTACCTAGACGAACTTTGCAGAAAAGTCCTACCACTTAGTCGTAGTATGTGCGGCGTTTGGTCGCGCTCTAGTGTTCCGTCTGACAGAGAAAACGTTCTATGAAACCAAAACTAGTCCATTATCTCCCTCTTTAGGTCAATGTGCATTACCAGCTGTTGGTAGACATATTGGTATTCTTTTCTGTGGTAATATCACAGAATAAATGATAGTAGGGTAGGTACTAGTGCCATACCTTTAGCCAACTCCCAATAACAAAATGTCAAAATGTCTAATCACTGTACAATAGGTTAGTTTCTATGAAAACACACGTTGAGACGTTAAATGCCAAAGAGATTGTATGTAAAGCTACCACAGCTTAGTAATGAGGTTACTATGAAGGACCATGAACTGGCGTCACTGCATGTTTCAGCTGCCTCTTTCTATGCATGTATTTTAAAATGCTTGTAACTTTGTCATTTTCTGAGATATTTTATTTTTGTTTTCACGACTGTTTATTTTTTGAGGAATATAACTAATTTATGCAATAAAATAATAGCAGGCAACCAGCCTAGTATTAGGTACGCTAGAGTTCTACCAATGTTCTACTACAATAAGACAGACCAACATAAACATTACCAAATGATTTATAGTTGCGCATCAGAACAATCTAGACCCCCTGTCTACCCACAGATTGAATAATAGCTTCCTTATGTAGGTACTCTCGTCTCACGTCCATGTAGAGTTGTGCACCCACATTCACGGAGTGTGTGGCCCGCATTACAGAACAGTGCTCAAGTCTGAATTCATTCACAATGTTTTTATACATTAATGTTGGTAAAACAATCCTTTACAACTTCCCCAATATAGATATCTTATAGTTTATTTTGAGCGGAATTACCTACACTAGATATTCTTTTTTCATTTTGTATTTTCGAATCTTATCACTTTGATCCGTTTGTATAATAGTTGAGGACAGCTTGAATTTAAATACGACAGCGACGAGCAGTAATGAGTGGTAAATGTAAGCGTGTCTATGAAAAAAAAGGTGAAATCACATCACACTTCACACTATCACACTAATATTATAAAGGCGAAAGTTTGTGCGTATGTGTGTATGTTACTCTTTCACGCAGTAACAACTGGACGGATTTGGATGAAATTTGGTATGGAGGTAGCTTAGACCCTGGATTAAAACATAGACTTTTTATCCCGAAAACGCGAGCGGTTCCTCTAGGAACGCGGGTGGAACCGCGGGGCGCTGCTAGTGTTCTATATAAATACAGCTCTGTGACGTTTACTGGATTATTTTATTATTTATCTAAGCTTAAAGGTAGTGATCTACTAGAAAGGTTGATAGTCGGTTTCGAATACACTTCAACTATACATATAGTATGGTATGTGTGAAGTAGGTGTGCAGATATTTATTCATCATCATCATCATCATGAAGACATCCGCTGCTGAATATAGGCCTCCCAGAGAGCGCTACTTTGAGCGGCTGCTCGCCTCCTGCATCCATTGGCCCCCATGGTTTTCACCAGATCGTCGGTCCATCTAGTGCCGGCCTACACTGCGTTTTCCGGTTCGTGGTCGCCACTGAAGAGATGTTTATTAGCACATTTTATTTATTTTTCTTCTCGGCTTTTCTTTTCTATGATTCATTTAATTAATCCGCATAATACAGTGTAGGTACCAAATTGTTATTCTTTCGAAAGCTAACAAACGTTAATGTTTATAGAAAGTCTGGTTACGGAATTTGCATGATTCAAAGAATTCATTGACGTAGGTAAGTTTGTAAACAAGTCATTAATAAAACAAGTATTATTAGCTCATTAACTACAGACCGTTCACCGTAACTTGTCCCCTGATGTACTTATATTATTTAAAAATATGCAAGTAAAACATATTAATCTGTGGTCGGTATATACAAGTTTAGATAATGCTTACATATTTCTTTACATAATGCTTACAATATAACTTTACATTTACGATAATACTGACATATTTTTAAATAATATAAATACATTAGCTGCGCTCCACGGTTTCACCCGCGGATAAAAAGTAGCCTATGTGTTAATCCAGTACAGAAGCTATCTATATTCCAAGTTTCGTCAAAATCCGTCCAGCCGTTTGAGCGTGAAGGAGTAACAAACATACACACATACACACATACAAACTTTCAGCTTTATAATATTAGTGTGACTGCGCTCCGCGGTTTCACCCGCGGATAAAAAGTAGCCTATGTGTTAATCCAGTACAGAAGCTATCTATATTCCAAGTTTCGTCAAAATCCGTCCAGTGGTTTGAGCGTGAAGAAGTAACAAACATACACACTTACAAACTTTCAGCTTTATAATATTATATATATATAATATATATATATATATATAGTGTGATTAGGGGACAACTTACGGTGAACAGTCTGTATGAATCAATATTTATAAAGATAGAAAGGTCTTTAGAAATATTGTTTACTTTTACAAGTCAAAATTGGTACCTAGGTACCAATAGGACTTGTAAAAGTGCTAAAATACCGTATTAGCTATAAATTAACTGAATTTAGCTTTGACTTTTATCCCCAATTGATTATCCCAAAGTGGACTTTTTATTTTATTGAATTAAATTTGCCGCGCTATCCGCGTATTGCATTTAATAAAGGGACGCGACATGTCGGACAAAATTGGTGTAGGTAGATAAAAAAAATACATAAATAAATATTCCCAAATTTTCACAAGATTGGCCATTACCCATTACCACCGAATAACTAGTAGTTTACGTCATAAAGTGTCAAAACTAGTTTTCTGCCAACCGTCGTTGGCAAAATGTTTCATGTTCATTGACACCTCCTTATCAGGGGACACCAGACCTTGTGTTGGGTAAATAATTTTCATCACTTCCATAATAATCCTTTATTATGACGTGTCCAAGCGTTTACAACTTTGCTTTATTTTACGTGTTGCCATATTTTTTATCTGGAAGTCTGGCACCTTCAGTTACAGGTACCCAATTTTACTTTTAAACGGGTAGGTACCTATATAATTATAATAAGTTGTCAGTTTTTAATTATTTATAGTAATCTAATTTTTTGACTTGTAAAAGTGCTAAAATTACTCTATTTGCAATAAATTATTTGAGTTTGAGTTTGATGACACTGGGGAGCCGATGGATGCAGGAGGCGAGCAGCCGCTCAAAATGGCGCTCTATGGGGAGGCCGTCTTCAGGATGTTGATGATGATGATGATGATGGACACTGGAGAAAGTTTAATACTAATCCTACTCTTTAATCTAAGTGAACTTAACTTAGAGTACCTCTTTAGATTACTTATCCATAACGAGAAAAAAATCAATAGCCCCTAAAATCTGAGCATAAACTTTTACTACCTACGCGCAGTTTTTCATCTAAACTTTTCCGGTAGAGCCCTCTTTTGTTTTAAATCTTTTAGATGAAAATCGTTTATCCAGTCACTTGCAGGAAACAAACAAAAGGTCTGGATGGTTCCATTATGTTCAGATAGCCGCCATTTAAAAATTAACAAAGTAGAGTAGATAGGTATACTGTACAATTCGCTGCAGAGAATGGGTGAGATTTTCAGTGAGACGGAAGGAATGAATGTTCTGTTTATAGGCAAAGCATTAAACTACGGCTAGAATTAATAATATCTACTAGACCAAGACGATAATATTAAAATTTATCAATACACGTTCTCTTTGACACATATTACGTGTCACCTGTCACAGAATAAATTACCATTGCTACACAATTCCTTTCCCAGTAAAAAAGCAATTTATACGATGCATTATCCTTACAGGTATTTAATTAGAAAAGCAGGAAACAGAGCACAAAAGTTGCTAGCAAAACATGAATAGCTTAGAGCATTATAACCAAGCTCTGCCAATTATTTACACCAACTTGTGGAATCAAAGTCAAAGTTGAGATTATTACACTAGAAAGTCTTCCAACTGCGGGCTATTTCAAAGTAATTTTAATTGGACGAATAAATATAATTTTGTTGCATTATGTAATTACTAAATAATTTATTCAACGGGATTTCGGTTTCCATTGTTAAGGTGCTCTGTAGGCTGCCATCCACATCAGAATTAGGTCATTCAAAATTAGTTCCCTCTTTTTATTTCTTAAAACATGCCCACGTACCTGGTTACCAAAGACTCCAATACTGCAAGCCGACGACACCTGGTCAGCCCCGAACCACACCGCAGCCAGCCTAGGTGGGACGTTCAGGATGAACACCTGGCTGATAGCCACCACGGTCTGGCCGAGGAAGCCCAGCCAGAACATGTCCTGAGGCACGGAGAACACCTTCAGCCATGCTCCTGCACAGGTCCCGAACGCGCCGATAATGGTCGTCACCCGAAGACCCTGAGGACAATTGAAACAAAAAATAACTTTTTGGTTAGCTCATTGTATTGTAAGGAAAAATTTGAATTAAGTACCTACGAGTATTTTTTAGGGTTCCGTTATCACTAAGACTCCGCTGTCTGTCTGTCTATCTGTCCGTCTGTCACCAGGCTGTATGTCATGAACCGTGATAGTTATGACAGTTGAAATTTTCACAGATGATGTATTTCTGTTGCCGCTATAACAACAAATACTAAAAAACAGAATAAAATGAACATTTAAGGGGCTCCCATACAACAAACGTGATTTTTTTCCTCGGTTACCAAATGAGTCATAGATGGCACTGCTTTAAATAGTACTGCTACTCAGCACTAGATGGCAGGGATACATAATGGAACCCTTCGTGCGCGAGTCGGACTCGCACTTGGCCGGTTATTTTATCCTTCACCTTGTTACAACCAACTTGCGGGGATTTGTTGCAGGCGATACCTACTGATAGAAATCATTAATCTTTGGAAAGCGATACTAAACTTGCAATCCGTGGGTTTCAACCCGGATGCAATCAGCTTGAGTTATCGGTGAAAGAAAGCATCGCTACGAGACTACAGCTGTCATCGAGTTCTGCCTGTCTTTATTTCTCTCAATATAGGCATTATTGAATATGGTCATAAGGCCCTACGCATAAATAACAATTTACTTAAACTGAGATTTAGGGTCGGGTTTTTTGATACGTAGTTAAGGTAACCAATGGTAGAAAATACTAACAAATGCTAACCAATGGTAGAGTTTTAAACTATTGATTACCACTATGGATCAAAAAAGCCACCCTTACTCTTTGTTTTGATATTTTTTTATGTAGGAAATATTAAGTAGGTAGACTAGAAAACCCTGCCTAATTCTATGCCATGAAAATGTAGAACTCTCTTGAAATGAATAAAGGATTGCCGGCAAAACATTTAGGTATATCTATTCAAATGAAATCATTTTTCCTTTACACACATAAAATTTCGCCTTTTTTTCATTAGGCAAAAAGCTATCGTTGTGAAGCCTGAATATTATACAAATGTATGCTTTTCCGTTGCGATAAAATGTAAGTTTAGGTACCCAATACATAAATAAACACTTTTTCACAGTGTATGGGCTTTTACTTGGATTGGAGATTTTAGTAAGTAAATTTAATGCAAGTATACTTAAACAGAACCGCATCTATATAGGGTAGCAGGCTGTAGATATATTTATATGGTACTCCGTGATATAGAGGGTCCGGTAACAGGTTGACACTTTCTTTAATTGGCTACTTTCATTAATTCGCTACTTTCGCTAATTCGCCACTTTCCTTACTGGACACATTACCATTTTGATACTTTGGTACAGTCATTGATAAAATGCACAGACAAGACACGCTTATGGCACAGAAAATATAATAGTTGGTAGGTACGCGCTGAGAATCTAAATAAAAGCCTTTTTCAAAGCGCACTTATCGACTATACTAACTCTACGCCGCCGTAGAGGTAGTAAGTCTATAAGTATTTACCCTTTGAAAACGGCTCGAAAAAGGAGAACTGAAAACTGTATTTTTATTCAAATAATTTGTTTAATTTGGGTACAATATTACAGAGTAAGTAGTGGATACGGCCGTGCATTCAGCCTGCAAGCAGGCGTTCATATATTAAAAAATATTTTTGTTACTACATGTTACATATTCTTTGACACTATAGAAACATTCGCTTAAAAGCCAGTCACTTAAATGTTTTTTAAACATACAATTCTAAAGATTTGAGTTCATTAGGTAAATTGTTAAAAATAGTTATACACATGTTATATAGGTTTTTGTTTGTGTGGCTTCTACTCATTGGATGATGATATGGATAGAAAATGTTGCATCATTATCATCATTCACTCATCGTAAACCGGAATTACTGGGCCTCCCACAGGGGCAAGCTCTGCAGAGACAAATATCAAAATAAAGGATCTCTTCATAATACAACGAGTTTTTTCCTCTACTGAATAATTTGTACCCGTCACTGTAGTACCTATTGAGGAAAACTAAGTAGGTATGGGTAAACCCAAAATGGTTTGTAAGGTTGTTGATACGCAGGTAGATTAATGGTAGATGCAAATTTTAAAAGGTTACTTTGCGTTATGGTTCTCTTGTTTACTTTTTTGAATGTATGGTACACAATATGAAAGCTCCGTTTACGATTTTATTTTTATCGTGCTCGAAAACTTACTAGAAATTCATTTTTAACTTGTTTACCTCTGCATAGTACAGTATTATAATTATTTGTGTCCACATACGCGTACCAAACAACTAAAGTGAGCTAAAGTGACCAATATAGCTCCTAGAATTAGCAAGTTGAAATAGCAATGGACAGGCCACATCGCTTGTAGAACTGACAATGGGGAAGAAAGGTTCTCGAGTGGCGACTGCGAACCGGAAGACGCAGCGTAGCCGGCTCCCCACTATAGGTAGACTGACGATCTGATGGTGAAAACCGCGGGGAGCCGATGGATGCAGGAGCTGAGCAGCCGCTCAAAGTGGCGCTCTGTGGGGGAGGTCTATGTTCAGCAGTGGACGTCTTCAGGCTGTTGATGATGATACGTACCAAAATTATGCAAGTCGCAAAAATTTATAAGGTGTAGGTAAGGTGTATACTTACTTACCTATGTGCGTCACAAAAATGACGGAAACGCAAATACACCAAATACATCCGCTCAAGGCTGAAACGTTTCGGATAAGGCTACAAAAGTTTATTTGGAGATCTTCATTAACACTTTACAGCCTGCAATGCTAGCAATAAAATAAAGTCTTTGATACTACAAATACAATCAGCGGCAAATTTTCATGACCATTTCGTGTCTAAACTGCTATGGTTCGACGCGAACGAGAAGAATTTCGCGTAAGGTAAACTCGACATTCTGCGTGAGTAGTAAGTACTAGTATAGTATTATATTATCTGTGGCGTGGGTAATGTTTTACTTATCCACGGCGTTAAGGTGGAACGTTTCACTAGCGCGACAAATTCAAATTTTCTTGCGTTCTTTTGCCAATAATAGCTTAATTACTCAACATGATTACATGAAACCTAATTTTGCGCAAATAAATAGAATGTATCAATAAGTTACAATTAAAAGTATCACGTAAATATCATTGGTTTAGCGACAAATGGCAATAGACTGAAAAACTAAGACGAAATTTGTTTATTAAATCAATGATATCAGGCAATACTTTTAATCGTGATTTGTTGATACATTCTATTTCTTTACGTTAAATCAGTTTTAATGTAATCACGTTTAGTAATTAAGCTATTATTGGCAAAGGAACGCAAGAAAATTTGAATTTGCCGCGCTAGTGAAACGTTCCACCTTAAGCGTTTTTGGCGTCGAAACGTACAGACAGCTTGCTTTTATATTGTTATTGTTTTTATGTATTGTTATTTCAATTCCAATTCTATTCATTGTAATGTTTAATTTTTAACTTATTAGTAATCCAATTATTGTATCCTTGTTATGTATAATCTTTTTGTATAACATGTCCAGCGTTTTGGCTTAGGCTGTAAGCCGCAATGTAAATGTAAATAAATAAATAAATATACAAGTGTACATTTTTATAGCTGAATGTTCTACATTGCGTACCTGGCCCAAATTTTATAACTATGAACGCAAAATGATGTTTGCATAAATTAAACAAATGTATTATTATTCACAGATGTATTTTGTAAAAACAAAATTGGCAGTAATATAAGAATAATTCCGCGGCTTGGCGTCATATAATAAGAGTTGTTGGTGGCTGCATAATTTGTGGCTCGTTAAATTACCACATGTTATGTAGTGCAACCGTTGAGAAGCCCCGGAGCTAAAAGTAATTACATTTAAGTTAAAGTTTAAGTTTTAGGTTTTTTTAAATATTAATGTAGGAACTTTTAATGTTTGTTCGTTGCTTAAGAAGCGGGTAGAGGTTTTTAAAACCAAACAAAAAATACAAAAAATTCCAGATGAAACTTCGGTGCCTACACTAAAGGGCATCTCCTGTAAGATCGTGTTCTGTAACTTATTGTCTCAAAATTTTAATAAAAACGCGTAAAACTTAATTTTTATCCTGTTGCAGTACGATTCAAACTTTAGTCTTTAATTCTATTATAAACCTTACGTTAAACACTAAGGAGTGGCTTGTTTGACGCTGTATTATGTCGCGGGTGTCTGTATGGGCAAACGGGAATGGATCCTTGGACGAATTGGTTAATAAAAAACCGGTTGTTTAATAATTACGACTAGCTCGTCACGTCATTCATTCACATAAAAAAAAAAAAAATATTCGGTAGTGATGGCTAAAGTGCACCTTATCACATCACCTGTCAAAGGTTGCTAAAAATGTAACTATGTAGGTACCTACTTACCAATCAAAAGCCACTGGACTATACCAACAATCCTATAATAATTATAAACAAAATTAGGTAAGCAATATGAAAACTAGTTTATTTTGTTTGGAACACGTAATGCGTTTAAGCGTTTACATTTCATAGGTAATTTGTAGGAACCAGTTTTGTTAATGTCGTCATCGTAATGCTAAAATGAAGGCTGTTTATATAATTGCCCATAAAACCATAAACTTAGGATGTACGAAAAAGTTCTAGATCTGTCCATAAAACAAACCAACAATAAGAAAATAGCAAATGTTTTTTTGGGTTCTAATTTATTTCTATTACGTGCTTCGGAAGCTTTAAGAGAGCTTAACCGCTGTTTTTCAGAGGACACATTATGTCTTCGGTCTCACCCGGTTGTTGTCGTAAGATAATAGTCGGCAAGTAATATGAAATCTTCGTGGCACTTTCGCCTTTTTATCGTGATATCCGTACAAAAAAGAAACCGTATTATAACGCTATTTTATCTGTTCGACAGTTATGATGCCACAGCAAATATACGTATACACTATACATACTACACGCTTGTAAACTTCTAACACCCTTCTGTTTTCGCCCGGGATTAAATAATCAAACATCGAGAAATCAATGAAAGTTTGGTAAAATAATTGTGATGCAGTGCAACATAAAGCTGACGAGGTATCTCGTGTAAACTCACCAACAAATTTCATTACTTTCCACGTCTCGCTCGCAGTTGTTTCAAGCTCGCAAAAACGCGCGCTCCCTCGTGCAACATCCACTTTCACGCGATTTAATTAAACTTGTAATATATCTATCTACCTACAATCTAAATCTTGTATGTCGTTGCCTGTAACTCCACCTGCAAGTCCATAAATTGCAATTATCATATATTTCAATTCTTTACTCCACTCTGCGACGATAGATTATACTTCAAATTTTATATTTTTAATGTTAAGTCGATCCTAAAAAATTGTAATTTGGCAGTACATTGTCCCTTACGCACAATTTTATTTTCCGCCTGTTGATGTACCACGTGCTGTGAGAGAAACTGCCTCAGGCGGTAAGAGCCGGCCACCACAGGCGGCAAAAACCATGACCCAAAAAGTATCTACCTATCATTTCGCATGAAATCATTTCTTTACATTAAAAAGTCATTGCTCAGTGGTTTTGGCTCGATGCGCAAAAAAGTAACCGTATTGAATAATACTTCAGCTTTACTTAATTTATTTTCCTTATTCACTTTTGTATCTTACTAGGTGGTAGGACTTTTCTGCAAAGTTCGTTTAGGTAGGTACCAACTTTTTGCCAGTTATTTTGTCGCCATGCAGTAGTGCGTAAGCCCGAAACTAAGCAAAGCTTGTACTATGGAAACCAGATATTAACTGATACAATACTTAGATACTTTTTTGTTTGTAAATGCACCATAGAATACAATATACCACACCACGACCCATCTCTTTTTGAACAGACTCTATGTAATAATTTCATAGCAAGTTAGCAAGTGGACAATCCTATCTAGACACTAGAGTGAATCCGCCCTTGGATTACTGATAGCTCAATTTGCATAGAGAACGTACGAGCTGGGTGGATTCCCAGGGCGGGCACGGGGAGCGAGTATTTGTCGCACCATTCGCTAAAGCTCTTTGCCCTTTCAATGTTCTCTCCACATTTCATTTACTGTGAGAGCTTAGCATAAAATCAGAGGAAATGTTTATTGAGGAAAAGATTATTGAATTGTACTGCAAACAGCCAAAGAGTGGAACACCTTGCCGGCGTCCTTGTTTCCATTGCAGCTGACTATGATCTGGGAGTCTTCAAGCCAACAGTGAACAGGTATCTTCTAGGCAAGCATGCTACCATAGACTGCTTCATCACTTTCCATCAGGTGAGGCAGTGGTCCAATGATTTGCCTATAAAAATTAAAACTAAATCGAATGGTTTACGATTTTTTTTTGATTAGCTAACAGGTTTTATGTTTTTAAAAGTGATTATGAGGAGTGAGCATTGCAGATTTAATCTACAATGTTGACTTTGAATCTGCCAGTTTGCGTTTATTTTTTTCTCCAAAATGTGGATTAACAAGAATGTAAATAAAAAAGAACTATGCTGATTCACAGACAGACTTTGCAACTTTCGATCTAAACTAATAGCCGATGCTCCGGTTAGATATATGCAGCACAAAATGTATGCAAAAAGTTCGTGTTTTCCTGAAGCTATATCCCCGGGGCCCGGGTACTATTTCCCCCGGGCGTGTTCGGTGCGCCAGCTGAAGATTTATTGAAAATTGAATTCAACTTCGAATTCCGAGTCACGTGAATGTAAAATTTAAAGGGAAACATGAGGTTTAGGGGCCGGATGCAAGTGAGTTGCGTTCCAGCTAACATTTTCTTATAAGTACCTAAATAATAATATTGCTCATCAGCTTCCTATTAGGTATATTTTTACATGGTATAAACATTAGCTAATAAAATCTTTTTTATAGAGTTTACAGCAATACCATTTATACTTATTTTTCATCAAAAATAAAGTTGTTATCTAAAGATTCTAAGGACATTTCAAGAATTGATTAATAACAAACGTTAAGCTAAAGCCGTAAATTGTAAAGTTACAGAGTAAACGACATCGATTCAACATCTAATATTTTTATAGTCTGGTGATAGCTCCTACAACATTATGGCATTTTATTTATTGCACCGCCAATGTTGTTTGTATGGACTCAGGTACCTAGCACTTTTGCTGCTCATGACTTTGCCTTAAGCACTTTGTTGAATTTGTTTAGTTACTTTTCAGTATTTCAGAATGTAGCAATTGCAAGCGACAGCGTAAGCCTTGAATTCAGAAAGTTCTAGTATGTATATCGCTGTTTTAAACATTTTGCATATATCAGGAGTTCCGCTGAGTTGGTGCAGTTACGGAGTTTGAGAACGCCGAGCGCTGCTTCTAATTGGTGGAAACATAAAACGGGAAGAGACAGATGAAAATTAATTAGTTAATTAAATTTTACGGCTCATAACGATCGGTGTAACTGGAGTGTAGATCACTGCGATTTGTCAATGTTACCAAAATTAGTTTCTTGCGGGCTTTGGTGTTTTGTTATAAATAGTAGTACGGGAGCCGGCAACGTAAACACCTACGTTACCTGATACAAAAAAAGCTCTACGATATACGCGGTTAGAAAAATTTTTGGATATCTACAATTAAACAGAAAAAATCACAAAAACGTGAATTTCATTATCATTCTCATCACTGGCACATCACATAGGTACTTAGGTATTTTTTATAAGAATGAATGACGTGATGAGCTAGTCGTGTACCTGGTGTTAAGCAACAGAGCCGCCCATAACCGTTGCAGTGTCACTCGTAACTTTAAAAAGACTTATTGATGTTTGATTGCTATAATTGTGAACATTAGGTACAACATGTAATAAATAAAACTGTTTGAAGTTGGTATGATTGATTGATGCTGAAATAAAACCCAATTATGGTATCAAGTTACACTTGATCGGTAGTTATATTTATATCTCTAAGACAAAGACTTTAGTATGTAAATAGGGCGAATTCTGTGCTCTAAGATTAGGCGGAAATCTAGCACTTCATTCAGAGATACAGTGTACAGTACAGATGTATATATTTTAGGCAGATCTAGACACTATGCATGTAGGCACCTAGTCTTCAGATTCATGTCACGGGAAGGAAAGGGAGACAAGGAGGTCGAGGTCAGATAGACTAATTGCTTGTTACTATCTGACTAATGGCAGTCTTTGTCGAATATAATATAGACCTTTGAGATTTACAAACTGGGATATGATTTACTTAACGTATACTGTAAGTATACTAACTTTAGAGAATATGCCTACATACATACTACATTATAGAGCAGAAAAACAAATCACGCTCGTGCCTTGATAGAGGCGAAAGTAATAACAATATTCGTGCCAAACAATAGGCGCTGAACGCCAACACTAATGACAAGACTCGGTACATTTTACGTCATCTGCGCAGTTAAACCTTATGACTTTATGCTAAATCGTGACACTGTTTAATTGTATGAAAAGTGTTGAGAAAGGGTGCAAGCGTAATTCTTTATCCTACCTGTGTACATATATACGTAACCTACCTACTACGTCATACCTATAGCAGTTAAACTGATTGTTCTTCATAACACACCTTCATCTGCTGTACAGTCTGACTGTGCCAGTTAGATTGCACTATACCTTTCCATTTTGTAAATCGGTTTATGACAGTTTTTAGAAAATTGTGAGGAAACTTAGCCCCAGCGTCTTGAAAATAAAATCCATACAAATAAATAGGCATATTTTTCATTACCTCTTTACAAGGCTACGTAGTTCGGAAAAAAATTGAGGAGCGTGGTGAGTTGAAAAAATGTAGTATCAATTGATCATGAGTAGTGATCGGATAATCGAATGAAAGTTTACCGTAATTTCGATGGTTTGCTATAATATAGCGCGAAAACATCGTATGTTTGGGGTCAATGTCAACAAGATGACTGCGTTTTTATTTTAATAAATTATATTAATGAAATTTTAATAAAAAACGGCGAGTTACGTAATAAAAATCACATTAATTATGAAATATTTTTAACGTACTTTCGTTAATTATTTAGTTTTTTTATGTGATTGAATGACGTGACGAGCTAGTCGTTCACCTGATGTTAAGCGACACGGCCGCCCATAACAGTTGCAGTGTCACTCGAAACTTTAAAACAATAAAGTTTCGCGTGACACTGCACTGCGCACGTCATCCTGAGACATCACACAGTCTAGTAATCAGATTACTAGGCTGAGTGATCAGATCATAAAGTCTCATTTGCCCAGTAATTTCACTAGCTACAATGCCCTTCAAACTGGAACACAGTAGTGTTTGCACACTACTGCTTGGCGGCAGAATAACAGTCACAATAAACAAAAAAAATCGGTACCAAATATTTTATTGTTTATTTGTGGGTTTTAGTAATCGATTTTAATATAATAATATAGGTATATTTTAATATTTTCTTGCAACCACTGCACCACCAATAACATAGTGAAAAAGAGTGAAACAGGCTCTTTGACTATTTACTACTAAAAACGAACAAGTAAAATATCATTTTCTTTAAATAGGTTATTAAGTAATGTAATAATTGAAAAGTAATATAAGTAAAATCGGTTAATAAACTACGGGGTTATATGCTTAGCGGATTTCAGAAGATCGTAAAATATGGTTACATTATCCATGAAAAAAATACTAAAGGCATGACGACGCGTAGTCATGCCTTTATTAACTTTGTTGTTAGTGAAGTCATCTTTATCAGTACCAACCCGAGAGGTGCTCTCAGACTTATTGTTTACCTCACAGACCTAGAATTTGTTCGTACAATGGTTTAAATTTAGGTAATAATATTAGCGTATGTATTTCAAGTAGAGGCAAGTAACAGATAAATACGTCGGTACGTTTATTTGTAACTTTGTCTCGTTTGCATGACGTCATCAATCATAAGTAAAAATACGTGTTACATTCGCAGTATCTTTAGAGTGACCACGTATAATTATGAATTGAACAATATTGAATGTTTTATTTAGGTTTGACTCATTTTTGAAAATCTATCTATAATGTGCTACGCAACCTACGAGCTACGTAGCGTCTTGTAACACGGGTTAACGTAGCATTTTGTAGTACGGGTTAGCGTAGCACTTTATAGCACGGGTTAACGTAGCACTTTGTAGCACTGGTAAACGTAGCACTTTGTAGCACGGGTTACCGTAGCACTTTTAGCGCGGGTAACGGTAGCACTTTTAGCACGGGTTACCGTAGCACTTTAAGGCTGCTATATAGTATATACGCAGACAGATCCACCATCTCGCTCGCGCATGGCACCATTTTTGAAGATATTAAATAACTGAAATTACTTACGCAAAATCTGGCTAAACTGTATTATCATGAACAGCATTACATTCAACAAAAATATCATATTAATCCGAACAACCGAGTCCGTATCCGAGTTTATAAATACAACGGTAACAAAGTTTTTTTTAATTCGTAACCGCTTTTATGTATGAAAACTTATTTGGATTAATATGATATTTTTGTTGAACAATTGTAATGTTATTCATGATCATATAGTTTAGCCAGACTTTGCGTAAGTAAATTCAGTTATTTAATAGTTATCTTCAAAAATGTCGCAATGCGCGAGCGAGATAGTGGATCTGCGTATACAGCAGCAAGCACGGGTTACGTACGTGTACTGCGTTACGAGTTTTACGTACGTAACGCAGTTGCAGGTACCTAAATATCGCGCGAAATACTAATTATTACATCTTCAATGCAAATTATGAATGATAATGATTTGAATTTACCGATTACTTTAGCCAGTTTTGCTATAGTTTTGTATTTATTTGGTGGCATGATCATGTCTGATCAATCCCTCGATAATAAGTAGCCTCTGGGCGGCATGAAAATTCTGACACCAGGGCTGCCCATTTGCCTACACGAGAAGAAGAAGAACAAGCCAAGATGGGTCATACACATAGTGTAGTTCAGAGTGTATGTTTATATCTGAAAAATTGATTTTACACAAAATATTTGTATTGGGATATCAATTACAACTTCCATTTTACATACAAATAGTAATAAAGCAGAAAATGATTTAATAGGATCTTCAATTATTTTTTTTTGTTTCGTAATATCCCTTTCTGTGGACTGTTCGCAAACATGGTTGATACATTTTGATAAAAATTACTGTTGTTTGATGAATGTTATCGATATAAGAAATATTGGTTATCATTATATGTTTGTCAAATATTTAAATGGAATGCACAAAATTATTTTAAAACACATTTTTAATAACGTAATTTCATATAAACATTTGGTTAAAAGGAACCGCGTCACTTCTGTGGTCTTAAAATTCTACCAATAAAATCAAAATCTAATAAATATTACAAATCATACCAATAAATATTACAATTACAAAATCTAATAATAATTCACCGGTATTTTTTTGTACTGGTCACATTACACAGCTGGCGTCTGCCGTTTTGAGTTCAGTGACTTGAGTGGTGGCCGCTGTTCGGAACAATTTTTATTATTTTAGTTGTAATTTTGTCAAAGATCGGTGCAACTTTTCTGTTCCTGAAATATTTCGGTAAGTAATTATTGATTTTAATAATTAACATGTAGCCGTAAGGTCTTACATGTAGTAATTTCGGAATGTTTTTAGCTTGTTTCATAACCTTAAAAACTAAAAGAGCATTGGTAATTTTTCTATTGAATGTCCTTTCTGTGGATGTCTTTTCTGTAGACTTAAATGTCCACAGAAAAGAATGGTCTTTTCTGTGGATGCTGTCATTTCACATAAAAGACAGCATCCATAGAAAACATTATTAATGACTTTGTCCACTAATCCAATAGCCTGATTGTAAACCTGAAAGTAATAAATTGTTTATCATCATCATCATCAGCCGATTTTGGTCCACTGCTAGACATAGGCTTTTCCTCCAAGGCACGCTATTCGCACATAAATTATTATAAAAGTAGGTTGGCTTGTTTGTGCCTGTTGCATGGTCTGTTATGTGGTGGTGCATATATAATTTATTTGGTTTCAGGTACATGTATGATGCCTCGCTCAAGTAGATCTAGGTTACAACTGAGTGAAGAAGAAAAGAAAAAACGGAGACGTGAGCAGAAAAAACTAAGTATGCGTAGAGCTAGAGCAAAGTTGGATGCTGTTGCTCTTGAAGAAAGACGCGAAAAGGACCGAGAAAGATATCACCGTAAGAAAGAAGATGGCCTAATTAAGACAATTAAAGACTTCAAGCCCAGAGACCAGCGACAGATACGGAAAATGTGGAGACAAAAAGCAAAGCTGAAACGTGAGAAAGAGAAAATAAAGAGAAGGACTGAACTAATATTACAGGAAAATACACCACCTTCAAGCCCACAACCATCAACGTCAAGTTCGTCTTTTTCACGAATTGTGTCAGGAAAGTTAGTAGCTGCAAGGAATAAACGAAGAATGAAGGCTAAAAATGAATATTTAACAAATAGATTAAACATTTTAGAACGAAAGCTGGCTAGATACAGAATGCGTATATACAGATTAAAGAAAAATAAGGAACCAGGTAGCACCGCACTAGTGAGCGTAAAACAAAAAATACACGACTTTTTAATTGATGATGAGCATAGCAGGCTTACAGCGGGTAAAAAAGAGACTATCACGCGATGTAAGGTAAAAAAACAAATTCGTCTGTTGAACGACACACTTCTCAATCTATACAAGATATTTAACAATAAGACTGGCTTAAACATTTCATATGAGACTTTTCGTAGACATCGTCCTTTTTGGGTGATATTTCCTAAAGCAGCTTCCAGAAATACCTGTTTGTGTTCTGTACATGCCAACAACGATTACATTGCTAGCGCTTTACATCAGGCTAAGATAATATCGTATTCTAACGCCACTGATATGGCTCGGTCGCTTTGCTGTGATAACACACTCAATGTCTCTTGTCTAGAACGGAAATGTTCCCAATGTTCCGAAAAAACTTTAAACTATACTGTCATCAATGAGCATGACACAATTCTTTACCAAAGATGGATCACTAAGAAAGTCCCCGAAATAATTAAAGGCAAAGAAAAATTATGCCAAAAAACGTTTAAAGAAACTGTCAGGACTTCCCATCAATTACTTGTTAATGTGCTTAATACAAATTTACCAACATTTATGCAACATCTTGCAAATATAATGAATCAATACAAGGTTATCCGATCCATAAAACAAAACTTATCGCCATCACAAGGCTTACTGCATATTGATTTTTCCGAAAATTATTCCTGCAAGTATGGATCAGAAGTTCAGTCAGCCCACTTTGGTGGATCCAAATCACAACTGTCGTTACAAACTTGCGTTTATTATTCCGTCCATTCTGCGCCACCAACAAACCTTATAAAAACAACATCAATTTGCACTGTCTCGGAGAACTTACGCCACGATCCTGTATTTATTTGCGCCCACATGAAACCCGTCATCGAAAAAATCAAAATAATTTCACCAGATTTAAAGGAGCTGCATGTGTTAAGCGATGGCCCTACTACACAATATCGTAATAAAACAATGTTCCATATGATAGCAAACTATGTGAGCAAAATTTCAAATGCACAAACTATCGTGTGGCATTTTAGTGAAGCAGGCCATGGCAAAGGTGCCCCTGATGGAGTAGGGGGCTGTGTAAAACGGACATGTGACAAGGCTGTTGCAAATGGCCAAGACATATCGGGTATTGACAGTTTTGTTGATTGTTTAAAAGTCAATTGCAAGGGCATTGACATTATGCGTATTGATAATGATGTATCTGTTATACAAGAAATTGCCAATGCTAACAAATTACGCTCTTTCAAAGGGACCTTTAAGATTCATCAGATTACATGGAGCTCGAAAGCCCCTAACATTATTCACTGCAGACGACTGAGCTGCTTATTATGTGCACCTCACATTAGGTGTACACATTTTGAAATTGGGCAAATTCAGATTGAACCCGTTTCTTGCGATACAATAGAATCTTTACCTGCAACTCCATCATCTACTTCCCGAACATCATCTACATCACAAACCGTTACCCCCAGACCAGTATCTTCTAATAGTACTGCATCTGCATCTACCGTCACTGGACCGAGAACACCATCACCGCTTGAACCCTTTTTAAAAACACCGTCTCCTGAATTGACAACTACCTTAATCCGACAACCGCTAACCCCACGGAAGCTAAATTTCGTAAATATTGACTCAGATGACTCAGTGCCACCTAAGAAATCAAGACTCCGTCTAATAATTGACCACAGCGACATTGAAGACTCAACTCCACCACCAAAAAAATTTAAACGCCACTCTTTTTTTGATTTAAGCGACGACGAAATCCTTTAATACTTATATTCTGGTGTAAGTGAATAGTAGCATATAAAGTAAACGTAAGCTTTTTGAAGAATAATGTTTATTTACGACAATTTTTTCGATTTTGATTCTTTTCTGTAGAAGCTCGTCCCTTCTGTGGTCACGAAAAAATTTAAAAACTCTGTACTTCAAGCAAACCTGAAAAACGATCTAGTTTTATATTATTACTTTAATTCCATGATTATTAACTATTACATGAGACTGATTTTGTAAAAATACTGACTATGTTTTTTCCCCCAAAAATTTTTCCTCTTTTTGTGTTTGACCCAGATTGATTACAAGATTGTTTTTACAAGCGAAGGAAAAATAGTAATATTTTTTTTGCATTGCGTCACGAGAGGAATTTGAAATGCGCTCCTTCCGTCCCATATAGTCGGGACAGGTATCATGTCAAATAAGCAAGCAAAACTTATATAAAAATTACATGTACTTATTAATTTTATTCTATGTAGAAAAATATCAACCATATAAATAGAATACAAATTAACGATGCAGACACGAATATTTAATTATTCCGATCTGCACCGCACCATATTTATCGTCTGCGACCTCAGTAGTGTAGCTGTAACTCGAATCTCTTTGTGAGTATTGTTATACCTACGTAGTACTACTATAATAGTACCTGGTACGAAGTATTGTTACGTATTGTAAAGAAACCGGAAGTCCGGATTCAGCTGCCGCCATCAGATGCAGTCGCTCTAATATAGACAATAATTATGCGCGCACGACTTTCAGAGGATTTCAGATTTAGTGCCTATTATGTAATTCTAGCTGGCTTGGCTTCACATGAATTAATTTATTTTACGCCTAAAGTTTCCGCTCCCCTCCCACGTCTGTTTTCATTTGACCTTTCTCTACTTTTCCTCTTTCCGCGTCAGTTACACCCTCTGAGGGTGAGTTTTGTTTACTACTTGTCCTAAAAGATTGCACTGAAAAGCTGTATTTTTTTTAAGTTAAACAAAATAAATAACACATTGTCACAGACAAATAGGGCGGCAAATATCTGTTCCCCACATTCTCGTCGAAATCTTGGCGTGGAATCAATGTTTCCCAATGATGAACTATTTCTTCTGCTATTGACTTTCACGAACTCGCTAGTGAAAAACGACAATTGAAAAGTATAAGCGTACACGAACAAAGTGGACAAAAATTGCTGTTGAATAGAACACACAATAGTACATTTACATACTTGTATACAACTACTCAAGGATTTAAGTGATGATCCACACGATTGGCGAATTATTTACGGATGGATGATAATGCATATAGGTAGTGAATTGTTACGTTTTGTTACGCCTCTCATTCTACGACAATATACGGGCATGACCACCTCATGAAAGGCCGACCGCTACTTTAAGGTTTTTAGCTACTGTTCGATCATACCAAGATTTGAGATTTCTTACAGCATTTTCTGAACAAGGTTTATCTGACATTATTCCATACACATGCAGAGCCATTTAAAAGGTTTTACATAATGAAGACTTACTTACCTACGAACCGGAAGACGCAGCGTAGGCCGGCCCCCCACTAGGTGGACTAACGATCTGGTGAAAGCCGCGGGGAGCCGATGGATAGAGGCGAGCAGCCGCTAAAAGTGACGCTCTCTGGTAGAGGCATATGTTCAGCAGTGGAACTCTTCCAGGCTGTTGATGAAGATGATGACTTACTTACCTAACATGAAGGTGAGTGCAAAGATATTTATATAAAGAAGTACCTATACCCACTAATATCAAAAATGTTAATAACCAGCACTTATGCAATAATATAATACAGTTGAGAACTTTCAACCTAAAATCAATACTTAATGTATTATAATTACCTACAGAGTAAACAAACTAAACAGATTATAATTATAATAATGAACCAGAAATATTTACTAAAATGCCTAACTAATTTTGCCTAAATAATAATAACTCAATGAAGGCCTCAGTAAAACCTAAACAAATCATAATTTAACCCGCACAAATGAAAGTACAGTCACAGATAAAATTTTCTGAACTAAATAAAACTGCCCAAGTGGCAAATAACTGATCGACTTAGTTTGTGGTATAACTTCTTCCTAGAAACTGAAGGCAAATATAAATTAGAATCATAGGAATGTTCACCCTTTTCTGACACTGACCGTACATGATCTATCTGTGAACATCTTTTAGTAAGAGCCTATTCCAGATATCCACTTATCGTCGTCGAGAAAGTGGTACTATCTAGCAGATTTTATTACACATCGTAAAAAATATGTTATCTTGTGTGTTGTGATACAGTACTAATATTCTAACGAAATTCATTGGTATTTATTTCCGGATGAGACGATGGCCAATTTTTTTTATAACTATATAGGCCAGCATTTGACTGCAATCTCATCTGATGAAAAGTGACGACGCGGCCTACGATGGTACCTACATGCTTGCCTTGAAGACCTATACCTATTCACTCCATGTGACATGACATATTTTGTCTGTAGTTTAAAAGTCTATATTAAACAGAACTTATCAGTTTTACACCTAAATATGCATTTTAGTTATGTTTAAGTAAAGAAATATTTAAATATTTAAACACTACAAAGTTATCGCGTCAAATTATTATGACCTTCCTATCTTATTATTTAAAAATGTTCATATAACGTGAATAACCTGATGGTTTTATCAGTGTTCTGTGGATCGTCTCGTCAATGATCTTGATACTCATGGATACCTATAATTTGAAGACTCAAGTAAATATAACTTCAAAATCATTCATGTGCCTTTGTTGAATAAATATATTCATACTTAAATATAATTTTTTTTTATGTTAAGAGCGTCAAACAAGCATACGGCCCGCCTGATGGAAAGCGGTAACCGTAGCCTATGGACATCTGCAACACTAGGTGCGTTGTCGACGCGTTGCCAGCTCAGTAAGGCTTTTTTGATACCCTTTTTAAAAGACTGCATATTGAAGCATTGCGGGAATACTTCCGGGGGAAGATTGTTCCACATCTTGCAGGTGCGTGGTAAGAATGAACGCATGGAGCAAGTCGTGCGAGATTTCCATTCTTGCAAGATTTGTGGATGAGCCTTTTGACGGTGGCGTGATGTACGGTGATAGAACGCCGACGCCGTGATGATATCAAACAGCTCCTCAGAGCATTCCCCAAAAAACAGGCGGTAAAAGATGCACAGTGAACCAATGTCCCTCCGGAGCTCGAGCGGTTCTAATGTTTCGGAGAGCCTTGGATCATCGATAATTCTAGTGGCTCTTCGCTGTAAAAAATCAAGAGGCCCAAGTAAGTATTTAGGTGCACCGTTCCAGAGGTGGGAGCAATAATCCACGTGGGGCCGCACTTCAGCTTTGTAAAGCAAAAGCCGCTGACTCGACGTGAAGTATCGCTTCGCCTTGTTCAGCACACCAAGCTTTTTAGAGGCAAGTTTACCTTTGGCCTCTAGGTGACTCCGAAACTGGACCTCACTAGAAATTTCGACACCAAGGATACCAAGACTATCCGAAACCTTAAGGGAAACACCCTGGAACCGCGGTGCAACCTCAAAGGGAGTCTTTTTTGCGGTGAATGCGCAGACTTGGGTCTTGCAGGGGTTAAATTGGAATAGATTTAGCCCACCCTATTCGGAGACGCTCTCTAAAGAGTTCTGAAATTCTGAGACCAGCCTATGTCTGCCTTCCTCCACCTCAGCATGGGGGGCATTAGCACGTCCAGAGTATTGAGTGTCACCCGTACTGTCATCCGCATAGCAATGAAAGTTACCAATTTGCAACATATCATTGAGATGCAGGATGAACAACGTGGGCGACAGTGTAGACAGGGCGTGGGGTACACTCATTTGTTTGTTATTGTATCATTTACAAGAAGAACCACGAAGAGGCACCACGTGGATTCTGTCGATAGGTAATACTATCTGCGCCCCGCGGTTTCACTTGCGGATAAAGAGTAGCCTATGTGTTAATCCAGTACATAAGCTATCTCAATTCCAAATTTTATCTAAATCCGTTCAGCCGTTTGACCGTGAAGGAATAACAAACACACATACCAACTTTCGCCTTTATAATATAAGTATGATAAGAAAACCGAGTGCAACGTTTTATCTAAATTGGTTCAGTTCATCCGATGCTAAGTGAAAGCCACGCAAACAGACATACAAATAAATTGGTATCTCCGTCTTGGCACGGCAAAGAAAATCGTAATATAGTAGAATTTTCTTTGCCGTGCCTGGCGCATTTTATACAGGAAAAACCATACAGAGAATAGGGATTAGTAATTAGAATCCTACTTTTCCCTACCTTTTCGGGGAAAATTCCAGTTATCTGCAACGTGTTTCGTACGTTTGTGTATACGTACGTGTCAGAGACAGAGAGCGTATCGCTTCCGCCCATCACATTGATAGTGTTTCCGCTTTAACTGTTTAAACGATATTTTGGGGGAAACTATCAGTGTATCTCTCATCAAGACTTAGTCAAAACAATAACCTACGCAAATAAAGTTAGTATAATTGTCATCCTTATGATTAGTTTTGCTGTTATTTGTGAAATCAAAACAAAGTAACTAAAGGGCGGTGTGAAAGTAGTGTTTGTAACAGGGCTGCATCAGCACTCAAGGAAGGAAGGGGGTGAGGCACAAAGTCTCCTCGGAATTTGGAAAACAGAATTAAATTGGGGTTATGCGAATAATTAAAAGTTGGATCTGCAGCTTTAGGCAAAACAAGAAGTTTTTTAAAAATAAAAGCAATTCCAAGGATTTTAATTAATATTCTATTGTAAGCCTCCCTTTTTAAAACTTTGGATAATTTTTAGGTATCTGGGTACTTTGAGAAAAACTTAAAAGGTTTTAAGATAGGTACTTTAGAAGCGTTATGATTACCAACGTTACATTGCAGAGTTAAAAGAGTTAAGTAGATACGTAATTCAAAAACATTTCTTGCCCTTCCTTAAAGGCTATCCATTGACTATATACTTATAAGTATACCTACCCTTAAGATTATCAAATGTGTTTATCTCCCTATATTTTACGGCACACACATACACTCACCACCCCTGTCAGTGTCACCGCACACACACTTCAAGTGATTTACTTTGACGCACAAACCATTAGGGATGAAGTGACAAAGTGCTTCATATGCCAGCTTAAGTATACATAAATTGAACACGGAGAAACTTGGGAAGAGAACTTGTTGTCAAGATTGGTGCCTATAATACGTCCCTGTGAGATTAGTTTAGGTAACAGGGTTTTTGAGCAAAGGAGCTTTTAGTGAACGTCAGGAGCTAGGTGTATTACTTAATGTAGGTAGTATAAGAGAAGAATATAGGTAGGTAGATAGGTACGGCTGAAATGTAGGTATTGAAGTTAAAGTGAAGGGAGGGTTTTTAAGTACGAATAGGACAATGTTTGATTGCATCATCTGATGTTAAGCGACGCTGCAGTCAAGGTGTAGCACGTTGACCTGTGAGCCTATTCACTCTACTCTTATTAAGGAGACCCAAATTATATTTGTCAGGAAATAAGGAAGCCAAGAGTAAGTTCCATTCCATAGCAGTTCACATCATAAAGGTATTTGGAAAAGGTGGAGAAAGAACGAACGGAGTGGGTCAGTAGAGGGAGCAGAAGCAGGGGAATTTCGACATAATTTACTAGTGATCTTATAATACTAAAATGAGGCCTTACCATCAGCTCTTAGCGTATGAGTGGAGGCTGAAGGCTCTCAGTCGACTAACTTAATTGAACGTAGGTACCTAATTTTTTCAAAATGCAATCATTTACGGAATAAAAATAAAATGCACGCTAATAATAAAATAGAATAAATAAAAACCTCTAAATCGTGAAGTGACCTCTAAAAAAATTATTCAAATGCAAAAAATGTTACATTATAATAAGACACCCCATTGAAATAAACTATAGTGATAAGTTATGTTTCATTGTATCCAACTGTAAGCTTATTTTTTTGATAACAATAAGTATTTCTTGTATAATTAATTATTTGTACCGCAAAATGCAAAGTCGAAACGTAACGCAACGTAGTAGTCGCCATATTTTTTCTACGCAAAAGCAACCCCCACCCCTCTCGGCTTCCATAACGCGCTCGCCTGCGGCTCGCGCGCATAATATTACCGCCTCGAGTGCAATGATCAACTTTACACACTTGGATCATAATGTACTATTATTATATTTAAATAATAGCTTTTGTTGCTCATTGTTTTTTTTTCTAAAGCGGTAGGTACGTAGGTAATAGTATTGTATTATTAATAGTATGGTAACCAGCGCGTCCAACCTGTCTTAAATTAATAATTCCACGGTTTCACGTCATGCCAATTGAATTGTGCATTTTACAATATTTATTATTTGCAATGCGAAACAATGTAGTAAATACATGTTATTTTTCTTTGGTAGTATTTATTTAAGTAGGTACCTATCTAAGTATATCTTAGCACATACTAATACAAGCAATGGACCATTATTATACCAATTATTTATTTATTTTATTTATTTTCTTTATTTATTTATTCCACAGCTCATAGTAAACACAAAAAAAAACTAAATTTTACATAACAACCACATAAATAAACCACATATTTTGTTGTAGCTCTGCCTTCTGAACTACTGGCTGTGGGTTCGATTCCCACCCGGGACAAACATTTGTGTGGTGAACATAGGTGTTGTTTGTTCTGTGTCTGGGTGTTATATTGTATTCTATGTATGTATTTACAAACAAAAAAGTACCTAAATATTGTATCAGTTATCTGGTACCCATAGTACAAGCTAAGGGTGGGTTTTTTGATCCGTAGTTAAAGTAACCAATGGTTAAAAACTCTAACAAATTTTAACTATTGGTTAGAATTTGTTAGAGTTTTTAAAAATATTTTTATTTTGAATAAATATTGACATAAGTTGTGGTAACTTTCGACGTGTGGTTCGGAACGCGTCTCCTTAGAGTATAGACTAAAAGCATAGAGAGAACTTCATTATCTGTCAAGCGTACCACTTTTTTGGACACTATACTCTAAGCGCGTCTCAGTGGAACATTATGATTTTAGACAGTTCAAATCGCGCCAAATCTAAACTCATTGCGCGAGGTTTCGTTTTAATTTCATAGAGAATAGATTTTTGCAGATTTCTTATGTAAGACAAGGAAATCGCGTGGTTTCGAAATAAGGAATCGTAAATGGTCATACAGAATTAGGGCCTTGGTTATATACCCTACAGCAAAGATTATAAAGCCCGTTGATAGCTCGTGAACATAAGTTCTCGTACAAACTACAAACACGACTCACCTGCGCGGGCAGCGGGCGAGGTAACAAAACGAGACAAAGTCATACGAAATTATAAAGAACAGAGCAGGATGGAACCAAAGACATCAATGGGTTTATTATTTATTATTATTATTACATGCTTTCATACAATGTCGTTTAGCTTTACTAATCTATAATTATCACCTAGTCCTAAACATTTCATTGTATGAGCCCTGTGAGGGCGTTGCACTTTAGAGTGGAGCTGGAGCTTACATTTTCTTTAGAGTAACATTTATACAGTCCTTATTAAAATAGCAAATTATTCGTGGTTAATTGATTATGTCGCCTTACAATTTAGGTTAATTTATATATTATAATTATACTAGTCAATTACAAACAAGAATGTCATTTTATTACATTAAGTTATCTGTGTTCTCTCGATAATAATTTTAAGTGGGTAGATTTTAAAGTATGTTATTATCATTATGTTTATTTTTTTATCATTTCCTACGATCGAGTGTAACAGGGCCGAGCGAATTAAAATTTATCCGCTTTAAATTCTTCGACAGAGTAATAGCCTTTTTTTAATAAAAAAGATTTTAGTCGTCTTGTGAACGTTATATCTTCTGATTCCGATTTAATATCCTCAGGTAATTTATTGTGGTTCCCGTTTCCTCGCTGAGATTAGTGGTTGAAATACATCACTAATTTTCGTATGATCGTAAGTTGTATCATTGGTCAACTAGATTTATAGTCAATGCCCTATAGGGGCTATAGGTATCTATACCCAGGAGTCTATAAATATAGTCTCCTGTTTGCCAAGTTATAGGATTTTATGTAAAACGGGAAAAGGATCGGGCTTATTTTAAGATTTAAGATAAAATACTATTTCATTTATCTTTAGGTACTCACCTTTTCATTTAACTAAGATAAGAAGTTAATTGTGAAACGATGCTCTATAATAAAATTTCTATCAGACGGTAAGTACGTACTTACGAAAGGTATAGGTATATATATACCTAGAACTGAAATCTCAATGTAAGTATTTAGAAGATACAATATATAAATAGGGCGAATTCTCAAAAATTATTTTAATAAGGTATTGAAAGCTTTTGACAGTCTTTAACTTACAAAAAATATTATAACGAATAAATATTGAAACGCCCCATTACCCATCGTCTTTTACATTGCCGTCTATTTGACAAGAGCAGCAACAGTTTTTAGGTGTTTTAGATCTGTCAAGTAAAGCCTTGAAAATTGACATATTATTATTAAGTACCATTTATGAATAATAAATAGGTACCTACATTTTAGATACATTTTATCGCTATAAAACTGCGCTGAATCCTGTTTATCTAAATAATATCTAGAAAAACCAGTATCGAGTGTGTGGTAACGGATAACCAGTTTTTTACTAGGTCGTTTACTTCTCTAACGTATTGTTTAGTCTAACCAAGTGCTAACTAGAACCATTTTTTATATAGCCAGCAGTTTAAATTACTTTATCATAATTAAGTAGATAAATAAATAAATAAATGTGTGGACATTTCACACAGCGCCATATAGTCCCAAACTAAACATAGCTTGTACTATGGGAACCAATTAACTGATAGAATACCTCGATTTTTTTTTGTTTGTAAATACATACCTACATAGAATACAATATAACACTCACACACAGAAATGCACCTATGTTCATCACACTAATGTCTGTCCTGGGTGGGTATCGAACCCACAGCCTACAGTTCAGAAAGCAGAGTTACTACCAACTGAACTATCAGGCCAGTCAAATAGATGGAATGAACGGATCCTTTCTTCTTCCCCGTGTAGGGAGTAGCTAAACTATCAGAATTTAAATCATCCGAAGGCTTCTAAATGCTATTGTCTTACGATGTAAGACGACTTCTATCAATTAAAACCAAATGAAACAAAGTGTCTACAAAGTACATGGAGTATCTATACTTATTTACAAAACAAAGATAAAACAATAACATTGAAGACGAATATTATAACAAAAACATACCGTTTTATCCAAAAGCCAGCTCGCCGGGAATATAAGCGGGATGTAAGTGATCATGTAAATCATGGAGGTCCAATACACCATGATGCTGGTGACCCCGTAGTATTTCACAACCGCGTCTTGTATGATGCTGTACTGCACCCATTGCAGGCTGTTCGAAGCCGAGTAGAAAACAAACACGACGAGAACCAGCCATCTAATCGGATACACGGCGTATTCAGTCGGCACCTTCTTATTAGGTGACTCCAATACACCCCCTTTCTCAGCCACCCCGTCCATCACGCTCCCGCAAACCTCCAAATTCTTTTCAGCCATTTTTATTATTGTCGGAATTTCCCTAAATCTAATTTGGCGTTTAATATGGCACTAATAAATATTTTAAATTTTTAAAACATCAACAAATGCTTTCGAAGCTAAATCCTAATACTAAGTTATTGTCAGTTTCCCGCGCGCGCGTTGTTTTTTGGTCGGGGTTTGGCACGGGGCGTGTGGATAGCACGGCTGCCAGCCGACGACTGTTTTCCATTTTCCTGCCCGCAATCAGAGTTGTGGCTGAATGGATAGTTCCTGTGCCCCCTCGTGAACAGTGATGATTACATGACATCAACCTGTCTGTGTCAACACTGTAATCAATGCGACTGCCAGCGTGGAAAGAGATAAGCCGGTTTTGATTACGCGCTAAGTGGTCTATAAGACAATAGAACATCTTAGCAGATGAGTACTTATTGTGTGAAAAACCAAGTCGTATAAAGTTTACTTTATGCACGTTATTTACATTGACAAGTCGTTGTTGTAACTAATATTATTTGTGTGATTTCCTGAACCTTGTAATAAGACGCATAATTTATGGTGTTTTCTTTGTTCCTATTCCTAATACCCAGAGATGGATAAAAACTGGCTGTTTTTTTAGTAGGTTGAAACTTCTGTTACTGGTTTGTTAGTTTAATCATATTTTTTATGTCAATGAATAGCGTGACGAGCTAGTCGTTCGCCTGATGTTAAGCGTCACGGCCGCCCACAACAGATTGCAGTGGCACTCGGAACTCTAAATTAAAGATTCGCGTGACGCCGCGCACTGCACACGTCATCCTGAGACATCACACAGCCTATAAAAGTTTTCTAGACTGTGAGATCAGTTCATAAAGTCTCATTTGCCCAGTAATTTCACTAGCTACAATGTTCTTCACACCGGTGCACAGTACTGCTTTGACACTACTGCTTGGCGGCAAAATAACTGGCAAAGTGGCGGTAAATAAGCAGCCTTTCAGTCTTTGAGACATTTTATATTTCCCCTAAATTTGCAACCTTCAGAGGAACCATTAATAAACCAAGATACAGACCTTCGTGATGCTTAACTTGGGGCTCATAGTCAAGTTTTGTTTAAAGGCAATGTATATTTTTGCACTCATTATCTGTATCTAAAAAAAAATCTTATGTTAATTACCAAAATAAGTTCATCTGAGTCTCAGCTCAGTCAGCCTTTTCATGTATTCACCTCCATCGCACCATCTCGGGAGCTTTACTGGGAAACTTATAAATATTATGTATCTAGTACGTACTTTAAACTGACAATAAAACCATTCGAAATCCTCCACTAACTTTGGTTTAATAATTTCCTCCTCGGTTGGATTATGGTTATCAATTTAAAGCGTGGGTTTTATTTCCTGTGTCCCTGGCCGACACGCTCGCCTCGTCGTTCAATCCTAAATGCATTCCTGTGAACTTTATATTCGCTTGAAACATTTTTCAACTGCAATTGCAAGTCAATGCAAATTTTGTATAAGTAATGAATACTATTATTATTTTATTTTATAGACTCGTTGACATTGTGTAAAATCTTACCCACTAGTATTACCTACTCTTTAACTGTAAAGGCCTGTTACTTGTTGATAGTTGATAAATGAATATGGAAATCATCATCATCATCATCATCATCATCATCCTCCTTGCCTTTTCCTATTTGTTATTCGGGTCGGCTCCCAATCTAACCTGCAGCGGCGAGCTACCAGAATCACATCATTATTTACAAAAAGTGTCGCGACAGCATAGGTCTAACTATTATAGTTATGCCACAAATAAGTGTTCCTTTACGGCGTAAAACTAATTAACCCGTGCGAAACCGGGGTGGTTCAGCTAGTTATGCATATTTTGTGCTATGACAAAAATTTCACTATAAAGTTGCAAGTGCTGTAGCTGTAACATAAGTTAGCATAATAATGATATTGGCTATACATATTGCTATGCCTTTTTGATTCGCTTGCAAACTGTATCCTTTTCCTATTCTTAAATCGTGCATAATTTTAAATATATAAAGTAAAACGTCTAGACTCAAAGAATGTAAATATATTATATGCTTATATATAGAGCAGCAAGGTATACCTCGCCGCTCGTTATCTAGGATAAGTTAGTTCGTTAAAAATGCTATAAGTACCTATGATAGAGAAAAAAATTATAGGCTCAACTGTATTCGGCCAGTGTACAAATATAGCTTGCCCTATACTATACCTATATGAAGTGCTCTCATACAAATACCTCATCGAACAATCGAACAGCAAACAATATTCTAACCTTAATTGTTATTTTATACGCGTCGATCCTAAAAACAACCCCTTTCCAACCCTCTAATTTCACTCGACAGAAATCCACCAAGCAAATGGGTTCATTAGCGCTAAACAATTTCCAAATTGTCATTAATCTGCCGTCAAGTGTAACTTAGGGTGTCATCTTCCCTAATTCCTTTATTCGAATCGAAAGCCTTGCTCAGCACTAACGATCTCGACAATTTGCTGGGACGGTACGACGCGACGCGACGGCACGCGGTGCCTTGCCATCTTATATTACTTGGTTACTGTACACCATGTCGTAACATTTAATTGAGTGTTCAGTTGAGAAAATGTGCAAGAAAGATGGTAATTGAAGACACAACCAATAACCAACCAGTAACCAATGGTTAAAAACTCTAAATTTAGACCATTGGTTAGAACTTGTTAGAGTTTTTAGTCACCTTAACTACGGATCAAAAACCCACCCTTAGTTAATCTAGGGTTTCCTAACAAGTGACGTCATCTACTAATGACGTCACACAGTATTTACAAGTCATGTGTAAGGCGTAGAGCTTCATATTAGACTCTGTATGGAGCACCTCATGATGAATGAGGCAAAGCAAATAAGATCAAAATAATAAAGAAAGAAAGAAGAAAGAAATGGCTTATTTGTACAAACTGTACACAGAGACAAACAACAATTAATAATTATGCTAAATAACGAAAAACAAAAATTAGAACCTATAACTAATTTAAATAACTCCACTCCTCCTATTTCTTTGCACTTCTGTGTGCGAACATTGTTGCTGTGTACACTTGTACAGTGATTTACAAAATGGTCTAAGCTCAGCATGTGCCATGGACATTCGTCCATGGCACATGCTGAGCTTGCTTGAGCAAGGTCCGGGCTGAAAATCAGCGCCGTGGATTCCCATCCACACATGACCCGGCAGGATCGGAACTGGCAGACCTGTTTTTTTTTACATGTTTAAGTGTCGATTAACGATCTAAAGATAGCCTATTGGGGTACCCGATGACGTAGGTTTTTTTGCAGTGGGCTCTCGCACCAATAGTAGTGTTGTAGAGGAGGTTCACTCCAGTTTCCTCCAAAACCTTTCACATATTTGATTCCTAAATTTTCAAAGAAAACTAGTGCCCGTCTAAAGTTTGACAGCTTCTCACTTATCTCTCTAATAGTCACCCGCCTTTTGAAGTAGGTTAAAAGTAAGTAGGTACGTAGAACGTTATTATCTTCATACAATTTGGTTTCTTTACACCTCCGGGACGCTTAAAATTCTTTTCACAAAATAATATACATATTTTTATTTTTCCACCTCAAAGGATCAAGGACCAGCCTATTATACCGGTGGACGTACTTCCTAGCACATAAATCGTCGGTATAAATTGGACCCTTTATGCGAAGGGTGATGGTACCGCAACCTCGAAGGGCTCAGCTTAGGGCCGTGTCCTTGACGATGATGCGTAAGCTATTTGTAACTGAAATGGAGGCTGGAGCCTGAAACTTAATTGAAAGTTTGTTTGGACAGAAGTGAGTGAACATAGATGAAAATGGCTAATGGTTGGACTGATGTTGTGATCTTCACATCAAACGAAATGTGCTCCACGCTACTTTAAGATACAACAGCATTGTATGTAACAAAACTATATAGCTATAACATCTATAGACCAATATTGTTTAAACTGAAGATCGACTGCAGAGAAATAACACAGTTGCATGTCTCGTGCCTGTGCCACGTTTTTATTATTGCAAGTCTTCTATTGTTCATTGAAAGGACTAAAGATGTTTTGTATTATTTCCCAAAACCATGACATGCCATTTTTCAGTGTTAATGTGTAATAATGGAGGATTGTATTAACCGTTAAGTGTTTGCGAACTTGCATGAGTGCCAGCTAAATGCAATATAATGCAATGTCGGAAAGTACCTAGCATAATTATACAATATGTCATATCCTCAGTAAAGTATAATGCACTCCTTATAATGCGTGTCCGTAAATAAAGTGTACTTGGGTGTATTTTGACTTGACTTTGAATAAGTTAAATGTTTACAGGTAAAACTTGAATTTGGTAGGTATATTTTAAGCTCGTCACAGGCTAAATAAAGAACGAATGGTGGCCGAGCGGTTTTGCGCTTCGCAAACTTACGGCACTGGGTTCGATCCTCAGCCCTGCACCAATGACTTATCTAGTAAGTTACGTGCAGTTTTCGATGCCATCGCTCCGTGTCTCGGAGAGCTCGTTAAGCCGTCGGTCCCGGTTGTCATAAAAACATCTATGGCAATCGTTACGGGTAATCAGAAGCCTGATAGAATCTGATGCCTGATCTAACCATCTCTGTTACTGATTCTTTATGGGTTGCGAGGTCAGATGGCAGTCGCTCGTGTAACTCTGGTAGCTCGCCGCTACAGGTTAGATTAGAAGCCGACCCCAATAACAAATGGGAAAAGGCAAAGAGGATGATGAAATGCTAAATATGATAACTGCATCTTCATGCCTTACACAAAACCAAAAATTAAGTGGCCTATGCGAGCGAATTAGATCAACTAGTTATACAAATGTTGATTATTTACATGAAACACATTTTCAAACGTTCAAAATTACCCTAAGAGAAAATACAAAATTAGTACTTAGTATACCACCCATCATCTGCCACCAGTAAACGGTAAATATGAAATTAATGACGCAAAAGGAGACCCCAAAAAGGACGCAAACATATCACATCCTTTTGTCCCCCGTGTTGTTTGCCTCTGCCCATCAAACAAAAATATACGGGAACAAATATCAGCGGAGTATTCCCATTGTCCTTTTTGGTAGAGATTAATTACAGAAGTTTGGGTTTGTTTCGATATTGACTTTGAATAGTAGACTCTTGTTTGTTATTAAATTTTGCCGAAAACAGTGGAGCTTGTATTTTGATGATCGGTTTCGCAAACTTATGACAAAGCATGAACAAAGGGGGTGAAATTTAAGCCACATCGCCGTGAAAAAAGGAATTCAATAAACATATCTACGAGTGAATTCTATCGATCCGAAACGAGGAGATTCGAATGAGAACTAAACTGACCGATATAGCTCTTAGAATTGGTAAGTTAAAATGGCAATGGGCAAGCCACATCGCTCGTAGAACTGACAACGGATTAAAGGTTCTCGAGTGGCGACCACGAACCGGAAGACGCAGCGGCCCCACACTCGGTGGACCGACGGCCTGGTGAAAACCGCGGGGAGCCAATGGATGCAAGAGGCAAGCAGCCGCTCTAAGTGACTCTCTGTGGAGGCCTAAGTTCAGCAGTGGACGTCTTCAAGCTGTTGATGATGATGATGATGATGATCAGGTTTTTGATTTCGCAAACAAAGATTCTGTACCGCAGCGTGGTGGTTAGGTATATGCAGTATAGTTTTATAAGATACTAGCTGCTGCCCGCGGCGTTACCACGCGTTGGATTACATATAATAAACACCGATGACTGTCGCACGCTACCTCTACTGCTGCGAATGTATGGCCTCCTTTAACTATACTCCTTGAGTATGGCGGTGGCGCACGACAGCCACCGGTGGCTGTGGTCTGTGGCCCGTTTGTAGCGAGCCAATATACGTCCAAGTTCATTGCGCTAAATTCGCTAAATACCTAAGCCTTTGCTCACCTGTGCTAAAAAAAATAAGCGTCATATTTGCAATGCTCTGTTGTATTCGCTATTACGTCATACTTGCAGGACATAATATATATTATGTTGCCAGTAAAATGTATTAAGTAACTGTAGTTTGAACAGTTACCTATGATGCCAATGACAAAAGAAGCACAAAAATATCGTTTTGAGGCCAATCTATTTAACCCACATCTTATTTATTTATTTACATCTAAGGTTTGAGGTGTTTTGTTAAATTTTTGCAGAGCCAGCCAGCCAGCAGATATCACTTGTGGGTCATCCTAAAAAGATGCCTGTACCACAGAATTCGCCCTAATTACTTCTAAGTCTATGACCTATCAGAAAATGTTAAAACTGTCGAATATTCACAGCACTACCTTTGTTTTTTCATAAACTCTGGTCTTTGTTCTGCATGCATGGTATATTTCCTACATTGCATAGGAATTAAGAAACGGCTTTATTTTTAAAAACTGATTTTGATGAAACCTCATCTTAGAACTTGACTCCGTTTGGTAAATACCGCAAAAGGTTTTCTATCAGCCACACCCAGTTTTGCTGCTTGTAAAATCGCACCCAGGAATTAAATCCAAAGGCCAGACCCAGACCCTTTAAATCGAAAAACTGAATAAAAATTTTACTTATGTAAGTTTTAATATTTTTTGGTATGTAAGTAGTAAGTACCCATCTAATTTACTCCGAAAACTCCAAACAACCTGTAAAGACTTAAATAGAAAAACTATTAATTGTTTTGATAGTTTCAATACGCTGTTTATTGCATATTTATTACGGAAATTGATTATAATGAGCTTTCGACTGTTGTATTACTATCAAAGTTACGTTATGGATAGTTAGCAAAGAAAGTTAATAACTCATACTCATACTCATAGAGTATACATACTCGTACTCATACTCATAGAGTAGCGGTTATATTACTCTTTGGTCATATACTTGCACAAAGATTTTTTTCTTTAATCTGTGCCTATAAAGTTACAGTCAGTAGCCAAAAAACAACTCACCATGAAGCGGCCATGTTGTTTAAAATTCCGTTTTTTCGTAATGAAATAGTAATACTTCTGAGCAAAAAAAATTATGATATTTCAAATTTAAGCACCGGGTATTTCTAAGTATATTAGTGAAACCTGCATGAAAATCAGTTCAGTATTTTAGGAGTTCAGTCGTAACAAACAAACAACGACACATGAGAGTCCCTAGATGGCGCTGATACAAATAAAATTAGATAATGTATGGAAAAAGGGCAAAAGCCGCGGGGCCTGCATCGCGCAAGCGATAATTTTTTAACAATAGAACCTGTGGGATTATTTACATTTTGATATAATTATGTGTGTGTTCCGTAGAGCACCAGAGTTACACATTTATTCTATGTCGGGATAGGGATGTAGGTAAGTGCCTATCTATGGCATAAATAAAGTCACAGCATATTACAAGTTCTACCAAAATAAAACGCATTAACTTTTTGACAAACACGCACAAACAACGACAAGGACGAAGCGGAAATAGCAGTCGCAAAAAAACACATTAACTTCGTGCACGTAGGAAAAATATCACAAGTTGTCTATCACAGAACGAAGCCCAAACTAAGAGGTTTTTTGCAGATAACTTATGAAGAAACCAAATGAGTTACCGCAAAGCTATCAGCGATTGATTACTCTGGCTAATCGAGCGCGGAGAATCGCATTCTATGTGGAATCAGGTCAAATACGTGGTGCGTAGGCATTATACTGGTGATTTTGATGGAGTGTGTACGTGAATAGAAACTTTTCCTATTTCCAAAACATCGAGAGGATTTTCCGTTTATACAATCGAATGGCTTGGAAAATTAACTATTTCTTGTTATTGTTGTAAAGTAATAAGTTAATCGGTTGTTTTTTAATGACCTCAATTTTGACGATGCCTCAGATAAATACAACACAATATATATATTTATATATGTGTGGACATTTCACACAACGCCATCTAGCCCCAAACTAAGCATAGCTTGTACTATGGGAACTAGATAACTGATAGAATACTTAGGTACTTTTTTGTTTGTAGATACATACATAGAATACAATATAACACCCAGATACAGAACAAACATCGATGTTTATCACACAAATGTTTATCCTGGGTAGGAATCGAACCCACAACCTATAATTCAAAAGGCAGAGCTACTAGCAACTGAGCTAACAGGCCAGTTCATAATAAGTAATTGTTTTTATACATAATTGATGTTTTGTATAGAGTCAACATTCATCCCAACTCGACACGGAAATAAAAGTCCCACAACATGAAATATAGGTATTAGGTACAGTTGAGTGAAATGATTTCATAATAGTTTGCACAAGAGAGACGGAAAACCCTATCGTACTACTAAAAATTATCGATTACAAAAAACTTTTCTGAAATGCTAGTGAAATTACGCGTTAAAGAAAAATCTAAGGAAAACATTAAACCTGCGATACACAGATAATGAAGTAAGTGGTTAATGTAACGATCAAAGTATACATTTGATAATAGTTAATTGAACTAATGACCACAGTTGTTTGTGAACTGAAGATTATTATCGCACAGTTACGGTAGTTAGTATGTAATAAACAGCCATTTTTAGATTTGTTCTATTTTGATAACGAAAATTCCACAATCGATAATTATCTTTCCATACTTCTACAATAATTATTACTGGTAAAATGTCATGGCCATGCAGATCATTATACAGCGTAGGAATACAGAGCTGAATGAAAACATAGTTTTAATCATAATCCATATCACTTTAATTTTATTAAATTAAACAACTGAAAAATTTCACAGATCTATTTTCTAGCAAAAGTTCGCTAATTCAATTATTATAACTACAACTAGTAAGTTCAATTCAATTATAATACTAGAAACCCACCCCATCCCATCCCATGACCCCATGACCCCATGACTAATAACTATAATGTCACTCTCCGATAGTCGGTTTCTTAAAATATTCTGTTATCATTTTGTAGCAATTCTAGTAAATGACTGACAAAATATTACAACTTATATGGCGGGTAAAATCTGTGTCTCCAAAAATGGCTTCATTTACAAAATACTCCGGAATATCTTTTTCATTATTATCCATTGAAACTGTCAGATATTTTTACAAACAATCGTCAAACGTCTCAAAAATTGGGTTCTATGTTTTTTGACTCATATTTTTTTAGATTTTCCATGCAACGTGACTTGAGGCAGGTAAATATTGAAATAAATTACTCATTACCTTATCTTTATACCTAGTATACTTTGGTCAGACCATGTCTGGCTTGACGTTTCGTCATAAATAAGTATTTTACCTTTATCTTATATCAAACACTTGTAGCTCGGTGCGTCTGTCCGCAAATATTTTAATTCGACGCCAAATAGGTACAATATAAGAATTTAGTCAACTTCTAAGGTCACTTCATCTGTTAAATATATAGACTAAATATAGATCAAAACGATTTAATAGTTCTATTTTGGGTTTGGGGCACACTGTTATAATAAAATATTAATGATAGGTCTGCGTGATCTTACCTGATTACGCTGTTAGGTCGCAATGTGTTAAATATTGATGGATACTCCAGTGATGACAAGTCTCTGTGTTGTGCTATATATTATTTATGTTTTCTATTTGTATACTAAGATCATTCTGGTGTGAAGTGCATGTAGATACTTTGTAGAATTTTTCATTATGATGTCTCAAATGTAATAGTTTAAGTAAAATATTGTAAATCACGCTTAGTTAAAAAAAAGCAAAACAAAAAAATGACGTCACTGTAAAGTTTCTTGTAGCTTCTTCTTTACAGGTGTAATCGAAGCTACGGATCGGAGTGGTCTATTCTGCATAGTGCCAGATTGCTTGCACCTGTAGTGGAAAAGATAACTACTCCTTTTTTCGAAATCGTTTATTGTAATTAGGCTTGCTATATAAGTATTTGAAATTGCGCACTTTGTGATTTTGTATGCTCAGTATATTTACAATAATTTATTTTGAGTATTTTAAGTACCTAATCTCATTTGACTTGTACAAGTACTCTAAATAGCCTATTTGCAATAAAACACTGTTTTACCTTTTTTGTGGCGTCTCTCAGGGAAGCATTTTGGGCCCTATCCTATTCCTGCTGTATGTGAATGAACTTTGTTGGAGAGAGGAATAACTATTAAAGTTAATGTTCAAAAAACCGATGAGATTCCCTTACAATTAACAAAGACAAATTTTTTTTCAGTATCTTACAAATATTGCCGGCAACGAAGCCAATCTTTATCCTGTCAAAGGGAATTGGGAAGGGAGAAGAAAAAGATAGGGTTAAAGGATGAATAGATGGGACGGGACACAGGGAGGCGGTACCACCTGTGTCCATCCATTCATCCTTTACCCTATCTTTTTCTTCTCTCTTCCCTCTTCCCTTTGACAGGATAGGATGTAAAACTATTTAACCCGGGGCGGGTCGGCTTATTTAGATAATAATTGGCAAATAAAAATTAATTGCTTTATCACAGTAATTATCAAAGTTATAATTATAATAATGCACATTACGAACAATAAGTACCTTATCATGTTTTGTCAAAAGATTACAACATCGGAAGATTTTAATTATGCCATTCACTGCACTACACACTAATTAATTATGCATTATGTTTAGTAGATTGGATAAAAAGTATAATGTAGTTATTATAATGTGAATAGAAGTTTAAGAATCACCTTTGGTTATCTTCTGAAATTTGAAGTGATATATTTTGGGATAAATATTATACCTAAGACTGTACTTGTAACAAAACTATTCCAGCAGTCTAAAAAACTGTGTGAAAAAATTAAATCTGTTGTATCTCAAATGGGAACGAAATTAAAGAGCAATTAAACATTTCATACTATTCTAACACTTACTACGATCTAAAATGTCCCGGAGAGCTTAATGCTATGACGACGATAAACCTCACAATATACTTTCGTTAGAGAATAATCACGCTGCTATTTTGTTAGTTTGTCTTAGTTCGAAATAGTACAAATAGGGCCATTAGTGAGACAGATCCAATATAACGATAGGAATAATGATGTCCCCATAATGGGTCAATATAGTCAACAGCGTTCATACACTTATTCAACTTTTTTTTTATGAGAATGAATGACGTGGCGAGCTAGTCGTTCACCTGATGTTAAGCGATACGGCCGCCCATAACAATTGCAGTATCATGCAGAACTTTAAAATAATAAAGTTTCTCGTGGCACTGCACTGCGCATGTCATCCTGAGACATCACACAGTCTAGTAATCAAATTAATCAACTCTTGCCACTAATGATGTATGAAATAAGTACCTGCAGATGTGTAACAATCTTTCCTCCTGAGATTTTTCCGCGTAACTACAGTATGAGGAGTTTCAAGAAATGCGGTAAAAGAGCCCGCTTTGCGTAGGTAGCGCACTCGGTGTTGGAGATGTCCATAGGTGGCGATTACTATTTACCATCAGGTTGAAGGCTTGCTTTTTTGCCACTCATTTCATTAAAGAACCGTTACCTATTCATAAGTCGCAATACTAATGTATTGTTGGTTCAAATCTGCTACAAACACTATAAAGCATAATTAGGAAATCCACCAATCTGATGCATCAGATATCTTTAGAACTACGTCCAGCCTAACAGGAACCGGTAGTTGTCCTGTCTATATTGTAGGTCCTTTCTATATGGAGGACCGTATTGTCGTGTCACGGCTCAAGGTACACTGGCAAACCGTTGAAGATAAATGAGGTGGTCAACAAAGGGTGAGATGTTTGAACTGGGTTAATTTGAGGGATGCTGTAGCGAAGGGGAAGAAATCTTTGGTTCTCGAACTATTTACTCATTTAGATAGACCTAAATATGGGGAGACTGTGAGAATTAGAACACATAATGCTGCCAAACACGCAAAGCCAATGGATGACTTTAATAATATAAGTATCAGATCATCACCAATTCCACCAGGTGGAATCGGTGCGGCATATCTAGATTATGCTGACCAAAAGATTTTTGATATACGATCGGCCGCCACCTTATTTATTTTATTTTATTTTATTTTTCTTTATTAGGAATAGAAAACAGCATACATTATGAATATTAATCTAAAATATAAAAGTAGTAAAGTAACTTATTAATAATGCAGCCCACAACACTATTCTCAGATTATTAAATAGTTTAAACAAATTTAATGCTAGGGGAAGATGACATGTAAAACACCATCATTCATATTTACCTAAAACATACATAAGTGAAATAGAACATTGTAGCTAGTGAAATTACTGGGCAAATGAGACTTTATGATCTGATCACTCAGTCTAGTAATCTTACTTGACTGTGTGATGTCTCAGGATGACGTGCGCAGTGCAGTGTCACGCGAAACTTTATTGTTTTAAAATTCCGAGTGACACTGCAACTGTTATGGGCAGCCGTGTCGCTTAACACCAGGTGAATGACTAGCTCGTCACGTCATTCAATCGCATAAAAAAAAAGAACAAAGTGATTAAAGAAAGAAGTTAAATTATTATACAAGATTAACGTAATTTAACAACCGTAATTTTTGTATCTTTCATTCCTGTCCATCCTAAGGTAGCCTGGAAGAAATCGCTTAATGCGATAAGGCCGCCCGTTGTTCTGCCATTCTTATATAAATTTTTATATGCATTTTTGTTTATTGGTGTTCAATAAAGTATTATTGTATTGTATTGTATTGTAACGTGATTGAAGAAAATAAAAGAAAAATTATTGTAAAAACTAAAGTAATAAGATATAATAAAATATTCATAATAGTACAATAAAGTTACAAAATATATAACATCACCTTATCATCACCTTTCTGGGGAATCTTCGAGTAGGTATAGGATTTCAAGAATTACTTATAGTAACATCAGCATAATCATACACCGTATCTACTCCTTATATCTGAGACAATAATGCACCTACCTACCTACCTACCTACTACACATCAATAACTGGAATACGTCCAATGCTGAACATAAGCCTCCCCCATAAAATACCACTTTGGAAGCTTATCATAAGAGGGGGGGTTTGCCATAATCATCACGCTTGGCAGACAACTTGGTGATCTTAGTAGATTATAACGAAGACCAAGGAGGATGCTGCTGAGTGCTGCCCATTCCATTCAAGGTGGATATTCCCTTAGCCGGCTCTTGCGATACCTACCGGTGGGGTGGTCCTATTCGCACACCGAGGTTACACAGTAAATATATCTATGCTCTTATAAAGGGCAATTCTGTGGCTCAAATATAAAAGAAAAAAACACTCACAGCTTTGTCCAGAAGCCAACTCGCGGGGAATATCAGCGGCACATAACAGACCATGTACACCATAGACGTCCACGACACCAGTGTACTATCAACACCATAATACTCCACCACTATGTCCTGGATGATCGTGTACTGAGTCCACTGCACAGAGTTCGAGGCCGAATAAATCACGAACATAAAGAGTATCACCCAGCGGTACTTGGAAGGCGTGTAAGTCACTTTTCCAGAGGCGAAGGTTGGTCCATCCATACTACCGCAAATTGAGTTACACCGAGAACTGTTTTCACTAGAAAACAGAATCGGATTCGGCTCAGATTGATTTTGCAAGCCGCTGAACTTGGGCATCTTGGAAATATCAGTGCAAAATTAATAATAGTACTCACACTTGCGCAAATAGCAAGACACTGTTAGCGTTTATCGTTCGCCGCTATAGTACCGCCGCCGCCGCACTCTAATCCTATGTTGGATTAGTTTATTAGATACAATATCAGTCTTTATTGATGCCGAATCGTGCGATTTCGGCGATCACGCTTATTATGACATAAGTTATGTCAGCTGAGAATTAACGCTTATCTCATAGGCCGGTATTGGAAGATCAAGGATCATCTTAATGTGTTGCTCAGATCACTGAGATAAGATAAAACTCGCTTTCGTGAAATATCAAAGTAACATTAGTTTTATTTAACTACGTTTATCAGATTATTATTTTCTTTGATACAAAGTAAATGCTTGAAAACAAGTCACAAAAATCATATCACAAAAGTTATAAATATTTTATTCGCTTTGAAATGAAGCTGTTCTATTTATATTAGACCAACGTAACTTTAAAATAGTGGAACTAACAGTAATAGATCAATTTACTAATTGAAACGCATTTCTGATAACTTTAGGAATATAATTTTAAGCCAGTTCTCAGGCCAGGCCTAGCATGGTGGAAGCTCTGCGGCGGTACCTTTGTCTGATATGTTATGTAAAAAAGGGCACCTAAAAATAGGTTCCTCTAACGTAAGTTAGCAGCCCAATGATTTGGTTTAGTTTTTGCTACAATATTACAAGGCCAAACCTTATTAAAATTCCTATATTTTTTGTCTGAAAGCTACAACAATACAGCTATATCTCACAGAGTGCAACTTTCTATAAAACTTACGTCAGAATAGGTTCTATATGTTATTTTTACATACACATTACACAGTCATCAGTGTATCGTGTTCATCCACTGTTGGACGTGGGCCTCTCTATGATAGCATGCCGCTGAGCTCAGTATTCAGCTCTCTGCATCCAGGTCCCTACCAGTCGCTTACGCAAGTCGTTACTCCACCTGGCCGTGGTCTCTGCTCTAGAACTCGTCTACCCCAGCGGTTATCGGTTCTTCAAGACATGTGGCCACTGGCCCACTACCACTTCAGCTTATTTTAGTCCTTTGCGCTACATGTCGACTACTTCTCTTTAGGTTTTTCTTTACTTTAGTTTTACTGAACGGCTTCAATTAATAAGTGGGTAGGTACCTACTTTAGTAAACATACGTAGTGCATAAATGAAATGGCGATTTGGAACTAATAATTCCAGTTAATTAGTGCAGTGTGCTGATTACTGCGGTCAGTTAACCGCTTGATAAGAGCTGATAACTTGAAATTGACATTTGAGCGTAGTTATATATGAAGATATGAAGATGCAGATAAAGACATACCGACAAGACAGTAACGATTATGGACAGTTTTTTAAACTCGTTATGCTTTATTATCTACTGACCTTGTCAGTGTCACTCCCGTGGCATCAAAAGTGGGACGCAACACTAGCTCAAGGGCACCCGTGGGGTGCGAGGCTGCGAGCTCCGACTTGGGCCGTTGCCGAGAGAAAAAGAGCGAGAAGATAATGTCGAGTAGACCCTATGGAAAGTTACAACCATTCTAGCTAACTAAACATAATTATATACGGAGGGTCCGACGACTTCATGTCACCTGGTGAGTGTAGTTATCTGATTGCTACAGGTTTCCCGCATTTAAAGATTTATTTAATCTAGAAACGTGCCAACGTGCACGTTTAAAACAGCTGTACTTCTTCGTAATTTACATTGTTAAAAGATGAATTTCAGAAGTTATTTTCTTACGCTTTCGGAATGCCAAAGTCGAGTGGAAAACCAGAGATATCGTCAAAGTTCTAAGCGTAGGTAATGGCTCGATGCTAACTCAGTAATCTTTCCGCTCTATTTGTCTCACGGGAATGTTCTCGAGTTGCAGGATTTAGCTCTTTTGTCGATTTTATAGCACTTCAGAGAGGTGAAGTCAGCTGGCTGTAGCCTATTAAGTATTACCTACGATGGTATATTACTGTTCCGATATTCTGTGCTATTTTGATGTTGAGGACGTATTCATCATAAATTAGGTGCCTTATGTATTTTCTAAGATAGTTTTATGAGTTTGAAACTATCTCGACGGCATTGTCATACAGTGATCACACATGTATTAGATATAACTAAAATATTAAGGATTTAACCTGATATTGAGTATTATAATATTATATTATAAGTTTTAAGTTCCAAGCATTATTTGAAGCAGACATAACTTCATGGTCGCTTGCCTGCTTAAGTTACTGTTATGGGCAGCCGTGTCGCTTAACATCAGGTGAACGACTAGCTCGTCACGTCATTCAATAGCATAAAAAAAAGTTACGTTGAGGTAATTGTTCAGGGCAAGCATTTTTCAGTTTGAGAATTACAGCTAACAGTCATAATGGATGCATGCATGATTATACACACAATGACAAGCGGGCATCAAAACATCCTGCACAACATGGGCACGATTCATATAAAACATTTGCCGAAAATCACTCACCGTTTTGTCCAAGAGCCAGCTTCCAGGGAATATCAGCGGCACATAGGTTACCATATACACCATCGACGTCCACGACACCAGTGTGCTATCCACACCATAATACTTCACCACTATGTCCTGGATGATCGTATACTGAGTCCACTGTAGCGCGTTCGAGGCCGAATAAACCACAAATAAAACGAGTATCACCCAGCGGTACTTGGTAGGTGTATAATTCACTTTCTCAGGGGACAGAGTCGGTCCATCCATAACACTGCCGCAAATCGAGACACTAGGCGAGCAACCCAGTATCAGATTGGGTTCAGGTGGGTTCTGCAAGCCACTGAACTTGGTCATCTTTGTAAAATATCGGTTCAAATCCACGAAATATCGACACTATCAAGACACTATTGGTATTTATCACACACTATTGGTCCACGGAGCACTTTACTTTTATAATTCGTTTATTATACAATGTCAGTCTTTTTGTAGTTCTGAGATATAATTTCAGCTATCACGTAGGTACAAAATTCACTGCTATGTAGTCTTATCCTATTACAGTCAGCTGGGAATTAAGGTATTTAATATGCACTATAGGTAGACATGTATATTATAGGTACGGGATACGAGGGAGCAGACGTTCATTCAATTTTTATTACCGAAACCACTGTATGTTTAAATATTAGTTAGGTAGTATTTTGCGCGGAAAAACTTCTATTATCGTGTTATTTTTCTTCTTTCTTCAGATTATCTCTTTCGAATAAATGGGTATCATCAGTATCATATTCAAGTCTTTTCGGTAATTTATTTACTCTCTAAAAGATCACAGTTTCAATATGTTTACGTTGTAAACCACTTATCTTTGATAGTTCATTTGATCGGTAATACTACACGTAGGCACCAACTACTTAATAATTATAGTGTGTTTATTCTTTGACTATAGATTTTTTGTACCATATTGTTACTGCTGGCCTGCAATAGATACACTTATTTCTACGTGTGGGTATAATTACTCCAAAATTACTTTACAATGATTTGAAACATTTTTTGCTTCAACATTTGCAAGGTCCTAATAAAAATTCTTTATGCTTTTTGTTTGGGGGTATACAATGGACTTGATCTGTCTCTTTCTTACAGCACGAAATTCTTTATAAAAAGTTTTGTCAACCATTAAGTTGACAACATAGATTTTTATTAAAATAATACCGTTGAGTACTATAATATACCTAGCTATAAGAATGGTAAGTACTTAATACCTAATAATATTTCCCACTTCTTGACCTTTTCACCTTTTAAACATTATTTATCTGACTGTACCTATCCGCGAGAAAGAGACAGACAGCTACACTGGCCATTAGCATGATTAGTAGGTATACCACTGAAAGAATATAGTTAATCAATGAATAATAAAACTTGCAGACAGAATTATATCTAGAACCTTAGTTAATGTAACAGGTTTTACGGGCAACGTGGATATAGAAAAAGTTAATTTTATAACAGTAGGTACCTACGTATTTTTAGGCACAAAACACAACACAGCACTCTTTCAGAACGTCGGCGTTCGATTTCAATTGATTGTACTATTTGTAGCACATTAATAACGATCAATTTAAAGCCAATAGTCCGATGAGAACACACCAATGGTAAGCCAGAGGCACTCACGTAAATATAAAAGTTTAATATTAGCACCGCACAATGTTTTGATGCCGTTTCTATATCAAAATTTTTAGGTTATGTTGAGTGACGGAAGGGTGGTGTGACAAGCTCGCATGCGCTCTGGCTCCCTTTCCTGTTATGAAAACGTGGCCGTCGTGAATGGGCTATTTCGTTGATTATTTTTAAAGGGATAGTCAGGGACGCAATATTGAATGAGAACTTGCGTACGTAATTACATATTTATGTACTCGTCCATCACTTAAATTAACGTTAGTAGATACCTAATATCAAGACTTTTCTACCTTGTACATATTTGCTTATGTATACTCTAAGAATTCTACTACCTATTGTATTATTTTTAGTTTAGTATTCTCAATATATTGCGTAAAATTAATAATTGAAAATCAAAGCAAATTAGGTAGTAGTGCGAGGACGTATATAGGTAAAATTTTTACTACTACTTTACCTAAGTAGGTACTTTAAATATGAATTATCGGTTCGCAAAATAAACTACACACATCAAAATAGTCTAAGCAACATGTACTAATTTAAATTTTAGGATGGTTCTTCATATTATAACGTTGTATTTTATTTTTAAAATTATTACAAAATGAAATTTCTAAAGAAAATGAATTTATTGTGAAAGAATAGGATAATTTAATACAAAGTATGGCCTCCTCTGCTATTCAGAACTTGTCGGCAACGATTATTCATTGAATTAATGAGACTGTTTATGTCATCTTGCGGTATTCGCTCCCTATGGAATTGTAGCAAATCCTTCAGCTGTTGGGTTGTTGTCACTCCATCCAAGTCCTTCAAAACACGTCTCTGGAGCATGTCCCATGCGTGCTCGATGGGGTTGAGGTCTGGCGATTGTGCAGGCCAGGGCAATACCCGGATGTTCTTCGTTGCCAAGTATTCACTGGTTCGCCGAGCTGTATGTGAACGCGCATTGTCATGCATTAACGTAAAATCGGAGCCAAAGGTTTGTGCAAATGGATGGACATAAGGTCTGAGAATATCCTCAACGTAATTTTCAGCGTTCATGTTTCCATTTACAAAAACGAGCTCAGTTCGCCTGTTCTTCATAATACCCGCCCATACCATAACTGTTGAGCTACTGTATGAATGAACTTCCTGAACGCACCTGAGCCTTTCAGTATTTCCGGGCCGACGGTACATTTGCACCCTTCTTGTATCAGGCCTAAACCCGAATCGCGACTCATCGGAAAACATAATTTTATCCCATTGTTCCTGGGTCCATGTTATGCGTTCTCTACACCATTCATTTCAACGAGCGCGATTCCCGTGACGTATCGGGGGGCACCTGATTGGGCGTCGGGCTCGTAGGCCGTACTCATGCAGTCGATTTCGCACAGTTTGGGGACTTACATCAACACCACTTGAATTTTGTAGCCGCAAACTTAGCTCTCGAGCGGTTAACATCGGCTGGCGTCTTGCAGTCAGTTGTATGTACCGGCCTTGCCGAGTGGTTGTACTCCTTCTACGGCCTGGGTGCCGTTCAGCGGGTTCCTCTGTATTATTGTAGCGCTCCCAAAGACGACAAATAACACTTCTATGAATGCCAAAATGTCGAGATACCTGAGATTGATTACTTCCCGCTTGCAACATCCCTACAGCTCTTTGCATTTCATCTGCCGTCAAATGACGTCGCTCCATGACGTGAAGAATAAACGTGTCAATTAAAACGCACTTAAATTCAAACAAATTCGCAGTCATTTGAATTTTATGAAAAAACAAAACATAATCGATTTTATTTTACAACCAGCCAGTATGTCATCAATAACAAAAAAGTTTACTTACCTACGCACTTTGAGTGAGTAAATACTTAGAAATTAATTAATATAAATGTTAAATTTGTAATATCATGCATGTTGCTCAGACTTTGTTGATGTGTCCATAAGTACGTTAAGCAACTGACCTTAAGTTATGATAGCTAGGAGTCGATTTCGTTTGACACACATTTAACTTGGATACCACCTTTTTTTTATGAGAATGATTGACGTGACGAGCTAGTCGTTCACTTGATGTTAAGCGACACGGCCGCCCTTAACAGTTAAAACACTTTAATTTTTTTATTGTTAGTTACCAAAGTAATAGGTAAGTACGTATTTTATACGCGACGTGTGTATTCCCGTCGGTTGCGGTGATTGTACTCTCATAAGCAAAAAGTTGAACGTTGAACCGTACGGTACTTGACCATCGTCAGCGTTTTCTTTGTGGCCAATCTGGCGCTAGCAAACTGTTTGGTTTTTATTATAATCGTCTTTCTTCGGATTTTTTATTCATCTGTTCTGTAACTTCAGAAATATTTTCACAATTCTATTTTTAAAGAGTTTTGGTAAAGAGTCTATCCTATCCTACTTCCTACTTTATATTGTACTAGCGGCTCGCCCCCGGCTTCTCACGGTATAATAGTTTTCGCAGCGCACGCGAAGCAATATTTTAGGTAGTTTTTTACACCTTGGGTTACATTATTGGAGGTTTCGTAATGATCCCTATTATATTGTTATAGATTATATTATAATATGCGAAAAAAATGCGACAATTTGTGTGTGTGTGTGTGTGTGTGTGTGTGTGTGTGCGTGTGTGTGTGGGTGTGTGTGTGCGTGTGTGTGTTGGGTGTGTGTATGTTGGGATGTGTGTGTGTGTGTGTGCGTGTGTGTGTGGGTGTGTGTGTTGGGATGTGTGTGTGCGTGTGTGTGTGTTGGGTGTGTGTGTGTTGGGATGTGTGTGTGTGGGTGTGTGTGTGCGTGTGTGTGTGTTGGGTGTGTGTGTGTTGGGATGTGTGTGTGGGGGGGGGTGTGTGGGTGTGTGTGTGTGTGTAAATGTTTGTTACCTTCTATCTCGGTAACTACTATCAGATTTTTATGAAATTTGGAATGAAAATAGATTATACGCTGGATTAACACATAGTATACTTTTAATCCACCCGCGAAACCGCGGGGCGCAACTAATAATTTCATGATTTTAAATAGGGTAACCTAGGTATAACATTAAATAAGTCGTTAAGCCAAGTTAGAAACCTTTGCGACTGAGTGCATAAATAGTATCACAGATTTTCTGTTTGATAATTATTTTTATATATTGGCGTTTAGTCGACTTTCCTCTGGAGGAGCCTTTGCAATTTGCAGTGTAACTTTTTTTCCATTGATAACCTTTTCTGTCGATAACAATAATGCACAATAAAGTCTTTTTTTTTTTAACGGGCAAATTGGCTTTATTACTCAAGCTAACTACTACAATAATTAAAACTAAACTAAACTAAACTAGCTACACTACCTACTACAAAGAACACTAATGGACTGTATAATAGCTGCGATGGCCTATAGACAGTCCAAGTGCTCCAGCCCACTACCGGTAGGTAGCGTACCCAACATGCTGGCCGCATTGCCACGTTGAATTGCAATGCTGATGCTTTGGGCCAAATAAGTGCCAGCATTTTGGTCACGCGTTGCATCGACCAGGCGCTCTGATAGACTTTGGAAAACGCGATGAGCTCCTGGTCCCCACAAACCCAGGGTCTCAACACCAAACGGCTCAAATATGTAACCGCTACCGAGATTACTATATTTGCGCCGTTTTAGCTGCTCAGCAGAATTAGCCGCGGCGCCGGCCCTAAAGTCTTTTTAATTTCGTTATCATAATTAGCTGACCCGCCCCTGGTTCATACGGGTTAAAATATGTTTATATGTTACGGGTAAGTAAGCGCCTGATAAAATGTTAACCATAAAATTAACGTTACAGGTTTTAATGAGGCGCTTCTATATTTTGTGAATAATTTGATTTGCACTGTGATGAATAGTCCCAGTCCCAGTTTTTGTTAAATTGGTAGGTATGTGCATAATTATCCCAATCAAACTTAAGGTGACGGTTAGAGCCAGATAAGCAGGTCCAAATCCGTTTAAAAAAATATCAACCTTAACATCGTAGTCTTAAATATCAATTCAGTCTGCACTTCAGCGCGGCGCTTATGACAAAGTTTAAAATTTAATTAATATCTATTTTTATATAGTATTTTTCAAAGTTTTTAAGTCATCACGACATCTGAATGTTTGTTAGGAAAACAATTTATTTTTTTTGTAAAAATATATTTGGCAGAAGCTCAGTAAAATGGAACATTCTAATTTTTCGAGGGAGGTTTCCGATTTTTTTTCTATAGAGCTATATTTATTAATCTTGTATTTGCGTCATCATATACCACATAATGAACATGATATATTAAATTCAAAGCTCTACATGTTCTAATTACGCAGGAAAACGTGCCAAAAACACCTTGCTTGGTGTACCCGTCAATGTTTTTATTTTTATTTTATGCGATTGAATGACGGCGACACGGCCGCCCATAACAGTTGCAGTGTCACTCGGAACTTTAAAATAATTAAGGGCTTGTGCAAGGCCAGCGTGAATTCAAGCCAAAGCCACAGAATAGATATATATGGTGGTGGTTCGGTGGTTCGTGGTACCTGCACAATTTGTAATGCCCATAATAAAGGTACTGGGAGCGCTGGCCTAACAGATGGTGCAATACTTAGGTAGGTACTTCACGGTCACATATCACAAATCCCGCTAATTACACCTATAGCCTGAAAAGCATCCCCACATTTGAGAATCAGTTTCCAAGCCAGACGCAGGGTGGCGCCACCTTTAGAAATAGGTATTGTTACTTAGCACCCTAAACGCCTGAAATAAAAAATGTGGATCACACAAAAAAAATAAAAATGGAAATGGATGGATGGATGGTGTGGAAATGTGGATGTGGTGTGGTGGTGTGGTGTGTGTGTGTGTGTGTGGTGTGTGTGTGTGGTGTGTGTGTGTTTCACTGTATCCACAGTGAAATCCACATTTGTTTTATTTCAGGTGCGGTTTCAGTCACAACCTATGACAATAAAATTAAGTATAACTAACTAATAAACAGTACCTACTCCTTGATACGGCATATATTGTCAGGAGGTTCCTCACTCTGCAGCCCTGACCACCGGTAGCTTGGGCCCTGCCCCGCTGCCGGCGGGACACTAGGTTTAGGTTTTTTTATAATATGTTTGTAAAATATTATAAAAAAATAATATTGTAAAAAACGTAGGTGTGTAAATAAATGAGTATAACTAACTTGGATAACACAGTATACCTACCTATAATACCTAAAATGCCCATTGGTTTAAGGAAATAACCAAAACTGCTGACATTGATTTCGCATCGCAAACCACCTCAACACGTGCCCTTAAATGCCTTCCGGGCAGCCGGTTTCAAATTCCGGGCATCTCCGGAAATACCGAGCCCATATCGACCGGAACCGTTGGATTCTTGGCTTCATGTCGGTAGTCTATGGCTTAGACCGCAGTCCCAATCTCGTAGACCCCACGAAATTTGGTACAGCGTGAGTTGGGTTTTGTCGTATTTCACTCAACTACTATTATTAATCCCACAGCTTGCAATACACGACGTGGCCTGACAAGAGGCTTGTGACGGAATCTACACGGCTGCAGTAGAATGAAGAAATTCTTACAAACTGAAAAAGACCCTAGTTTTTTTTCATAACTGAAAACGACCAAGTCTTTTTTTAGTTTGTAAGAGTGACGCATCTTACAAACGACAAGACCATATTAACAGAACAATTTCATTCACAAATTCATCAGTTTATTAATGAAATCTGAATCGAACATTTTAGGAGACGGGCTTTTTGGAAAACGATCATTTTGAGAAAGAGACATATTGGGAAATTGATACCTTCAGTAATGGACAATTTGGAAAACGGAAGTTTTGGGAAACTGACAATCACGGATGTGGGTATATTGGTATGGTACCCACATTTTGGGAAGCTAAAGAGAATCGAGCACAGATCAATAACTGCATGAGCGTCATTTTGTAAGGAATTGCGTTGTATTTTTTTGTAACCAAGTTACAGGTTTGATATTACCTATCATCTCAGTCTGCAATTCAAATTTTTCCTTTACACTAAATACTAATCTGTTGATTTATGCTAAGCAGACAATACTTCTGATATGATTACATTAATTTAGTTTAAAATTGACATTAAAATTTCCGTTTATAGATATCTCCTGTGATTTTGATAGTTATATTAGTCAATAGTTTCTAGTTCTCTTTGGGCTGCAAATTCAGGCTTAGTGAACTTTTACGCTAATTTAACGTCCTAGTGGAATCACATTATACTAATAGTACAAAAACTAGGTACTAGTGTAGTATGAAGTATATTATCTGTGCCTAAAACTAATAAAAGGAGGAGTGGAAGGAGGGTAGGGAGGCCTTTGCCCTGCAGTGGGACAAACCAGGCTCAAAATAATAATAATAATAATAAAACTAATAAAAAGAGGACCAAACTAAACTGTTTCATGTCTTACAACCGCTGACTAATATTGTAAATTCCTAGATAGGGAATGTAAACAACACTACTTTTCTATGATATAATCTTATCAGTCTAGGGTTTCTTACGATGAGCGACTATTCTATTCTGAGGCACTTGTTGGTGCGGTGCGTAAAAATAGTAGGTATATTTCATACAGGCATCGTGCTGGATAGCATAGTCGCTCAAAGTGGTGTCAAACCTATGTTCAGCAGTGGATGTCTTCAGGATGTTGATGACGAGGGTTGGCAATGCTGCTTACAAACAGGCGAGCTGTCAGTAAGGGTGGGTTTTTTATCCATAGTTAAGGTAACCAATGGTTAAAAATGCTAACAAATTCTAACCAATGGTCAATCTTTGTTAGTATTTTTAACCATTGGTTACCTTAACTACGGATCAAAAGCTCACTAGTTCTTGTCTGTCCTTTATTAAAAAAAATTGTTTACTGCGTGGCAACATCATCGGTGCCGGAAAAAAGTTAAATAACAACAATTCTTTATAATTTAATTATGTATATAGGTACGCAATGAATGGGAATTGCAATTAAATCAAAATACGGCCCAAAAAGCTAAATAAAGTTTTTTGCTGGCATTCTTGTAATTAGTAGGTATTTAGAAATCATACACCGTAGCTGCTATGTTTACCTATTATTTCGAAGGCGGATTTCAATTCGTTCAGGACAAAAAACCATGAAATTATAGGTAGAGAATTACAGGTGGACTTCAATCAGGTAATCAAGAAATAAGTCAGATGCTACGAATAACTGACATTCATGGACATACCTGTCTGGAAGTGTTGTTTGACCTGACATTCATGGACATACCTGTCTGGAAGTGTTGTTTGACCTGACATTCATGGACATACCTGTCTGGAAGTGTTGTTTGACCTGACATTCATGGACATACCTGTCTGGAAGTGTTGTTTGACGGAATAAAATAAGAAGCATCATAATCGGTTCACAAATTACTGACAGAGATTATTATCGAATAACATACGCAAATAATGATTGGTCGATTTGAGAACTTTTGTTGAATTCGCGTTAAACAAGCTAGTAATCATAATGTATAGTATAAGTAGCACCATAGACCACATCCATACGCTGCGCCAGATTATACAGAAGACCGAAGAGTATAATCGGCCGTTATGCCTAGCGTTTGTGGACTATGAGAAAGTCTTCGATTCAATCGAGACTTGGGCGGTGCTGCAGCCCTTGCAACGATGCCAAATTGACTATAGGTATATCGAAGTTTTGAAGTGTTTGTACAGTAAGGCCACTATGTCAGTCCGACTACAGGACCAGAGTACGGAACAAATTCCATTGCAAAGAGGCGTGAGACAGGGAGACGTTATTTCTCCGAAACTGTTCACAAACGCATTGGAGGATGTTTTCAAGCTCCTGGAGTGGAAAGGATCTGGCATCAACATAAATGGCGAGTACATCACTAACCTTCGTTTTGCCAATGATATAGTCATAATGGCGGAATCGCTCGAGGACCTTAGCACCATGCTCAACGACCTCAGTAGAGTCTCCCAGCAGGTTGGTCTTAAGATGAATATGGACAAGACAAAGATCATGTCTAATGCTCATGTTCCACCTATACCGGTAATTGTTGGGAACGATACTCTTGAAGTTGTCGACAAGTATGTCTACCTAGGACAGATTGTCCAATTAGGTAGGTCCAACTTCGACAAAGAGGTGGCGCGAAGAATCCAACTCGGCTGGGCAGCGTTCGGGAAGCTTCGTCCTATCTTTTCGTCCAAAATACCGCAGAGCCTGAAAACGAAAGTTTTCAATCAGTGTGTGTTGCCAGTGATGACTTATGGAACTGAGATATGGTCTCTTACTTTTGGCCTCATTAGTAAGCTCAAAGTCGCGCAGCGAGCTATGGAGCGAGCTATGCTCGGTGTTTCCCTGCGAGATAAGCTCCGGAACGAGGAGATCCGCAGGAGAACTAAAGTGACCGATATAGCTCTTAGAGTTAGTAAGTTAAAGTGGCAATGGGCAGGCCACATCGCTCGTAGAACTGACAACCGATGGGGAAGAAAGGTTCTCGTGTGGCGACCACGAACCGGAAGACGCAGCGTAGGCTGGCCCCCCACTCGGTGGACCGACGACCTGGTGAAAGCCGCGGGGAGCCGATGGATGCAGGAGGCGAGCAGCCGCTCAAGGTGGCGTGCTCTGGGGGAGGCCTATGTTCAGCAGTGGACGTCTTCAGGCTGTTAATGATGATGATGATGATAGTATAAGTAGGTATAAAAATACGTTGCCAATTTTCGTTATTTTATTTTTTAGAGAATAATCGTCTAAAATACAAGCAACATGCTTTATTGATATAAGCGTTAGAGTTTTTAATATTATATGCATCAGAAAAAATGAAAACAAATACATTTTCTGGCGTTATGCGGGTAGAGACAGTTGCCAAATACAATTTTAAAAAAACTGGCATTTCCATAATTAAAATTTAAAATCGCGAAAGCTCGTTATGGAGGTCAGGGTAATCCATTTTTCCATGCAGAATCTTGCACATGGTTTGCAGTTGGTCGTTTGCTCTTCTGACTTCTAGAGATGGGTTTGTTCTACTCGAAACGCCGCGGCCGGGTCCACACGGACAGTAGACCTCACTCACAGTGTAGTAATTATAGTCTAGTTGAGAGTAAAACTCTGCCGAAATGAAACAAAGCAAAACAAAGCCCATTTATACTGTTGTTCTGTTTACAAACACTGTAACAATAAGTATCTGTAGTTATTATTGAATATTGTATTGCCGACGATTGTATCTGCAAGGTGCACAATTTCATACTTTCATTCACATGTGCGCTCGTATGTCCAAGATTTGGTTTTATATTTCCGGAATTGTATTATTATTATTTAAATAGCATATTAAGCACGTGCATACTGCATAGGTAGTCATTTCGGTTTTTTCGTTGCATTACCATACCATTTTGTTTCTTTGACGAATGTTCGCATAGAGTGTTTAACGTGTCTGGTATCTAATCCACGAGCAAAGTAGGTATATAAAGTCAGCAATGTGTAGTATTTTGCTCGTCGTATGATGATTTGGAGTTTAGAAATTTTTTAACAGATTAAGGCCCGATTTCACCAAGCTAGAATAAATTTTATTCCAGGTATAACTTTCCGAGAACAACCGAGTTACGCGAATATAGCCCTTATATCACCAATTTTGTGAAGAATAAGACTTATTCCTTGGATACAATCAAAATGGCGTCTTTTTTGTGTAATTTCATTTGTCAATTAGCTGTATCCAGGAGTAAGGATTAGCCGTATACTTGGAATAAACGTTGGTGAAATCGGGCCTTAGAGATCTATGTAGTGAATAAAAAAATACACAGTATCTAGTTACGTGTATTGGTTTTGAGAGTGATCTTATGATGTTTTGTTAGGTTGGCATTTACTTATCTCAAGAGCGCGTTTTAGAGCAGATATTGATTCGTAAAATAAATAAACAAATTATTTTTCTACATTCTGAAGAATTACTTTTTAGATTTGACCGGCCTGTTAGCTCAGTTGGTAGTAGCTGAACTATCTCTAAACTATAAGTTTGTGGGTTCGATTCCCACTCAGGACAAACATTTGTGTAATGAACATAGGTGTTTTTTCTGTGTCTTTGTGCTATATTGTATTCTATCTATGTAACATACATAAAGTATCTAAGTATTGTATCAGTTATCTGGTTCCCATAGTACAAGCTATGCTTAGTTTGGCGCTGTGTGAAATGTACGTATTTGTATTTATTTATAGATCTAAGGTGTATTATCAAGAGCCATAAAGTAGGTAAGCAATTTCCTCAAGACAACCTCCAAATAATGGTGACTCTACCACTCGAGATGGCGGGAGGCTGGCGATAACATTACAGCCTTCACAAACGTGCGCGTGATCATCGCCCGAGCGCGCGTCGCCTTCCACACGTTACTTCTTATCACTACGCTATAACCGTTATAATATATCCAATAACGATCGCGATAAATAGCAATAACGTTAACGTTATTTTGAAACGCAATTCAATTTTCGAATGTCCTGAAAACAGTCGGGGTAACATAGGACGTGCACGGAATTCAGTGAAACCGTAAGTGTTTTTAAAGTTCTCAAGTGCCAGTAAGATTTTTTTTGTTGACATTGTGCGAGTGAGTGTGCATTATTTTACGGTAATTGATCGCGGTTCGCTGCTGAGGTAATGAGTTTGAATAACGATGCTTTAACGTTTTATTTTTAGTTTATTTTTGGTAACGTTTAGGTATTGCTTTTTATTTAGCCGGTTACTTTTAATTACCTACATGAAAGTATTATACAGGCTATACATAACAGTAGAAACTACAAATACAAAGACAAAATAGTAAAATTCTTACATTATTATAATGAATCCATAGATTCCCGAATTAGTTTTTAAACTGTATTTTAGGATTCAGTTTTTTTACCAACATTTTAAACTGACAAAAGTAAGTCATGAACTTTCTGAAATACATAGGATCAATAAATATAATCATAGAAAATCAATCCACTATACCTATAGGTAATAGGTACAGTGGAGTGTCCTTAAGCAAGGTCGGTATTATCGTAAGACCGCGGCAAAAACATCATCATTTCATCAATGTAGCCAGAAATTTTCTGTTGCCATCATTAGGTTACCTAGGTCGAGTCTAGACAACAACAATATCTACTGCTAAAAATACGTATATTAACTCTTCATTGATTTGTTGTTGATCTGATGAATTACATGATATATTAAATTTAAAGCTTCACGTGTTCTAATTACGCCAGGAAACGTGCCAAGAAACACCTTATTTGGTCTACCCGCCGCCTTAATGAGAATCAGTCTTCCAACCTGTCACACGATCTAAGTTCTGCAACTATCTTGGGTGGCTGTGAAGCTCAACTTCAGACGACCGACTAGCACGTCACGTCACCCGTTTAAATAAAAAAAACAATTTATCATCATCATCATCATCATCAACAGCCTGAAGACGTCCACTGTTGAATATAGGCCTCCCCCAGAGAGCGCCACTTTGAGGGGCTGCTTGACTCCTGCATCCATCGGCTCCCCGCAGCTTTCACCAGGTCGTCGGTCCACCTACCTACCGGAAGGCCGACCTATGCTACGTCTTCCGGTTCGTGGTCGCCAGTCGAGACCTTTCTTCCCCATCGGTTGTCAGTTCGACGAGCGATGTGGCCTGCACATTGCATAAAAAACAATTAACTTTTAAAAATTTAAGAACACGATGCTTCATCAAAATCCCTTCAGCCATTTCAGCACTACACTAACATTCTTTAAAACGAGCAGTTTAAATTGTAAAACACATTTGATTTTAAAACAACGCCAAAAGCTAGATTAATTTTAATTTATCTAAACACACGTCTCGTATGGAAGTGGAATGAGTCGCCGGTAATTTTGCTCATACTTACCGCTCTCTAGTAAAAGTTAAACAACCAAGTGCCTTGCCTTAGTTTAATTCATGCAAACAATTGCCTCGCAAACATTTCGAGAGCAGACCTAACTTGTATTTCTATTTACTTTACTTTCACGCACAATTTCATCTATACTAATAGGTACCTACATACCTCCGTTTCTATACTAATACCACAGTTTTAATAATAACAAAAAACACATAAGAGTCCCTTAATCCAATAAGTATTTTTTAATTTTTTTTTTAAATCTTCTATGCAATATGTTTTTGTAGAAGGTTAATGTAGCTCATCATTCATCATCATTAACAGCCTGAAGACGTCCACTGCTGAACATAGGCCTCCCCCAGAGCACGCCACCTTGAGCGGCCGCTCGCCTCCTGCATCCATCGGCTCCCCGCGGCTTTCACCAGGTCGTCGGTCCACCGAGTGGGGGGCCGGCCTACGCTGCGTCTTCCGGTTCGTGGTCGCCACTCGAGAACCTTTCTTCCCCATCGGTTGTCAGTTCTACGAGCGATGTGGCCTGCCCATTGCCACTTCAACTTACTAACTCTAAGAGCTATATCGGTCACTTTAGTTCTCCTGCGGATCTCCTCGTTCCGGAGCTTATCTCGCAGGGAAACACCGAGCATAGCTCGCTCCATAGCTCGCTGCGCGACTTTGAGCTTACTAATGAGGCCAACAGTAAGAGACCATGTCTCAGTTCCATAAGTCATCACTGGCAACACACACTGATTGAAAACTTTCGTTTTCAGGCTCTGCGGTATTTTGGACGAAAAGATAGGACGAAGCTTCCGGAACGCTGCCCAGCCGAGTTGGATTCTTCGCGCCACCTCTTTGTCGAAGTTGGACCTACCTAATTGGACAATCTGTCCTAGGTAGACATACTTGTCGACAGCTTCGAGAGTATCGTTCCCAACAATTACCGGTATAGGTGGAACATGAGCATTAGACATGATCTTTGTCTTGTCCATATTCATCTTAAGACCAACCTGCTGGGAGACTCTACTGAGGTCGTTGAGCATGGTGCTAAGGTCCTCGAGCGATTCCGCCATTATGACTATATCATCGGCAAAACGAAGGTTAGTGATGTACTCGCCATTTATGTTGATGCCAGATCTTTTCCACTCCAAGAGCTTGAAAACATCCTCCAATGCGTTTGTGAACAGTTTCGGAGAAATAACGTCTCCCTGTCTCACGCCTCTTTGCAATGGAATTTGTTCCGTACTCTGGTCCTGTAGTCGGACTGACATAGTGGCCTTACTGTACAAACACTTCAAAACTTCGATATACCTATAGTCAATTTGGCATCGCTGCAAGGACTGCAGCACCGCCCAAGTCTCGATTTAATGTAGCTAGTAGTAATTAAATAGTGAATGCTAGCGTGACCCTATCTCGCTCCATCCCGGCGGCGGACGGATTACGGGGGGGTTTTAGTGGGTTCCAGCCCCACATACCCCCTGCTATCACCCCCGTGGTGGCAGGCAAGTGCGAAGGCATTTCTCCCCTCAAAAAAAGAATGAAATCTTACAGTAGTAGCTGGTATTAGCTATTAAGTAGGTATGTAATAAATAAATAAATATGTGTGGACATTTCACACAGCGCCATCTAGCCCCAAACTAAGCATTAGCTTGTACTAAACCGGATAACTGATAGAATACTTAGATACTTTTTGTTTGTAAATACATACATAGAATACAATATAACACCTAGACACAGAAAAAACATCGATGTTCATCACACAAATGTTTGTCCTGGATGGGAATCGAACCCACAACCTATAAGTTCAGAAGGCAGAGCTACTACCAACTGAGCTATCAGGCCAGTCAAGTTAGTATGATTGTAAATGTATGATTTAGGTGGCCAGGCACGCAGGTAGGCTACCACCATGATCCAATTCTGAAAACTCTTTCACTGATCTAAAACTACTTTTTTCTATTCTTTATCAATGAGCGTTTTATCAAAATCTCATCTAATGGGTAGCAATGAAATGGTCTAAGGCACGCTTCTCTACATAGAGTGAGTCAATTACGCTATCTCTGAATGACACGTTTGGGTTTGTTTAATTGTTTATGTCTTGCAGTGAGTTATGTTTAGAGGTACATAATCATATCACTATTCACTAAACCTCTCAAGATCAAACGGATTTTTAAGAATTTTAATATGTAAATGGATAAGATGGCACCACGGCAGAGTAACACTACTTTATATGATACCAAGCGTGTGAGCTGCCAGCGGATTCTTGTTTTGAATAATTAAATGCCACCTATATTTTACTTGTTACACTATGACTGCTTGCAAAAGTAGAAATTAAGAAGTAAAAATGTGAAGTTTTAGCCCATAATCATCATCAGCCTGAAGACGTCTACTGCTGAATATAGGCCTCCCAAAGAGCGCCACTTTGAGCAGCTGCTTGCCTTCTGCATCCATCGGCTCCCCGCGGTTCTGACCAGTTCGTCGGTCTACCTTGTGGGGACCGGCCTACGCTGCGTCTTCCGGTTCGTGGTCGCCACTCGAGAACCATTCTTCCCCATCGGTTGTCAGTTGTACGAGCGATGTAGCCTATTCATTGCCACTTCATCTTGCTAATTCTAAAAGCTGCATCGGTGACTTTAGTTCTCTTGCGGATCTCCTCATTTTGGATCTTGATTATAGCCCATAATATTAGCTGTAAATTACAATATTTATAAACAAGAGGCGCTCGCGGTTTTTAGTGTACTTAATGTACCAGCTTTCCCACGGAAGTTTTTAGTTTTCCGGCATGAAAGTTAGATTCCGGTAATGTCAGCTATTTTCTGTGCAAATTTTGAACCAAACCGGTTCTGCCGATTTTAGAGTGAGGACACAATCAAACAAATAAACTAACAAACAGACGTTTCACCAACAGAATCCACCCTATTACATAGGCCAGTCTATGGTTTTACCTTAAAATATTAGTATTAGGGAAGATATGTATGTTTTACTGGTAAAGCACCTTTTTCTTTCTTTCTTCTTCCTTTTACTTGCTAGAAGATACCTATTCACTCTATAGTTTAGTACTTAAGGGCTATTTGCCTAGCTAGCAGCATTTCCCTATTGAATTGCAATTCTTTCGACATGCGTTTATTAAAACAAAATTTATTAATATAGATAACAAAAAAAAGTAGGTTGGTACTTATACCCTAAGTTTAAAATCAAAATTAAACGACACAGTCAATTGAGTCAGCATAATGATTAATACACAATTAACTAAAGTACCTACTACTTCCTTATCTATGAACACAATTTCATGACAATACCCACTTAAAATACTTAGGTACTTTATCGCATTTATTATTTATTATTCAAGTATTTTATTATAAGCAAGTTTCTGTTGAATGTCTATTGTTTCCATGCCATTTAAAATGTATAAATTATTTAAATCACGCAAAGCTAGTCTTCTAGACAAAAACCTAAAGGTTTGTTCATTCATAGATAAACAAAAAGGGGAAGACAAAGCTTCTTGCAAGTGGCGCGCTAAAATTAAGTGCAACGCACACAGTTTGTCGAGGAAAGATAAAGGTAGCAATACGCGTCAAACGCCCAGTAGAGCGAGCGAGAGCCATCAATTTCTGACTAATGACTGAAGCGATGTGAAAGAAGGACTCATCTTCCAGATTTAGATTATTTTTTCAAGTAGTCCATTATATCTAAGATTTCCCTTTATCTTATCTTCTATAATAACAATATTATAAAGAGGAAAGATTTGATTATTTGTTTGCATTGAATAGGCTCCGAAACTACTGAACGAATTTGAAAAATTTTTGCACTGTTGGGACGCTACAATATCCCTGGGTGACATAGGCTGTATTATATTTTCAATAAAATTAGGGATCTTTACTAAAACTCCAACAATGTAATCCAAGGTGTAAAAAAAAATACCTAAAATATTCTTTACATCGCGTGCGCTGCGAAAACTATTATACCCGTGCGAAGCGGGGGCGAGCCGCTAATATGTCATAATTTGATTTCTCGTTTTTTATCAGATGCATCCACAAAATCGCGATTTTAAGTCGTAGAGCCGAACCGTTTAGCGGCGTACCCTGAATAGCTCAACTAATGTTGAGCTATTAACGAGCTATAGTTATAAACGATGATTTTTTCAAATTAAAATGTTTAAAATTTTTTCGTAACAGCTTTAGTATTAAAGAAAAGCTAAATTATCCGCCTAATTAAAAGCAATTGTAGCGGAATAAACACAATAGGTTAGGCTAGACGGTATTATTCTGCATTCGATACCCCTATATACCTAGGCTCCTATAGCTTGCTCGATTTCACGTACTGGTGATTTTCCCCACTTGAGCGCCTTTTGGATGTAATCTAAACTATATACCTACCTATTATAATATATAATGTACCTATACAAGGTGAGTTTGAATTGGTATGTTATCCCGAAAGGGGTGGACTGGGACCATGATAGCCCACAAGTTGTGAGAGCCTTACTTGAAACTGCGTGTTTCCAAACCTCCATACTAAAATATAAATCCACTCACAAAATTGCACGTGCAATGAGAAAACTAGAGTCACACACTTGTCAGAGACGTAGGCACTAGAAAATCTTCATGTACCTAGGTACCTAGAAAGTACGATCAAGAACACGGTACGGTTTTTTACAAGCTGCACTTCGGAGTGTTACAATTATCAGCTCCAGCCATCATTATTAATATACGAGTGTAGTATTCCTAGATAGTCTGTATCAAGTTGGTACTCTCTTACTCTATGGTTTTAATATGTCAATGATATGTAGTCTGTGAGGTATTAAATTAATTAATATGTGAGTGATTGATTGTATTTTGATATGCCGGTGGAATAATAATATTGTAATGAGAGAGTAAACAACATTATGAGGAATCTACGTGTTTTTATCATCATGATCATCATCAAGATCCCCAACAGGACAATACTTCAGAAGTGGGATGTTGGACCGAAAGACGCCGCCGCCGCGCCGTGGCCATAATATGCATGGACAAGGAAAGGAAACAGGCCTGCACAGGTCAACGAAGGTGAAAAGTCTATGAATGAAGAAATTACGGAAAATATCCAAGATTTTTCTTTCTGCGGCATGAAAAACGGCAATCCTCCAACAGACGAATAATTATGGTGACCGACTCGAAAAAGCAACCGACGCCTAAAACAACATCAACAAACAACACAGACCAGGTACAAGTTTCTTTGCTTTTAGAAATTCATGTCATCTAGGTACATTTAGGTCACTGCTGTTTTAGTGATCGCATTTGTGGCAGCCGCAGTAAAATAATATCCAAACCGTAAATGATTTGCAGTTTACCTACCTGCATCAAACTTATTGGGTTACAGTTATGGCTGTAAGTGGTACATTAGTAAACTTTAACTGTCTCTGCAGAATTAAAAGGTTATGTAGGTGCTTGCAAAATATATGTGTACCTACACTACAAACATACAACATCAATTTCAACAACTTTAATTATCTGTAACTACCAGTTGAATGCTATCTTCATAATACTTACTGGGTTGAGTAAATATCTATAAAAATTGTCAGTATTGATAAATGCCACAGGGTGCCAGTGTTTACTAACTTACGCAAGTAGGTATAGTGCGTTGGTACTTAACAACTAGAAAAAATGGATTCAAATTGGCAGGCAGTCCTACCTATTTCTAGTACACACCAGAACATCTCTTGACAAAGAAAAGATACAATATATAGCATACTTATAAGTTTCATTATGTAAAGGTCATTATTTCAATATGCAATGTGATGCAGAAAGTACCTATGATGGTGGTAATTAATTTTAATTGCAGTCGACTTTAAAGTTAATACCTTCATCAGCATAAAGAACATAAATTACCTAGCAACCTAATTTGTTAGACTATAATTATACTGTGTGATTATAATATACCTAATGTACAAATACAATACAAAAATACTTATTAGAAAGAAAGAATGGTAAAACTGTGGTAAAACGGTAACAATATGGTATTATATATAATGCCTTAGCCAAAATACTGCCAAGTCAACTACAACCTAAAAATTTAGGAATGATAAAGGAACACTGTAAACATACAATAAATAAAATTAAGATAAAAGTACAATACAAACTCTTTATTATATACCACAAAATTAATTAATATTACATAACAACTAATACTTGTAACTTGGTGGAAACTTGTAATTGGCCTAGTTTCTTTTATTGTTTACTTTTGTTTTACTGTTTAATTGGCTGTAAGTTTTAAGAATAAGAATAAGAATAAAATTTATTGTGTGAAAACTGTGTACAAAAATGGTCTTAAGTTAAATTTAGGTAACAACAGTTTATCCATTTCGGACGTACAATACTGTGCATAAGCATAAGCTAGTGATGTACCTACCTAAAATTATTATTGAACTAATAACACAAAACAAGAAACATAAAACAATACTAAGTAAGTAGGTATATCTAATTTTCCTATGATGAATAAAAAAAAAACAAAACTAGATATTAAAATGGGCGGCCTTATCACTAAGAGCAATTTCTTCCAGACAACTTATGGATAAAGTAATAAAAAAGTAAAATTTTCAACATAACATACGCTAACTGTCAAACTTAGGCATGCAACTACATGCAAATATCCAAACTTACGCACCGCGAGAAAATACTATTAGTCTTCAAACCAAAAGTGAACAGGTACCTTTTAAACAACCGTGGTAAAACATCCTGAACCGCATTATCACTTACCTTCAGGTGAGATAGCGGTCAACCGCAAGTCTATCAAACAAAAATAAAACTGTGTGACTTTGTGATATATAGAACTGTGTGACTTTGTGATATATAGAACTGTGTGATCTATATAAAACTGTGTGACTTTGTGATATATAGAACTGTGTGATCTATATAAAACTGTGTGACTGTGTGATATATAGAACTGTGTGATCTATATAAAACTGTGTGACTGTGTGATATATAGAACTGTGTGATCTATATAAAACTGTGTGACTGTGTGATATATAGAACTGTGTGATCTATATAAAACTGTGTGACTGTGTGATATATAGAACTGTGTGATCTATATAAAACTGTGTGACTGTGTGATATATAGAACTGTGTGATCTATATAAAACTGTGTGACTGTGTGATATATAGAACTGTGTGATCTATATAAAACTGTGTGACTGTGTGATATATAGAACTGTGTGATCTATATAAAACTGTGTGACTGTGTGATATATAGAACTGTGTGATCTATATAAAACTGTGTGACTTCGTGATATATAGAACTGAGTGATCTATATAAAACTGTGTGACTGTGTGACACACTATGCAATAAGCCATGAACGGCACTATGAAACAAAAATCAAATCTGTGTGACCAATATTGACACGGTGGTGTATCAACACCATACAAGAATACCCTGTCTATGTGACACACTCTAGATACAATACTGTGCGATCTACAATTAGATCTGTGTGAGTTCTGTATGATTTACCTTACCAAATAGATCAGTGTAAGTTCTGTGTGATCTACATTACCAACTAGATCCATGTAAGTTCTGTTTGACCTACACTACTTAAAAGATCTGAGTGTATAGTGTGATCTACAATACTCACTAAAATCTGTGATCTATATTCTATATGGCATTCATGGCCAATAATATGTGTGATATCTAATATTTCAAGCAAAGATCGGTGTGGTTTATGTTGCCAACAATATCAGTCTGATCCACATTACCACCTACATCTGTGTGATGTATTTATACGACAATACCAACAAGACCTATGTGATAACCCTCTACTGAAACCTAGCTCAAATAAACTTCTTGGCAAACACAATAAAAATGTTATGGTCTAAATTATCACTTATATTTAAAAAAAAAAAAACAAAAAAGGAAACCCCCGTGAATAATTTCAAGAAAAATTTGACAATTGGTTACAACCGAATAACCTATCTCTGTTACAAAGATAAACATTAGAAGTGGATCCAACACTGGTTAAAGACACACCAGCAGTCATGCTGCTCATCTATCAACCAGTAATAATAATAATAATAATTATAACAATTTTGCTTTTAGGAATGTTCTTTTGCTTCCAGAAATATTTATAATAGCAGTTAGAACTTAAATAAAATAGAAAGATAGCTACGTTTTATTTGAGTACCTTATAAATACTTCAAACAATCATTATGCTATTAATTATTTGGTCAATATAGTCATAACGACATTTCGCCTTAAGCGATCTAGTCAGACCTGCTGTCTAGTCATATTGAGATGTATGTAGTCCTAAAGCTCCTAACCCATCCACATTTAAGGATACACCCAACAGTGACGGTAGTAGGTATCATACATATAGGTAAATAAGTACCTGGCCAGGCCACTTGGCTAGGTATGTTATTGAGAAAAAAAATTGAATCACAAATAGGATTTGAACCCGCATCCATCAATGCAGAGTACGCTAAGCAGGTGGTACAGCTATAAAAATCATAAATATTGTGTTAATATATTTTTTCTATCCGACTCTCAAGATATAGTTACCTAGGTACTCAATGGTATATTAAGTAGTAAAAAAATAAATAAATAAATAATAATATTGGTATGCATATGCACTTCTACATACTCTGACTTTCTTTACAACGGCACGATGGAAATAGTAAATCCTCACCTAGGTGATTTTAACAAATGCTAAAAATAATATAATATGATTAAAAAAATAATATTATCTTATCAAAGTTCAAGATTTTCAATGAACTGAAACATTCTCTGACATATCAGGAATCTCTAATATGTATTATGTGCTGATAATACATCTGTAAAACCTATAAGTACATAGAGGATAATTCAGAGAAAATATTTTTTGATTGAGTAACACTAAAGTAAAAAAAGCAATACTCCCCATATAAAAATGTCATTTTAAGAATGCTAGTAATAATTACTTCAAAAAATCTATTAATTATGACTATAGATACAATTACCTATGACTAATGCTGATAATATACAGTAACCTACATACCCTGTGCCTTAGCATACATACCTATACCTACTTATTAAAAATCAAAATTTAAGTAATAGGACATAGAAATAGTGTTATTCCTCTATGCAGTAGGGTAAAATAGAGACAAAAAAATCTGTTAGTAGGTATTTACCTAACATTTGGATCAGTGCAAATTCGTAAAGAATTTATTATACCTCTAATATGATACTATGACCTCCAAGAAATTTATTTAAAAAAATACTTTACACCATCATGATAATGTTGTAGCCAATAGACCATTTTTAGCAAATGTGACCAAATACTAAATTGAACTAAGATATTATAAGGAAATGATTATAAAATACACAAAAGGTTATAGATACTCAAATATTGAAAACCTGTTATCATACTACTAGGTACCTACTTAAAGTACTACTTGCACATGAGAAAAAAATAAGGGAAAGCTATTTTATGCTGATCAGATAAGTGATGGGTTTGATAAATTAATAAACTTCAACACAAATAACTAAATACTTGTGCCGTAAATATGTTTTATTATGAAATTATGTGATATTTATATTATTACTAAATAATAATCTCAAAATAAACAATCACCATTTATAAAGATTTGCATAAAGTAAAACAACCCAATTGTTTAGTATTTCAACCATACTTAATTATCTGTCTCTCTCTAGCAACATATTGTTTTCTCTCTCTTCCGTTCAAGTCTCCAAGCTGACATGTTGCTCATTCAAAATAACTAAAATAAATTATAGAACTGTTGCGTTTTGTGTAATATGTGCCGAAATAAAGAACCAGTGAAGTGATAAACAATACCTTACATTTAAATAAGGACACCTGTAGGTATAATCCTTAACACCATTGCTTTTGGTTGAATATGTACCTACTCTTAAACGAAATCAAGCTTATATTTTACATACAAGATTTGTATGACTTCGCATTTTACCAACTTTATGGATTTAGCTAAACAGGTATACTACCTAATATCTAAATTTATGTGTGTTGAACAAAAAGAGAAACGGTGCACAGTCTAGACCCACAAACTATGTTAATTAGCATCATGAAAAGATCATTGAGAAAATTAAACACATTCTAACTTGCTATAATACAATAAGTACTATGCTATAGTACAATAAGAGCTATGTTCTGAAGAACTAGATTCAAACAAAACTATGGCTTGATTGCCAATGTTACGGCAATGAACGGCATCTAATTTATACTAGACAAGTTTATGATGTAGTAGAGAATTATCAATGTTTACCAGCAGCATTAACCCCAGTGCACTGCTATGGGTGGCCCTCTTAAGGGTATAATTGAGTAGTATTTATGTAATTATGTATATGTAGTCTAAGGCTTGTCATAGTTTAATATATACTACAGATGGTGGCCTTCGTTTTCAGCTCAGTTTCCTCCACCCGCAAGTAAAAAGTAACTGGTATTACTGTTTCTGACCGATTAGTTTTAGAATACGTAACCATGCAACCCAAATGACACAAGTGCATCAGAAATAGTAGTTTCAATGGATGATCTACCGTGTTGCCCTTATATGTTTCAGATGGTCCAGACAACTGACAACTTTTACAAATCGCTGTGGGACACTGCTAATCCAGGATGGCCGAGTGTTACAATTATCAGCTCCAGCCATCATTATTAATATACGAGTGTAGTATTCCTAGATAGTCTGTATCAAGTTGGTACTCTCTTACTCTATGGTTTTAATATGTCAATGATATGTAGTCTGTGAGGTATTAAATTAATTAATATGTGAGTGATTGATTGTATTTTGATATGCCGGTGGAATAATAATATTGTAATGAGAGAGTAAACAACATTATGAGGAATCTACGTGTTTTTATCATCATGATCATCATCAAGATCCCCAACAGGACAATAGGAGAGTGTGCGGTGGAATTGCACAACTTAATTCCTCTATCCCCGTTTTACCATCGTACAACTAGACGCACGGAAACACAGCATCCGTATATGTTAGAAATTCCTCGAATACGTATACAAAGCGTTTTGATTCCTCGTTTATAATTCGGATACCTTACCAGCGTGATTGTTTCCTGGCAAATATAATCTGGGAGTTTTAAGGCTAGAGTGAACCGGTATCTGTTAGGCAAGCATGCTCGATCGTCGACCACGTCGTCACTTACCATCAGGTGAGACTTATAATTTTTGGGTAAGACCATGGTCAAATGTTTGCCTATCGTTGATAAAAAAAAGAAATCGAAGTCAAGTAATATTTATATGAGATATTAACATAATAATTTGAATCTTTCAACCAAAACCTTTCATAAACGTAATATAAAGATAGCCATCTCTAATGGTTGTACCACAACCATTAGGGAAGACCAAGTCATTTATCAGTATTTATGGAGCATTTTTCTTTCTGAATGTTAATTTTCTTTTAATGGGTATGACGTATGACTTGTGAAGGTCGCGAAGCTCTTTACCTAAGAAAGACCAATGTACAATCCTTCAATACGTATCGCATACACATAATACACGTACCTATATAATATATAGGTATTATAGTGATAATGAGCCTGCCGTGCGTCTCAAATTATCACCGACTTGACGTGTATTGTACAGTGTACACACACGTAGATAAAACGTAAAATTGTTTACACTCAAAAGATTATGATGCAGTATGTACCTTGGTTTTCACCTATTTTCAGTTACAAAGTCTACATTTTGTCCTTCATTCATCGTGTCTGTCTGTAGACAAGACACTCTAATTATTATACTTAGCAGAGTGTAAAACCGAAATACGACATGAAATTGGTGTATCATTTTGATTTAGTCATTTTCACAGTCAACAGTTTGGATTTACAAAAGGGCGATCAACTACGGAGGCAGGTGTAGTGCTCTTAAAGCATATATTTGGTGCTTGGGAGGAGTCGCAGGATGCCATAGGGGTTTTCTGTGACTTATCCAAAGCATTCGATTGCGTATGTCATGAAACATTGATTTTTAAACTAAAACATTACGGGGTTCATGGGAAAGCTCTCGATCTTGTCTCTTCTTATCTTAGTGATAGAATTCAGACAGTTGAAGTTAATGGAGCAAGATCATCTGGTTCTATCACTAAAATGGGAGTCCCGCAAGGTTCAATATTAGGACCAATCTTATTTTTGACCTATATTAACGATCTTCCGTTTTTTGTAAAGAATCTATGTGATATTGTTCTGTTCGCTGTTAATACGTCTCTCATTGTTAAGGTTGCCCGATCTATCAAAGATTTTGACGACGTTAACTAAGCAATTTCACTGGTTCTGAACTGGTTTACTAAAAACAATTTACTTTTAAATTCTAAAAAAACGAAATGTATAAAATTCACGCTGCCCAATGTTAAAAAGTCTCCTACAAATATAGAACTGAATGGTGAGCTAGAGTTTTTGAGTTAGATTTGGTACAATCCACCACGTTCCTTGGCATAACTGTAGACTCTAAATTGCAATGGGGGCCTCACATATCCACCATTGCAAGCAGATTAAGCTCTGCAGCTTATGCTGTACGTAAAATCAGACAGTTTACCGATGAAGCCACTGCAAGATTAGTATACTTTAGTTACTTTCACAGTATTCTGTCATACGGCATTTTGCTGTGGGGTAAAGCCGCGGACATACAATCCATTTTTGTCTTACAGAAAAGAGCCATTCGTTCTATTTATAACATGAAATCCCGAGACTCTCTCAGGGAACGCTTCAAGGAGATAAATATTCTTACAGTGGCTAGTCAATACATTTACGAAAATTTGATGTACACTCGCAAAAATATTACTTCTTTTCCCAGATATTGTGACTATCATAATTTCAATACTAGGAACAAAAACAAACTGAAAGTGCTAAGATTCAGACTGCAGAAACTTAATGGTTCATTCGTGGGAAACTGTATACGCTTTTTTAACAAGTTGCCTGATGGTGTTGAACATTTGTCAATGCGTAAATTCAAATCGTTCGTCAAGTCAAATTTGATGAAAAAAGCCTATTACACTATAAATGATTATTTGTCAGACAAAAAAGCTTGGCCTGACTGCCCCAAGCCCAATGTTATGAAATCTTAGGTACCGTGTCTATTGCATGTCATTGGCTATACCTACCTACAATTTTTTTTTTCTACTTGTATTTTTGTATTACGATCTTTCTAATATTCCTCTTACACTGGTGTGTAATGTATGTACCTAGTTACCTACTTTGTAGTATGTTTAATCATGTTGTAACAAATTATAAGTGTTGTAAACAATTTAAAAAAAATGGATCAAAAAATGACACTGTAAAGTTTCTTGTAGCTGCTTCTTTACAGATGTAATCGAAGCTACGGTTCGGAGTTTTCTATTCTACATTGTGCCGGATTGCTTGCACCTGATGTAGGGAAGAGAACTTTTTTTTTTCAAACTCGTATTGTAATGGGCTTGTTATAATTGTGATATTTTGAGACTTTTGACATTAAGCACGGTGTAAGTTTGTTTAACTATGCTTGCTTAGAATGTACAATAATTTAATTTGTATTATTTTTAAATACATTATCTAATTTTGACTTGTAAAAGTGCTAAAAATAGCCTATTTGCAATAAAAAATTTTGATTTGATTTGCTTTGATTAGCATATTATATAAGATAGGCATTATAGTTGTGAACCGCCGGGAGCCGTTGCAAGCAAAAGGCAAGTGTGCGAAAACCAAGCCATGCAAAGTGGTACTACAAAAAGAAATAGTTATTTGTAATGCAAGGCTGCTATGTTGGTTTTTGGCGTAAGTACTTGGTTGTTGAAACCTTTACTACGCTCAGGTTTCAAAGGTACGAGATGCAGAATAACTATGCTGCTGAGAGAAACACACAACTTTTCACCTCAGCACAGCGAGAAAAATGCAAGGTAGTTTTTCTATGTACGTAGTATTCATTTTCTAGAAATAAAAAATTTGGGTTTCTTAAAGAAAATCAAGTTCCAATTTCCAGTTCACAATTCTAGCCGCTCAAGGTGGCGCGCTCTGGGGAAGGCCTATGTTCAGCAGTGGACGTCTTCAGACTGTTGATGATGATGATGAATTCTAACAGGATTTCACAAATCTATATGTTGTTAATTATAAACAACAAAAATGCCCTTACGTATATTTTCCCAACAGCTTCTACCTAGTATGGGATTTTTTTAATTGTTTAATTAGAAAACCATAAGTTTAGCAAGGCGTTACTGCAATACAATTTTATTACTGACAACAATATAATAATAGTTGTGCAAGCAGTGTTCACTAGATTTACGTCCCGCTATCAGATGCTTGAGAACAAAGATCCCTGTGAACGTCGCGCTATCTTAATTAGGATCAGGTGCAAGAGTACGTTTATCTGATAATTATATTCTTGGGAATTAAAACTGGCAGGAACTTTATGGACTAAAACATTTTTTTGTATAAAATAGGCTGTTTCTTGGAGAGTCAGTGTGGGGTAGTGTCCTGCTATTAAAAATGAACAAGTAAATATTATTTTCAAGTTAAAAATGAATGCAATAATTGAAAAAATAAGTAAAATCGGTAAACAAATCAAGGAGTAATAAGCTTTTAAAGTTTCAAATTCAGTGACCAAATAAACAGCGCACTGACATTTCAGTTGGCCTATAAGTAAGTACATATAAATTACTAAGCTGACTCGCCCCAGCTTTATTAGTTACGCCTTAACCCGGTTCATGGGAAGAGGGAAGTGAGGGGGGAAATTATAGGGGAAAGGATGAATGGATGAAACGGCAACAGAAGGAAGGCAGGCTGCACTTGTCTTCTTTAGCCGTCCTGCACTATTTTCAGTACGCTGCTGATCCATATTATGCCTATATCTACATGGACTCCATAATTAATGCAAAATCAATTGAATCGACAAATAATATAACTTTATTACATGTAAACTTATTAAAAAAATAGGTATATAAAGTAGTCAATAAATTATTTACGTTTCATGTAAGAAGCTGAGTTGATGGTAGGTAGCTCCTTAATCCCATCTTTGGAGACCACCTTCACTTGGAAGTTGGGCAGGCTGATGAACAGCCTCTGATGGACCTCTTGCACGCACAGTTTTAGCACTTCGTAGGCCTCTGCTACCGTTAGAACTGGCCGGAATATAAAAATAAATTCATGAACATCGTCAATACATATTCCAAACACCTCATTTCTTCTATTGATTTTGTCTTCCTATATATTCTGATATTTTAATCATAATTAGTCATTATTAGACAAGGAATAAATAACTGTAAAGTATGTACTTTCAAGAAACAAACTAAATGAGAACACAGCCAATATGGTTTTCTATGAAAATTAAATTCAAAACACCCGAGCAAAAAGACTTTCTCAAAGCCAGCAACCAACTGACTACCTAGATTAACCCCCGATTTCTCGTACGTTTGTCAAACTCAACTTACCAAATACTGTACGCTCATTGGTTGACGATATCCGATGATCAGCAGGCAACCAATAAGCGCTCAGTATTTCAAAGTTGACAAGAGTTTAACTTTAACAAACGTAACAAAAGCCGGGGGTTACTGACACTTCACCGATAATTGTGATTTACTCATTGATCTTACAATATTTATGGTACCGATCCAATATCCCGAAGCTGAGGTGTCCACCGAAGCCGTGGACCGCGTACGGGACCTTTATGCAAGACGCCAGGAAGTCCAGCGAGAACAGCTGTCCGCCGCACTTGTCATCATACGCCGCGACAAGCATGTTTATCATAGACGCGTTCTAGAAAATATATGTATGTAAACTAAAATCAAATAAAGAGATCGTAAATTTCAATCAATATTGATTTTATTTAAGTATTTATGGAAAATTCATAAATTTTGATCAAGTCCAATAGATAGGTACACAAGAATATAAAATTGGAGTCCTCTCAAAGGGCCCGCGGTATCATACAGTTAACTTCAACTGGACCTTCTACATATATTTTTTCAGCAGGCCTTTCAGTCGAGTTTTGATTTTATGGATCTAAGCAATGGATGTAAAGAAAGTCAGAGAATTACCCTTTTATTTTGACACAAAACAGCTAAAATAACAATGTTTGTTTATTTATGATTATAACACCCTTCAATGGTAGGTATAATCTACAAATAAAATAAGAAGTGCTAACACCAGGTACCTAGACATCACAATTGCATAGCATTTTAAATAACCGCATCCCTTTCATACCGTTTTGAATTTATTAAAGAGCTCTCTGGTAACAGCAGCGCTTGCAATTAACTAGTTGAAAAAAGTAATTAACATTCATACAATGCAAAGATCGAAAGTTTTGTAAAAACGCAATTGAACCTAACCAAAAATTATGATATGCGTGGATTTTTCTTTAGATTCCGTTCTCATAAAAACTAGCGTGTTTCTTACACTCAACTATTCAATAGCAATCAAGTTATTTATGAATTTTTTTGGAGGAGATTCGTATTGCCGTTTTCTCGAAATAATATGCCATCACCAAAAGATAATACCGAAACGCATTTATTATTCGGGAATACTGATGACTGCGTCCTCACGATAACTATTACTTCAATCAGGAATACTATTAAACAGTTGCCTGATGAACTCTTTTATATACATTGTCACTTCTATTCACTTGCTTTGTATGATTTTCTAATTCAAATCTGACGGTCTAAGTAGCTACGAATCCTCGCACGGCTCGCACCGCTCAGTGGCCTACTAGCACATCTCTGGTGGAAACGCAGCAGAGTGGGCTCTTCGATCTGTAAAGGTAAGTAATACTTTAAAATTCTAACTTTGACCATTGGTTAGAATTTGTTAGCATTTTTAACCATTGGTTACCTTAAACACGGATAAAAACCCCACTCGATGAGCTCGAGGCTTGAGCAGCTAAACCTAAAGCTTACATTATACTTACACCCGTCCGCAGTCCATCAGCCAGGTTCTTCCTAGCGAAGTGCACAGCGGCTTGCGCGTCCAGCCCGTACTTGTTCCGCATCTGGTACAGCTGCAGGTTCTTCGAGATAAACTGTGAGAACTGACTGGCGTCCGCTATGTCGCCCACCACACCACACATCAGCCTGTCTGTGATCTGGTAGAGTTTGTTCTCGTCTGGAAGGTGATCACTCAAATTGACGTTAAACTAGGGTTTTAGCCATGTGGTCCAGTGTATGAATAGGACCACCCCATCCACGCGGGTGCTGTTAGAGCTGGCTAACGCCGCTTGTCCACCGCCCGCCGATACCGACCCGACAACGGTAACGAGATGGGAGAGAGATATACATTGCTAGTAATGTATGTCTGGCTACTTCGGCGATACGTACATTACTAGCAATGTACTTCGATGACGACATCTCGTTCTCGGGTGACGGCTCGGTGACGGTGCGGTGGACAAGCGGCCTAAGGGTGGATTTTTGATCCGTTGTCAAGGTAACCAATGGTTAAAAACTCTAGCAAAGTTTGACTATTGGGAAGAATTTGTTAGCATTTTTAACCATTGGTTACCTTTAACTACTGATCAAAAAACCCACCCTAAGGGAATATTTAGAGAATGGGCAGGGTATAGTAAAATCTTCTGCGATCACCAAGACGTCTGCCCAGCGTGCTGGTTATGGCAAACCCCTCCTATCGATCAAAGTAGCGTTTTATGGGGAGGCCTATGTTCAGCAGTGGACGTTTTCCGACTGGATGGTGTACGATTTTTACAGTTTTCTAGCCATGGCCAGACATCGTTGGTTGGATTCTTTGATTGTTATAGGTTCAGTGGTTTCTGGCGCGCAGGTTATACCTACACATGCCATGAGATTTTACGCTATCAATGTGTAAACAGTTCCAAAGCTTAGAGGAACGTGTGATAGAGAAGCATAGATACGAGAAAGTGTAAGTATGCAAGAGAAAGCTAACTAAGATAAGGTATGATAGGGATAGACTACATAAATGTACATAAGTGTACGAGGGAGAGAAATAAAACAGATTAAAATGGAACGTAGACTTTTTAATCACCCTTACTTGGCGCTGCGGACAGGATTATTACTATGGATTCGAACTTGTAAGGATCTGCTTTTCTTAACTTTACTTGTGAGGCAAAAGGTTTTGTTAGTACCTACCTACAATATTTTCCATGCTTTCTTTGTTTCCCTTGCACTGGATGTGATGATGACTGAATGCATTGTAGCTCTACGTCGTGACTTTTTGTGATTGGTTTCTTTGACAGGTTTTCGTGCTTATTGGCATACACACATACATTATTATCTTTGAGGTATTGTACATATACCTACATAATCTACATGTATATTGTATATGCTTTAGTTTGCGCAAGGTTTATTACCCTGCCGAGAGGTTTTCTATAGAAATCATGCAAGTAAAATAACAGATTCATTTGTTTTGTGAAAAGATTAATATTGATATGTCTGTGATGGCTACCTAAAATAAAGTTTTCTCAAACATGCTTGGAAAGGTGAGTGTTATTTTGACAACCCTTTTCGAGATAGAGAATTGATGAGAATTGGTAATAATTGATAATAATTCATGATCATTGATGAGAATTGGTGATAATTGGTGATAATTGGTGATAATTGATGATAATTGTTGAGAATTGGTGGGAATTGATGAAAATTGATGTGAATTGATGATAATTGATGAGAATTGGTGGGAATTGATAAAAATTGATGTGAGTTGACGAGAATTGATGAAAATCGATGACAATTGATGAGAATTGGTGAGGATTGATGGCAATTGATGAGAATACATGGAAATAGACGAGAATAGATGATACGTTTTAATTTCCGCGCATTATTTGAGAAAAGTGATATACAAGCCTTGGCCAGAACTAGGCATTGATGGACTTAAGTATGTGTACCTCGGCTTCGCCTCGGCCCACATTAAATACGTTCGTCCATCAATGCCTCTGTTGCCGGCCGCTGCAGTAAATGTACTTTATAGCCAGAAAGATACGCAGACAGAAAATGATATTTAATACTTCATTTGATACTTACTCTGCATCTGAGCGTTGTTGAAAAAGATTCTCGATACAGGAGTCAGGAAGCATAAAGTAACACAGAGTACGTACACCTTACACGCCAAGTCCTGCCCAAGTATAGGTTATCAGGTCTAAATAATAAAAAAAACCTTTTCACGTAAATAAATAGGTACGTGTAGATAATCTTTCCGAAGATACCTTTAAAACCGAAGTAGTAAACTGGATCTAACAAAATTATATAATCACACTCTACTTTTATAGGGCCCCGTACCCAAAGGGTAAAACGGACCCTATTACTAAGGCTCCGCGTCTGTCTGTCTGTCTGACTGTCTGACTGTCTGTCTGTCCGTCTGTCCCCAGGCTGTATCTCATGAACCGTGATAGTTAGAAAGTTTAAATTTTCACAGATGATGTACCTATTTCTGCTGCCGCTCATATTTAAGGCTCCCACACAACAAACGGGATTTTTTGCTTTACCAGATGAGTCATAGATGGTGCTGCTTTAAATAGTATCTCCTGCTACTCAACACTAGATGGCAGGGGTAGATAATGGTACGGAACCCTTCGTGCGCGAGTCCGACTCGCACTTGGCTGGCTATTACTCAAAGCACCAAAACTTGCATGGAAATTGCACTACTAGGTAGTCATCAAGTCAAACATATAATTATTATAAAATGATAATTGTTTATTAAGTCGCACGCGGTTGGTCAAGTAGGCAAAAGCATTTATTCTAAAGGTTATTTTAATATTTTTTAATTTATTACACCATTACATCTAGGTAACACTTAGGTCTAGTCATTAACTGTAGCTAAATTACGCACTAAGATGAGGCTGTTTCGAAATCTAGGACATATTGCGATGAAAATTGAATGGTGGTGACCTCGGGCTCGTGGACATTGTCTACTGCGAATCAACTGATTTAGTACCTACGGTTTTCGAAATATATTTGTGTTCTGAGGTGACAAACAAAAGTCATAGGTATTTAGTTTTACTGAACTTTTATTCCAGAGTGGTTATAAAATGCGATCTTTACTATCTATTGTAAATGTTTACGTGACACCTATTCCGTTTATGTAACTCACAGAAATCTGAAACACAAATACCAAACTCGCGTTTGTTTCTTTTTTGTTTTAAATTTTATATTATTGAATTAAAAAAAGAAAGAGTTTTAAGGTCATCTGAAGTTTCGGGTTTTTGGTAATTTTTCATTCCCCTTTGCAGCAGCAAATTCAGATTCAAGCGGATTTTAACGCTAAAAGTGTCACCTTTTCTGACAGAATTCCTTTTAAAAGGTGTTTAAATTCTTTTAAATGAGAGGATTGAGAGGGGATCTTAGAGCCATCCCATAAAACGCAAATATTAACAGACAAATTCATAATATTATAAAGAACTTTTTAAGATAATTATCTACAATTTGTGGCTCTATGAAGCAACACAATTGAATCCATTGAGAAAGAATGAGGATAAAATCATTACCTATATATAAGTATTTGAGAACCAAGACAAGGTCTTTCTGAATTCTGAGCCTCTTTGAGCCTTTTTATCTCACTGCAGAATTCGTAATTTTTCTTCCCGTTAGTCGTCGCTTATAAAAATATCTTCAGAATAAAACAAAGACTACGGTTTGAATGATAAATAATTTCTTTTCCTTAGCCGCTACCAGCCATCAGGTATAGTATATGGTATCATCAAAATAGAAATCAAGAAAAGTTACTATAATTTGACAGATTTTTTAATGACAAAAGTAAGCCACTTTAGCATTAACTTTGCCCAAAGGTATTTGTAGATTTTATTTAATGGATCGGCCTGGTCTTCTCCTAACCTGTTGCTGTACCCTAATGGGGTCATATGTTTTGCACACATATACATAACACCTGTATTACAAAATATATACATACTAGTTGAGCCCCGCGGTGTTACCCGCAGATAAAAAGTATCCTGTGTTAATCCAGCGTAAAAGCTATCTGCGTTCCAAATTTCATCAAAATCATATTAGTAGTTACGGAGATATAAGGTAACAAACAACACACACACACACACACACACAACACCACACACACACACACACACACACACACACACACACACACACACACACACAACACACACCACACACACACACACACACACACACACACACACACACACAAACTTTCGCATTTATAATATTATATAAGTACGTATGATGTTGTCAATAAATAATATAGTATTGAGTATAGAACCAAAGTAAAGGTCAAGGTCAAGTCATTTATTTCAAATAGCCTATAATTATATGCGTGCGTCTGTCCGGCGGATGTGCGGCTGTTCTCCTCTATACAGGTCACATTATTTAACCGATTCTCGTAAACTTTTGTAAGCAGGTTTGATAATTAATTAAGTATATGGTTTTTTGTCTATTCAATTTGCGGTTTTTTTTCGAAATGGCTAAGCCATGGGGGTTGAAAACGTAAAACCCGTTTTTCAGTTTTAAGTTACGCAAAGACTAGTAATAATTGAAACTGCACCATTTCGAAAAAATCCGTATGCGACCTGTAGAGAACAGTTGGACATCCGCCAGACAGCCATAGAAACCATTTTCGCCCGAGCTGAAATAGAGATGCTTCACGCTCGCCCAAAGAATGCTCTAAGCAGGCACTTAAGTGGTGTCGCATCACTAGCGTGACGTCGAACCCCTAGCATGCACAATTGCACACCGTTAGAAAAGTTGTCGTCGCTGTTAGAGTGAGACACATTTAGGCGCTACCTAAGTCTTGTCACGGTCTATGACGAGAAAAAGTGTCGAGAAATTTTTGTCGCGGCGCGCATGCTAGGCGGGGAAGAGTTACACCTGTAATGGTTTTGCACCATCATAGTATCATGTCTCCGAATACCAGCTACAATCTGGAAGCTTTTAAGAGAGAACTAGTTTTTCAGCGAGCGTGCTACATATACGTGATATAACCTTGTTATTAGGTGTTGCATCATCAATATGCATCGTCAAATCTCACCATTTTTCATGACGATGATACTCTGGGTGTTAGTCTGGTCGGCTGCTATCATGGCGAAGTCGGCGCACTGCAGACCCAGTAGACACTGCAGGTGCACATTGGATTGAGCCATTTTTATAAATTGTAAAATAAATTAAAAAGTGTTATCAATACTTCTTCTTCTTCTTCTTCGTTTATGGCTTTCTATCGCTTTTTAGCGATAATTCTGCCAATGTCAAGTAAGTAAAAATTTGTACGGTTATGTCACGTCAAAGTCCTATTTTGTCAGTCAAAATGCCAACAGTAAGATGGTGGATATTTTACTGAAGGCTCTAAAAAGCCGTTGAAGAGAAAACGAAAATGCATGGTTATATAAACTTGGAACCATTTGCCAACACTCGTGCACGTTCACGAACACTTAACGAATAATAATCCACCCTTATTACACATTAAAATTCAAAAATACACAGGCTTTGGTAAAAAATTCAAAATTTACAACCGCCATTGTCGGATTTTCTTCAAAGACCTTATCAATACTTGCTTGCTTGCTTGCAGTTGACAGAAAATGACTTTGACAGAAATACGAGTAGTTGAAAAAGTAACACATGTCAATTTGAAAAAATCATTTTGTTTTTTCTTTGTATTTTGGCTCCACACATAGTGTATTTAGCCAGTGTCAAGTATTGTAATTTTCATCGTGCTATAGAATATTTCATGTAATGTCAAGTCTTAGTCACAGTCATAGTCGAGTCTAAGTCAGGTAGTCAAAGTCCAGTCTGTCATGCCCCAGTAAATTGGTGGCAACTTTACTAGAAGCTTCTATGGAGTTTTGGAAGCAACAGGAAAAACCACGTTTCACCACATTATATCACTTGCCCACACTCAAAAATGCCACCAATTTTAAACATTAACACTAGAAAAAGCACAAGTTTTGAAAAATAATACAATGCAACGACGTGAACTTTTCCGCGTTCCCGCCAAAATACCTGTAAAAATCTTGTACAAACTTAGTGTAAAAACAAGGTAAAAACCACAGATTAGAGAAAAAAACAATTGACTAAACAGATGGAGCGAAATTTGACTTTTGCGAACACCAATGCGTACCAGGGTCGGTGCAACTTTACAACATTGCAACCCTACCAAGTGAAGAAATTGCACGAAGTTTTAAGTTGTTTTGTTTCTCCGGTGTCATTTTATTTAGTCGTCTTACGGTCATGCGTAGTTCCTTCAATGATAGAAGCAACTACGCATGCTCGTACAATGACGTTTCAGTTGATGTTACAGAAAACTATGTTTTTTGTGGTTTTTTTATTATATTTTAGTGTTTAGTCAATAAATTTAGCAAAATACTTATTTCAAATAAAGACATTGACGTGTAATGTGTTTGGAATGCATATTCCAATACTCAAGAAGATTTACACAGGACAAATTATTCAGTTTCTATGGTGCAAAAACTTTTCGTGTTTACGATATATTTTTGTGTGTAAGTAGATTTGCGTTCACATAAAACATACGTAGAATTTTGTGCAGGATTAGAATTGGGTGATTTGATTGCTGCTATTAAATTAGAATTTGAATTTTGGTACATATCGTAAATCCACAAGAAGGTTATCCAGTTGTTTGCATTTCGAAATTAGAGATGATTTTACAGGTGTCGATGGGTTATCGATAATTTCTATATATGTATTATATGTAGAAAACTATACACTAACCAATAACAGGTAGTACCTACTGGTTCAATCCTTAGAGTATAGACTAAAAACATAGAGAGAACTTCATTATCTGTCAAGCGTACCACTTTTTTGAACACTTTTTATATGAAGTGGACACTTTGATGTAAATGAGTCTGACAGATTTGTATAGATAAAACAGTTGACTCGAGTCGAAAAAATGTACGGTGATTTTTGCAAGCGTAGCTAATTACTATATGTTTATTTCTTTCCTTCGCCACTGACGTAGCGATACGTGTGAGCAGTACAAATATAATATCGTTTTGATTGATCTCTCTATGCTTTTAGTCTATACTCTAAGGTTTAATCAACTCTTTAGATGGGCATATGATTGAAATTTGATATAATGACACAGAACAAATAATAGTAAGTAAAACTACTACTGTTTTAATGAACAATGTTTTAAATGAGAATTTAAATAAGGTTTTGTTTGTTCACAGATTCTGCCAACCGTCATGACCACCTTTGACAAACCTACTTCAATGAACTTTGTATTTAGGGCAAACCTACTTATATTAATAATTTGTTGTTTACAATAGCTATTTTGAAATAAAACTTTAGTAAAAATACATTCTCTTTATTTTTCATTAATTATACTTTTCATTCTGGAATAACGTTACGGCAACTAAAGCTTAGGTTAGTACGGAATAATTTCGTTGTTGACCACTATCTTACCTGGCGATAAGTGACGATGCGGTCTACGAGAGCACGCTTACCTATAGAAGATACCTAATCACTCCCGACTTAAACTCACTCAGGGAAAAAAGATCCCAGTTAAAAGCTTTAGAGCGCATAGTAATATTATAATAGGTATTATTTTTCTTTATGTGCTTAATATATGGAATATCAACCATTTAGTGACGTTCAACCGCTAGTCAACCATAAAATGATGATGGAAATGATATATCAACGAAATTATTAGGCTCTATTATTTATTTCTTGAACTAGCTGGGCCATACAGTTATGACGCAAAAGATGTCGGTTCTAGTTATCAGGGGTACCTAGTATTTTTTCCTCCAGACAGCGAAGATAATTGAGCTTTCCATCATCCCCCCACAAATTAGAGAAAATTAGCTCTGTTTATTTTAGGTGTCAGGCTTTTATAAAACTCTGTTCAATGAAGTATCGATATCGATAAAATAGCGTCTCATGACTATTTTTCAAAAATAGGTACGAAAATAATACACTGATGTTCCCTCTGGTTACTCTGTGGTAAAAACTGTGGTTAAAACACAGATAGACGAAAATAACAATCGACTCTGTGGGTCAAAAACAAAAAGAGAACGAAGAGGTCTATGATGTATGCGCAACTTACTTATGAGGCTTTTTATTTAAAAAAAAACACTAGTTCCGCTTCTTTTCTAGATGGCGCTGTAAGTACATAGTTTAAACCTTTCAAACCACAGCTTAGTTTAAACATAAGAAAATACTTAGACTACCTACAAAGAAATGTCAAATTCAGTTGAGTGGACCACGAGTACATTGTCTGTAGTATCTCCGAAGTAATATGTGGTGCATTATTCTTAAGTAAATTGAAGTACAGCAGAACTGCGAGACAGATAAACGTTAATATTATGATCCAAAATTAAGCCGAGCTATCGAGCAACGAAAATAGAACAAACGAAACAGTTTAGAGTTGTCAGTCAGTATCGTGACACATTTCCTATAACCTGTGGTCTATGCTTGAAACAGTGACAGTGACAGATTTTGGTAAAACCACAACTGGCGCCATCTATTGGGTCATACATAAAACACCATTTCTTTTTTTTTAATAAAACTCCTCATTGTATCGTGTATAGGTTCATGTTTATATTGTATCCACTGACCTCTATTATACTGCGATCAGTTATTGTATCACATAAATATCCTAGACCTGTGTCCAAAACATAATGACCGACCACCTTTTGCACATTTTTCTTCATCTGGAGTTAATAATTACAACGCCCTTTATTTTCGTTTAAAAGAAATATATTGTTGCTATAAAATTTGGGGCACCAAGTTGATATAGTATTTTTGGGGTCATTTGAACTATTCTATTTTAGAAAAACTAATGTATTTAGTTGAGTTTTATACGGTCATCCCTGTTTTCCGTTTTATTTACTATAAAAATAATTTGTTTCATATGATTATTTTGGCACGTCACGTAGCGATCGGGCTTTCAAAAAAGTGATTTTTGTTGATTTTCTCTGACCGCGCGTTAAGCAACTCGCACTCGCACTGCCTAAATTAATTTAAAATAATGTGGCCATAGACTTAGTATTAAAAAGGGCGAATTCTGTGAATATAGCAAAGTCATCAAATTTTCTAGATTTTCCTTAGCTCGGACACTTTGCGCAGTATGGGAGACTCCCATAATTTTACTGTGCCATCCCGTTGTTCCGCCATTGTTATCTCATCTGCAGCGCCTGTGAACCTGAGCTTTACGTATATTATGAAGGTGCGTTTTCATTGATTACTCGCGTGACGTGCTGAATGTGAGTGTAAATAACTAGTTAGGTACCTAGTTATTTATTCTAAAGATAGAAGTTTAGATGCAAATCATGTGAAATCAATTAGGTGCATCTCACGTTTAGCAAACACTATTCTTCAAGGCCATGAGAGAGACATCGCGCCATGTCGACGCGTCCTGTACTTACTTAAGTACATCTTACATGCTTTTATATTTTTGTTGATATTTCGGCGAACAGCCTCCTAGCATGCGCCCTGCAACGAAATTTTCTCGATACTTTTCTCGTGAGAAATCGTGACAAGTGACAAGACTATGGCAGCGCCTAAGTGTGTCTCACTCTAACATCGACGACAACCTTTCTCGCGCTGCACATGCTAGGCGTTTGGCTGGCCATCTGGCCGTAGGTACCGTTTTGCGAATAGGGCCAATGTCGACTAAATCCATTGATCGATTCAGCCACTAACATTGCACGATAAAATACCTAATATCTACAATATTTAGGCACAAAACTCCTTTAAAAACCGACAAAATCGGAGTCCTATCACATCTATAGGATTGGATTAAGATTTAATATGAAATAACTCACTCTACCTAAGTAATAATAAGTAAAAGTTATTTGAAAAATCACAATTAAGAGTGCGCCGCTACTTTTGAAGCAAGATAAAAATCTGAGGATGAAAACAATAACAGAAAATTTTAAAGCATCCCGAAAATATGTCTCCCTGAGTTATTTAGCTACGTAACTTTGAACACAATTCTCTTGATAACATTATATTATTTTCGCGTCAAAGCGGTATAATTATAGAGTACGTACTACGCACTTTGCTTTGGCATCCGTAACTTTCGCTCCTGGGTCTGGGCGAAATTTCTACGGGTATGGTGAACATTCCTGGATTCTTGGGCATCCCGACCGCACGACCGTAACGTAGGTTACATATACCTAGTAGGTACCTACCTAGTAACTGAAAATCGTTGGCTGGCGCTTTTTGTACGGAAAAAGGGGTGGTATACTTCATACAAATTTCTCAGTACCGATACAATTGAGACTGACAACCGACCACCGATGGGGAAGAAAGGTTATCGAGTGGCGACCACGAACCGGAAGACGTAGCGTAGGCCAGCCCACATTAGGTGGAACGACGACCTGGTCAGAACCGCGGGGAGCCGATGGATGCAGGAGGCAAGCAGCCGCTCAAAGTAGCGCTCTTTGTGGGAGGCCTATGTTCAGCAGTGGATGTCTTCAGGCTGATGATGATGATTATGATGATGATGAACCTGGGTTTAAGGCATAGGTATATTAACTAACATAAGCTGTATATTTTTTGGTGTTTAAATAAATAAAATCAGTCAAATTGCATCGTGTGGATGTGTGTTGCCGGCTCCCCGGCTCCCATCCAGCAGACTGAGTCGACAAATTGATGACAGATTGCATGGTGTGCAGGGGCCTTAAGATGATCCAGGACTTAAAACACATTACCTAATTAAATGCTTATGTAATATACATGCAGTATTGGTTTTCTCATACATCGAGCTCATGGCTCTTTACACCACGTTTCTCTATTTGTGTTTACAATCCCACCTCATAAAATGCATATAATTATTGTCTTCTAAGTTGTGGTGTTTTAATGAAGAGTTAATTGTATGGACCTAACTATTAGCATAGGTGCCTACTATGTTGTCCGAGAAAAATTAAGTACAATTTTCTGTAATAATATGTTATTGATAGAGTTCGTATATTCGATTCGAAATAATATTCAAAAATAATGCACACTCAGCCATGTAGTCAGCTAGGTAAACGAAATACTTTCTAACTTATATTAAACTAAAACAAATTGGTGAAATACAAATAAGTGCTCAAAATGATTCCGTAGTTCACGTTAAAAGGACTAATTATAATTTAAAAAAAACATTAAGTATTGAAGAAATAAGTAAAATAACTAAAAACTTATTATCTTCACTTTTTTAATCAAATAAACAGTTGAAAGTGAAAAGCTAACTTTGAAAGTGAAAGAAAAACAAATGAAAATCTAGCAACCAGTTTTCTGTTGAACGGCGAAGGCCCAATGACAAGCAGCGCGCGTTGAGAACCAGCTGACGTCAGGATGCCAGACACCCTGTCTCTGACCACCGGGGTGAGCCTCGGCCTTCTCGCTGGAATCGTCTCGGGGGTCTGCTACTTCGTTGCCAATGGCGTCACCTGGCCCAAGTAAGTTTATATTGTGGTTTTATTTAACGCTACCTGTACATTCGAGTGTTCTATGTCAATCTAAAACTTAGCAGTAGATACTTAGAGGTACGTTTCAGGAGTTTCTATCAGACACAGCTACCGAGGTCCACCAATAGCGACATCTGGTGACGTTATGATGAAATTTTACTTAGCACGGTACCTACTCACAGTGTACAAAAATAATACTGCCTGCGACAAGAGTTAGTACCAACGGTTTCGTACTGATGGCGCTGCGTGCTGTAGAGCCTACATTTTTATTATTATTTATTATTATTAATATTTCCAAGTGATACTGCATCCCCTAATCGATCGAAGTCAGAGAAGCCAAGTAGACGGAGAGAATCTTTTATGGGCAGCCGTGACGCTTAAAATCAGGCGAACGACTAGATCGTCACATCATGCGTTTACGTAAAAAAGTTCTTACAGGGACACATCAGTTAGACTATCCAGTTTGACCACGAGGTAGAACCCATTTAGGTAATCGCAGACCTGTACCTGCATGTAGGTAATTGTAAATAGTTAAAATCACAGAGATAGTTCTAAAATCTCTGTAGTTAGTCAACATTTTTAGGAACATTGGGCTAATCTATAGTCTATGGCGCTATTTAATTGATGTTGGTACCTAATTAGTGAAATAATTAGCATAACACCAAGAGCTACTCTACCTAACATAAACGAAACGCAGGCACTCGTAGCTAACAATCGTCCCATATTTCGTCACATCCGGACAATCGTGGGTTATTTGATTTTTAACAAATAGTGCACTATAGGGTTTTCACATGTTAGCATTTTAGGTACTTATTAGGTAGCAAATAACAACCAAACTTACCAACTTTTCGTCTAAGTATTTTCACTTATTATAATTTTTAGTTTTTAGCATTGGTATATACATTTTTTTTATTGTTGATAGGCAAAGCATTTGACCACTGCCTCACGTGGTGGAAAGTGATGACGCAGTCTACGATGGTGCATGCTTGCCTAGGTATATATGGGTTCGATTACTTAGGTCAGACTCGCTGTCAGTCAAGTTGTTATTACGTCAAGACCTTTTTTTTGACAAATTGCAGTTTTAGTCAAATTCTCTTTTCGTCAAGTCTTCCAATCGTCAAGCTATTTTTATGACAACGTCGGGTACAATCATTAATACGATTATTATTGCTGTTTAATTGTAAACAGTTAAGTAAAACCTATAAAAAACTATTCCTGAATCTACAAAAATATTGGGTGTACTTCTACTTTTACTATACTGTGGTAGAGTGCGATTCAAACTCAATGGCGGCTGTGAAATCAGTGCGAAACGCTGCGCTGTAGCAAAAATTATATGTGCGCGGGCAAAGGTAAGCGGTAAGCGCAATGTGAGGGGGGCTTGCAGCCAAAGACTTCTATGTATACACTAGACAGCACATCTCTAACTTGCACTGTCGACCACTGCAAAGACTCCAAATGGCGTCTTCTCGCTCATACGATGCTCAGTTGAAACAATGGAACAAAATACACCTAAATAAAATATTATTATTTTTTTTTAACGGGCAAATTGCCTTTATTACTCAAGCTACTTACTACAATAATAAAAACTAAAAATAAAATATTATATTGTTGATTTGATGGCGCCAGAGCGCGCGGTAACACTGACCGAACAATACAACTTACAAGCTCTAGCGCTGCGTGTTGGGATCGTTGGTTAGACGTGTAAGCGCTGTAGCGGATTTTAGTTTGATTATACCAAAAATAGCAAATATTTCTGCTTCCCATAGCTTGTCTAGTACGTAGTACATATACCTCTTTGCTTGCAGCGCACTTCACATCCGCCATTGAGTTTGAATCACACTATATCTATGTAAGGTGACAGCCCTGTAAGTAAGCCATCGAACCGTAGCATCCAGCAAGCGAAATGGCTGAATTTGTTTATTTTTAGGAGTTTGAAAGTAGAGGCATGTCACGTACGGAATCGGGTGGATGCTGCGGCGGCGCCTTTGACGATGAAATGAGCTGACTTATTGATCTTATTTTTGTTGTTTAACTAGCACTTTTGTCACGTGATGTTACGCGTGAGGGCACGCTGGGTGTATAATAGGGTTAGTTCTATAGTTCTATCCGCAGAGCCTGAAAACGAAAGTTTTCAATCAGTGTATGTTGCCAGTGATGACTTATGGAACTGAGACATGGTCTCTTACTGTTGGCCTCATTAGTAAGCTCAAAGTCGCGCAACGAGCTATGGAGCGAGCTATGCTCGGTGTTTCCCTGCGAGATAAGCTCCGGAACGAGGAGATCCGCAGGAGAACTAAAGTGACCGATATAGCTCTTAGAGTTAGTAAGTTGAAGTGGCAATGGGCAGGCCACATCGCTCGTAGAACTGACAACCGGTGGGGAAGAAAGGTTCTCGAGTGGCGACCACGAACCGGAAGACGCAGCGTAGGCCGGCCCCCCACTCGGTGGACCGACGACCTGGTGAAAGCCGCGGGGAGCCGATGGATGCAGGAGGCGAGCAGCCGCTCAAGGTGGCGTGCTCTGGGGGAGGCCTATGTTCAGTAGTGGACGTCTTCAGGCTGTTAATGATGATGATGATGATGAGTTCTATAATATAACTTATAGCCACTTGACCCCATTATCAAATGTCTGGTGAAGTAAAGTTAATTTATTTATTTCAATTAAGCTACTTTTTAGGGTTCCGTACCCAAAGGGTAAAACAGACCGTATTACTAAAGCTCCCCTGTCTGGTCCCACGAAATCCACTTATACCTGGCGACTGATTATCTGATACCCAAATATTGAGAAAAATTTGATTAACTAAGTACTTGTTTTGTATGATCGTCATTCGCTATGTGGGCATCTTGTGATCGACCATTATTATTATGCATTTTGGATTTCATGATCGTAATAGGATAAGTGAAAGACTACCACTTGATATAATCATTCGTTATAAAACAGATCTAATTATATCCCACACACACGTAGGTATATTATTGTCATCATCAACAGCCTGAAGACATCAAAGAGGTATATGTACTACGTACTAGAGAAGCTATTCAAAGCACAAAAAGTTGTCATTTTTTGTATAATTAAACTAAAATCCGCTACAGCGCTTTACGAGATTAAATCGTCGATTCCAACGATCACAATACGCAGCGCTAGTGCAATGGCACATTCGGATCATAATTTTTACTGCTATTCACTGCTGCACGTGCAGTCGCTTTGAGAGCTGAGCATCGTATGAGCGAGAAGATGCTCATAGGCATATTTGCAGTGGTTGATAGTGCAAGTTAGAGATGTCCTGTCTAGTGTATACATAGAAGTCTTTGGAAGACATCCACTGCTGAACATAGGCATACATCGGAACGTAAAAAATTACTCCCTTATTATGGTAACAGTGAACCCTGTGGGCCAATGTATACCTAGTATTATATTATCTGTGGTCATTCGAACCGTAGCGGTTACGATACCGTACAGTGGGGTAAATTGAACAGCTATTATTGACCATGTGTTTTCACGGCAACGGACATCTGGGAACATTCAACTTTAATAGCACTGGGGTTCTGTAGGAAATACAATATTGTTTACTTACTTATTACGCTACAAGTATACATGTATCATATAATTTTATTTTAATTGAATGTAATAATTATGGATTATAAATACCTATATAGGTTGGGCTGGTCTTACTAGATCTATTGAGTTAAATGTAAGTAGGATAAAGTCAGACAAAAGTATTATACAAGGCAAGGTTGGCTGTTGGCTGTCAGTGAAAAGGTGTATTGTTCAACTTAAGGTGGAACGTTTCACAAGCGCGGCAAATTCAAATTTTCTTGCGTTCTTTTGCCAGTAATAGCTTAATTACTTAACGTGATTACATGAAAACTAATTTTGCGGAAATAAATAGAATGTATCAATAAATTACAATTAAAAGTATCACCTACATATAATTGGTTTAGCGACAAATGGCAATAAACAAATTCCGTCTTCAGTCTATTGCCATTTGTCGCTAAACCAACGATAAGTAGGTGATACTTTTAATTGTAATTTATTGATACATTATATTTATTTGCACAAAATTAGTTTTCATGTAATCACGTTGAGTAATTAAGCTATTATTGTCAAAATAACGCAAGAAAATTTGAATTTGCCGCGCTTGTGAAACGTTCCACCTTAAATGTGGAACGATCAATCAATATGACTGTATTCGTCCTCTTTTAGCGCGAATCATAATCAAATAAGCTCGTACAAGTATTCATTCAGCGTCATTGATAAGCCATTTCTCTCTGATAAGCCGATACAATGCAGGTTAAATCAATCGAGGCCAAGTAAGAGTCAACAAACGGGCGTCCTCAATTATTTCGTATTGAAACCTAACTAAAACTTAAATAATTATTAATTAACTACAATAATAAAGACCTTTTTTCCTTGAATCAGGAGAGCAACGGTGTCAAAGTGATTTTATATTATAACTCAACTACTTGTAACAAAAAAAATGTTCCCAACAGTTCCTTTAAAGGGACTACAGATCGTTTATTGTCGCCGCAGTTCCTTCCAAGATGCAAAAGGAACTTTATGGTCAATTACTAATTACTACTTTCAACAGTTCATTTGAAGGAGCTACTGAACTTTTTCCGTGGTTCCTTCACAAGAGCTCAAGGCACTACTGAAAGTAGGTATCAATTTTTTTATTGCTATAAAAATAGCAGTTAGGTATATTTAAGAAAGAATCAAGGTCTAGCCTAATAGCTTCTTTTGTAAGTATATGACCTAGGTAAATGGCCCATAACAGAAGCAACCTTGATATCCACTGAAGATGTTTATCACCAATCACCACAACAGATCTTCAAAATTAGATTAGCGGGATTGCGGCCTTCACGGAACCCTGATGTACGCGGGAATTACAGAGTCAGCGGGCGTATCGCCGCACCATTCAGTTAGACCGCGGCTACCAATCGAACAATGTTACTTCCCAAATTTATATTAAAATAACTTTTAATAACTGCGAAAACTTTCACGGAAATTAAACAAGGGATTCGAAATATTAAACAATTAGTGACGAAGCTCTGACCATTATTGAATCAATAAATTAACTCGTGTGTGTTTTTCCAAAACAATCAATGGTTGTATGGTGCTTGTTTCAAGTTAAAAATCTTATTTTTCAGGGAATTTATTATGAAATCTGTGTTGTGAGTGAGATTGTGTGTTTTGTGAGAATTTTTAAGACATTTTCGAGACAGCATATGGATGTAACGCGGTGCATTCCGAAGGTAGAACGCAACGAGACTTTCAACTTTTTTTGAAAAATGTGGCAAAATGCACTTTCTCTACTAATTCGGTGCAGACAGCTCTCTCATAGATCTTGTTAAATTGTATTTGTTCAACATCGTAGGTATAATATAATTTAACTATGCAGAGTGGTCACGATGATATAACAGATTTTGAAAGATATTCTATCTTACAAAATAAGTAGGTATTAATTCTTTGTGACTAAAAAGTATGTTATGTGAATATTATTTGTATTTATTTATGTATTTATGATAACAAGAACTGCAATTATTAAATTCATTAAGTATAACTACCTATTTACTAGGTAGGTATATATCTACTTGTACTTATCTACTGTTATCTTTATTTTAATGGACCGATGAGAATGCTGATGCTGAGCATTCCATGCATCGTCACCCATAGGCAGAAATGGGTCCTATTCGCCACACCACACGGAAAATTCACCAATCGCTACCACAATACCTATATACCTAATACTAAAATTTTTAGCAGGTATAAGTACTAGTACAGTATTATATTATCTGTGGTATAAGTATAATATTAATATGGCAACATTGGTAACGTTCAAACAAAATAATTATGTAAAGGCAACAAGGCAACTACTTAAATAAAAAGCGGCAACTAAATAAAAAGCCTTATAATTACCTAATGAATTACCCTTTTAATATTTTATTACCGTTGAAATAATTATGTAGGTATGTGTTAATTTCAACAAGCTTTTGACAAAACACTGTTACAATAATTTACTAATCATTAAACAATTGATGAAAATTAATGGCACGTTCGCGGGTTTATGGCGCTATCGCTGGGCTAAATAAGAAAGGTCATGGTTTTCAAGCTTGGAAACAATGAGTCCCCAGCAATTGTTATAACTTAATGCCTGTAATTCCGTGTAATTGTAACGTAATCGATACAAACACGTTTCACAACCATTCTGCGAACTGAAATTAGAGTTTTAAGCAAATACACCAATCGTATGATATTTCAAAGACAAGAGTTGACCAAGACACTTGGCTTGGTTTTTAACCATCGACGCAAAGAAGGGGTGTTATAAGTTTAACTTGTGTATCTGTAACGTTTATCTGGTCTATCTGTCTATGGTATACTTCCCAAACGAATGACACGATTTTTTAAACGATGACTTGACCAAGAGGTATTATTAGGTTTCTCTATGTCTGAGGATTTTTACATTTTTATAAGGTTTTTCCGATGGTTTTTCTTCGTTTTGCCGATGATATAGTCATAATGGCGGAATCGCTCGAGGACCTTAGCACCATGCTCAACGACCTCAGTAGAGTCTCCCAGCAGGTTGGTCTTAAGATGAATATGGACAAGACAAAGATCATGTCTAATGCTCATGTTCCACCTATACCGGTAATTGTTGGGAACGATACTCTCGAAGTTGTCGACAAGTATGTCTACCTAGGACAGATTGTCCAATTAGGTAGGTCCAACTTCGACAAAGAGGTGGCGCGAAGAATCCAACTCGGCTGGGCAGCGTTCGGGAAGCTTCGTCCTATCTTTTCGTCCAAAATACCGCAGAGCCTGAAAACGAAAGTTTTCAATCAGTGTGTGTTGCCAGTGATGACTTATGGAACTGAGACATGGTCTCTTACTGTTGGCCTCATTAGTAAGCTCAAAGTCGCGCAGCGAGCTATGGAGCGAGCTATGCTCGGTGTTTCCCTGCGAGATAAGCTCCGGAACGAGGAGATCCGCAGGAGAACTAAAGTGACCGATATAGCTCTTAGAGTTAGTAAGTTGAAGTGGCAATGGGCAGGCCACATCGCTCGTAGAACTGACAACCGATGGGGAAGAAAGGTTCTCGAGTGGCGACCACGAACCGGAAGACGCAGCGTAGGCCGGCCCCCCACTCGGTGGACCGACGACCTGGTGAAAGCCGCGGGGAGCCGATGGATGCAGGAGGCGAGCAGCCGCTCAAGGTGGCGTGCTCTGGGGGAGGCCTATGTTCAGCAGTGGACGTCTTCAGGCTGTTAATGATGATGATGATAAGGTTTTTCGTAAAGACTATAAATAGATATGTAGTATAGGTATTAGTTTATATTTATAACCAGGAATCAGGAGCGCAATATTAAAACAGCTTTTAGATGAACTGCGAGGCACTTTCAGCATACTTACAACATTTACAGAAATGCTTATCTATATATAAATACAGAGTGATGCCTAACCCATGACACTGATAATACTACGTAACTACCTACACAGCGTCATGGATTTATAAACAATAATTTTGGTATCCAAATAAACATCTAGTGTCAGTAGTTCAGTTGTTAGTCCGATTGACTGAACTACTGCAACTTTTCAGTTGCAGTAGTCCGGTTGGGAAAAAGCACCGAACTATTATGCTATGGAGCTATGGAGAGAGCTATACTCGATGTTTCCCTGCGAGATAAAATCCGTAATGAGGAGTTCCGCAGGAGAACTAAAGTGACCGATATAGCTCTTATAATTAGCAAGATGGAATGGCAAAATGGGCAGGCCACATCACTCGTAGAACTGACAACCGATGCGGAAGAAGGGTTCTCGAGTGGCGATCACGAACCGGATGACGCAGCGTAGGCCGGCCCCCCACTAGGTGAACTGACGATCTGGTGAAAGCCGCGGGGAGCCGATGGATGCAGGAGGCGAGCAGCCGCTCAAGGGTGCGCTCTCTGGGGGAGGCCTATGTTCAGCAGTGAACGTCTTCAGGCTGTTGATGATGACCTTGCATAGGTACTAATCACCACTCCATTGCATCTCGCCGCCGGGCGTCCTGCGCTAAGTTTAACAACAAAGATGTATGTAACATAACTGTTATTATCATCTGACTACATTACCGACTACCACACTGCAGCTAGACAGAGCCCTAGCAATCTCAATAATTTAGAGACAAATCTTTAAAAAAACTATTTCAAATCCATTCGGTCAGCCGAGCCGCTAGTTGCGAACCGCTCACCCAACCGAGCTGGCTCACCGAACCGCATCGTCTCGCGTTTGGTGCAAAACGACAACCTACTGGATTACCGATGTGATGTGACTGACCCTCGTTGTGACGTCATTGATACTCGCTTTTTGGAAAGCTACACGTTTTAATACTGTTACTATATAAAATACTGTTTACTATACTGTTTACTGTTTACATGTAATACTGTTTGTGCTTTGATCACTCGAACTACTGCTACTAGAGAGTATTAATCATCATCAACAGCCTGAAGACGTCCACTGCTGAATATAAGCTTCCTCTACAGAGTGCCACTTTGAGCGGCTACTCGCTTCCTGCATCCATCGGCTCCCGCGGTTTTCACTAGACCACATCCAAACCACACCGCTCGTAGAATTGACAACCGATGGGAAAGGAAGGTTCTCGAGTGGCGACCACGAACCGGAAGATGCAGCGTAGGCCTCCCTCTAGGTGGACCGACGATCTGGTGAACAATCAATTTCACAAACCTATATAGCTACCTATATATTACGGTCTATGAATTAATAGTGTAATCAAACTGACGTCACGTACCCCTAGCATTAGTTTTTCTACATGCGTGGATAAGTCTGACATCCCACATGGGGTGTATTGTGCATTTCCCCCTACCACCATCTACACGAGCCATCCCTGCTCCAAGAATTAACATACTGCTATAAATAATAAATCTGCACTTCTTTTTATCTCGGGGAAAAGGTAGAGTTCCTGCAGTACGAGTGTGGCTTTAGGCTGCTCCATTGCCATTTGTGTCATGTCTTGAAAACAGATCTACTATGATAATTAAATCTAACTAGATCCAGCGTAGATCTAGCCCCTGGATCTACTGAGATTGAACCACCGTACTCGATATCGATAAGTAAGTATGGTAAAATGTTTATTAGTATGAAAATCCAGCTTGTCACCACGAGCGTCAACCACATATCTAACTAAGGATTCCAAATGATTTCGATGATCAAAGACAAACATACCTATTACCTACCATGACTTTCGACGCACTTTAATAGGACAAAAATAGAACTCTGTAATACGGCGTTGCTTCCAGACAGGTGGGCTATCAATATTCTAGAGGGGTGGCAGTTATCGGGCTTCCTGTGAGCATCCTTCCGGGCCCGCTGTGATGAATAATAAGCCGAGTCAGTCATGCATGCCGTAAATGGGACCATTATCGCCATTATCGATGAGGGTATATAGCTGTAGGTATAGTGAACAGGCCATAAAAAATTTCGGTGATGAATACCAGGTTTTCTGATCTAACTATTAAGCAGTAGTTGGTTTAAAATAAGCGTTTCGTCTTCTAAATTAGGTACATACAAATGTTCAATTCTCAGTTTGTCTGTCCATAAAGTTGTCGGTCGGTAAAACATAAAGTTGTTACTCCACAGACACCGACACTCCTCGTTGTTACATGTTAGTTTACTAAAACGTTTTACTCCACACCGATGACACAAAAGCTTTTCATGTTGTTATTCTTCGAGAAAGTACCTCCTAATATTTATTGGAAGAAACCAAGTACCAAACAGGTTGAGTAACGTGAGGCCAACAAGTATCTGTGAATGAATAGAAATCTACGAACTCCAGGGTTTCAGTCAATTAAGTTTAACACTGAAGAAAGTCATCAACTCAGGCGGATACTATAATTATGGTGCGAGAGCCCACTGCACAAATACCTACGTCATCGGGTACCCCAATAGGCTATCTTTAGATCGTTAAACGACATCTAAATATGTAAAAAAATCAGGTCTGCCGGGTCATGGAAATAATTGAAATTTTTTGACTTATTTTTTTTTTCAAAATTGACCTGAATGAAAGTTCTGGAATGTGCCCTTCACACTCTTTACCTACCTCAGCGAATACCCCAATAATAGCCAAGATGCCCCTGATAATAGATTAAAAGATCTGCCAGGTCAAAACTTGGCGGAACTTAGTATTCAAGGCATTTGAAGTTGGTGGAGGTGGAGCATTTCCATGGCCCGGCAGGATCGGAACTGGCAGACCTGTTTTTTTTACATGTTTAAGTGTCAGTTAACGATCTAAAGGTAGCCTATTGGGGTACCCGATGACGTAGTTATTTTTGCAGTGGGATCTCGCACCATTATTAGGTACTTACGTAAGGTACCTACCTAACTACGTACTTACCTACTTATTAAGTTCTTTACCATAAACCGAGTTACAGGAAATCTTATATCAGGAAGCTGTCCAATATCCCAACCTTTAAAATAAGTATTTTTATATATAATTTCGATGATTTGGTTAATCATGAGTAGGCAAGTCATCTGAGTTGGTACTAGTTCATTATTTGTTTATTCATCTAGCTTACAGTTTTTTTATTAACATAGAGAGACTAAAAGCAGACGACCCGACTGATGGTATGCGTTACCGTCGCCTATGGAAACCTGCAACACCAGAGACGCTGCTGATGTGTCGTCTAAATTTGTTTGAAAGGGAAATGCCCTCGCACTTCCTTGCCGCCACGGGGGTGATGGCAAGGGGTATATGGGACTCGAACCCACTAAACCCCCCCGTGATCCGTCCGCCGCCGGCATGGGACGAGATAGGGTCGCGCTAGCATTCCATATCTCGCCCCAATTCTTATCTTGCTGCTCTATTATAATTTATACCCTCATTGTTTGAAGAGTGTTTTACTTTTTTTATGGACAATGTGCCTTTATTCGTTAAACTAACTACTAAGTACCTGCTTAATGCTCTACAAGAAGAAATCTTAATTCATTTAATCATTTACTTTTTTGTTTACAGTTATTAGTTAAATGCAATAAAGATTGCAAGAATAGAACCTATATTAATGCCACCGCCGATAGTTTCCAAAGCCTGCAACAAAAAAGTGCCTGTGAAAAAGTAATAGCAAAGTGTGTTAAGTTTTGCTGAAAGGAAAGCAAAAGGCGTCATTGAACTAACATTTAATATGAAGCATCTCCGTGATGTTATTACAAGCCTGTTTGGTATTCGGCGACTAAAAAAATTGGATGGAACCTAACAAAAGCAAAAACGCTCAATGCGGCCAAAAAATACCTTATATCTAGGTACGTTATTATGTGGCAGGGGCGAATAGTCAACATAACGGGTTATTTTCCCTGAGCACCCCGATCCCCGAGGCCCCCGTTGCGGAGGACCACGAAGTTTAGGGTTCCGTACCCAAAGGGTAAAACGGACCCTATAGGATCCGTTTATCTATAGATCGACTACACTTACCCAGCTAAATAGCCTGTAGGTACCATAGCTACTTTTTCCTCCCAGTATGGGGCTTTCCCGCTGGGGGCGTTGGATTCTCGCTGGGAAGGGGGCTGGCAACCCCGGTCAGTATGAACCGCGTCACTCGGCTCTTCAGCTCGAGGTACAGCCGGTTCTCACGGTTCAGCTGAGGGATCACGGTCACGCGCTTATCACTTTCCTGAAAAAAGAAAAACACATATGAAAATTTAAAAACTCTTAACAAAAATTACGGCAATAAGTCAAAGCAAACACCAAAGATCCAGCCACGAGATTTGCATTAATGTATCGCAGACTAAGCTTTCAGACAAACAAAACCAGGTGGCCAGGTGGAGTGACGATTTGCGGAAAGCGGCTGGTAGAGACTTTATGCAGAGAGCTGAAGACCGAGCTCAGTAGCATACTATTGGAGTGGCCCACGTTCAGCAGCGGTTGAAGATAAGCTGTAATGATGATGATGACCATGTACATACATATCTGAGCACGATAATGTAGTATGTCCTCTTGTGTACGAACTTTTCCGGAACGTGTGCGTACGTGGCCAGGTTGAAAAGGTTCTTCAGTCCACCGCTCTCGTCGCACAGGTCGAACTGCGCGAAGATACCTGCAACATCATAGAGTATATACAATACCGTGGACACCAGTCATTTGTGTGCGAGAAGAGTCCACAAAGAGAATGGAAGCAAACGGTCGGTCTCTTAGTTATACCGTTATTGTAGAGATTTCGTAGCGCGATGCGACTAGATATCGCTCTTAGTTCTTTTCAAGAAGATAGCAAATAAAACCAATGAAAGCAAGAAAGAATGAAAGAATCGATCAAGTTCAGGCTGGTATTGCTTACAATACCAGAATAAGGTAAAGATTTTACTAGGTGGCAGGACATTTGTGCAAAGTTCGTCTAGGTATAAATCACCGCATTGCCAGTTATTCTGCCGCCAAGCAGTAGTGTGCAAGCACTACTGTGTTCCGGTTTGAAGGGCATTGTAGCTAGTGAAATTACTGGGCAAATAAAACTTTACAAGCTGATCTCACAGTCTAGAAAACTTTTTTAGACTGTGTGATGTCTCAGGATGACGTGCGCAGTGCGCAGTGTCACGCGAAACGTTAATTTTGAGTCCCGAGTGACACTGCAATCTGTTATGGGCGGCCGTGTCACCTAACACCAGGCGAACAACTAGCTCGTCACGTAATTCGTTTACATAAAATTTAAAAAAAAACGCATGCAGAAAAACGGCTACCTTAATTTCAGGTGTACTTACCCCATAGAATTCGCCCTATTTACAGATACTAAAGTCTTTGACCTAACCGTGGTAAACAAGAATTATTTACGCACCCAACCGGCACTTTTTTCTAATATACTCCAGCATGATCCGCACACAGCAGTCGGGGTTTACCAGCAGAGTCTTCTCCACTGACATGTCCAGCTCTGCGGAGTTGCGCCGAGCCACCGACAGTTCTGGGGCATCTTTATATGCCACGTGGATGAACATCTTTACGCTGGATTACTTCCCCTATCCTTAGTTAGGTATCTATACAATAGCGTTTGACAAAGATGCTATCATAGAGTAAGGAATATTAAATTGTCTAAAGTGTTTTGTAGGTAATGTTTATAATTCCACGATCAAGAGAATCAATGAAATAAATTTAAATATTAATATTTATTTTGGTTTCGTTTGTCACTTTGTCACCAATTTGTCACAATCATAGAGTACTTTTTTAAGTTTGTTTTATAGGGAAATGAGGATGACACGCACGGTTTTTTTTTTCCTTATATTTTGGCTCCACACATAGTGTATTTAGCCAGTGTCAAGTTTTGTAATTTTTCATCGTATTATGGAAATTTTCACTTAAAGTCAAGTCATAGTCACAGTCAGAGTAGTCATAGTCTAGTCTTAGTCATAATCCAGTCTAAGGCATGCCCTAGTAAAGTGGTGGCACCTTTACTAGAGGCTTCTATGGAATTTTGGAAGCAACACGAAAAACCACGTTTCACTACATTATATCACTTGCCCACACTCATGCTCGTAATTCAGCACTTAATGCGTAAAACACCACCAATTTTAAACATGAACACTGGAAAAAGCATAAGTTTTGTAAAATAATACAATGCACCGACGTGAACTTTTCCGCGTTCCCGCCAAAACTCCGACACGCACGGTTGACACAAAATGTTCTATCTTATATTTTGGCTCCACACATAGTGTATTTAGCCAGTGTCAAGTTTTGTAAATTTTCATCGTATTATGGAATATTTCACGTAATGTCAAGTCTTAGTCACAGTCAGGGTAGTCATAGCCTAGTCTAAGTCAGGTAGTCATAATCCAGTCTAAGTCATGCCTTGTAAATTGGTGGCAACTTTACTAGAGGCTTCTATGGAATTTAGGAAGCAACACGAAAAACCACGTTTCACTACATTATATCACTTGCCCACACTCATGCTCGTAATTCAGCACTTAATGCGTAAAACACCACCCTGGAAAAAGCATAAGGTTTGTAAAATAATGCAATGCACCGACGTGAACATTTCCGCGTTCCCGCCAAAACTCCGACAAAAAATGTTATGATCGAAAAATGTTAGTTGGTTCCATGGACCTAATAAAAACAGACTCCATTACTTTTATTGTTTCATGGTTCCATAGGATATCTCAAGAGTTTGAATCACTGACCTCTATTGTATTATAGAGGTCAGTGGTTTGAATGTAATGCATTGGGAAGTCCCTGTGGGAAGTCCGCCAAAAACCCCATAATATAAGGACCTAATTAATGCGTCTTATTATCTAAAATAACTTCAAATATCTACTGTTTTCTACTTATAACTTTTTATTACTTACTTTGTATTGTTTTTTAGGCTTAGTGAACATAGATAAATGTAGGTAGATGTATGTTTAAGTATATTTAGAATTATAAAATTACTAATCTTGTAAATATTTTATATTCCTGCATAAGTCAATATCTACTTACTGCATAAAGTAATATATAACAGTAGGCACCTACTTAATTTATCATTGTATATTAACATGCAAATGGGCTAAATGCCAAAAAGAAAACCATGATTCATTCAGATAATCAGTTCAGTTCAGAATTTATTAAATCCAATGAGCTCGTGTCGCGTGGCCTACTAAAACACAAATAGATAGCTCGAAAACCCCAATATAAGTAGAGTTCGAACGTAGGGTCAATAATCACTAACGTGCCTCCATTACATATTAAATTTTCGTTAACTTCAAATTAATTATTATTATATACTGTACTATCTATAACTGTAAACGTTTATATAAGTAGGAAGGAACGGATAAAAAGTAAGTACTTACCTAAGTATATATAAACAGATTCATTCTTTTACCTAACATGATTATACCTACTTAATACTTGCTCTATGATGTATAGACCTCGGGAGTCGGAATCATGTTTTGCATTTTTTCAACCCTCGGAAAACTGCGCATTAATATAAATAAAACCAGTAGATAAATAAGTAGGTATATATTGTGTTATTTCCTACACCGTTTGTTAAAAAAGGGTTGTCAATCATACGTTATTGGTGTAAAATAAAAATATTATTATTGTATGTTATTGGGTAAAATTCAGCCTTTAGGTTACATAGAATTTGTTCAAAATTATCATCAAATTTCACTGTCCTAAATGATTATGCAATTTTTCACATAGGTACTTAGGTACCTACTTTGTTTCCGTCTTTTGAATAAATTATTGAATTAAGTAACTAATATATTAAATGCTCTCTAGTTTAGGGCGTCATAAAATTTTATAAGACAGGTTGGGAAATTTTGGATTGTGGGGTAAAGTAAAAAAGTTAAAATACTAAAGCAGCTGTAGTTATGTCCGAGGTCGTATGCGGACACGCGTTTTGAAGGCGGTGGAGCAGTTGTTTATTATTTTCCTTTATGCACTAAGTAACTCTAACAATATTATTAATTTACTTATTAGTCTCGCGCCCACAAAAAAGAGTGCTCGCCAGGCTCGCGCCCATAGAATAACTACCTATCTATAATACATTCTTGGCGCGCGCCTTGGACGAACTATACGCAGCGCGTGCCCTTGCAACGGACGCCGCGCCGCCACCATCAAAAACCATTTTTATGGTTTTTGGTTTTATTACACAACTTAAATTAATGCAGTTATGTGTGACTTAGTAGGCACTGCAACATAACGATCGCAAGATTAGACAACATCAGCACACTCGCTGCAACCACTAAGGAACCATGGGTTGTGTCCATTGTCCCCCACGTCTTCACCCCCATAGGGTCCAATGGATTTATTTTCCCACTTGGGGAGGCCAACCGGAATATTTATTCTCGTAGCAGGACTAGAAATCTATGGAAGTACCGCTGAGACATCACCACACCAAACCAGGAGAAGATCAGCTGACTACATCCACCCGCACGGCCCCACTAACATATTGTGGTGATACTTGAAATAAAATCACAAACCCACGATCACCTACTCGCATTCTCTGATAATAAAAACAAACAAAAATCTAATACCGCGTCACGGAAGGTCATCGCGCACCATGCTGGCCTTGGCCGCCTTGCGCTCACATTTTCTTTCTCAACATGCATCTAAAGTAACATTTCATAAGAGCAGTTGCAAAAGTGGCCACTGGTTGGAAGTTGAGACTTGGTGCAGTCGCGCCGGCTTCCGAGCTGTCCCATTACACATTCGACACGCGGACCCTTTACACGCGATCTGATTGTAAACAACCGACTCAAAGGAAACATATCGGGGCGAGTTTCGGACGTGTGCTTGGACTTGGACATCAGGATATATCATTCATGCACTCCGGAAGCGGAAGATCTAAAATTAAACAGTAGCTGTTTCAAGTGCTCTGTGGTGATGGCCGGAAATTCCGGAAGGGTTTCCTTTGTACATAAAGATTTTGAAATAGACCAAAAACTACAAACTATTGTCAGTGAAAATCTAGACGTAACCAATCATACAAAACATTAAACTTCAAGGAATATCCTATTGGAAAATGGATACTAAAACCTAGAAAATACAACCATGGATCTATCAGGAGTCGCCAGCCTCATGACCTTCGGAGTATCAGCATGGCCTCCACCAGGCCCGATACCCACCAGTTTCCAGTTCCACCACCACGGAGGGAACTTCGCTGTGTTTGTGATCCTTTTTGCGTTGTGTATGATGGAGGTGGTAGTCCTCAAGATCATTACGGAGGAGCAGGCCAGGGACGGCTCCAGGAGTGTGACGTCCATGTGGTTCGATTTGGATGACGACTGAAGTTGGCAAGTGAGGTGATACTGTTAGTTAAAGTGTGTAACGTAATGGATAGGGAGTTTTACGAGAGTAGGTACTTGGTAACCTAATAGTTCTATTGTCTTTTAATGCGTATGTTTAAGGACTTAATAGTGTCTGCATAATTTAAAATGCATCATTATGTACCAAGACTAATGTATAGTTATATATGCTGGTTCAACTGAACCAGCATAATGCTGAGTTGGGGCCTATTTGTGACAACATTTATCTTTTTTTTTTTATTCCTGTTAAAATATTATGTATCTTTTTTTTTAGTAATTGTTGTTTACAAATAAACAGATTTTCTTTCTTTCTTTCTTTTATAGCTTATAATTAAGAGTAAATAAAAGGTTATCTGTCTAATTTTAAACCTTCATTCTTATTGCCACGATTTGTTGCAGTCACTTATAATTTCCAATTCCTACATTGTAATTCATATTGAGACACTAGATTTGACAGCGGTACTAAAGTGTTAAAAATTATATGTGGCGAAACTATAGAATATAATGTGTCTGTAGTAGGTACGTACTTCTATAGTTAGACTATTCCTGACCTCTAAGCGCGATTCAAATGACGTCCTAAACTGAACCGCTCCCGTACAAATTGTATTGTAGCGGTTCAGTTTAGGTCGTCATTTGAATCGCGCTAAGAGGTCACAGCACGACCCCTGCTGGAGACTGTTTATAACTTGCGGCTAGTGAGAACATTTTCATGTCTTCTGGGATTCATTGCACCTCTTAAACCTTGCTTTGCTGTTATGGCATTCTAAACTGATTCTGATTGAATTAAATCTCAACCGAACCTGAGTAACACCGACGGTTATAACATAACAACCTCGTGAGAAGTTTTCATATAAAATTTACACAATTAAATATTAAAAAGTCAGATAATATACTTATGAATATTAATTAATAAAAATAAAACTAGTTTTGCAAAAAATGTTACCTATAATTAAGAATGTGCTTAACTATATAGCTGACCCCCCGGCTTCGCACGGGTTACTTAGTTTTACGCCATAGTCCAGTAGGGTTAGCATGGACGGTAGACAAAATTGTCTTTCCCCGTTTTACGTCACTTTCTTCATACTTGCTTGGAGTAAAACAGGGAAAAGACAGTTTTTTCTACCGGCCGTGCTAGCCCTACAGGCCAAAGAAAGAGAGAAAGAAGAGGTAAAAAGATAAGGGAAAAGGATGAATGGATGAATATGAAAGCACCTGCCTCCATTCGCCGTTTTATCCATTCCCTCCCTTCTCTTTCCTATATAATAGTATACAGGATATGAGTGGCTTCTTCCTCGTTGCCGACGATGTCTTATCGTAACGTAAGTACGTTACACGAGTTACGATAAGACATCGTAACGTATAGATCACGTCTCATAAGTAGGTATAGGTATATACTATCTCAGTTTGAAATAGTATATTATCCCGAAAGGGGGTAAATCTATTCCCTAAGGTAAATATTTTTTCTACAACTTTCCTAAATTAATAGTTTTTCATTGAAGAAATCCCATGTAAAGTTTACGTTCGAAGATAGCTCTAGCGCAGCTCGGTGGTTGAACTTGGTCCTTGACCGCATGCACTTAAATGAGTTCGACGACCTGTGTTTAGAAACTCTCGTAGTGACCACACGTGAATTTTGTTGAGTGGATTTAGTTTTTAGTATGGAGGTTTGGAAACACGCAGTTTCAAGTAAGGCTCTCACAACTTGTGGGTTATCATGGTCCCAGTCTCCCCCTTTCGGGATAACATATCAATTCAAACTCACCTTGTATATCAAATCTATATATACCTACACTCTGAGTAGGCCAAGTAATTTGGACGTAGTACTGAAGGTTGGATGTCTGTAATTTCTGCACTACAAAAGCTCCATAGCTCGTTGCGCGAGTATGAGCTTACTAATGATGCCAACAGTAAGAGACCACGTCTCAGTTCCATAAGTCATCTTCACTGGCAACACACACTGATTGTGAACTTCTGTTTACGCGTTAATGAATTAAAATTACACGTTTTAAGTTTCATCCCTTCTCCCGAGGAAACCGTGCTGAATTTTGTGATAAAAGTATCCTACGTCCTACCTTGTAATATGAAGTCACGTCATGGTAGGTAAGTTTTATTTGAATCTGTCCAGTAGTTACGGCATGATGCTCAGCCGTGAAGATACAGACAGACAGACCGACAAAAATGAAAAAAAAAAATACAATTTTGGCTTCAGAACCAAATATAAAGTGCCCTCCAAAAAAAAATTCGAAATATCTTCTATGTAGGTACAGAATTGTTACAATTTTATTATAAGTACTTAATAAGTAAAACCGGCCAATTATAGTATAGGTAATATAGATAAAGATATGTATCGTATCCAAAATTACAATTATAATTCCAAAATTAGTACAATACAATCGCATGTGAAAAATTTAGTTTAATAACCTTGAGAATCTAAATAAGCAAAATCTTAAGTTGCTAATTGATGCCTCTTGTTTCAGAATTAAATGAAATTTAAGTGCGTAGGTATCTGTTGAGTTATTATTTTTCTTCTCTCGTTGAGCGAACTCTTTAAACATATTTTTTTAAACACAGTTAAAGTAAGCGAAGCGAGATTGCAGCAAGAGCGAAAAATTTCACAGTTAACTACATAATGGAGTAAAGTACACTATTTAATGTGAAATAATGGAGCTGATTGTTACGGAAATCAAGAAAGTCTCTATTCACATCGATAAAACTATCTATTTATATAGCGTAAATGCCAACGCCTGAGCGAGGCGAGCGCAACTATATCACAGTTCTAGATAATGGAGGCCGTATTCACAAGCTCTTATTGATAATGAAACGAGCGAAATGAGCGTGATAAATTCAAATAAATCTAGCCAGTTAGAGCCTGGTAATTTTATTTGCCGTGGGGTCCCGGTTACGAATAGGACCACCCCATCTCTTCCCGTGGGTGCCGTAGAAGGCGGCTAAGGGAATATCCAGGGAATGGGTCGCAGCGTTCCCCTCGGTCTTGGTGATAATCAATCTTCACCTACTGCGATCACCAAGCCGCCTGCCAAGCGTGGTGATTATGGCAAACCCCCCCCCCCCCCCCCCCCCCCCCTAATGACAAGCACAAATAAAAACGGCCCCCAGTCCCCGGCAGCTCTGCTATCCCGTGGCTACGGTAGCGGCCACGGTAACGGCAGGGCAAGGGGTGCGAAGAATCCCCGGCAGACGCCCGGCTACCAACCCCAACGACGACCCCTGGCCCTGGCAACACATAACGTGCGCACACTGAAGGCTGACGAAAGGATGGTCGAGCTAGAGGCGGAGATGGGTAAGTTACGCTGGGATGTAATGGGATTGTCAGAAGTCCGAAGACAGGGACAGGACACGATAATCCTAAATTCCGGTAACTTATTCTTCTACCGGGAGGGAGACCAACTCTCCCAAGGGGGTGTCGGGTTTCTCGTCCGCAAGTCTCTCGTCAACAACGTGGTCAAAGTCGACAGTGTGTCGGCCAGGGTAGCGTACCTGGTACTCCGAATAACCAAACGGTATTCGTTGAAGGTTATACAGGTATACGCGCCGACGTCGGCACACTCAGACGATGAAGTAGAAGCTATGTATGAGGACATATCCGAAGCCATGCATACTTCCGAAACATACTTCACCGTTGTGATGGGAGACTTCAATGCGAAGTTGGGCACAAGGAATAGCGATGAGCTGAGAGTGGGGCCATTTGGATACGGGCAGCGGAACCCTCGAGGACAGAGGCTGGCTGACTTCATGGAGAAGGAGGAACTCTTTATGATGAACTCCTTCTACGAGAAGCGGCCATCCAGGAAGTGGACGTGGATAAGTCCCGACGGTTCCACTAAAAATGAGATAGACTTTATCATGACGACCAAGAAGCACATATTCGATGATGTCTCTGTGATCAGCAAGGTGAAAACCGGTAGCGATCACCGTATTGTTAGAGGCACATTGAATATCAATGTTAAGCTCGAAAGGTCATGTCTGGTGAAGTCTACGCTCCGTCCAAATCCTGTCCAAATCCAAAACCCCGAAGGCTTTCAGCTGGAACTCCAAAATCGCTTCCAGTGCCTAGCCGACTGTAACACAGTGGACGAGCTAAACGACGGGTTGGTGGAAACTGTCCAAGCTGTTGGATCGAAATTCTTTAAGACCCAACGCCGAAAGAAGACTCAAAAGCTCTCAGAAAAAACTCTTGAGCTAATGGCCGATCGGAGCGAAATGAAGCTGCAGTCTTCAGTTGATAAGTCAGCCTACGGTGAACTCAATAGACGAATCTGGAGTTCCTTGCGACACGACTTGCGTGCTCTTAGTACTTCACGTATTGAGGCCGCAATTGACCGGAACCAAGGCTCTAAAGTGTTCGCAAAGGATTCGTCTATTGGGCAACACCAAATGACAAAACTGAAGACCGAAAATGGTAGCTTCATTTCATCCAAGCCTGAGATTCTGAGAGAGATCGAGAACTTCTATGGACAGTTATACACCTCGACACGTAAGCCCGCTACTAACACAGCTCAGGACATCAGAGCCAAGTTAGTCCGACACTATACCGAAGATATCCCGGACGTCAGCCTGTACGAGATTAGAATGGCCCTCAAACAGCTTAAAAACAACAAGGCACCAGGTGAAGATGGAATTACGACCGAACTTCTGAGAGCGGGTGGTAGACCGGTACTTTTAGTCCTCCAGAAGTTATTTAATTCTGTCATCATTGAAGGTACAACGCCAGAGGCATGGCACAAGAGCGTGGTGGTGCTCTTCTTCAAAAAAGGCGATAACACCTTATTGAAGAACTATAGGCCCATCTCGCTTTTGAGTCATGTGTATAAGCTGTTTTCGAGAGTCATTACGAATCGTCTCGCACGCAGGTTTGATGAATTCCAGCCTCCCGAACAAGCCGGTTTCCGAAAAGGCTTTAGCACCATAGACCACATTCATACGCTGCGCCAGATTATACAGAAGACCGAAGAGTATAATCGGCCGTTATGCCTAGCGTTTGTGGACTATGAGAAAGCCTTCGATTCAATCGAGACTTGGGCGGTGCTGCAGTCCTTGCAGCGATGCCAAATTGACTATAGGTATATCGAAGTTTTGAAGTGTTTGTACAGTAAGGCCACTATGTCAGTCCGACTACAGGACCAGAGTACGGAACAAATTCCATTGCAAAGAGGCGTGAGACAGGGAGACGTTATTTCTCCGAAACTGTTCACAAACGCATTGGAGGATGTTTTCAAGCTCTTGGAGTGGAAAAGATCTGGCATCAACATAAATGGCGAGTACATCACTAACCTTCGTTTTGCCGATGATATAGTCATAATGGCGGAATCGCTCGAGGACCTTAGCACCATGCTCAACGACCTCAGTAGAGTCTCCCAGCAGGTTGGTCTTAAGATGAATATGGACAAGACAAAGATCATGTCTAATGCTCATGTTCCACCTATACCGGTAATTGTTGGGAACGATACTCTCGAAGTTGTCGACAAGTATGTCTACCTAGGACAGATTGTCCAATTAGGTAGGTCCAACTTCGACAAAGAGGTGGCGCGAAGAATCCAACTCGGCTGGGCAGCGTTCGGGAAGCTTCGTCCTATCTTTTCGTCCAAAATACCGCAGAGCCTGAAAACGAAAGTTTTCAATCAGTGTGTGTTGCCAGTGATGACTTATGGAACTGAGACATGGTCTCTTACTGTTGGCCTCATTAGTAAGCTCAAAGTCGCGCAGCGAGCTATGGAGCGAGCTATGCTCGGTGTTTCCCTGCGAGATAAGCTCCGGAACGAGGAGATCCGCAGGAGAACTAAAGTGACCGATATAGCTCTTAGAGTTAGTAAGTTGAAGTGGCAATGGGCAGGCCACATCGCTCGTAGAACTGACAACCGATGGGGAAGAAAGGTTCTCGAGTGGCGACCACGAACCGGAAGACGCAGCGTAGGCCGGCCCCCCACTCGGTGGACCGACGACCTGGTGAAAGCCGCGGGGAGCCGATGGATGCAGGAGGCGAGCAGCCGCTCAAGGTGGCGTGCTCTGGGCTCCCCCATGTTCAGCAGTGGACGTCTTCAGGCTGTTAATGATGATGATGAAAATGAATTTTACGCGCTCTTGTTGACTTTAAAAATGTGCTACAGAATAAGATAAAAGGAAAGTTATATATTTAGGATAATAATAGCTATTTGATGTCTTAGTGGAGGTATGTTAAATGCATACAATTTTGCAGCGGCTCAATATGAACTCTATGATAGTTAACTTACGTAACTTTCTCGACCTTCTCGTGAATGACCTTCGGAACGCTATACAAATAATAATAATAATTTATCTATAGATACTTACAACGAATGGGTTCTGTATCTGTAGTAGGTTGAAGATCTACTTATATTAATATCTTTTCCGGGTATTGGATATCTCTATGAGGTATACTTAATTGGAATAGAAATAGAAAAGTTTATATTAAATGTAATCATCATAAATTAGTGCTAGTCCACTGACCTGCAACAGAGTAAATAATAACACTCCACCATGTTATAAGTCAAACCACTAGGCTGCTGAGCCCGGTCCTCGGTACCTACTACTCTTCCAACTGCAGCCAACAGCACCACGAAGCAACCACCCTTCGCTTACTGTATATTAAGTTAGGTTTAAGGACCAATTCCGGGTGCGAAAAATTCCGATGTAAAAGGTCAAGGCGCCAGTGTTTTTTTTTCAATAAATATTTAAAAATAAAATATAAACGGAAATGGAATGAATGAATTAAATTTTATTTGCTTGTATACAGGTTACATCTAGATGGTCACAAAGTTCACGTTTCTCTATACTCAACTTTTCAGTTGTGCAAATATTTGAGTTAGTATATAAAAATTTTACATAACCTAATGTTTACAATACATTGAACACTTTTTAACAATTAAATCAATAGTAACTAAAATTTAATGTGTATACATAACAATAATAATATCACAGTGTAGTAAATAACTTAACCAAATCAATAAAATAATTTCAATTGTTACATGAGAATTTAAATTTGAAATAGTCATCAACCGAATAAAAACATCTATCACGAAGTCATCACTAGTCAGATACAAATAAAGTAGGTATTTTATAATTAATATATAAGTAAAAATTCATCTCAATCAATAACATAATTAGTCAATTTTACATGTGAATTTATATTTAATTTTCTTTTTAACGGGCAATGTGCCTTTATTATCTACTCAAGCTAACTACTACAATAATAAAAACTAAACTAAACAAGCTACACTACCTACTACAAAGAACACTTATGGACTGTATAAAGGCCGCGATATTTAAAATAGACGTCAACGGTATAGATTTATTATCACAACTTAAAACATAAAATTACTAAACTAGGCATAAAAACTAAACAATAAAATACAAAATACAATTACTACAACTAAATTAAATTTAATCTAAACTAAGTTTTTATCTAAAACTAAAACTAAACTTACAAATAAAAAATAGACGTCAACTGAATAAAAATGGAATGGAAGTCTATCGCATTCTGTTATACATAAAACCAAGAAAGAATCTTAGAAGTTGTAACTCTAACTTAGTGTCGCGTTGTAGAATTTTTAGGAAATCACCCTAAAAATTCCATTATGCGGTATTCGTCGCATCTTATATGCGACTACTGCAGTTGCAAGATTTGGAATGGAGCGATTGTAACTTGCTGTAATGTAAGCTCGTATGCAAGAGTTGTTTTATTCGACGCTCAAGCGCTTGCCTCTGATTGAGACATTCTCTTATTGGTACTTGCCGCTATTTACCTATATTTACCTATTTGATGCAATGTTTTGAACAGTTATGGCTACCCTGTTAGAGGGTACCTATAAAATGGTATAAAATATCGTCGTATCGAAAATATTCTAGGTCTGTGGTCATGCCACGAATGACTATACAGCGAGACGCGTGAGCTTAAAGTCCTTTAAAAGTTGTCCTACTCTTATAGACTGATATGGATGATATTTTTTCTAGTTATTTTGATTTAAATGCATATGATTATGAACTGATTTTGATGTTTATATGGGACTAATCTCAAAGTATTTATATTTATGTAATACGCCCAAAAATCATATACATACATCCTGGACCCTCATTAGGATTCCCTGTATCTACCCAGGTACTACGAGAACCATGGTCCACAACACCCAACACCACAAGTATTGCTTTATTTTTCATGTTCACAAAAACTTGTCCTGTCGTGGGAATCGAACCCGCCGCCTTCGGGTTATGAGCCGACCTGCTCAACCACCGCACCACAGAGGCTGTAATAAAAAATAATTTTCCATACTGGTTTTTTGACTTCCCTTTTCCCCTCTCGTTTTTGAAGTCGGATAAAGGAGATTCTATCATTCGTCTATTATTGTATTTTGTAATCTGTGTTAATTCTGTCTCTTGCTGACGCTTATTTTATCACTATTCCAGGGCTGAGAAGACCACACGTGGACGATGTTTACCGCCTTCGCAGGACGACGGGATATGTCATAGGTGTGGGGGAGACAAGCAAGGAGGTGTCATACCTTGCATCTGCTACGCTCAAGAGTACGTATATCTATTACTAATTTATACTATATTTATTTTACTGTCCGAACCGACGACAAAAAGCGAAAGATTCTCGAATGATGACTACGCACCGGAAGAGGTTTTAGACTATCAGTTAGATCGATGGCCTGGTCAAAGACACAGGGAGCCGTTGGATGCAAGACGCCATAAAGCTGTTCAAAAGGCCGTCCTATGCAGAGGCCTTTTTTCAGTGATGGACGTCTTCTGGTTTATTGTGCTGATTACTAGTGTATAGAAGACCAATATGTTTTACTGCAAAGATAATAAAACGTAAATAGCATTTGAATGTTGAGCCAAAAGTGTCTCACCCAATGAAGGGTTTTGGGATGACAGCATCCCACCCCATCTACGGACGGCTATCGGAATATCCAGGGTATGGGCAGCAGTGTTCTCCTCGGTACATTAAAAATCTTCTGCGATCACCAAGACGTGCCAAGCGAGCGGTATGGGAAGCGTAATTTCGGTCATATTGTAATGTCTATAGGTATAATAACATTATGCCTGTGGTCATGGTATCAGATTCCTAACGATGCTCTCTTGAAGGCCCGTGGAAGAAATCACTATTTGCGCATCAATCGACGACATAGCTTAGTTCATAGCTTAATACGGGTCTGAGATAAGAAAACTCCTCGTAGCAGTATGACACTTTGGTTGGGCTCGCGGAAAAAATATCGTAGCAACAACGTAGATACTCGTAGCAGTAACTAAACAGCAATGTATGTACCTACGTTAGGACACCACAATTTTATTATTAGCAATTTGGTAGGAGTTAACATGGTTTGGTGGGTTATGGTGCGAGAGCCCACTGTAAAAAAACCTACGTCATCGAGTACCCCAATAAGCTATCTTTAGATCGTTAACTGGCACTTAAACATGTAAAAAACAGGTCTGCCAGTTCCGATCCTGCCGGGTCATGGAAATAATCCACCTGCACCAACTTCAAATGCCTTAAATACTAAGTTTCGCCAAGTTTAGACCTGGCAGACCTTTTAATCTATTATAACTATTGGCATCTTGGCTATTATTGGGCGTAGGTTTCATCGGTATTCGCTGAGGTAGATAAAGGGTGTGAAGGGCACATTCTTAGGGGTCTGCCAGGTACTTCCGGCAGGGTGCGCAATAGCAGACCAATTTTTTTGTACATTATTAATCAATGGTTAACTGTTGCCAGCACTTTCATTCGGGTGCTTTATGACGTAATTTTGACAAAAAAAATACGTCAAAAAATTTCAATTATTTCCATGATCCGGCAGGATAGGCACTGGCGGACCTGACTTTTAGATTTGTTTTTTTTTTACATATTTAGGTGTCGGTTAACGATCTAAAGATAGCCTTTTGGGGTACCCGATGACGTAGGTTTTTGTGCAGTGGGCTCTCGCACCATTATGTTAAAATTATATTTAAGGCACACCACGCGGAATATACTAGGTAATAGCTTATGTTCTAATCAAATCATATTATAATCATATCGATACCACGAGAGATTTTACGGGTTTCGTTATCGAAATCAATTTTAGCGAGGCATATTTCCACAACGAAGCACTTTTTACGGTTACTAAGTCTACTTTAATTTAACAAGTTAAAAATGTTGAGTGTTTGCGTGTTTCAGCCGAGTGAAGTTCGAGTCAGGCGCCTGGTTCCTGAGGCAGGTCCAACGCGCCGCCACTCTGATGCCCTGGTCCATCTCCACCGACAAACTGGAGCAAATCGGTACGTACATTTATGTGATCTTGCTAAAGGTTATACAATAAGCTCCTACAGCATGCCACGCTTGTTTGTAACTTGCTAATGGATGAAACCGGTGACTGATAATAGGAGGTTTTCTGACAGCCAAATTAATAAGAATATATTATATTATAAGGATTATATTTATAAGGACCTAATTCTGTATGTTTCTAATTTTAGTTATCTTGTTTTAGTTTTGTTAATTTGACAGAAAGAAACAAAATAAAACATATAATTATATCTATTCTTCAGCTACAGAATGGTTAAGTACACTTATTAGTAAGAAAGTAAATATCTACCTTCCTAATACAGTACCTATCTTGGCATAATCAAATATAGTAGCCAGGCCATTATTTCCTCACTAACAATACGTAGTCAGAGAGATAGTTTTACTTTCTGTTTTGGGTAGATAAATTAGCTTTTTAGTGATCAGATGCTCATGGGTAGGTATGATAAAAAAACAGAGCATAAGAGCAGTCTGCAGGCTTCTCCAAGTGCTAGCTCACTCTGTGTGATGCAGACAATAATAAGAAAACTGTACCATATTAACATAATAGGTATTTAGAAATCTGTGTCCACGCCACGGCGCCTGGGCTACGCACCTTCAGCGTGTAAGATTTACTCGTGGAGCTTGCTGCATGCGCGACACTAGGCGTATACTATATACTATAATCCGCATTTCGTTACCATAAGGTACGATACGAATTGTACCGTATCACCATCATACGATCTGCTATATCGAGGACCGAAAATTCGTTATGAACCTAATAAGTTCCCAATGCTAGCCTTCTCTAACAAGCAGAGTGTTGGTAGGCCATAATCTACCAGGCTAGCCAAGTGCGGGATGGTGGATGCACATCATATTCTCGAATATCATCCCGGATTTCTTAAGATATATTTCTCCATCTTAACAAGAAAAAACTCGCGAGGAACTCGTCTTGTCTTGTCTCGTCTCGGCTTGTCTGTTATATAATATTTTGGCCTTATGCACCTAATTATACTTGCTTAGTATGCACAATAATTTCTATCCATTATTTTTAAATTTAGTATATTATCTAGTTTTGACTTGTAAAAGTGCTAAAAATAGCCTATTTGCAATAAAATTTTTGATTTTTGCGTTTTCATGAGCGAACACAAATTCCGCACATATTTCGTGCGGGCCGAGACGGATCTGAACCTGGGTGGATCGGTTTAAAAGTCGCACGGTTTACCGCCGAGCCACAGTTGCTCTCAAAAAACACAACCACATTTTAATAGTTTCATCATCATCAACAGCCTGTAGACGTCCACTGCTGAACATAGGCCGCTTAAAGTGACGCTCTCTGGGGGAGCCCCAGAGAGCGTCACTTTAAGCGGCTGGTCGCTTCCTGCATCCAGCGGCTCCCCGTGGATTTCACCAAATCGTCGGTGGGGGGGAGGGCTAATAGTTTATTGCGGCGCAATAATAAATAGAAGTTTCTTTAATACAAAACGAAAAAGTAATCTAAGTAATTCCGCTAAAAATAACTATAAGATTATCTATATTGAGGAAGTTGTACAGGATTGTCATAAGTAGGTAAATGTATTGACAAAAATGATAAGAAAAGTATTAGCTATAATATTTTATTTAATAAACTGGGAATTAGCTGGAAATAACGGGAAAGTTTCATTACCTATACTGTGCCGTAATCCTTTTATCGACATTCCCAACTTGTATTCCAGATGAGGAGCAGGATGGGCGGTCGTCCCCTGGACCGTCGCAGCAGCGGGAGGACCAGGCGACGGTCAGAGAGTTCCTGGAGACGCTGGCTGCGAAATTAGCCGGGGGACCCTTGGAGGGGACGAGGGTCGCGCCGCTGTATCACCATCCGGCTTGTGAGTACCATTACAATACAGTAAACGGTGCCTGATAGCTATTGGCAATAGCTCTGTGTATTGGTAGGTAGTTTGTGTCATATCATGCAACAGCAGCAGCAGGAGCAGAGGAATGCCAATACACCAAGAAAACAGCGTAATATGCCTCAAACTAGATGGCGTTGCATGAGCGCCGTGGAGCGCAGATCAGAAATATGCCAAAAAACCGTTTTAAACCTGGATGGCACAGCAAAATGAGCGGGCTTTTTTTTACAGCCGCGGGCTTTATTTTATGCCCTCATCAGTCACAGTATTGGTTGAGATTTTCTAAATGATTTGAATAAAATAAATGGATGTTAGTTACTGAACAAATTAGTTTATTATCATTACATTTGGTTTAAACGTACAAGGTTTCCATCAACTATTATTATTAAGTATTATAGTTCTCCATTGCACCTAAACAACTACAAAAGGGGGTTAAGGGGACGTTAATGTTAAAGCTAGTAATTTAAAAAACTAATTGTAAAAATGGCAGTGGATTTTTACATTCAATCAAATTAACCAATGTTTAATTGCAAAAGTTGCTTTTTATGGTTTAAGTTATGGCCTAAAAGGTTTTAGCTTAAAACTAGCCCTGCATAACAATAACATGGTCGATTGCGCAGATATGCGCATGTTCGAGATGCACCACGCGCCCCTGAGTCGCGCGCTTGCGTCGCTCGCCATCGCGCTTCGAGACGCGCTCACACGTAAGCTAGCATAGCATGCACTGTGTGAAATGCTTTAACACCAATCCTGTGTTTTCAAAATGGAGTGACTATATTTTCCAAGATTTAATTCATGTCTATTAAGATCTGCGCATGCGCATGTGGCTTTTCCTTACACTATTATTTTCTATGTCACACCTATTTAGATTCTAAATAGGTTTGACATAGATCATCTAAATTTTAGATGATCAAAGGTCCTGTGACCTAAGTTACTTACATACTGTTAACATTACAGTACCTACAACATTACAAAAAAGTACTTACTGACTATTTATTACAATTACCTCTTAGTTGAGTTATATTCTGTGTTCTTACTTAGATTATGCATGCTGCACAGTGTTTTATTTAATCACATTATTATATAATCTATGGTTTCATTTGGTACCTATAAGTTTCTGTAATCGTGAAAATTCCGTCGTGAAAAGAAATCCAAATCTACGAGACTACCCACTTTCGGACAGATGATTGTTACTTTTTAGGTGAAATATGTTAAAACCTAAATAAAAAATTATACAGAAATAGGTATCTCAGAGCATTAAAAAATATGACGGCGGTGAAACGTATTTTTTTTCGTGGTCTGTGGAAATATCTTATACTGTTCCGCTGAAACACCCCTTTATACCTTGATTGATATAAATAAAAAAGAATTATCATGCAGGAATTACATCTTAACCAAGTAGGGTACACCAGGGTAAGGTTAACGTACCTACACTACATTTACAAATACTAAATGTTGCTAATTTATCAAAAATAAAGTCCCAGAGGCTACCTGCTGGCCTCAGTCATTCACCCCAGTTCACGTCATGCAATGTAGAGTCAGCAAAACAGACCCTAACCTGCAATTTTACTTGATTAACCGATCAAGCCGTATAGGAATCATAAAAGAAGGTGCATCGACATCAGAACATTATTAATATGTACAACACCTCGACGGTGTTAAGAGTAGAGCTAGCTAAGACTAACTCGACTATACACCACTAAATTTTAATTACCAGAAAAAAGAAATCAGCGGTATCTGTTGATAGTACTCAACACATCCATACTGAAAAAAAAAGAAATCAGGATGCAAAAAAAATATCCCATAAAATAACCAATAAGTAGTCAATCGTCTGCGCCGATTCTCACGTAAAAATGAATTCTCGCCATTTCATTCAAAAATACCCCATCCTCCATTCATAAATTTACTTGCGGCTAACTTTAGGTGGGCCCGGCCGAATCGTCGGCAGACCCGAAGTTCGTAGGACGCGCCGCACTTCCCCCGCCCCGTACACCACCCGCCAGTGTCGCACCGAAAGTAAATAAAATACGCGCATGCATCGACGCTGGTGCGTTTATTAGTGTTAATTGTTTCATTTTCTTGTAATACGTTTTCTTGTAACTTAGGTAATAGGTACAGTTGTTTTAGAAGTGGCCTGTGTGATTATGCCAGTAAACCAGTGTAATCGAAGTGACATTTTAACGTTGTTACGCAGTAACTACTGGAATTTGGAAAAGGGCACGCCTTTGAATTGTACCTAAGTTAATTTGTACATTAAAGCAGTGTTGTACCTATCAATCGTTGTACTGTAAGTTTATTCTAACTGGCTTTAAAACTACATTTCCTATTTTATTAGAATTGCTTTCATAACTACCTACATAGTTTTTATCTGTACCTACCAAACGAAAAGGTGTAGGTCTTGGGAGAGCGAGAAAGAGTAGGTGCCACTGCTCTCACCCATTATGTCCGTTCATTCAATAAAATTATTATTTTAGGTATGTAGTATGTTTGTTAGTTAATCCATAATTTATGGCAAGATTTCCGGAAACTTCAACTATTAATAACTTTTACAGTATTAGGTTTTCTAAAATGTTGACTGCATAAATACAAGTTCTTGCCTCGTCTGCATTGCCCATTTTTTTATTTTTGGTCATTAAAATTTTGTGGTGTATAAACCATGGAACTGGAACAATTATTCTATTCTCATCTTACTCGGTTCCGATCTTGTATGACAATAGCCAAAGCAACTGGCCTATTAGCTCAGTTGGTAGTAGCTCTGCCTTCTGACCTATAGGTTGTGGGTTCAATTCCCATCCAGGACAAACATTTGTGTGATGAACATCAATGTTTGTTTTGTGTCTGGGTGTTATATTGTATTCTATGTACCTATATATTTACAAACAAAAAAGTATCTAAGTATTTCTATCTGTTATCTGGTTCCCATAGTACAAGCTAGTTTGGAGCTAGATGGCGCTTTGTCAAATGTCAAAAAAGTGCTATTAAAATTTATAAGGTAGTCAGGGGCAGTGGCGGGCGGCTCTAGGGCAGTGCGATCGTTTTTCATTTTCCCTTCCCACGGTTTTCACCAGGTCGGCGGTCCACCCAGTGGAGGGCTGGCCCACGCTGCGTCTACCGGTTCGTGGTAACCTTTCTTGCCCATCGGTTGTCAGTTCTGCGAGCGATGTGGCCTGCCCATTGCCATTTCAACTTGCTAATTCTAAGAGCTATATTCTCACCTAGGTATAATATTCTTACCTGGGTATTCATAGAAGAACCGACATACCTAGCAAAATTCTAAATAAGCTCGAATATTTTTCTTTTTACTTTTCCAAACCTAAATCAGATTGTGTGAATTAGGTTTGGAAAAATTAAAAGGAATGTTTATGAAGTCGAAAGCTTTGACTGGTCCAGGGTCGAATATATTCAAAAACGTAATACTTTTGCGAACGGTACGTGGTCCCTTCATTTTTAACAGCTTTTTTGTCCGTTGTGCGAATTTCGTAACTTAATAAAAAGTGTTTTTGTTTGACGAGCTTGATGGATGATGCCAATGGTTGCACACACGAGATGTTTCTTCGTAAATTAGTTATGAAGATGACGATACCAATCAATATAATTTATAACTACCTATTCATCTGCCTTCTTCTTGTGTAGGCAAGCGGTCAGACCAGGGGGCGTACCGTGAGCTCTTAGCGCGATTCAAAACTGAGCCTATATTGGAACGCTTTGTTTTTTTCGTACGAGGATTTTGACAAGCGATCCAGTACAGGCTCTGTTTTGAATCGCGCTAAGACCTCACGGTACGCCCCCTGGTGTCAGAATTTCTGGGTCACCCAAAGGTTTCTGACTTAAACGACTATTGCTTTACAACAACAGCCGGGACCGACGACTTAACGTGCCCTGTGAAGCACGGTAGCGCTCAGTTATAAATACCACTTTTTGTGCCGGTCACCCATCCAAGTTGTGACCGCAGATCTGTATTAATTGCTTGAAGTTCCGACCGTGGCATAAAGAATATGACTCTTGTTTACCACTCATCTCATAAAATAAAATTGAAAAAACTCCGCCCATTACCTTCATCCATATAGGTTTATACCAAGTACTTGCTATAACCTTGTAAGCATAGAATAAATGATAGTACAGGGTTCAAATAATAAAGTTGATACTAGCTAAAACCTTTGTTTATTGTCCCTGTTCCCCGAATACCCATTTGCATGCATACTGGCCGACTGCATTATGTCAGAGACCATAGTGCACCTCTACGTCCAAAGGCGTAATTCTATCGTTTATAGCCATCATAGCCAATGAGATCTTTAATGGCGTGAAATGTATACTGCTGGCCAAAAAAACTTTTCACACTAACCAAAAACTATTTTAAATTACTCATTCAATTATTTCATTAAATATTTTTGTTATTTGATTTAATTATTCATTCTTCATTAGAATTTTTAATGGCTGAATGGAAACCGCAAATGCTGATCACTTTTGGTAGTTAGTGTCGATCAAAGGTGGTATAAAATTAGTAAAATATTTAAATATTTACAGCTTTTTAAGATGTTGGTACCTTATAACCATCAAACGCGTTCTCTCAGCGGCAGGACTATAATTTGCCCAGCATAATAAGAATCCATGCTTTTCAAGCGGGAAAACTGCGTCAATTTAACCGTTATTTATTTATATTTATTTTATACTTAGACAGTCCAAATGCTCCAGCTCACTACCGGTAGGTAGCGTACCCAACATGCTAGCAGCATTGCCTCGTTGAATTGCAACACTGATTCGTTGAGCCAAATAAGTGCCAACGTTTTGGTATACGTACCTAGGTACTTGAGATACCTTTAATTGGTGAAACTGTTGAGTTTGTGTCATCAGCTCACAGCTCAGAGCCAGTACATTAGAGCCGTTTCAATATACTATACACCTACCTACTTTACTACTTATTTAGTTACGTATTACGTATAGTACAGGTACTTATAAACTGTCTAATATTTCCTGCAATTTTACGTACATAAGTATTATAAATGATGCGATGTGTTTATAATACTTATGTACGTAAACTGTCTAATATTTCCTGCAATTTTACGTACATAAGTATTATAAATGATGCGATGTGTTTATAATACTTATGTACGTAAAATTGCAGGAAATATTAGACAGTTTATAAGTACCTGTACTATACGTAATACGTAACTAAATAAGTAGTAAAGTAGGTAGGTGTATAGTATATTGAAACGGCTCTAATGTACTGGCTCTGAGCTGTGAGCTGATGACACAAACTCAACAGTTTCACCAATTAAAGGTATCTCAAGTACCTAGGTACGTATAAGTAAAAGCGAAGTGCTCATCATATTTGCGAACCTACACAAACTTTCTTACCAGTCAACATTAGAAACCACTTTACCAGACGTTTTAGAGTTAAACCATAAACACTTCTTTTAGTTGATTTTTTGCGAAATAGTGCTGTACTAATAATATTTTTGGAGCAAATCTTATGGACTCAAAGTTAATCCGGCGAAAACTCAGGCCATTATTGTTGGTAGCTCAAGGATGGTTTCACGGATTGACTATACCACACTCCCGAAGATACAGTTTGGCGGTGCAACTGTACCCTATAGTACTCAAGTAAAGAATCTTGGGGTTATCATTGACAGTAGTTTGACGTGGGTTCCTCAGCTACAATCTGTGAGTCGTAGGGTATTTGGGGCAGGAGCCTCGCTTAATAGGTTACGTAACTTCTTGCCCACTGCTACCAAAGTTTCGCTTGCACAATCACTCCTACTTCCAATTCTTGATTATGCTGACGCCTGCTACCTTGACCTTACTGAGAACCAACTGAATAAACTTGAGCGTCTTCAAAATTACTGCATACGGTTTATTTTCGGTCTCCGGAAATATGATCATGTCTCACAGTTTCGTTCTAAGCTCAAGTGGCTCCCAATACGTCTTCGCCGGAATACTCATATCTTGACTCTTCTTTATAACATTCTGTTTAACCCATCTACTCCCCAATATTTGAAGTCTCGATTTGATTTTCTTTATCACTCCCATTCCAACTCTATGTCACTTAGGTCATCGGAAAACCTCCTTCTTAAGCCCCCGGTACGTCGTACCACGTTTTACGACCATTCCTTCACAGCCCAGGCGGTACGCCTGTGGAATGAACTCCCTATTACCATACGACGCGCTCAATCACTTTTTGTATTTAAGTCGCAAGTCAAAAATTTCTATTTCTCCAACTTAACTCCTAAATAAACGTTAACTGTTTCCTTTTAACTGTTATAAGTATATATTTATAATTATGTATTAATTATCTATATGTATACATAGATGTATTTATTTTATTGTTATGTTTTATGTATTAAAGTAGGTATATGTAGTACTTATGTATATATTATTTATTTGCACCACCGTCCATGCTCGTAGTGTCTCATATCACTGTCCATCCAAAGGTTGTCTGGAAGAGATCGCTCTTAGCGATAAGACCGCCCATTGTACCTATCTTATTATGCGATTCTTATTTCTATGTTATTATTATTTTGGTGTCAATAAAGAGTTATTGTATTGTATTGTATTGTATTTTTTTTTATTTATTTATTATGAAAATACATGCCTGTGGGTGGGCATCACAGTTTCCCCATTCGCCCACCCAATGCTAAATAACATATAATAAATAAATAACTATAGGTACTAGGTATTAAGTAGGACCCAACCCAATTAAATAGTAACACCCAAGTAGTACCCAATTAAATAAAAAAAGAAAAGCTTTGAACTTAAATATATTATTTTAAGTATTTATTTAAAAAAATCTTTTATTAGTTCTTTTTTTTAGAATTTACTCAGCATTAATTTTGCCAATCCTATAGAAAAAATTTGCCATGCGATGCAACTGTATAGGTTCCAAATTTACTCCTTTAAAATTCGTATCTTCATTTACCTTTGTCCTGCAATGTACTTACACATAAGACCACAGAACTTGTGCATAAGACCATAAAAGCGCAGCTCCGAACCGAACACAGCTAGGCTCAATATTCAGCCTTTTTATTGCGCACCAGCCGTGGGACCGTGGGATACAAAACAAAAAGTGGTGCGGCGAGTTTGCGCGAAAATAAAATAAATGGCTCTGAGAATGAATTTTACATAAGTTTTAAAGCCGGCGCGTGTACTATTATTTGTTCTGTGTCTAAAGTTCCACATCGTACGTACTGGTTGGTTTACAAATTCCAAACGAATAATATCTTTGCTTGAAAAATGGGTGAAAAGGGCATCTCTAGTACCTACCTACCTATACAGTACCTACTTTAATATAAGTGTTAAGCCCCTCTATAGCAAGAAAATAGAAACCAACAGTTTTAAGTATATATAGTTAGTTAATTACCCAAATACCAAACAAATATCTGATATTAAAATCATTAAACGTATAGTCACCAAAGAGAAAGTAGACAATTTTATATCAAATGTGGAATACAATCTGTCATCTTTATCAACTACTATTGACGATAATCCTAATGATGTATATAATAAAATATTTGATATTATTAAATTTAATTTTGACAATGAATTTCCTAAAATATGTAAAATTATTAACTGTAAGCTCAATTTTAATGACTGGGCTACCAAAGGCATCAAAATCAGCCGTGATAAAATGTATAAACTTTATAATGAAAAGGTGGCATCCAATGACCAGCAGTTCATTGACTATGTACGCCAGTACAGTAAATTATTTAAGATTATTTGTAAAAAAGCCAAGTCTCTTTTTATTTTAAACAAGATTAAGAGATCTAATGATTTAATAAAAACTGTGTGGTCGATAATTAAAACTGAAACTGGTAAATTGACCACGAGAGATCATGATTTTGAGTTAATGCATAGAGGTAAATTGGTAAAAGATAGGAATGAAGTGGCAAATATTTTCGTAAACTTTTTTGCAAATGTACCGTATAAAACCACCACATCGCTAGTGGTTAATACGAATGAAGCTACACAGTTGCTAATAGTTAATGTAGATAGGTGTTTAAATAACTTTACCTTCCATAAGGTGAGCATTTCTACTGTGATTAAAACTTTTAAATCACTTAAATTGAAAACATCTGAAGACATTTGGGGACTATCCGTTAGGTTTGTTAATAACTTTATTTATATTCTTGCTCCTTATTTGGCTCTAGTGTTCAATGAATGTATAGACAATGGTGTATTTCCGAACCTCATGAAATGCAGCAAAATTGTGCCACTTTTTAAAAAAGGCTGCAAGAATGATCCTGGTAACTTCAGGCCAATTTCAATACTGCCCGCCTTGAGTAAAGTTTTTGAGAAACTTATCTTGAACCAGTTAACTGCCTTCTTCAACTGTAACCATTTGTTATACAGTAAACAGTATGGGTTCTCCAAAGGATGTTCCACAACGGATGCTGCAGTGGATCTAGTAGAAAGTGTTTTCGGAGCTTGGGAGACGTCAAAGGACACTCTTGGAGTGTTTTGTGACTTATCTAAAGCTTTTGATTGCGTTCACCACGAAATACTTTTGGCAAAGCTTTCTCATTACGGAATTAGAGGTCAGGCACTCGATTTAATGAAGTCTTACTTATCAGAAAGAACTCAAGCGGTTGATGTAAATGGTGTTCTATCCAACTCTTTGCAGGTTTCAATTGGGGTTCCTCAGGGTTCCATTTTAGGTCCTTTTCTCTTCTTAGTTTATATGAATGACCTCCCCTTCCTAGTTACTAAAATTTGTGACATAATCTTATTCGCAGATGACACTTCATTGCTATTTAATTTAGATAGAAAATCTGTAGATACCACTGGTATCAATAATATGTTATGTACAATTAACAAATGGTTCAGTGCCAACAATCTAATGCTCAATGCGAGTAAGACAAAGTGCGTTAAATTTTCTTTAGCAAATCATCCGACTTCTTTTGATATTTATGTTCACAATAATAAGCTTGACATTTTGAATAGTTCTAAATTTCTTGGTCTGACACTTGATTCTAAGCTCACATGGGCAGCACATATTACTGAGCTTTCAGGTAAACTTAGTTCTGCAGCATATGCCATACGAAAAATCAGAGAATTATCTGATGTGAAAGCTGCTAGGATAGTTTACTTTAGTTACTTTCATTCTCTGATGTCATATGGCATATTGCTGTGGGGGAATGCCGCTGACGCTAATAGTATTTTCATTTTGCAAAAAAGGGCGGTGAGAGCCATTTATGCACTGGGATCTAAGGAATCCTTGAGGGAGCTCTTTAAAACGATTAATATTTTGACTATGCCATGTTTATATATATTTACTAGTATTATGTATGCACGTAAACACTTGTATAAGTACAAAAGTAATAGCCATCATTACGGAACTAGAAATAAGGACAAACTTAATTTACGCAGAACTAGATTAACGAAGGTAAACAAGTCATTTGTAAATAATTGTGCCCGTTTTTACAATCTTGTTCCTGACTCCATTTTAGTGCTAAATGAAAAGCAATTTAAGAAAAATATCAAGAGTATTTTAATGAAAAAGGCATATTATAGTGTAACTGATTTCCTATCTGACCACAAATACTGGAAATCCCTTGACTTAACACAACAGTTATTATTCTGATTTTCAACATATTTTAATACAATATTATAAATTTATTATTTTAATGACGTTTTTTATTCTTACAATACAATTACTTATTTACATTTTATACTTATTACAAAGTTTTTTGTTATTAGAATGACTTTTGCATCATGTTAAATATGTGTTAAATTATTTTAAATTTTTAAATTTTGTGTTTTGTTAAAAATTTCAAATTTTTAGCTCTCATTTTTACAAAATATGTACAACTGTATTTGTTTTATTTAATTTATTATTTGTTATTGTTGTAGTACAAATTAATATGTATTGTTATAAAATGACTTTCATAAGTGTACATTGTGCCTATATGACAATAAATGAATTGAATTGAATTGAAAAAGACGAGCTACCAAAAACATTGAATTCGATCGTAAACCACTACACAGTCAGATTTTCTGCCTGAAAGAATCGAATGAGTACCTTAGCGGGGGAATCACGTACCTAGGTATGATAGGAGAATCGGCCACCACTTATATGTATGCCTAATAGTTTTCTGCCATTTTTTAAGTCTAAGGGCAATGGAAGAAAATGCAGCATTATTAGCATTATGTTCGCTTAATTATTATGCACTTGTTTTATTCTTGTCCAAATAACCTATTTTAGTCTTGGACGAATTATAATTCGTCCAAGATTTTAGTTCACTAAACTAATTTTTAAGTACCTATCTATCTACTTATAAATTCACAGATAATCGCATAGAAGTATCGATTACCCACTTTCCTTTAGAGATGATGAGAAACATGGCAGCAAGGCAATAATGGGAAAATAATACAATCTTCATTGTTTGAATTGATTTCTTTTGATGTGACTGTGGTGGCTGATGTTCTTACAAATTTATTTTCTTATAAAATACAGCACAAAGTAGTAAAATGGAAACGAGTGACGTCACGAGCTAATCGTGCAGTGCCATCACTCGGAACTCTTGCAATTCCTAATGAAAATAACAATCGTGTGGTACGAGTCAAAGGATATTGCCTAAATAGGTAAATATCACGCACTTCGCTATGTCATAACTATACGATTATGTATTAGGCCAAGCTTAAATTATGTAATTTAAATAAATAAGAGATAACGCGATAACTAATAGCAACACTATTTATATGCAACGCACCGATAAGGAAAGGAGATTAAATGAAAATTAAGAATAATTATAAAATCAAAAAGTAGGTACTAAATGAGAGTTTAGGCACATTTTTAAAGGTGTTTTATAAAGGTGATTATTTAGGGTTAACTGTAAGTTTCCACTCATTAGAAAACTCTTGTAGAATCACTTTGTTGTCAGTTACGTACTTTATGCAGAGTACCTATTACGTCCAACTTCGACAAAGAGGTCGCACGAAGAATCCAACTCGGCTGGGCAAAGTTCGGGAAGCTTAATCGACCTATCTTTTCGTTCAAAATACCGCAGATCCTGAAAATAAAGGTTTTCAGTCAGTGTGTGTTGCCAGTGATGACTTATGGAACTGAAACGTGGTCTCTTACTGTTGGCCTCATGGTAAGCTCAAAGTCGCGCAACGAGCTATGGAGAGAACTATGCTCGGTGTTTTCCTGCGAGATAAGATCCGAAACGAGGAGATCTGCACGAGAACTAACCGATATAGCTCTTAGAATTGGAAAGTTGAAATGGCAATGGGCAGGCCACATCGCTCGTAGAACTGACAACCGATGGGGAAGAAAGGTTCTCGAGTGGCCAACACGAACCGGAAGACGCAGTGTAGGTCGGCCCCCCCACTCAGTGAGCCAACGACCTGGCGAAAACCGCGAGGAGCAGATAGATGCAGGAGGCCGCTCGAAGTGGCGCTCTCTGAGGGAAGCCTATGTTCAGCAGTGGACATCTTCGCGCTGTTGATGATGATGATGATGACCTATTAGGCATGTCAAGCCACATTCTCCATAGACATTTCGAAATAGGGCGAATTCTGTGTTTTTCTCATCAACGGCCGCTGAGATAAACAAATACTTAGGGTAGGTTTTTTCATCCGTAGTTAAGGTAACCAATGGTCAAAAATGCTAAAAAATTCTATTTAATGGTCAAAATTTGTTATGATATTTAACCATTGGTTACTTTAACTACAGATCAAAAACCCCGCTCTTAGGTGGGTACCTACCTGAAAGAAACATAGGTAGGTACAGTTTGCCTTCGATTTCACACCTTAAAAACTAAACAAATTCATGTTTCTTAGCAATAAAAATATGTGTAACGTGACTAAAAATCTCGTTTTTTTTTGACCAATTTCTTGGTATTTCGTGCGTCAATGAAACTCGGCTGGTACACCTACTTCCCGACGACCTACGTAGGTAGAACCTTGAGTAGTGGCGTAAATAAAGGTTGTATAGCACAAGTAGGTAAGTAAAGGAAAAATCTAAAAACAATGAATTTCCTTAGCGTCTATGTTTCGTATTGTTATAGTACCTAGTTATCTTTTGTGTGTACTCTATTTTGGTGTGTCTTTTTCTATCCTAATTTCTATATTTAAGTGGTGCACAGGCAAAGTTAACCTAGGGATAGGTTCCCAATCCCATTTTGAAATAATATTTATCTAGTCTCAGAGATAAATAAAATCAATCAGAGTCCCATCTGATTTTACATCAAATTCTTTGATGGTACGCCATCATCGACATAACTGCTATGAAAAGCAGTAGATACCTAAGCAAATAAATTAATTCAAATAAGGGTGCACTCCTTGTGGTTACTTACACCTATAGCAGTCAGTTTCACACAAATTGTACCTAAGTGTACAATCCTAATTGTAATCCTAATTGTACCTAATTGTACCTAAGTGTAAATCTATCACTCATCAGGATTATACCTAGGTATATTTTTTTATTAATATTTTGGGGAAGAACACAGGAGGTACCAAAAAGGGACGCAAGTCTCTGGTCACTTTATGTCATATGCCTACCTCTAGTTTTTGCGTTGTATTGATGCATTCCTATTTTCCATGTCTTGGCAAATCCTAACAAGTTCTATCATCATAAACCTCACTCTGCCAAACGCTTTGTGTAAATTGACTCAACGTGGGGTCATCCCATCTCGTTGCACCTGCCATAACGGCTGGTTGAATAATCAAAATCACATAAACTATGGCGAAACGCACTTGACGAAATAATAGAGAGGTGGCTTGCATGATCACCTGTGAACGCTCTGAAGGTTATTGGAAACAGCTTATTGGGTGCCATCACTATTATTGTAGTGGACATTTCATTTTGAAATGCGTTTTATATGGTAGACACAAGGTAGATAGCACAATAGATGCTCTGAATTTTATTTGTTTACTGCTGTAATTTCTTCACAAACAATATTAAAGTTATTGTCTCTTTTTTTTTATGTGATTGAATGACGTGACGAGCAAGTCGTTCACCTGATGTTAAGTGACACGGCCGCCCATAACAGTTGCAGTGTCACCCGGAACTTTAAAACAATAAAGTTTCGCGTGACACTGCACTGCGCACGTCATCCTGAGACATCACCCAGTCTAGTAATCAGATTACTAGACTGAGTGATCAGATCATAAAGTCTCATTTGCCCAGTAATTTCACTAGCTACAATGCCCACAGAACACAGAACACACAGAATACACAGACACAGAACACACAAACACAGAATAACACAGAATTACAATCAACTGCCATAAATGAAATTTTATGAAACGGCCGGAGACCTATCGTCACATATTTCCAAGGAGGTTCTCACAGCTTGTGGAATATCTATAAACCCATTATCCCAATCACCCTTTCGGTATAACATGCCAATTCAAACTCACCTTAACTAAAGGTATTGTCAAATTAATGTCAATAGGTATATAAGTATAAGCATAGGTAGAACTGGCAGCATCTTGGGTACGCTGGTATAGTGGGCTGGAGCATTTGAACTGTTTATAGGCAGCCTGTATAAAATTCTAATGTTTTAGTAGTAGAATTATAGCTAGTAGCATTGTATACCTAATAAGGAAAAAGGTAGAGCTACATGGTAGGTATCTACTGTGAGATTTGGTGGTAGAGCCATGGACGAATCAAGGTAGAGCATATCGAAAAGGCTCTACGACTTGGAGAAGTGACGATTTGTTGCACCATAATTAAGGCTCGCATTGCTTGGAAGCAGTTGCATGAGTAGAGCCGAAGACCTAGCTCAGTGGTGTACCTACCTTATGGGAGAACACTATGTCCTGCAGTGAACTAATAGGTACAGGCAGGTGATGATATATCGACAAGGATACCTATACAAAAACACCATAAGTAATGTTCCCATTCAAAGAAAAATGCGTGTATCCAACGTAAACACTATTTAAACATATTCCAATTATTTTATTCTCAATCAGGTTAACAGAGTACCTCTTACCTACCTATCACTACCACCCACTTAGATACCTACCTATATTCATTCGATCTTCATCATATTCACATCATTCATAGTAATCGGTTTTATAATTATCAATGAATGGAGAAGAAATTTGTATGGATTCAATTGGTGGTGATCTTTCAATTCGTTCCACGGAATCATTGTCTTAACACTGGTTTTAATTGATTTTTTATTCATTAATCTTAGTTTACTGTTAGGTTTGGAATATTTAGGTACTTATATTGCAAGTGGGGCTTGTAACGGTTAGAAATTACCTTTTAGCAAGAAATCTACTCAAATAACTCTTTTATTTTTATGAAATTTTAATCTTATAAAGAATGTACGTAGGTAAGTGCTTCTCGTAAGAGCTTTTATTCAATCTTATTATTTACTTTATTTACAATATATTTTGTGAAGCTGTGAATCAAAATTCTTTGATATGACAGAGCTGTTTTATAGCAGGTTCAGAGAGGAATTTTAATCCTTCGTATTAAAATTCATTATCTGCTGTTTGTTTGTATACTATCTGGTTAGTTAGGATTTTGTACACAGTATCTAGGCTTAGATATTAGGTAAATACCCACGTCCGACAATTCCGACATCAATATAAGTAATACTATCTACATTTTATCCCGAATCGAGCTTTCTTTGATCACCCAGAGAAAAAGTTCGATTTTATGTTTTAAGAAAAGAAACAGGAGCAGCAGTTGGATGCAGGAGGCGAGCAGCCGCTCAAGGTAGCGTGCTCTGGGGGAAGCCTGTGTTCAGCAGTAGACGTCTTCAGGCTGATGATGATGATGTTGATGATGATGATGGGAAAAGAAAACAAGAAAATAGGTGGAACCAATTTACGGTTTAGATATTCCCATATGGACCCTCAGCCCCGGCCCCTGGCCATTTGGGATAGAATTTTGTTTACATCCCGTTATAGCCCGTTAGATTTCTCAACCCTATTTTCTTTCCGTATAGGATAAACGATACTCGCCCTCGGACCCATGGAGGGGACCTCTAGGCTGGATTTTTTTTTGGATGTTCAATGGCTTTCTTTAACATGAGAGTCAAATCAGGTTATGTAGGTATTCAGAGATAGAATGAATGCATTAAAATCGTGAGTAGGTTTCACGTGGGTTCAAAAACTTTTCAGAATATCTAAGTTCGTAGTCATTGTAAGGCTTGAGAATGTGCTTGCGCAATAGCCGGATCATCTTAATGATAATTACATTACCGATCCTAATCTATGAACTAAACAGGTAGTGTTTGTCTCGAGCCTTGTGAGAATCTCTTGGCTTTACGGCTAAATTATGATTATGAGGTTAATCACTTTATTGAAGTACCTACTTCCGAACTACCAGCTATACCTACCCACTAAGTACTTCATACGTATCTTACTCAAGAAGAATGACACAACGTAAGTTACCAACCAAATGCAAAAGCAATCGTTTGTTCATTGCGTCCTTTGGACGAGTAGTCGTCGGGTAAGCTTGTACTTACCTAATTCCACATGGAATATTTTCTCCTTATGCCTTAGGATAATTCATTATGACCCGAACGCCGATTCTAATTAAAGCCCTATTCAAACCGGCGCGGTATTCGTACCGCGGTGGGTAGCGGTAAATACCGCGCGGGGTATTTTGTACTGAAGTTCCGCGGCTAATAGCGCGCGACTTGAGCGAAACTTCATACAAAATACCTGGGCGGAGTCCCGCGCGGGGTACCGCTACCCACCGCGGGTCGAATACCGCGCCTGTTTGAATAGAGCTTTATTTGGGAGCCCTACCACAGAATAGAATTAGGTAGTACCACGTATTACACATAAGTTTATAATGACAACAGTATGAAATCAACTTTCTTGGAAAACAATTTTCTTTCTAGTTCTAATATAATAATCGGTAATACTTATACTATTAAGGGTGGGTCTTTTGATCCGTAGTTAAGGTAACCAATGATTAAAATGCTAACAAATTCTAACCAATGGTCAAAATTTGTATGAAGTTTTAACCATTGGTTACCTTGACAACGGATAAAAATTCTGTGACTCAACCCTATTACTTTGGTTAAAATGTAGAGATCATAATGACGTACCTAGGTACATGCCTATAGCATAGCAGTTCAAAACAAGCACATTCTTAGTAGAAACACATAGATTTACGTAAACCGTGAAGATTCTGAGAAACCGTGGACGATGTGATCATGCCTTAGCTAATGTAAATCGATTAGTTCTAGCCGATACACGTGCCAATCGATTTTATCGATGCAGGACTGCGCTTTCCAATGTCGACTGATGATTATAGAAAAAGTATGGAAAGTATTATTGAAAGCAATCGATAAAAAAAAGACGAGCATTCGTTATACCGACGTTGGAGTAGCTATTCACGTTATTTTACGGGATTAAAGTTTCATATGAAATGCTTTTTTCATTAGTTAGGTGTACCTACTTAAGTAATTACGTTAATTTTCATTAAGTAGAGGTCTTTTCTAAGCAGTCTTTTTATTTCTTCACCAATATTAGGGTATGTTAGTCTAGGTACGTCACTGACCCGCATGGCATGGGACCCGCAGCGGCACACACTTTCGATGGCAGTAGGCCCCGATCTCTCGCTGCCGAGCGTGGTGCTTGCCATGATTGACAGCGAGAGATCGTGGCAGGCAGTGGTCTCTTTCTGCGAAGAGGTGATGGTGCAGAAGGAGACCGCGGGGCGGGTCAGAGAGGATGCCGCTGGAGCTGACCCGCTCCGGCACAGACGTACGGGAGGGAGGAGGAGGCGTTTTGCGCACCTCCTTCCTCCTCCATAGTGGGGCCACTGGTGGAGAGTCGGAGGACTCTCCGCCGTATAGAACGGTCCCACAAGTCTGGTGGGTGGCCTTGGTGAGCAAGGTCACTCATCCCAAGGCGCAAAAAGGCCCGAAAGGGCCTACCGCCGGGGCGGCATGGCTCGACTGCGAACGCGACCCCACCTCGCCCCACCATGGCGGTAGACTGCTCATGGGGAGGTTTTTAGTGAGTTCGAGTCCCACATATCCCCTGCCGCCACCCCCGTGTTGGCAGGGGAATGCGTGGGCATCTTCCCCCCCCAAAAAAAAAAAAAAGGTACGTCACTGAGCTAATAGTTACTGCTTCCCTCATTCGACATAAATATAGGTAGGTACGTTATATTTGCAGCGTATACCATTTTATACCATCGTATGCGTAACATTGAATATTTGTCGAAAGTTTTGATTGCATTACACTTCTTAATCGATATAGAAATCGAAACAATTTTTTTTTTTTTTTTTTCTGTCTGTCCCTTTGAACACGCATCACACTGGAACTACTGAATGGATTTCGCTGAAATTTCGTATGGTTATAGCCAATTTTTCAGAATAACACTTAGGGTACTTTTTGTTTTCTAAACGTCCAAGTGCGGGTTGCACGAAGAAACAAGGATGTAATTTTTATACATGATTTTTTTGTTTTTATTATTTACTTACCTACCTATTTATTTATACTCATTCTGTCGAAGGGAAGAGAGAAGGGAAAGGGAAAAAGATAGGGGAAAAGGATGAGTAGATGGGACGGCCATAGCCCATCCATCATTGAGTATAAATCCAGTTGACCAATGATACAACTTCCCCTCATACGAAAATTAATAGTGTAGTTATCTCAACTACTATTTTCATACAAATCACGAGAACCCGTCGATGTCTTTTGTTCCATCCTGCTCTGTCCTTTGTAATTTCGTATAGCTTTGTCTCGTTTTGTTACCTCGTCCCCTGCCCGCGCAGGTGAGTCGTGTTTGTACGAGAAATTATGTCCACGGGCTATCAACGGGCTTTTTAATCTTTGCCATCCATTCACCCTTTTCCTCTATCCTTTTCCTTTTCGCTTCCTTCTTCCCATGAACAGGGTTAGAACGTTAAACTAATTAACCCGTGCGAAGCCGGGGACAACCAGTTCGATAAGAAATGAGTACCCCCCATTATACATTACATTGTGAACAATGTCGCCATTGATAAAGTTAGTCTCATTTATCATCATCGTCATAAATAAATATGTGTGGACATTTCACACCGCGCCATCTAGCCCCAAACTATAATGGGAACCAAATAACTGATAGAATACTTAGATACTTTTATTTTGTAAATACATACATGGAATACAATATAACACCCAGGCACAGAACAAACATCGATGTTCATCACACAAATGTTTGTCGTGAGTGGGAATCGAATCCACAACCTATAGTTCAGAAGGCAGAGCTACTACCAACTAAGCTAACAGGCCGTCAAAAGAAATCTAATAGATAGGTATCTTGCGGCTGATTATGATTTTGAGTATAATACCTACTGCTGAGGTCAACATAGGCCACCTCCATTGACTATAATTTAATCTTTGGCCTCCCCCATAGAGCGCCACTTGCCTCCTTCCGGTTGCTATCTTGTGTAGTCTCATTAAAATAAATAAACATAGGTATATTTTAATGCTATAGGCTAACCTAATAGCTTGGGCATGTTCCCAAAGTCGATGCGCTAAGTAGCCAACGTCTTCTAAAACATGCCAGAGCAAAATTTACATTCTCTTAATAGATTGCTTCTTCTATAGAAGTTATTTCAACGGGATGTTAATAATACCACTCCCACTCCCTATCCCACTCACACTCACACTATCCCTTCCACTCCCATCCACCTCCTATGCGGTGGGGGAAAGAAGTATACAATAGCATCGGACCCCCAAACTACGCATAACTCCTCTTCACTTCAAAACAAAAACCTAATAGCTTCACTTTATGAACTCTGCACCCACTTCAGAAACTAATCATCTTCTAAGTAGTGCAATCCGGTTGTTTAATTCCGCCACGTGATCGTCACGTGTGGCCAGCCTTGATCTTCGCAACTGGCTGACACTGGGCAAGGCCGCGCTAGATTATTTTTAATAACATGGAAGTTAAATTGATAAGACGGAGAACATAGTGAAGCAAAGCGAACCCTGCGGTCGTGATGGGTGACCGCTACAAAAAGTGGTAAGTATTTACAACCAGAGCGCTACTCGGTGTCTCGCGTAGGTCCAAAAGTTTTGATACCAACTGGGCTAGTATTATAGGTACAAGTTACATGCCACGCGATTTGCCGTCACAACGTCAAATTCTTATGATATCAATAAATTAAACTTTGCTATACCTACCTACTATAGGACTGCAGACCTACAGATCCGAATAAAATACTAATAATTTATAACGCCCAACGATAATGTAGGTATATAGGTCCTGGACCTTAACTAGGATTTTCCCTAGAGGTATCTAGGGACCCAGGAAGTACACACCGCACCCAGACCCAGAACTATTCGCCTCCTGCTTCCATCGGCTCCCCGCGGTTTTCACCAGTGTCGGTCCACCCAGTGAGGGGCCGGCCTACGCTGCGTCTTCCGGTTCATGGTCGCCACTCGAGAACCTTTCTTCCCCATCGGTTGTCAGTTCTACGAGCGATGTGGCCTGCCCATTGCCACTTCAACTTGCTAATTCTAAGAGCTATATCGGTTACTTTAGTTCTCCTGCGGACCTCCTCGTTTCGGATCTTATCTCGCAAGGAAACTCCGAGCATAGCTCTCTCCATAGCTCGCTGGACGACTTTGAGCTTAATGAGGCCTACAGTAAGAGACCACGTCATCATAATATCACTGACATAAATGTTTATACCATTAAAACCACAGATTAAAACATACACGAGAAAACGCGGACTGGCTGCACGAACTATTACCTACTCTGACCGATTGCGTTAATCCCAGATTAACAATTCAAGTATTAATCAATGGTTAACCAAAACGATGCTAGCAATTTGGGCATGTCGGCCGTCGTCTACAAGTAGCCGTTTATACATTTTTTTAGTTTTTCAATGGATTATCGGCTATGATCTAACCAATTATGATATATTTTTTTACGAATTAGGGAAACTCACATGTCTTTCAAATTCTAAAAATAATTTGTATTGTTAGAGATTGACGTCAAGCGAATGAGAGACAACAGCAGATACTGTGAACTTTGAAACTGGTGCTGCGATAAGTTAAGAGTCCAAGCAATGAACCAACTCAACAACCAAGCTAAATTCTAACCAATGGTCAAAATTTGTTAGAGATTTTAACCATTGGTTACTTTAACCAAGGATCAAAAAACCCACCTTAAGTGATGATACTTATTATGATAAAGGTAGGTTAGGTATACCTAGTTAAAAATATAAAGGAATTTAGTTTCGTGTTTACTAATCGAATTATTTAAAAAAGAGTGTCAAATCTAACTTAATAGAATTGAAAATTGCGCAAGCTGTAACTACTCGCAATTATGTGACATGTTTTCATTTTAAGCTTTTGGTTTAACAAGTGTTCTGCGTCTGCGGTCGGTAGCACGACTCACACGGTGGCATCGACTGGTTTTCTACTGACTTAACTCACACATTAACTTGTCCGTCTTTGCTCGCGACGCGCGCATCCGTCCACGCGCTCCGAATTTTTCGCGCCGCGAAATCGGTTTATAACCGACAACACTTTTTCAAACAAAACTGTTTTGTAACACCGCACCGGCCGGTATCCACACGCAGCCATAAAAATTAATAGTAATGTCGACTGCAAAATTTTAAATTTCCGCGGGAAATTTTGATAGTGCTGTGACAACGTTTAATCGGTGATTCTATGAGTGTAAATAATATTAATCGAGTGGTATGAGTTTCGGTTATTTGTTCAAGTGGATGATAAAGTGACGCGTTTACGTATTTCTATGTAGTTTACCAGTGTCTGTCATACATCATAAATTAATAATGTCAATTCCAATTTCACCATAAAACTGCTTTTGATGAATTTAATAATAGGTTGATGGTGAAATCGTAAAAGTAACAGTTGTTTTCATCGCAGTGATTTGCACATACGAAGTGCTTATTCAGATTTAACCAACGTTTATTTTTAACCATTTATACACAATATGTGGCTTTCGTAATTCATTATATTGTGACACGTACGTCATGTTTAATGTCATTATCACATAAGCATGACTTATCATTAAAATTCTCGGTTAATTAATCAAACGCAACGCGATCTCTCATTATAGCAATCTTTGTAAATATTTCTTGAACAATAGCGGTTTGCATGTAGGTACCTATTATAGTAGTGGGTAGTTAGTTATTTCAAGTAGAGTTTTGTAGAGTAAGTACCCAAAAAACTTATTCCATCCTAAATATTGCCTATAACTTATTATATTTTTAAATAATAACTGGTTAAGTACACTTAAGGACACTTATCTTACTATAATATTAATCATAATATATAAAACAAATATTAATAAATTATTAAGTAGGTAAAGCTATTTAAAAGTAATAAAATATTTAGCTACCTAGGTACATTTAACTACGTACTTTTAAAAAAACATCTGTTGAACTGTGAATAGCAGTAGGTACTACCTACTTAGAGTGGGTTTTTGATCCGTAGAGGGTAACCAATGGTCAAAATTTGTAAGAGTGTTTAACCATTGGTTACCTTAACCACAAAATAGATATATAGTACGACTACTAGTGTAGTATTATATTATCTGTGGTACGACGTAGATCAAAAGACCCACCCTTAGTGAAAATGTAGCACTATAAGGCGGAATATTTGTACCTATAGTATTCTATAGGTACTAATATTTCGTGGTAATAATGGTACTATACCTAATATAAAATTTCCTTGGGCGAGATAGATAGGGACTGCAAAATCAAGGAACATGACGGCAAAAAAAATGGTAATATTATGCGAATCAACACGGTTTGAGTTGCATCACACCTGTTACAATGCATTAAGTTTATTTGTCTCTAACAATGATTGTTCCGTTCCGACTATAAAACAAAACCGAATGTGGGACGAAACCAGAAATGCTTTTAAAATCACGTAATATTTAATATTTTACGTACTTTACGCGACTTCGGAAGTAAGCAAATATTTGATGTAATATTTTTAAATGCTTTTATTAGGTCTAGGTTTACCTCCTTACATATACGTATAGTACCTGCCAATTAATTTTATTTGTGTTTTATAACTAGATGCAAATCTATAATCATTATGTGTGCATGTTACAAGTAGTTAATGTAACCAATGGTTAAAAATTCTAACAATGTTTGAACATTAGTTAGAATTTGTTAGCATTTTAACCATTGGTTATACCTTATCTAGCGGATCATAAAAACCCACACTTAATAAGACATTAAGTATAACTACTGATACAAATGTCAAAGTCAAAGTCAAAATTTTTATTTCACATAGGCTATTTTAAGCGCTTTTACAAGTCAAGACAACTAATATGAATTCTGTTATTTTCTTTTTTTCCAGTTTTCCTAGAGCTACCACTCATAGGCCCACTTGCGCGTTCAGTTAACCATAACCCTAGGTTAGTTAATTAGTGAGTATATGTACCACTCTACATAATGCCTAACCATCAGCAACAAAGGTTATAAGAATCATTTAAGCTCTGCTAACGGAAGTAAAAACAGGTTGATTAAAAGAAATAAAAGTAAGTAGGTACCCACGGTCTTAGGTGGGTACCTATATCGTTATCAGTACGTATGTCTAGCAACTTTATCTAAGGCTGTGTACACAATCTGTGTTGATGTCACACGATTAATGACCTTCAAGCCTCCGAGTACATTACGCGGTCATAGCTTATTTCAATGTGTTGTCCAGAAAATCCTCTTTAAAAATTCCATACACAAGTGTGTAAAAACATCAAGACTAGATTACTCTGTTGTTCACGTTTTATGCTTTATAATATTTTGGCATTGAGCACTTTGTATATGCTGCCCATAATTATACTTATGTAGGTAATATCTACAATAATTTAATTTCAATATTTATAAGTAGGTAAAACCTACCTACCTAATCTAGTTTTGACTTATAAAAGTGCTAAAAATAGACTATTAGCAATACATTTTTTGACTTTTGTGGTAGTATACGTACCTACTTGTATTACCTATTTATTCATAAAGGTAGCCGCCACCTTATTGTTTTATTAGATTGATAATTTTATAATGGGCTCTACCTAAGTACTAATACCTACCTAAATACCTTGCCATTTAATTCTTCTAAAGCCAAAATAATTAGTCTTTTTTTTTGTCAAAGTTGTTAAGTAGTTGATATTTTTTTGGACGATATTTATTTTAACAACCTTATAATCGACTTACGTTGCACCGACTACTGAACTACGTCCCTAGTATCATAATTTTCTAGTCTGAAGAAACAAAATATTAATAAAAATAACTAAACCATAAAATACAAATAGTTTTAATTTAAACGAACCTACAACAAGCAATGAATATTATAGTTTTATAAATAGGTATACCTAATAATACTCTATACGCTACGCCAACAACAAGTATATTGACCGTTGAACCAAGTTTTATACTTACCTACCTATGTACAAGTCACAACCACCATGAGTGTTTCGTTTTTGTACCATTATTTATGATGAGAATCAAACCGACTTGGAATACAAAAACAAAATAATTACCTGATGAATAGGTTTTTTTGCGAAGCTTAATAACAATTAACAGTCTTATTTTGATTCCAACGTTAAACAAACCGGTCTCAAGAGTACGAAGTACAAGGTATTTTGACTTGCAATGTAGTTTTTAATGAGAATAAATTGTTTTGCAAAAAGTTTAAGTTTAAATTAAAATAAATAATTATTAATGCTAGGTACCTATAATATTGTTATTATAGTAATTAACTCATGACTTATTCCGCAGCACCTATAGGTAGCTATCTAGTACCTACCTGTTATTTCTACGCCAATATATTTTTATGCCATCGGTATTAGCAAAGTAGCGTTCCTATAATACCAGCTATAATACTATTGAGGGGAAGAGGTCACCGTAGCCTATGAACAAGTCTCTCAATCAGGAAATCCTACTAATATTACAAATATAGAAAAAATTTTTACAGCCGTTCAAAAATGAAATTGAAAAAGGTTATTTTATTTAGATAGGTACTTATCATTACGTTAGGCACTTTTTTATGAAAACGCATGACGTGACGTGCTAGTCGTTCGCCTGGTGTTAAGCGTCACGGCCGCCCACCTTCAAACCGGAACACAGTAGTGTTTGCACACTACTGCTTGGCGGCAGAATAACTAGCAAAGCAGTGGTACTTACCTAGACGAACTTTGCAGAAAAGTCCTACCACCTAGTAAAACCTAGCACGTTGCGTTATTTTGCGTGTCGCTTCCCTACTCAAACTTTTTTTTCTAGTACAACGTAATACAATCTTTCTACTATTTTTGTGGGTTATAAAAAAATGACATTTCATTTAAGTACCCATTTAGGGTTTTAAACTCCATTTTTGTTCACTTCTACTCAGCAACCCTCCAAAATGTACCCCGGCGATGAACCTAAACGTTAGTAGAGCTAGAAACTTCAGTATTAGTTTAAAAAGGCGCTCCCAAATATCACGTTTTTTCGACCCAGTGATTGAGGTGGGTCTGCGTTGATCACTTAACAAATTTTCATCTATTTCCAAACTACACGTGATTCTCTCCCTCAACAATTATTAAAGTTGCGTCCATTTCCTACGTGATGGTTGCGTAATACCTAGGATTACAGGGAAATGCTCAGACATTACGAGGAAGTCTGTGATCTAGATCTGGCCTCTGTATGATTTGTTGTACTAACTGAGATAGAAAAACAGGGCTAGAAGGCTAGGAGTATCATTAGGTACGATATTTCAATAATTAGACACGATATTTATCTGAAGATGCAACTTTGCTTACACGTTGCGTGATACGTGCGTCGTCGGCCCTCACGGTCGTTTTTCTTTTCAACAAACATACGTAATTATTTTAAACATGTACAAAATGATTATCTCAGACTCAAACATGTTTTTACGTCTTCTTATAGGTAACTTGCAGATTTTTCTAGCTGTCTGTGTGTATTTTTATTTAATTTTGGTAAAATATATAGAGGTATCTAATAATAATAATAATAAGGTAGGTAATATAGGTATAAATCAATTAAAGGCATATTTTACCGAATATAAGCTGTGTTTTTGATGGTTAAATAAATAAATTAAATTAAATTAAATAGGCTCAGTCTCGGCCCGGCTCTGCTCGGCCCGAATAATAATATCAAATATTCCACAACAATTTCTGTACAGTCCGAGATAAAAGTTGGCTTATGTTTAAATTACCACCAGACATACCTAGTAAGTGATCACCAAAAAAATGTTATTTGTGGTAGGTAGTGTAGCTAGTAGCTTTTAGTAAAACAATTAACCTTCAATTCAATATTTTAATTTTTACTGGATTTATGGATGTTTTCCAGGGTGTACCTACATGATGATTTAGGTGACTAGTTAAATAAGTAGTTGCCTACTTACGTAGTGTTGTTAGTAGCATAAATTATGTGTAATTATAATTACACAAAGTCACATGTTTTTTGTTTTAATTAGGTACTTTTTTGATGAATTTAGGTAAGGTAAAGTAAATAAATCAAGTAAGCAGCTAGGTACCTTTTACCTCTACTCACCCAAGTGGTTAATTTGAAGTCATGTGCATTAAAGTTTTTATAGCAATAGCTGTAATTGCCATAGCGTGTTGTTAATTTAATGACTTTAGCAAATCTAACTGGCTTCTCTTTAATAATCTTGGTCTCCTTGGCGCAGAGAAAACAGACTTGTGCGCTAAGTGTTCCTTTGAAGGTCCGTATGGCATGCGATCAGTGATCAGACGGGCAGTGTGTAACTCAATCGTAATCGATGAATGGGCTTCATTTGGTCATTTCCGGTAAATCTGTAAAATCCTCATCCATCGGTTATGGTCCCTTAGGCGGAGAACTGAATAGACAAAACATTTATTTATAATAATGAGAAATAGTAAGAAAATACTAAAGGATTGGGATGTTACACAATGCCAACTTGCCGGAAACGACGAAATGAAGCCCATTCATCGATTACGAATGGCTTAGACGGTAACCCCGGTCAGGATCACGGAAATCTGTGAAAATGAAAATCTAGTTTAATTAATTTAATAGGTGTATATATTTTTTATATTGTGGCTCTGCACGATTATTGCATTATACCGTGTTTAGTGGTAACTTTGTAATGTAGTTTTTTTTTGTTATTGGCTTCGCACGTTTAGTCCATTCAGCCTGCAATGATAATTTTATTACACCTAGTAGTAATAAAATGGCTACCTTACATATTTAAAATAAAATTCTAAACTATTTTATTAGATCAGGGGCCGTACCGTGAGCTCTTAGCGCGATTCAAAACTGAGCCTATATTGGATCGCTTTGTTTTTTTTGTATGGAGATTTTGACAAGCGATCCAGTGTAGGCTCTGTTTTGAATCCCGCTAAGAGCTCACGGTACGCCCCCAGGGCTAGACAGCCCTTACCCTACCTACCCTGTGTACCTTTGACTCCATCTTCTTGCTATATCTTCAGAATAATAACCCAATTAGTTAGTTTATTACCTAAAAGTACTTACCTATTCTATCTAAGGTACCGGCTAAGAACAAATCTAAAAATCGGTAGCTCCCAACGGATACACCAAAAAGATCTTATTTTTCAAAAATTGCCATCCAATCCCAAAAATCAATTAATCATAGTCCCTATCTGATCCTACATCACGTACAGTTGATTATTTGCATCATCATCAACATAAGTGCTGACTGAAGTTGTTATGAAACACAAATAAAGTCATTAATTTTATGGTTTTTTATAAAGAAGAAGTGCCAGGAGACCAGAAATACGGAGGAAGTTAGACTACAAATGTTTAATTTATTTATTTAATTAACTTCTAGTTTATAATTTTTATTTTTATTACAAATTAATTTTGCAAAGAAATATCAGTATAATATGTCAGTTACATCCAATCCAATACCTACATCCATATCCGTGTTATTGGTCGTAAATGATCTAATATGCTAACATCTGTGATGTAATTCGTAATAAAAAGTTCACCATCACCGGCATCATTGGGTCACACACCTCCCATTACTACTGCTGATCAGGCATCTATCTGCATATCTATTAAAATACGACCAAACAAACAAGTTGTAGTCTTCATCACTTTTAATGATATTTTTTTACTATATAGGTAGTTACAGATATAGGTGAGCAAGTTGATGTAGCTGGTATGTGCAAAAATGGTTATAAAATTATGCAGGGTATTTACGATCTTAAGAGAACCTAAGTATATAATGTACGTACCTACTACAGTTTGATACAGTTACACACAGACAGACACACATGCTTTATGCATACTGAATTTAATGTGGGCGTCTGTAAATAAGCAGGTATTCTAAGTTAAAATTATTCTCTTCATACATTATCTATGGAAACTTGTAATTTGGTAATTTTTACATGTCCACTTTACATTTTCTATCTTGTACTTAGCTGGAAGTTTTCTTAAAATCTTTAACTAATAAAATCAAATACATTCTTAATTTTATTTTTAGCTGAATAGTTTTAGCCACACAGACTGAGTATGACTACAGACGTATTTTTAAAACCATTTGCGTATTAATAGCAAGTATACATAAGCCTACATTATATATACCTAAATGTGGAAATCATTTGGAAGTTAATATTATTTATTTAATCGATAAATGCTCTTTCTCACGGGCTAACGTTGACATTTACAATAATTTGCATCACACATCTTAGCGGTCAAACTCTAATCAATTTTCGGTTTCATAATAGTTAAATCACACTACTAAGGCCCGATTTTACCAAAGTAGAATAAATTTTATTCCAAGTATAACTTTCAGATTTACAGGAGTATAACCCTTAGGTATACCACCAACTTTGAAGGAATAAGAAGCTTATTCCTTGGTACAATTTAAATGGCGTCTTTTTAGTGTCATTTCATTTATCAATCAGCTGTATCCGAGAGCAACGAATAGCCTTATACTTGGAATAAAATTTATTCTACTTTGGTAAAATCGGGCCTAAGTATATTACTACTCTTTCACGCTCTAACAATTGGACGGGTTTGGTTTAAATTGGGTATGGAGGGAGCTATTGGAAGTAGTACCTACCCTCCCGAAAACGGGAACGGTTCCTGCAGGAACGCGGGTGAAACCGCGGGGCGCTGCTAGTCAAGTATAAAGCTATACATATATACATGTAGGTATATTTCCGTAAAAATCTATTTAATGATAATAAAAAGTCGCTTTTGAACTGTTTTGCTAGTATAACAGTATTTCAATATATTATCAGTGGCTGACGTAACGATCTGCGAAACGGTGCATAATCCAAAAAAAAGACTTTCAAATCATTTATTCGTATCACGTATCAATTCAGCTCTTCCTTTCAATTTTACGTAATTTAAATACATTTCCTACTCCAAAATCTGTTCAATTCATTATGTAATACGAAATACTTTCGTCTGCAAAATATAGACGTCGGTTTCATCGGTAATTTTCACCCTCAGAGGTACCCTAGAGGAGCCATTAGGTACCGACCTCATTATCAACAGCCTGAAGACGTTCACTGAAAATAGGCCTCCCCCAGGGAGCACCACTTTGAGCGGCTGCTCGCCTCCTGCATCCGTCGGCTCCCCGCTGCGCGGCGTTTACCAGATCATCAGTCCACCTGAGCCTGGGGGAGGCCGGCCTACACTGCGTCTTCCGGTTCGTGGTCGCCACTCGAGAATCTGTTTTTTTTTGTGTTGCCAGTGATGACCGCTTCTATCTTCCAACAGCTTCTGTGACTGCTTTACCTCTATCTACCATTTAGTACCTCATTATTATCCATTCTGCGGCTATACTAACATTACGCCACGATGTAGTAACGCCAGACCCTATTAGATAAATTGCATTAAAATTGTTTATACATAGTTGCTAAACTATTTACTCGTTGTCGTTGCGAAAGGAGGCATCACTCAAATGGATTCTGGGTATACCATCTTGTCTTGATTAGATAACGCAATCTTTTTATTTCGGGTATCGGTAGAGGTACCGTACAATATTTCCTAATCCAAGGAATGGCGGACGTACTTACCTACGGTAAGGACACACGCCCGTACGTACTTACAGCTCTTAAATTGTTATTCGATTTTTATGAAAAACGTCAGCATTCAACTGGTTACCAATCCTATATTATAGAACTGGGAACTAATCGAGTAGGTACAATATTTCTTAATCCAAGGAATGGCGGACGTACCTACCTACTGTACGAACAGACGCCCGTACGTACTTACAGCTTTTAAATTGTTATTCGATTTTTATGAAAAACGTCAGCATTCAACTAATTACCAAGTGCTTTATGGAACTGTATTGGCAATACAGAAAATTTATAAGGCTGCCTTTAGAAGTTGGTAATTAAGTACAAACAACAGTCATCGGATAAATTACACAAACTTTTTTTTTCTATATAAGAACTAAACATTTTGTTCGTATCGACTTTATGCAGAAGATCAGATTCTGCTTGACATTCGGTTTCAAACTAATTTAATCAAGAAAAAGTAAATGTGCATACGTATGTACTGGGTGGCGCAAAAGTAAAGACCCTATTTGGTTCAGCTATAACATTTTTTCTAAATTAGAAAACTAGATTTAGGTTTTTTTAAATGTATATTTGTGCCATTAAATTTCGTACCATTAGGATTTAAAGATGATGTCTTTTAAATGGTGACCTCCAGAGTTGATACACATTTGAGCCCTATTTATGACATTTTGCATAACTTGCCGTAACACTTCCTGCGATATGTTCGTTATTTCTTGACGAATGTTTTCTTTTAGAGCTGCGAGAGTCTGTGGCTTGTTCACATACACCCGAGATTTCAAAAAACCCCAAAGAAAGAAGTCTGGACTGGTCAGATCGGGTGATCTTGCAGGCCAAGGCAAATCGCCAAAACGAGAGATAACTCGGCTTGGAAAAGCGTCCCTCACTAAGTCCATAGTGTCGCGCGCTGTGTGTGCCGTAGCGCCGTCTTGTTGAAACCAGATGTGCTCCAGCCCCAATTCGTCCAAACTGGGTATCAAAAACTCACGTAACATGGTTCTGTAGCGTTCTCCAGTGACAGTTATCGCATTGCCTCCAGCGTCTTCGAAAAAATAGGGTCCGATCACTCTGTCAACACAGATGCCACACCATACAGTAACTTTTAGTGGGTGTAGAGGTGTTTCTTGAATAATGCGCGGATTATCAGTGCCCCAGAACCGAGTATTCTGCTTATTGACATGCCCTGAGAGATGGAAATGCGCTTCGTCACTCATAACCAATTTTGAAGGAAAATCATCTTGCAAAATGTCATAAATAGGGCTCAAATGTGTATCAACTCTGGAGGTCACCATTTAAAAGACATCATCTTTAAATCCTAATGGTACGAAATTTAATGGCACAAATATACATTTAAAAAAACCTAAATCTAGTTTTCTAATTTAGAAAAAATGTTATAGCTGAACCAAATAGGGTCTTTACTTTTGCGCCACCCAGTATAATTGGTGGTCAAATGCTATGCCTATAAATTAAAAAAGAACTATATTAAGTACTGAACGATAGACAGATCTAGATGTAAGATTTATAACAGTATCACCTGCTCAGCTTAACGTAAGCACAGATCAATTTTAATGTAAAGGAAAAACGTCCCGTTGCGCATCCCGTCCGTGATTCAAATGTTGCCTCTTAAAATGAAATCGTAGATATGTGAGTGAGATCATGATCTGAGAACTAATTGACCCATAATAATGTAGCATATCTTAGGTTACAGAAGAGTGAGTAATACGATTTCATTAATATATTATATAATTTACAGACAAAATAACAGCACCTTCAAGTCAAAGACCTATCAAAACAGGAATCACCTTCAACACCTAAACCGAATTGAAATGATTTCCCCATAAACAGACGTTAATCACGTTATTAGAGCTCTGCAGCGAAAGTGACGTCTAGACAGGGCCCTTTTATGTCAACTGGCAAGAAATGGAATTAAAAAGCGGTTTTCCTTTTCTTACAAAAAAAACAGGAAACAGTATGAATGCCTTATTAAAATAAGCATCCACCGGTGCTTTTTTGTAGTTTATTCAGAACGAATCCAATGGGGATTGAAAAATCAATTTTTTTAATTAGTTGGAATTACAAATCCATTGCAAGCAATGGGCTTATTTCTTATAAATCTAAACTGTGCTATAACTTCAAAATCAAAAATAGTTATGGATTAGGTACTAGTATTTCAGGCTTTGATTGAACGACTTTCATTTGACTTAATGATGACGTCACTCGATGCTAAATGGAAGAAATGCCTGAGCCTATGAACAAAAAGTAAAGAAAGAGCAGAATGTGACGTTATTGACATTGACACATTGAGTAACTTTTTTTTAATATGTAGAGGCAACGGCCCTAATCTGCTATAAGCTAAGTATGTCATCAGCCGCGGGGAATTTTCAAATTTCAATAATTTATTACAAAATAACAACAATGGATTGAACAAAGAAAATGAAATTACTTTCATAGATCGCTTTATATATTCATAACCTAACCTAAAATACAAAAGAAGGTCTATAAGGTTTGGACATACCCCATTCTAGGAGTGTTACATTATAAACTAAATAAACTTTTGTACAAATAGGTATATATATTATACCTACAGCTCCCTGCGAATGATTGTAGTAGCTGTGTAGCTCACCGGTACTTGTGCGACTGTAATCCAAACCATAGTTCGAATTCAGCTCGACCCATGACTTTCAAGTTATGTATAATTGTATACCTATAGCACAGATACTACATCACTATACTAGTATTTGGTACCTTACACTGTCGAGACAAAGATATTATAAGGTTTTTTTTATCCCTGAAACTGTAATTACCCGGGATTAAAAAAGTGTTATCTAGAAAAACAAGTGAAATATGCAGGGCGTTATTAATATAGGTACCTACTCACTGTACGAATTACTTTTCTAAAAAGTAACGTTCCCTTAAAATGGACGAAAAATACGTGGAATTTGGGCAGATGTTTATATTTTAATACTTATAAGTACATACTTAATACTGAATTTTTAAAACATCAGATTAAATATTTAAATAGGTAAGTAAGTACATTTGTAACAATCAATTAAACATTGCAGTCATGAGTCATACCTACCACAAGTGTATTTTAATTGACGCAAAATGTATACTTGTATTCTATGTATGTATTTACAAACAAAAAGTATCTAAGTATTTATCTGGTTCCCATAGTACAAGCTATGCTTAGTTTGGGGCTAGATGGCGCTGTGTGAAACGTCCACACATTTATTTATTTATTTATTATTTATTAACTTAAGAGGACCTAATACGAGTTAGTTTCAATCAGTCACAGGCTCATTCTGTCATCCATAAAAAACTAGGCCCGCTCGCTCACACACTCAAATAAATGTTTTTAATTATCTTCTGATATGTCACTCTTTTAGATAAATCAAAAACAGATCTGTGCTATAGGTATTAAACTGACTAAATACATATTGAAATATAGGTAGTATAGTAGGTAGGTACATTACTATTTATAAGTAGAGAAACAGAACGAATCATGTTAAGATTAGTTACAATAATTTCAATATTAGATTGTTGGTATAATATATATTAGGTTGTAAATCGTATAAAACGTGAGTGGTTTCGTAATAAATAGTTATTATCTTATTATTACACATCCTGAAGACTCAAGGTTAATCAGGTTGGTCAGACGTGAATTTAAATTACTTGATTTCAATCAATAATCCGAATTCAAGCCACTGCAATAAACTAAACACCTCACCGTGATAATTTTAAACTTCCGGATTAAGTATAGAAATAAATACAATTTTAAAATGAATATATTACTTTTAAACAACTTTAACTTGAATTAACTAATCTCAATTAAGTTTTACGCATTAAAAAACCATAGTACGCAAATTCAACTAACATAATAGGTAAGTATAATAATACTTTCGCATTTATAATGTTAGTAGGATAATCGCGTTTATGAGTAGGGCTCTCTAAGACGTTCTACGACCAAAGCTGCCAGCCCTATAGGCAGACGAGGCCGCTGCCATTTCTAATACTATGTTATAAGTAAATGAAATAAAAAATTAATGCAATACAACGCATCGGTAGCGCCCCTGGTGCTACAGGTGCCCATAGGCGACGGTAACTGCTTCCCATCAGGCGGGCCGTCAGCTTGTTTGTCCATCCATGTTATACCTAATACAAAAAAGTCTACTATTCATAATATTAATACCTACTATACTTATACATTTTTGTAAGTTTATTTATTGATCGCATTGCAATAAGCTGATGCTTACATTAATTTTTGAAAGGTTGCTAAAAATGTCATCTTTAGCATCAGCCTTCCACTGCTGGACATATGCCCCTCCCAAGGCATTCCACTGAGCCCGGTCTTCGGCTCTACTTTTCCAGTTACAGCCAGCTTGCGAAAAAGTTCACATTCTGAAGTTATTAGAATAACGGCAAAATTCACAACTCTGTATTACTATTTGAAAATTTGCAATGCAAATTCAATATTTTTGAATGAAGGCGATCTAGTAGGTACCTACCAAATCTACATCTGCAGGTAACCTTTGAATACCGGCCGGTTTTTACCTGACAAACTTATTAAATTATCTCATTATACACGCCTATTTCTATACGAATTCGCAAATATCCAAGGATGATATTCTAGCTTTGTGAAAATCACAGAATATTATAGATACCATTGGTAGTTGTTTAGTCACTTCTTCTTAGCTTGACTCCTTAAAGTATCAAAACACGGTCTAACTTATGGGTCTTTTTAAAGCGGGTTAGGTATAATAAGGATATTATGTTTTTTTTTTTGTCGCGACTATAAAATTAAATGATTAGATTCTGAGAGAGATCGAGAACTTCTATGGACAGTTATACACCTCGACACGTAAGCCCGCTACTAACACAGCTCAGGACATCAGAGCCAAGTTAGTCCGACACTATACCGAAGATATCCCGGACGTCAGCCTGTACGAGATTAGAATGGCCCTCAAACAGCTTAAAAACAACAAGGCACCAGGTGAAGATGGAATTACGACTGAACTTCTGAGAGCGGGTGGTAGACCGGTACTTTTAGTCCTCCAGAAGTTATTTAATTCTGTCATCCTTGAAGGTACAACGCCAGAGGCATGGCACAAGAGCGTGGTGGTGCTCTTCTTCAAAAAAGGCGATAACACCTTATTGAAGAACTATAGGCCCATCTCGCTCTTGAGTCATGTGTATAAGCTGTTTTCGAGAGTCATTACGAATCGTCTCGCACGCAGGTTTGATGAATTCCAGCCTCCCGAACAAGCCGGTTTCCGAAAAGGCTTTAGCACCATAGACCACATCCATACGCTGCGCCAGATTATACAGAAGACCGAAGAGTATAATCGGCCGTTATGCCTAGCGTTTGTGGACTATGAGAAAGCCTTCGATTCAATCGAGACTTGGGCGGTGCTGCAGTCCTTGCAGCGATGCCAAATTGACTATAGGTATATCGAAGTTTTGAAGTGTTTGTACAGTAAGGCCACTATGTCAGTCCGACTACAGGACCAGAGTACGGAACAAATTCCATTGCAAAGAGGCGTGAGACAGGGAGACGTTATTTCTCCGAAACTGTTCACAAACGCATTGGAGGATGTTTTCAAGCTCTTGGAGTGGAAAAGATCTGGCATCAACATAAATGGCGAGTACATCACTAACCTTCGTTTTGCCGATGATATAGTCATAATGGCGGAATCGCTCGAGGACCTTAGCACCATGCTCAACGACCTCAGTAGAGTCTCCCAGCAGGTTGGTCTTAAGATGAATATGGACAAGACAAAGATCATGTCTAATGCTCATGTTCCACCTATACCGGTAATTGTTGGGAACGATACTCTCGAAGTTGTCGACAAGTATGTCTACCTAGGACAGATTGTCCAATTAGGTAGGTCCAACTTCGACAAAGAGGTGGCGCGAAGAATCCAACTCGGCTGGGCAGCGTTCGGGAAGCTTCGTCCTATCTTTTCGTCCAAAATACCGCAGAGCCTGAAAACGAAAGTTTTCAATCAGTGTGTGTTGCCAGTGATGACTTATGGAACTGAGACATGGTCTCTTACTGTTGGCCTCATTAGTAAGCTCAAAGTCGCGCAGCGAGCTATGGAGCGAGCTATGCTCGGTGTTTCCCTGCGAGATAAGCTCCGGAACGAGGAGATCCGCAGGAGAACTAAAGTGACCGATATAGCTCTTAGAGTTAGTAAGTTGAAGTGGCAATGGGCAGGCCACATCGCTCGTAGAACTGACAACCGATGGGGAAGAAAGGTTCTCGAGTGGCGACCACGAACCGGAAGACGCAGCGTGGGCCGGCCCCCCACTCGGTGGACCGACGACCTGGTGAAAGCCGCGGGGAGCCGATGGATGCAGGAGGCGAGCAGCCGCTCAAGGTGGCGTGCTCTGGGGGAGGCCTATGTTCAGCAGTGGACGTCTTCAGGCTGTTAATGATGATGATGATAAAATTAAATATATACACATCGATATAGCTCTTAGAATTTGCAAGTTGAAATATGGCAATGGGCTACATCGCTCGTAGAACTAACAACCGATGAGGAAGAAAGTGGCGACCACGAACCGGAAGACGCAGCGTAGGCCGGCCCCCCACTCGGTGGACCGACGATCTGGTGAATGCCGCGGGGAGTCGATGGATGCAGGAGGCGAGCAGCCGCTTAAAGTGGCGGTCTCTGGGGGAGGCCTATGTTCAGCAGTGGAAGTCTTCAGGCTGTTGATGATGATAAAATTGTAAACGTGTGTTTTGATTGAAGCCACAAAATATTCCCGTTGTTTACAAACAAGGCGAGCAGTGTAGTTGCGCTTCACAAACGTATTAGGTTATTGTTTTCAAAAGAAACAATAACCGAAGGCGGATTCGGTAACAATAACACACACTATGTTCGGAAATGAACGAATAATAGCGTGACAATGCGAAAAATATACGTGTTTTGTTACACCGAAGAATAGAAGTCTATGTAGGTACTTTAGGTAAAATAAGTACGCTTGTTTTCTGCTTTATTTATTTATGGTATTTAGTACCTGAAAGCCCAATATCTCGAGGCGCTTCTAATAGGTATTGTAATGTACCTACCTAAATATATAGCAATACATACTTCGACGCTTTTCCCTATTTTAGTATCACGCTAGAAATAGGAAAATGCATCACTAAAATTATACTGAGTAAATTGCAATCCTGTATTGTTCTTAATTCATTGTCACTCTCAAATTTTCATCACCTTTGACAATAGGTACCTAATAGATAGGTACCATAACACCTAACCATAATCAATGGTACCATAACCGCATATACTTAATCGATTATCATGTGATTGCCTGCCTAAAACCACCTGGGGCCCAATTCTGTATGAAAACACAGATTCCACACGATACAGAAACCACGTCGTTATCGTGTCTTGTTCAAATCGTGTCACAGCAAGGAATCGTCAATTTTTGTATTCTGTATAATCTAAGACACATTGGTGTCGAGCGCGACGGTCTGGTGAAAATCACGGCGAGCCGATGGATGCACGAGGCGAGCAGCCGCTCAAAGTGGCACTCTGTGGGGGAGGCCTATGTTCAGCAGTGGACGTCTTCAAGCTGGATGATGGTGATGATGATGATGATGATGATGATGATGATGAGTTATAGTAAAGGCATATAAAACTAGCCCGGCCCCCCACGGGGTGGATCGACGATCTGGTGATAATCACGTCGAGCCGATGGATGCACGAGACGAGCAGCCGCTCAAAGTGGCACTCTGTGGGTAAGGCCTATGTTCAGCAGTGGACATCTTCAAGCTGGATGATGGTGATGATGATGATGATGATGATGAGTTATAGTAAAGGCGTATAAAACTAGCCCGGCCCCCCACAGGGTGGACCGACGATCTGGTGATAATCACGTCGAGCCGATGGATGCACGAGGCGAGCAGCCGCTCAAAGTGGCACTCTGTGGGTAAGGCCTATCAATTAATATTGGCATAAGTGGTGGTAACTTTTAACGGGTCGATGTTGATGAGCGGAACATGATTTTTGACAGTTCAAATCGCGCTAACCCCAGTTAATTCCACATTCATTTCGCGCGGTTTCGTTCTCATTTCATAGAGAATAGAGTTTTGCAGATTTCTTATGTAAGACAAGGAATTCGCGTGGTTTCGAAGCAAGGAATCGTAAATTGGTCATACAGAATTAGGGTCCTGATTGTTACGGTAGGGATCGATTTGTGGACCTGACTCAAACGTTGAACTTTCCTATAAAAGTTCTAGTAGGTCCTACCTACGTAACAAACTTTTAAAGTACCTACATACACGTCGTAAGACTATAATAATATATAAAAGTTCTGTTCCTTTATTCAGGATTTTGAACATTTATCAGTGATTTGAGATTCGCATCTTTGACAGGTACCTATAGTTTATATACTCATTACTTATGTATAGCGATTACGTCCATGAGCGACACAGAAATGTACCTAAACCTATATACAGTACATTGCAGTACTTATCTACAGCTTTGCGTTTCGTTGTAACAGAAACCAGTTCAGTACGTAGCATATGTTTGTTATCTTCGGCATCAGTTATGTCATGGATTTGACGATAACATGTGAACTAGACTTTCGCTACCGTTTATGCGTGACTGGCTAAAATAGTCTAGTATGTTCATTTTCTGTCATAAAGATAAATAAATGATGGTAGTTATTCTGTTAGCTCATGTGTTATACAATGATGCGGTAAAAAGCGCTGGTTATGCAGGTGTGTATATATAGGTGCCTACCTACTTAACTTGCCAATCATAAAAAATACTTGTCAATTGAGGCATCAGTTAGTTATGCATAAAAATGACTAGGGCATTGCCAACCTGTAAATGATTCAACACGTGAGTAATGGGTGGTAAAGTACCTAGAACAAGCATGGCTCTACCTTTGTCTACATAAGACGTATCTAGGTATTGTTTCAACTGATAAAAACTTACATCATCCATTCGTAAAGTAGGTACCTCAACTCATACCAATCGACTACCTAAGTACCTACCCACTCTTATCACACCAAAATGTCTACAGTTTAGATTTATCTCGATCAAGTCAACCCTAAGATAAATAGGTACATTTACATAGATAAAATGTGTGAATACTGTAGTGAGTGAAGTCGCGTTGACGGCGCGGTAGTGATGACCCAGTGATGTCCTAGTGATGTGCAAAGATGTGGGAATATCTGGCAATCTTGCTCGTCGGCTTTTGGTTCGGTGTTGCCATATTCCTCTATATTTCCTGCTACTGGCTGGATGAGATCTTGGGTAAGTTTTAATGTAAATAAAAGAAGAATGATGAACTATCGCTGTACAACCAAGTTATTTACTGGAACAATAATTACGTTTAAGTATGTGATAAATTGTGAAAACTAAATACTAATCTAAGTTGGTAATTATATAAAAAAAATATTATTTAACCAGGATTGGTAAAGAGCACACTAAAATCTGGCTATTCCAATTTTTTGTCTATCCAAGAGCTCATCTTTATTCCAGGTGTTATAAGAAAGACACATAATGTTAATAAATACTTTACAAACTAACACCACTTCCAAATAATGAATGCACTTACCTACATTGAATTATATAAACTACATACTTTTATATAGGTAAAATCTAGAGCTTGTCTCGATGGGATTATGATTTTTTGTTTTATTTTGATTAAAAAGTCAACAGCATTACTGAGTATTTTTCCAACCTTGCAATGTTTACAATTCTTTTAAATCGACATTCCATTTGTAAAAAATAACAACATTCGAATCTTGATCGGCGGCGGCGTTCACGACACAATATGATACGGTTATATTATAAAACATGGAGTAAAACACCCATTACAGTCGTAGGCCTCGACACGCTACCTTAATAGGAGCAGAGCTGCGTCTAAATGGGCAGACGTCGGCAACACTTTTACTTTTACACATTTTTCCTTAATTTAACCATGAGGTAGTTTAACCACTGCATTTTGCAGAATTGGCCAATCGTTTTCGTGCAGGTAAATTTAAATTAAATCGATCGACCTCAACGCTAACGTTAAAGTTTCTAGATCAATGCCGATGAGGGCTTACATACAGGTATCTAAATTAAAAATAACTTGTAGGCATTTGAATGTATGAATAGTCATAGATAAGGCATTTAGTCATACATAGGTATAATAAAAATACTGTTATTATGAAGTTATTGCTGGCTAATCTATATTTCACGGCATAAACTTTTTTATATACCTAATGTATCATTTTCCTTGTCTAGTTCATTACGGTAATATGAGATATTTAGATTGGTTATTATTTTCAAAAAACGTATTTAATTTGTAACACTCTATGCATCAATAGAAGGTCAATTTTTCGGCTTTCGGAGTACTCATAAGGGCCTCTTATAATAAAAGTTCAGTTTCGCGGAAGTTCATCGTGTTATTTGTAAATCGTGTGATTGTTTAAGTTACACTAGAGATCTTAATAACACTTTGTTTCTCTTATTATTATAGATTCGTTCTTTTTTTGTCATTCTAAGAAGCAGCTGATAATCTTCCACTTTCATAGACCTTGATAAAAAACAACTTATCGTACCGCGGTTTCACCTGCAAACCTAACCTTGGTTTGACCTGGTCATGACGTCATGTGTGACGTTACATTGAATTTTTTTCCTTACATTAAATTATACTGTATGTCTCTATTGTATTGTAATGTAATGTTGTGTGATGTCCTGAATAAATTTCTTTTCTTTCTTTCTGATTTAAAAAAACTCGAAATAAAGTGTTGACTCTTGTATTATAAAAAAAAACAGTGTCTAAATACTACCTAAAATACCTAAAAATAAATTAAAGTGTTATTTAAAAATCAAGTATTAATAAATAATATTTCACCCTGAGTAACATAGGCTATATTTAGATTACTTACATCGCGAAAACAATTATATACCCGTGCGAAGCCGGGGCAGGCCACTAGTTATATATAAAAACGAGCAAAAAAAAAATCACGTTTGTTGTGTCTCCCACACAACGTGATTTTTTTTGCTCGTTTTTAAATATTAAATATTTAACCCCTTAAATATTACGCCCCTAAAATATGTATTTTATTGTTTTTCAGTATTTGCTGTCATAGCGGCAACAGAAATACATCATCTGTGAAAATTTCAACTGTCTAACTATCACGGTTCATGAGATACAGCCTGGTGACAGACGGACAGACAGACAGACAAACAGCGGAGCCTTAGTAATAGGGTCCGTTTTACCCTCTGGGTACGGAACCCAAAAGAGATAGCTAACTCCCTAAAGGATAGTTTAATAAGTATTAAAAAGCATATTATGTTATAATCTGTGCCAAAAGCTACTTAACTCAGAAAACTGGCAACATCATATTACAAAGGCTGATGATGCTCCTTGAGCTCGTTCTTCATAAGGTAATAAATAAGTAGGTATAACGTAGGTAATACAGCACATCAAAGGTTAGCACTCAGCCGCGACGTCGAAGCATAACAAACAATAGCGTGTACATACTATGTTTGTACATGTATATAACGACTGACAACGATGGATGTAGGTACCTACAGAATAAAAATAAATTGTCTGCCAAAAGGTCCAGGGGTCAAGCTTTAAATGGTTATCAACCGGTATCGGTATACGCTGGAATAAACCACCTAGTGATAAAAACTGACAACTTTGATAACATTAGGTATATACTTACACCCCGCTTACACCATTCTAGGCTAGCAGCATGTGTTTTGTTTTGTTAAAATTCGGAAAAGACCGGCCAAGTGCGAGTTGGACTCGCGCACGTAGGGTTCCGTACCATTATCCATAAAAACGAGCTAAAAAATATCACGTTTGTTGTACGGAAGCCCTCTTCAATATTTATTTTATTGTTTTTTTAGTATTTGTTGTTATAGCGGCAACAGAAATACATGTCTGTGAAAATTTCAACTGTCTAACTATCACGGTTTATGAGATACAGCCTGGTGACAGACGGACGGACAGACAGACAGACAGCGGAGCCTTAGTTGTAAATAGGGTCCGCTTTACCCTTTTGGTACGGAACTCTAAAAAATCATAATATAGATAAATTATTGCAAATAGCTTCCGTGTGGTCCCGGCGCGATGTGAGGACCAGCCCATCTCTTCCCGTGGGTGCCGTAAGAGCCGGCTAAGGGAATATCCAGGGAATGGGCAGCACCATTCTCTTCGGTACATCAAAATCTACGATCCCCAAGCCGCCTGCCAAGGGTAGTGAATATGGCAAACCCCCCTATAATAAGCGTCAATAATACTGGCGCGCGTTTTAGGGGGAGGCCTATGTTCAGCAGTGGACGTATCCAGGCTTGGTATGATGTGATTGCATAATTTCATTAAGCACTTTAACAAGTTAGTTGGGATAAATAAAGAAAAAATATAATACCTATACCTACCTACTTATTTCATGGAATTAAACTCAATCTACTTTTGATTCAGGTCGTATTACATCTATTTAAAAATGATATTAAATTTGTCATTCTTATTGGTCTTCTAAATTCGTCATCATTTTATTTATTATAGATCTTACTTAAAAGTAATCATATATTGAATTTCAATTATTCGCGCAAAACTTGCTTGTTTTCTCAAAATTAACAAAAGCTTATAAAAAAATTGATAATGAGTAGGTATATCAAATATACCATTGTACAAAACCAAAGGCAAAGATCATCGCTATAATGTTCAGTAGGTAAAGATTACTTAATGACGTAAGCAACACCCATTCTCGAACTCTTCAATGACTTCGCTTGAATGGCGGATACCGACTGTTCAAACATGGTCTAAAGTGGCTCATAAAACGAGCATTCACAAGAATTTAATAAGCAATATAGTTAAATTAAATAATATCCTACAAAAAAGATGTTTAACCGACTTCAATTGCCTTAGTCTATCTATAAATATTATTATATAGTATAAATATCTATTAATATACCTCAATGGTAAATATTCGAGATCGTACGTACTACGGAACGAATTTATAATGTGAGCTAGAGATTTTTGCCATAGGGGCTCAGCGTACGGAAAACACCGTTTGCGCGATTCAGACTTTCATAGCAACTATGCATTATCTGTCGACCAATTCCATAGAAACTAGAAATTATCTGTTGAAACACCAATCAACGCCATCTAGAAAAAATTTGGAACACTTAGTTTTCTCCGCTGATCTAGCGTGGGTTGTTGAAAACGCTAATCTCTGCAAAGATTGAACCAATTTCGATGTGGTTTTTAGTAGTACACTGAGAAAAGCTTTTGAATAACATATAGGGTTCTAACAATATAAATCGGTTGACAAACAAAACAGATAATACCATTTTAACATTAAATCGGCGTGGAATGGCTAAGCGTCTGGTTGTATATAAAAGCAATGTACTACAAAAATATAAGGCAGATGTTTTGCTATAATGCCGTTTTGATTGATTTGCTGGATACCTTACGTAAATGGTGACGCTGCTCTATAAAGACTGGTATTGAACCTCTTGTCTACACTATAGAGAGAAGAGACCAACAAGTAATAAGGCGTCCAATAAGACCAGCTGACGAATATAGCATGATGAGGACATGACTGACAGTATACTAATGTTATAGGTTATATACGAATCGTAGGTTTTGGAACAGGAGCATTTAATTTTTTGTTGGGAATTCTCTCTTTGCTCAGCATAGGCAGCAACTCAACAAGTTGGCACGATGTGCTGAGGTCTGAGGACCATAGACATAGGATGTGCCTATACGCGAAAATATTCTAGGGCTGTCTCTGAGGACTATTACTTCAACAAATTTTTATCACGAACAGAGCAAACAAGCTCTTTGTAATATTTACTTGTTTGCTTAGTGAGCCAACTTTGTTTGCTATCACATTTAAGCACAACCATCTTTGCTTAACTTGTGGAATGAAAACCGCACCTACATATTGCACTTTGCACGTTTGGTAATTATTGTTGTTGGGTATGAATATAATAAATAAGGAACGTCCGTTTTAATGAAGAAGATTGCATAATGATGTATGTTCATTTGTTTAAAAACTATTCCACATCCCCAATGTTTGGTCCCACACTCGAACAATCTTGCTTTACGTTATTCTTGTTTCGGCTCTGGGTAGCAAGGTAGCAATAAGTGTGAAGAGGTCACCGATAGATTTCCTAAAATAACCAGAAGTCGCACACTACACTATAATATAGGAATAAAGGGTTGTCGTCATATAGTGACTGTGTGACCACAAATAAAATAAGCATCGTTCGGCCTATGTTTATTGTTTATGACTAGAAATCGTCCAGCTGATGATGAAAAAAATCACATCAAAAAGTAGTCGCGCAATGATAAAGTTCCCGAGATCAAAGAAAAATCCTGACAAAATAAACACTTCCAGACTTGCCTCCACTGCGCAATGCATCGCCATCCGGCGGCAGCGCTTCAAGCGGGCGTCCGTCCAGCGGCGCAAGCAGTGCCCACGTGCAGCTGAAGCGACTGGTCGCCAGAGTGGTGGAGGAAGCTGCAGCGCTACCAGCGCTGGCGAGATACGCGGCAGAACCCACCACTCCTACCATCGAGTCCTCTACCTACGAGGATCTGCTGGCCAGTGCTATACTGAACAAGGTAAGATACAATAACAAAAGGTTTTATCCGAAGCCATTAGTATCATCATCATCATTATTAACAGCCTGAAGACGTCCACTGCTGAACATAGGCCTCCCCCAGAGCGCGCCACCTTGAGCGGCTGCTCGCCTCCTGCATCCACCCCGCGGCTTTCACCAGGTCGTCGGTCCACCAAGTGGGGGACCGGCCTACGCTGCGTCTTCCGGTTCGGTTGTCAGTTCTACGAGCGATGTGGCCTGCCCATTGCCATTGCAACTTACTAATTCTAAGAGCTACATCGGTCACTTTAGTTCTCCTGCGGATATCCTCGTTCCATTAGCCATTAGTATAACTCACGCTAATATAGAGATAAGAACATGGACGTATTAAGAAGTAAGCTGAAAAATATAGTTTCTTTACATTTTTCATTCGAACGAAAGAGAGAGAAACTATTGAAATGTCGACTGTTTTCGTACCTACATTATTAGTGAAGGTTGATGATGAGCATCATCATTATGACGCATCTGTGCCAAGACGTCCATACCGAAGATCATCAAAATCGAAAGACTACTTGGGCCATTTCTGATGATTAACTAAGCTTACCAGAGGAGCTATTAAATTCAAAACGGCAAATAATTTTTCATTTAGTTTAGGAATCATTATCAATATAGCATTAGAGCAGTATCCGTTTAAAGAAACGTTTAGAGTCATAGGACGCGTAGCCGTATGGAAGGAATCCTTAGAACACCCGTTAGTCTGTCTGTATAGGCGGTACTCACCCTTGAGTAATTTAGGGCTGCCACGCAATTTTCTTTAACATCTAATAGTTTTACTGTAATAAGAACCAACTAAAACTTTTTTATATTATTATCGTTTTTTGGAAGTAGCTACTGTACATATTTTAAATATCTAGAAATGGTACCTACCTATAGAAAAATACAAGGACCTATTGTTATCGCTTAATTCCGTATTTGTACTTATATCACTTGATATGATATGACTTATCTTTCAAAGAAAGTAGGCATCTAATCCATTTTATATTTTGTTGTTACCATAAAAGTGTTTGGAATCCATAACACGTAACGCTTTGCGTAATACTCACTAAAGTTATAAAATACCAAAGTTGGTGTCTACATAAAAACAAAAGATGGACGTCCTACATCTTTGTCATCAATCATGAGTTCTTTGACGCGTACCTATGTACCCAGAGGCCGAGAATGATTTACCAATACAATTTTATCAACCAATATCTATAGATAGCGGCGCTACTATCGCGTTAGGTATCGTTGTTCATCCACCAAAGATAGTTTCGACTCAATCCAGCGATTGGAAAGAAATGGTAAGCCGTAAATAAATAATTATGTATATAGATTAGTAATATTTACTCAATCATTTCAAGTGATTAAAAGGATCAGTGCAGTGGTCGAGTGGTCGCGATGCGGGTAGTTTAGTGATTGTGAAATGGAAAATGGCGTCGTTGTTACTCGGTCTTTTTGCGGTTGCGTTATTATACATTTTTGCTTGGGTAAGTTTTATTAGGTACTTCGTAAAATGTGACGTGAAACAAAAATGGTTAAAATACCATAGTTTGAAATTCCTGCAAAAAAAAACACGTTATATGTAAATATAAATTATAATAATTAGCGGTTTAAACAAAAATGCGATATTGATATCGTCTTTGTAAATTTAAAAGCTAACATATACCAGTCGATTAAAACTAGATTAAGATCTAACAACAATACATAATATTATACGATTATTATTTTACATTGATACAAATTCCGGAATTCAAGTAGCTGCATGCAAGTCATTGTCTCTACATACAGTGCACAACTCTGGCTAAATATCTGGGACGTAGAACGACATCGTAACGAATGAATCGTCAGTTTTTGTAGAAAATAACTGGAAACAAAAATAAACAAGTCACGCGATGTATCCCGCAAAGTGCATTCCGCTGCTGGTAACAGAGTGAAAACAGTAATGTGGTCTATCCCAAATAATTGCTCATAGTGAAATGATAAACGTAATAACTGAGATAGTCTCGTAAACGTTCAGCAGAGCTGAGAAAGTACAATGTTGGGAAAATTATGGTATGATACTTACCACTTTTTCTTTTAGTTTCATATATGTAGGTGTGCACTGTCCATCATACATGATGCAGTACCTATTATTTTCATGAAGTCGGGTATAATATAATATGACATAATAATCTGGTGTATATCTTTAATATCTTTCAAGTGTAAGGGTAAACTACGTGAAAATATTAAAAAAATACTATTTTTTTTTATAATTTAGGTAAGTATCGATGTCACAAATAAATGCAAGCACTAAAAATGAACTGAAACACAATATAAAATGCACTATTACCTAATAATACCAATTATATTAATAGACATCAGCAATTGAAGTAAGTAGATATATATAAAATCATAGGTAATAAAATGAGTGAAAATTATAAGAAAAGTAGATAAGTACACTTAATGATTGATTATTTATTTATTTATTTTATTTATTTATTTATTTATTTATGAACCTTCAACAGTACTACATGATATACAAATGTAATAAAATTTTTAGCTTACATGATTTACATGACAGGTTTCGAATTACATGTAGGCCTAATTACAGAAGACGGACGGACGACGGCTTATATTTTAAGTTAATAAAATTTTCAGTGTTTATGAATATTAGTTATTAAATTATTATACGAGGTACTTAAAATATAAGTTTCGACAATGACAACCCTAAGCCTCGTTTCAACTTCAACCCCACACCGCTCTCGCAATGTATCGCAGTGCGAAAGTGATGAGCTCGTGTGAATCACTCCTTTTTGTAGACTCATTGTTGTGGTACTGTCTTATTACCGAGCAATAGTGATCATAATCCGGTGACGTAGATCAGCACACATGTACAATTTCTACAACGGCTTTGTGAGCTGCTTTCCCGATGGAAACCCACAGGTTTTTGCTTCCTAATTTCTTTACATCGTCAGAAAACATGCCTTCGTATTCGTAATATCACGTTTTTTCTTGTAGCATTGCTATGCAGTTTATTACATGTTTATGGTTTTATTGGCCATTGTTAACACTGGTTTCTAATAGGTTTTCCTACCTCGATAAATCTGAAATGTGTCTGCAGCGCTTTAAATAGGAGATTGACAATTTTATCGATGTTTCATGAGTTAGGTTGATGAGCTGCTTTGATAGTCAATTGTTTTATATTTATGTACGTAGATCTTCTTTACGAAATATTTATATAAGGAGGTACTTATTGTGATGTGCTTCATCATCATCATTAGCCTGTGTTAGACAACTGATGCTGGACATAGGCCTCTCTCTCATAATACACGCCACTGAGCCAAGGCGAAATATCCCAAGTAGTTCATATATTTCACCCACGGAGCAAGAAAAAAAATACGCTTTGCTCCATATTTTTTAACGATCTGTGACTCAACCCAATATGATAACCACAGAGCGCGAAAAAAAAACGCTTCGCTCCCCGAAAGGCGTGATATTTTTTAATGCTCTGTGGTGATAACTAACAATACTGATGATAATAACTAATAACAACAAGTAGGTACACGTTTAGCTTATACGAGTTTTGTTTTAATGTACCTACACGTATGACGTGAGGACTTGACGAGCTACTTGAACAGTTGCACTCGGAACTCTAAGTTTATACTCATTTGCCCAGTAATTTAACTAGCTACAATACCCTTTAAGTCAATACACAGTAGTGCTTGCACACTACTGCTTAGCGTCAGAACAGAATAACTGGCAAAGCGGTGGTACCACCTAGACAAACATTGCAGAAAAGTCCTACCACCTATCAAAGAGATGCGGTGTGTTACCAGTAGTAATTATGAATACTACTTAGGTTATTTCTAATACTACTTAGGTTATTTCTAATACTTATATTAATGCTGATGATAACCTGTACGTTCCAGGTGATCGAGCGGTACCAGCATGAGAACGGTTCCGGCGGGCGGAGCAGCGGTATCCATTCTGCCAGCGCCAGCCCCACGCCTTCGGAGCGGTCTTCACCACGGTCTCTCAACTCTAGGCACACCAGGGAGTCCAGGGACATCACACCCCCTGTGAGTATAGAAGCCAAAGAGCCAGCCAACATGACATATTTATCCCCTTTGCTTCTCGTCTCACACCCCGTTATTAGATTCTTTTAGACTGGCACAACGATCCCCTGTGTCTCGTGGTCCACTGTACCACTGTGTGTGTAAGTTACCTCCTTGGTTGCCATGTTTCGGAGTAAAAGGTCGTTCCATTTTTAAATTACACGACAGATATGAGTTTACATATGTAATTTATTTGGCCGCTAAACCACGACAGATATGGATTTTAATACAACTTTTGCCGGCCGCTGCTCGCCAGTACAGCAATTTCGATTTATCCCGAAGAAAGTTGTTAAAATAATGCTCAAATTTCCAAGCTTGTTTGAGAAAAATATGTTGTGATCCCAGTCGCATGTCTTTTCATGTAGCCAGTCAATCTTCAATATGACACACCTCTATTGCCACTCGTGCTGACATGTCCTCTACAAAGACGAACTCAGATGATGTTATGGAAGTAATCTGTTCTGAGCTGATGGGCTACTCAGTAGATTGTCAAAAGATGTATTTTGACATGTTTCCTTCTAATTCCCACCTTGACACACAAACACAGAACCAAACCTTGGACAACTGCTGACATTTGCAGATGCTATGTAGCTGCGTACTAAAACAGTATTCATCAGAAACTCGCTTGTTACCCACAAATTCTTAAACAACCATTCATTACAACGAGCGACAACTTTGCCAGGTAGACCGGAACAGAATGCGATTTCAGACATCTCTTTTCAGATATCAGACAATATATGAGTGAATAAGTACCTACTCACAGTAGTAAATAGTGTTGTGATTTCTCTTTAAGTTATTTAATATACTTAGAGACAAGCAAATACAACTGAGTTATCATTTACTTTTAGTCAATTTGACCCTTGCCTTGTTCACAAAGAAATTTAAAGTTAAATGCGTGCTACATTTTGTTTATTTAAATTTAACTTGAATCTATCTATAATAACAATATTATAAAGAGAAAAGATTTGATTGTTTGTTTGTTTGTTTGCATTGAATAGGCTCCGAAACTACTGAACTGATTTGAAAATTTCTTTCACTGTTGGGAAGCTACACTATCTCCGAGTGACATAGGCATTATTTTCAAGAAAATTAGGGGTCCTTACTAGAACTCCAATAATGTAACCCAAGGTGTACAAAAATTACCTAAAATATTCCTTACATCGCGTGCGCTGTAAAAACTATTATACCCGTGCGAAGCCGGGGCGAACCACTAGTGTTGAATAAGCATGAATTTTCTTTATTGTTCCTTGTTGGGAACCAAACGCTTTCCCTAAATAAGTCAAAAGATATGACCAATAAAAACTAACGGCTTTGCTTGCTGTCTAAGAATTGATTATATTTTTTTATTTTTTTACAAAAACACGTTGAATGGCAATACCATGAATAATTAAAAATCATTATTGTTTAATTTCCCAGCTTCACGAAGAAGACGATGTATCGGACTGGGAAGAAGGGGAGGCGACAGACGAAGCCCTGGAAGTGCCGCGACGCGTGCCTTTTCCCGAGTTCGGCGGCGACATAATTCATAATACCGGTACGTTGCATAACCTAATAGTGTTTTAAAAAACCAAACACCTTTGTTTCAAGCTACCTTTACTACTCTCTCCAACAACATAGTTAATTCCAAATCGTAATTTCAGACAACGAAGAGCGCGAATTCGACGAGGTGTCCAGCAGCGATCTGCAAGCGAATGATGGGACATGGGAAGAAAACTGGCTCTTCCAAAAGAAGAAGATAAAGACAATACAGTCTGTGCCAGTTCCCATGCTGGTTCCGAACTCTAACACAGAATACAGAGCTTTGATCGGCGACAGAGACGCGGACGATACAACAGATCTGTCAGATAATGCGAGCGACAATGAAGAACAACCTGATGTAGCCGAATACAAAAGCGACATCAAGAGAGTACTAGACTCGAAACATGTCATAGGCGGAAAAACTAAAATGGATAGCGTGTCAGATTACGAACCAGACAGTCTCACAATCGAAGATGGCGCAGACGAATTCGAAAAGCTTTTCGGTCATGAATACAAAGACGATAAAGCAGTAGACGATATCATTAACGAAATTAATGACAACACCGTAACTATTGTTGAAACTAAAAACGTAAACGCATCTGACGAGGTGGATGGTATGATGAACGGTAAAGATTCAGTGATATTAATGGGGATAGATGAAGGTCCGATGCTGAAAGCCGAGTTTAACTTGAAAGAAGAAATTCATAGATCTTTGATGAATGGGAATGTGCCGAATTATATAGAGGATGTTGATGCAAACGGAGAGGTATTCGATGATAGTATTGAGAGCATTGCCATTAACAAAGGCAAGTAATTAGCAGCATTATTTTCGTGATTTCAGTTCCAATATTCCGATAGTATATTAATGAATCCAATCTATAGTAGTGCTATGCTAACGTTTTAAGTTTCATTGCAGAATCTAAAAATAATACATTGAGCCACCACGAGCGAGAAGGTGAATACGAAGAGACAGTTACAATCCCAGTGCAAAGATACGCTGATAGCTTGAGAAGAAAACATTTTGAAGATGCGCCTTACGAGTAAGTGTCGACCAAAAAAACCTCTAAATATTTTTTAACTCAAGGGGTGTGCTTAAAATAATGTTTTATTATTTGTTTTAGAATACATGCTACATCACAAGAACCAAATAATTATGATGATGAAGATGATTTAATACCAGGTTTGTCCAATATCAGTGTCTAGTTTAATAAAATCAGGCACATTAATACAAAAAAATATACCTAGCTGACCCACTCCTTCACATGGGATAATTTAATTTTAAAATTTAGATTATTTAATGCAGTAAAATTTTTAACAGGATCGATAGCATACAGAGAACGCAAGAAATGGCTAAATTACGTCGAAATGCCCAACAATCCTTACTCACCAGAAGCTATTCAGAAAAGACTTTCGGCTAAAAGCACTTCATCTCTATTCGACATGATAACTACCAAAAGCAAAGATTTTGATACCAATTCTACGCATGAAGAATCGGAAGGAAAACCTGTACAAAATGGAAACCATAAAGAAATAAATCGAGCTAAATTATCGGTATCCCTAAGCTCAGATAATATAAGCACAAATGAAATAAGGGCTAAAAGTCCACCACCTAAAGTATTAAAAGATGTGTTAGCCGAAGAAGTTCCACAATATAAACGGTAAGTAAATAAACAAAAGCAAAACCTAATAATAGAAAATCCTCGATTATTTCATAACTGATTAATTAATTTACAGTTATGGCAGAGACTATTACATAAAAGAGGCAAAAGCGTCTTCGGGCGGTCGCAAAAAGAACAGTTTCAGCGACACTAGCTCCATGTCGTCGTCAATGAACAAATCCACGAGTTTAGACAATTTCGATGCAGAGTTCGCATCGCCTGTAAGTGCCAGCAGTTCGTTGAGCGACATCGAGGCCTGCGCCCTCCATCAGAACATTGTTCGCGCCGTGCTCAGTCCCAGAAATGCGAGCCCCAACTTCGCTATTAATCCCATTTTCGAAAACCCCGATAGACAAAACGATGATTATCCAGCGACAGAACGTTATGTCGATCGAAAGGCGAACGTAAGAGAACAAAGTAACAATGTGTGCAATGGAGGTGACGGTTATGTGGAAAACGAGGATATAGTTAGACTTAAAATACCGCAAAAACCCGAGATAACTGAAGATCTTTTCGAGACGTACAACAATGTTAGGCGAAGCAACACGTTGAGAAGCGAGGACCTGTTCGTTCGCTCCAAGCGGCGGCCGGGCCTCAATTATACGTTCGGTGGAAGTCTAAGGTTAAGCAGAGGCTTTCGTACCGATCTATGGTGATAGAGCCACTTCCGTAGTTACAATGTTATTTAATACACCTCCAGTCTCAAAGGCACTCCTACTGACAACCGAATAACTATAGCGTGAATCTCTACTGTGTACGATACATACATAGATTCTGACAGACCGAACCAAAATTAGGATAAACTAGGTTAAACTTTGACGTCATACCATAACCACCTTTCATGCAAAACCAGCCGGTGGAAGGAATTGCATCACATAGTAAATCTAAAATATCTTCGTTTTGACACACAGTGTACTGCCTGATGTGTGTTGAGTTGGCATGGTTGTTGAGTTGAAACGCTGACTAACAGCACTATGCACTATTAATACGAGAATATTCTCTTTAGAGCTGCACTCATAGATTTGTGTTCTTTCTTTAATCCAGTTTCAGTACTATTTACTACAGTAATTCTACAAGACGTTAGTGGTGAGTGTTGTATGATTTTGGCAAATGACTTTGATTAACAGTTGAATGGCTTGCCACTGGACTAACGCGATCTAAAGACGATATTTTTCCATCTTACAGCATTAACTGCATTTGCTTTAAATCATATTCATGTCATCTTCTTCCTGATAGACATTACTTACTAATATTAATTTAACCACGATTTTATACGCTACGCTTTGCACCACTTCTATTGCGAATAAATGCACTGAGCACGTTGTATCTAAAAACATCCGTCATTCATTTAACTAAACGCTAACAAATTATAAACGCTAACTTGAATACTATACAGAAACTAAAAAACATAATGGGTAGCTAATAAATAACTGCCTGAAATGTAACTAATTTAAAATTTATTTGTATTTATAGACAATAAAATTAATCCTGCATTTTCTGATATCGTACTTTATCTATTGATGTACCTAAGTATCTTACTGGTATGATATTTTCAGGGATTACTAATAAGGCAGTTCAATACAATTGCAACAAATCAGGAATATACAAAATTCGCTGGCCAAGATCAAATGGAATCCATAACCACGACGTCTAATAACAACAAAACAGAAATTTTAATTGAATACGACGATACTAACGAACAAACGCTATTTTCGGCAAGGCCTGCCATTATCGACGACGACACTGATAAGAAATTCGAAGAAATTATACAATCGGCTTACAAATCGGATTTAACGTTAAACGATATCGAGCAGGATAGAATCGAAGAGCCTATAAAATCGCCAAATAGTGTAGCTAACTCGTATATAAGCACGAGCAGTCTGGAGGATTCTATCAAAATCTACAACGTCCAAACAGGTGAAGTTATAAAATGTAGGCCCGAAGATAACTTATCAGCAAGATACGAGACTGTAGCTGACAGCAATGAAAACATCGATATAACAGATAAGAACATCCCGGGAGACATTTTTGATAACTCCAGTCGAAACGGAGATTTGGGCGAGGAAGCAGTGATCATTAAAGAAAGCGTTAAAGAAAAGTCAGATAACCGCGAACTCGAGGATATTCTGTCACAGCTGCCTAAAGTGAAGGAATTGGCGAAGAAATTCGTCAGCATGGACAATCTTAATGAGCCGGTAAAGGTTGGTACCTACTTCCGTCATACTTTGTGATTTATTACTGCACTGTGTGTATAACACGTCAACAACTGAAGTTTATTTAGGTTTATGTAGATAGACGATAAAGACAATGCGGTAAAAAGTTAACATTTTGCTTTTAACGACGCTCGTGTTTGCCTTGGCAAATTCATTCAATCTGCAACACACAAACACACTTACAAAATAATGAAGCTAACGGCCAGCCAGGTTTTAAGCAGTTACTTAGCTGTTCTCATAGCAACTGTGAAAAAATAACTGGCCCAAATTTTTCTCAACACCACACTGTGGTTTTTCAGGTCCCACCACCTCAGCTCTACTCCAAAAGACGAAGAAGCAAAGAGAACATTCTCAACGACATGAATGCTGAGAAACCCAACAAGGTCTTCATGCACAGTCTTACGGCAAGGAGCATCTCCAAGGAGTTTAGAGAAGAACTCAAACTATCCATGGCTACACCATTAACGGTTCCTGGAGGGTCCAAGGAGATTCCTGAGGGAGAAGAGGTCACCAAGGAGTCTAGCAGACCAGGCAGTCCATTACCGGAACCCGGCACGATCAAAACTAAATTAGCGTTTTTTGAAAGTCTTAAAAATAAGTTCAATGGTAAATAGTATTGTCGACTGGTAGAGAATACGTAAGAATACAGAGGAATCTGAAGAAACTCAACCTAAGTCAAGTTTTCGTAACATTCTTAGCTCAATATTCCAAGGTATACGTAAGCATGATTTTGACGTTTCGTAGTGATAACAGTAGTTCAACTACCACTTGTTTGAGATAAATAAGTGATGTAGTTGAACCACTGTCTATATCGGACAGGTGATGTATTTATTTTACTTAGATTAGTACTTTCTTATAGTTCTAGTGGATGTTATATACGGGGTGTTCATTTATTCAGGTAAGAGTATGAATGATTCGCGTGGACGTTATCATCCATGATTGGTTATGTCAGAGATGATACAATTATAATCTCGGAGTAGGTAGGTAGGTACCTACCTAATTTATAAATCTTAATATTATTCTAATATCACTCGCCTATAAGTTTGTAGGTTACGGTGTAAATACTTAGTGCCATTTCGTAATCATCATATTTTCCATATATTTAAGTCATTTAGCTAATGCCAAAGTTGTAAATAAATATTGGTTTTATGATAATAAAATGTTATCGTGTAGAGGTTGTGTCTGTAGTTTAATTATTATGATAGTCATATCTTTAGATGTGCAATAAAATAAAAATTAAGACCTAATGGGACCACTATGTAAATGTGATATATAAACATTAAATGTTTCACACATACAAATGATGTAAATGGAAAAGGGTGTATTATATAGTAATAAAATATGCATAATAATATAAATGCGTTATTTATTTTCTATAATTATAACAATCTATAACAATACTTAGATTACATGTAGGTAGGTACGCCTTTGCCTTTTTCCTTAAATAAATATAATATTTGTCGAAAATACTAATAGTTAGTTTAGAAAAGTCGTAGAAGAAACATTGTCTACCTTGGGGAGTAGATTTACCCCCTTTCGGGATAATACCCCAATTCAAACTCACCTTGTCTATGCCCAGTTTAGCTGAGTCTAATATCTGTCTGGGTCTGTGTCTGTCTGTATTATGTGAGTCATTGGTTTTTGGTTAGATACGCTGATAGGTAATCAATAAACGGTAATAGTACCCAGTGTATACTGTACAGTACCTGTCTACTATAAGTATAATAAACTTATAATGCTCACAACATTAAACTTATAATGCAAACAACTCAGTCATAGTTTTGTAATAAATGAAGGAGTTTTAAGTTTGCCTTGTAAATGCATACTTTCCAGTTATCATTTTCAATCGACAATACGTGTTTTGCACCTCACAATACGAATGAATTACTTGTGTTAATTATAAACATGAACTAACCGGTCCTTAGTTTGAGCAAACTTGCAATAAGCTAGACAAAGATTTGTTTTAGTGGAAAATATCACATTGCCTATAATAAATATTATATTGCTTGAAACAATATTTCTAGTCGCGATATTTACATTTACAGTTATTGAATAACTCACTATCACTGGGGCGACACTTAATAATAATTTAACAATGATTTTTTTTTTAATTATTATTTGTGCATATTTCTCATAACGCCATCTATGTAGCCACAGGCCAAACTAAGCAATGTTAGTAGTACTATCAAAGACAATAGGTATCTTTGGTACTATGAAGTATGAATTTCTTACTTAATATTTTTTAAAAGCATTAAGTATTATTATTATAATTTCATAGTGATTATTAATTATGTAGATTTAGTTAATAAAATAATATTTTATTTTAATTAAAAATCACTCTGTATATTTGAGGCTGTAACTAATTAGTCTATTTCAATTTTATATCTTACCTGAGATATAAAATTGAAACAACGTCTTTGCAGGCATAAGATTGTTAAAACAGTCTCTTACATTTATTAAATACTATTCTGGTTCAATAAAATATCCCCAAAGTCTTATGGAATGGTATACTTTCCAACTCATCAGCATACTTCCGTCTATAGCACCAGAGGTAGTAGTCAATTAGACTTGAGTTGGGGACTTCTACTTGTGGGTCGCCCTTCACCACATCTTCTATCTTCTTCTTTAATAGTTCAACAGCATGGATGGAACATCCTCTGATTTCTACCTCTTTCTCTGAGCCGCTGGGTAAGAGCTCATCTGAAAAAAATATTTAAGACAATGAAGGTATTATCATAAAGGTCTACCTACTGCCAATAAATAATGCTTCAGAGAAAGCAGTTTTTGATTGCATCATCACCCTATAATAATAATAATAAATATTTATTTTTATAGGAATATTGTAACAAAACCTAAATCTACGAAAATGTAATAAATGTGTTAATAATAATAAATAAATAAAAAATAATGCCCAACAATCACATACAGTATAGATCCTGAACCCTAACTCCTAACTGGGATTCCCTGTATATAGTATACAGGGACTGAAGAACTACGAGGACCATGGTCCCACTACACCTAGACACAAGTATTTGCAGATTTTTTTTCAGTGCACAAATACATGTCCTGTTGCGGGAATCGAACCCGCTGGCTCCGGGTTATTAGCCAACCTGTTCAACCACCACACCAAGGGAGACTGTCAAATATGACTGTCTGTCTATGTCATGTTTGGGTTTGGTTCTCTAAACCACATAGTAATTACTTAATAATGTATGTTATTTTAAATCCTTACCATTTTTCAAAATTTCCATCAATTCTTTAGTATAACTGAGAGCTCCAAAGTACACCAGAACCTGTGGAACTCTGTAATCAGCAAACATTGTGATCCTCTCTATATCCCAAAACTCTCCCAAGCCATTCCCTCCAAAAAAGTTCCAAATATCAGCTACCAGGATCTGTGCTCTCTTGTATAATGAGACTTTTCTATTTTTATATGTAGCTTCGTCTCGGAAACATGGGAAATTATTCACTATTATTTCTAGTAACTTAACGGCAGACTTATTAGCCTCTGTTAAGCAAGTTAGAAATGTTCCTTTGTAGTTTTCTAAGAGGATTGTGCCAACTTCATGTAGTACTGATATCCTCTCGTCAAATAAAGGTATTGGTGTTTGATTGTCACTTCTCATAATGATTTGGAGCTGGCTCTTGGTGATTTTGGAATAGTATTCTGGGTTAGTGATGTCATGGCCTTCCTGAAATATTTAAGATTTAGTTTATACTTAGCACCTAATGTAGTTTTATTGACTTACAGTAGAAATCAAGTTTTGTTATGTAAATGAAACTAGCAAAAGAGATGGTGAATACCTATGGAGGAAATAATAAATAAATATATATGTGTGGACATTTCACATAGCGCCATCTAGCGCCAAACTAAGCAAAGCTTGTACTATGGGAACCAGATAACTGATAAAAAATAATAGAAATACTAAGATACTTTTTGTTGTTTGTAAATACATATATAGAATTCAATACAACACAATAACACCCAGACACAGAACAAACATTGATGTTCACCACACAAATGTTTGTCCTGGATGGGAACCAAACCCACAACCTATAGTTTAGTTCAGAAGGCAGAGCTGACAGGCCAAGTCAATGAAGGATATAATAAATAAATAAATAAACAAACTAAAAATCTGAGTGTACCCATAAGCATCATCTACATATCATAACACCTAAATACAGACAACAAAAAGATTAGAGTAAATGAAAAAAGGCGAGTGTAGACCTTGCATGTATGACATGTTACTGACCTTCATGGCTCTAGCTAAAGCTGCCTCTAAAGCATAGTATCCAGATTGTCCTTCAATAGTCCACTTTTCAGCTCCAGTATACGACCAGAAGCAGAAGTTCAGTGCATCTGCTACAAATATACTGTCCAAAGCCTTTTGATGATCTTTAGGTAGGAAATTAATATTTGCTCCAGTGTCTGGGATATCCAGCTTGTTAGTTATGGACTGCAGCATCTAAAATTTAATTTAGTATAAATAACAAAACCGGACCATTCTATATTTAATTTTAAGCAGTTGGGTCGGTAACCTGCGCGTAGACACAGACCAAGTAGATGCATATACTAGTATTGTATAGTGCTATGGCCTGAACGTTTATTGATTGAAAAATAAAACGAAAAATTCTATAGTTCTAACCTCTTTGCTTAATTTATCAAGTCCTTCTTCGTTTATTTTTACATGGCCTGCATTTTGTGCTATAAAATCTCCAGATTCAGCCGGCTGTAGAACTCCAGGACGACTCATACTTTGTACAAACTTATGTTAATGCAAATTATACTTCCACACTTCCACAGAACACTACCTTCAATTCAACTTCAAACCACAAACCAAATACAAACAAACTAATAAAAAATAAAACTATACACTAGAGATAAGAGAACTACAAAAAAAGATATGCACTATGCATAGTGGTGGTTAAAAAAGCACAAAGCATCCAAAGCGGGTCCGCTTTTGGCCCACAACGTACAACGCCCGCTTTCGTGGCTCTCACTTGGCGCTTTTTATATCGCGCAGCGCCTAGACTTAGAGCGTTGTGCATCGCACGCGCTGCGTACGGAACTACGCGGCGCGAGCGCAATGAGCGAGTAGTAGGTAAAAGCGCCGCGTTTACTAAAGCGGAGCTGCTTGTGCTTACCGAGATATCGCGGCAGCGGTCGGGCAGCCAGTCATCGCTTGCTTTTGGACGCGGCACGCTTTCTACGACTCCCGCGCGAAAGCGTGAACTCAGGCCGGCTCACGTAATATACACCTACGCTTACTTTGGTACGCTTTATGTTTTTTGTTGTGCTTTTGATTACAATCTGTGATAGGACACGCAATAATATTTATTTTGAGTGTTTAATGTTTATTAATTTATATGTATTATGGACCCAATATGTCTGAAATAAATGAATATTTCATTTAATTTTTAATACAATAATTATGTGGTTGTGTGATTTGTGAATAAGTGGACCTACCTTAGTTTAAGGGTGAATAAAGTGAACATTTAATGAAAAAAAAAACATATTTTTTAGTGGAGATTTTCCAATATGGAACTATTACCGATGACTTAAGTTCTCCTCGTTATAACTTAAGCACTTAAAAAAGCGTGCTTTTTAAAAAAAGCACAAAGTTTGTACCACGCTTTTGACATTAAGCATTTTTGAACACCACTAACTATGCAGGCAGGGAAGGGACGTAACTAGTTATATCTGGATACTTTTCTTTCGATACCAAGTACTTTTAACATCGAATCATTCATCCAATACCGACATACACGACACGATACGATAAAACAGGATAGTCACCAAAAATTGAATGTCAAGCAGCCTTAATGTATATTTTTTCCTTAAAGTAGCTTAATATCGCTTAATTTTAAATGATGTATACTAAAAACTTTTCTTTTCGTTATTTTTTCACATGTACTTCGGCTTTAACAACCTCATTTTTAATTTTAGCAGTATTAAATTGAATGCAAACTTTCAGAATAAGTAATTAAATAAAGTTAAACGAACTCAAGTATTTTCACACTGAAAACGCGCAATTCGTCCTACAGGGGGCGTACCGTGAGCTCTTAGCGCGATTCAAAACAGAGCCTATATTGGATCGCTTTGTTTTTTTTGTATGGGGATTTTGACAAGCGATCCAGTATAGGCTCTGTTTTGAATTGCGCTAAGAGCTCACGGTACGCCCCCAGGGGGCGACTGTGTAGTAGTTGAATTATATATAATGGAGGGCTTATGTATAGTGGATTTTTAAAATACCCATTATACTCAGTGTAATAATAAATTACCTAAATTATTGCGCGTTAGAACCATTCTAACTTAGACCGCCCCTGCCGCTCGGGCCCCCGGCTCGTCCCCGCTTTGGTCTGGTACTATATATCTATTCTGTAGCTTCGGCTTGGCCTAACATAAGCCATTAAGTAAAAAAAAAACAACAAAACTTTGCGGCAATGAGCTAAAATGTATTATTTTTACGGGTTTATATTAAGACTCTATCGTGCAAACACGGCGCGCGGCAAGTAGGTATTTACCGCGGTGCGCTCGCTAGTGTGCGTCGACACGCACACAACAACAAGTTCTCTTGAAGCCGTGTGAACTTGCGGAAAAAAGTGCATAACTTAAAATTTGATAAATTTAAGTTTTTTTATTACCGCACAGAAGTTTAAAGGCATGTTTGTTATTTGAATTCCTACTTAAATTGATGTTGATAACTATTGATATTTTAAATAAGGAGTAGGTATTAAATAAATTAAAATATTTATACTATCAAATAGATCAGAAATAAAAAAACTAAATATTTATGTGTATAGGTGAGTGTATTTTATTAACCGACTTCAAAAAAGGAAATTATCAGTTGGACATGCATATACATAATTATGTAATATAGTTGGAACTGCAAAATATTTAAATTACAATAATCTGCTACGATTTCTACAATTGACACGTCCCAAAAAAAAAAAAAAAAGTTTTATAGGTGTATGTATGTTCGGTTGTATTAAATTTTGTTCACCAATTACTATTATTTACATTTCGATGTACCACCATTTGTATCTGTGATTTTCCGTGTCATGATCTTTCTTATGTTTGTTTCTCGTATTGCTTCAAGGATATCGATGGGTTCCCTGATTTCCATTTGCCTGTCTAATCTTGACAGCATTTCATAAGTCCTCGTTTGCAAACTTTTCCGAAAACAGATGCAGATGCGAAGTCTTAATTTACGTTCTTGACGCCATTCTATTGACTCACCTTGCAGAAGAGTTCTTTTTTCTAGTAAGTGGCGATCTTCTTCAGACAAAGTTATATTTTCCATATGTTCTATTTTTTTGCTTTACGCTTTCCCATTATCGCTAAAACATAAATATAAGTATTATTTTAATATAAGATATACACGGTGCAATTTAATTGGTTCTTTTCCTTCAATGTACATACTCAGTCCATGCTATAGAACGCTCCTATATAACTAAAACTATGGATTTAAAACTTAAATCTAGGTATTATCAAATTACTGCGAATTCAAATTCTAAAGAAAAGCCCTGCGACATTGAACAAAAGCACGGAATAGATAATAGTACAACGTAATAAAACGCCCGACCGAATACTGGTTCAAACAGCGACCGCCGCGCCGGCGGGCGCGGCGCCGCCCGCGGTGACCAATAGCACAAAAAGAATACCCCACCCCTTTCTTTTGTGCAGCGGATATGCGCGCGGGCAGCTTCCGAAAACAAGTACCAGTCTACCAGAAAATAGGTCAGTCGGTCAAAAACTTCTAGGGGCACAACTTGTGTCCCGTTTACGCGCGCGCATCGCGATTTTGGACAATGGATCGACATTACAATTATTCAAATGTTGAGTTGTTGGACATGGTGCAGTTTTATACGCTGTCAAGGTACAACTTAGCAGAGGCTAGGCGGATGTACGCACAGCCACAGCACTTGGACACTTTACGAGCACATGGCATCAGGGATCCACAAGTTCCTGCCGTACCCTTTTGTTCGTAGCTGACTTTCTTAGTAGGTAAGTAATTCTGGCGGTCCTAAGCTCGATAAAGTATGAAGGGAAAATTGGGAGTCTTTATTAGCAAAGATAAGAGATAAGCCGCACTCGCGTTGTTTTTTGCCTGTGTGAGAGCGGGACGGGTAGCGCAGGTGTTTTTGTTTTATTACCTACCTACGAAACATTTACAAAGCGATCAGCCGGTGCCCGTGCTGTGTGTAGCGTTAAATAGACATTTCGGCTGTTATCCAGTTATGTAAAGAGGCATTAATTTTTTAATTTTTTTTTTAATTGCACCTTGTACAAATTATTCTATAGCATGGGCTGAGTACATACATTTAAGGAAAAGAACCAATTAAATTCCACAGTGTATAAACAACTAACACGAAAAAAGTAAAAGTCACAAAACTGAACTTACCTTATTTATGAGTTTGCAGCTGAATATTCGTACACAATAGATCGCGATCGAGTGTTCTCAGCGCGTCGCTCCGCAAATCGACGTGACCTCGCTCTGAGCTCCGGTGGTAGACTGAATTTCCGAGCGCATACGTCGCGTATATATTCAACAACGCGCGTCCATAGAAATAATGTATGGAGAATTTGAGACGAGTTTTTAGAAAATTCATAGTTAAATTACCAGACATTATTTTGCAAATGTAAAAAATACATACAAAGCTTTACATATTAGAGATTAATATTATTTCAAGTTTGTATGAAAGTTCGTTTGTTTATAATACAAATTCAGTTAAACGCCAGCATGCCATTTTGGGCTTTTTGGTGTAACTTTACGATTTTTTTAAAACAAAGTGTTACATCATTATTTATTTTTGTTAAATAGAAAAGGTTAACTGATTCATTGTGCTATTTGTCATATTTTTTTGTGTCAACTATCATAATAGTACTGATGGTATCGTTATAACCATGACTACAGTTTTGATTGATTTTCCTCGATGCGGTCTTAATTGTGTGACGGACCTGCAGTGACCAGCAAACCAACCCAGACCCCGCGCGCCACCCGCGCGCCCCACCGCCGCGCTCGCCTGACCCGCCAGTACCACACACACACGAATGCGCACCGCGTCGCACCGATACTATATAAACCCACGCCGACCGCTGCAACGGAGGCATTTGCTCGATGCTTCCGCGGTGCACGGACGTGTAACCGGCTACACCAAGTCCTCCCGCGCAGCAAAAGCATCTAGCAAATCGCCTTGACCCGTTCCCTACTAACACGGCGGGGGGTGGCCTTCTGTGCGCGCGCTTCGGCTGATGTTGGCACGATCACCTCTCGTCGCAACCCAACCCCGCTCCCGTACCCCTGAGGGCCTTCTTTGCGCGTGGCTTCGGCTTTTGCCGCATGATCCACAGTCCCTATGCATGTTACCCCGCAAGGAGTGACCGCGCGCGTGGCTTCGGCTTTTGTCGCCCGACCCTTGCACTAACACACCCCCCTTGAAAACCGCCGCCGCACGCCATCGTGCGCCCACCGCGTTCCCGTCGCGTACTCGCCGCGTAACCAATATAGCTCAACCATGAGCTATTTCCTCGCACTCTGAGGGCCTTCCTTGCGCGTGGCTTCGGCTTTTGCCGCAGGACCCTCAGACCCTAGACCTGCATGCCCCATCCCCCTGCAAGGAGTTCCGTGCGCGTGGCTCCGGCTTTTGCCGCCCGACCCTTGCAATAACATACCCCACGACCGCCGCCGCACGCCGTCGTGCGCGCATCCGTCGCGTACTCGGCGCGTTATCGCCGTGGCTCAGCCATGAGCTATCTTCCCGTACCCCGGAGGCCTTCCGTGCGCGTGGCCCGGGCTTACGCCGCGTGACCCGTAGCCCTCACCGTGAGGCCGTACCCGTATCAACCCTACCGTCGCCGTACCGTGGTTCTCGCAGGCCGCCGCGCTCCTGCTCGAGAACATTCCGTGGACGCGCGGGCGCAGGTCCCGTCACCCTCCCGCGCGTATCTAGTATATAACGTCCATAAATAGCAACTAAGTATAGCATAAGCGGAACCTTTGTGAAATAGTGAATATATGAACCTGTATGTTGTTACCTTGTAATCCGTGTTTCTCTGGACCAAATCCACACTTAACCCCCTTTTAGGTAGGTCTATCCGTCGTTCCGCCTCTCGGTGACACGAGGGCTCGACTTACCAACATAACGAGGTGCCCAGGCGAGCTAGCTGTAAGGACACCCCGTTACAATTGTAAAAAGTTATCAATATTTTTTTTTATCAACGATATGCTACCATTTGACCACGGTCTCACCTGATGGTAAGTGACGGTCGACGATGAATCATGCTTGCCTAGAAGATACTGGTTCACTCTAGCCTTAAAAACTTCCCAGATTATATTTGTCAGGAAACAATGATGCTGGTATATGAGTAGGTATCGATACTTCAAGGGTATTCATATGAGTAGTATCGAATAATAATGACTACTCATATGGATAGGTATCGATACTTTGATGGTATCGAAACATCCCTAGCTACTTCTTGAGGTGCTTTCCGTATCAGCTACTCGCAACGGTCACGTTGATAATTCGGTTACCGATTCAGATATTGCGCTCACAACTTTGAGTGCTATGCCGTCAATGACTCGGAACGACTGATATCGCGCTTATAGAACTTACGAGTTGCTACAAGTAATCTGTGATTAAAATATTTAAACAACCTATAAACACTTCATTATGTGGTAGGACTTTTCTGTAAAGTTCGTCTAGGTAGGTACCACCGCTTTGCCAGTTATTCTGCCACCAAGCAGCTGTAGTGTGCACGCACTACTGTCATGGTTTGAAGGGCATTGTAGCTAGTGAAATTACTGGGCAAATGAGACTTATGAACTGATCTCACAGTCTAGAAATCTTTTTTAGACTACCTGTGTGATGTCTCAGGATGACGTGCACCGTGCACAGTATCACACGAAACTTTAATTTAGAGTTCCGAGTGACACTGCAATCTGTTATGGGTCGTTCTGTAATATCTAATTTTTTTTTTAATGTGCCTTTATTACTCAAGTTAACTACTACAATAATAAAAACCAAACTAAACTAAACTAGCTACACTACCTACTACAAAGTACACTTATGGACTGTATAATAGCCACGATGGCCTATAGACAGTCCAAGTGCTCCAGCCCACTACCGGCTGGCAGCATTGCCACGTTGAATGAGGATCAGTAAAGTTATAGCAAATTCAATAGAACTAGTATCCATGTTATTTTTTATGACAAGAATTATATATCTTTTTGAATTATCCAAATCGGACCATTACTTACGAAGATATTAAGTAATAAACATATGCCGTTCCTGCCGGTAAAATCAATCTCACGCGATGCGTGTGACGTCATTGTGACGGTCAGAGCCGAGCGCAGCCGGCACTCTTACTTCACGATTCGACGGAGCGGCGGGCGGCGACGCGGTTTGTCACTATATTTGGCAATTTATGTACATAAAGTGTTGTTGAGAGTGTAACTTTGTGATATTAAAGTCACGTACGTAATATGAGTAATAATAAAGCAGAAGCTCAATCAGATAACCTTCAAAAACTGGATTCTTTCATGGTATTTGATTAATTAGGTAATAATTCTAAGTTCATCAGCACTGAAATCCGTGGTTGGAAACTACAAAGGTAAGGATAAGGACGTATTAAGAACTTATGGATAAAGTGTTTGTAGTATCTTGATGAACAAATGTTGTTTTCATTCATTCATATTTAGACCATTTCTCGGATAGCTTTTTAACCTACTCGCCCTTTACTTAGTGCATGGTTCCCTACACTTGCTGATCTATGATAGAAACCTTAATATTGATTGGATAACAATGGCTGTTTTTTTGCCATCTCGCTCATAGTTACAAATCATTCGCTCAGTATGTACTCAGATAGGATGACTTGAATATAAAGCAAAAAATATATAGGCTCTAAAAATATCTACCTCGGCTCAAGGAGGTCAACGGGCCCATGAAACTGGATAACCTTATTTATTTTAAATACATTATCTAGTTTTGACTTGTAAAAGTGCTAAAAATAGCCTATTTGCAATAAAAATTTTGAGTTTTGAGTTAACTCAAAACCCAAAATTTTTATTGTGTATGTTTATGTATGTTAAAAAAATGACCCCCCCTTAGAAACGTCAATCAGCTGATCTGATATTTACTATGAGAGGTCGAATTTATTAGTTCATACTTCAACGTAATATGTTCCTTGGGCAAAGTTGTTCAGTTTCACGAGTCCATTGATCTCCTTGCGTTGTGGCAGATATTTTATTTATATTTGTATAATATTTGTACGGTAAAAGCAAAAATAATGCCTGAACATAGAAAGAAAGAAAGAAAAGACATTTACTCAGGACATCACACAATATTACATTGATAGCTAACGTCTGGAGACTTTTAGGGATTGTTTTTTTAACTATGCGTTGTTTCCATCTGATTAGCGTATTATTAGATTTAGTTTTCATTTTTGGTTTCATATTAACTTGCACGGCTTGTGTTTTTTGACTCCTTTCATTGTTTTTTTTATAGTCTTTTTCTTCAGGTATGTTAAGGGGATCACTGTTTTGGATGATATTTGAGTCTTGATTCTCACACTCTAATACTTCAATGGAATATAACAAGAAGTCTTCGTGTCCAATATCTTAACTTAGAACTCTTTCAAAATATTCTATATCTTGTCTTTTCCTAAAACTGGGTCTGTCAATTTTCTTTTTTTGAGGCTTTTGACATTCAAACCTATGAGGCAAAACTCCCTTTTTCAGCTTAAGATTTCCTCCAACTAATATGAGTTTCCATATCTTCCTCTAACTGAAATATAAAATGTTACATTATATCAATATGTTATATTATATTAATTTATTTGCTTTTACAATAAGGCATAGCTGAGGCAGATACATAAATGCACCGCTGTTATGTAAATTATTAAAAAATATTATCTTTCACTCTTTGCTTTTTAACTGAGTAGGTCCCTGTGTCATTGTGTTGACCTTGGAATATTACATAGAAATGGGAACGGGTGAATAGGTACGTACGCAATTTATTCCACAAAAATCATAAAAAGTAAGCACTTAAGTAGGTATATTTTTATTAATACAGCAGGCTTAAATTAAGCGGATACATAGGTATACTTACACTACACGTAATAGTAGGTACTTACCGACTTGTTTCCATATCAACTAAATAATTATTAGTTATGTAGGTACGTACATTAAAATGATCTTCACAGCAATGTCTTGTAGCCTGGGCAAAGGGTGTAGTTTTATCATCTCTTTTTACAACGTAAAACCGTTTTTTTCTGAAGATTTGGGTCCTTCGGTACGTTTAAAAAATAGTTTTTCTGGCGTTTTAAAAGAAGTGTTTGTAGATTTGGGCACTACATAACATTTATACATAGTTAATAAGGTGAATTAAACACAAATTAGACACTTAATTGGTTTCAAGTCACAATTAACCAAACAAAACACTGCGCGCCTTGTCGCTACCAACGGCTAACTAGCGGCGACCGTCACTATGACGTCACGGCTACCGCGGCGGCCACTCATTGATCTTCGCTAGTATTTTGGTCATAACTTCGTCAATTTTTGTCGTAGACCAAAAATTTTAGCACCGTATGTTAAGGATTTCTTAGCTCTATAAATCTGCATTCTCAACTAAAAACGTTACGGATCCTCATTGCAATGCTGATGCGTTGGGCCAAATAAGTGCCAGCATTTTGGTCACGCGTCGCATCGACCAGGCGCGGCGCTCTGATAGTCGTTGGCAAACGCGATGAGCTCCCGGTCCCCACGGACCCAGGGTCTCAACACCAAACGGCTCAAATATGTAACCTCTACCGAGATTACTATATTTGCGCTGTTTTTCAAATTATTATGTTTCAAAAATGTAATATGTGATGTCTTCAACAAAATTTTCTTTATTTTTTTTTCTAACATAATCAACTTTACTTTTTTTTAAACGGGCAAATTGTCTTTATTACTCAAGCTAACTACTACAATAATAAAAACTAAACTAAACTAAACTAGCTACACTACCTACTACAAAGAACACTTGATCAACTTTACTTGATCTACTGAAATCATAATATTTAGGTATTTGAGCATGTGCCTAACCATGCTAACTGCAAGTTTCTGACAGACATATTGAATCTGTCTAATGAATGGCACAATCATCATCACCAAAATACTTTTATTACTTCATCAACACAAGTCAAGACCAAGTTTAATCAATTTAATCACTGGTACGCATTTAAAGTACCTATCTAGTACCTATATAGTCATGCAACAGCGCGATTATTTTACCAAAATTTGCCATTCTGAATCCGGTGACCGGCATGTTAGTACCGGATCCTGTAAACGTTTAATGATGCCGGATCCTCCGGTTTACCGGATCTGGTTTTCCGGATTGCAATCCCTATACACAATAGTATATAATACACCTCATCTTAGCGTAGCGTTACACACTACCTCAAATATCGATATTATCGATTATAGCTTGATTCGGAATGCAGCCTTAATCAATCGCAGATTTTAGCGGAAATATTCTAGTATAAGTTTTATATTTTATACTCTAAACTATTTGGTTATATTTATATTCTCTTCGACTTGATTCATGTAGAGATGTTTCGATACCACTAAAATATCGATACCTACTCATATGAGTAGTACTCAAATCATGATTCGATACTACTCATATGAGTACCCAAAAAGTATCTATACCTACTCATATCGATACATTTTTAGATTATTTTGCGGGTTTTTGATTGTGTTCTTAGCATATATTAGACATAGTTGAACATAGTAATACCTACACTTTTGAGTGTAAGTCAATCAAAATCCAATTCCTGTATATTGTAATCGAATAACGCACACATAAGCAGAAAGGAAAACTGAAGATAGTGTATTGTGAAATTGGCTACATTGTCAAGCTTCTAAATGGCGCAGTTGTAACATTGGTAGATTTGCAATCGTGTAACTCGAGTTCGAATCTCAATACTCGTAGTTTTATTTTGCTATAACTTTTAAACATTATATATTGGCTATCTATTGCGCTGAGTACTAATATCAATAATTGTTATTATTAGGTCAAAATTTAGCTTAGTGTACGCAACGTACTGTACTAGATTGAAAAGTAAAATAAAAGTCCAGATTACATTCAAAAAGATTTATTTTCAATTATTATAACTCAATACTCAAAATTATTATAAATCTATACATTTAGCTTTTTTTTTTTTACTCTTCTCAGTAAGATTTTGGCAGCACGCACTTTTTATAAAATGATGATTTCTGGACCATCTTCTCAATAAAATCTTCGTCTCTTGGTATTTCTAACACAGTGATTGGTTGCACTGGTGAAATGAATCACACAAAGTAACATTTCTGCATTTTTGTCACCCTTAGCTGGCCTTGTACCTGTAATCCAAAGAATATGAATATTTATTTCAAACACATAAGATTTTATGCATTATAATAAGCTAGAACATAGAAAATGTTACGCCACCAAGTCTTTATTTTTACCCAACTACGCAAGGAGGTTTATGTTTGCCGAGTACATATTTCTTTCGTATTACCACTTCTCATTTCCATAGCCGCATAATGTCTTGAGTAGGTATATAACAATTGACAAAACATTATATTACATTATGACATGTTTTTACTTATTATTTATTATATAGAGGCACTGCACTTTTTTGCCAACACCATCAACATTTTCTTTCATCATCATCATCAGCCTGAAGACGTCCACTGCTGAACATAGGCCTCCCCCAAAGAGCGCCACTTTGAGCAGCCGCTTGCCTCCTGCATCTATCGGCTCCCCGCGATTCTGACCACTTCGTCGGTCCACCTTGTGGGGCCGACCTAAGCTGCATCTTCCAGTTCATGGTTGCCAGTTCTACAAACGATGCGGCCTGCCCACTGCCACTACAACTTGCTGATTCTCAAAGCTATATTGGTTACATTTTCTGTACTAACGTAATATTATCCATTTGTATTCACACTGCATATCCAAATATCCACATCCACATACCTGGTAATAATAATTGTGATTTTCATTCATTTTCAGTCTTCCATCTATGAATATAAGTGGAAAAATGATTTTTTCCTTGGCAACTTGAAACACTACTGAATTTCTAACCTCTAACTAGGTACCTATGGCAGGCCTAGATTTTTTCGCCATGCATCTGCCCGTCTATAAAAAAAGAAATAAGTAAGACGAGGCACTCAGAATCTAGGATAGTCTTTAGTTTGTACTAAAAAAATAGTTCTATTTATGTATATAGGTTCAACACTTACGAAACATCTTCGCCATGGAAACGCTTAAGCTGAGCACGAACCCGTTTTCGGTTACTTTTAGGCCCAGAATATCCGTGAGTTTTATTCTCGATTGTGATAAGTTAGGTGTATTCATTTTTCCGTTTAGCAAACTTACAAAATACAAATAGTATACCTAACCTAAAACAGACGACAGACTCCGAATTTTTGTTGCCAGTGCACAGCGGTCAAAAAGTTTCTTGGATCTTATATTTGCCTTTCCTGATAAAAGTGATACAGCTTGCAAAACACTTTTCTTTGCTGATATGAATGACATTTTCAAAGGAAACGCGTCTACAATAGAAATTATACGTAATCTCTATGAAAATTTCCAATAGTATACATTCAGATAAATAGCGGGGGTGTAACGGTATAATTATCATAAGTAACTCAAAATGTACACTTGGAAAGTTCTGGCAGCACTGAGTTGAATACCTCACAGTTTGAGTTATTATTTTGTTATTATGATTTTGTGTTACACGGACACGGATCGGCAACGTCGCGCGCTGCGACATAGCGCCGCTCTGCTCTCGCAAAGTAATGTGTACTTGCTTACACCACGCACAAACTGACAACGTCGCACGCACAATGCACCACTACAAATGTAAAATTTGTCGAATTTACAAGGCTAAAATAATATACTTCCTAGCTATTATACAATAATATTATTGATTTTGCGGCTACACAAGCCTAAATAAGGGCTATGTTAAGTTATGGCGACTTTTAAATCACACCAGGAACAGAATCTAAGTCAAGCAAAGTTTGTATGGGAAACGTTTAACCTTAATGCAGCAAATTTTTAATGTTTCTTTGACTGTACTACATTCCCAAGTGTTTAGGCTCGAAGAATCGCACATTCATACACTAAGGATGCGTTTAGGATATTTTATTTGACAATATTCTATACAAGTAGGTACTTTCTTTCCAATACAAGTATTTTCTTTCTGCTACAAAAACTTTCATTCTGATACCAAGTAGATATCACGAGAATGATTCGTGTTTAATTAATTTAATTATTTTAAGTATAACAACTACCTTAACTGTACTGTGTGTGTGGAGGTGTGTTTGTGCGTATTAACTGAATTCAACGCTTTGAATTAAATTTACATTACATTTATTCCTGGCTTAATTAAAAATGGGGTTGTTTTAGTCCTAACTATATATAAAAAAAGTCACCTTTATAAGCTACTTGACTTAAAGTTAGGCCATACTATGCTACTTTAAAGAAAAACTATATAATGGGGATATAAAGCTGCTTGGCACTGAATGTTTGGCGATTCTATCCTGTTTTGACTTAGCAGCATTGATTCGATTCGATACTAGTACTTTCATTCCGATACCAAGTAGGTATCGAAAGAATGATTCGATACTAAAAATTACTTAGTATCGAAAGAAAAGTATCGAGTACTTACTCGTATTTACTAGTATCGGAACATCCCTAGATTCATGCTTCCCATTCTGTATTTTTTTGTTTGACTTGATTTTGATTTTCAGTAAAACAAAACTTAAAGTATAAATAATGCCTGTAGACGTTCAAGGCACGTTTATTTCACAGAAAATAAATAGAATACGATGGATACCTGAAGACTATGTGGATACGAAATGCTTCTTCACTGGAAGTTGGGACGACGAGGTAAATTCTATAAAAGTCTGGACATTGGAGAGTCATAATGAGGAGGAAGAGATGGAATACCCTCGGGAGCTCTCCGAGTGTCCCGTAGACGGTGACGTCACTCAAATAAAGTTTACAGACAAGAATAAAATTGCTGTTTCGTTATCCAACGGTGAGGTGAAATTGCTTGAGATCAGTGTCTACGAGAGACAGACTCCGCTTAAAGAACTCTTCACATGGAAAAAACTACACAATTATGGGTAAGGAACACTTCCATCATCTGCCACTGGATGTGATGTAATAAATTTAATAAATCACAAGGAGCAGCGCCGCGCCGGTAGGGCAAGAGCGGTCGTTCCTAGGTTCCAGAGGTGACAGGGGCGCCTAAATAGAAAATGCAAAAAATAATATTAGTAAAATTTTGATGGCCCTTAACTTTGACAAGCTAAATCGCTAACAAAAGTTCAGCTCAAGTTTCTTCTTTGGTTTGTGAAAAAGCAACACTGCCTTACAAAATAAAATTGCGGCAATACAGGTTATATAGGTAAGGTGGTGGTTTACTGGACATTGTAGAATTAAAGGTTCAATCACCAGAAATATTTTATTATAGACTAGTTTCACCTGTGGATAAAAAGTAGCGTATGTGTTAGTCCAGTGCTATAAGCTATCTCTTTTCCAAATTTTATCCAAATCTGTCCAGCCAGCAGCAGCAGCAGCAGCAGGGTGCTGCAGGGTGTGGTGTGTGTCTGTGTTTGAGTGTGAAGGAGTAACAAACATACACATACAAACTTTCACCTTTATAATATTATTATATAATTATTAGTGTGATTAGGGTATCTTTCAAGAATCTTTGGTGACTAGCTTTAATAGTTTTATGTTACCTATGCCATCCCTCTGTCTTACAGTGTTCTAAACACTTTCAGAGAAGACCAATGCTCCTGCACATCGCTAGACACAGTAGATGGTGACATAGCAAGTATTGGTGAAGATGGCTTTGTGCACATTCTAAGCAGCAGGAGAGGAGATATTATGAGGACTATATCTGGTGCCGACAGCTGTTCCCTCCACTCTGTCTGCTTCATCAAGCACAATGAAGTGAGTTGTTTCTATTTTCTATGATTATTACAACCTTTTATCTCAGCAATAAGATATCACAATTTTAACATCCATTGCTTTTATTCTAGGTTATAACCGGTAACCTCAGAGGACATATGAAAATCTGGGACCTACGATCTCCAGAAAACAAACCGACTGCTTCATTCCTGCTTGCTGGCGATGAGTTAGCAGCCACTTGCATTACAAACCATCCTACACAGCCTCATATCGTCCTTGCAGGTAGCGAGTCAGGTACCCTAGCGGTCTGGGACTTGCGTATGAATGCATTCCCTACTTCTCTACTCAATGCACATTCGGCTGGAGTTACCGAGATGCAATTCCATCCGGAGAATCCAAAAAAGCTGATCACGTCATCAGTGTCTGGTGAGATTTGGGACTGGAACATGGAAGCTATGACTAAAAGCATCAAAGGGCCAGACAACCAACTGGTGTGGATGCCGTTAGAAGATAAAAATGCAATGATGGTCAACTCCTTAATGCCACCACTTCATAAGTCGATAAATACACTACACTGTGACAAGGGAAGAATACTTTGTGGTGCAGATAACGAAGCTGTGTATTTGATAAAGAACTTTAAGTATTAACCTGTTAAGATCACATTTGCATGTATTTTGTGGTGTGGTTCCAAAGTATGAGTCAAATGCAGTGCTGCTTTTTTACATTGAATATTTGAGGAGATAGGTGAGTAAAATAAAAAACACCTGATATTTTTGAAGTATTATATGCATTTTATTTAAATACTTATTCAGATATTACACTAAAGAAATATCATTCAAAACGTTAACATACACCAAGTCAGTCTTTGCTTGTCTAGTCAAAGTATTGGTAAATAATCGTGTAACTATAAAATATATTTACATTTCATAATATTTTGATTATAAGACAAGATAATATCAACAAGTTAGAATATAAGGCACCATTTCAAATTCATTATTCACACATACGAAAATTCATTTCAAATCAAAGATTAAAATAGAATCTTATTAAAATTTTATGCATTAAAAAAACATTTGCCAAAAGGTAACTAATTTTTTCAAGCAATCAATGGCACCACACATCTTCGTCCAACATCCAGGCTCCGGAATAAGTATAAAATTAAGATACAATTAGATAAAATACAAATGGAATAAACAATATGAAATATGGATATTTGGCATCTCATTCACATTTCTTATTAACAAAAAGAGTACATTGTATGAATAATATTTAACATAATCTATCACTCAACCACTAAAATTCAGGGTTATAATAAGCACAGCGCAACTTGACTGAAAAACTTCACTAGTACATTAAATAACATTATATGGTAGGTAATACTTATTGTGAGCACCATTATTCTATTGGTCCAATAAATCAGAAGCTAAATACATCTGATAGAGTCCAATAACTGACCTTGACTTCAGCGCAAAAACACCTCAATCCATGTGATGTAGGTCCATAACTTATATGCTAAGGATTATTTTATTTACAACTGCGTTACTTCCGTCGATCCATCTTGACCTTGACTATCGGAACCTCAAGGTCGGTTCGTATTGGCCAAAACTGGGCTTTATTGTGTGGTTGTCGCTATGAGACCTTGACCTTCCGAGTCAAGGTCACTTGGCTCTTTCCCTAGTGATAACAAGGGTGACTCAGGTGTGATGGCTCCGTCGTTGGGGCGGTTTCCGCTGTGAGGCAGCGTGGAGAGACGCCGGGAGTCTCCATAGCTGGTCGCACCATCGCATCAGGGCTTCGGTCACGTGACAACTGTTTGCTGCAGTGGCCAGCTGCGTCTCCAGGCTGTCTGACTGCTTTATCAGCAGGCTGGAAAATCACAGTTCATTAAGGAAAAAAAAATTTTAGAAAACGGGTATGGCAATTCAAACATGAATTACATGCCTGTCAGTACATACGCGCTTATTAATAAAACAATTTTTATTAATAAGCGCGTATGTACTCACTAGCAGAAATAATAAAAGCGCGAGCGTAGCGAGCGCGAAAATTGTTATATTTGCAGTGTTTGATGTATTTCAAAAATGCGTATGGCAATTCAAACATTCTTGCTCTACCCTTGGACTGGCGCTGATTTCGGGGGGTTTGAACCCCCAAACTCCCCTCGCTGCCTATGGCCATGCCCACTTGTCTATCCATTAGATATTTCATCATCATCATCACCATCAACAGTTTGAAGACGTCCACTGCTGAATATAGGTCTCCCCCCAGAGAGCGCCACTGTGAGTGGCTGCTCGCCTCCTGCATCCATCGGCTCCCCGCGGCCTTCACCAGATCGTCGGTCCACCGAGTGGGAGGCCGGCCTACGCTGTCGCCACTCGAGAACTTTTCTTCCCCATCGGATCATCGGTCGATTGATATCATTAGATATTCACCTAGGCGGGAAGAGAGTAGGCGCTATAATCATAGCAACGTTGTGTGCGCTCATCTTGTTGATATCGCTCCGAGCGGCCACGTCCCGTCCCAGTTGTACCAGCTCGCGGAGTGTGGCGCGTTGTTCGGCCGGCAGCAGCAGGATCAGCAGGTTCAGGGCGCGGCCTTGAGTCGGTCCGGAGAGGGCTGTAAAGGATTGTTGAATCTTGAACCCTATTTTGACGTTGGTAAGGTTTACTTAGTTCCTTGGTTAAGAGGACTGTCCAGGTATTTGAAAATGTTATTACCGTCGCTCTACTATCAGCACGTGCGATGAGACAATAGAGCCCGTGAGTGAATTTCCCTACACATTTTAGCGTTTCGGGGGAAAATGGGTTTCACCCTCTAAATTTTAACAAAACTTTTTGTTTTTGAAGTCAATCGTTTGAGTAGATTATAATGTATGCTTCTACATTTTTTTATATGTTTTTGTCTTGTTCGAGCATAGTTTTTTACTGTGTAGAAACATGTAAAAAATCATCGAAATCGGATAACATTTAGGAGTAGGAAAACGGTGGCGCTTTTTGTATGGACGAGAAGGGGATTCTCTCTTCTTAAAAGGAAACGTCAAGGGTAATCATTACCCTTGACGCTTATGGAAAGTGTAAGAAAATAATTCCATTTTGAAATATCCGTGCATCTAAAGTTCTTCCAATCGTTATCTACATAAAGTTTGCAAGCAATCTCCAGGCTCCTACTGAAATTCAGTTCTTTGGAAGACAAGAGAGAATTACAAAAGTGCAGTCATGAATGGACTTTTCCCCAAAATAAACCAAACTAGAAAAGAAAGTATTTCACCATCATCTCACCATATGTATGGTAGAACAGCCTCATCAGCTCCTGCGAGAGTAGAGGAGTGGGCAGCGCCCGCAGCAGGCGCTTGTATACAGCCGCCAGGTCGTGGCTGCTCGCGGCCGACAGCGCGGCCTCCACCGACACACGCTGCTCGTACCATTGCCGCTCGATCAGCTGGCATAGGGCCGCGATCTGGAGATTAACAGATATATAAAAAACTAGGTGGTAGGACTTTTCTGCAATGTTCGTCTAAGTAGGTACCACCGCTTTGCCGGTTATTCTGCCGCCAAGCAGTAGTGTGCAAGAACTACTGTGTTTCGGCTTGAAGGGCATTGTAGCTAGTGAAATTACTGGGCAAATGAGACTTTATGATCTGATCACACAGTCTAGTAATCTTATTACTATACTGTGTGAAGTCTCAAGATGACGTGCGCAGTGCAGTGTCACGCAAAACTATATTAATTTAGAGTTCCGAGTGATACTGCAATCTGTTATGGGCAGCCGTGACGCTTAACATCAGGCAAACGACTAGCTCGTCACGTCATTCATTTACATAAAAAAAAACTTTGGAATATTAAAATGTACCTAGGTACAAAGGAATGGGTCCACCGTAGTTACTTTTCTGCTCAAATAATAGGAGACTGGAGCTTTCATCATCATCAGCTTATAACTAGTCCACTGTTGGGCATAGGCATAGGCCTGTTCCAAGAATGGCACTCAGCCCGGAACTTTTTGGAATTTTAAAAGACAAAAAGTATACAACCATAATTACTTTCCTGAAGACCTTACCGTTCAAATCGATTTGGGAATATAAATATTTAAAGGACGAAAAAAGAACGTCGAATAGGCAACTATGTGGGCGGGCCCCTTCTGAAGGAAAGTGACTAAATATAAGATATAATTTACACAACAAAGATTAAAACGATTTAAGCACTAAAAGTGGGGAACAATGGGCGACCTTATCGCTAGAAGCGATCTCTTCCAGGCAACTTTTGAATGGAGAAGTTTTATCAAAGTGGTAAAGGTGTGTCACGCAAGCCTTTCTAGACATCTTATACTGTAGAATGCTTGTAACGCAAAAGCAAGACACATTCATTTCATGACAAGAAACTGAATGCACATTCTTTTAATAAACCTGACCAAATATCCTTTTGAAATCTTACTGATGGTATTTCAATACAAAATAAAAAAGTATATAGTACTAGTATAATTCCGCTAAAAATAACTATAAGATTATCTATATTGAAGAAAATGTAAAGGATTGTTGTAGGTAAATGTATGACAAAAATGATAAGAAAAGTATAAGCTATTATATATTTTATTAAAATAAACTGGGACGCCTAAATTGGTCCAACATTCTTTGCGCAGAATTAGGAAAAACCTAACCAGACCAATGACAGAAAAACGATTAAAATTAATTTAAGATAAATAACTTATAGCTAGTATTTACCTAGAATACTTAAATATATTAGTTAAATGTATAAAAAATGATTTTGAGAATTAATTTAAATCAATATACTTAATACGAAATTAAATATATTTTTTAATAGTTTCTCTGTCATTGGTCTGATTAGGTTTTTACTGGGTTTTTCCTAATTCTGCGCAAGGAATGTTGGACCAATTTAGGCGTCACAGTTTATTTCAATAAAAAATATTATAGCTTATACTTTTCTTATCATTTTTGTCATACATTTACCTACAACAATCCTGTACAACTTCCCTAATATAGATTATCTTATAGTTATTTTTAGCGGAATTACACTAAGCATACTTTTCCATTTTGTATTTATGATGAACTTCCGCGAAATCACGCCTGAATCAATCAATTGAAGGTATTTACCCTGTGCTTATTTCCGGAGACCCTGAAAAGCCCCTCGTCACAGGTCCTGTCTCTGAGCGCTGAAGCGACCGCACGGAAGATGCTCGGCACGCAGCTCCAGGTCTCTTCCCAGAGGATCATGTCCTTGCGGACCAGAGTCTCCAGGGACACGCCGAATACTGAACCCTCTGGAAGTTGAAATAATGTTTGTTCGTTTGTGGGTACCGTTTTATAATTTTAAAATAGAAAAACAACTATTCCGATTTGGATTCCATGGGGCATTCATTCATTAGATTGTTTCTCCACAATCTGCTGACCAAGATATCGAAAAAAGTTAGGCAGCAATTTTCGGTTACAAGTTACGGGTTGCGGTTAGGTACCTACCAGAATGCCATGAGACTACTATTTTTGATTAACGTTGATTAATACATAGCAAAGCAGGGGTTTAGATCTTCAGACTTTACACACCCAGTTGTTAAAGTACCTAACTCTGGAAAGACTTTATAAATCCCGTCTGAGCAAAACTTCCGACGACCACAAAACGCAAAGGACTTGGACTTATTTGTAGCAGCAAACAATTTCTATCAGCGTTATTTGCATAGTAGCTTATTCTATAAATCTTTCTCTCACCTTCTTTCCTCTTCTTCTTGGGTGGTTTCCTCTTCTGGAATGGCAGCGAGTACTTGTCAAAGAGCGCGGTGAGCTCTAGCCAGAGTAGGGGCGGCAGGCGCTTCAGCTGAGGCTCAGAGATGCTTTCGATATCAACATTGCTGTCTTCTTCTGGCCAATCCTGGAATATAATTCATTTATGTTACTGGCTGGCTGGCAATCTTGGGATGTGTTATGATTATGGTTCGCTGCTTGTCCAGTATATCAAAGACTAAGAAATTCATCATTTACCATGCCATAAAGGCGAAATTAGAACTTTTAAAAGGGATTGAATATTGGGCCTTGGGACGCCTACTGGTTTGATGCTTTGCTCTTCCAACATTAGGGATTTTGATGAGAAACTTCCATTACTTGTCTGTGGCAAATTTTCAGATATTATACTTATGTCAGATCTTCAGTATTACGTTGATCAACATTCCAACACATTAGAGATATTTCGAAAACCGTATAGGTACCACGAAATCGAAGCCCGTCTTCAGATCTCTCCACCCATAAAGTACCTCCGACAAAAAGAACAAGAGCAGCTATATACTGTAGGTAGGCACTGACCTCATCTCGGCTTAGCATCTGCTTGTCGAGGTTGAACTTGTGTTCGAAGCTGAGCGGCTGCTGCGAGACGGCGCTCTTCGCACGAGACACCGATGTGTGCTTGTGGTTACTGGAAATATTCAGTCAATTTTTACAACTACGGTAAACCTTCAGGAGTACCTATATTTAAAAAATTTGGGCAATACCATTGTATTTTGTATTAAATAAGTGCTTAAAAAAGACTGCAGGAAGTCTACGAAGTTCTGGTACTTACATAAATAATTCGTTGTCCTTCAGTATGGATCCATTTATTCGTTCCTTTCCTATTCTTGGTCCTTGGACTGTGCCGTATCTTTGGTAGCCTAGAAGTTCAATACCCTCTGAAAATAACAATTAAAGATCACGTTAGAAGACATCAAAACAAAATAAGTACCCTACTAATAAGAAGTTATTAATGCTACTTGGTACCTACTTATTGAATGTAAACTTGCCAGAAATTGTGCCATCATCGTGGATTTAATTTAAAACCACCATCAAAATGGTGCCCATAGCATTACTATTCAAAGTTCAGGGTGACACAGGTTGGGAGGTAATGATTATTTTGATGATGACCATAATATTACACCTAATGACGCTGTTTATATAACGATAGGTAACTATTATGTCATTGATCATCATTTTGCAGTTAGTGACCTTTGATGACGTCACAACGATGCCATTAGTGGAGTAGTAGGCAGTAGGTATAATGTCTAGGCACCTACCTACCTACTCTGTAGTAATTCAGGCGCCACGTGATGCAGAGTTGAAACTTAACGCTTTTATATTTAGAATTTACTTATCAGATATGAAAACTTTAGTATGGTTTGCTCTAGCCAAAGCTAAGACGAGGTGTTCTTCAGTCATTCAGTTTAAATTAATTACTTATGTACTAGTTATAAATATGAAATCAGGACGGTCCAAATTATCATCCGAATCATCATAATCATAATCATTATTATTCACCCGGAAGACGTCCTTCACTGAACAAAGGCCTTCCCTCTAAATTTAAAAGCTCAGTATAGGTCATCCCGCGTAATGGAAAATCTTACGTCCAGTGCGTGGGGAATCGTGGTCGAAAGGGGATTTTAACCCTTTATTTCCCAACGCCTGCGTCTGTTGTTTCTGTTGTCTATGAGACTGGCCTATTTCTGCATGTTCTCAAGATCACAATGCTTACGCCCATAGAATTATATAGGAGCTTGTAATTCTGCGCTTACGCCAGAATCTGACATAGTAGCGTTATTATTTCAAGTTGCAAATGTCCTAGGTGGCGTTCACGCTACCCCTGGGTTAGGCACTGGCTCTCAAGTGAGACTGCCAGAACAGAACACGCCTTTAGTTAGACAGGTGACCACAAAATGCAAACCTTTAAGTTATCTCAAAAGTAGCTACTTTTTATAGGTAAATGAAATGAATGGCAAACAAGTAGGCGGCCCACCTGATGGTAAGTGGTCACCGCTGCCTATGAACATTGCCGGTGCGCTGCCTTCCCTTAAAGAGGATTGTAACTGTAACTTACCAGTATTGGTCGCGATATCAGCCCAGTGCAGGTCGTTCGGCTTGAAGAGCTCGTGCATAGGCAGCGGGGGGGAGTGGTCGGGCGCGGGCGGGGAGAGCCGCGAGCGGCGCGGCGCGGCCGGAGCTGACGGCGTCCGTGCGAGCGGCGCGTGCGTGCCCGCTGGCGGGAAACTGTCGCTGGAGATGAAAGATGCAACTAATATAAGACAACTAGTTAGAGTGTGATTGAAACTTATTGGCGGCCGTGAAGTGGGCTGCAAGCACCACCACTTTCCGCTCCCCGCGCACATCTAGTTTTTGCTACTGTGCAGCATTTTGCGCCGACTTCACAGTCGCCAATCACAATTTACACGACTTGCATGGAGAAGGGAAGTAGGTATGGATAAATGGTTTAGTGAATGCTTCTTCTCTGATCAGGCCTTGCCTACCACGAGAAAAAAAGAAGAATCGGGAGCCACACTGCTCATTGATCCCACTGGATTTGGAGAGGGGAAATGGAGATGGATGGTTTAATGAAATGCTTCTTTAATGGGAAGCCACACTGCTCAATGATCCTGCTAGGTGCATCATCGTCGCTGGTGTGCCTCACTGTTATCTAAATGAGTGTTGAATGATACTATTGTGCTAATCGTATTATAGGATCGTTATGTAGGAGGGTATGTTTACTTAAATCCAGTCGAAGAAATGAGTTTCCTGATTCCTCTTGTAGAGACGGTTGCCCAGCTGCCCAGCTAAGAATCCTGTATAGTTACCCACTTGATATGGGATGGAACGAAAATATGATAAAGAGTGAAGGTATAAGACGATTGGCATTCTAAGAGCAGCCGGTTAGCAAGGTTACATACTCATAATAGAAAAACGATGCCTTCGTTATCGATATTGTGTCGTGATCATGATCTTCAAGCGCCCACAGAAAACTAAAACGACACCAGCACATTTCACTGTTGAACGTTCATGATTTCACTGCGTTCACTTATTTAGACAAAGAAACTGACCGCGAGAAGTTTGACTATCTGTGGCAAAGGCTAAAACCACACTGTTGAAATTGTCAAGATCTCAGTTTTGTGGCCAAATCATTGTTTTAAAAATAATACATTGCTCAAATACTGATTGCTCGTACAATACAGCGGAGTTAAAGAGAAATGTCACTAACGATTCAATGGAATGTTGACAATGAATAGTGCGCGTTTCGTGAGAGCAAGAGTACCTAGTCACTGAAAATAAAATTCACGCACTTCTATTCATCACCAATTTATCACGTACATTGTACATTCGGTTGAATTTAGGAAAATGCAGGCATGGAAGCTACGTTGGCATGGAACAGGCATATTTTTTTATCCTAATGAATTCATTTCATGCTATCGAAAAGTAGGTATCGGTGTGGTGGACTCGGAGAATTTCCAAATATTTTCGTTGAAGAAACGGACACAACACCGATTTTCACGGATGCGTCAACCGTCATTAAATAATTGCTTCATGAGTCTTCTCTAACAAACGTGATTTTTGACTACTTACAACTAAAACATAAATAGATGCCACGAAAAATTAAATAATTATATATTTGTGGACATTTCACACAGTGCCATCTAGCCCCAAACTAAGCATAGCTTGTATTATGGGCACCAGATAACCGATAGAATACATAGATACTTTTTGTTTGTAAATACATACATAGAATACAATATAACACCCAGACACAGAACAAACACCTATGTTCATCACACAAATGTTTGTCCTGGGTAGGAATCGAACCCACAACCTACAGTTCAGAAAGCAGGGCTGCTACCAACTGAGCTAACAGGCCAGTCAAAATTGGATCGGTCCGAACTACTCTCTGACTGAAATTCGCTGATACCTACTTACATAGAAATAGAATGGCTGAAAACTAAAGCGTAATTCCTATAAGCCTACTTAGTTTAAAATCAAAAAAAGATCATCCCTTGGAATGATTCCATGTGTTTGTTCGGGGCCTCAAACCTTTCCGGGCCCAAAGTAACGCAATAGGTACCTACCTACACCCTTATCGAAAAAGTGACGTTATTTTGCAGGAGTCACGATATTGGGAATAGGTACAATAAGGTCTTCGATAAGAATATACGTGATCCAGTGGCTGGCAGTTGATCAGTTATTAACACTAATGTCATGATGGATGTTTCAAAGGAGGTTACTCACACAAAGTCGGGGGGCGTTGCACCATCTGCCCACTCGGCCGGCGGGCTGCCGGACCCGCCGCTCGGCAGAGAATCCAATGAGTCGGGAGTCGCGCTGCGCGACCTCGGTTCACTACCGCTTGAGTTCTGCAACAAACACAGACTTTGTAACTAAGTAGTGCAGAAAGATTAAAGATGTTCTGGAGATTCGAATCTTGGTGGGGACAATTGGTATTGTCAACTTCATCAACATCCAGTACCTACCAACCTAGTAGATTTTTATCAACATTCGTATTCCATTCCTACTGCTCAAGTCACGTTTTCGTAAAGAATTATGATGTCTTCGGACAAATTGCAATTTCTTTTGGGTAGGTAAGTATAATTACGGTAAAAATAATTATACTTAGGTATATTACCAACAGCTTCTGTATAGGTAACCGTTTTACTACAACATACAACCAATCTATAACAATAGGTAGGTAAGTAGGTACTTAGTTAAAAAGTATCAGCTTTTCAAAGTCTTTCTCGTCGATGTCAAAACACGTAAACTTTTAGTAAATCTAAAAATCGACAACAGTTACTATATAAACTAGTTTTTCCTCAATCAATCACTTCCCGTGGTTCTTTCGCCAATCAATCAATCCGTAATTGTTTTAGCAAAATGTTCGATTAACAGCGATCAAGGAAGCACATTCGCTAACATCCCATGCATTGTTCTCTAACGATGATTTCTTGTCGATAGAGAAAACACGTGGATGTGAGATGAGAACTGAGAGCGTGTCAGCCGGTGCGTGATGAACTGTGGGACGTTGTTTGTTACCTACTGAATGGTGAGGAACTGATGGTTTTGCTGTCTCTACTTCCATAATGTTGAATTTGAAATGGGTACATTTTTATCCCCAAACGGGAAATACAATGCATTGTACTACTAGATTCAGTCAATAGGTACTTTACTTAATAGATTTATTTATATTAGTGCCAAGTCGACTTCAAATATGATAAAGGCTCTCAGGACATCAGGAACAGACAAAGAAACCAAATGGTGTGATTTATTTCTAAATCATATTCTATGCCTAGGTGTCCTTTTCTATATTGTTCACTCGTTTGTAAGTTTCTGCGTGGTCTATTTCATAGTAGATTGACTAGATTCCAAGTTCATGAAATATTTTAATATGCAATTTACCATAATGTTTATTGTCAATTGAAGTGACCTACTCATTTCATTAGTTCAATAAGTACTTCCGACCCACTTCACGTTTATGTTCATTGTTGAAATTCCTAAAAACCTCAATTAGAACCTCACAATGAGCTCCTAGAATAGAAAACATTACGATTGTCAAAAAGAGAAACGAAAATTACGTATTGTGTGCATGTCCCCACAGTCAGTTACATAATTTCATACCCATTTGGAAAGCTAATAGATTGATGACTGTTGGATATATTTAAGACGAATTTCGTGAAATTTGTTAACTATTATAAAACTATGAATGCCATTATGCAACTAATGACTTGGACATTATTTTATGGCACTTACGCAAGGTTGATTGGCGAAAAGTCATTAGGCGGTAGATCAGTCGCGTTTAGAAATTTTTCATTTTTTTATAGTGTTTATTAATGATGGACACACACCAAATAACACCGAACCTGAAACACACTATCATTCTATTATTAGTTATCTAGGTACGTAGGTACCTACACAATACCGACCCTTTCGTGTAGGTACTACCTAAATAAAAAATCTAACCTAAAATAAAAAGCACTAAGCAAGAGAAACGTCTGTATCTATCGCATAATTCAAACGTAAAATGCAAACTGCTTCCTGTCCCAGCCCAGCATCTACGGTCCAGTAAATAAGGCAGCGTCGATTAGAAACCGCAGTTCATCAATATGCCAAGATCAGCACGGCTAAGGGCATAACTACCACCTACCAGTTGGGCAGGAAGCGGGCCCGCGGTAAATGGACATGTATGTCAATGGTGGCGACACTGTGGAAGTTGGAACCAGTGAATTAACCAAGCACGGTAACGATATGGCTGGTACGCAATCCAATGTGCAATCTTATGAACACGTATTGATTATCATAGGTACCTAAGTACTAGTCACTCACTACACGATGAAAGCCAAAAGTGTTGCATCTTGGAGGGTAAAAATGAAACAAACCTTGAAATAAATAGAGGAGCTACTAGAACAAATCGAATTGAAACGACTAAAACAAAAGCATTGCAAATTTGGATACCGCTAGTTGGAGTTAGTATTTTGCTAAGGTGTATGACATATGATCACATGTGTATTTGGTATTTAGTATTTAGCTGCTCTGTGCACGTGCCTTTCAAATGATTGTAAGAAGCTTAATCACTGTTTCTTCATTAGTGTGCAACGCGGCGCGGGCGGCACTACCGGTCGGAGATTGATACCGATCATTAGGACACTTGGCTAATGGAAAGAACGTTCCGATTACTTTATCAATGAGTACAGATATGTTGAAATGGCTTGATAACACATCATTTGCCTTGGAAATGGTGCGTATTGCGTTGTAGAATCTGAAAAGAGGGTAGTTAGCGATAGACGTGAAGTAGAGACTTATTAGAGGATCAAAAAAGCTTCAAAAGCTTAAAAGTGCTTCAATTCTTCTAATCTATGCATTATCTATTGATAAAATAAGCATATAAGTAAATGTGTTGATTGAAAGTACGAACCAATGAAACTGTGCCTGTGCATGTACCTACTTATGCGTATGCATAAGCATGCACCAAATGAACACACTTAGAGAAGGATAAACCAAACACTGATCCTTGGCGGCCAAGGTGAATGACTCACAAAGATTCATAACAAAGGTTTGCATCGGCGTTACTGGGAAATATCAAGTAACTGTAGCGGTTCATATACGATCAATTTTATTGATCAATCTTTGTAAATGATCAATATTATTGATCGTGTAGGGTTAGTATAGCGCAAATTTTTTTTTTGTTTACTGTAGGTATGGAGAAAACATTGAGGAAAATGGACTCGTCAATTTAATTGATCAATAAAATTAAACGTGTAGGGCCTTAGGGCAGATGGACGGATAAGCAGATGGATGGATAATATTAAAATATTCAGGGCTTGCCTGAATATTTTAATATTATGTAGGTAGATAATTTAATATCATAGGTATTATGTTAGGTACTACGCGAATGAGAATTAAACGAGTTATTTATTAGATTTACACGAGAGGTCAACAATGTTTATACGATTAGTCTCGTATAGAGATTAAGGAAGATCGTTTGAATATAGGTACATGTAGGTAGATAATGATATCAAAACCTTACGCCCATCATCGTGGGGCCTCTCGCATGATAATCCAAACCTGCCGGCTACCTCTCTGATCTCGGCTGCGCATTAGGCAGCCACTAACCTGCTGAATAACCTTGGACACGATAAAAACTAGAAAACAATAAGCGGTGCGTGTTTCCTGCACAATTGGGCTTATTAAACTCTTATTGGTTGAGATTAAGATTTTATAATTCGTTATTCTAAATTGCGTAAAATACTGCCATCATATCCGTACGGTAGAGATGCAGAAAACCTGCAGATACTTTAGGATGGTACGGACAGTTTCGTTCAACACTGGAAGTTCAATTTGAAACTGGTGTAGTTCGAGAAAGGAATCTGAAAATGGCAGCAGACCAAGACAGGAACTCGATCTGTTGTTCTGGGAGAACTTTGCCAGTTATTCTGCCGCCAAGCAGTAGTGTGCAAGCACTACTGTGTTCCGGTTTGGAGGGCATTGTAGCTAGTGAAATTACTAGGCAAATGAGACTTTATGAACTGATCTCACTGTCTAAAAATATTTTTTAGACTGTGTGATATCTCAGGATGACGTGCGCAGTGTCACGCGAAACTTTAATTTTGATTTCCGAGTGACACTGCAATCTGTAATGGGCGGCCGTGACGCTTAACACCAGGCGAACGACTAGCTCGTCACGTCATTCGTCAAAAAAAAGATAACAGCAATCGTTATCCGCATACTACTCAAAGTGGGGTCTCGCAGCATGTTGTGAAGCTTTAAAAAGATTTGGGTTTTATACGACAGGTTGCAGCCTGATTTCAACTCTCCTGGGAATCATCTTTGGTAACCATCAATCGGCTAGACAACGAACAACATGAATCATAAAAAAGAGATTAGTTCCATGATGAAATTGGGGAATAAATCCCGTTAGGAACAAAACGCAATTTGGAGAATGTGCGATGGAATTACACGAACTAATTCATTTCCATTCTTTCATCGGACGACAAGCTGCACAGAAACTTGGCGTCCTTATATCGTTAACATTCCTACAGCCCGCTCTAAGCGTATCGCATAAAACTTTTAGTGCGTACAGCAAGCAAATGAGTGGAATACATTGCCGCCATTCTTGTTTCCAGCTAACTATAACCTGGGAGTCTTCAAGTCGAGAGTGAACGGGTATCTTCTAGGCATGCATGCGCCATCGTAGACTGCGTCATCACTTACCATCAGGTGAGACAGTGGTCAAATGCTATGCCTTTAAATTGTAAAAAAAAACGCGGCAGCATAGAACAAGTTAAGTTCAGACGATCTTAAAAGGGTTATCTAACCCTTTTAACCGGTAACCTACATCGCAGTTAAATAGTGCGTGCGATAACATTATTTACTCAAAAAACGAGGTAAATAGCATCGGTTAAATAAACAGATGAAATCTAAACCATTTTGTAATCTTATCGTAAGTCAATTACCCGTATTCATGGAACAAACATTTTCTATTTCGTTGTTTCTGTTAAATGGCGGTTACGTTGGCTTTTGAAACAACCATAAATCTTGTCAACTTAGTTTTTGTTGGCTAGAGATCGTTATTTAACTGATCTTTAGAGTCAAAGTAGAGCTTATCCAATAGGACATTAATTTTATTGCAAGCCTACTTTATTTATATTTTAGTGTCTAAAGCCCGTGTTAGAACTATGTTAAATCGTCGGTTGATGCTCAAGTAGAGCTTTAAATCACTATTTTGATCTTTTTGTGAATGAATCGACGGGTGGGCATAGTTCTGTTCTGTAATACGGGCCAGATAGGTAAGTCTTACCTTTGTACATTATTACTATATTAGTTGACCCGCCCCGGCTTCGCATGGGTTAATTAGTTTTACGCCTTAACTCTGTTTATAGGTATAGAGGGAAGCGAAAGGGAAAGGAAGGTAGGCTTCACTTCAAAAAGGATGGGACGGCAAGAGAAGGGAGGCATCCCTTCTCTTGCCGTCCCATCCTTTTTCCCTTCCATCTTCAGGATGAGTATAAATATAAAAAAACAATACAAACAAAAAAAACTCTTGCACAAAAATTACATAGGCATGTTTCTTCGTGCAACCCGCACTTGGTAGTTTTAGAAAACAAAAAGTATCCTAAATGTTATTCTGAAAAATTAATAGTATTATAAAATGAAATGAAATGAAATGAAATGAAATGAAATGAAATGAAATGAAATGAAATGAAATTTATTTCACATAAATGGAGATAGATGTAGGTGTTAGGATTTAGTAAGTAGTTCTTCCATTTAGCCATTACTTGTGGCATGTGAAAATTATTATTAGGTTTAGGTCAATACGATAATACAATTTTCAAATAAACTTAAATAATTCTATTGGTGTTATACACTTGCAAATTTAAATTAATTAATTTAATTATAGTATTATTATGTCATTAAAATAAGAATAATCATTAATTAGTTATTTAACAGTAAATAATTCTATTGGTATACATTTGCAATAAATTTCAATTATATTATATGATTGTTATGTCATTAAATTAAGAATAATAATAAATAATTAATTAGTATAATTATGTATATCAATGAATTACTTATTTAACATTAGATAGTCATTCATACAGTAAAAAGACTTTTCTAATAGCCAGAGTTTAAGTTTTTTCCGGAACATTCCGTAGGGCAAGTCTTTTATAGACGGTGGTAATTTGTTGTACACAGTGATACACATGGCGTAACAGTTTTTTTGGAACAATGTGGTCTTAGGCACACGGGTGAGTACAAGCCTTTCCCCATTCCTTGTGTTTCTTAAAAAGAAGTCTTTTGCTTTGGTAAACAGTGCAGGATGACATCGCACAAACACTCCTATTTCAAAAATGTACATACTGGTCAGAGTCAAAATTCCCAGTTCCTTAAATAACGGTTTGCAAGATATATAGGGCGGAATACCTACAATAGCTCGTATACACCTCTTCTGCGATAAGAATGCTCTTTTTATGTCGGTAGAGTTTCCCCAAAGTAGCAAACCATACCGTAGCACCGAGCTTACATAGCCGTGGTATGCTAAAAGAACAGTCTGCCGTGTTGAAGTTTTCCTTAATCTATTTAATACGTATACAAATCTGTTTACTCTTGTACATACATTGTCAATTTGAGACTTCCAATCACAATATTTATCTACAGTTAATCCCAAAAACGTAGCTTTATTAACCTCTTTCAATGCGCTATTATTATGTAATACATTTTGAGCGATACTTTTTGAACCCCTGGTTTGAAACTGTATAAAGTTAGTTTTTGTCAAATTAACCTTTAAATTATTATTATCTAACCATTGAAGTATTGATTGAATTGTATTATTTATTTCTATGTCAAAATTTATCGCATTTTCGTTTGTCAATATTATGGAAATGTCATCTGCGAATAAAGTACACTTATAATTAGTTATGTCAGGTAAGTCATTTATGTATAATAAAAAGAGAAGCGGTCCCAAAACGCTTCCCTGAGGTACTCCATACTCATTTACGTGATATGGAGATCTATCATAGCTTAAGGTAGCATTTTTATCTAGACTACATATTTCAACACACTGTTGTCGATTAGACAAGTACGTACGGATCCATTCCAAGGCAGGTCCTCGTATTCCATAATTATCTAGTTTGTCTAAAAGTAGTCTGTGGGAAACGAAATCAAACGCCTTAGACATATCGAAAAATATAACCATTGTTTGTATTTTTTTATCTACACTAGAAAGAACATTTTGTATCAATTTAAAAGCAGCAAGAGTCGTTGATTTCCCTTTTTGAAATCCATTCTGTTCTTCTTTTATCACAGCAAATTTGTTCAAAAATGAGGTAAGCCTCTTATATATAGCCTTTTCAAAAATTTTTGATAACACTGGAATTAATGTTATAGGTCTATAATTATTCAAATCAGACTTATCCCCTTTTTTATGGAGGGGTTTAACAATAGATTTCTTTAAAACTTCAGGGAAAATACCATTGGCAAATGAAAAATTTATTAAATATGTCACAACAGGGACAATTTTGTGAATACATTTTTTTAGAATATCCGTCCTTATTTCGTCATATCCGACAGAGCTTGTATTTTTTAGAGACTTAACTATATTGTGTACTTCTACATAACTTAAAGGTCCAAGAAATATGCTACTATTCAAGCGGGTTTTATTAGTATTTACACACCGTTTAGTGTTGTGATTGGATAGTGCAATAAGGTAATTATTAAACTCATTCGCTATTTCTTGAGGAGTATCAATTAGCCTATCCTCCACTTTAATGCAATCGATAAAGTTATAGTGGTTATCCTTTTCCGTATCTTCATTTATAACTTTCCACGCGGCTCTACACGTATTCTGAGAATGCGAAATAAATTTATGATTGCAAATTTGTCTCGACTTGTTTATACAACGTCTTAAAATTTTGGTATAGCTTTCATAATTGTTCTTACTATGTTTAGTCTTCCGTCTGTAAAAATCGTAGCGCAACATTCTTTTTGTTTGACAACTGCGTCTAAGGCCTTTAGTTATCCATTTGAGATTCCGTTTGTTTTGTGTTACTTTTATTCTCAGCCTTGGAAAACATAGATCATAGAATAGTCTAAAGTTCTCATAGAAACATTCAAAGGCAAGATTTAAATTTGGGGCAAGATAAACATCACTGAATGTCAAGTTTTCTAAACATTCACAGAACTTGTCGATATTTTCGGCACTGTAATCACGATTATAGATATAATAAACAGTCGGTTGAAATAAATTCTTCCTACAAGGAATAGTTATCATTTGAGCAGTTTCGTGATCTGATAGACAGAGTTTCAATACCTCACTCGAGCTATTTTTTACGTTACTGATTATATGATCAATACATGAATTTAATCGAGTAGGCTCATTAATATGTAAAATCAAATTGTAAGTATTCAACATGTCAATCAGGTTCTCAACTACTCTACTTGCCCTAAGTGTATTTATGTTTATATCACCAACCAAAATCAATTTCTTTTTACTATTAAATAACAACTTAAATAACAATGTATCTAGATATTTCAAAAACGCATCGACATTAGAGCTCGGCGTTCGATAAACACACACTAATAACAGCTTCAGACCAACAACTTCAATACCACAGCACTCAAATACACCGTTGCAAGCATAATTTTTAAGAATAGCCATATCTTTGTATTTTATACCTTTTTTAATATACACACACACTCCACCTCTAGACTTTTCTCTGCAATAAATAGACCCTAGTTCATAACCGCTTATATTCATATTACGTTCATTCCCATTCTTTATAAATGTTTCTGAAAAACATAAGCAATCAGGAAGTTTATCGCTTGAGTGCAGTTCAGTTAAGGCTATCTCAAGTACATCTGTTTTAGAAAGAAGTCCTGCTATATTTTGGTGTAAGATTCTGAATCGTGCTGTGCTTTTAGGAACGAAAAAATGTTTTAGACGAGTTTCCTTGAGAAGTTCTATTAAAGTAGAAGGGAATAGTTCCTATTTTAGGGTTTTCCGACAGAAGAGGCGCATCAGAACCTCTTGCAGGCGTCGCCACGTGCTCCTTCTCAGGAGAGAAGTAATAAGGAATAGTGCCTCGCCGAGGAGCGACAGACTTTATAGCTGCACTCATGTTTTCAACTACGCACGCAGTGACATTTTCTGGCTGTATATGTACATTTTTCAAACACCTATACACTGCTGAACTGTTAGCCCTTGAAGTAGGTAAGCCCATGTGCATCCCTGGCTGGGTCATTTTTACACAATTATCTAATATATTTTTACTCATAGCCCGATACATTTTATTTTTGTTAGACTGCTCCTTATGTATATTTAACAGTGTATGTAATGTTACCAATAGTTTATCGTCATTTAAATTTTTATTAGTCAAGTACTTATTAGTCAGATCTATGAATTTACAATTTGAATATTGAGAACAAATGGTCTTTAAAAAGTAATTTAACATTTTTTCATTTAAATATCGATTCTTTTTTACACCTAATACGTAAACTTGTCGGCCATCTAGCAGTTTTAGCGCTGCAGACAGCTCTGTCATTACTTTGGTAGGATTATTGTCGTGTTCGCCAATTGAAATTACGATTTTGTCGACTTCATCCGGTTTATTAAGAAGGCAACAAGTTTTTAAAATTTCTTCAGTGCTGGCTTCTGGCTTGACAAAAGCGGAAATATTGTGACCTATATCGATGTCCAAAAGTTTACTCGAAAGCCCCAGACACTGCCTCCCGCCAATAATGTAGGTGTGTTTTTGAGCCCCATAATGCATCCTCTTAGGCTTGTTCTCTTCTAAATTACTACTGTCTACCTTCACGTCACAATTCTTACTTAATTCGTTCGATTCTATCAGTGGCCTAGAGTCAATTACTTCATTCGCAGTGCAGATTAGCCCTAACTTTTTCCCAACCTTCGTAATATATTCATGTTTGTCCACTAGTTCTGGTTTATTCTGATTAATTAGCTGGTGATCTGGAGTAGAAAACCGGGAGCTATCTGTGAGTAACATTCTTGAATTTTTCCGACTAGACAATACATTACTTCGTAAGCTATGTCTTGGGCTTCTGCATATTTCTTTCAATGTGGCAATTTGATGATTTTGTTGAGAAATAATATTCTGTAACTCATTTTTTTCTAATACCAAGTCATCTATTTCATTGTTAGCGCTTTGTAGTTTATTTGACAATAACAAATTCTCCTGCTTTAGACTTTCTAATAAATCTTGGTCGGGTCCAGTTGATAAGTCTAAATAACCCAAACTTCGCATATGTAGCTCGGAGTCCAAAGAGCGCAAGGATACATTCTGTTCGGATTCATTGGAATTTGACTTAAATAGCTTTTTTGGTCTTATTGTGACATTACTTAAACTTTTAAAACTGTGGTCCATCTTTAAAAATAGTAATTATCAAAATCTTGGCAGCAAAACTATTTCACCCAAGTTGGGATTAGAAGTTGCGCAACTTCAGCGATGTTTACTCAACCCTAGTACCTTACCAACCGCGCTAAGCCGACTCGTTGGTAGGCGGTCGAAATACGTCAATATAAAGTTGTAGTTTATTTTGTTGTTGTGACTTAATAATTAACCCTGTGTGGGTATATCGCAAATCAATGAACTTCACCTCCAAGTCAGATTTAAAATGTAGTTATCGCTGCAATGACTTGTTATTAAGAATGTATTCCTCCCGTAAAGTGTAGAAAGTGTATAAAAACGGCCTTACTTGGTTTTTGAAGTGTATTTATCATAACAATATGCCACTTGTAATCTTTGTGAAGTGTGAAACCTCGTCGATGAAGTTTTGAACATTACGGTATTTATTCCTGGTATTCTTATTTTGCCAACGCTTGTACGTAGTAGTGGTTATAGTAGGCCCGTGTTTGGTGACTTATTTACGGGGAAACACTTTACGAAATATTTTAATAATCAATTAGCGGAGATGATGTTTACGTTACTTTTTTTTTTTTTTTTTTTTTTTTTTTTTTTTTTTTTTTTTTTTTTTATTATTATCTGTGGTCATACTAAATTTCAGCGAAATCTGTTCAGTAGTTCCAGCGTGATGCGTGTTCAATAGGACAGTCAGACACGAAAAATTAAAAAAAAAAATGGTTTCTACTTCTATATCGATAAAAAAGAAGAGTAAAGCAATCAAAATTTTCCAAAAATATTCAATGTACATGGTTTAGCTCAGGTACCGTTTTATTATTATGTATATAGATTGAGGCATACATAAATATGCAGATGATAATAAGGCTTGGTGATGATGTTTTTTATCGTTTAAGTTTTAAGTATATACTTTTGTCTTTTAAATACTTACCTAATGAAGTTCCTATCTGCTTACTTGCTTTAAAGCTTAGGTTTGAATATTTTATGTTTATGCCAATAAATATAATAAATATTTAAGTAAATGAAAAGAAAAGGAAATTCCAATCTATCCAGGTATCATAATTTTTAAACCAATTTACCAATGCATCCAAATAAGTTTTCATCAGCGCCAGGCCCTTACAGCTCACCATCTTCTCGCACAACTTAGCCCTCATAGTGTCGCAAATCATGGTGACCGGTCGTGGTGACCAGCCACGTACACAATTCAGAAAACTACCGCACAAGCGTACCACGCACTAACCAAACGCACTATGCCAATTCACTTTTGAAATTTACCGGACGCGCTGCAATTATCCGCCGTCAGACGTCCGTTTTGTACGAATAATTCTTCACACACGCTCACAAATATAATCACTAGTGTAATATCCAATTTTACAAAGTTTTTCATAATAATGTTCCTCACTCTAAATATTTGGAGCTATCGGAGAATGTTTTGCAACAAGCGCAGTATCGAAACGCAGGTACCCACCAATACGTTAAATAGGTTAGATAGGGCCGAGCGTCGGTCAAAAACTGAAGTCAACTCCCTAAACCTTAATTGCATATTTATCTAACTACTGCAGTTATCTATTGAGCCTAATTCGTCGGTCCGTTGGCAAGGCATCATAAACTAGCGCGCCGCGAAGACATTTAAGAGCTTAACATACGCCAATGACCTTGAGCGTTGGACACAAAGTTATTAATAAGAGCCACCTGGGGCGCCACACTCGCAGGTTTGACAATGAGCTAGAGTTTGTCAAAGATAAACAATTCCAGATGAAACTCCGTGAAAAATATATCTACCTATTATAATAATATTATAGTGCCCGGTTTATTACTTATATAATATATCTATCTATATTACTTATAATAAAACTGTAACAGGTCCAAATCTGTACATTGAAGATAATGTATAGAAATTTTTTTTGAGGGCTCCATTTTGATGGCCTTGATAGCTCAGTTGGTAATGGCTCTGCCTTCTGAACTATAGGTTGTGGGTTCAATTCCCACCTGGGACAAACATTTGTGTGATGAACATAGATGTTTGTTCTAGTGCTGGGTGTTGTATTGTATTCTGTGTATGTATTTACAATCAAAAAAAGTATCTAAGTATACATAAAAAAATATTATTTTGGAGGCTTGCATTAAATAAAATTAAGCAAGATTTAAAATATATTTTACAAAATACAATCAATCGTAACACTTTTTAAACTTTTGTGACTTTAACTCATATTATTAGGTTGGGGAAAAAGTCTTTTCGCATTATAGTAAGTATGAACTTGTAATAAAATTTCTTTGGCTGTACTATTTGTATCTGGCTGGTTTTATCATTAAAAGTTTAAATTTTAAAGAAGATATTTCCATATTCAAATTAGGAAAATGTGTGATTTTTATTTGTTTTTCGTACTGTGAAGATGAGTGAATCTAATGAAGAAACTCCATACATTTTAAAATTTTACTACAAAAAACATGGACCTAATAAAAAAAGAAGGATGGAGTCCCAATTGATCCCGAACCGAGGTACCCTTAGGAAGTCGGAACGCTAATAAGTACAAGCGGACACGCACACACTCACATCATAGGAAGTCTATCGCCTGCCATTTTTGCTACGGACGTCGCCCAAGACGCTTAGAAAAAAAATTATAAAATGCTGTCTTGCGTTGCGAAAAGTTGTCGGAATCATAGTAGTTTGATAAAAAAAACTCAAGGGATCACTTTTCACAAGTAAGCTTGTTATTATTCCACTAATTATTTGCTTTTTCGATAAAATTATTGAGATGCAATCAATACACAAAACCAGCTTAGTGTTGCCAACAATCAAACTTGCAAATTACCCGGAAGTATGGGAGAATGACGAAATTGTGTTCGAATACAAGTTATTCACCTATATTGATCATAATTAGAGAACTGACTATATGCAAATGCATATTTCCATTATGCATATTATGCATGTGTTGGTCTTTTTCAGGTTAATAAATATTTTACCTGTAATGGACCTACTAATCGTGCATATTTGGGCAGGTTTTCTATAACGTAGAAAAAGTAAAGTGTCATGAAATGTATTAATAGATACTTACTTTTACAAATTAAGACGTGTTTTTGACTTTTTTGGTTGGCAAACTGTCAGAAGGGCCATGATTGGTTGATACTTGATAGGTTGGTAGTGTTGGTACCATCAGCCAATCATGGATGGTTCCGCTCGAAGAAAATTGAGTTTGCTGGGGAGTCCAGCCATTACGAAAATGTCGAAAAAGCAGTTAATTCCCGTTGAGCAGCAGTGGCGTCAAGACATATGACACTTACTAGTATTGGAAGTTTGTATAATAAATAACAAATATACATAATGGAAGATGCAAGTTTCATTTCAAAATTAAAGTAGAAAAATACGAGTGATGTGTTCATAAAACATTTTCAGCAAAAGCCTGGCTATAATTCTTTGTGCGAAATAAACAGTTTTATTGACTGACTAACAGACCCGACCCGGTTAGTTAGTTTTACGCCCTAGCCCTATCCAAAGGAAGAAAGAAATGGGAGAGGAAAAGCCTCAATGGACGCAGGTGCGCCTCTGTTTACCATCATACATTCATCCGTTTCCCCTATCTTTTTCGCTCTCCCTTCCTCTCCCCTATAGCATAAAGGATAATATAGAGTGGCGTCAACTTCGTTGCTGACGATGTTTTATTGTAGTGTATGGATTACATCGCGCAGGTATAACTGCAAGGACTGCACTGCCGAAGCTCGCCGTACTATCGTACACCATGAAATTACCGCTAGGATTAAAAATTTAGTAATCTTTTGGCAACATCTGACTCTAAGCCTGTACGATAAATAATGCACACCAGCTCTAGGTCATCGTAAAGTAGGTAGGTATCCTATAAGTTGAATCTAATATGGACAGACAGATACACAACAAAATAATCCTATACGGGTTCCATTTTCATACTGAAACGGAGCAAATATAGCATTAATAGCGTGTAAAAGTATATATATATTTATGTCGTAATAGTTTTTTACAAATTCAAATAGGACTAACCCTGAGGGATGAAAAATAAAATGACATAAGTTATTAAATTTTGACTACTCTGTTACAAGATCGCGTAGCTTTTTGGTCATACAAAAAGTCACACCAACGTCAGATCTTTTTTTTTGGCCGGTTTCGGGTAATTTTCTTCACATGGCAATTTTTTAATCCATCACACATGTTTAGGTGTCCGCCAGGGCCCAGAAGTATATGACGTCATTCATGGACAACAAAGATAGTGCTATACGTTCGGTACTAAGCAAAAAAAAGATGAACGCAATATCTTTGGTCCTTGTCACCGTTACCGGGTTTTTTATTTGGCTTCGTTTGATCTAAGCCAAACAGGTTAACAATTTTTTTTTAATATTGTGGTTTCTTGTGAAATAATCCAATTGAAATAGTGATTAACGCAATAAATATTTGAGAAATAATGTGTGTGCAGTAGGTGAATGCAGCATTTTATGCAGCAGAAGTCGTACTGAGGCGTAAACATGAAGGAATAATATTTCACAAGTAAGTAGACATTATTTTGTCTATTTTCCCTTTTAGAAGAGTTTATTGTGAAAAATATAAATACAGCGTTACATTTCATGTAATAACAGGTCCTCAGCTTAACAGAAAAACAGCTAAATGATTAATTCATGAATAAAATAACCAAACATAACCAAAAAATTTCATTGTCAAGGTACTGCCAGTTTATGCTTTTTAATTTCCCATAAAACCAGCTAGGTACCATGTTGATTTGCAAATAGTTTATAAGTCGGAATAAATCTTATTGTAGGTATAGTAGCTAATTATTTTTTGGGCGGTAGGTGTGAAAAAAGTAACAACTATTTTTAAAAGCTCTCACTTTATTAATTATATAAAAGTTGAAATAGTTATCAAAAGTGTAAAATTTATGCATATTTGCATGCAATAGCTCACCTTGCCTGCCAGTAAGTGTTATTATCCTCTATAAAGGTCAGACTTTTACATATATCATCACTTCACTACTCTTCACTGAACTTTACACATAAACAAAATGGATGCCATACAAGAGTCCTTAAACCAAATGATGAGTGCATTTAATAAGCGTTTGGACAGCATTGAGGGCCAGCTGCCAAAGTCTGCTCCACATGACGAGCCTGGGAGTGTGGCTGCAGAACTTTCATCTTTCAAGGCTTTTGTGCTGATGTCATTTCGGTCTCTTCAAAGCCAGATTGCAGTACTGGCTAGTCAAGTTGATGCTGTGGAGATGCATGGTAGGCGCAAAATTCTTTTGCTGCATGGCCTTCCTGAGATGGAAAAAGAAGAAACTTCATCTGTAGTTGTGAGTGCAGTGTTAGAGAGGTTAAAGCTCGATGGTTTTAAGGTTGAGGATATCAGCAGATGTCATAGGATGGGCCGTGTTACGTCTGCTGAAAGGCCTCGCCCCATACTCTTCAAGCTGCGGGATGTGTCGCTCCGTGACAAAATCTGGTCTTCCAAGACCAACTTAAAGGGATCAGGCGTAACGTTATCAGAGTTCCTAACGAAGACCAGGCACGACATTTTCCTTGCGGCTCGCCAGCGTTTCGGCGTCACGAAATGTTGGACACGGGAGGGCTATGTGTTCGTGCTCGGGTCTGACGGAACTCGCCACCGAGTTAACTGTGTCGCTAAACTGGATAACATCTCTTCCAAGAACACCCGTGTGCCGGCAACAGCTGCTGCCTCTAAAGAAACAGTGGCGGGCATCAAGGAGGCCACGGGCTCAACGAAGTCCAGACGTGCAGCTACGATGAAGAAGTAAAGTAGTGGCGGTTGACGTCACAATCACGGCTTGATGTGCATAACTAGCTAAATTCATTTGGACTGGACACTGTTTTTCTCTAAATACTGGCTCAGTACAGGGTAGGCTATAAAAATACTTTTATTATTTCTAACCCCACTGTTTTTATTTATTTCTTTATTGTCACTTCGAATTTCGACGATTCGATGTTTTTTCATTTTGTTTTTTTTTTTTTTTTTTTTTTTTTTTTTTGCTTCACTCATAGTGTATGTATGTAGCCAGTGTCAAGTATTATAATGTTTTTCAGGGGTGATTGACTTTGACGTTTTAGAACATCGTTTACTTGTTAATGACTATTTCCAATGATTATGTCAGTGTCAGTGTCACTAGCAATTTGTCAACAAAGACAGAGTATAGCCCTGCATAGTCAATTGTTTTTTCTCTACTCTGTGAGATTGTCTAGGATCGGCTCTGTGACATTGCGTTCCATTTTACGTGGTGGTTTTGAGTATCTAGCTTCCCTGTTTATATATAAAATAATTATTTTTTAGTTATATTGTCCTAACTTAGTATTTATACAATATCTAATCGCTGGTATTTGGAAAAGATAGTTTTCTCTTTGTTATTATATGATAGCACTTTTCGTTATTGTTGATAGTCTTAGTAGTTTTGAACCTTTTATTTAAAATTTGTTCGTGTATAAACAACACTGGCGGGTGTGTTTTCGATTTATATAACTTTAGGATTTATTTTTCTATAACTACTTATTTATATTGTATTATATTATAGGTGTAGGTATTTATATATATTTATATTCGTATTATTGATATTTTAATATTATGTTATTTAATTACAATAGTGACAGCGATAGTTCCGAATTTGTTTCCTGTGCTTCTTCAAGTGAGAACAGTGATGACAGTTTCGTTAGCATACCAACCCTCTCTAATAGTATCGAGTCATTTGTTGGTGACGTTCCAAAGAACTTTAATGTCATCCATATTAACGCACAGAGTGTCCCGGCTCACTATCCCGATATGCTGGCGTCTTTTGAACATAAAAATATACACGCTATTTTAATTTCAGAGTCGTGGTTGAAGCCCTGTCTTCCAACGACCTCGTATTCCTTGCCTGGTTTTATACTCTTACGCAATGATCGCACTGGTAGTGGAGGTGGTGGCGTTGCCATATATCTACGTGCACACATTCCCTACTCTATCTTGAGTATGTCAGCGCAACCCCCTCCCCACGATGCCGGTGAGCACCTTCTAATTGAAGTTACCCTTTCCTATTCCAAGGTGCTCCTAGGAGTTTACTACTGTCCTTCCCTTCGCATTAATTTTTTTTCTTCCTTTGAGAAACTTCTACAGGATTACACTCCTTCTTACGGTCACAACATTATACTGGGTGATTTTAATACTTGCTTGCTTAAACGCGACTCTCGTTCATCCACTTTTGAATCGGTTGTCAGGGCTAACAACTTGACCATACTGCCACTCAGCGCTACGCATCATTTCCCTCACTCTGTTCCATCTCTCCTTGACCTTATTCTTGTATCATCTACCAGTCACGTTGCTAAGCATGGTCAATGTTCGGCTGATAACTTCTCCTGTCATGATCTTCTTTTTATCTCTTATAAAATTCGCCCACCCAAACTGAAACCGAAAGTTCTTTTACTGCGCAATTTTGGTGGTATCGACTTAGATTGTTTACGCAAGGATGCTCGTGACCTAGACTGGTCAGCTGTTAGACACGGGGTCTCGATGGATGACAAAATTGAAGGTTTCAACCATACTTTGACGAAATTGTATGATGTTCATGCGCCGGTCCGACCTGTCAAACTAAAACATCTGCCAGCACCTTGGCTTACACCTGATATAAGAGCTGCTATGCATAAAAAACTAGTAGCTAAGGCTAAGCTCAAATGTCGACCCACCGATTACAATAAAGAACAATATGTCAAGCGTCGTAATCACTGTAATAGAGTTTGTAGGAACGCACAACGCCAGCACGTTCATAAGTCAGTTGAAAACGAAGACTCCGCTAAAGTATGGAAATTCCTGAGGTCAATGGGAGTGGGAAAGTCTCGTCAAGACGATATTCCTAGAAATATTAATATTGATTTATTAAACCGTCATTTTTCTACTTCTGCCAATTTTGATGGCCCTGTAAAGTCAGCTACACTTCAATATCTTTCTTCTATTCCTTCTCCCGACCATTCTGCTTTTTCTTTTAGTCAATTTAGCGATTATGACGTTAAGAAAAGTATTTCTTCTATCACATCTAACGCCGTCGGTAGTGATAACATCAGTCGTAAGATGATTTTACCCATACTGGATGAAGTCATTCATATTATCACATACATTCTCAACTTCTCCGTATCCAGTGGCACCTTTCCATCATTGTGGAAAGACGCCCAAATAACCCCACTGCCAAAAAAAGCTAATCCATCCTCCTACTCCGAATTCCGCCCCATTTCCATTCTCCCTTTTTTGTCAAAAGTGCTAGAGCGCCTTGTCCATCAGCAACTCTCCTCCTTTCTGAACAGGAACGCTCTTCTTAATCCCTTCCAATCTGGATTTCGACCTGGTCACAGCACCGTCACTGCATTGGTTAAAATTACCGACGATATCCGGTATGGTATGAGTAACGGACAACTGACTGTTCTATCACTACTTGACTTTAGTAACGCGTTCACCAACGTTGACTTTGATGTCTTACTTGGTATCCTTCGGACTCTTAACGTATCTCCAATTGCTATTGACTGGTTCCATAGTTACCTGCATGGGCGCCGGCAGCGAATTCGCATTGAGGATACGTTTTCATCCTGGTGTGATACTCGGGCTGGTGTTCCTCAGGGCGGCGTTTTATCTCCTTTACTCTTCGCAATTTTTATTAATTCGATTTCCCAGCAATTATCTTCTTCCTACCATCTCTATGCAGACGACCTTCAAATCTACTGTCAAGCCCCTCCAGATCAGCTTCACTCAGCTATTGAAACTACAAATAGTGATTTTAGACGTATTTCGAGCTGGAGTAGATCTTACGGCCTCAATGTCAATCCTCTTAAAACTCAAGTTATAGTCATCGGCAGTTCCAGGATGATATCTAGGATTGACTGGTTTCGCCTCCCACAAGTCTTGTTTGATGGCACCTGCATTAAGATTAGTGAAACGGTCAAGAACCTGGGTGTGATCTTTGATAGGAAGCTATCGTGGGGACCTCAGCTGGGCGAGGTCAGTCGAAAAGTATTTGCGTCTGCAGCGTCACTTCGTAGGCTGCGCAACTTTCTGCCGATTACCACCAAAACTGCTCTTGCTCAGTCTCTTCTTCTCCCTATTCTTGACTACGCTGACGCCTGCTATCTAGATTTAACCCAAGAACAGCTTAATAAGCTTGAGCGCTTACAAAATTTTTGCATCCGGTTCATATTTGGTTTGCGCAAGTATGACCATATATCCGAATTTCGCAACAAGCTCAATTGGTTACCGATCCGCCGTCGCCGGGATGCTCATATTCTCTCTCTACTATATAGTGTACTGTTTTTCCCCTCAACTCCACACTATCTCAAAGAACGATTCGTATTTCTCCACCTTAGCCATGCTCGCTCCCTTCGTTCCGCCAACACTCTGCAATTGCAAATGCCAGTTCATGCTTCAGTTGGGTATGACCACTCTTTCACTGTGCAAGCTGTCCGTTTATGGAATGAGCTACCCGTAAATATTCGTCACGCCAAGTCTATCGCCATCTTTAAAGACATGGTGAGGAAACACTACCTATTGGAACAATCGTAGTTAAGTACTTTGTCTAGAATATGTCACTAGAACTATCATTTATTTATTTATCTTTATTTTATAGTATGTATTTATATTAATATTAGGTATTTCATATTATGTAGATATATATTCATATATACATAATCTATGTATCATGCTATGTTAGATTATTATATTTATGGTTTTAAGTGTATGGTATTAGTATTTAGTATATATTATAAATGTATTGCTTTTATTTTCTTAAGTAATTATACTTTGTTGTCTTATTGTTGTTCTTAGTATGTAAGTTGTAACTGCAACAGCGCCAACCGTAATTTTTGTATCTTCAATTCCTGTCCATCCTAAGGTAGCCTGGAAGAAATCGCTTAATGCGATAAGGCCGCCCGTTGTTCTGCCATTTTTATGTAAATTTTTATGTGCATTTTTATTTATTGGTGTTCAATAAAGTATTATTGTATTGTATTGTATTGTATTGTATAGTAGCTAATTATTTGCTTGATTTCACTTATTTTTTCGATTGTAATTTGTTTTGTGCTTAAATAAATAAATAAAGTAAAATATATCATTTTATATTTAGGGTCAGAGGGGGTAAGTGAAACATACTTGCACATCTGTCCACTTTGTGAATTCTGCTAGGACGCTAATTTTTTACACATAGAAAGCCTTAATCTGAAATGGCAAATGACGGCAATAAATACTTTTCAAGAAAATAATTTCTGAAAATACAATTTGCATGAATGAAACATCACTTTAAAAATGGTTCACGATTTTGACAGAAACGTTCCGATTCAATATTCTGACGGTAGGTTGACATTGGGGTTTGATTATTTTGTAGGTGACTATATTGACAGTTTTGTTTTTATTATCTGTTATCCGCAATTATTATCCTACTTATATAATAATAGCTGCATAGTATCTTTATAGCACTTTATAAGCGCAGAATCTCCATCTCTTTCTGTGGGTGCCGTTAAGAGCAGACTAAGGGGCTATCCAGAGAATGGGCAGTAGCACTCTCTTTGGAACATTATAATCTTCTGCGATGACAAGCCATTTGCCAAGCGAGGTGATTATGGCAAACCTCTAACCTCTCTATAATCAGCGTCTAAAATGGCGTTTTATGGGCACGCCTGTGTTCAGCACTAGACGTCTTCCAGCTGTTGATGTGAAATACGCGATTTTCGCCCATCGGACATTTACAATGACATTTGTAATGTAGTAGGTATTTGATTGATTTTATTACCTGTGTCGTCTGTGACTGCAAATACTAACCACACATTACGCGCCCTTTCATGCATTTTTTTGTGTAAAAATGTACATAAACACTATTAAATTGCTTCATGGCATCAACCGAGTTGTGTTTTGTAAACTTAGAGATTTCTTTTTATTATATGACCTAGCAGAAAGATTGTGTGACGCGTGTGTTAGAGCATTGAAACCATTTCGCCACATAGCATAGAGCTAAACTGCGTGATTTATTGATTACGATAGGGTTTCACTTAGGTACTCCTTCGTTTCACTTACCCCACCTGACCTTGCATTTTAGTTTTTACAATAAATTTGAAACAATGAACACTGGTAAAACATAATTTTTAGGTATCAAAGTAAATTACTCTATAGATAGAGCTAACGCAATCACCCATTATTTACCCAACATTTTGGGAGACGTTCTTATTCAGGCAGCACCTTGTGTGGGAGCAAGAAACAACTAGGCGGGCACGCGCTGTAAAATTATACTAGTGGGAATTCTGTGGTGTCCGCCATTGCTGTACGTCAGTTCGATGTCAATCAAAACTCACTCCTGTTTTTTTTAAATTCTATGACAAAAAAGGTAAAAATGAAACGCAAGCCGCGAAAAAAAATTGCGATGTTTATGGACCTAGTGCAGTGTCTGTGAGAGTAGCACAAATTTGGTTTAAGCGTTTTCAATCCGGACATTTTGATGTCAAAGATGCACCTCGCTCTGGTCGCCCTATTACGGATAAAATGGATGCCATTTTTAAAAAAAAGTGGAGCAAGAGCGGCATATCAGTAGTTACGACGTAGCTGAAGAACAGCATTGCGTAGCATTTGAAAAAAACTGGGTACACAAAAAAGCTCGATATTTGGGTCTCTCACGAGCTCACTGAAAGAAACCTAATGAACCGTGTACTCATCTGTGATTATTTATTACGACGTAATGAAACCGAACCATTTTTGAAGAAGCTGATAACTGGTGATGGTAACACGTTCAATTTTATTGATCAATAAAATTGACGAGACCACTTAAGTCAATGTTTTCTCCATACTGTAAACCGAAAAACATTGACCAATACTAACCCTAAACGATCAATAAAATTGATCAATCCCAAAGATTGATCAATAAAATGTAACGTGTATGGGAGGCCTAACGCTAATTTAGTTCGACTGGAACCCTACCCTGCCAAAAGAGTTTAAAATACCTATACTGACCTTCTGTGTATACGATCTATTATTGTTCCAAATACTTTTACTGACATTAAAGTCACTAAGAACTAATCAAATGGCTCTAAAACTGACTTTTTCGTATAGTCGATACCTATTTATTGGCTGTTTAATTGATAATTTTCTTACAAATAAGAAAAACATTTAAAATATTTTATATAAAACAGCAGCGCGTCCACCCGTTGGCACATGCCGGGGCAGACTAATTCACGCCCCGCCAAGGGCCTCGCCCTTGGCTCGCCGCAAAATAACGCAAAATATTACTAAACAGACTTAATTTTGGCTCTAAAAATAAAATGTTCAATTGAGCTTGTATATTTTTAAATTTCCTATCCGAGGGTGTAAAAATATTTAATGACGCAATCTTCCTTTACGCGGCATTGTACACTGTGTGACTGGAAAGGTGTTCTTAAAGTATTTTTTTTATTCATAATGTACCTAGTAATCGAATATTTTGTTCAATTGATAAGTACAGGTGCAGAATGATCTTATTGGTGATATTTTTTTCATGTCTGTAGAATTCATAGGTTCTTCAGTATGATTAGTTAAAAAGACGCGTTTGGCCTATGTTAAAGGCTTAAATGGTTTCCGACGAAATTTCGTTCAATTCATGCGTTAGGTTTGAATAATTGGTATCATTTATGTGAATTGATGCGTTGGTGTTTGAAAATATATACAAGAAGTGATTGAGGCAATAGGGCGCGACATAGATTGATTGACACACAATTTGGTGATCATTTTATTTTGTTCTATTTACCCGTCACATTATTTCGCAAGATAGGAGCAGATCAAAGATTATAAAGCCCGTTGATAGCTTGTGAGTCGAGCTTGTACGAGAAAATATGCAATTTCTCGTACAAACTCGACTCACCTGCGCGGGCAAAGGGGCAAGGTAACAAAACGAGACAAAGTCATACGAAATTACAAAGAACAGAGCAGGATGGAGCAAAAGACATCAACGGGTTCCCGTGATTTATGAGAAATTCATAGTATTTATTAGAAATTAGTGGTTGAAATACACCACTGATTTTCGTATGAGGGGAAGTTGTATCATTGGTCAACTGGATTTATAGTCAATGGAGCAGATGGAAGCCCAAGCCCACCTACGGCGCCTAAATTTTTCCAGTTGATATAAACGCGGCGTATTATTCACGGGGTGTTCCATTTATACTGAGCTCTCTACCAAAGCCCATTCCTTATTATTTCCCACAGCTACACTATTACTGCATACCGCAATAGTAACCAAAGTTCACAGACAACACTGAGCCAAAAAATAACAATGACAACAAAAGCACCCACCTCTGAACAAAACCCACCTACATTTCTAACCACGACATTTGTCTAACAGCTCAGATTAACCCGACTCCGCTTTCCTAGTCGATTAACCCACTGAGCATACAGTGCGATATCTGTCGACTATCAACTGCACAATGCTCCCCGTTTAGTTGCTTGTGGTGAACCACAAATGGGAATCGGTAGTCTGTGTCTAAAGCTGAATGCATGTTGTAGATAGGTACCTACGTATCTCTACCACCATAGTGTCCCATAATGCAAATTAAATTTATTACTGATCACCAGTGAGGTGTCTGATCACCACTGATTAATTAATTACTGGTTAATTGGTGATTATTGGATGAGAGGAGTTTGAAATTCCGTCTTTGATTAATCAAACTCTAATCTACTTACCTATCACATCATCATCATCATCATCATCAGCCTGAAGACGTCCACTGCTGAAAATAGGTCTCCCCAAAAGAGCGCCACTTTGAGCGGCTGCTTGCCTCCTGCATCCATCGGCTCCTCGCGGTTCTTACGAGGTACCTATTACACTTCACACTAGTTCACACTAATTATAAATGCGAGTATGTGCTTACGTTCGTTCCCTCTTCACGCCGCAATAGCTGAACGGATTTCAATGAAATTTGGCATGTAGATAGCTTATAGGTACACTGGATTAACACATAGGCAACTTTTTATCCGCGGGAATAACCGTAGGCTGGAACTAGTTAGTTTTTACGACTAAAGGTTTCTGCGGTGATACTGGAAAATCCGACCTGCTTAATGAAACATATTCGAAAATGATGTTTTATTGGATGTAGAAACTTAAATAACATGTACATACTAAACTAAACTAGACCTAAAATTAAACTATAAGTACCTAAAAACTTTAAAACTAGAATATAAAACTTAAAATAAACCGTTGGTGGAGGGAAAAGTGCCCAGAATGCTGGCAGCATTATGACGCTGAATGGCAATGCTTATGTTTTGTGCAAAATAAAAGCCAGCATTCTGGTCACCTGATGCCTCAAATTAATTTTGTTACTTCATAATACGAATACCAACATAATAAGTATACGTTGGTACCTACATGGTCCTTCATGGTTTTATTTTCCTACGTGATACCTAGAAACTTCTGCTACAACTTTTCCTACTTTGTAGACTTGTCCCTACAAACGTAATTCCCAAGCTGCGAAAGCTCGGTAACCTTGAATCTTGATATAGACTGACGTATCATTCATTGACCGGTAATGAGTAAAAACCACTAGAATTGACTAGTTTCTAATGCGGTGAAATGTTATGATATAGATCACTAGAACGGAAAGAAAATTAGCTTTTACGTAGGGCCTGTTATTGCGGGAAACTAAACTACATTGTATGGCTACTAGGTGGTAGGACTTTTCTGCAAAGTTCGTCTAGGTAGGTACCACCGCTTTGCTAGTTATTCTGCCGCCAAGCAGTAGTGTGCAAGCAATACTGTGTTCCGGTTTAAAGGGCATTGTAGCTAGTGAAATTACTGTCCAAATGAGACTTTATGAACTGAACTCACAGCCTAGAAAACTTTTCTAGACTGTGCCTCAGTCATGTCTCAGGATGACGTGCGCAGTGCGCAGTGTCACGCGAAACAGTTCCGACTAGTTCAGAGTGACACTGCAATCTGTTATGGGCGGCCGTGTCACTTAACACCAGGCGAACGACTAGCTCATCACGTAATTCGATTACATAAATAAAATGAGAGTAAGTGAAATTTAAACTTTTAAAGTTCATCCATCTCTTTCTTGAAAGGAAGATTTCCTTTTACTTATCTTGATGCCGAATCCCCCAATCCTTATGCTTCATCTCTTCCCGTGGGTGCCGTAAGAGCCGGCTAAGGGAATATACAGGGAATGGGCAGATGCATTCTCCTCAGTCTTCATTATAGTCTACTACGATCAATAAGCCACCTGACAAGCGTGGTGATCCACGCTTCACGGTCCATATCCCCCCTATGATAAGCGTCTAAAGTGGCGTTTGATGGGGGAGGCCTGTGTTCCGCAGTGGACCTTTTCTAGCTGATGATGTATGTAAAGTGTGATGCCGATTTTCATTTTGTTGATTTTGCATAACCTTATCAAATCATTATTTATGAAGTGGACCACTGTGTATTTGAGTTTGCAAAGGCTTCCTAAAGATTTTGATCGAATGGAATTTTAAAACTGCAAGGCAGAGCGCTTTTGGGGTTCTAGTATACTTACATAATAATACCAAAACCTGATGAACAAACTTTACTTGCATATATTAATATTGTTGTGAGTAAAGTTACTTAGTATACTATTATGTATTCTGTGGTAAAGTACCTACACAAGTGTAGAACGGAAAATGGAGTATGTAGATTGGCCCAATTTTGACAGCATTTAAGAATATACCCGTCTTTTACACTTACCGTCTATTTGACAAGAACAACAACAGTTTTAAAATCTCAGTTTTAGGAGTTTTAGATCTGTCAACTAAAGCGTTTAAAATTGGCCCCATTATGAAATGAATGGTATAATGTAGGTATGGTACAGAGTACAGATGAAGGTAATAGTGAAATGTCAGCTGAAAGCTGAAAGAGATGCATGTAAATTGTATTAGATAAGTGCCTACAGATGCACGAAAAAAGGCTGGCCTTTTTAATAAGTGGAAAGTTGGAAACTAAATCTTTAAATCCATCTAGGCAAGGCGAAAAAGGCAAGGTGTTCCACGGGTTCCGCTATACACTAGTATGTAAAAAAAAACCGCAGAAATTATTATGACAAGATGATTATGAGCAAACTTTGTCTAATACTTTGTTCTTACATAGTGATTGCCATTATACTGCAAGTACCTACATAACTCTGCACAGGAGCTGATAAACAGCGCAGTCGTTGTCTAATCGTTATTATTTATTCACTGGTCTAATAACAGTCTAGGATCTTGCGCGTGACCAAACGAGTTCGATCTAACGGGTCGGGTTATAAAAAAGTTCTCCAACTTGTACCGGCCGCCTCTTGGTCTGGCTGTGCCTCTGATAGATGCAATCAACCGTAAATAAGGTATCAAAACACTCCTTCGCTTTTAACTTGGATATTAGCAGATTAAATAATTTCATTTCTCTTTGGTTTCTTATTAGCGTGACCAGTTAATGTATTTTTTACCCTAAACATGTTCCGTTATACCTAGCCGGTTTTTAAGGCTTTATGATCGACTGGCAGTGAATACTCTACTTTCGCTGTGATTGTCTATACCTATTAAGTCTGTACCCATAACCTTACGAATAGGTCCTACTTACAAATAAACAATTGAAATTAAAATGGTTAATTAATAATTGTCACATTTTCAAATGTGAATCAATTATTAGTCCTTTAGGTCTAATCAGCTAAGTATAGTTTAAACGAAAACCCGATAGACAAAATGCATAGAGTATGGTAAGATATCCCCCACGTTACGTAAATTTGACAGAAAACGATTATTGAGTGTCTATGATTCTCCCACATCGATTACTAAATCGATTCCTCGCTCAAGCAATGTTCCAAGAAACAAATGCAATGTTGACTCATCGCATCTTCGAATCTTAGTGAAGTCAACGTAAGAAACTTCACTGAGTCATAAAGTACAACTTAGGTAACAACTTGTTTTTTTGTTAATTTAATATTCGGCGTATTAAAAGTGTTACTGGATATGACACTAACGCAATATTTTTTTAATATTTTATTTTATAATGCCGAATTTTCTGTGCTTGCTAAGATTGATGAAGATTCATTACATATTTTGTTTTTAATTTTTAATCTAGAACTTAACAGGAAGTTTGCGTTCGTAAATGTTAAGATACCTTTATAAACATCATTCATAAAAATTATTGATTCCCCACACATCGTTGATTCACTTTTCTAGTAAGCTTGCGTCATTCAACAAAAACTGGCAAAAATCTTAACAAAACTTGGCTTATTCAAATATGTGACTCGAATCCACAAGTCTATTAAATAGCGTAGTCTGAGATAATATTAAAAACAAACTCCATCAACTAATGCCTTGCCTACATATTCTGTGCCAATGTCAGATGTGTTTAATAACACCTAATTAGAATGTGAATAGAGACTCACCTCCAAATCCCTAAAGACGTCTCTGATATCGGGTTTCCTAGCTCTGGAAGCAGCTCGCTTCCTTCTGACGGTTCTGTTGAGCCTCCTCACGCGCCTCCTGACGGCGGCGGCCTGCTCTCGCGGCAGAGGTCTCACGGCCTCACCCAGCTGGGCCTCCGACACCTCCAACCCGGCCTGGAACGGGGCCGCGAGAGACCCCAATCCGGCAGCTTGCAGCCATTCTGTCTCCAACTCGCCTTCTGTTAGACAAGGATAACTAATTTTAGATGTTTGTTCCTGTTTGAAGATAACAGAACTACGATATCTCATATTTCGATTACATTGAGACTTTTCTTCATATTAATGATCTTTTGGGTATTTTTCACCGTAGAATTAAATTTGATATTTTCCTGAAAAGTATGTATCCAGTCCATGCTATAGAACAATATAAAAAAAAATAAAAAAAAATAAAAAATAAAAATAAAAAAAAATTAAAAAAAAATTAAAAAATAAAATATAATACAGGTTTAAAAAACTAATTTGCCGTTAGCCGAAATGTCTACTTCACACTACACGCTGCGAGCAAATGTTTCGTAGATAGCTAAAACACCTGCCCCGCCGACCCCGCTGTCTTGTAGTGCTAAATTATTATACGTCGAAGCCTTTTGTTAATAATTTGAATTTGGACTAATTTTATAGTACCCAGTTTTACGTTTATTGGTACTTTTGAGTTTAGCTTTAAATAAACATTCTAACGCATGGACCGAGTACATACATTTCAGGAAAATATCGAATTAAATTCCACGGTGTATTAGTTTTGATTGGTTTTCAACTCTTTTAATTTGCAGCACCTCAAATCGCATGAGTAACCAGGATATTTCATTACCTCAATAAAACTGCATTGCGTTAGTCAGATAAATTCTGTATCCGCGTTTCATAACAAGCAGAAGGAGAAGACATGTATCAATTACAGGATGCTGTTTGTAGACCTTGTTCTTATTTTTGATTATATTCGGTCTGATCTCAACATCAACTGCCCCAATGAAAGGTATTGGCTAACACATTATCTTTATCAAAGGCGCTTAGGTAGCACCATTCAACTGTGGTTTCATATCTATTTGTTTTTGGTTACTTTATTAAGTTTGATTTGAGCACAGGAAAAGCTGCTCTTTTAGTTTTACGACTACTATAATGTTTAAATAATGAACCACTACACATGAGTATGTAGATATATTAAAAGGTGCGTTCCAAATAAAGAGATGCGTTGCATGCGATACAAGTCGAAGAGAAACTGTGATTCACTGAACTTAACCAGATCCACGCAGAATCACAAAGGAAGGAAACTGACATGAACAAATAAAGATACATCCTAATATAGAAATGTTGGATGCCTACATCATTTACACCCTTTTTGAGATGTTTGAAAATAAATCATGTCTTACTTTTCTTTAACTGCTTAGCCTTATTTATTATTCAGATGTACTTTTACTTAGTTCTTTGCTGATGACTTTGTTATATTCAGATCCTGAACAAGCAAAGTGTGACCTGACAGATAATGAGTTCGCCCCTCAACACGAATTCGCAGTCTTATTACAAGTTTTTGCACAAACAAATATCTTCCGTGAAGTTTTTTGCACTTCACTTAATGCGTATGATGCTGTTGCTACATGTGATCATGATTTTTATAGCTATACCTATTGAGTTTCGGGGAAAAAAATGAAGGTCAAAGAACTTAGAGCACAGAATAATCAATATAATTTTGTTTTGCATTAATGGCACTGAACAGGTTTTGCTTTGCGGAAAAAATATCTATTGTCTTCGGTGTCCCGATGTTGAGGCTTTTGAAATTCGTCAAATTATTATTGGTAAGCTTACAGAGTAATATCACACCGCAAAATTATTTGTAAGAATGATTGCAAAAATATTCTTTTGCGGATTGGCACATTTAGGGTTAATAATATAATGTTTTTAGGGGATGCAAAAATCTGACTGTTGGCACAAAAAGTTTATAGAAATTTAATAAAAAGTGTACATTTCCTATTCAAAATATAGCGCAAGTTAATTAAACATAACCGGTTTACAAGGAACAAGGATACATCCAACAGGATGCTTGCTTACATTTGCACACGGCTGTGACCACTAAATATAGCGTAGCTCGTGTCTGTCAGTCTGTCTGACTCACCACTTAAACATAAACGTTTTTGTTGATTTTCAAGTTGAAAATAAGCAGATTCTCCCGACAAGCTGCACTATGTCAAATGGTAGTGTTAATCGTCTTACTGACTGATAGTTAGCTTGCAGAGTGAGAAATATTCAGTTTCTGCTGCAAATAAACCTAATACAAAACTTAGTAAGTAGGTATAAATATCATAACTTTTTATTTACAGTTCAAGTATTTTAAGTAAGTAATCTTATTTTGTCTGGCAAAAATGCTAAAATGGCCTATTTGCAATAAAATCCATTGAATTTGTCCTTGTCTCCGTTTTTGTTTTTTAAGTTACGTGTGGGTAATGTTGTGTATTATAAGCATTTGTATTCAAACTTGGTATCACCAATTTTTTGCCAACACCATTACAAAAATTTAGCATACTTGACAAATCTCCTTCCACACAAGCATGCATTTTACATCTTCTCCGTATGTAGAAAATATCTTTTATACACACCGCTGGATAAGATGGCATTTGAGACAGAATCGCATAACGGTAGCATCTAATAAATGAATCCCATAATACAACATTCCTAATAATCACATAATCCGAGGTAGATAATTATTTCAATAGCATCCCCAATAATCAATACCTACTTTAATTCAATACGTTGTTAACGCTATCATAAGTTGAACAGTGGAATGATTTAGAAAAAACATTGAGGTAGATAAACATTTATAAACCAGCAGATCAGAAATGTCAGACACTTGTTAACGAATGGTGAACAAGTAGCAAGTGGCCGCACTTCTGTGTTAACATCCTGCACACGAAAGCGCCGCACTTCCTTATGGGATATTAACTTTATTTGGTCAACGAGATAAAAATAAATTTACTAACTGAGGCATAACGATTAATTTATTATTCATATTGATATAATGCATGTTATGCTACCTTTTTATCTAATCAGTTATCTCGCTATATTATGGAATAAAAAAATCTGCTTAATATCACAACAACGATGAAGAAAAATACTTCCTTACACATTACTGGTGTTCTGTAAACATAACTAAATTAAGATAAGTAGGAGTAACAAAGCTGCTTTTCAGAAATTAACAAAAATATAGCTACTTGCAGATTGCAGACGATAACAGTATCAAACATTAACAAGTTATAGGAAATCCTAACCTTAATCAAACTCACCGACGACATACTTCGCATGAAAACGGCAGAATGCACCAATCACGCACATCACAGATTATTTTATCTTGTCGATTTTATACTTCACAATATTATAACTTTCTGTGTAACACAAACTGTACGTAACAAAGTCAACCACTGTCTGAACTCAGTGGTACACAAAACTAAACAAAATGTAATTAGGATCACGAAACTAAATTAACCGAACTGACTAATTGACTGTTGCTCCTATTTCGAATATTTCGGGGGCGCGACCATACGTCAAACCACAATGAAATGGAATAATACTTTAAACGCTTGCCAAAATGCAGATAATAATTGGTGACGAATCATGAACGTAAAAATGTAAGAGTACGTGATTGTAAAGACATGACACGTCACGGGGTGAATCGATTTTTAGAAATACGCAACAAGTTCTTATCAGTAGACAAGCTGTCTGCATTTTTACAGTATGCCGTGTCTTCTCTCGTACGATCCCCTTATCGTGTATATCAATAAATTTATAATGGGCAACAAATTACTCATTTTATTTGGGTCAAGCACCTCATCCTGTTTTAGTTCCGTTAAATAAATTAGATAATGTTATTGCTTTATGAATTACGATAACCCGTGTGACGCTATCTGGATGATGTTTGGTTTTTCCGAATTCCATTCTAATCATGAGTACATGTAAAGCAGTTTTTATCAACAAGTCAGGCAGTATCTTTCTCGAAGTTATCTTAATATTTTAAGAAGATAGTGAAAATCCATCGCACAACCGTTTCGGTACTCGAAGAGTCCACTTAAAAACTAAGCTGTGAACCCTTGCACGTTTGTTGTCACAACTTGTCGTTACCATTACACGTAATTTCGTCGCAGTGAGCATTTTGACACATGTGTCAAATCGCGGCTGACGTAAAAATGTTTTGTATAATGACGTCACGGGAATCACGGCTGGCGTGCAATCGCGTGCTGCGCGCCGCGGCGCTGCTCTAACTAACGCTCCGACTGCCCACAGTTTATTATGGTCTTGTATTTATAGAATACGATTGAAAATTTAAGCTTCGCTGAAACTGCAGCTTCCGATGTGTCGAAAACGAAACAAATGGTACAAGAAAGAGATGATTGTTTAAAAGCCACCAATCAAAAAAGAAGAAGAGATGATTATAATAATTATCCCGTATTCGTCTATAATCGGTTTTGCTTTGTAAATGTGATGATAATAGGAAATTCTTTTCTTTCATTCCAAAAGTAATTAATATTTCCCACGCCTTTCAGAAAATACGTTTACTTTTTAGAAAATACGTGACCCCATTTCCAATAGTTTAGGTAGGTAGCTTCCGAAATGCACTCCCTGCAAATATATTTGTGTCATTGTACCGCCACTGTCTAGACGATCTATATTCATAGACGAATTCACTCGGAAACTTCAACATACTATAAATAATATTAGATGCCTGTTTATGTGTTAAGGCTCGGTGACTCCCGAGGCGAAGCGGAGAAAATCTGATTTGCTAGATCAATGTTTAGGGTATTTACTATAATTAAATAACGGTCTTAGAAAAAATATAAGACACACCAGAAGATATTGCCTAAAATACGTGTTAATTTGTTACAGGACAAAATTCACCTACTTTACTTGATCTTATAAAATCCTAAACAGGCTAAAATAAAAATAGGAAACGAATTATTTAGATTTTTTTTTAACTTTGCACTTAACTTTCCTATGCATTTATTTCTTATTATGTACCAGGACAGGACCTGCTATATTTTGGTTTTCAATTGATGTCTTGTATTTATTAAATTCTAATTTATTCTAGAACTTCAACGTTTTGCAGTGGTTTTACAACATACCGCGCTGCCCTCTGCCTTGCGTTGAAATGCCTCGCCATATCTATTCTGTGCCTTAACGTCGAATAAATGTTTATTCAAACTGATACCTACCACTTACGTCAAGACTTACGTCAAAGTCCCGTTTATAATATCTTTAAATTGTTCTATGTAAAAAGACGAATCACGAATGTTAATAATAAAGGCTTATATAACCAAAACATGCTAGAGTCAAAGCCAAAGGTCCATTGTTAGCTTACCAGCATTAAGAGAACTGAAGTACTGAGTTGAATAAAATCTTAAAAGCACAACCATTGAAAGAGTAAAATCGTAATAAATATACTTAAGGTATAACCAAAAATGAACAAAAATAAACACAGTAATAATAGCAAAACACGAACTCAAGTTCTAGACTTAAAGTTGAAAACAGAACTGACCACAACACGTCCTATCTCATGACGGGCAAAAGAGCAAGCAACTAATTAGTTAATGAATATTTAACTGCGTACACAGAAATAGATTGTGCTTGCTATACGTAAGTAAGAGGCTTTCAAATAATCAGTCTAACTACTCTACTTATCGATTCATTTGTAATAATAAGTACCATACACATAAATCATAAAAATCTATTATTAGAACACTAAATAAGGTAATAGGTGGTAATAGGTATTATAATATACTACGTAACTAATAGTATACTTACTGAAGATAAAAACAAAATAATGAGGCTTCTTCATAATTGGGACCCATTGATGGATATCTCATTTAAAGTAAACACGATTGATTCAGAGCAAGTAGCTCGATGCACTGATGTTTAAATATTCATAAAAAAACAAGATAAAAGTAACAAGACACAAGATAAAGTAGACGTGGATACTGGATACAATACGTACAATGATCTCGATGATTTTAGATTACTGTGTCTAACGGAGCGCGTGATTTTTATCTTTTTGCGTGTTATATCAAGTACTTATTTATATATTTAGGTTGTTCTAGATATGTAGGTAGGTACTTTTAGGTTATTTATAAACAAATCGAGTTCAATGTTTTCCATTTCCTTGATGATTGAAATAGAATCAATTCTTGTCAGATATATTTATATCTTTGAATGTTAGGCCTTCAAGCTTCAACCATTTTAAAGATATTTCTATATTTATATCTAGATTGAACCATCAAGAATATCTTCATTCGTAAACAAAAATATAATTCGTGACGGTAGTAATAATCCTTGAATCAATAGACATTGCACGCTAATCGGTCGTGGTAAGTACTGCCTACATCTTCACACTGATTGATGTGTCAGAGGCAGAACATTAGCAATTCAGGAAGCGAAACAATGGCTTGGAGGATTTGAAGAATAGCGAGACGAATTCATGAACAATTTATTAAATTCAACTGTAAAACAAAGAGCTTTAAATTTTGATGCGGTTGAATATTTCACTGTTTTTTTTTCAGTGTTTGTCAGTCAGAAATAACCGCGTTCTTTTTTAATCATCGAGATAACGTCTCTAACTACATGTTGTGTTGAATATCTTATCATATCTATTTACATTACAGTAATAATTAGGCGTTATAGTTTGGGTCCAGCATAAATTATGCTAAATTATAAATCATTGAGACCAAATACGGAACAGCGAATAAGGATGCACCGTTACGATGCCAAGTATATTCGTCCACTCATGATCGGGGATAGTGTGTTAAGCACAGATACATGACCAGAATTTATTACTGAGCCGTCTGCAATACGCTGCTCGATTTCGCTTACTTGAATGAAGAGATCATTACAAATTAGGCTAACTTTAAGGAAATCGTAGGCGATCACTAGGATCTGTAAGTTATTCAGACCATACATAATTTAACAAACAAAACATTCGCGTATGTAAATAAATCCATTCCTCATTGATGGAATCATTCAAAATGGTATATAGGCAAAAACAGTATAAAATATAGGTGAAAACAAAAATATTATAAATACTGCAACGTCGCGTCGGTTTTGTAGCATTATCATTAAGCATTCTATTTGTATAGTCTATCTATTGTCTATGAAATTGTAAAGCATCACATATCGTTATGAAAAGTGTAAAGTATCACATATCGTTATGAAAAGTGTAATGCATGTCACATAGCTGGCAGCAATGGTTGTGTGCCAGCGCAGGCGCATGCGATCGGATGCCGACACAGCTTGGGCTATCGATGGGAATAATAAGATTACTGATTAGATTAGAGAACATCAGAGATTTTATAATGTTTGATGTGATTCTGATTGGCTTCTAGTTTTATGATGGCTGTATCAAATCAAGAGTACCTATTGCATAGTAGTATCTATTTGTGGTATCGAGGAATAACATATTCACGTTGATTTTATTTATCATATTTGTTTTTTTGGCCTAAGTACTTACATATAGGTACTTATTAGTAGAATTCAGATGAAAATGCAACAACTGCAAATCAAATAACATCATTCACAGCGTTAGACATTTTTTTTTTTTTTTATTCATGCTTACATGATTATTTATCGTTAATACCATAGGATCTGTGTTAATACCTGTCTATTTATTAGGTAGGTGTGATTGCCTAATTAAATATCTCTATCAAAATAATGCGATACTAATTTAGAACGGGACCTTTCCTAGGCTAACCGATGAAGGCTTTTGTTATCAGTGAGACCCCACGGTGCTGTTGCCGCCCGAGAACCTTTCCTATCCATGTTCTCCCCACGAATACAGGATTAACCGACGCTGTTCGAAACTGCGGAGAGCCGCAGGATGAAAGAGGCAAGTAACAGATCAAAGTGGCACTCTAGAGGGGGGGGGGGGGCATGCTCATGATACGGGCTTACGGGGATTACGGGCATTCATTATCATCTTTGATGATAATGAATGCCCGTAAATTATTAATTTATTGATAAACTACACTTAATATGCTTATAAAGAGAGAATGAAATAATTAAGCTATCAATTCAATAACGTTCAACAATACAATAAATACATTCAAATTTAAATACAATAGGCACAAGGACGTACCTACGCTTTTTTCTGTTAAAAGCTTATCCTGCGACGGGAATCAATGCATACTTATCACCCCCCCGGCCAAATAAATACCTTTATCCTAGAACATAGTGGCTCTGTGAACTAGTAGGCCTCGCGAGTCAGTCGACCTATGTCTAAAAAAACGCAGCAACCTTGTATTTTCCCACGCCCTCCGCTCCGGTGAGAAGAAAACACTAAGTGCGGGCGTCCGTGACGGTTGTTCCCCTCTTCCCAAAGGAGCTAGCTGTTTACTATTCCCACCACGTGGGAACCGCATTTAGAAGAGTTCTTTAAATAGACGCACGTTTCCGTAGCGTAACACGCAGGTGGAATGGAATAGCTTTTACTGATGCCACGACACAGATTATAGTTTTTCGACGATTTTTTTATGTTAAATGAATGTTCATCGGTCACAGTCCGGTAGTTACTAGACTGTGAGATCAGGTCATAAAGTCTCTTTTGCCCAGTAATTTCACTAGCTACAGAGCCCTTAAAACTGGAACACAGTAGGTAGTGCTTGCACACTACTGCTTGGCGGTAGAATAACTGGCAAAGCGGTGGTACCATACCTAGACGAACTTTGCAGAAAAGTCCTACCACCTAGTGCTGCAAAATATTTGTATTACTACTTGTAACACATGTTTTATTCACCGCTGCATGCTGCTGTGTTTAGGTATCTTTCAACACGTCATTAAAGAAGGCTCGAATGATATTGTATTTAGAGGGTCCAAGAGTCAAACCGTGCCGTGTGGTCCCGGTTAATGCCGTGTGGTCCCGGTTACGAATAGGACCACCCCATCTCTTCCCGTGGGTGCCGTAGAAGGCGGCTAAGGGAATATCCAGGGAATGGGTCGCAGCGTTCCCCTCGGTCTTGGTGATAATCAATCTTCACCTACTGCGATCACCAAGCCGCCTGCCAAGCGTGGTGATTATGGCAAACCCCCCCCCCCCCCCCCCCCTAATGACAAGCACAAATAAAAACGGCCCCCAGTCCCCGGCAGCTCTGCTATCCCGTGGCTACGGTAGCGGCCACGGTAACGGCAGGGCAAGGGGTGCGAAGAATCCCCGGCAGACGCCCGGCTACCAACCCCAACGACGGGCGACCACGAACCGGAAGACGCAGCGTAGGCCGGCCCCCCACTCGGTGGACCGACGACCTGGTGAAAGCCGCGGGGAGCCGATGGATGCAGGAGGCGAGCAGCCGCTCAAGGTGGCGTGCTCTGGGGGAGGCCTATGTTCAGCAGTGGACGTCTTCAGGCTGTTAATGATGATGATGATGAAGAGTCAAACAGTAGTGTCTGACCTGCCTGGCCCACTAATTTAGGGAACTGTCTAGATGCCCAAGAGATGTATCAGAGACGATGTATCTACGAAATAGAATGTAACTGTGTACCTAAGTATATAGGTGTACTTAGCGTGATATGCCAATAACATGGCTGATACGTATAGACGTATTTTTTTTTTAATTATGGCCATATGTATTGGCCATAGGGCCAATACATATGGCCATAATTAAAAAAAAAAGTAAATGTAGCCACGGTTTATGGTCATAATTATTGACATATCACAGTCGTGTGGCCGCAGTTTTACAAAGCAAAGATAGAAACAGCTCGAAATTAGTTAAGAAAAACAAAACGCGCTATCTCTTCTCTCAACGCACGATTTTCTAACTAAAAGTAAGGAAAGTAATCCATACAATGTTTTCATTGCCATGCAATGGCGGCGAAACAATGCCACTCGGCGCTCCCACGAGAAAGTGCTTCACTTTGTATGCCAGCTCAAGGCAATACGGGCTGCTTTTCAAACATCCAGTAAACATGTGAGGATACTGATAAAACGTTTTATTGTTCATCCAAAATTGTTATTGATCAAATAAAATTAAGCTGGTGAAGTCTAACCTTCTTAGTTCCTAATTCCTATTTAGCCTAATGGCTTTGGGGCGACGATCTACTACCAGCATTAAAATTTTATAGGTACTTAATACTGAGACACAATTACTCAGTCATGTGCATAATTTTCCTGATTTTGACACTCTTTATTCTTGATCTCAGACTCTTGACTCAGAATTTCAGAAACTTAATTTAAACTCCATATCCATATTATTTTACTTGCCAGACAATATTTATCAAGAGATAGTTAAAACTAAAGGTGAATATTATCATGCACGTTTAGATTAGTAAAAATACCTAAAAGGTCGAGCTCCGCGCGTTTTTTAAAACCACATTCAATCGAATGGTACTAAATCTCAAACTCTAAAATGTCTCAGTTAACTCTATTGCGAAATTCTACCTGCCTACATATCTCTATCAATTGATACGAGAAACCACCGAATAGAGCAGATATATTTTCAACTATCGTTATCGATTACCTATGTTTTTCTATTTCTGTTTTTGTATTTATTTTTATTGTTTCACTGTAATAACCTTATTGATAATTCTGGGATCATTTATTCTATGCAAGCATTGACTTTGCGAACCAGCTCCAATAACGTAATCACAATCTATTACTGTGACCATGTAGCTGCCTGCTAGTTGGTGAGATTGATAGCACAGTAGCCTGTCCAGTCAAGCAATTTATGAATACCTATGACAAGCAAAGCGTCAATCATCGGTGCCCAGGATACGACAACGGAAATGCAGAATTATTGACAGTTTGTAAGGAAGCAGTAAGTACAGCCTTGCACAGGACACCGCAAATTGTCAATGATTACACCTGAGACAATCATGAACTTGGCTCTGATGACTTTGTTGCCCTTGACAAGGCTTTTGATATTTCTGAAATTTGAGATGAAGAGGCACCGTTTTTTGTTGTTTTAGTAATTTTGATAGGTAGGTAATCTTATTGATAACTCTATGCACCGTGGGTACACAAATGTTAGATAGGTATAAACTAATAGAAGACTATACTCTCATTTCATTCTAGATTTAAAAGATATCTTCAGTTATATTTAACCTTATCCTTTAAAAGGAAAATTATGTACTGTTGTAACTAGGTATAGAATGCAAGTTTGTTATTGTACTGCATATACATATACTCTACATAATGAAGGAGATTATTAGGTAGGTTCCACAAAAATACTCCACATTCTTTAATGTGGAGTGTGTACCTCCGTACTCATTACATCAACATAATTAATCTCATTTTTTAAAATATACCTATTATATCACTTCAATTACAACCACGTTCACAATAAAAGCAAATAACTGACTCAAATTACCGAGCATAAATCAAGAAATAGCGAGCAAAAAATTATATCTACCTACTTATTCCAAGTTTAGAGCATGACTCTACTGAGCAAAAAATCAGTATGCTCCAATTAACTGCGGAAAATAAGAACAAGAAAAAAAGAGCTCAATTTACGTTGTAAAATGATTCTTATGACTTTGTATTAGCAGGCATAGATGACAAATTAGGTTTTTTTGATATCACATCCTACACTGTAAATAAAGGTTAGCGTAGGTGCAAGTCAAAAGTGCAAGTAGACCGTTTGTAGTCAAATTAGTCAAGTAGGACACAGACTAGGAACGTGAGTAATAACAATTGTCAAAATAATTATGACTATGATAATATTGAATCAGTTAAGTAGGTCGACCAATTGTTGTTGGAAATAATGATTTTAGATTGAATTTGAACACATTTGCAATGACAACAAACATTGTAAAAGTCTTATGAGATGACTGGGTTTCACAGCTAAATATTAGCTAATTAGCTAATAGGTCAGTCACATTATCAGGATATTATTTACAAATTTTAATTATATACTCATCTAGTACGACAAGATAAAATAATAGGTACTTTAGATATTGTTTTTTAAAACATCTGATATACTAGCTGTTAAAAACAAAAGGATTCTTATGATAACGTAAAATCAAACAATACATAATACTGCGAGACAATTAGTAAACCAATGATCTCATGCAAAATATTGATTTCAAAATAAAAAAAGAACATACCTAGATATCTAAATGAAAGGTAGATTAAAAAGCTACTGAAGAAATGGTGTTAACCAATCTAAAATGTACTCAAAATCATTGCAACTAGGACGGTGCTAGATTTAAGAACTGACTTTTTTGTGTCAAATACATACATAGTGTAGATAAGTACATTTGTTCGACCTCCATTAAAATGGAAGTGATGTCATCTTTTTATCTAAATGTCCATGACAACGAATACAGTATAATAAAACAAGAATGTCAAGATACATAATAAACTACCAACTACAGAATAAATAGATCACGTTGGAGAACTGGACATGAAGGCAGCTGAGATTTAGATGGGAATCGGGAACGGAACCAAAAATAGGTACCTACATATTGGAGTGGAAATGTGACAGTAAAAAATCAGATGCGTATGGAAGATATTATGCTGCTCTGAATTCACTAGAGTTACAAGTTGGCAGATGATGAAATGTATAAAGCCAGTAAGTTGTACTGAAACCTATTCACAAAAACTGTATTTATCTAAGTAGATAGCTACAAAAACCAAATCTGTAGAGGTAAAAATTATGAAAATAGTAATTTCACGGCTTGAGATTATCCCAATGTTAGTTAGCATTGGGATAATCTATCAGCGGGGTTAGCATGGACGGTAGACAAAATTGTCTTTCCCTGTTTTACGTCACTTTCTTCATACTTGCTTGGAGTAAAACAGGGGAAAGACAGTTTTGTCTACCGGCCGTGCTAACCCTTCTGTTAGGGTTAATTAATACCCTTACATTTACATACATTATATTACCTTAATGGGTAATGCACAATAGTGCAAGACGACTTAGCTTGAAATGAAGAAGCTAATGATTCAATTTGTCTTAATCATAGCCATCAATTGATAAGTAAGCCATAATACGCGGGATAGTTATACAACCATTATTATTCCTTAAGTTAATCATATCTACTACGCTAACCTCTCCGTATATTTTCCTCTCTACAATGGCGCAACCATCATAATAATGTAACAGGGTCTTATATCATAACGAGCATTGATACATATCTTGTGGAATTATACTTATGAGAATAACAATGGCAATCAAGTGGCAGAATAAGTAAATGAGGTCATTAAAGTAATCCCACGAAGTATTCAATAAGATTACATGTGATTTTATTGTTGTATTAGGTAACAAATGTTATAAATAAGCTTATAATATATATTTGTAAGCTCATAAATTAGATAATTCAGAAGAAGTACCTTTTTTATCGGATAAGATTAATACTGTAGATCTAATATAATACTCTTCGATACTGAAATACCTACAATATAATATGTACCTACTATGCTACAGCCAAACAAATCAAACAAGTCACGAAAAGTAAAATTAAAAGTATAACTCTAGTGGGGCAAACATTTACAAGTCCATTTACACTCAACCACTCCTAGCTCGTCAACTCGAAGCCTATCGAACTATTGCATTCGCTGCATCAACAATAACTTAGCAAATAAACGCATCGTGCGTGACCCCATCAGTACCTTCGCCATACAATTTCTCCAGTCGCTCATTTATCAATTGTCATCTTTAAATAGCTTTAAATTAGAATAATAATTGCGATAAAATGACAATGGCTACTAAGCCATTTTCCTTATCCTTCCTTACAAATGCATTTGAGCTTGTTCGTTAACTTTCTAATAATTTTGTCATAGGTTTCATGATCGTTTGATTTTGCTTATACTGTTGTTATGATTATGATCTTGAATATTTGCGACAAGTTAACTGTAGTATTTACTATAAACGTTGAACCTACCTATAGGCCCCACAATTTTTGATATAAAATAACAGGCATGATATTTACTGAGTCTCTTCAAACTTTGGAGTAAAATTGCTATATAATACAAATACTAAAACTGGAACATTGCAATATATCCATACAGATACCACACCAAAATCAACAAAATATGACTAGTAATAACGCAATAGAATTTGCGATAAATTTGATGTGATCCTCTCGGGCCGTGAGTTATACTGTGGTAGATCATACACACAGTCACTATTAGATATTTTTGACTATTTAAATAAATCAATTTTAAAACTACTTTACCATAAGCACAGAATATTATTATACCCTAGGTAAGTTTATCTTTGAAAGTCTTGTACGTTGATACCTAAAACTAAAACATCGGCGCCAGTGGCGATGGCGTGGGATTGCGGAAATATAGCCGAAATCGTCCCGAACGAGTTCTAAATCAAATACGGAAACGCTGTAATATTTATGTGGGTATTTTTAATAAATCAAAAAATCATTTAACAGCAAAAACCTACGCCTTGTCACTGTTATGGTATTAAGATTAAATACACCTAATTCGTAAAACCGTATAGGTAGAAAATGTTAGCGTTTCTCAGAAGAAATATCGCAATTAGTGCTCAATTCGATAATATCTGAAGCGATATGAAATTAATCTCAAGACCAGGCTAAGTATAATAGGGCTATCAAAACTAGAGCAAGATCGATTTGTTTTGTTATTATTAACAAAGCCGTTGTAAAAACTAATCCAAGCCAAGGTTACCTATTCACTTTCTTAGGAACTAATTATGAAGTATGCGTAGGTATTTGTATAGATAAAACTAAGATACTTATAGGATACAGAACTATAAACTGAACTATTTTTTATAAGTAGGTATGTCAAAATTAATGATCATAAAAAAGTTAATAAAGGGTCTAAGATAGAGCTCAGCCCGCCAGAGGGACATAATTCGAAAAACACATAAGTAATGTGCATTTGGCAAAATTTGATAGGATTATGCTGCCCTTTTCCCATTTCCAGTATATACCTATTAGTCCCCAGATTGATTAGAGCAGCATTTTATACCTACAACCAAAAGAATAGTAGGGTACTACTATTAACTACATCATCATTATATCGCCAAACTTGTAAGTATGTATTTCCTATTACGTAAACCATTCAATCACAATTTCTATTACCGCATAAATAATGGCGAATAAATAACTTCAATTCGTATTGTAAACTGCACCATAAGAACAAGGCTATAAAACTCATTTTATCAGCCAGAGTAAATAAACTTAAGTATTTATAACATCAATGAATTCATATTCATATGCGATCAAAACCTCTAATTTTCCTTTCACTGGTGGCAAATGATTTAACTATTTTTATTACACTTTCTATTTGTTACTGTACGTGCAACTTTATTACGTATCTATTATATCAAAGAAATTAAGTAGACAGATGCAGATTTTATTTTACTACATCTTTCTTTGATAAGTCTAGTCGTTGTTTTATCCCAATTCCTGATGTCAGTCATAGTGTAGTGTACACTATCTATAATGAAAGCGATATTGACTGCGCGTGTTCCTTGAGAAACTAAAGAAGTGCTTTTTAGCTGTATGTTTATCGGGTTAATTATATTAATCGTGATTATACTACTTACCAAAATTATTTAAAGGCACACTAAAACTGGCTTTTTCATACCTATCTTCAAATTGTAAGTAGCCCAATAGTTGTTGTAGTAATGTTGTTGTTATACTCAGGCGCGGATCCAGCCCTCAAAAAAGGTTGTGGGCACGGCGACCCAAACAATGCAATTCCTATTTATCTATGACGTTCACAAGATGGTTGACGTGTCAGTCAAGACCTTATACAGCGTAAATAGGCAACGGCGGCGTAGCCAGAATTTTGTGCAGGGGGAAACTGTGGTAGTAATCTTTGAAGCTCGTTTTTGATTCTGCGCCATTGGTACTAATGTAGTAGATATTAATGCGCGAGCGAGATTAAACGTAAAATTTTAGATACTTTCAAATAAAAGCTCCCAATCTGAAAATGAAATGAATGACAGGAAGTAAACGCGTGCGAGCTTGCGAAGCCAGCTTCAAACTTCGGTAGTGCACAAATAGATGTAGGAATCCATCTGCAAGGAAAGGTACAGCAGGTAATATTGCGTGAGCGAAGCGAGCGCCGCAAATTAGCGTGTTTATTAATAAATCGAGGAAAAACACCTAAAAAATCAGCTACTTGTAAAAAAGTAGAGCTTCTTATCTTAATGAAAAAAAAGGTTGAGTTAAGATTGATGCGCTTTCGCTCAGATTCTTTCATATTAGTATGAAATATCAAAAAGTCAAATTCACTGCTATGTCTATGGTCAAATAGTTTGTGATTTTTACGCTATGGTGGCGTGCCGTCAGTAGAAGACCATAATAAGTATACTAGGTGTATTATATGCACGCAACGTTACTTGCCTACTTACTATTACCCACGTGTTGCTAGGGGGTAACTGCACCCTCTCTGCCCATACTTAGCTACCGATATGGCCACACGGGTAAAGCAAAGCTAATGGTTAATTTCATAAGGAGGTTGACTGACTGAGTCAACCTCAATTAGGGTTGTGGGCATGCCCACCTCGCCCACTATAGTAGATCCGCGCCTGGTTATACTAGTTGTTGTGGTAGTGGTTTGTAGTACCTACTACCTTTAATAATATTTTTTTGGTGCATGTAAACCTTTTTTTGATGTAGATTTGTTGTAGAATTTTTCTTTCATGCGCTGAAAGTGATATTTTCTGGTACTTGTAGAGGGTTTCTAACTTGTAGAGATGGTGTTTATCTAAAAAAGCTTTTATAACATTTCCTAAAAGTCATTCATAGTAATAGCGACTTATCTCTATGTCCATGCCTAATACCACAGCGTGCAAGTGCAGAATGACCGTCAAAGTGATTGCTAGCCTCCACTAACTGGTAGCTATTGTGCACCACGGCGAGGCGGAGAAAAACTGATTTGCTAGATCAAAAGTTTTCGGTATTTACTATAATTAAATAACGGTCTTACATAAAATCTACGACGCACCTGAAGATATTATTGCCTAAAAAATGTGCTAATTTGTTGCACAATAAAATATTTCTCATTGAGTACTAGAGGGAAACTGGTAAATTTTGGTTTTCAACTGATGTCCTGTACCTATTTGTTTAATTCAAATTCATCCTGGAATTTGAATGTTTACCAGCGGTTTCACAACATACCTACCGCGCCTTTATCTGCCTTGCGTGATGCGTCTGAGCTTGCGTCGAAATGCCTCGCCTTAAGTTGAGTAGCAACTGGTAAATATTCTGTGTAACTGCGGTTGCGCAAACGCTGCCGATACCTTGGCAGCTTTTGGTAGCCAGTTGGACGGATGCTGATAAATGGTAAGCTACTCGCACATTTTAATTCCGAGTACTTAATGTGAATGGGAAGTAATAATAAGTCTCGTTACAGGCGTGAGTGGTGATTTTATTTACATAACTTTACATAATGTTTTTTCGAGAAAGTAATCAAGTTTATATATCTCACACGTAAATTATGTACTTTAATGAATGCACTTCATAATTGTTTTTATTCTGATATGAAATGCCTGCTGTTTTATTACAAAAATAATTATTGCTTTACCGCTATTTACAATACAATACAATACAATAATACTTTATTGAACACCAATAAACAAAAACGCATATAAAAATTTATATAAGAATGGCAGAACAACGGGCGGCCTTATCGCATTAAGCGATTTCTTCCAGGCTACCTATGCCTATGGCTGCTATTTCTTATGTAGGTCTCACCAATTACTTAAATAAACATAATTATAACCTAATTACCTAAGTGTAACCTAATACATAACCTAATTGTATACTTACTTCAATTAGGTTACACTGCAGTGAGATCTAGGTATAGGAAATTGAGGTTTGTGGGCAATAAAAGAACGTGGTTTAAGGATTTAAAAGATATGTAACGTATATTATCCTTATTTTTTCGTTACTAGGAAGCTCCTACCATAGTAAAAGACGGAATGAAAAACTAAGATGGCGGTTCTCTTTAATACAAAAATCGGTATTTTGTAATCGAGTTAATAGATTAATTTTTGTAAATCGTATGAAATAAATCAACAAGATCACATGCATACTCAAAGGCACTGGCTCCTTAGCTATTTGATTAGTCTTTTTGACTGGCCTGTTAGCTCAGTTGGTAGTAGCTCTGCCTTCTGAACTATAGGTTGTGGGTTCGATTCCCACTCACGACAAACATTTGTGTGATGAACATAGGCGTTAGCTCTGTGTCTGGGTGTTATATCGTATTCTATGTATACTATTTACAAACAAAAAGTATCTAACGATTGTATCAGTTATCTGGTTCCCATAGTACAAGCTATGCTTAGTTTGGGGCTAGATGGCGCTGTGTGAAATGTCCACACATATTTATTTATTTATTAAGCCAGTAGACTATGAGACAGACAGACAAGAAAAACTAACAGATTAGTTTTTAATGTAAAGGAAAAATTTAAATCACGAGCGGGATTCGAACCCGCATTCATCCGTCCCTAAAGCCGGGACATGCTTTACAGCAGGCGATACTGCTATAAAAATCATAAATATCAAGACAAACTAAATACAACTTTAAGTAAACAATGATTAAGCCCAAAATCCATTGCATAACGGTGTGTGGCTAATATCATAAGTTCGTGGTTTAAGGTGTCATAGTTTTCCTTTTCTTTTTCTATAGTTAATGGCAAAAGAAAGCGTAAACATTTCGTAACAGTTTCTATCACTATAACCTCACTAAGCTTGGTTACTAGTATTATGTTACCTGTGAGTTTTTGAACTGTTTCCCTTCGCTAAGCCTTAATTGTAATAATTTTGATCCAGTTAAGTTTAACTAACTTTTATGGCTCAAAGTAGGTGATTATGAATTTTTTTGACACTAATCACCATACAAAAACGCCACTGGCTAATAATATTATTACTTATACGATATCTTAGGCCTAAGTAGGTACTTATTATAGGTACTTAGGCACAAGATTTCGATTGAAAAAGTTATCCAATTTCCAAAGAAAAAATGCTTAGGTATTCCTTAGAATATTACCTATAGTTATTCTGGCTCATTCGCTCTTTGATTAGTAGTAATTCCACTAAGTAAATATTTCATTTAATTTTTATGTATGTGTGTGTTTTTATAGCATTGAGTCAAGTTGTAGGTCTCAAAAAAATTCGCCATTCCCGCTATGATAATAATGATTATCTCAAAAATCTTGTTTGTTTCTTCCGTTTGATAGCTAAGATCCCAGCACAGACAGTCACCGTAAACTGATAACACCTCACTCTATTTGCGTTGGGGGTTAAAAACAGCAGTCATTACAATATTTATTTCATGCAAGATAATCAACACAAAAATTTGAGTTAGTGTAACTGTAGTGTTAAAGTTGTAACGTTATAGATATAACTGCAATGCAGTGCAAGTGCTACATAGAAAGAACACATGAATAAAGTGTCTTCGCCTTAATAGAGAAAATAAGATTCACTAACTTATTTTCTCTATTAAGGCGAAAACACTTTAATGGACACAGTTTTAGAATATTAGGTTTTAGAAGTTTAAGTCAAATTAAAATTGCTTATTCGCCAAATATCTGTGGCTAGATTGTAATACTACTTATTAGAGTGCTATCTTAAAGGTACCTACTCTAGGAAAAGGAAAAACAAAAATAACACAAAAATTAGGAACAAGTATTAATTTAACTGTCCGAATACTCCCACACCTCGAGATCTTAATAGCAATTAACTACGTCAATTTAAGACGACAAATTAAGTTTATGCTCCTAACTTTTTTATAGCTCTCAAGGTGGACTTCTAATATTAATGTCCCAGCTAATGTGCCATTAATTACACCCATTGGCAAATATAGCAAGGAAACACAATTTCTGTAAGCAGGTAACTAGCATTTAAAATTGCTCAATGCCATTGTAAAAAGGTAACATGTAATTAATTGTGGTTTGTATTATGTAGGTGTGTTATTAGCGGGTGGAAATAGGTATTCTTCTTTTGAACGAGTTGAGAGTTGAAAACGATACTAGCTAAAGAAGACATTACAACACCCCTACCCTTACCCTGTAATGGTTGTGGTGCCGCCGCACCGTGCAGGAAAACTTTATTTCGCACTGAAAACATTGTTGGATTAGCACGAAAATGCATTGCCACAACGACACATTACGACAGCGATGCTTCTTGCGTACTCTTATGCTTTCATTCTATAGCAATCTCAAAAATATTTTGCAGGTAACAGACCTACCTAGGTTTATTGTTCAACTTGGTTGCATAGCCCAAGGCCCGTATAACAGACCTACGCTCAGTCGACAAATAGTGAATGAAATTTCTACTTTGAGCATCAATCGACGACTGAGCATAATTCAGCAATCGTAGCAGTCTTAGCATCGTAAATAGGGTGAATTCTGTGCTTGATTGATAGCCAAAGCCAAACATCAATGAAATAAATTCTGAGAACGAGTTGTGGCATCAGCTAGACAGTCATGTCAACCTCGCGGCCCGAGGGCCGCATGCGGCCGTCAACGCATTTGTTTGCAGCCCGATCCACTTTAAAGAACAGCGTTATCAAGTATACTGATAAAATGTGAAGACTCCAGACATAATTTGAAATGTGTTTTCAAGATTTAAGGCTCCAAGAAGATAACTTTTTGTTGTTTATGGGTGGGTCTTTTTGATTTGATTGAGTTCTCACTCGCTTGGAGATAAGTAGAGATGTCAAAGAAATTAACATAGAAACAAAAAAATTGGATTTCACGGCCCAGTTTTTCTACGGTCTATATGAATGCGGCCCATCAATGACTTTCAGTTTGACATGCATGAGCTAGACTAACCAGAAAGATAAACCGTACAATCAGTTGCACCTATAGACCTAGATCCCAAACCAAAAACCAAGTAAGTATTGGCCAACACCACAAATTGCCTTGGACGAATCAAAATAGGACAGAAGATAAGATATTATGCAACAGCGTTTAAGTAGTTAATGGTAAGATAATACTAATTTATCATCATTTATTAGCAGCTTAATAATGTGAAGTATATGAAATACCTATGAAATGTAATATGAAAAAAAAACTAAGCTTTTACGCGAAATTCCGTTTTTGCTTGCGCCATTTAGTGAGAACTCCATGCTGCAATATGATCCAACTTATGGTTGATATTTAGATCTATTTCAAGTCACGGAATGTTGTTTAATCAACATAAATAATGAAACACCCAAGAAAAAGTCAGTGACTGCGCACCATGCTAATATTGACATCGTCCCTCTGCATGTTAAGCAAATATGTTTAGAACTGAGCAATTCTAAAGAAACTAACACGTTTTAGGTACCTAACATATTTTATTTTAACCACTTTCTGCAAAGAAATTGTCAATACCGTTTTTCGTATCGTAAAATATCCCGTTATTTTCATACAAGCAATTCGCACTTTTCGATATAAATAGATGGTTCCTTTCGCACCTCTCACTTGGAATGTAATGAGCTGATCAGCTGAGAATGCGGTCCCGACCCGACCTTCTGACCGGCTCAGAACCTGTCCGTCGATATGTCGATATGATGTCGATAGTGTAGGATCATCACTATAACGGTGCCGGTGGTTATACATCGATACAGGATATACTATATCAAGGTGTACAAAATGTTTAATACATAATTACTAATTAATCTGATTAAAAACATACGTAAACGTACAAAAGTTCTAACGGGTCGTCTAGTACTAGACAAACAATCAGAAAAGCACACAGAAGATTATCATCATTAGGTATTTTATGATTTAGCATGATTTATTGCGATGACTTTATGATTTAAAGTAGCGTGTGGAATTCCTCTATATTCTGAACCGTCACGCGCACATAGTTCCAAGTCCCCCACCAAGTTTATACCTCTCTACGGTACCAAGATAAATTCAACGTAATAAATGATCTTGTAGGGCCCACAAATGAATGAACACGAACGAGCCACACTGAACTAAACAGCTGGGAATGCGATTACAACATTTACAACCATCTGACCGGATGCGGTGAGCTTACCCGACCGACGACGTCCGTGAGATTTACATATCGATACATTAGTTTTGAACGTGTAATCTACTAACCGCACTATTGAAGGATTTATCAATGAACTGTGTGATTAGGTATCTCTAATCTCTATAATACGGGGAAGATTGGTAATAGCTTCCTTACACCACTTTTGCATATTCAGTACCTATTATAAGTTTAAGATTTAGACGCAACTCAATCAAGGCCTATAAGGTTTTTTTCCTGTTCCGGTCGTCGATCAGTCAGTACGCACGTCACAGAGCTCCGCGGAAAATTAAAAATAAACAGTGCAAAAAAAGTGCCAACAAAGTGTGTCATACGGACTATTGATTATAACAAAGCACAAATTACGTGATCAGCGAAAAAATTACAGGAAAAGTGCTAAATTGCGAGAACAAATCAACCGCATATTGTAATTATTCTAACCTACAAAAATACTCTTTTGATGCAATTTGTACATAGACTATAGAGTGGAAACTACAGTACCAACATAACAAACAGCAAAACAAGTGTTGCCACAGCAAAACAAGTGTTGCCACAACGAAACAAGTGTTGCCATACCAATATAAAAAATACCAATGATGGAAAAAAGTATGGAAATCCTATTGGCAAAATTAGACGAAAAGTTAGATCAACAAACTAAACTTATAACAACTTCAGTAACACAAAATGTCATGGAAGCACTAGACGAATAGCTTAAAGGGATCACCGAAGAAAACGCCCAACTCAAAAATAAAATAAGTGAGCTAGAGTTAAAACTCAAATTCTTTGATAAGGATAAGCGCAAAAATAACCTTGTCTTTTTTGGCATCGAGGAAGGAAAAGCGTCAACAGAAACGGAGCTAGTAGATTACATAAAAGACATTATAATAGAAATGGGAGTACATTTTGAAGTCCTCGAAATTAATAATGTTTACAGAATCGGTAAAAAGCAGCTCGATAAAAATCGCCCTGTTGTTGTTTCACTCTCAACTACATGGAAAAAACATATGATTCTGCGAAACAGATCTAACTTGCAAGAAGGTGTAAATATTAAAGAGGATTACCCCAAAGAAATAATAGAAAAACGTAAACAACTGCAGCTGCAAGTTGAAGAGGAAAAGAAAAAAGGGAATATAGCGTTCATTAAGTACGACAAACTGATAATAAAGAAAACACATGAAAGCAACAGAGAAAAGAGAAAAAGAGAGACTTCAGGATCACCGAAAATACCATCACAGAAGAAAGTCAATGCAGGTAATACCGAAAGTACATTGACCACCTTGAATAACGCTCCCTCTAAAACTGCAACAAAGGAAATAATCAGACCAAATATACTGAACTATGTAGAGCGCGGGAGATCAGCTTCATTATCAAATCTCTCAAAAAACTAATAAGCGACACCCGGATCCAAAAAACCCCAACAACCATATTACCAAACACAACACTCATAAATTGCACCCCAAGCCGGCTTGTCACCGTGGGGGAAGAAGATAAACACCCTCCATCTAATTCAAAACATTATAACTCGAAGCACCCTAAAGCAAATCTATCTAGAAAAAATATGCACGAAAAGTACAACAAAAATAAAGCAATACAGATAAAACAAGATAAAAAGGTCACTAGGAACATATACATGTCTGTACACTGAATACTCGGACACTAAGAACAGAAGAGAGCCTAAAAGAACTAGAAATAGCCCTATCCAACATAAAATGGGACATAATGGGCATCAGCGAGATGAGAAGGCCAGGAGAAGGGATAGAAGAGAGGACCAACTATATCATGTTTCACAAAGGAGAACACACCGGTCAAAAAGGAGTAGGCTTCCTTATTAAGTCTAAACTGAAGAAGAACATTATGGGATTTGAAGGAGTTTCTGACAGAATTGCGGTAGTTCATTTAAAATTTCCGGGTTACAAGAAAAACTGGGCCATCTTTCAAATATACGCCCCAACAGAACAAGCGGGGAAATCAGACATAGAATATTTCTATGAGAGTATCTCAGAAGCAATAAAACCGCACTACAACAACAACATAATAATCATGGGCGACTTTAATGCACAGGTTGGTGTAAGGCAAACTGGAGAAGAATACTCAATCGGGAGGTTTGGGCATGGCAAAAGAAGCCAAAATGGACAGAAACTAGTAGAATTCATGATGGAAAATAACCTTATTTTAATGAACTCACGTTTTTACAAAAAAACTAAAAGCAAATGGACGTGGTCCTCCCCTGGTGCAAAATTCAAAACTGAAATTGACTTTATTATAACCAACAAAGCAAGCCCATTCACAGACCACCGTATGGTAAGGAGCTGCCTAAGCCTAAATCAACCCAAAAGATCCAGGAAAAACCTAGTAAATAACAATAAGCTGTATCAAATATCAGAACACAGTCATTCCATTAATTTCCGCACAACAGAATCACTTAATGAAATTATTACCTCCGACGCAGAAACTGGGATTAAATACAGGCGATTACAAAACAAATTGAAAGAGATGCTAGTCAGCAAACCCAGAAGCAAAGAAAGCTATTTAAGCAATGAGACACTAGAACTATTAGACGAAAGAAGAACACTAATATCAAATAAAGGGGACAAAGAAAGACGCCAAAAAATTGCAAACCTTAGCAAGAAAATTAAGGAGAATATGAGAAAAGACCGTAAGGAGAAACGAAATAGAGTTTTGGAAGAAAATATAAAAAGGACAGGAGGAACAAAAAAGGCTATGAAACAACTAAGCGAACATGGGAAAGAATGGATATCGAAACTAAAGCAACGCGAATCTTACTTAACTAATCGGCTCTCAATACAGAAACTAGCTACGGACTATTACCGCCTATTGTATTCTGATAAATTTGATTCAGGGTTGGCCACAATTCCGGAAGTAAATGAAGCAAAAGAAAACAAAGTAGACGAAGTACCAGAAATCCTTGCCTCAGAGGTAATCAAGGCAATAAAATCCCAAAAACCTGAGAAAACCCCAGGGCCGGACAAGGTACCTAATGAAGTGCTCAAGGGAACCCTAGAGGAAATTAGTCCTGTGCTGGCAAAACTTTTCAATGAAATCTTACAAACAAGACAAATTCCAGAAGAATGGACCGAGTGTCACATAATTCTATTACATAAAAAAGGCCCTAGAGACGAGATTGGGAACTATAGGCCAATTTCTCTAATATCAAACATATATAAAGTATTTGCTAAAGTGATCCTGGAAAGAATATCATTAACACTAAACGAAAGCCAACCCGCAGAGCAGGCAGGATTCAGAAAAGACTTCAGCACAATAGATCACATTCACACAATAAAACAGTTGATACAGAAGTATAACGAATTTAATAAACAAATCTACTTGGCGTTTATAGATTACTCGAAGGCATTCGACAGCCTCAGGCACCAATACATATGGCGGAGCCTTGAACAACAAGGGGTCCAGAGCAACTATATAGAAATACTTAAGAGTATATACAAATCTAGTAAGGCCAGTATTAAACTAGAATCAATAGGAGAATCATTTCCTATCAAAAAGGGCGTACGCCAAGGCGATCCTCTCTCCCCTGCACTATTTAACGCCGTGTTCGAGCACATCTTTAGACAGCTAAACTGGGACCACTTAGGTCTGAACATTAATGGAGCTCGCCTAAACCACCTAAGATTTGCAGATGATCTGGTGCTTCTTGAAGAGAATCCAGCAGCAATAGAACAAATGATGCAGAGCCTAGCAAATATTAGTAGAGAAGTTGGTCTGGAAATCAATGTCAGTAAAACAAAATTGATGTCAAACTCAAGGGAAATAGACGTTATAGTAGATGGCAACAAGATCGAATATGTCAAAGAATATATTTACTTAGGACAGGTAATATCCCCAACAGATGAAATGACAAAGGAAATAAACAGGCGAATAGCCCAAGGATGGAGGAAATACTGGTCACTGAAGGAAATAGTGAAAAGTAAGGATCTAGGCAATAACATAAAAAAGAAAACATTTGAGACCTGTATTCTACCAGTTCTTACTTATGGCTGTGAAACTTGGTCAACAACACTTCACCACAGGGAAAGGCTAACAAAATGCCAACGTGCCATGGAAAGAAGCATGTTAGGGTTAAAAATCAAAGACAGAGTCAGGAACGTAGACATTAGAACAAGAACAAAACTCACAGACATTCTTACCCGGATAGACATCCAAAAATGGAGATGGGCTGGACATTTGCTACGCCACCCCATTAACAAATGGAGTAAGCAAGTCACCCTCTGGCAACCAAAAGATGGCAAAAGAGGTAGGGGTCGTCAAGTCAGGAGATGGGAAGATGACTTGAAACAGACAGCGGGTCCACTCTGGTTGAGAGTAGCAAGGGACAGGATCCATTGGAAGGAATTGGAGGAGGCCTATGCCAAAAGGCACACCGAACTTAGGGACCTCTTGTAACCCTATGTTTAGGAATAAAAGGCTATTATTATTATTATTATTATTACATTAGTTTTGAACGTGTAATCTACTAACCGCACTATTGAAGGATTTATCAATGAACTGTGTGATTAGGTATCTCTAATCTCTATAATACGGGGAAGATTGGTAATAGCTTCCTTACACCACTTTTGCATATTCAGTACCTATTATAAGTTTAAGATTTAGACGCAACTCAATCAAGGCCTACTAATTTTATCCTTGAATCTCTAACCTCTTGGACTCATATATCATCATCATAAGTATCATAACAAATCCAACCACTCCTTCATTTCTAAATCCTTTATTTCTGACTATGATGAGGTATTAGAAAATAAACATAATAGTGAATCTTAGTCTTTAAAAATTTACAAAGCCTGTATGAAAACCATGTCTTTATTTATGGAAGAATTTAAATTACGAAAACAAAAAATTTCAAAGTAGAAGAATATTAAACTACTTATCCTCTGTCTAGGTACACCGTCATGTTTGATGAAGCTAAGATGATATCGCAGTTAACATTCACTTCACACTATGCATCGATGATATCAATGGATTAGATCACGTTTACCAACACGAGTGTTAATAGCACCTATAGGAGTATGAATCTTCATAATAGGAGTAGCTCGTGAGAATTCAATGAAACGTTTATTTTAGGTGCGGTTGTTATTGTTATGTTGGTATTACGCAATACTCAATAACTTCGGCTAGCTGAAGGAAGCTGGAAGAAAGGAAGATGGATGGCGATGGAAACTTCTTGTGTAATTTATGAAGACTTTTTGTAGGGTTCTTTCTCAAAATTTTAAAAGAACTCTTTAAAAACTTCCATATCTCACTTTGCCAAGCCATTAAATGTCAGTTATGCCTTTTCGATTGTTATCTCTGAAGTAACTGAGTCGTGTCGTGTTTATGTTAAACCAATAAACTTGTGATAATTATACTGTACCTATGCCTATATGTGTATGGTGGTAGCAATAGCCAGGTTTCTTTACGTTTTGGTATTCAAGTAGCAGTTATGGTGATTATTTAAAACTTGTTTTGATAAAATCTGCTGAAGTAAAGTACCTATACATGGGGAAACAAGATGTTTCTTCTGATCTTTTAAATTTTCAAAATATAATCGGAGGATCGTCACCGCGCTGCAAAACAATCTGTGCACCCGACAGTTTCGAATTGAAACAAGAGAAATCAATGCAATGATGGTATATCAATCTACCTAGATGACGAAAAACAATCAATACCAATAACATCGAACTTTTCTTTTAGGCAAGCATGCTCCATCGTTGACTGCGTTGTCACTTACCATCAGGTGAGACCATGGTCAAATGTTAGCCTAACGTTGATTAAAAAAAAGAACTCTTAATGATAGAGACATAGCGTAAATTGCAAAACCTACCTACTTTTACCATAAAATTGATTGACCCAAATACTTGCTCACTCACTACAAACTCAAGACACCTACCCAAGCCCTGCTTGAATCTCGGATCAAACATGAAATAAGTAATCTAATATTTACCGTTCGCGCAGTGAAGCAAAGTTAACCGCCATTTAATTAAAGGAATGTCTTTCTAATTAAGATTGCTGTAGTTTTAATCGATATCTCGTTAAACTAAATATCGATATAATTACTCGGATCGGTCATCCCTATACCACGTACTGCATCTGTGTGTTCCGTTACATAGAATCTCTCTATAACGGGCCGCCCCGGCCGCCGCGCTGTGGACATAATATGCTCGACTCTTCACGACCGCGACAGAGTGGGTAAACACGGAAATATAATACTATTGATTAATTAATATATACCTAGGTACCCATTACATACTAAGGGTATAATAGTGACTTACATTAATATGCAAGTAGATACTGAAGGCAAATTCTATGCAGAAGGTGTGATTACTATTGAGTTAGGTATTGCAATGTTGCCTACCAATAAGGTTAATGTCGGCTGATATAAAGATACTAGTTATACAAAATGCTATGCTGTCAACTATATTTAAGGTAGGAAGGCAGAATTGGAGGATGAAAAGTTGAAAGCGGACAAGGAATTCGGGAAAGTTGACAAAAGACATTCACGATTCAGGTGTACCCAAATTCTCTCTGTATAATTGAAACAATATGCTCTAATATTTAGGTACCATTTCTCCTATTTTTTCCCGGTTATTTTTTGCCGGTTTCCGAAAAGGCTTTAGCACCATAGACCACATCCATACGCTGCGCCAGATTATACAGAAGACCGAAGAGTATATCGGCCGTTATGCCTAGCGTTTGTGGACTATGAGAAAGCCTTCGATTCAATCGAGACTTGGGCGGTGCTGCAGTCCTTGCAGCGATGCCAAATTGACTATAGGTATATCGAAGTTTTGAAGTGTTTGTACAGTAAGGCCACTATGTCAGTCCGACTACAGGACCAGAGTACGGAACAAATTCCATTGCAAAGAGGCGTGAGACAGGGAGACGTTATTTCTCCGAAACTGTTCACAAACGCATTGGAGGATGTTTTCAAGCTCTTGGAGTGGAAAAGATCTGGCATCAACATAAATGGCGAGTACATCACTAACCTTCGTTTTGCCGATGATATAGTCATAATGGCGGAATCGCTCGAGGACCTTAGCACCATGCTCAACGACCTCAGTAGAGTCTCCCAGCAGGTTGGTCTTAAGATGAATATGGACAAGACAAAGATCATGTCTAATGCTCATGTTCCACCTATACCGGTAATTGTTGGGAACGATACTCTCGAAGTTGTCGACAAGTATGTCTACCTAGGACAGATTGTCCAATTAGGTAGGTCCAACTTCGACAAAGAGGTGGCGCGAAGAATCCAACTCGGCTGGGCAGCGTTCGGGAAGCTTCGTCCTATCTTTTCGTCCAAAATACCGCAGAGCCTGAAAACGAAAGTTTTCAATCAGTGTGTGTTGCCAGTGATGACTTATGGAACTGAGACATGGTCTCTTACTGTTGGCCTCATTAGTAAGCTCAAAGTCGCGCAGCGAGCTATGGAGCGAGCTATGCTCGGTGTTTCCCTGCGAGATAAGCTCCGGAACGAGGAGATCCGCAGGAGAACTAAAGTGACCGATATAGCTCTTAGAGTTAGTAAGTTGAAGTGGCAATGGGCAGGCCACATCGCTCGTAGAACTGACAACCGATGGGGAAGAAAGGTTCTCGAGTGGCGACCACGAACCGGAAGACGCAGCGTAGGCCGGCCCCCCACTCGGTGGACCGACGACCTGGTGAAAGCCGCGGGGAGCCGATGGATGCAGGAGGCGAGCAGCCGCTCAAGGTGGCGTGCTCTGGGGGAGGCCTATGTTCAGCAGTGGACGTCTTCAGGCTGTTGATGATGATGATGATGATGATTTCTCCTATTTCTGTCTAAAGTCATATGAGTCTAAGAAAACAAAATTACCCGTTCAAACCTCCCATAAACAACTACCTACAGTGTAAAGTTATCAGCCTTATTCCATCCTAGACTTCAAGGTACTCGCATAACAGCTATTTCCTAAAGTTATAGAAATACTTAGGTAGTTGTTTAGGAACCAAACTGTAATCTTGATTACGCTCCTGCCGGGCTAGGATGCGCACCGCGAGATATGTCACGCGCGAGACGACATATTTCCTCGACGTAGACAAGTTTCTCGTTTACTCTAACATGCACGCCGCGACAGAGAAGTTTGTCGTTTTATGTCGCGTAGACAAACCAATATTGCCCTTTCATGACTCCTACTGTATTTTAATGTAGCAACGTAGGTTTCGTTCATTCAATTTTACGGTTTTTTACATGAACGCGACCTTAACACTGACACTGAAAATATACTCTTTGACGAAAGACAGAAACAGTTATATATAGTTGTTTCTGTCTTTCGTAAAAGAGTATTATTATACTCTTTGACAGAATCCGTCAGTTGTAAAATGAAAACAGTGAAAAAATTTTCGTAACTTTCTCTAAAAATTTGGATTTAGATTGAAAATGCTAATTGCAAGCATATAAACGTAAGTAAAGTTTGATTAAGCCTAAATATCGAGACTAGCGGGTCTGTGTGTCTGCCTGCACTCGAGTATTGAGTTAGTTCTTTTGTCACAACGGAACATTCCTTTTCCATCGTAATGATATAATATTAGTCCTATTTCATCATATGAGGCATGAGGAACACTTGTAACTAGCTGGATACAAGTACAAACCTTCTATTCAAGACTACAGTCGGATACTAGACGGCATAATATTATGCTATTGTTGCATGTAAAACTTGTACTTAATTAGCTGCACTATTTTTTCAGAATAAGTACACGGAAGCAGATAAAAGTACGTTTATCAATACCTATATTACTATAGTTCAACATCCAGTTTTCAGCTGGCACAGAATATATAATAGTACCACAGGGGAATATTGTTCACCACAAGGAGCCCGTCCACATCAGTACCTAACAATATTGCTTAGTTTATTACTTTATTTGTTCATCTAGAACACTGTAATACCTACAATTGATACCAAAATATTGTTAAACAAGACGAAAGCCTTAATATGTACCTATAAGAATTTATAAGCTATTAAATGTGATCTAAATAAAATAAGCGTTTTTAATAGATAGTATATTGTAGGTATACCTATACCTACGTATGTACCTACACAGTAATGAAAATCCTGAAAGTTCTACCCATGCATCTAGCTTGAGCTTGATCCTTATACCTATACATTTTAATCATGTGACAGGTGAGTTTCAACACGGTCTGTTCGCCGTTTGCCCCCTTCCTGATTTTGTCCATTATTTGTGCCATTCATTGATAGGATAAATACCACAGAATTCGCCCTATAAGTCTATGGTAAATACCTTTATAAAATGAAACAGTAATGTGAGATACCGCCATATTTACGATCTCTTGTTTATTTCGATTTACTTACGTAACTACTGTATATCAAAATACCACTTTGCCTTTGGATTAAGCCTTCTCTACGTATCTCGACCTCAAAAATTACGACGAGATAATACTCGCGCCAATGTGTCAAATAAAGCTCAGACTATGGTGTGCATGTTAGCGGTTGTCGACAAAACTCGACAAAAGTTCCACAGATAGATAAACATTTGCATTATCTCTTCATTTGACAGAACGAGATGAGTTGCTTGCGCTGCCATGTTAGCACAGGTAGACATAAAGACATATCTCTATTTTTCACGACATAAAGAGACGACAAAATTATCTCACGGCGCGCATCCTAGCCCGGCTGGGGGTCTAGCAAAGATACCTTTCCAATAGTATGCACAAAACGAGTAAAATACTCCATACGCCAAACGATAACTCAAAATGTATGGTGTAGCTATGACATTAGCTGCGGAAAAGTTTTCCGCAGGCAATTACATTCACATACATTTTGAGTTATCGTTTGGCGTTAACGCTAATAGAAAGGTATCTTTGCTAGATCTTCTGATTTACGGAGTAACATATTCAGTAATCTGTGCCCTGATCACGGTCGCCGTTTACAATGCTAATGAGAATTCGAATGCAATATTTGGCGGGGCGGATATATTGGACGACTATTTGTAAGCTTGGAGGCAGTCTCTTTGGCATAGGTAGCGGACAACAGTATTACCAATTTTCAAATGAGTTGAAATTTTAAAATGGGCGCAAACAGCCATTGTCAGCGAAAAACGTATTAGCTACATGGAAATCTGCCACGTTCGTTCGAAATGTCATGTTTTTCATGTGGAACCAGTTTGTGATCGCTGATGGTCGAGGAATGTGCGCCCGAGGCTTTCTGCTGACGTATAGGTACGTATGTGAACCCAGAATGCGTATAGTTAAGTATAGTACTGGTTTACGCAAGCATGTCGCTGCGACGATGACAAGCTGGTTTAAACTTTAATATTACCTGTAATACCCCAGGTGACATTAACGCAAGGGGAAATCACTGGTGATAATACAGGTAGTTCGGTATTGGTAGTTTACAAATTAAATGTAATTGCCAAGCAAATTGCTTGACATGACAAAGTACCTATGTAACTACTTATCATATAGCTGCAGTGCTTCTTTCGGTAAATTCAGATTCATTTATTAATTCCTTATGCAAATAAGTTTACGATGTTAATGTGAATATAGGTAATGTAAAGATTTGGTATAAGTGGTGGGTAACTTAATGAAAGACCGTAACTTGTGAATAAAAACCATCGATTCATATGTTTTCGGTCATAGAACACTTGCAAAAGGCTTTCAATGTTATTGCTCGTGTTTAGATTAAGTTTTGAGTACGATACGACACCAGAATGCTATTTGAAACTCAGTTTTCAATTTATTTCAAAAACAAACACATTCCTGTCTGTACGTAATTAGTAATTATGTACAGACAGGAATGTATTAAGTTATAGTACCTACGTTGTCGACGGTTTTATTTTATGACAAAAACGCGTTCAAAAAGTGAAAACTGTGCACACTCGATCCAATCGCTTCAGTTATTAAGATGTAAAAGAATGCAATGAGAAGCTTAAAATTCCATGATAAAATGCATCCGCTGAAAAATGCTCATTGACACAGCACAATTGATAAATAGGTAAATGCATTCAGAACACCGAGACCGACACAGCCCGAGGCCTTGCTTACAGGCCGAGAGCAATGCGTAGAGAAAGAACATTTGCGTTTCCTCGACACTATCCGCATACAAAAGAAATTTTGCCATATTAAAAATAGTAGAACAAAACAACAATGTTCATGTTATTCATGCTTGGTTCTATTGTCTTACTATTCACGTTGCCACAGATTAGATTTTAGTTACTACGTAAACTTTTCATACACAAAGTCATATGAATCATACCTGTTTATCAAGCATGTTATGATCAAAGTAACTATGCTTCGTGGCCAGCCCTTAATGGCTCAGGCGGGAATGGGTATCTTAACGTCTCCAAGTCCAAGTTAAGTTATGAAGTGCATCAGCTGGGTGGACTTGGAGTTACGAGTTTGAGGTTTCAGATAATGGATGCCGAACATGAAGCTTATTATTGATGCTAAGAAACATTACACCTACCACATACTACTATTAGATGTTGATAGGTGGTAAAATGGCTTGGTAGCGATTTAGAGATGCAATGAGCGCAGTGGAGGACGAGATGGAGTGTTTGAATGTTGAAAATCAATGATAATATGGGTATTTTCGTTAAGCTGATAAAAGTATTTGGTTGGGAAAGTAATACTGCTGACTCGTGTTTCAAATGTTTTCATCAGTTCTTTTCAAGCTGGACAACAAACATGAAAGTTGAGTACGACGACCTAATACCAAATCGAAATTTGTCGAAAAAAGCAGTTGGTATTACCAACGGCTTTTTCCGACGAATTTCGAAGCTAGTCATTTATGAATTGAATAGTCTGGAGGAAACTTTCTTCCGACAAAAAGCTGACTTTTTATTAATTCTTCAAAGGGCCCGTGTGACAGATTACTTGTTGGCACCTAATTTAAGCCGCCGCCTCGTATAGCGGTACCTATTTTTTTACCTACAACTAAGGAAAATGAGAAAAGAAACGTGGTTACTGGCTACGGCGTAGATATCTAAGTACCTACTTATGACGTTTTTTAAATGCATCTGATTAAATTACTGATGAAATTATAGAAAGTGCGGGAAAAGAGAAGGAAACGGTAATGAAAGGAGAAAGGATATAACCAAATTATCATGACAAAACAATAACGTTACTAGGTGGTAGGACTTTTCTGCAAAGTTCGTCTGCCGCCATGCGGTAGTGTGCAACCCTAAGATTATAAAGCCCGGTGCAACCACTACCTTCTGTGTTCCGTTTCGAAGGGCATTGTAGCTAGTGAAATTACTACGAAAAACTTTTATGTGGGTGTAGTCATGTAGTCAGGATGACGTGCGCAGTGCATTGTTACGCAAGAGTTCCGAGTGATACGGCAATCTGTTATGGGCAGCCTGACGCTTAACATCAAGCAAACGACTATCTCGTCACGTCATTCATTTACCTTAAAAAATACGTAATAATTATTTTGAATAGAATCCTGGCTGTTCTTTTACGTAATAACATGGTTGTAATAAATAATATTGCTGTAATAATATTTTATTTCATTCGGCAGGAAGTGTCAACGGCTCGATTAAATTATTGCTTATCTTGTTGTTTAACTTCTGTGAATTTGAAATAGGACGAATTGATCATAACTACGCCTCAATTTAAGTGATCAATAAATTACATAGTAAGTATATAAAATATATCACATAATTATTATATGTATAATTGGTAGGTATGCCGTTTATGTTACAATAAACATAATTTGATTTGAATTTGATTTGAATTATTATAAGTTATATTGATCGATACATTTGATTGCTTTGTTGATCATAGTTATATATGGGCTATATTTGAAGACGCAACGATGTTATGGAGTTTATAAGCACAAATATTTCTCTCACAGACACGCTTATTTCTGTTCTGCTACAGCGAATTAACCTAAGGTTTTTTAAATGTTATGAGCGACAAACAAGCGTACGACCCACCTGATGAAAAGCGGTGGTAACCGTAGCATAAGACATCTGCAATGCAACACTAGGGGCGTTATCGTGCGTTGCTAGCTCATATTAAAGCTTTTTTGATATCCTTTTTGAATAACTGCATATTGAAGCATCGCGGGAATACTGGATAGTATAATGGATAGCTGGTCACGTTGTTATTAGATGTAGGAACTAAATAAAACAGTTCATCATCGTCATCATCAACAGCCTGAAGACGTCCACTGCTAAACATAGGCCTCCTCCAGAGAGCGCCACTTTGAGCGGCTGCTCGCCACCGGTATCCATCGGCTCCACGCGGCTTTCACTAGATCAGGTAGGCATTCTCTTCTAATTTATATTAGACTCAAAGTCTACTATGGTTGGGTTGGTTAGTATGTAGGTACAAGATACGAAACCATAAGTAGTTCAAAAAATCTTTATGAGCAACCTCAACAAGTAGACTAAATTTTTTGTAATAGTACTACTATGTATCATCATTCTATTATTCACTTTTATGTTGTTTTAATTTACCTGTAGGTACACTGGACCCCAAAACTCTAAGCTACTGATATCCGTCCCATGATAAGGTTGTCTGGACGAGATCGCTTTAAGCGATAAGACCGCCTATTGTACTAGTACAAGTTAATTAAATTTTTCTTTCTGTAAAGTTATCTTAGGGTGTACAATAAAGAGTTGATCTATCTATCTCAACTTTTAAAGCCATTAAATTACAATTAAATAAAAACTTTCGTTAAATGTTTACAAAACTTGGAGGAAGTCTCACAGAACCTGTTTAGGAAGTAGCAGATGTGTTTAAAAGTATGTCCAAAATTCCTCATGTGGTGTAATGTGACATTTGACAGCGGCCTTGGGCGTGGGCAATATTGAACCTGTTTTTGTTTGTCGACTTACCGACAAGTGGACAAGACTGCTTGCAACTCGCAACGCAAGTGATGAAAGACAAAGGTCGACTCGGCAGGGTTTTACAATATTTGACGATAATTATGATCATGGTTCCAACTTTGAAAGGGTACAACATGGGTCATTGAAGCTGAAGCAGATATTAATGATTAGGTGCCTACTATACGCCATTACGCTATCCTTATTCTGACGCAGTGTACAGATATTAACACTTCAATAACAGTAATTAGTAGATAATGCAACTTATAGATAGTAGGTAACATCATTGCGTAGCTACTGCTACTTATTTAGCAGTTAGCACTGCTAATACGGAGTTTCATGGGAAACTTAAAATTCCAATCGTCTCTGTGCAACGAAGGCTGAATACGTGAACTGGTACGGCGCAAGTCAAGGCCCTTCTCATTGGGAACGTAGACCTCTTAACACAAAAACGTTTTTTTGTAATGTAACATAAGTTGCTAATGCCCCAGAGCTGCGAATTTCTTTATTACAGATTTTAGCAGCACGCTATTTTTGGGCACCTCTTATGTTTTCCCTTGGAATATTTGCGTCTAATCTATATTCATTTAAAAACTGTTTCATGTTACTTGAATGTAAAATAGTTTTAAGTAGGTTATACAGTGGGAAGGCAGTTCCTTGTGTTTTCCTCTCACAAACATATAAACTCACAAAACCCTCACAAATTCTTGGTTTCATATGGGTGTTGTTCTTGGTTTGGTCGTGTGTATGTTGTGTGTGTTGTTAGGTCAGTGGTGTATAAAATTATATCGTAACTATAAACTCGCATAAAATATCACGTTTCCTTTTAATTATGATCTCACTTTGAATTAACCAGGCGACTATGTACCGTCTCGTGTACCAAACTCAATATTAGGCATACACAATTAACGCTTGTAGGTACATAACCTCCGTCTGTGCAGCATTCAGTGGCATTTGTTAATAAACGACCTTCCAAGACAATTAGTAAGGTGGTTTTAATTAATGTAGCGGTCGTTAGACGCATTAGAGATAATGGAAACGAATAGAATATCGTAACAAAAGTATCAGAAGTTAAAAATGTATTAAGTATTATATTATTCAGCTTGAATTTGGAATTGATAATACATAGTTGTAAATGTTGAAAAGAACAAAAATGCATTTCTATTATTTATGCATACAACAAGGATAAAATTTATTTGTTCATTTAATAGGTATTTGCAGATAGTAATATTTGGATTGCTTAGGGACCTGATAAAATGCAACGCTTGGGTCCAAGACGGAGAAGTTGAATGTGGAATGAAGTGTGAATGAGTGTGATACCTACATACTATCGTATTTATTTGTATATAGTTAAAACAGCGTTTTCAACTGAATTCTTTTAAAAAATATATCCATCATCTTAAAGCTACTTACGGTCCCTAAATTCAGTAACAATAAAGTATCCTATGTGTGATCACTAATCAGCCAGATTTAACCATTTATAATATTATCAGCAAATAATTTTATAGTGCCTGAGGTACCTAATTTAGAAGTAGCAAAATCCGAGTAATCCTACCTTCATAGTGGTTTTCGTCATCGTCGTGCAGCGTAGAGCTGATCTGACGGCACAGATCCTCGTACTCGGCCCAGTAGGCTGCCAGCGCCGCAGGGTCCGGCGCCCTAGACATCGGCATCGACATGCGAACTTCCGGAGCCTCCTGATGACAACGAGAAGACATTAATTAGAAAGAAGGGAAAAAGAAAGATTCTATATTTGCTGGTTTTACTAGCCATAAAGAACTATTTACTATTGTCTCGATCTCGAGATGTTTTAGAGATTATCTACTGAGATGTACAGTTTTACATTGTACAATGAAACGACGAGAAGATTAAGCTAAATAATTCTGTGAAGAAATTTGCTTACGAGAAATCGCGTTTCACAGATTAGACAATAAATACTTACTATGTGCAAGTTCGTCCAGTTAATCTACTTCAAGGAAGATCATGATGACAATTTGCACTTGGATTAGGAGTTGTCTAATGGCATCTTATCTTAAAAAAGATTAACATACCTAGGGCGTGACTGGATTTACGTTTTATAACTCCGCTCAATTGTCTTGTGTGAACTTACAAGTGGCTAGCAAATAACTAAGCTCGTATCTTAGATCGAACCAATGATAAACGCTAAAATAATGAGCATTCACAACTGCCTGAGGACGTTTGTAATAAACAAACAATGAAATATGAGCACAAGCAGGTTTGCGAAACTATCACATTTGTCAATCCTTTCAACCGCGGGGTAGGCAGAGACAATGCTAAACATTTGCGTTGCGATATATAGGCATTAAAATGTAATTAGTTCAATGATTCACATTCACATTTCGGATGTTATAATTTGTAATTTGTTGTGTATAATTATAAGCTCATTAAGAATTCATATTTTCAGCACTTTTACTAATTTCCGTGGCTTTACTTTCCAAAATGTTGTATAACATACACCTTCTTATAAACTAAATAGGCCCGCATTTGACCGCAAACTCACGTGATGGAAAGTGACGACGCGGTCTACGATATTTTGAATCTACTGTTTAATTGTGTATTTATGATCTATGCTACATTTTTGTTTACTACAAACTACACTTTACCACCAATTGGCGAAGTTAAATCTGACGATACCTACTAGAGGTAGATTATTTAAGTTTATGTCTCCTTTGTTTTCCTTATTATGCTGATTAATATGTTTGTTTGATTAGAAACATTATATCAGAATTTTAAACATTCCTAACACCAAGGTTGTTCGTATCAGCCTATCAGCGCTTGATCCGAAACAATTAAAACCGCTATCGGGCCGGTGACCGGCACGCAGGCAAGCACCGGCATCGGTCGCTGTTGCGTCACGTCACGAGTAATCAAAGATAAGAGCTGTATAGTAAACCCTAGTGCGCGTTACTGCGGGCATTCTACTGCATACGGTAAACTTGTCTGGACATACATACACCAGCCATCTGGCAATGTGATCTATGTAGTTGACGTATCGCTGGGCCGATTCGGCAAGTTTTTTGAAGGTTCGTAAGTAATGCGGACTGCATTAGGTTTCTTTGGAAAGAAAAAAAAGGAAAAATGATCGACCAATGGCCGAGCCTGCTACTACGCGATCGAATAGTTACGGGCTGAAAACAAATATTTTAAGATTCTATAGTAAAGGATTTGAAATTATTAAATATATTACATACGTATTAAAATTTCAGAAGATTACAATTATTGAAGAATCCTTTGAAAAATACAACACCATAAAGTGTAAGTAAGGTAGGAAATTGCGCATTTACTTTTATCACCGTTGCAAGGTGCACGTGCACACAATATTACACTATTATACATATACATACACATACACATGCATAATTGCATATACACATACACAAGCACAAACACATACGCATGCACATCTATATACATATTACATATAAGTACACGTACACATACACATTCTCATACACACACCCCCCCACACACACATACACATTTTGACCGGAGTCATCACAAAATATAACATTTGTTAAATTTTCAAAAAAAAAATACTTGTTTTTTAGTTTTGACATAAATTACATTAATTTAACTGTTAATTAGGAGAAGCCACTGACTCCTGAAACACAGTGAACACTCTAGTTCAGGAGTCTATGGATGGACATAAACTGCTGTAAACTAATTTATGTCAATAAATTATTTGAAATGATTACAGTATAGGTACCTAGTTATGCGGTTGCCCGGCCGCCTGATAACGACCGCTTCGAGCGAAACTGCTAACGTAGTATAACAGGACGCCGGACCACCTGCATGATTGCACTGGCATTGTTCGTGATTATGTTTTTAGATTAAGTCAGTAGTCTAGAGCATCTTCCTTTGTTCGGACTAACTTCTTTTGAATAATTATATGCTTTTGGTGAAAGCTGTGTTTTAATCAAAGCAACTTCGCGTTCCCGTAAACTTGACTGGCGCAGCCGGTACGATCGCCACTCTACTGTTGCCGTCTTTCGCGTGAAAACTTCGGAATATTGAAGGCAGTGTATATACGCTAAACAAAGAGCGTATTGCAACCGTGATAATTCGGCGCGTGTGAGCGATCTTCGAACCAAATAAATTCGTCAAGGACTAATGGGGAGTACCTGGATTGGCTGGTGAGTGAATTTTTTGCCATCCTTTCTGCCACTTTGTTGTAGTTGGAATAGAACTTTTTCCATTATAACTTTTATCTGGTTTTACCTAAAATTGGTTATTTTAATTGTAGAATAATTATTATTACGTAAAAATGAGTACTATTAAAGTAATTCCTATTGAAATGCAGAAAATTATACCTCTTTTTAATGGTGATAAACGACTTTTGAGTTTATTCCTAAGAAAATGTGAGTATGTAATTAATAATTATCAGGGAAGTCCGGAGCAGAATATGTATGTAATGCACACGATAACAAGCCGTCTAACTGATAACGCCTTAGCCTTGGTTAGTGAAAGAGAAGATATAGTTACATGGATGGAGCTTAAAGAATTATTAATCCAACATTTTGGTGATCCTAGAAGTGAAGAGTGTCTAGCGATAGAGTTAGAAAGTTTGAAAATGAAACAAGGGGAAAGTTATCTAGAATTTTGTAATCGTATTCAGTCCGTGAGGGCAGTTTTGATCGCTAAAGTTAATCAGTTGTCAAGTGCAGAAATTAGAACAGCTAAAGTAACTATATATAATAATGCAGCGCTTAACGTATTCATGTATAATTTACCTGAAAATATAATTCGTGTTGTTAGGCTTAAGGCCCCGGAAACCCTAGAAAAAGCGTTAGAGTATGTGCTAGAGGAAGTAAACTTTTACGAACAGTACAGCATGAAAAATAAGTTAAATAGACAACAGACAGGCCTACCGACACCATTTAAATTCGGCGCTACACATACACAGCCTCACATATCTGGCATGGCTAACATGGCTAACATGGCTGGCATGGCTAACATGTCCAACATGGCTGGCATGGCTCGCATGCCCAATCAACCTAGTGGTTTTAGACCTATGTTACAGGGTCCAAACCCACCACGATTCCAATTTGGTATCCCACATAATCAGGTAAATTTACCCCAAGCTGCTCCAAAAATGTATGGGCCTCAACCGCAAATAGGGTATAAGCCACAATTAGGAGCCCAGCAGTTTGGCTTACAGCAGAGGTACATGGCACCAACCCAGTTCGGTTCAAGACCTCAGCAGCAATTTGGATACCGCCCTCAATTTAATCAAATCGGATACAGACCTCATCAGCCGACTAATAAACTAGGTGACAGTGATGTTTCAATGCGTACCGCACCGCCGCTGAAGCCTCAAGGTTTCCGTCTTAATGAGCTAGAGTTAGGTGAAGCGGATTACTGTGACAGCTACGAGAATGCATATGGCGTGTATGATAATCAGGATGGTGGGCACCAAAATACCGAAAATTATTATGGCGACTATTCACAAATAGAAATGAATGGCAATGAGCAAGAGAATGAAATAGTGAAGAATGATAGCGTGCAAGATGAAGTACAAAATTTTCACATTTTGGCCTCGAAAGAAAACCGGAAATAATAAATTTAAATTGTGACGTAAAACTAAAATTACCATACGTGTACATACCAGAGATAGACGCAAGGTTCATGATTGATACTGGAAGTACCAGATCATTCATAGGTCCACATAAGGCTCACGAGTTTTTCGAGCCATATGCACTTTGTGAACCATTCACTGTTATTAGCACGCACGCCTCAAGCAAACATGACAAAGTGGTCCAAATCCCACTCATGCCGTCCTTTAATAGTAGTGAATGTCACAAATTCTACGTATATGACGTAGATTCGAAATATGATGGTCTGATAGGCAATGACCTTTTGGTACAATTGGAGGCTGTTATCGATTTAAAAAATCATAAACTTACGACGAAAACAACAACGCTGCCTATTTATAATGAAGGAAATTACGTAATTGAGTTAGACTCACGGACGGAACAACTCGTGAAATTGCCTACAGATAAATTCTCTGGGGATGCAATTTTGAATTTCACTAAATTTTGTGAAGGAGTTAGGATGCCATCCGCTATCGTGACCTGTACCAACGGATATGCAACCACCGTAATTCAAAACACTACACAAGACACCATGACCTTGACTATTAAGAAACCTTTTAAGGTTATTGACTATTCAGAAACTTCTGAAACCTTAAATTGCACTGACGTAGAAATGAAAGACTTAGAAGTTGACAGAATATTGGACGAAAACTTGACTAGACTGAGACTTGACCATATGAACGAGGAAGAAAAGAGATGCATTAATGAGTTGTGTAAGGAATACAAAGATATATTTTATAGTGATCAATTGCCGTTAACATTCACCAACCAAGTCAAACATTCCATTAGAACAAAAAATGAAGACCCAATATATGTCAAACCATATAGGCAACCTCCTGCACAAGCAGAGGAAATAAAAGCCCAAGTAGAGAAACTCTTAAAAAACAATGTGATTAGAGAATCTTACTCACCATGGAATGCACCAGTCCATCTGGTGCCAAAAAAAATGGACGCATCTGGCGAAGTAAAGTATCGTATGGTCATAGATTACAGACGACTTAATGAAATAACTGTTGACGACAAATATCCGTTGCCAAACATTACTGACTTGTTTGACAGACTGGGAAAATGCAAGTACTTTACGACGCTTGATTTGGCTAACGGATACCATCAAATTGAAATTGAAGAGAGAGACCGACAAAAGACAGCATTTAGTGCAGACGGACATTATGAGTTCATGAGAATGCCGTTCGGTTTAAAAACTGCCCCAGCAACTTTCCAAAGAACTATGGATAATGTCCTTAGAGGCCTTCAAGGTCATCATTGCCTCGTATATATGGATGATATGATCATATATAGCGCAAGCTTGCAAGAGCACATAAACGACTTAAGAGCGGTATTTGATAGACTCAGAGCGACAAACTTAAAAGTGCAACTAGATAAGTCCGAGTTTGTACGTAAAGAGGTGCTATATCTAGGACATACGATAACAGATGAAGGACTGAAACCCAATGATGCTAAAATTAAAGCGGTTCTAGACTACCCCCTACCTAAGACAGTGACTGAGATAAAAAGCTTTTTAGGACTTATTGGCTATTATAGACGCTTCATAAAAGACTTTGCAAAAATAACACAACCCTTGACTTCATGCTTAAAGAAACGAAACAAAATTGTGATTGACGAAACTTACATTGACGCTTTTAATCGATGCAAAGAGTTACTGACGAATGCACCCCTTCTTCAGTTCCCCGATCCAACAAAACCATATATTTTGACAACTGATGCTTCCGCTGTGGCATTAGGCGCCGTACTATCTCAGGGCACTATTGGTCAAGACAAGCCCATCGCTTATGCCAGCAGAACCTTAAGTGCCACTGAAACCCGATACAGCACGATTGAAAGGGAGCTTCTAGCCATTATATGGGCAGTTAAACACTTCCGGCCTTACCTTTATGGAAATACATTCACCATCTTCACCGACCATCGGCCTCTGGCCTGGTTGTACTCCCTAAAAGAACCCAATAGTAAATTGACCCGCTGGAGATTACGCTTACAGGAATACGACTTTAACATAATCTACAAAAATGGAAAACAAAACACTAACGCAGACGCCTTATCTCGTATAAAGTTGAATGCTATAGATGACGCCGACGATGTTTCGATGAAAGTTAATATAGACGAGACTGAAGGAAAGAAAGTGCAGGATCATTTGATGAAAATTGATGACAGATTAAGACGAAGAAGAGATAGCCAAGAGACTTTATCGATAGCGGATAGCAATGAAACATTAACGGCCAGTGAAATATCAGAATTACAGCATAACGACCCTTTTCCTCACTCTTCTAGCAGCACAGAAACAGCACATTCAGCCGTAGAACTAGAAAGTAAAGGTATTCCCATTCTTAACGAAGCTATTGATACAAAGCCTAACCAAATCTTAATTTTTACATGGTTCAAAAATAATATTCAAGTACTGGACACGTCGCGAAATAAGCAGAAGGTTCTTGAGGTGCACTTACCTGTGAACAATGAAGAGTTAGTAAAACAATTTCTAAAGGAATATATAAAACCAAAAACTAAGTATTTCATATATTTTGAAGATGAGCGCCATAGAAAAGAATTTAATAGTGTGCTCATAAAATTATTTAAGGCAGGTACGGTAGAGTTCTTTGAATGCACTGAGAGAGTAGTTTGCGTAGATGATGAGAATGAACAGAGGGATATTATCATGAAACACCATGAAGGGAAAACGTGCCACAGAGGGATTAAAGAAACTATGTTAAGAATTAGGAGGAATTATTACTGGAACAATATGCAGGAGCTAATATCATCGGTAATAAATGGATGTGAGGCTTGTAGGAAATTAAAATATGATAGAAAACCACTAAAACCAACCTTACAGTTAACCCAGACACAGGACGCCCCTTTTCAAGAAATATTCATAGATCTATTCAGTATAGAAAATCGTAACTATTTAACCATAGTAGATGCTTTCAGCAAGTTGGCACAGGCAGTAGAGATTAACAATAAATCTACAGCAGAAGTAGTTCGCGCCTTAATTAAATATTTCTCCATTTATGGCGTACCTAAGAAAATCAGCTGTGATCCTGGGTCTGAATTCAACAATGAGCTTATGAGAGAGTTAACATCCATGTATAAAATTGACTTGCACATATGTACGTCACATAATCCAAATTCGACTGGAATTATCGAACGCTTTCATTCGACATTGATAGAGATATACCGTTTGGCCAAATACGATCAAAAATGTACAGATGCTGCATCTATAATGACTTATTCTATAATGGCGTATAACAACACGATACACTCAACAACTGGGTTGACTCCATTTGAAATCGTTTTCGGCCATACGGATTCAAATAAAGCGTTTGATGGTGATTTTGAGAAAAATTACATGCAGCAGTTGCTCAAAGATCATGCTAAGCGTACTAAGTGTCTTTATCAGTACATATCTGATAAAATGATTGAGAAAAAGAATAAAATTAGAGAGAAACGGTTAGGTGATAACATAGAACTAAGCGAAGGCGAAGTAATTTTTACAAAGGACATTAACACGAGAAAAAGCAAGGATAAGGCTAGGTATCATAAAGCGGTAGTTAAGGGAAAAGCGGAGAGAAATGTAGTTCCCATTGAATTAGGTAAAAGGGAAACCAAGGTGGCAGTAAAGAATATTAAACGTCCTCCACAGGTGGTGCGTGATCGTAATGGCCCTTCTTCCCCGCAGCCTGGGCCTTCGACTTCAAAAACTTGAAGGGAACCCAGGAATGTTACCAGTTAAAGAAGGAGAGGCCTATAGACAGGAAGATAAGTGGAGTATAGTGAAAAGATTAGATGTAGATGGGTTAGGAAATGATTTGAAAATTAACACAGAAAAATTTAAAGAATTTATAAAATTAGTAGAATCACACAAACTCTTCATTCATGAATTCATAGGGATAAAAACTCAAGCGGAATATCTAAATAATATAACTATTTCTAAATTTCTGCAACTGGTTCCTTCGCACAGAGCTAAGAGAGGTATATTCAATCCCCTTGGATCATTTATTAAAGAAATTTCAGGAAATCTAGATTACAACGACGCGGTTCGGTACGACAAGGAAATTGCTATGATCAGTTCTAAAGAAATAATTTTGGATAAAAAGATAACTTTGGTGACTAAAGTGTTGGATAATTTTGTGAATAGTACAGAAACCTTAAACGACAATGTCATAATATTGGATAAACGTCTAAAGCGGATTGAAGAAATTATAAAATCGGAAAGTAATAAAGAAAACAATTGTTTGTACCTCACACATGTTTTAAATATGTTCGATACCTTTATGAGTACATTTAGAATAATTTATACGACATTAAATGAAATAGAAACGGCACTCGCATTTACTAAGGTGTCTGTACTACATCAATCTATTGTAAATTCAACTGAGTTATTACATCTTCTAAGGTCCATAGCACGGGTTCATAATCTAATGTATGAAGTAACTGAAAGTAATTTGTTAAAATTTGAAAGAATTATAAAGGTAAAAGCTTATGTGAAGGAAAGCCAGATAACATTTATATTGGAAGTACCTTTAACTGCGGAAACTAAATTTGATTATTTTAAAATTTATTCTATACCGGTTTTCAACCACTCTGTTAACAAAACCGTTGTAATTTTTCCTGAATTTCCTTACCTATTGGCGAAAAATTCTAAATACTTGCCCGTTACCAAGCCATGCGAAAAAATTGACGGAGAAAAGTTTCTGTGTACAAATGATAATGTGGTACAGTTCAAAACGCCTACGTGTGCTGAGCAACTCCTAGAGTTCCAGGCAGATCTTTCGCATTGCATACCGTATGCTGTTGAAGTAGAAGACATTAAGTTACAACGGATTAGCTTGGAGAGCTGGATCGTGTTTACACAGAAACCCACTGTAATAGCTGAAAGATGTGAGCATGATAGTATGAAAGATTCATTGCATGGCACTTACGTTGTTGCCACTACCGAGAACTGTGTACTGTATCTCGGTGAATTAAGAATGTCAATCCAACGCACTTTTGCTGAAAACCTCCGATACAAAGTCACGCCGATCATTGCTCTACCTGAACTGAAAATTACAAATTTAACAACCTCAGTGGCTTCAGTTAATATAAAAAACATGGACTTGGAAGAGATAAAACACCTATCGCGCATTTTAAGGCTGAAGAAAAGTGATGTGTTTAGTGATGATGGTCTCTATAGTGAAAGTGAGATAGCGTATCTAAACGGAATTGATACGAAAAGCGTTAGCTTGGCTACTGTCATACTATATGTGTTTTTAGGCATAAGTTGTATTAGTATAATTGTATATTGCCCCCCACTCGGTGGACCGACGACCTGGTGAAAGCCGCGGGGAGCCGATGGATGCGGGAGGCGAGCAGCCGCTCAAGGTGGCGTGCTCTGGGGGAGGCCTATGTTCAGCAGTGGACGTCTTCAGGCTGTTGATGATGAATTGTGTATTACTTAAAAATTAAGTTTAAGCGAAGTCCTCGGAACCCGATCCAGATCTCGCCGGTATCCGATAACTTCACACCTGATGAGGGAGGAGTTATGCGGTTGCCCGGCCGCCTGATAACGACCGCTTCGAGCGAAACTGCTAACGTAGTATAACAGGACGCCGGACCACCTGCATGATTGCACTGGCATTGTTCGTGATTATGTTTTTAGATTAAGTCAGTAGTCTAGAGCATCTTCCTTTGTTCGGACTAACTTCTTTTGAATAATTATATGCTTTTGGTGAAAGCTGTGTTTTAATCAAAGCAACTTCGCGTTCCCGTAAACTTGACTACCTACATGCCTTACATAGGTATTACGATTGAGTATGATTGAGTACTATACTTGGAATTGGAATAACATTGGCTCTGAATATTTTGAAATAGTTAATTGGTTATCATTAGTTATCACTATGGCGTTGCATTTATTGCATTGCTATCGCGATGACATGACTGATGTGGAAAGTAGGTAAAAAAAAAGTAGGTAATAAGTCAAAACTAGATAGTGAAAAAATGACACATTTGGTTTTGCTTTTATTTAACTTATCTACGTATCTATCTGTCAGTATCAACTCACTGATGCTTACAACAAACAATAATAATTGTTTCTTGTTTCTTCCCAACAAACTTCTGACTATAAGTTATTGTGACAAGTCTTATTCGATCGATTGTCATAGACATTGACATTGTTGTTGCTTAACATCAGGTGAACGACTAGCTCGTCACGTCATTCAATCGCATAAAAAAAAAGACATAGGTTACTAATGTATTTACCTACCTCCGCCTAGTACTTATAGATCATCATCAACAGCCTGAAAACGTCTACTGCTGAACATAGGCACTTCCTCAGAGAGTGCCCCAATGAGCGGCTGCTTGACTCCTGCATCCATCGGCTCCCCGCGGCTTTCACCAGATCGTCGGTCCACCGAGTGGGAGGCTGGCCTATGCTGCGTCTTCCGGTTCGTGGTCGCCACTCGAGAACCATTCTTCCCCATCGGTTGTTAGTTCTTGTGGCCTGCCCATTGCCATTTCAACTTGCTAATTCTAATAAGAGTAGTACTTATAGATGTCTCTTCCTAATTTTATATGTGAAATGTTAAATATTATTTATGATCCACTCATACTGAGATGAAACAGTGATCTTATGCTGTTTTTCTTTCTTTTTCTTAGTATATTATTACCTATCACGTTAATGTGATTATAATCAGGTGTAATAATAGGTACAAGCAGGTACTTCTAATGTATGAAACCTGTAAACTGATATCTGGCACTTGGCACTCAAGCATAGATAATGCGAGCAAACAACGACCACACCCCGAGGCATCGCACCACACACCGATGGCTAATGACGTCACGCATTAGCAAATACTAGATAAACCAAGGTCGGTGATATTGCGAATTAGCACTTAATACCTACGCTTAGTTAGAGGCTTAAGATATGAGATTATTCTCAGATGTAGTACCTACAACATCTCGGAGAGAAGAGGGAAGGCAGGTTAATCATCGATTCATCAAGCTGCAATAAATGAGTTCATATGTAGGTACCTACACAAAATCAGAATTCGACTAAGACTGAGAACATAAATGGTTATCTTCTCAGCTCAGCCTTAGTCAAATTCTGATCATATTCGTAAACAGTTAATACTTAGTTCATCAAACTCAACATATTTAACGTGAGGTCTGACGTTGAATGTTCATTTTTCTCAAGAGCATTTATCCTAAGATTCATTAGTTATTGTAGTACAAAATGTTGTGTGAATAAAATTGAATAAAAATACTTAAATTGGTACTTAACGTCATGTTGAAAGTAAAGATCCACTTGGATTAGAGGTTTCTTACAATCATGATTAAGGCCAGAACCTTCTATAAAAATACAACATGTTAACTTTGTGGTAATTTTATATACAGTTTGTATTAACCACGCCCTCAGCAATGGACCAAGGTTTGTTAAGTTTGAATTAAAGGGTAACTTCTGCATTAGGTAGTTAACTATCATTTCACTTGCATTCTATTTCTAGAGCAACATTATCATTTAATGTTATAACAGCATTAGAGCTTACCTGACACCTAGATGAATGGATGTTAGCCATATATTATAATTATCTGAAATACATTTGCTCAAGATATTTGGATTTTTTGCCATTCAAATAGCTATAAATGAAATAACTGTAAACTGTGATCAGATACAATTTCATTTAAATACCTAACGACGATCGACAATGCAAACTATAAATATTAAAAAGGGTCGTAGGTATTTATCGTCGTAACGTATTACCTAATTATTTTTCAAAGTCCAAGACGCACCCATTGATCAGAAACTGGACAAGTAATTAAATTTTAACGTTCATGTTTCAAAACCGCTACAAAACTGAACACATGTTCACTTCCCAAAAGACAACCTGCGAGAATTGGTCGTTATACAAGATTACCGTTACATAATCCACGGGCCAATGTTACTCAGTTCGGCTCCCAAGCAATTCATTAGTTTAATAAACCTGTTGGTTGTCCCCGCCCCGCCTTTTGGTCGAGATTCGAGCATTTAGAGTCTGCATCAGATTTCGAAATATAACGGCTCAGCAACATTATCGCGAAGGTTATCGCGCCTTCTCGTTTGGAAGCTGTTTGATTGTCAATGCTATTCGACTTGATGTTTGAACCAAACTTAAAATAGAATCAATAAACAAGTCTGTCAGAATCAACATTTCTTAACTTGCATTTATGAATTAGATTCTAATAAAGCTAAGTGCCCATCAAAGCTTGGCAAAATACCTATCCGTTCCAATTAATTTCATCGCTAAAACGATGTCCTTCGATGATTACTTAGTTCTCTTATTTTTGGCAGATAAACTTGAATCCACAGAATTCGCCCTATTTACAATAGGAAGTCTATGCTTGAATCAAAGAACTTTGAAAATCAAATGCTGCTTACAAAAATTCAAGTAGGTAGGTTATAAGATACATAGTATTACGTAGGCATAATTCATAGCATAAAGCATAGCTACCTTTCTATTTTGTGGCATAGCATAGATGTAGACCATGGCAGTCACCCTGGACATTGCAAAGGCTGAGCAAATAAGTATACAAGGTGAGTTTGAATTGGTATGTTATCCCGAAAGAGAGGGACTGGGACCATGATAGCCCACAAGTTGTGAGAACCTTACTTGAAACTGCGTGTTTCCAAACCACCATACTAAAAAATAAACCCACTCACAAAATTGCACGTGCAATCGCTACGAGAATTTCTAAACACAGGTCGTCGAACTCATTTAAGTGCATTCGGTCAAGGATGAAGTTCAAATACATCCAGTTGCGAGTTGGCTATCTTCGGAGCGTTTGGGTAAAATTGTAACGTATACTTTACATGGCATTTCTTCAATAAAAAACTATTAATTTGGAAAAGTCGTAGAAGAAACTTTGTCTATCTTGGAGAGTAGATTTACCCCCTTTTGGGATAATATACCAATTCAAACTCATATTGTATATTTTGTAAAAAGACACATCTTCACAAACTAAGTATACATACATACACCAACTGAAAGCCTATCAATATTTGTATTAAATGATAATTATTTGAAAACGGTGCGTGCACAACCATCATGTATCAGTTCCAAAAAGTATTAGGTAGGATCCGTTAGAACATACCCATTAGAAGGGATATTTTTTACATTATAGTCATTCATATCAGAGCGTTTCCCGTCACATCCGTGCATGAAGAGAAGATAAAAACTGTCTGGAACGTCCGGGCTCATTTCCGGAGCGATTACAGAAATACTATAAAGATGGCTACATTTTCTGACAGGAAATTTGATGAAGTAAAAAGCTTGAAGCTTAAGCTCGTCTAACTTAATCATAAACTTTTGTATTTATAAGAGACTTGATATCCAGCGACCCCAGTGTAACTAGATTCGACACTCGCACACAACATACGTCGTTTACAACTTTGGAAAAAATATTACATCGACCCAATAACAAGAAACACTAAAATCTTAAGCCAGTTAGATTCCAATAAGAAATTATTATTGCCATAACGAATGAATTAAAAACCTGATCAATGAAAATAACACATCACTTCGATAGAGGACCAATAGATGCGCAAGAGAGCATAACGTGAGATTGCCATCCGATCAACGTATTACATTAACATATTCGTAATGGAATTTCCGAGATTCCCATAATTTATGCGCACCTTCACGCGTGTGGCCATCCACTCGGGGGATAAATATTGATGACCGCACGATGATGATACGATCCAAAATAACTTCGCATAACTTGTACTTAATGAAAATATTAACATTTATATTTTGGACATATTATTGCCTCATATATTAAAATTCACTTGAACTGCGAAAATCTAAATAACTATACCGTTTTCTGAATTCAAGATGTCGACCTTGTTTAGATTTCTATGTTGATTTAGTTTAGTTAAAACTATAAAAGTACCTAACTAGTTATGATATTTCTTTATTCATTGTTTAGGTGTTTTTGTTTTAAGTAATTTGTGTTGTCGTTTTTTGTTGTATTTTGATATTTTTGATACAACATTCCATTTTTTTTAACTTTTGTATTTATCTTGTCATCCAAATAAACTCAAACAAAACCTACGTTATCACAGGTGATTAAAATTCTCAGTGTGTGATGTTTTGCTAAGATTTTTTTATATCACCTCCATTGACGTTGTTTCTATCTATAAATGTGATGATAATACAAAGTCAAACATGGTAGAGTCAGTCAGGGCCAAACAATAACATAATAACATTTAGAGTTATTATATTGACATTCATCATTCCTTTCATAGAACCACACTGTAATATCCATATACTAGATGTGATTATATATATAAATGTTCTAGGTAGGTAGTAGGTACTTACTTGTAAAGTTATAAGGTGTATATAAAACATGTTGATATCGTTGGTCATATGTAGTCAAGTCAAGACTGCTCAGTGGATAATAGAATTTTTCAATGTATTATCGCAAACTTGGGACACTGCACGTACTACAAACATATCATTTGGAAAATGAAGATATTCCAATGAATACATAAGTATTTTGGTACGTACCTCATACCTACCAATGATAATGATAGATATTATTATAAAATGAATTTTAGCTGTATCTTTAAAGATGTATAGAAGACATTAAAAATCGGGACCACCAGAGATATTTTTAAAGCTTCCAACGCAGGTAAATTAAAAGTTCATAGCCCTAAACTTGGAAAGCCGAACGTTTTCTCATCCGTTCCAGATGTAGAAGAATTCGAATGTTAATGTTTTCAAGAGACGCGTCAAGAATGCCGTGATGTCATCGAGGTCCGTGATTCACTGACGTTGGTGCATTTTATTTTGAGTTCCATTTGTATTGAACGTTTGTTGGAATTTAACGTATTGTCCGAGAAATAAACATTCAACAACGAAATACCTGAAATTGTAGATCATAGTCCGATGACAACATTATTATTGGTTCCATTCCTTTTTTAAATTTAATCATAGGTTTTTTGTAGAAAACATCGTCAGCAACCAATTTTGATAATCATAAATCAAAATTGATTGCAGCTGTAATATGAAAAGTGAAAACAGCAATACAGGTATAGATATTTACATTGTAACCTCGGCCTGTTGATTTTCTTCCTTTGAAGTACCAAGGACGATCTATACTTGCCTACTTTTTAATTATTAAGTAACTTACGTCAGTCTTAAAAAAATGTACCTACCTAATTTGCACAGATGCTGTAATGCAAAGACTATAAAACATCACTTCGCATGCTTGAACAGTTTAAGCTCTTGCCACCTCCATCTCAATACTACTTCAAGATTCCTTAAATTTCGGTATCCCCATAATTTAAGCTTACACTGCCTTTAATACACTAAATAGTTTTAATGATCAGTATTCTGAAAATGACAGCCAGGATAAATTGTGCAACCGGCTGGATCTCGGGGCTTGCGACACGCTTGTACAGATATGGCGAAGCACAAGGGTCGCAATTCCACGTCGATCTACAGACTGTCAGTTGCACAATTTGCTGCTCGAGTCGTCGCTCTTTCCCGTTTAACAGATAACAGTCCTGCCCTGCTATTATTAGAAATTATAAATCCACATTCGATTAGGTAGTATTAGTATTAGGTAGTACTACTTTGCATGGGCAACCGTGCTCCACTTTAGACAACTTCGTCACTTACCATTAGGTGAGTTGTTGTCAAACGTATGCCTATTTTAGCATAAAAAAGGTAAGCACTTAACTTATACCTACGTACGAAAGACCAGGCGCGGATACAGGGGGGGGCGCAGGGGGCGCGTGCCCTCCCCCTTGGCGCAGGCAGTCCAACACCAAGCGCGGTACTTAATTAGCCAATTTACCAGGAAGATATAGGTGCATGGAATTCATCATTTAAAGAAAAGAGCACAAATTGGTCTTGTATCGTATACTTATGTGTTTTACCACCATATTCTCAAATTTCCCTCTTGGACTCCCCTACTATAATGATTTGTGCTCCCTTGAGAAATTTCTGTATCCGCGCTTGCGAAAGACTAGACGTATTTAGCCAGGCCCAATAGGGCGAACAAAAAAACTTATCACTATGAGGTACTTAGATGGAGTATCTTATTATAAAGTACAACTTTAGCGTTTGAAATTTTTTTTTTTAGAGGTCACTACGATTTTTTTCTATCGAGAAAACTTTTCGTAAACGTGTTTTGATTTCGGCAGTCGGAAAGAAGATACGACCAGTATTAACATGCATTTTTTTCAATTCTGTAAATGGTACACGTTTTGAGAAAATGACGTTCAAGTTTCGACGATTTGGGAGCCTTCAGCACCTTTTTTTCACCATTGAAATCTTCAGGTAGATAGGAGTAAATAAAGTAGATGTAGATAAACCAATCAACAGCCAATCAACCCATTCCCTAAACTCATGAAAAATGTTTTAAAAATTATGCTTAATGCATGCATCAACACGAAAGCGGATGTTCAGACCTTCATTAAAAATGTTACAACATCTTGCAGTTAAATGCATTCTTGCTAAATACGCAATTGGATTGAAACTAATTAGTGGTATATAACCAGAGATAAAACAAGCAACTATTTGTAGGCAATTAATTATAAAACGTGCTCAAACATCACCACTTAAAATAACACTGTCAGTTACCTACAGTTAAATAAATATTATACCGACGCTAATAGATACAAAAACTCTATTGATAGTTGTAATAAATTCATCGCCACTATCGCTTCTTGGAACGTAAACCGTGAAAAATTTAACAAAAGTGAATCAACAAAAGGCATTACATTTGTTTATATAATGTTATTAAATTAGAATTGGGTATAAATTATGTAAATGTTGTGTAACTCTCGGTCTAAACCAGATTCACGATGCGTATAGATGAATTTAAAAAATATTACTTACACATAAATTTTTCGACATGCAGAAATTAAATAAATTATAAAGTAAGCTCGGATATACTATAATTATGTTACGTATTTAACTTAAACATACTTTATTTTTCGAAATGCAGAAATTAAATAAATCACATAATATGTAAACTCGGGTGTAGGTATTTTATATGTTACGTATTCAACTTAAACTTACGTTAAGTAATGTCTCAAAAATATCTAGGTACCTACAAATTTACAGGCAAAAAATATCTGTGGAAGACAGGAGATCGTACTCCGGGAAGTGGACCAATCCAAGGTACCTAACGACGAAAATCTCAAAGTCATTTCAATGCTACTTATAACTACACAGCAGTAGATACTACAATACAATAGAAACTTAGAAGATTATAAAGTAGACAATAACTGTGTTACTGATGCACAGCGTTATTGACTAGAAGAAAGCAAAGGTCGAGTCGAGATTACAAGACGTGACTGATGGTCAAATGCGATACACGAACGGATCAGTCATTGTCACTGGATTTGCAGAAACAGATGTAAAAACAATAGAGACAAGAGGCAAAATATTCTACGTACCTATGATGCTGCTTAGAAATGATCTGAAGACTATAAGCTTTAATTAGGTAATTTCTAGATTAAATAAGAAAGTTTATGGTAAAGTAAATAGGCATAAGGCACTGCAATCGTATGAAGATAATTCTCCATAGCGATATTTTAATGCAAATGCTAAGGATCTAACAAACGAGTTAAATACCGTAACTCGAGATGGACCTGTAGAAGATTTCAGCTCATTAGCTCTAGCTCTGTGAGAGAAGGTCAAAATACCACCTGAAAAGGTGCATGATGATGGTTTCAAAGGATTGCAAGTACGATCTATTACCTGTGACCTTTGTTTTTTTCAAACGTGGCCTTTGTTTTTTTATCAAAATTCGCAAGTTTATATGGTAATAAACTTGCGAATTTTGATGCAGATGCTAATCACAGAGGTAAGTCTATTGCAAAGTTCATGGCTCCAGTGAAGAGACTAGCACTACCTATTTCGATACTATCATTATCTATTTCGATTCCACCTATAAACAAACTCAGCGCAATCCTCAAACAAGTAATCACACAAATCAAATCGAGCTCTTCACCAATAATCGACACTCGATCCTCGCACCATAATCGATTATGACCTTTCTGATATCGCAATAGTTATGCCATTCGATTGCCGGTACACTTGCATGGTGGTAACCATTTCTTGCCACATAGCGACACGTAGTACCGGGCGGTTACCTGCCAGTCCGTTATACTATATTTCTCGGAAAGTGTTGAATTGCAAATGGCTAGGTATGATGTACTGTCATGTCATTACAAATGGATATTTTATCGTAATGGCGCATCTCTAGTTGCTAACGTATCAAATCAAGTTTCTTGTTCAAATTGAAGCTCACATCGGTTCACATAACAATCTCAAACTGTGAAATGTCATCGTCCAAATTCAGCCCATCTCATGCAAATTATCTCTTCATCATTCAATTTTGGACCATATAAAAAATACGAAAAGCTATGTAAAGCATATTTTGCTATACGGTTTTGGTAGCCCATGGTGATTACTTATAGCAGAAATAAATAGTTTCAACCAGGGTCCGGTCATCGATGAATGCATTTTGCAATCTTTCCGAATCATTAATCCACATTGTGGCTCGCATGTAGGTACCTATTGTGGCTTTGAAGCCAGCTTTATGATCCCAAACTATTCCGTTGCACCATTCAACCTTAGACGTGCAACTATTAACTAATCTGTGTTCTCAGTCTATTGGTCTCAGAACAATGGTGACGCAAGCTACGTGCTCAATCAACCCGAGGACCCAAGCGACGCCGACCAAGACGTATCGTATCGTGTGTGTTTGATAATATACAACACGATTAGACGCAATTTCCATTGGATTCAATTTGCGGCTGCAGACCACAAATTGAGGAGATCCCGTTTCCGATCAATATTTTGATGGAAAGATTGAAATTCAAAATGCTCGTATTTGTGTCATCTTGTCTGATTCAGCAGATAACTAACAGAATTGAAAATCAAAAGTGAAGACCCTGGTAGACAGAGTAGGTAACCGACCAACCATAGTAATAAGCTTACATCATTAAGTTATCAACATCATTGATATGAATGATCTAAACTAACATCCAAAGCTACTGAGTAGTGAGTACTGACTAATGTTGCCAAACTGACTCCTACACTGGCACTTATTTCTGAAATCGAATCACAAAAGAGGCATAAATATGACAAATCTGTTTAGGTATTACAGCGATGTTATTGTAACGGTGTCTGCCAACTCCTCATGATCATGATTGATGGTGATGACGTACGGCCACTTTGCTCAGGTAGGTATCTTTTACGATTTTTAAAACATCAGTTTGGTATATATGATATTATTTATCAGAGATTTAAAATTCATTATGTAAGCGCGTTTATATTAGCTTGCGATCTATATGATTTACAATAATGCACAAGTGTTAGATATTTAATTACTAAAATATTGTAGATGATTGATTATATATGGATAAAGAAGCCACGTCAAACGAAGACAACTAACATTGTTTAATGATGATACAAACCAATTAATCAAAGACAAAGCTAAAAAAGAAAAGATTGTGCAAAACACTATCACTCCAAAACAATTAGCTACAACAAGCTATAAAGATATCTAAGTGCAATAAAAAAGATCATCGCACTAACGCTTTCTCCGCTAACACTTTCTGAAAACTCATTTAAACATTTTCAGAAACTAAGATCCATCATAGTCAATTGATGTAATTGGCGTATACACCGAAAGAAATATTAGTATTAGAGAAAACGACAAGATGAATTTTTCCGATCTGTTCGTTAGTAGGTACGCGAAGTGACAGTGAACACGCAATGCTAAAAATACATGGCACGCTTCGAAATAGGTGACTGGAACAAATCTCCAGGCGATGGCAAAAAATAATAAAACTGATCTATTGTTAAACTTTGAAGAAATGGACTCTACTCTATCGTAACAAACATTAATTATTAGAAATTATGTTGTTATAGAAATCAGGAAATGATCATTACTCAAACTCAAATGCGAGATAGTTATGAAAGCAAACACGTGGATTGTAAAAAAAAAGCTTATCAATGAATTTTTGAATTGTGAACTCCACAAACATGTTCTGAAAGTAGGTAGGGTAGGTGCCTAAATTGGGTACCTACACCTGTTCTTACAGTAATTGTGCTAAAATATAAACGGAACAAAATGCAAAAATCTACTTTTAATGTAAAGTAACTCTATTCAGGTAAATTGAATAACTGCGGGCACATACTTGCAGGCTAGACAAATAAAATAATATAATATCAGCTCTAATTGAACGTAACGTAATCAGTGATAACGATACGATACCTACCACACAAAGCTAAAACAGGAAAATAGGCAAAACAGTTTTAATGACACACAAAAAATTGTTGATGATTAGGTATTAATAATGCAAATACTGCAATAGATAAAGTAGAAAACGTGAAACATTATGATGTAAACAGAACAGTTCTTAATGATGCAAATAATAATGGTAACGCAATAAAATGTGCTACTGAGAGTACTATGAAAGAAAAGATTAGCGTTTACCGTAGGTCTGTAATAATTTGAATAATGATTCTCAAAACTACATATCATTATAGTGAAAATGGTTATCTTTGGTGTGTTTAAAAACATCCAACGAGCTATTTGATACGTCAGCAGAAATTGTTATCTTCGACTCGTAATTTTATTGTACTGATAAATTAGAAACTGAATCGGTCGATTACAATAAAATGCACAAAACAAGGCATTGAACTAAAATCAGCTATGAAGCTGAATCAATTTTTCCGGCGAAATGTGAAACAGCCAAGCCAATGAGGAAAGTACCTAAATAAAATATATTAGGTATCTGAGGAATAATTTATTAATGAGTGAATCATGCAATTCCTGCTCGAGGGTGACACTCACCAGCTTCAACATCCGTGGGTAAAGCGAGAGCCTCACACGAACTGAAGGTTGTTTAAAAGCTCTAAAACAGGTCTAATTGAACCATCAAGCGTCCACACTCAGCACACACACTCACTTTTACCAAACTAATTATTGCGGGGACCATTCGAAACGCGAGACGAGAGTTTGTTTTTATGTTCCGCCACGCGTCCGTTATGATGCTCGGCACTCCTCACAAGAATATACAATTCGTTATTCGATAGATTTGCTTCAGTAAATTGTTATCAACCATTCAAATCACTTGGACTTCGAAAATGTTAGTTGCGATCACGCTAAAACTTATAAACAATTATACGTGTCACGACGAGCGATAATGTCGGTTGGCGACTGGCGCGGCACTGCGGAGTCGGGTCGGACTGACTCGGCTGCGGGGCTTCACTTCGGCGGTCTACGACGATGACACGGACGACGCACTGAGTGGACTGGCTCAACTCTCGGTAGGCTAGGTAGGCTTTCGTTATCTCTCGCTCCGGCTCGCACAGCCTTTCCAATCTCCAAGATTAGGTACCCTGCGGATGATTTCAGTAGCAAACTCACGCACCCGGTCACCCTTTTTTGCCAAAGGTTCTAATGGAATCGGAACTATACATGATTTTTTATAGTTGAGTCAAAACATTTTATTTTCATAATTTCTTACTCTGTGGCAAGTATTAATTAAGTAGGTACTAATAGAGAATCTAGCGCCAACTACATAGGTAGATAAAAGTGGCATAAAATATAGATTTTTCTTGTAATGTAACTAAAAACAAAAGAGTAAACAAAGGCGTGCCAAAATGATAATAATTACCGCGAACAGAGTGCGAACGATAACCATAAAATAAACCATGACCGAGACAGCAGCTGAATAACACTTGAACTGACAATGAATCACAAACCCCGTATTAAAAACAAGTGTTTAGAAAGAGGCTAAATGGACTTGCTGATACCAATGTCATTGCCATTGTTTTTAAACTAGTCCAGAAGTAAAATAATAAGTTAAACAAGGAAGTTAATACCGTTAAGAGAATGAAACTAATCGGCAATTTGTCGCAGCTACTCAAATTCACACGAACTGGCGTTAACCTTATAGGAAGGTCACTAGCTAGACATGATGCAATCATCTTTGAGCGTTTCCATGACATTGATCTAAGCGCATGAATTGCGATTGTTTTTCTCAATATGAATCAAACTGACTCTAGTATACAATTGCAATAAAATAATAACGTTCCGCAGCCAGTGCAAACTTTTCCACTGCTGTCAAAGTTATCAAGATAAGGCTATACGAGTTTCCTAAGTTGTTTGCTATGTGTTAACAACAAACGATAATAAGTGGCTCTTATACGTGTACGTTTAAGGGACAATATGTAAAATTAATCTGATCCTCTATTTTGAGACTCAGGAAATGGACTGATAAACATATCACTTGGAGAAGCCGAGAAGTGGACGCACTTGGCTTCCGAACTTAAATACCGATATTTTGGATTCTACAGCAACCTTGGGATTCTATTCTATTTACTTGAATCTAAAGAAACTTTTAGGTTTGTTGCAAGCGATAAGGTTTTTCAGAGAGATTTATGATTTATAGCAGTATCGCCTGCTTAGCATAATCAACAGCTGCAGCGGGTTAAATTCAATTTTTTCTTTTAAAATCAAGATGTTCATCTGAGAGGTTGTACATTAAAACGCCTCACTATTTTCTATTTTCTGAAGCTTGAACCAAAACTACATTTAGCAAGCGGACCTTTAGACCAGAAACGATGTTAGTTTTTGTCCAAAAACAAGGGTCGGTGACCGAGAGGTCCGCTGCCAGTTTTTGCCCACTGCTGGTAATGACTCGGCGCCATCCATGCTGTACCAACTGTAATTGATTCTCAGAACGAGCAGCTTGGAGGAGCCATCAAAACAGCGATGATTGAACTGCTATTTTCCTTGTCTAGAGACAATTAACTTTCGAAATGAATTTAAATCAGAAACTGCAATCATCACGATGTTTGAAAAAAACTGATTGTGATTGTTCCGGCTTGATGAATTGCTAAAGAAAGCTACGTATCTAAACGCTAAGGTTATAATTATTTTACTTATGATCAAAAAGCGTAGAAGTCTGTATCATACAAAATAGAAGCTGGTTGGTTGTAGAATATGGGATTTGCATTTTTGTGAGCTAACGATTATGACTGTCAAGTTAACTAAAAACATGCAACTGCGTTATTGATCGGATCACTCAAAGCAAAAAATATAATGACAGCCACCCACCACCTCTAACAATACAATCGCCTATTCATTAAGACCGGATATTTCACATAAAAACCTTCACCCGCTTGCTTTACAGCCTCAACCTGGACCTGCGACGTCTGAAAATCAACCTCTCTTGAACTCGAGGTTCCTGTAACCGTAGGTACTCAGACCCACCGTATCATTGTGATGGCAAACGCGTCCGGGAACCCAGTGCCATCACATCCGGCCATTCAGCGCTGTTTGGAGAACAAGTTTGAGAAATCGCACGGTGTCTATAAACAATCCACTTTACTGGCTAACTAGGGTGCTGCCGTGGTGCACTGACCCAAAACAATAGTCTTCGTATTGTTCAGAATTTTAAATCCTTCCATAATACCTAGATAACGTGACCTGATGGGATGCTTTAACCAAATCGGGAGAAGCCTAGCTTTATTTATTCTGTTGTAATGGGAAAAGAATCCTCTGGTGGGTCGCCATGTAATGGGAGACGAAGCTGTGGCTGTCTCCCATGTGATGACATGATAGCGCATGGTGGAATCGCTATCTATGTCTGGTGAGATGTGCTGGAGGAGCCAGCTCTGAAGGTAGTCCAGGTTCTGGTGGTGATGATGAATGAAAGAGGTGGTCGGTAGTACTGGAGTATATTTGAGGCGTCTACATGTTGGCAGGCGTGAGCTTATACTGTCGGTCATCCTTACAAGTAGTTCGGACGCATGTTACTGGTGTTAATAGTATGTAGCTGTGCAACTTGAATTCACACCCTACACTGTTTACAAAGATGCTCACTGCTCGCATCTGTTGCAATATACGATCCAACAGATTTCTGACGCGTCTGTTATCTTATACCTACTTAGTCGATATCAGAACTGCGAAATCAATCGACAATGATTGATAATATGTCTCTGCAATAGAGATTATTGGCCTCTACACTGAAAGGTTTGTATGGAACTGTCAACGGTTTGTTTCTGTAAGCAGTTGGCTGATTACACGCAAACAGAAAAAGATAAATATCAATCAATAACTACAATTGGAAATAAATGCTTTCTAAATCTGAACATTTAGTGACAATCGTCTAATTTAGAAAGTGTTCTTTCGGCGCCACTCTCCCCTCAGGAGACCATACTGACAGTCAGACTTTGTTTACGTCTAACATTACCGTGGAAAATTGTAATTGCCGTAAAAACCATTGTAAAGTTTATAGTTTTATTATGGAAGTACCTTTTCTATTTAATGATTTAGTTTGTTTAAGAAGCATTTCGAAAGCACTTAATATTATGCGTTGGTATAATATCAATAAAATGGGTTTTGATCCGACAAGTACTTACCTATGTAGGCGATGTTGGTGTTTGCAGCTTCAGTAGGGTCGCAGTAGTGTGGTGGTGTAAGTAAATGGATACTTTATTGGCTAAAGTTTAGCCAATAATCAAAGTGAGATTATGCGTATGCAATCGTAGAAACTGCAATGTGAAAGAAAATATCAATTCAAGAGAGTTTATTTCATAAACTAACTTAAATTTTGACCAATGGATATTTCTACTGTTCTCTTTTCAGACCTGACACCACCCAGCGCAACGATAAAACGTTTATTTACAAGTATCATTATGATCAATGATGTCAATGATAATACAAATGTTCGATCTCAAAAGCAATTTCCAATTGGGGCGATGCCTATATGGTCAAATTTAATGCGTCAAGAGTCATGCGTGTGTATTTACCGCTAAAAAGAGTCCATTCCAGCTGACTCCCACTTTCCGTAACGTATCAGTAGAAGTATCTAACCACCTTGAGCTATTAGGTGTTACGTTAACGTTTAATTTAAATTTTGGTCTTACATTGAGTCTATGGCTAAGCTGGCTGCAAAAAGTTAGGGGTTCTGGGGTAGGTCCGATATTTCACTCCTGGACAGCTTTTATACTTATATCAAGCACAAGTCTGACCTTGTTTGGAATACTGCGGCCATCTCTGTTACGGTTCGGCTAATTATACCAGCTTCAGGCCTTGGACTCAACTGAAAGGCGAGCAATAAAGCTCACAGGTGTCGATACAATGGTGAAGGCTAGGCTTCAGAGCTTACAGCACCGTCGTAAAGTTGCCAGCCTATCAGTGTTCTACAGGTTACAATTCCGCAAGTGTGCTGCGGAGCTACACAATCTAATTCTACCATCTCAATTTCACCATCGGACGACAAGACGTACAAGCTACACGTCATCCATTTTTGGTTGACATTCCTTCGATTCGCACAAAGCGGGTTGACTTTACATTTATAATCCGAGCAGCGAAGGAATGGAACACTTTACCAGCGTCTTTGTTTCTCGATAAGTACAATCTGGAGCTGTTCAAGTCGCGAGTGAATAGGATAGGTATCTTCTAGGCAAGCATGTACCATCGTAGATCGCATCCTCACTTTCCATCAGGTGGGATTGCGGTCAAAAGCGGGCCTAGTTGTTAAAAAAATTTGTTGGGAATGCGAATAATTTCTTCGGGTCGCCGTTTGATTTCAACAATAACTATTATTTCAAGAGTTCTCAAACCAATGCTATAATAAACGAAAATTAAACAACGGTTCTTTATGTAGGTGCATGTATGGAGTGTTCTACATCCGAATCAATAATTATTTCGTGTAATTTTCCAACAAAATGGTTTCGGCTGTGATAAACTCAGATATGAACAGAAACAAGATTTTTTCAACATCGTTTCTTTAACTCTCACTTCTGTCCCTTTACTTATATTTCATTTCTAAGCTAAAGAGACGAAGGCAAACGAGGACAAGGTTAACTCTCTGGCTTCTATATTTGGGATGGTACCCATAAATTCTATTAAACACTTTAAACTTTCTTCAAGTAATGTCTGATGATTGATGTCTAATCAAGGTAAAAGAAATAGCAACAAAAAATGAAACGGTTCACTCTCGCTAACCTTCCTCAGATTAAAAGGCAATTAGAGACTTCAATAAAAATAAATCAATAAGAGTAGACGATCGCCTCACACAACTAACAGTCGCGGACAATGCAGTAAATTTGTAATAAATTTAATTACCCCAGAGATTGCAACGCTTTCTGATCAGGATGCCAGGCGTAAATCAAAAGTATCTGAGCAGTTTCTAGCGGCCAGGCGACATATCTACTTTTGCTCGTTACCAGAGAGAAATGTTTTTACTTTAATAAGCAATTAAATGGAATTATCTTTGGATGTGATGGAGAAAGGTTTGAGACCGGTACTTCTTGGTGTGTTGATTAATTTAATAATACCTCCACCTAGCTATATGTATATATTTAGTTCTCCAAAGTTAGAGGTACCTCGCAAATACCTAGTCTAACATTTGAGTTGAATCAGATACCACCAAAACAACTAGCTCTATTATACATTTTACCAGAAAAGCCTTAATGTGATTGTACCTACTTATTTTTAACATTCCTATTTCTGTTCTATTTTATAGGTACACAATTCGTTAGTAACTTGTGACGATATAAAACCTAACTATTTAACTAATAAAATAAAAAATGAACTAACCTCTATTTCTACTGTATATTTAGACGTTTAGGTACACTTATTTAATTAGTTTTGTTGCAGAAGTTGCCTCTGTGCCTCTGCAGGGTAGGCCTCCCCTGTCCATCTCCACTCCTCATTTCTATAGCTCTTTGCATCCAGCCTGGTCCACATATTTATTTCCGTAAAACTTCCCAATTTTTTTAGTACCGAGTTATAGAGTACCGTTTTACTTGTACCGCAAAATGGAAAAGTAGACGTGCAAGTCAATTTTTCTACGCAAAAAGCGGCCCTATAGCAAAGACTTCTATGACACACATATACACAGAACTCTTTGCCCTATAGTCCCTATGTAATACAGTATACGTTCTATGTTCGACTGCCGTAATAAAGGTGCTCGCATTGGGTGCTGTCAGCGTCTTAAGTAATAACTTAATTATAGTTATGGTATCGTTATGCTATACCAACCTGTAGTTACTACTATTCTGTGGCTTATATCATTGCATAAAGGTTTAAGCATTACCTACGGTTAGCATGCAATCTTACATAATTTTACGACTGTTTGTGCCTTTGTTGAATGTTTTAGCTTATGATTTCTACCATAATTCATCACCAAGTTATTTAAAACGTTATAGTGACATATTTAGGTCAGCTGTGGTTACGGCTAACTCACTTAAATTGAGGAAGGTTTGTAAAATAAATAAGTTTTATATTTGTATAGGTACCTACAATGTATTTTGAAAAGATGGCTTATGTTTGGAACGTTAGTGAAGACCCCAAAAACAGCCGATATTTTTCGTAACTCTAACTTCCTCCGCATTTCTGGTCTCCTGGTACCGCGCGATTAAGTCGAATGCTAAACAAAAACTATGTGTTTAAATCGTGAGAATTTAAGAAATACCTACTATTGCTTCATTCTTTAAAAAACCATAAAATATAATTGATAAGTTCAGTCAGCACTTACGTCGATGATGGTACTAAGTTATCAGTAATGATGTGGTATCCGATGGGACTCTGATTAACTGACATTTGGGATTAGATGGCAATTTTTGAAAAAAGGGATCCGTTTTGTGATATCCGTGTAGTGCTACCCGATCAAAATGGTGCTCTATGGAGCAGGCTTCTTTTCAATAGTGGACGTTTTCAGGCTGATGATGATGATGATGATGATGATCATGATCCTTACTTTATATTAATCAGTATGCTGTTATGTATCTATTGGAGTCCTTTTTTTATGCGATTGAATGTCGTGACGAGCTAGTCGTTCACCTGATGTTAAACAACACGGCCGCCCATAACAGTTGCAGTATCACTGGGATCTTTAAAATAATAAAGTTTCGCGTGACGCTGCACTGCGCACGTCATCCTGAGACATCACACAGTCTACTAATCAGATTACTAGACTGAGTGATCAGATCATAAAGTTTCATTTGCCCAGTAATTTCACTAGCTACAGTGCCCTTCAAACCGGGACACAGTAGTGCTTGCACACTACCGCTTGGCGGCAGAATAACTGGCAAAGCGGTGGTACCTACCTAGACGAACTTTGTAGAAAAGTCCTACCGCCTAGTAAACTCTTGCGTCGGTTTCATCAATATTGGTTTATGCAAAAAAGATAAATAAGCAATTTTAGACATAAGAACTTCCGCACCGTACCGTGGATGGACAATCAGAAGATTGAATTACAAATATTATGTTAAGGGTTAAAGGGAAAGGAAATAAGTAAGGACGATGGGAAGGGAAAAGGAAGGGATGGAGAAAAGAGAGAAAGGGCAAATAAGTAGAGATGGGATGGTGAAGAAGAATAAGTAGGTCTGGCTTTCTTTAACCTGTTCAAATTCAATAAAGGTTGGTCCCAAATAATATGATATAAACAGCAACGGAGGCCCCACCTTGACCCTGCCGTGCAGAGTTCACGACCGTCATGAACAATACAATTTACTGGTACCTCGTAGGGTTGCCACCACATTGACCCCCGGTTTCTCGTACGTTTGTCAAAGTTAAACTCATGTCAACTTAAAAATACGAAACGCTCATTGGTTGCCTGTTGATCCTCGGCTGTCTTCAACCAATGAGCGTTCACTATTTTCAAGTTGACATGAGTTTCACTTTAACAAACGTACGAGAAACGGGGGGTTAGTGATAGAGTATTGAATGAAGCCAAGAAATTGAAAGAGGAGATCTGAAATACGTTTTTGTAGTTTTCAAAACATAATTTGTTTTAGAGCTAAACAGCTTAAAACAACACAACAAATGTATGAAAAATGAACATCCACGTCGTAGTTTCGAGGCATAAATAGATCTATTAAAAAAAATAGGTCGGGGGGTGGGGTGATTAGGTCTATTTAGTTCTCTCCCTATCCCTACATATATACAGGGATTTCTTCAGGATCATAGATAATTATTTTATGTAATCGCTGATTAGTATGTTATGAATTGATAGTTATATGGTTCTATGGATTTGAGCATCAAAGCAAGTAACAGCCCTATTATATGGACGCCTTCACGGCGCAGTCGTTATGGAAATCGGAACCAATCCATTGCAGGCTCGTGCGTACAGGCTGCACTAGACTTCAGGCTTTTAAATGTAGGTAGGTACCACTTGGCTTGGCTCAACTTGGCTTGGAAGGTAATGAAGGATAAACTTCAGCAGTGTCATGGTACTATATATCTACTATATTCTTTGGCAGTGGCTTTGGTTGTAAGGCTGCATCTAGATAGGTAAGGTATATTTAGTAGGTACTTATTTGAATTGATTCTTTTTTCAACCGAAATCCGAAAAGGAAGAGGTTCTCATTTCGGTTTCAATTTTTTATGTCAGTTTCCTCAGAACTTCGTCATTTATGAACTTATGAAAATTCTGTTTTTATGTGAAACTGTTTACTTTTAGATGGGTTTTATTATAAAAATTCCATCAAATTCAGCTCCGTAGTTTGTTATACTATGTTGTTATATGACATCTAATTACTCGGTGTGAATTAATTAAAGGGATTGAAGTTACTTTAACCCCCTTTTTAAAGGTAGGAATATTGTGAATCAGGTTTATTTTCGTAAAATTAAATCAAATCAAATTAGGTAATTTATTTGCTTGCGAACATAAGTGACAAGCAATTTGTGGTTTTAAAAGTATTACTTCGACTAATTTATAAATAGGTAGATGTTATTAGTACTGTATTGAGTATTGATTAAATTTTGACTTCATCGTCAATACCTTAGTAACTGAACGATATAGGTATACTGAGCTAAGGATTCGTCACTAAATTTTTTATTGAAATGTGATGCAAGCTCAGTGGGAAATTGAAATGTCCACGTATCGCAAATCACGGTATTGTGTCACCCGATAAAATGGTTTTACTATCTGAAGTGGATGAAAACCCTGATCTTGGTTACTGAGCACTATTTCACTCACATATTATGACATGGCTGCGTCATTCGGCGCATTCTTTGACGCCATCTATATCGTATGGCTGTCGTAGATCTCGCATCAGGCCGCGCGTCAGGCCACGCCAATGTGTTGCAACCAAGGAAGTACCGTAGTATATTCTATACTGTTGCAACATACGTAGGTGATAGTCATATTAAGGTAAGTACTCACGCATTCTGTCTTCAGGCACCTCCAAGATGTTAAGGTGCTGTTACTCCGCTGAAGGGTCTTGCTTCCCTTCATACCATAGTTTTTATCCTGAAACAATAAAAATGTTGTCCCATACAATCTACTCTCCTCTTCTCCACTAGTTCCATTGAGCAGTAGGTATCATCAACAGCCTGAAGACATCCACTGTTGAACATAGGCCTCCCACACAGAGCGCCGCTTTGAGCGACTGCATGCCCCTACATCCATCGACTCCCCGAGGTTTTGCAGGTCGTCAGTGGCGGACCGGCCTACGTTGCGTCTTCCGGTTCGTGGTCGTCATTTGAGAACCTTTCTTCCCCATCGGTTGTCAGTGAGAAGTAGGTCTATACTTAGTATGATTGTAAGTATACCACAACAGGTAGTTGGGAGGCATTCCGTCCGTTCAAAAAACAACATCTCGAAAACATTCAACTTGAAAGAATTCATTCAGGTAGGTACATTTAACTCATTGAATTAAATATCTCAAGCGGCGACATTTGAAACAAAAACGAGTTGTATCTTCCTACCAATTAATCTAAAAACGGAAGCAATGTCGAGGAAGCGGTAGTACTGAGTTACTGACACAAACGTGGCGTCACCACGCATCACAGTCTACCAATATTATGCCTACCTCGTACGCGTATCGCGTACAGTCAACGACCAAACTGACGTATTATAGAGAGGCCTATTTTCAGCAGTGGACGTCTACAGGCTGTTGTATGATGTGTGAAAGTTAAGCTACGTACGCTGGCTGCATTCATCACTAAAAAAGTGGTACCTATGTGAAAAAGTGCTTCGGATCTTCGATCCCGGTTGCTGTTGCCAAACAACAGTCGTTAAGTCAAGTCCAAAGTCTTCAGGCGGCCTTTATACATACCTATACCTAATAATACGAGCTATGGAGAGAGCTATGCTCGGTGTTCAAGATCCGAAACGAAAAGATCCGCATGGAGAACTAAAGTGACCGATATAGCTCTTAGAATTAACAAGTTGAAATGACAATGGGCAGGCCACATCGCTCGTAGAACTGACAACCGATGGGGAAGAAAGGTTCTCGAGTGGCGACCACGAACCGGAAGACGCAACGTAGGCCGGCACTCGGAGGACCGACGACCTGGTGAAAACCACGGGGAGCCGGTGGATGCAGGAGGCAAGCGGCTCAAAGCGGCGCTCTCTGGGGGAGGCCTATGTTCAGCAGTGGAAGTCTTCAGGCTGTTGATGATGATGATGATGATGATACCTAATAATTCTGACACTAGGCTAGGGCTGTCCACTGGCCTATAGAAAGACAAAAAGATTGATGAGACTACATTTTGATAACCGAACCCAACCAAAATGTATCTAATGTCAATATTTTTTTGAGTTTTTGTGCAAGTTACGCGCACATTATATAGGTACTTAAACATAAATTACCAAAAAATAAAAAAAATAAAATTAAAAAAATACTGCGTATGCTTAATTGTTTATTGATATTTATTTGTTCCGCTCGTATTTTATAGTTTTGAGTTAAACTCTACACATGGCTCAGTTACGTATTTAATAATTACAAGTGCTACGCGTCATTTTGGACTATATTTTTTCCGCGGACTGTACCTGACCTCATGCGCCGCCAAGGTAGTTGATAACGGGGATTAATTACTTCAAGTGTGTTTGAATATCAAGTTCAGGCCTAATTGTTTTGGGCTATGTATGAAATATTTATATTTATCTGACTTTGACATACAAATAACTTTTGGGCGACACATCGAGTAAAGTATCTAAATACATTTTTTAAATGTTTTTTATTTTTAATGATTTTAATTATTCATTTTACAAATTCTGTTTCCTTTCTAAAAATTAACTACCTAATTAATTGCTCCACTGTCCATGCTCAGTGTCTTTTGTACATCTCTGTCCATCCAAACGTTATCTGGAAGTAAGACTCTTAGCAATAAGACCGCCCATTGCACCTATCTAATTATTATGTAATTCTTTACGCTAACTTCTACAATAATAAGTACCAAATAGGTAAGTTGACTAGATGCTTGCGTCATTTTCTTTTCTACTCGGTTTAATTATGTATTGGTGTTAATAAAATAGTTTTATATTATAAAATGTTCGACTCCGAGTCCTCGTCACCTGTAGAGGAGATGTGGCCGAGCTGCAACCTGCAAGAACCGCGAGCCTTCGAGGCCGCGCTCGCACATCGAATGTTAAGTTCGAGAAAGTGCCGAGAAAGCGCACTAGTGATGGGCTGATATACATTACATTTTAAGTTTTCTGAACAAAAACTGAAAGAAATACGATTTCTCAAATATCTAGGCTAAACAGTTTAGATCTACTTTGTATATAAATACAAAGTAGATCTAAACTGTTTAAAGAGGTTGTTTAAGCAAGCATGGACATCTCAAAATTAAACTGTGGATTCGACATCACAATAAGGTTACATTTAACCATCTTTGCCAAATTTACTAGTTATAGGTTCGTTGAAAAAATCTCTTAATCACATAAACAAACTAAAAACAAGAAACTACCAAAAAACGAAAACAAAAATAACAAAAACACCAATAAAACTTAAAAAACAAAAAACTAAAACAACTAAAAAAAAAAAAACTACCACGTTTAACTACTAATACTTTTTTGATAAAAAATCTTACCTAATGTCAGAAATATTTGCAGATCTTTGCTTTAATATTGTCAACGTTTATTTTGGTTCCCAAAATAATAAAACCATTATCATCAGCTGGAAGAGGTTTTTATATAAGTAGTTTTTTTTATATAAGTACCTCTCTTCTGGTACCCTTAAGCGCATATTATATGCTAAAATAAGCCTCAACGACCGCTACAAGATAATTTGATGTGTACTAAAGTTTGCCTTCCTTTTTTTCGCCATCTCTAGCGGCCGCAGAACAAATTGCCTGAGAAACAGTCTAGATTGCTGGCTACTTATGTTGCTGTAATCGCACACTCATTACTACTACTAGACACTTGTCTGCTCTGTTTTGCAAAAAATATTACGTTTCACTTTTTAATTGATTTCGTTTCATCAAAGTCAGTTAGGTATTTTCATAAAAACTTAATGCAGTTGTTTTTTGCTGCTACGTTACTTGATAAGTTTTTTGGCGATGATAGACGATCACACATTCCTTTTTGTTCATTCTGAACAAAAAAAAATGTGTGAAATGTGTGTGTGTGTGTGTGTGTGTGTGTGTGTGTGTGTTTTCTCATTTGAAAAAACAAATGAGAAAGCTAATATGTATTTTAGTGGAGTATCATCAAAATCGGAACATCTTTAGTAGTTTTGGTGTGTGACTAACTATAGATTAAACTACAGTAGTGACTCACTAAATTAGGTACCTACCTGCCTACTTCAAGATCCAAATGCATATGTGCTTGTCAATTTTTGATGCGATAACAATTGTGACAAAGTGTACCTACCTATAGTCATACAAATTGAGACGAAATAGTTACGAAATCTTGGTGACGAAATGAGGAAATAATTATACAACAAAACAAAAAATAGTTTATTGACATAAATATTATTACATTATTTTAATGAATCCATAGATTCCCGAACTAGTTGTTAAACTGTATATGTATATAGCCTATATCTATACCTATAGGTACTTATATGGATAAGGCTTTCCATCGAATTTTGTACATTTCCGAGAATTCACAAGTGTTATTAACCCAAACTGGGCTGCGTGCCGCCTATTAGAGCTGATTTTTTTTTTCTAATCAGAATCAGTCTACTGATTCTTTTGTTTTTCTCGTATTTATTTATTTATTTAATTCTTTATTGCACTAAAAGAGTACAAAAGGAGGACTTAATGCTAAAACATTTTCTACCAGTCATTCCACACATGTTTTGAGAGAGGGATGTAGGCGTGCATCAAAACCGTATGATTGTAACATTTTCATGATTCTACTGTTTAAAGTCGTTAGCAATATGTTACTGTCATCATCATCATCATTAACAGCCTGAAGACGTCCACTGCTGAACATAGGCCTCCCCCACAGAGCGCCACTCAGAGCGGCTGCTCGCCTCCCGCATCCATCAGCTCCCCGCGGCTTTCACCAGAACGTAGGTCCACCGAGTCTTCCGGTTCGTGGTCGCCACTCGAGAACCTTTCTTCCCCATCGGTTGTCAGTTCTACGAGCGATGTGGTATACCCATTGCCATTTCAACTTGCTAATTCTAAGAGCCATTATGTCATAATAATTATGATATGAAAAAACATTCCGTATAAAAAACGTACGTAATATTTATGCAACGCATTATTTCCGCGACATCTTTCTGTAATGAAACCAGGTTATTATTGTTTACATAGTTACGATTAAGGTTACAGATGCAACGACATTTGTACAAATTCTCGTAAAACAAGGCCAGCTGCTGTGATATTTTAAATTATTACTAGAAATACAGGTAAGACCTGGGTAATGTGAGTTCTGTGATTCTGTCTTGCTCACGACGTAGGTAACGCCACTAGCAGTAGGTAACAAGCAGGTACAACTATGTACATATGATAATAAACCTAGATTTGAGTGCATATTTTGTATCGTTGTCTTACCAAAATGTGGAATAATGTGAAAATTAAATTAACTTTACTCGGTAGTCGGCACTAGCCAGTTATACGCTTTCCTAGTGCTTTTATGTGCAGTTAAAATGCAAATTAGCATTATAATGTAAGTGGTAGTGTCTTGAAATGAAAGCAAATACTTGGTTACTAGATATAGAAGTGATATCTACGTAAAGAAATCCTTTTCTATCTTTGTAATCCTAGAGAAAATACAAATAAAACAGAAATGAAGAGATTACAGTACAGGTAGTGTTATTTCCCATTTGATATTAGTTTTTAGAACTACCCATAACCATTTTTACTAGGTGGTAGGACTTTTCTGCAAAGTTCGTCTAGGTAGGTACCACCGCTTTGCCAGTTATTCTGCCGCCAAGCAGTAGTGTGCAAGCACTAGTACTGTGTCCCGGTCTGAAGGGCATCGTAGCTAGTGAAATTACTGGGCAAATGAGACTTATGAACTCATCTCATAGTCTAGAAATCTTTTTTAGGCTGATGTCTCAGAATGCGCAGTGCGCGGTGTCACGCGAAACTTTAATTAGAGTTCCGAGTACCACTGCAATCTGTTATAGGCGCCCGCCCCCTAATTACCTAACTCGCAACAGCTTTGCGACAGGCGTAAATCTCGCGGTGATTGCTGTCATACATCATTAGTGGTGTCGAGAATGTATGCTTCGCTACTGCTGTCGCATTGCTACTGCTGTCGCATTGCTGTTGCAAATTTTACGTAATTACCCCGCCGTGACGCTTAGCACCAGGCGAACGACTAGCTCGTCACGTCATTCGTTTACTTACATAAAAAAACCAGGTTCAAAAAATTTGTTGTATTGTCATACCTGCGTATGTGTAATTTTGTAAGTATTACCCTCCTTGTTCCATGGTATTAGGTATAATTCAAAATTATATACCGTATTTATAAGTAGGTAAGTACTTACCTATAGTTTTTTCATCGATGGTACTAACATTAATAAAATTTCACCCTCACCGGTCTTTTTTCAAAAACTTTCTGTGTTATTTTAAGGTAGTAGGTATAGGTATTGCACGGGTAAGTACTACCTACCTCACCTACCTGTGACAGCCGTTTATTCCCATTAGAAAATCAAGTTTCGTAACTGGTCGTCAAACAAGAAAAATATTAACTGTTTGATAACCCGGTTTTCAATAAAGATTCACCTTTCCTTACAGAAAACCAATTTGATAATTAGTTATGGAATAAGAAAAATTATTTACTGTTAGATTACCCGGTTTTCAATAAAGATTAAGCTTTCCTTGCAGAAAACCAATTTGATGACTGGTTAGCTTAGCGCGGGCAATAATATACAGAGTGTATCGTTATGCAGTTATGTGTATGTGTAGTACTATATATGATCGATTCTGTGGTTATGTTTGAAAGTGCCCGGTGTGCTGACTACCCGTTTTGGAGTGTAACGGGCTCTACAATAGGCGCGCTCTATGTTAATGTACAGGCAAATATATTTTTTTAAAGCTACCCTAAAAGGCTGAAAAGGAAAGGTGCAACGAAAGAGGTACACAATAAGTAGGAAACACAAACAATCTCCTTATTTCCTCTTATTTTTTATCTTCCTCTTAACAGCAATAATATTCGTTGTTCGTATAAAGTGTGCGTCTATTCTTTTGTTCGTCTTTGGTAAACAGCACATTTTACTCTATTTACAATTTAATTACATTTTATTTATTCTTCCTTACGTAAAGAACAGCCTTTGCAGTGCAGTTACACAAAAAAATGCTTTGCTATAGGTATAAGTATAATTATGTATGTAATGAACTAATGAAACTAAAACTAAACTAAACGAACGACTACGACGACATGAATACAATTGACCACTAAAAATAACGATTGTCAATTGTCTTCATAGTACTGAGCACTTAGTATTAAGAATTTTTTATTACAGTGCCTTCAAAAGCACAAAATGGCTGTTAGTTCCAACCATTTGCTCCCAAATTACTGTAATAATAACCGAAGGCTGCTCAACTGTAATCACCAGAAGTTATTAGCCTAGCTAGGTCATATACTGTCAGATTTTATTGTATTACCTAGGCCTGAATATTTAGGCTATGTGTCATCGTTATAAAAGGTAATTAAGAAACTCCAATCAAACCATTTGATTTAATTGAAGAAATAACTACCTATAACATAAATAAAAATCTGCTATAAAATAAATCACAATAACTTATGGTACCTAAACGAAACGCCTCAATTTATTGACTGTTAACAAATTGGCGAAACAGTAATCTATTTATAATATTTAAATCCTTACGGTACCTACATAAAAGGCCCTCGCTGACATTAGTAAGTTGTGACGGTACCGTCACAAACCCAATACTATTCCCAATAGTATTCTGCCACCAAGCAGTAGTGTGATTTTGAGTTCACTGCAATCTGTTATGGGCGGCCGTGACGCCTACAACGTGACGTGACGTGACCGTGACGTGTTACAATAAACATAATTTGAATTTGATTTTTTTTTTATTTTGACGCATAACATCAAGTGACTGACTAGCTCGTCACGTCATTCGTTAACATAATAATAAATTACATTTACGTAATGAAAGTTATCTTTCGTAGAACTTCTACGAAGCGTAGAATAGCCTACGGAAAATAACAATGGAATCAAAACACGAGACGCCTCAAAACTATAAAAGTTAATCACAATAATAAACAATAGCTTCCGCATGCTCACTGTATCGGCATTCGGCAAGCATCAGCATCGGCACAAAATTAGGGTTTCAAATGTCATACATCGGTCGCATACCGGCAATGACAATAAAACTACTTGACTACGCATACCGATACCCCTCAAATACAGGTTGCTTTAATAGTCATACTTTTTGTATTCTGTCTAGGTTCACTTGCTGCTCTAAGCACTTGTTGACTACTAAATCCAGCAGGCTTAGCCCAGTGACCTTTGCTGGGAGATGAGATTCGGGAAGTACAATAATCTATTCTAAAGACCCTGCCTAAAATTGTGTCTTGCGCATGTTCTTGTTCATTCATGGGCGTACCCAGCTTTTGGCCCAGGGGGGGGCGGCAAATCCGAAATTTTTTATGCCAGGTCCCCCACGATTATTTTTCTCTACCACTACACGAAGAGACCTAGAGTCACGTCACAACTTCAAGACAACTCTCTGGTGGCGGCGCCACCTACTACAGTGTTTTGAAAGCATATCTTGGAAACGTGATGCTGGAGCAGATTTTGTCTCTTATTATGTCAGTACAAGCATACTGGCTATAAATCAAGGTACAAAAAGATGAAACGCGAGCGAAGCGAGCGCGAAAAATTTCAGTATTTGCTACATTTATATTCCTGAATATACGTAGGTATATCCACGAATATAAAATTCCAGCATTTCAGCCATTTCAGCAATTGTTGTATTTCACTTAACGTTAAATCAATAATATTTGAATGTAAAAGCCAATACTTATGGGATTTCATTTAAAGTAGCCTCTAGGCTAAACAGTGCTGCTGTTGCGGGCATTCAATCATTGTAATAAATAAAACATAGAATTATTATGTCAGTAACAGCGCGCTGGTTATAAATCAAAACAAAGAAGAAACAATAATAACGCGAGCGAAGCGAGCGCGAAAAATTCTGTATTTGCGATATTATTATGTTTCAGAAAATACGTATAGGTAGTATGGCCACTTGAGTAATTGACTCCACAGTGTATGCAAAAACCAACTTGCTGACTGTGTTTTGACAAAAAAAAAATTAAAAGCGGTTAAATTAATTGTAGTAAGTTTATTTTGAAGTAAGCAAAAAGTGGCTTAAGTTGTAATGTAGCCTGTGCTCTAACTCGGCATTGCCTAACTATCATAAAACAAATATCACAATGCACGAACTGAATGCTAAAGTTACATACATCTCAGCAATTTTATAAAATAACTCTGCTATTAAACTACAACAAGTATACAATCCTATCAATAAAAAAATATCACTTTTAAATATTATTTTCTAATTAATTTATATTATTTTTGGTAATTTTGACATCTACAGTCTCAACTGCAGGTCCTAATCCTGTCTCATTAAAAAAATTATCTCAACACAAGTGAAATGAGCGTGAAATATGGGGGTTTCGTTACCGATTACAAATTATTATCCGAAGTTGTGTAAAAATACCGGTTGAGGCAACGCTGCTGACTTGGCTGTCTACATAAACAACGAAAGTATGCGCGGTGCATCTCAAAAAGGGTCATCAAAATATTTATTTTTGCGCTTGATTATGGTTTTTCACGTCTAATATAACTTTTATCAACAACGACACATAGGCATTCGAATTCCAGGGGGGGGGGGCTGCCAGGGGTACGCCCATGTTTTCATTTATACATTTATGAAAAAGTGCTACTACACCGCCACCAAGTTCAGAGTGGCAAAGTTTCGTTAACGTACTGGAGTGGAGTAAAGTTAGGTAACCTACTGCACCTACTTGTAATTTATACTGGAGACTTATAAAACCACTTGACAACTTCCCCTCATATGCGCATTAGTAGTTTAAATCCACTACTAGCCTTTGCGAGTACCTCAGTTTTTGTAGGAGAAATTATGTTCAAGGGCTTTATGATCTTTGTCCAGAACCGAGATGGAATCGTGTAGAGGTGTTGCTATTCAAACATAAATATAAAGACCTCTATATGTATACCAAAATACGTATACCTACTAGTAGGCACTCCATTGATTTCTTACTCCACGCATGCCAGCATTTTAAAGAAGCTGATAGGATTCAGGGCACGATCTAGGAAGCAGCCAATGGACACGACTCAGCACAGCACTGTGGTTGTTATGTTACTTAAGGTTTAATAAAGAAGAATGGAATAATTTATGAGGCGTTTTGTCTCTGCTTGAGATAAGGGTCCAGAATTTAGATATAAATGACTGCAATCCCTTGTTCGGTTTACCGCAGATTCTACTACTATAAACCAATGGACAGCAAACTCAATTGACATCTTTGTCATCATCATCATCATCATCAGCCAGAAGATGTCCACTGCTAAACAGAGACCTTCCCTTCCCAACAGAGATATGGCAATTTCTGGATAAGACAGATTCGTTTTATGGCAAATTCGGTTTAAGGCAGAAGTACAGTGAACAAAATAGTCTTCTGTGGTGTTTGGGAAAACAAAGAGAGAAGGTCGCCAGCGAGCGAGATAGCGTTATAGTAGTAAATTGATCCGATCAAATAGGATTTGGTCGATCAAACTGAATAATAGTAAAGGGTGGTAGTGACTGGAAGAAAAGAGCTAATAAAGGTCCTGCTAAAGTGGCCTGCTGTTTTAGGAGAGATATTAGCATTATCCAGCAGTCTTCAATTTATATTGAAGCCAACAATAGACTTGTGGAGTCACCAGAAATGGGTGAGAATATCCCACATTTATATTTTTGCAATTAAATGCAGAGATGGACTTTCGGATGATCAGGAATACACTCAATAATGTTCAATACACATATATTCACTATTTACACGGTAACAGTTTAAGAATTAATAATTTATAATATTTTAGCACGAAAAGAAAACGATATAGCAATTACGACCAAGGACAATCTGTGTGTGTAGGTATGCCGTGTTTCTCACTACTGTACTGGCGGGCCCGTTCCGTAATGTCGGTAGGTGCGATCGCTTGCACCGGCAGCCTATTGTATTCGAAGTCACGGTAAGTTTACATAGCGCTTGAATAATATTTTTCTCGTGCTGTTGTTTTAATTGATTTTATGTTTTTCTGTTTCAGGTTCGGTGCGGTACGCCACAGACTAATGTATGCTGATAGTGATGATGATGACGATGATGACTTTTCTGTAGTCAAGGTACACAATATTAATAATAGCACTAGGTACGTTAAAGGAAGCTAGATAACACTTTGTAGTGTTCAACATACAACTGTGTCCTGAGTCCTGATTCCTACAGCACTGGTTTCAAGCCTAGTGTTGGAACCAGGTGTTCCAACCTCCACCGTTATGTAATTTTGCCTTTTGTCAAATAAACGTTATTAAGTTTTTTTTTTAACATCTGTATTCTAGCACAAAATATACTATTCTCTAGGCTCAATAAACTTATAGCTTTCCCAGAACATCCAACGTAACAATAAACTCGGAAACTGGGTTCGGAAGCGCGTGTTCTGAATCGGACGATACGAGTTGTTACGTCACAATCACTTGCAACGTTCCTACCTGTTACGTACTACGTCACGTGAGATGAATTGTGCTAAACAGCTGATTACGGTTTATTAGGTTGTCAGTATTCAGTTGAAATGCCGTTGTTTGCGGTTTCCTTGATTTTCGATCGTTGATTGTTTTCCAATCGGTGCCGGTGGAGAAAGCTCCTTATGCGTAAACAAAATTAGGTAAATTATTATATAAGTAGGGCAAAACTTATAGTTCGAACTGTTAATTTTATTTTTTCAGGATTCTAGAAATCATTGAAGAATTAAAAATTATTTCCTAGAAACTGGAAACATTCCAGAAATATAATCCAGAGTTTAATTTTACGCCCCGGTCAATAAAAAAAGACGGCTTAGTTTTTAGAGAAATTATTTTAAACAAGAAACTTTACATCCTTTATATTGATGATATCATAAATTAAGTCTGTCATTAGGTAATAGGAGACTCGTAGCCGGTAAATTAATTTACCTACATAAATTGATATTCTTGGCAGATTATTCATTTCACTAAATATGGAAGCATACACCAATTGACCTTCCGCGTTGTTACATCATTTCCGATTTCTATCAGCTTGCATGTGTTAGAAATATGCAGTTAGAGGTAAAAGTTATGTAACTTGATAATGACCCCGATTTGTAAATTATTCATTATTAACCAAAATATTCGGCATATTCATGACATTTTGTTATGAAATCAATTAATTATTCGCTTTCTATAAATTTAAATGTTTTAATAGCTTTTCCCTCCTTTTGGAATAGCATAAATAAAATAATACACACAAACAATTTAGTATTAAATTATAATACTTCTTAACGAGGACAGTCACTCAGTCAGTGAAATATAATTAATTAATTAATATCTAACTACTATATTGTAACAATAAATAATAAATAACGCCCAACGATCACATACATAGATCCTGGACCCTAACTAGGATTCCCTGTATCTAGGAACCCAGGAACTACGAGGACCATGGTCCCACAACACCCAGGCACAGAACAAGTACTGGTGGTTTTTTTCATGTGCACAAATACTTGTCCTGTCGCGGGAATCGAACCCGCCGCCTCCGGGCTATGAGCCGACCTGCTCAACCACCACACCACAGGCTGTCTACTATATGTTACTATATTGTAACAACGTAGGTACTTAGATATATGTAGGTACACAAATGATCACTTCTTATGTTTGCCGTTAGTTTAACAAACCATACACGATACGTCGTGTAGTTACGAAGGTAGGTACGAAGAATTTTTGGACGGGGGTTCTGCGTGACCGGATGATGATGATGATGATCTTAGAGTATGTATTTATGAAGATATTAAGCACCTCAGCAAACTATACAAAGTGTATCTTTCAAGTGGGTCAAGACCAAATCCGACACTATGAGGGATATCGAAAAGTACTCAGTTTAGTTTTTGAAAGTTTTTGTCTTAATGACATCATTCGCCGGGCCACCACCAAACCACCGCCAATGTTGCAGCCATTCTTGAATCGAATGGTCTCATGCGTGACGATGGTAAAAGACCCGACGGAATGTCTCTGGTTCCCTGGAAGATGGGGCGGCCTTTAGTGTGGGACGCTACTTGCGTCGATACTATGGCGCCGTCACATCTTCCCGAGACACACGTTAGGGCCGGCGCCGCCGCGGCTAATTCTGCTGAGCAGCTAAAACGGCGCAAATATAGTAATCTCGGTAGCGGTTACATATTTGAGCCGTTTGGTGTTGAGACCCTGGGTCCGTGGGGACCGGGAGCTCGTCGCGTTTTCCAAAGTCTATCAGAGCGCCTGGTCGATGCGACGCGTGACCAAAATGCTAGCACTTATTTGGCCCAACGCATCAGCATTGCAATTCAACGTGGCAATGCTGCCAGCATGTTGGGTACGCTACCTACCGGTAGCGGGCTGGAGCACTTGGACTGTCTACATATAGGCCATCGCGGCTAGTATACAGTTCATAAGTGTTGTTTGTAGTAGGTAGTGTAGCTAGTTTAGTTTAGTTTTTTATTATTGTAGTAGTCAGCTTGAGTAATAAAGGCACATTGCCCGTAAAAAAAAAAGTTTTTGAAAAATCAATAGTCCCAGCCAGAAATCGGCTCCGTTGGTTAAAAAAAAACACATCTGTATTAGTTACACCATTCGACAGACTCGACGGTGTCACTAATAAAATAAGGATCGAATTCTGAGAAGATCTATGATTTTTCAGAAATCCAATGACGCAGTTTTAGTTTCATCAAAATCGGGCCCGAGACTACTTACTACCGAGTACTTCTGGCTATTTCTCATAGTTTCCGATAAAGCCATATGATAGGGGCGTATGATATGACCTACCACGCCCACTTGAAAAATTCATCCTGTATAATAGCTTATCCGACACGGCGTAGCTCGGGCACGCCATCCCCATTTGGCATCCACCATAATGCCACTCTATTTTCCCTTTCTCTACATTTTACCGTAACTCTTGCTTTTTTCCTTGTCCCTACTTCTTCCTTTTCCCTTCTAGGTACAAACATAATATTTGTTATCCTTCCAGAAGGTACGGTGCGATAGCTCTTAAATATGTAAAAATGCCTAAAACGATTTTGATTAAATGAAACATCGCAAGAGCCTGTTGCCATTGTACTCGTAAGTACCTATAGACAAGGACCATTTCACATCATCATTATCATAACAGCCTGAAGACGTCCACTCCTGAACAAAGGCCTCCCCCACAGAGCGCCACTTCGAGCGGCTACTCGCCCTCTGCATCCATTGGCTCCCCGTGGCTTTCACCATCGTCGGTCCACATAGTGGGAGGCTGGCCTACGCCTGTCCTACAATACGCTACGTCTACCGGTTCGTAGTCGCCACTCGAGAACCTTTCATCCCCATCGGTTGCCATTTTAAATGGTCCTTGATAATTAAGCTCCTTTTCATTAATAACAATTATATTTTAAGCCTTTATTGAAAAATGTATACCTATATGATTAATTGTAATGTTTCTGGAAAATAAATTGTCTTATTCTATTTTTCTTATTCTTATTCTCATTTAAGATCCCTTCTAATAATATGATTGTATAACCATGTTGACGTGAGTTCCTAGAGAGTAGTAACGCCAACGTAACCGGCCCCCTAATTACCTAACTCGCAACAGGTTTGCGACAGGCGTAAATCTCGCGGTGATTGCTGTCATACATCATTAGTGGTGTCGAGAATGTATGCTTCGCTACTGCTGTCGCATTGCTACTGCTGTCGCATTGCTGTTGCAAATTTTACGTAATTACCCGCCGCTCTCTATCGCAAGTAGATACCTATACGTCACATTAGTTGTTGTAGGTAGGTACCTACTTTCAAGATTTATCTTATCTGTTATGAAAATGCACATAGGTAACATATCCCATAGGTAAATTATAATTACCTACCTAAAGGTACCTAGATTTCATAGAACTTCCACTACGTAATACATAACTTTATGTATTTATTTGCTATTTATTTATTTATTTAATTGTTAAATACAATTGTGAACTTACAGCTAAGCCAAAACATTCAAATTGTTACACTAAGTTCTTAAACGGAGTAAACAATATATATTTATAAAGCCGACTAATGGGGTCAGCATGTATGCTATACAGAGAGAAGGACATTAAATCTGTAAGGATGTTTTATGAATAGAAGCTACGCGTAAACAAAACATACAATTATAATTCTTGTTGAGGTGTCTCAGACGTCATGCAACATGCAAATCTCAACGCACAGAGTGTATTATTCACTCACGCACTGCAATGCATATTTACATGACAATTTAGTTGCTTATGGCTTATTAGCGTCACAGTCGAACACATGGGCGCATCTGTCATCGTTGAGTAGGGGCAATTGCCCCAACCAAACCCACCAACCATCAGGTACTTCCAGGGGGCGTACCGTGAGCTCTTAGCGCGATTCAAAACTGAGCCTATATTGGATCGCATTGTTTTTTTTGTATGAGGATTTTGACAAGCGATGCAGTATAGGCTCTGTTTTGAATCGCGCTAAGAGCTCACGGTACGCCCCCTGGCCGCATATTATGTAGACTTAAGGTTGGAACTAACCGGCCTTAGGCATGGGCCAGAGACACACCCCATACAAAACAAAGCTATAAATATAGAGTGTTCTTTGCAATCTAATGTACATAATCTCGGAATAGGCCAAAGAAAACATTCAAAATGCGAAAAATGAGCGGTCTTAACGCTTAAAGTTTCTTGTGCACGTTCTGCACGCTCTGCGTATGGAATGGTTTTGCAGGACTGAGACTGAGATATCTTGGATTGGAACAATAAGTACACGAAACGTGGCCGCAAAATAAATACAAAAAGGTTTTAGCAAACGTTATGTTTTTTTTTACAACTAAATAGGCCCCGCATTTGACCGCAATCTCAACTGATGGAAAGTGACGATGCGATCTACGATGGCACATGCTTGCCTAGAAGATACCTATTTAAATCACTCGCGACTTGAAGAGCTCCAGGTTGTACTTATCGGGAAACAAAGACGCTGGTAAAGTGTTCCATTCCATTCATATTCCTTCGCTGCTCGGATGCTTCCAAAGCGTAATAAATCAAGTTTTTTTGTTACAAATGAAAAATTGCCTCAATGCTTCGACCAAATCCTAGGTCCGCCCATTGGTTACAAAATAACATCACGCTGGCCCACGAGACAAGGAAAATATTATAAATAAGCGAAGACGCTTGTGAAGCTGACTGTTGACTTTGTATGGAATGCACGACCGCTCTGGAAGATGTGCAACAAAGACTGCATGCAGACATATACATTAGCCTTCATAGAACTATATATGAGTACTAACACGACTTAGAATCTATTCAAAATGGACAATGTAGGTATCTTGTGTCTTTTGTGCGCTGATGTAAATTAGCTTACCTTATTACTAGTACATCTAATAGGCAACTTATTTATTTATTATTAAATTGTTTTAAATGAATGCTAAGTACTAGTTAGCTGAAAGAGAAAATGCTGTTAGCGATATTCTCGTTCTGTCCCTCTAAGGCCCGATTTCACCAACGTTTATTCCAACTATACGGCTATTCCTTACTCCTGGATACAGCTAATTGACAAATGAAATTACACAAAAAAGACGCCATTTTGATTGTATCCAAGGAATAAGTCTTATTCCTTCACAAAATTGGTGATATAAGGGCTATATTCGCGTAACTCGGTTGTTCTCGGAAAGTTGTACCTGGAATAAAATTTATTCTAGTTTGGTGAAATCGGGCCTTAATAGGACAAAAATTGTGATACGTTTAAAAATTCTGTGGTGTTACTCAAAAAGTCCACAGTGATTTCGCGTGTACTAACTAAAACATAGATAATAAAACTCTTTATTGAAAATACAGGAACAATCGGTATTTTTAGGGTTCCGTATCCAAAGGGTAAAACGGACCCTATTACTAAAGCTCCGCTGTCTGTCCGTCTGTCTGTCTATCACCAGTCTGTATCTCATGAACCGTGATAGTTAGGGTGGGTTTTTTCACCAATAGTTAAAGTAACCAATGGTTAAAAACTCTAACGAATTCTAAACCATTCTAACCAATGGTCAAAATTTGTTAATTTTTAACCATTGGTTACTTTAACTATTGGTGAAAAAACCCACCATAGATAGTGGAAATTTTCACAGATGATGTATTTCTGTTACCGCTATAACAACAAATACTATAAAAAGAGAATAAAATAAATATTTATGGTGCCATACAACAAACGTGATTTTTTTGCTCGTTTACCCGATGAGTCATAGATGGCGCTGCTTTAAATAGTATTGCTACTCAACACTAGATGGCAGGAATAGATAATGGTACGGCACCCTTCGTGCGCGAGTCCGACTCGCACTTAGCCAGTTTTTATTTTCAAATAATTCTACTACCTACATCAACATGCATGACGAATATCATTTCATAAATAAGCATTTTATATCTACCTACTTCCAAGACCGGTATTTACTTATATACACTTACTTATGGGCGGGCCACATCGCTCGTAGAACTGACAACCGATGGGGAAGAAAGGTTCTCGAGTGGCGACCACGAACTGGAAGACGCAGCGTAGGCCGGCCCCCCACTCGGTGGACCGACGACCTGGTGAAAATTTCAACTGTCTAACTAGCACGGTTCATGAGATACAGCCTGGTGACAGACAGACAGACAGACAGATGGACAGACGGACGGACGGACAGCGGAGCCTTAGTAATAGGGTCCGTTTTACACTTTGGGTACGGAACCCTAAAATGTATGCTAGATAGCTCCTCTATAAAATGGAGCACGATGGCCAAATGTTTTGTTGTATGCAACGAGATAAGATAAACAAGAAGTCTCAAGTTTTACCTACCTCATCATTATTTAAAACACCGATAAGTACTTATTCGTGTAAATTGAAAACATAAACCGTTCACATTGAAGGTCCCAAAATTCAGGATGAAAGTTTGGATTTTGGAGAAATTATTTTCACGTAGTAGGTAAATAATCATCATCATCATCAACAGCCTGAAGACGTCCACTTCTGAACATAGGCCTTCTCTATAGAGCGCCACTTTGAGCGGCTGCTTGCCTCCTGCATCCATTGGCTCCCCACGGTTTTCACCAGGTCGTCAGTCCACCTAGTAGGGGCCGGCCTAGGTTGCGTCTTCCGGTTCGTCGTCGCCACTCGAGAATCTTTGTTCCCCATCGGTTGTCAGTTCTACGAGCGATGTGACCTGCCCATTGTCATTTCAACTTGCAAATTCTAAGAGCTATATCGCATCGGTCACTTTAGTTCTCCTGCGGATCTCCTCGTTCCGGATCTTATCTCGCAGAGTAACACCGAGCATAGCTAGGTATAATAGGTAATAATCAGATGTAACCAAAGACCTCTTTACATTGAAAGTCCTAGAAAAAAGTAAAATTCTAGTATATTAAAAGTTTGGATTTCTGAGTAATTATTTTCACGTAGGTAGTAGGTAGGTAATAGTCATTAGCCATGTAACCACAGTTTAGATAGGTATTTACCTATAAACACAGGTTATCAAGTTTACCTATTGAGGTAAAGAGGGGTTACCTACCTACGCAAATTCACATGTTGTAGGAATTTTAGATGACAGAACTTTATTTGACCGTCATAGAAACTCAATGGACAGTCAAATCATGAGCCCTGTTGGATAATGCATGATTTTTATAAAACATTCACACAACATAATTAAAATATTAAGTTCCTATGTCAGTAATGATGTAAAGCCAATGAGTAAAGAAACAGGGTCATTTTAAAGCAGAGCTCAACCCCATTACGTTGAATGGAGCCATAACATAGCTCAATGGTTTCTATTATGAAATGTTTCAGTGATCAACAACAGACGGTGATGTCACCATTACATTGAATATAGCAATACACTGACTACGCTGCGCAGATGGCGATGTACAGGACGAGCTTTTTAAGCTTAAACGGCTGAAAATTGACCGGCATCGAGATAACAGCTGACTGCTGAGTAAAAACTATTATTAGGTAGATAATCTATTCCAGTACCGCGCCAATCAAATTGTAATCCGGAAAAAATACTATAACAGATACTAATACACCACTACTAAATACTACTAAATACTACTACTAATTTTTAATGTTTTTAGTTTTTATCCTATGTTGGTATGTGCAATAAAGAGTTTTTCTGTTCTATTCTATTCTATAACAGCTCCGCAGTCCCTATTGACTTGCACACTTGCACAGTAGGTACCCACACGTTTTCGTTGAACCTGGGTTCATCTTAGCAGCTTAATATGTAGTACTTACCTATCACTTACCTAATACCTACAGTACCTATTAGCGATATTCTCATCTTTGGTACTTATTACGTCAACGTGTAAATTATAAAAACTAGAATAAAACGGAATTCTATGAAGTCCTTCATTTATTATACGTAGTTCCAACCGTAACCGTCCGTAACCATGCATGGTTACGGAAGTTTACATGGTACCACACGTACGGTACGAATGGGCTGGGGGTACGCACTACGCACGGTTTCTAAACGTAGCTGTAGACATGCATAGGGAAAAGATCACCCTCTAGCCAGATATATCAAAGGAGTGTCATCAAGTGGCTTTCGGTTCATTGACCACGATTTGCTCTCCAATGTTGTCATCGTCTCTGTTTGTATGTTCTGAATCGGAGTTACCGTCACGTGGAAGCTTCTATAAGCTCTATTAACTCAAATGGGTTTCTGCTCGCCTGCTATTTTGGTATATTATGCTTTTATTAACAAGAGCTTTAGGTACCTACCGACATTTAATAAATGCTTACTTTGCTTGCTTTTATTTTTGCCCTGTCTCGTTTTCGCTTATTTAAGCATTAATTAAGTAACGATTTAAAGTGTAATACCTAAAGACTAGTGAATTGCAGGTAAAATATCATTGCCTATAAGACTGCAAATCAATCTCTAACCTCCAAGTAGATGGTTTTATGCTCTTGCTCTATTACCATTATGATATAGATCGTATAGGACGAACGCGATTATTTTTATAATATACATGTTTGTCATTTCAAAGATAATTGTGTAAAATAACAAAAGTGTTGTTATCAATATCATCGGTAGGTACCGACGCGACGTGCACCGAAAGACTAAAAGGCAGGTATCAATTAGGTTGAAAAAAACTGAAGACCAAAGTCAATGGCGTAGGTTGGGATAGATTTGCATCCAGCAGTGGACTTATAATATATTATTATAAAGGCTAATGATGATGATGGTGATATTTTTAGCCATTCACTGGCTAACTGGATGTTCAAGCCGCCTAAAATCTAGCGTTTTCACCTCGCCTGACTTGTAAGTACTAAGTACTTGTTCACATAGAAATCCATCGTTAACTCAGTTCTGCTCATGGTTTGTGTGCCCACGTATGCAAACCAAACATGCTGGGCACGTACACGAATGAATAAACATACAAGAGATATGCAAGGTCGAATCCTAAGCACGGTAGGAGGTACCTACTACCATCCTCCAACCTCCTACTATAAAATTTAATATAAATAAATATGTGTGGACATTTCGCACAGCACCATCTAGCCCCAAACCATACTATAGCTTGTACTATGGGAACCAGATAACTGATATAATACTTAGGTACTTTTTGTTTGTAAATACATACATAGAATACAATATAACACCCAGACACAGAACAAACATCGATGTTCATCACACAAATGTTTGTCCCGAGTAGGAATTGAACCCACAGCCTACATATCAGAAGGCAGGGTTACTACCAACTGATCTATTAGGTCAGTCTATGAAACGGATAACAGCTCAGTGAAATGTTTATTGTGCTCAGGTAAAATATCATTGATTGTTCTCAATTGTGCTTGTTTCATTAAACTTAGGTTAGGTTAAGAACTTGAAGTTACGCTGTTTCCAAAGACACTTCCATAAGCTTATTTTTAACTACTCTTAATTCATGCGTTGAATTGTAATTATTTAATTTTCCGTTTTTCAATTCATGTCTCTTTGCATCAATCAGCCTGATAGATTGGCCTTCCGTTCCGCCAAGGATAGCGCCATTCCATAGAGCATACCTAGATACCCAAATAACATACAAAACGAAATGGCTCCTCAAAACTTCAGATGACTTTTCCGGCTGCATGAAAGTAAATAAGTATCGGCGGCATATAGGTAAGGTAGATAAATACCTAAGCGACGAAGTACTTGGTGCCTAGGTGTCTTGCTGGTTTGTGAATGTAATCTAGTATATAAACAGCATTCTCACGTGTAGTCGTTTGCGTTGCAAACTACGTCGTTCTTCAACTTCAAGCCTTGGGCATGCAAACTGAATGCCATCATTTGTTTAAGTATTTAGTTACTTACTTATTTATTGTTACTTGTGGTTTTATGTACCTATTGTATAAAATTTAGAACCTGCTCTGTATGAATAATTAATGGATGGTCATGTAGGTATGAATGAAGGCGTTTGTTCTGCTATTATCTGTAGCTAGAATTTATAGGTACACATTAATAGGTACATTGTCTTACTTTTAGCCTACAAATAAACTCGAAACAAAGCTCTAAAAGAAAACATAAGAACAATATTTCACTGGCCTGATAGCTCAGTTGGTATATATAGTAGCTATGCCTTCTGGTATATAGGTTGTGGGTTCGTTTCCCACCCGGGACAAACATTTGTGTGGTGAACATAGGTGTTTGTTCTGTGTCTGGGTGTTATACTGTATTCTATACCCGCGTTCGGATAGCCTACTGGTGGCAAAATTAACAGTTCAAAATGACAAAAATGGTCACATGCACCGTTCGTTTTGGGAATGTGTGAGCAAAAGTTGCATTTTTAACTGTTTTCGTTCACCGTTCGGATAGCTCAAACAGTTAAAAACGCCATCGTGAACTGCCAATTTTGACCCACCTGCGGAGGTGGGTTTAAGGTGGTCGTTTTCTGACATTAGAGATTGACGTACAATTTTTGGCGCGGTTATGTAAAAATTATTGATTTTTATTATGAAAATTGTAATTATATAGTACGGAGAAGTGAGAAGGAAGACGTTTTTTTTACGTGCGCAATGTAAAATTCCGCCAATTTGTTTTTGACATTTGAGATAACAAACCGCATTTGGTTGTTTTGGGTTCGTTTTGGGTAGTGAGTAAAAGTGGTAAAAGTGGCATTATTGGCGAAATTCTCAAACCGAACGGTTTACAACAACGCTAACTTTGCAAATGCCAAAAATGATACCGATCCCAATCCGAACGCCCCTTATGTATGTATTTACAAACAAAAAGTATCTAAGTATTCTATCAGTTATCTGGTTCCCATAGTACAAGCTATGCTTAGTTTGGGGCTAGCTGGTGCTGCGTGAAATGTCCACATATACCTACTGTCTTATATAGGTACCTACCTAGTACAAAGATATGTCAATGCCTAGGTATAAGCATAGGAGTAGGTAAGTATTAAAAGTGTAAGTATACATGAACAGTTAAATCACAGTCTAGCTTAAATGTTTTATGAGATAGTTTTTTTTTTTTAGACGGGCAAATTGCCTTTATTACTCAAGCTTACTACTACAATAATAAAAGCTAAGAGATGAGATAGTTAAACAATAAATTAAATACCTACGTGTTCCTAAACACGCAGTTTTTACTGTGAGTAGGTAACTGAGTACAGGAACAAGCGCTCCGTTACAAAAAATATGCACTACCTACCACGTAAGAAACGACTTATTTGTTATTCAGCCATAAAAGATCAGATAAGTATGTATGATAATGATAAGGATTGTGGTTGTGGTTGCGTCAAACTCAAACGACCCGCAAAAACAAAGGAAACGTTGCAAAACGCACCGGACGCATTATAATGTTAAAAATATGAGGCTAATAGATTCGCAAACTTTCTATTATAACATGTGATGTAATATTGAGCTATGTGAGGCATCGTGAACATTTTCGTCGGTCTTTCACAATCCTTTAATGGTAACGAGAAACTGTTTGAAAGTGACCGCTAGAAATTGGTAATGTTCGTCGCTAGAAAATGGGTAAAGTTGCAGTTTTTCTTCAGGATTAGGATCCTATACTTACCTATTCCACCTGTACTTAGTACGTACCCCATCACTCACCATCGACGATTTTACTTTTATCCCTTATTGGGGTAGGCCGTCAAATTGGGCCGTATTATACTTATAGGTACTACTACCCATAGAGAAAATAACCGCTTACGTTTGTCTATCAGTCATACTCAGGTAGGTATAGGTACGTATTTTACACTGACAAATACCTACTCATATTAGGTTAGGTAGATGAAAATACAAAATGGACAGAAGACAAGCCTGAAGAGTTAGCTAATAAATTGGTACTAACGTAGGATAAGCCAAGTTTCTTACCTTTCCAGAATCAATTTCACACTGCAACATGTTGCCACTATAAACTAGTTACTCGTATTACCATAAAATTATAATGTTCATGAATGATTCATTCACAATAATGTTGTTTCTGGACATAAACCGCGCACTGAACCAATGTAAACTAAAGTAAATCGACTGTGTGTTCAGTTGGCGCACTTGTTCTATAGGTACCTACAAGTTGTAGATAATATAGAGCAGATAATATATATACTGTGATATGAAGATGAAAATAGCTGTTTTCCTAAACTTACTTCTACAATGTCAACCTATCGCTCTATCTCCGATAATAAAAACCGCTTGTCGCTTCGTCACGAACGTCAGCGACGAACAACTTGCACCGTAGTGTTCTTAACAGTAAAAATAGTTTTAGAGGATAAAACAAGCCTGAACTGTGCAACAGTGCAATATAGGAGCAGTGTATTGTGTGCAAAGTGCAGTTTCCTCCTGAAACGGTAGGGATTGCATAGTGGGAGTTAAATAAAATACGGCAGTGTTTTGCTTGTACCCTCGGGTATTAATAAAATCGGCGAACTGAAATTATAGATATATTAGAGTGTGCTGCGACATTAAGAAATACATGGTCTGCGCGCCATCTGTGAGCAGTACCTCGGACTACATACAACTCGTTACTCTGGTCGATCCTGAGCGTTATATTCTGTGATTTTATTAGATAGGCACTATGTCTAACAAGTGTGGTGCGTGCGGCCGCTTCGCCTCCGCGACAGATGGCGCTAAATGCACCAAATGTGAGGCGCTATACCATCGAGCCTGCGTTGGGATCTCCGCGGAGGCAAAGGTTGCGTCTGGATGGCGCTGTCCCGGCTGCAAGCCAAGGATACCGCGGAGTGACAATACCGAGAGCCCCGTGCGAGTAGGGGGAGTGAATTCGCCAACTGTCGATAACCAGCCCGCTACCGCAACCGACGACCTTATCCTTCGCGAGATCAGGCTCATGCGCCAGGAGATGCAGTCCTTCCGGGGGGATTTTAACTCTATGAGGGAGGATATGACGGCACTTGGAGCTACCGTGGCGGGGTTCGGGGGTCGGATGGACACGATGGAGAGCAAACTTCTCGGCCTCGAGGGCAAGTTTGCCGAGTTTCAGGCGCGGTCGGGTACGGCGGAGCTCCTAGTCACCATCGACCGGCTCAAGGAAGAGATCAACGACCGCGACCAGGAATCTCTCCAGAATGATATCGAGGTTACGGGGATCCCAGAGGAGCAGGGCGAGAATGTGGCGCAGCTCGTCAGTCTCATCGCTGGCAAGCTAGGGGTCGCATGCGACGAGCGCGACTTCGTGTCGGTGGAGCGTGCCGGCCTGCGCCGTGCGCCGGTGGGCGGCGACGTGCTGCCGGCGCCGCCGCGTCCGCGTCCCGTGCTCGTGCGCCTGGCGCGCCGGGCACTCAAGGATGAATTTTTGCGGAATGCGCGTGTACGTCGCCAGCTGACTACGCAGGGCCTGGGGCTCACCGGCAATGACCCGCCAGCTAGGTTTTATATTAACGAGCGACTGACCAAGCTGAACAAAATGCTTTTCTATAAGGTGCGCGAAGAGACCCGCCGGCGAGGCTGGCGGTTCGCTTGGACCCGGGGCGGCCGTATTTTTGTTCGCCGGGAGTCAGGGACGGCCTCGTTTCGGGTCCGGTCCGACTCGGACGTGCAGAAAATTTTTGGCGGCACAGCCGTTGGACCGCGATCGAGCTGCGACTGAAAGGGTTCTCTGCAATAAATAAGAAAACATGTCATGTACTTTTGTGTGTATTTATTTGTATTGCCGAATTTAGTAGTATGCTAGTTAATTTTAAGATAACACTTATTTTTATGGAAAGAGTTTATTGTTACAGGTTTACATATTGTATGGTTATTAATATTCTGCATGCAAAAATATTATTTGTTTATTGTTGTTTTAAAGGTCTAGTACAGCATTTCAATTTGGTAACTACATTATACACATTTTAATGCTTGACAAAATGTTAAACGTTGGATTGTTTAATGCTGGCTCTTTGGGCACACGGCATGAGGAATTTGTTGTGGCGATGGAGCGGTCAGCGGTTGACATAATGGCCGTTAATGAAACATGGCTTAGAGGCGAGGACGACGGCCGCGCGCCTGTCGTGCCCGGCTACCGACTGCGGCACACGCCGCGGCCGGCCGCCGTGCGGGGTGGCAGGGGCGGGGGCGTTGGTTTCTACATTAAACGTGGAATCACCGCGAGAGCTTGCCCTCATCCTCATACCGCATCTGTCGAGCAGATGTGGTTGAGCATGAGGGTAAGATCACTTAGGGTTATAATCGGCACTGCGTATCGACCTCCCTGGCTTGATGTCAATGTGTTTTTGGATGGTTTATCACAATCCGTGGCTAGTTTTGGGGATTATGATCATCTGGCATTATTCGGTGACTTTAACATCAACTGGCTCTCCCCCTTAGAAAATAAAACTAAACTATTGAAAACCTTCTTGGATTGCATAAACCTCACTCAGCTTGTGTTAGAACCCACTCATTTTACGGACCATAGTCAGACGCTCATAGACTTGGTCTGTACAGACATGAAAGCACGATCAGTCGCAGTAAACTATATCCCGGACTTGGGTAGTCACGCAATGATTTCTGTTGAATTTTACATCAAGGCACAAAAACCCAAACCTCATTTTATAACTTATAGACCCCTTAAGAACATTATATTGGACTTCTTCACCAAAGATTTAAACTTAGTAGACTGGCAAAACATAGACAGCTTAAATAATGTGAATGATATGGTCTCCTATTATAATACATTTATTTTGAGTCTCTTTAATCTCCATTCCCCTAAAAAAACTGTGTATATTAAAAGCCAATCATATCCTTGGATTACAGATACCATTAGAGAAATGATGCACATTCGTGACCGTTGTCATAGACAGTATATGGTATCTAAAACGGACTCACACAAACAGTCATATAAAGATATGAAACATGTAGTCATCAACGCTATGTTTCAGGAGAAAAAAGTATATTTTGAAAGACATATAAACCAAAACATAGCAAATCCAAAAAAATTATGGAAAAATTTAAAATCAACATTCATACCTAATAGTAAAAATAGTTTTGAAATCCCTTCTTTTTGTAATGATGCTAACTTAATAAATTCACACTTTCTTAATGTTCCTGGGAATGAAAAGGTACCAATATCTAATCTTACCTATTTTGAATACCATAGATTCAATACATCTGAGTTTCATCTGGAACCAGTTGGTGAGGATGTTATTGCAAATGTAATAAATAAACTGTCATCAAATGCTGAGGGTATTGACCAGATTACATTGCAAATGATAATGCTAACTTTACCTGATACACTACCTTACATAACTAAATTGATAAATTTGTCTATTTCATCTTCAACATTTCCGGATGCATGGAAAGTATCACTTATAAGACCAATACCTAAAAAAGCAAGTATCTCTTCAGTAAGTGATCTTCGTCCTATAAGTATATTGCCATGTTTGTCTAAAGTTCTAGAAAAAGTTGTTTGTTATCAACTAATGAAATACCTTGAGGTTGAAGACATCTTGCCAAAAGTACAATCAGGCTTTCGCAAGAAACGTAGTACTTCAACTGCGCTGCTTGATGTGGTTGATAACATACTTGCAGCTCAAGACCGGGGTATGGGAACGATCCTTGTGCTGCTGGATTTTTCGCGGGCATTTGATGCAATCAATGTTCCTCTCTTATTAGCAAAAATGTCTTACTATGGTTTTAGTGCTGATACAATAAAATGGTTCCACAGCTACTTGTATTTAAGATCTCAAATTGTTGAAGTCACTGGTCCTGATGGTAAAACGGCTTTTTCATCTTGCAGTTACAATCTCAGAGGCGTCCCGCAGGGCTCAATTCTTGGGCCAATTCTTTTTATTCTGTATAGTGCAGACATAATAAAATGTATAAACAATTGTCAGTATCACATATATGCTGACGATTTACAAGTTTATTTGCATTTCCACCCAGAAGACACAAGTCAAGCTGTGTGGAATATTAATCAGGATCTAGATCGGTTGGCTATGTGGTCTGAAACTAACTGCATGGTACTAAACCCAGCCAAATCCAAATATATGGTAATAGGGTCCAAGAAGCAGGTAGCAGATATTTTGTACAACAACCCTCAAGTATCCATCCTGAATAATAAAATAGATCAAGTCACAGAAGCTCGAAATTTAGGATTGCTGATGGATAGTCACCTACATTTTGAGCACCATGTACAAGAAGCTGTACGAAACTGTTTTTATCGATTAAAAGTGCTCTATAGAGCTAGACCTTACCTTAGTGAGGATCTCAGGTTGACACTTTGCGAATCTCTCATACTTTCAAAGCTTAACTATGCGGATGTTGTTTATGGCCCATGTCTCTTGTCGCGAACTGAGCGTTTGATCCAAAGAGTTCAGAATGCTTGTGCCCGTTTTTGTTTCAAAGTTCCTTTTCGTGCACATGTGACTCCATTCCTTAATCAGGCAAACTTAATGAAAATGAATGCTCGGAGGCAGCTACACTTTGCAACCTTACTTTTCGGTATTATAAAAAACCAACAGCCAGAGTATTTGTTCAAAAAACTAATTTGGGCACAGGAACAACGTAGGTATGAAGCCAGGTCAACAGTGTTTGTGCTCCGGACGCCGCGGCACGGGTCTGCATCCTTTCGGGGAAGTTTCAGGCTTGTTGCTAGCCGGGTATGGAACATAATTCCACCGCCATTGCGAAACCTGAAAACAGTGCAAACATTCAGTAGACATTTGAAGTGGCACCTGATGAATGACCAGAAGTCATAAATAATAATAACAATAATTAACTTTGCGGTGTTCAGCGGGTGTTTCTTATAAATGGACTAACTAGAGTATGTGTTATGTAGGTAAATAGTATGGGACTTACGTTTGAGTTATGCTCGACTTGATTGGGTGGAAATCCGTTCACTGCTGGACCTTTAGATAACACATAAGTAGTGGAACCCGTCTGGTTACCACACGGTTTCATGTTATTTGAAGTACCTAGCCATTGTTCATCTCTTTTTTCACTTCAACCCCTAGATCGTGACAGTTGTTTTTGTTTTAGCTGTTTGACCCCTCTCCAAGCCTTTTCTGTTCTTTGATGATATCAACATAATTATGTAGTTTCTCTGGTAAAACCATGTATATTGTAGAAACCAATTCCTTTTCTGTATCACTGTTCGTATTTGTTACGCTCGTATTGTTGTACTGTATGACTTTTGCTTTGAACTGTATTACTTTTGCTGTGTAGTTCCTGTTATTTTAGTCTGTTTGTGTGGATCACGGGCACTGAATCGAGGGAATTAGATGGGTTTTACCTTAGGGTTTTTGTAGTAAAAAACGCAGAAGTGGTATAGTTCAAAGATTGCTATAAATTGTTTTTCTCTAATATTTGTTTTTTTTGTATGTATCATTTGTAGGTATAGTCTTAATTTATTTATATATTGTTTGTGCTGAAGTTCGTGATGTCATGATGACGGGTTCCGACTGAAAACCAGTTATTGAGGTCTAACGACCTTGATTACATGCTGAGTCGGGACCTTTATCATGACGTCACGCAACATTACATTTTGTACGTACGTGTACCTATTATTATTTTTTGTTTTTGTTGTTCTATATTTATGTTGTATGTTAGGAATGTAATGTTGTGTGATGTCCTGAATAAATGTATTTTCTTTCTTTCTTTCTTTCTTTTTCTTATCTTGTCAAAAAAGTTTGCTTCTAAGCTGAAGCACGTGATATCGTGGCTGTAGCATTTGCATCTCTCATTGATACATTTTAATGACTACAGCCACGATAACTTAATAGAAATAATTCACGAAGAGTTCCTATGTTCAGCACGTGAACGTATAGGTATGTCCGGGTATCATCATTATCAATAGAACCTCTGCCTTTTTTTTTTTTTTTTTTGAGGGGGGGAAATGCCCTCGCATTTCCCTGCCACCACGGGGGTGGTGGCAGGGGGTATGTGGGACTCGAACCCACTAAAACCCCCCCGTGATCCGTCCGCCGCCGGGATGGGGCGAGATAGGGTCGCGTTAGCATTCACCATCTCACCCCAGCGGTAGGCCCTTTCGGGCCTCTGCGCCAGTGGGTGGGTAACCTTGCACCTCGGTTACCCACCAGACGTGTGGGGCCGTGTGAGCACGGCGGAGAGTCCCCCGACTCTCCGCCGCCGACCCCACTACGGAGGATGGAGAAGGCGCGCGAAACGCCTCCTCCGTCCTCCGGTCCGTCTGCGCCGGAGGGGGTCAGAGTTGGCATCATCCTCTCTGACCCGCTCCGCAGCCTCCTTCTGCGTCATCACCGCCTCGCAGAAGGAGACCGTTGCCTGCCACGCTCTCTCGCTGTCGAGCATGGCGTTTACCACGCTCGGCAACGAGAGGTCCCGGCCAACGACCGCTGAAAGTGTGCGCCGCTCAGAATCCCAAGCAGCGCACACCTCCAGCGTGTGGGGCGCCGTATCCTCCGGCGCGCCACATTCGTGGCAGGCTGGGGTCGCCTCCCGTCTTGCGATTTGGTGCAGGTACTTTCCAAAGCATCCGTGCCCGGAAAGCACCTGCACCAAACGGAAGGTCAGCGACCCAAATGGCCGCCGCACCCACTCCCGGAGGACCGGGCGGATGGCCTCCACCGTCCTCTGCCCAGGCACCGGTGGAGCCAGGTCCTCCGTCCACCGCCGCAACAAGGCGGTCTGCGCCTGCTTCCGCAGGCGCCTGACCTCCTCCCACGCCGGGGGCTCTCCACGGGTCCTCCTCGCCGCCACGAAGTGGTAAACTTCGGCAAGGGTCTCCGCTTCAAGCTCCCAGGGGGGATCACCGGCCAGCGCGCATGCCGCCGTCCAGGACACCGTCCGGTATCCGCGGATCGCCCTCGTCGCAATGACCCGCTGCGGACGTCGCAGCAGGGCCTTGTTATTGCGACCGAGGGCGTCCACCCAGACCGGTGCCCCATACATGGCCATACTCCGGATCACTCCGGAGTATAGCCGGCGGCACGTAGCGTTTGGACCACCCACGTTGGGCAGCAGCCTCCCCAGAGCGGCGGCCGCTCCCAGGACTCTTGGGGCCAGGCGGGTAAAATGAGCCCCAAAAGTCCACCTCCCGTCCAGGATGAGACCCAGATATTTCATCTGGGTCCCAACCGGGACTGAGACCCCATCCAGAAGCACCCGCGTTCCTGGAGGGGGTCCCCCCCGAGGCCCGTGGAACAACAGGGCCTCAGTCTTGGAGAGGGCAACCTCCAGTCCCAGGGAACGAATACGGTCGACCACGAGGGTTGTTCCCACCGTAGCCAGCCGCACCGTCTCCCTGAGGTCCCTCCCCTTGACCACGACTAGGGTGTCGTCTGCGTAGCATGCAACCTGCATATTTGCAGGAAGCGTGCCACGCAGCACCCAGTCGTAGCCAATGTTCCACAGGAGCGGTCCCAGGACCGACCCCTGTGGAACCCCGCAGGAGACGTGACGGTGCCTCAAACCGTCACGTCCTTCCACCAGGACCTCACGGTCCTGGAGGTAGTCGGCCAACAGCCTCCGCAGATACAAGGGCACTCCGTGATACCGGAGCGCCTCCTGTATTGTTCCATGCGGGAGGCTGTTGAAGGCGTTAGCTATATCAAGCGAGACAGCCAACGCCTTTTCCCCCCCACCGACCGCATCCTGCGTCCACCTCTTAAGCCAGAGCAGGGCGTCTATAGTAGATCGCCCTGCCCTGAACCCGTACTGGGCCTCCGACAACCCAGGCCCAGTACCCTCCAGGTGCCGGATGACACGGGAAGCTACTACACGCTCTAGCAGCTTACCCGTGTCATCCAGCAAGACGATGGGCCTGTATGCGGAAGGCGAGTCGACAGGACGACCCTCCTTCCGCAACAGGCACAATCGGCCATCCTTCCACGGCTTCGGGAACCGTCCAGACGTGAGGCACGCGTCGAACAGTTCCCGAAGCCGATCGCCCATCTCCCTCAGGGCGATTGCGAGGACCCGCCCCGGGATCCCGTCAGGACCCGGAGCGGTCCTCTTGCCCCGTAGGCGTGCGACCGCGACATCCATCTCCGCCTCCGTTAGAGGCGGGATTGAGTCCGCTAAGTCCGCCTCGGGGAAGGATGGCACCATCGCCGGGGGGGTGTGGAGGGGGTTCGTGTCGGGGAAAAGTCCCTCCAGCACCCTGTCCAGGAGCTCCGGCTGCAAAGACTCCGTCACTGGGGACGTCTGGCCCCGGAAGTTATTCCGGGCAGCCCTATAAGGACGTCCCCATGGGTCCCTGTCTAGGCCTTCCAGGGTCTCACCCCAGGCCTCTGTCTTTGCCCGGCCGATAGCCAGCTGTAAGTTCCACCGCGCATCGCGATAGGTGCTATACAGCTGGCCCTCAGCTGCCAACTCCTCGGCTGACAGCTGCGCGTCCGTACGGCCCCTGCGCCGCCTCCGACAGCGGGTGTAAGGCCGCCGTGCCTCCGAGCAGGCGGCTCGGAGATCCGCGATCTCCGAGCTCCACCAATACACCTCACGGCGCTCGGGACGGCGTCGAGCCCTTGGCATGCCCGCGTCACACACCTCCGTCACCGCCTCGCGGAAGCGACCCGCCGCGACGTCTACTTCCGGGTGCGTGGGTCCAGCCTGCCACGCTTGGACTATCGCCGCCTCCTTCGCCAGCTCAGCGTCGAGGCGACTAATAGTCCAGCGCGGAAAGGCGGCCCGCGCTACCCGCTGCGAACCCCCTTGGTTGGCGGAGGTGAAGATCTCAAACCTTATATATTTGTGGTCCGAGAGAGTCTCCACCTCCGTCAACACCCTCCAGGCCTGGACACGTGCTGCGACAGCTGGAGTGGCGAACGATACGTCCACCACGGACCCCCCACGCTGTCTCACGCACGTGTGGACCGACCCTCTGTTGAGCAGGGTTAGTCCTGAGGCAACCGCCCACTCCCTGACGATCTCGCCACGAGAGTTAGTGGAGGGGTTGCCCCAATCCCGGGCCTTGGCGTTCAAGTCCCCCATAAGAAGGACTTGACGTGGCGCCTGGCGTCTCACCGCCGCAGCCAGGAGGTCCACAAAGACTTCCAGCTCCGCAACGGTTCTGTTGGGGGAGAAGTATGCGCCAATAATCGCATACTCTCCCCACTTGACCACCACGTACCCCGAGCCCCTCTCCTCCACCGAGAGGGGGGGGAAGCCACCGGGCCGTCCCACGACGGCCACGGAGTCGTTAAGGTCCCCAGCCCAACACGGATGTTGGGGGGGAACGTAGTACGGCTCCGCGGCGACCGCCACGTCTATCTGCCACTGCGCCAGGGATTGCATAAGCAGATCTTGGGCCCGGGCGCAGTGGTTCAGATTCGTCTGGAGAAAGTTGTGATGTCTGACTTGATCCATTATTCAGACATCACAACCTCCTTGCACGTCGCTGGGCGTGCTCCCTCTGGCGCGGCCTGGTTTGTGGCAGCAGGGGTGGCCTGGGTCCAGGTGGCCTTCCCTTTCGTCTTAGGGGGAACGCAGCTGCGTCCCCCCATTATGTGCCCGGCGGGCCTCCCTGACTCGGCACATATGGCACAGCGCGGGACGGTCTTCCCGCAACTGGCCGCCTGGTGACCTGCGTCTCCACAACGGAAACACAGGTCACCCCTATCCGCCACAGCGGGACACAGGGGGCGAGTGTGCCCCAGCCCCAAGCACCTGTAGCAGCGCAGGGGGCGCTCTCCCAGTGCCACTACCTGCACAGAGCTCCACCCAATCAACAGCCTGCCCTTTTGCAGCAACACTTTGGCTGCTGCAACCGGGAGGGAGACGAGGGTGGAGCCAGTCCTTCTTACGCCGGGGCGGATCTCCCCGGCCTTTACCAACTGCGGGTCGCATGCTCCCGCGCAAGCAACCGCCGCCACCACCTTCTCTTTTGTGGCCGCATCGTCCAAGCCCATGATCCTCAGATCAGCGGTTTTGACGGGCCTGGTGACGCTGGCCACCTCCGCCACTACCTCACGGAGCTTCTCCGCGAGGCGGTCCGCTTTCTCCGCGTTTTGGGAGCCAGGAATCTCAAGCATCCTGGCTCCTGTGGCCGTCGGGTGGCAGCGGATCCGCTCGATCCCCAGCTCCTGCAGGTCGACCTTCTCCTGCGCCACCTGGAGGACGGTGCCGTAGGTTATCCCCTTTTCCACGGCTTCGGGGCGCAACGACAGCACCACAACCGCGGAGTTCGGGGGACTCTTCAGCACCGTCTTAGCTTTACCGGCAGAGGGGGCTGCCGGTTTAGCTACAGGAGCACGGGCTGCTGGGGTACGGGCCGCAGGAGCACGGGCTAAGGGGGCGCGAGCCACGGGGTCACAAGTCACAGGGGTACGGGCTTCAGGGGCACGGACCACAGGGGCACGGGCTGCGGGGGCACGGGCCTTAGGGCCACCTGTAGGGATAGAGGAGGATGCCGAGGACATTCCCGTCCTTTTTCCCTTCCCCTTGCCCTTTCCCACTACTTGGGCCCAGGTCTCTTTTTGTAGATGAACCTGGGCACTTTGGGTAGAGGAACCCGCAGCTTTAGCCTGCTGGCAAACTGGCTCAGCCCTCTCTGATGTTGTGGCTTCTGCCGCTGCCCTCTTGGCGTCCGCTCTCAGGGGTGGACGCACCGTCTGCGCTGGCAGAAGGCGGTCTTCGATCCCCGCGAGTCGGGCATTGAGCATTTGCCCGAACGTCGCGGTCAAAGACCCCTTCAGCTCCTCAACAAAGTCAGCCCCCACAGTGGTGGGACCTGCCGGCCTCTCCTTAGCGGCAGCGGCAGCAGCGGCAGTGGCGGTGGCAGCGGCAGCGATGGCGGTAGCAGCTTCCGTCTTGGCTTCAGTGAAGCCAAGTCGTAGTGCCTTAACCTCCGCCTTCGCCGCCTGTGCTTCCAGCCGCAGGCGGGTATTATCCGCCCTGAGCCGCCGCGTCTCCTCGGCCTCACTCCTCCCAGTTAGAGTGTCGACAACTTCTCCCAGGGTCGACGCTGCCTTCTTCAAGCGACCGACGAACTCGCCTTTGAGATTGCCAGACTTCCTGGCCACCTCCAAAATACGGGCGAGTTCCTCCCCTGCCCGTGCCCTGAGTTCCTGGGCGTTCAGGACGCAAAGGTCACCGATCAGTGGGCGAGCATCGGAATCAGTTCCAGTGCTCAGCCCGACGTCGCCAACAGCAGCGCTTGGCCCCTTCCTATACTTCCTGCCCTGCAGGACCGCCTCCAGCTCCCCGTCAACCGGAGCAGGCTTCAAGAACGTCTTCTTGGATGGAACCGCCTGAGCGGCCTTCCTCCTGCCTCTCCTTGCCGTGCTAACCTTGGCAGCCACCGTCTCTTCAGTCTCCGTGTCCGAGTCTAAATACCCGGGCACGAAGAATGATGAGTGCGGCCGCTTCCGGCTGGCCCCTTCATCCGCGGTATCTATGCCGCCCGAAATCTCCGAGAACAAGTCGTCTGACTCGACCGTCTTGTTTTCCAAAGATGGAGCCCGGGAGTGGCCCTGAGAAGGGCCTTTTATGAACTTCCCGGAGGAGTCTCGTATCTGGTTCTTATGCATCACGGCTTTGTCGTATGACGGCTGGGACATTCGACGGTACAGCGCACTTTAGCCGAGCCCAGTCTGCCACTCCGTTACGGTGGTCAGAACTGGGTCGTTTCCAGGGGACACGACGTGGACGTATGCGCTGTGGGGGGTCCCCCAATAGAACCTCTGCCTACGCGTATCTTTGTCAATCATCATCAACGGGATATTATGGGAAGACGTCAACTTAAGAACATTATAAGCACCATTGAATGCCCCACGTGTAGTTTCTCTTTCTAGATGCTTGCATCTCTAATAACTTCCTTCCGGCATGCTCAACGTTCCTTCAAACCTCACCATGACGAAAACAAAAAAAAAAAAAAAATTCGTAGGTACCTAGCTGAACTTAGGTGAAATAATTCTCTAATATTCAAGCCATAAGGAGAAACCTAAGTTATCGCGACAAAATAGGTAACTCTCTCTAACTGCTACATTATTGAGCTGCCACGGGCCAGCAGCCACGAGAGAGGCCCTTTCCTGTAGGTACCATCCGCGCGACCACCTTCCTCGTATGGGACGCTGGTTCTGCCGGAAATGTAGACCATCTAGACCTAGTCAGTGCCTAGGTACCTAGTGAGTGCCTACCCTTTACTACGCTAAAATAAGAAGGAAAGTAGAGGTAGCTAAAATCTCGCACTCTAAAACTCTGAAGATTCCGGTATGTATGTACCATAATTATAACTCCTATACCTACCACCTCATCTTATGTACAATGATTTAAGGATGATTCGCCCAAGTGTACACGACGAATAGCCTGGCCTACGACTCTACCTCTATAGGACATTTATTATCGTAGACTACGTTAAATAAAACATGTCCTTTAGAGGTAGAGTGGAGTACCTTCCTACCTAATTGATTCAAGTGTCTGAAAGTTATTCAAATGTTGCCCTGCAACTACAAAATAGATATATAGTACCTACATAAATTATAGGTAGGAATTATACCTATCTAGACTTTGATCATCTACTACAGGTAGATGATCTAAGTATCTAGATTACCTATTTCCTTAGTACCTAAATGATTGTGAATGGCTCGCTGAGTCACCATTTATAATACAAAGTGCATTACAAAGCAGTGATAAATCATAACATATCTCTCCGCCTCGCGTCGCCGACGCGGCTCGAGAAATTCGATCACAATCTGCAAACAAGCCGACAGAGTAGACAACTAGACCTAGACACAGCTCGTTATTGTGCACATAGCTCGCAGTTGTCCACCGACCTATAGGCCAGTAGACTAGCGATAGACTGCGGCTGCTGGTGCTGGTTAGCTTGGCAACAAAGCCATTGGCGCAGCTTGGCTTGGTCTGAAAACATTATCTGAGTGTGACAACTACTTGTAGTACCACAGAATAAATAATTGTAGGTACTTACAGGCTTAGGGTGGGTTTATTTAACCCGTAGTTAAGGTAACCAATGGTTAAAAGTTTTAACAAATTTTGACAATCGGTTAGAATTTGTTAGAGTTAACCATAAAAACCCACCCTAAGTATTGTAAAAGCTGCATAATAATAGGTACCAGCTAGATAGAGGAGATTTCCATGCATTGACGTCTCGCCATGTACATAAGCCACATTGACATAACGAACTATATATATGTATCACTTTGTTTCGAAAGCATTGTTTGGAACTTTTTTTGCCGTTATCGATTAAGTTTGACCACCAACTCACCTTGATGGTAAGCAACGCGACGACGCGACGGTGTGGTCAAAGATGGAGCACGTAAATCTAGAGGTATTCTACGCACGTAAAACTTATAGTTTGATTGATGCCACGAAGTAGAAACTATACCTATGTATGACAGACAGACAGTCACAAACTCAACAGTTGCTTTTAATTATCATAGCTCCGCAGTGTCCGACCCGGAAGGCACACTATCCACTGGCAATGCAATCCGTGGGCGGAATAATTTACTGAGCAGATAGTTACTAATATTTACATTGAGATTAATCTGAGGTTCTGCGCTTGTGCGGGTAATGTACTAAGGCCCGATTTTACCAAAGTAGAATAAATTTTATTCCAAGTAAGTATAACTTTCCGAGAACAACCGAGTTACACGAGTATAACCCTTGTACCACCAATTTTCATGGAATAAGAAGCTTGTTCCTAGGATACAATCAGAATAGTGTCTTTTTAATTGTCATTTCATTTGACAATCAGCTGTATCCGAGGGTAACCAGCTGGGTTTGCATGGACGGTAGACAAAATTGTCTTTCCCCGTTTTACGTCACTTTCTTCATACTTGCTTGGAGTAAAACAGGGGAAAGACAGTTTTGTCTACCGGCCGTGTTAACCCTACTGTAGTAGCTTTATACTTGGAATAAAATTTATTCTACTTTAGTAAAATCGAGCCTAAGTAAGTTAACTATAGCATATAATATTTTGGTGTTAGATATAGGTACCTATACCTACTTACCTAATACGCTAGTGCATTGCATAGCTTATCTCTGACATCCTACCTCTAATAGACCAAAGCGAGCGTGTGAGAAGCTCGAGCCAAGCGTCTCCGTTTCAGCTTGGCCAAAAATAATAAAGTGTTGTTTTCCTCGCATTTCTCAACTGATTCTCATGAAGTTTTGTGAGCAGGTTTGATAATGATATATAATTATTTTTCATTCAGGACATTCACAAGCCTGGTGAGCTATAAACGTTAATGGCAGCCTGCAGCTAGCACAGTTCCCACAACTTGTTCCCTGTCGCACCACATCGCTACTGAACACGTGTCTATTGGACCCAAGGAGCAAAACAGGTTAGAGCAGGGCTGACCTGAATGCACTGTTCTTTTTTATGTTTTATTGTAAAGTATGAGAGCATATCTATGGAGAACCGTAACCCTTAACACTTGTGTCTATAGTGTATCTAGATGTTGTGTAGGTAGTCCTATAATAGCTGACCACCTGACCTAGATCAGGTCCCGGCGGATCAGCATGCTAATCCCAGCGCATTGCGACTAACTGCACCCTGCACCTGACGATCGGGCTAACGGAACTTCTATCTACGGTGCTGGTATTTTCTTTTCATTTTCTCTTTGCACGTGAGGTGTTACGGAGTCCTAATCAGGTACCTATACTTACATACATACTATAGTAACTAAGTACGTATAGGTCTCTCTCTCCGATCGATCCTTCATGACTGATGATCGTGATTTCGTGATCAGTAGGATAGCTATCACTGGCAAGTCGTCAGCAGCGCAAGGAATGAAAATAACCTAAAATGCCCTTTAATTATATCACTGAACTTCTGTAGTCAGTTGGATCACCTTATTTTGATTCTAACCAACCTATGCAATAGGTATTACTTTAATTTTATTACCAAATTACCATAAGGTGTAATTTGAATATTTCTAATAATTATTAAATCAAAATAAGTACCAATGTCAGACAACATTATAACAGTTATTCTGTTATATGTAGGTACATCATAAAATCGGTCATAACTATCCTCATATCTGCATTTAACTGGCTACTTGCAAGTGGTTCTGTAGGAAGGTCAAATACGTGTCAGCATTTTCTTAAGTGTACCTACCTACCTGGTACATGAAATGCGAAGGACCAAATACATTATATTTAAGCTATTAAATATTTTACCAAGACAGAAAAGATGTTTCATTCGAGACTTGTCAGGTGCACACTTGCAGTTTTCAGTCTTAAATCCATCCGGCATTGTTACCTATATGTGCCGACGTTTCACCGGTTAGGTATGGGCAAACAATAAGTTGTATTGAGCCTTGAAGTGCTTTTTTATTTTTCCCCCAACGCCGTTCATATACGTTTATCTAACCTTGCATACCTTTCATATTTTCAGTGCTCTCATTAAACGTAGTCAAATATTAGTTCGGAAATACACCATTCGCATTTCCTCGATGTGCGATCATTTGTTGTGAGTTTGCGGCCTCAAAATGCAAATAAACCTTGGAATAAGAAAAGAACACAGTTACCTGCGGAGGCCGACCTTGCCGTGTAACTAAATTTAGTTAAGGAACGTCTAAATATTTGGTAGATAAGGTATTTTTTTCAATAAAATAATAATATTTTTATAACTATTACCTACTATGATTAAAGTTTAGGTGCCCACCTTTTAGCGACAACAACCTCGCCCTGTCGGCACAGCTAGGTACCAATACTTAGGTAAGTAATAAATAAGTTAATAATTATTTATCGTGTGTTATGTAAATAACTACGTAGGTATATACCCTACATTAGTGGTGCCTAAACCCCGGAAAACACTTTATATCTACAGATAGACTATGGAAGGTCAGGCTGGCTAAAAGTACCTAATAAATGACGAATATGATATTTGAGTTAGAACCAGTTATATGATTATTCACCCTTATACTGATTCATCTGCATTCAAACATTTTGAATGAAATCTCCAGTGCCACATCCACTCTCGTTAAGAAGGTTCAATCAAATCGTAGTTCCTATCCGCCCGTGCCAGATGGTGCGAGAGCCCACTGCACAAAAACCTACGTCATCGGGTACCCCAATAGGCTATCTTTAAAAAATTTGAACTATTTCCTTGACCCGGCAGGATCGGTACTGGCAGACCTGTTTTTTTTACATGTTTAAGTGTCAGTTAACGATCTAAAGATACCTTATTGGGGTACCCGATGACGTAGGTTTTCTTGCAGTGGGCTCTCGCACCAAGAGCTCCGCGGCGACCGCGCACGCGCCTTTCCATACGAGGCGTAGCGGAAGTACCCGCAGATATGGTATGTAATTATAATCTCTGACTGCGCCCTTATTAAAGAGGTAAGTGCGCTGAGGATGTGAGCCTTATTGGTAACACTATAGAGTTAATAATAGCGCCATTGGAAAGCCGTGGACCGTGAGTATTCAGTAAACAATACAATAAGGATCATTTTTTAAAGAAATGGTTTGATACCAACGTGCAACGTACGATTTGTAACGTACCTACATCGATAATATAAGCAAAAGGATGTGCACTGTGCAGCTAGGAGGGGAGTAACTATTCCTATTCATAGACTATTCAATGGTGTTTTGGATGAAACGGCGCAGAACAATGACGTCTGCTATGTTTTGGCTGCCAACTTCACACCGGTACGTTTGTTTAGTCCTCTACCAACAAGATATACCTAACTACGCCTGCAAGATGTAGAACTTCCAGCTGAGGTCTTTCCACCACCGAGTTACAAACATGGGGCCTAGTGGCACTTCAAGAGGCGGGTAAGAGAATAAAATGTACTACATTGTGTGCCCGTGGTACTGCGGGTGTACATAGATGACAGAAACTGATGCTTACATACCAACAGTCAACAAGCAGGCCGAAAGCATATGTTATAAAAAAAACTATAGGAGCATTTAAAATCACAAGTATCTCATTCACAGATTCTACACCGATCAAAAGCTCGTTAGCTGCCTGCCCGCAGAGCCTACGCACCTATTATCCAATCCTCATAGCATCTCTCCACATATGACATGCACTTTCGATTTCATCTGTGGCACTAGCGTATGTAGTGTAGTGAAAGTGCGCAGGTGTTAAGCGGTCGGTGACCTCTGCAGCCCTGAGGGCTTGAGGCCGGTTTGTGAAGAAACCACTTGTCTACCTGTCCTGCCATTGCCACCGACGTGTCAGTGACATTGATCGCTCTCGCCACACATTGCCGAATCGCCGAACATTGTTTGTTGACTAGATATTTTAAATAACAGTAGGCTAGGTATAAAAAAGCTGATCGGTATGGTGACCACACCCATTAGCTTCTTATATTAGGTCGCAGGTTACAAAACTGCTTAATTGATTACCTATTGTTTAATTTTACGAGTCTGATTTATAAACCTTTTAGTTAGAATATTTTCCGCGTATAATTGTGCAATACTATACTAAGTACCTATCCAGCCTGAAGACACCCTTTGAGCGGCTGCTTGCCTCTTTTATGCAACGGCTCCCTGCTTTCGGTCCACCTAGTAGGGGCCTACGCTGCTTGTTTCGGTTCGTGGTCGCCACTCGAGAACCTTTTTTCCCCAATGGTTGTCAGTTCTGAGAGTGATGTGGCCTGCCCATTGTTAATAATAACTACCTACAGTACAAGTCAAGGTACTCTGTGGTACAAGTTATTTTAATTTCAAACATTTCCTATGTACTGAAAGTACATTGTTTCTTTTTTTGGCTAATCTGTGGTCTGTACTTATTTTGATTATTTTTTCCACAGACTCCTGTGCATAGATATATATCTCTTGTAGTATACTTGAATAAAAAATGCTAATTCTGTAGAACAAATGTAAGAGACAAACTTTAATTCATAATTACTGATTATCCATACAACAAAGTTCCTCCTTATACATTATTTACTGCTAAAATAAAGTTAAAGATATTAAAAAATAAAATTAAAAGACCAACAATATTGTATAATTAGTTTAATTTATATTACACAAACAATAATAACAATGCACATTAGGTAGGTAGTTTCAGGTATTTATAACAGCATTCCACGACCGCAATTTTTGTGACATTTGGAGTGTTAGATCACAGATTTACTCTTGTATGTGATCAGCGACTGATTTTCTCCTGGTATTAGTAACTTACTAACTTAGCAGCAAGTAGCTATAGTTAATCAAGCAGACACCAGGGGGCGTACTGTGAACTCTTAGCGCGATTCAAAACAGAGCCTATACTGGATCGTTTGTCAAAATCCCCATACAAAAAAAACAAAGCGATCCAATATAGGCTCTGTTTTGAATCGCGCTAAGAGTTCACGGTACGCCCCCAGATCGGACTAGTTCTTATAGTACCAGCAACTATAGCTAGCAGTAAATAGTGAGTGACTAGGTATCAGTAAGTAAAGTAGTTTTTTTTTTATGCGATTGAATGACGTGACGAGCTAGTCGTTCACCTGATGTTAAGCGACACGGCCGCCCATAACAATAGTTACTCCATCTACGCAGTAAGTAGCTAACAATATAGCTTTGTTGCGAGTAACTAGGGTTTTTAAGTATCGCCGAAGTTTGCCCACTTTTTGTATGTACTAACTAGACAGTTTAGTTTCTGTCTACTAGACAGTATGTAGATAACAATAAACCCTAGCTCCTGTTATGCCGATTGCCCCACCCTCTCCGGTGGTCGTCTTTGTACTCATCCATACTACGCTTTCGCGCCAACTCTTCAGGGTCGTCATCTTCCACCAACTGCTCCTGAAATATAGAACTTTGATAAAATACCCGCTAAAAATATTTAAAAAGAACGGTAATTTTTATCGATTTCACTCTCATTGCACTTTCGAAATCGTGGTGGGAATGAGAAAGATATACTTCTCTCTTTGTTCTCCCACTAGATGAACCGACGATATGCTAGGCGATCATGTAACTTGATTGCAACCAATAGAAACACAAAAATGTATGGATTTGACAGTTTCAATACGCAGTTTATGTGAGTTACTGTGGAAATTTTCAAATTCGGAATGAATCTCCTGTTGCATTGCTATCAAAGTTAAATGATCACCCCGCTGGTAAAAACCGTGGGGAGCCGATGGATGCAGGAGGCGAGCAGACGCTCGAAGTGGCGCTCTGTGGGTGAGGCCTATGTTCAGCAGTGGACGTCTTCAAACTGCTGATGACGACTGATGATTGGGTTCAAAAGTGTTTAAAGATTGTATGAAGAATCGCAAGTGATACCAAAATAAGGGCGGCCTCTAATCATATAGATAAACAATGTACCTTAGCGATTTGCTCCGTTTCGTCGTTCTCAGCTTCTGTGGTCTGTATGGTTGTGTGTGGGATGTTCGTGCCAGCCGCGGGGAATCTGCACGCAAATACAAGATTTAATAAATATTATGTGCCTTGATACCCACAATGTAAAGGAGTCGCGCATTCACTTTTGTTTTCCCGCGGAAATACTAAATTTTCCGACATGAATAGTATCTTTTGTTGACCCTAGTTGACCCTGATTTACTGGGTGTAATTGAATTCATTAGCATCGTTTGAAACTAGGTACCTACTCCTGACACCGGTCACGTGTGGACCAACATTTATGAAATCTAACGCATCGATTTGGTATTGATATGATCTACGACTAGGTGGTAGGACTTTTCTGCAAAGTTCGTCTAGGTAAGTACCACCGCTTTGCCAGTTATTCTGCCGCCAAGCAGTAGTGTGCAAGCACTACTGTGTCCCGGTTTGAAGGGCACTGTAGCTAGTGAAATTACTGGGCAAATGAGACTTTATGATCTGATCACTCAGTCTAGTAATCTAATTACTAGACTGTGTGATGTCTCAGGATGACGTGCGCAGTGCAGTGTCACGCGAAACTTTATTGTTTTAAAGCTCCGAGTGACACTGCAACTGTTATGGATGGCCGTGTTGCTTAACATCAGGTGAACGACTAGCTCGTCACGTCATACTATCGCATAAAAAAAATGGGATAACTTACTTAATCAACTGCTACATTACAAAATTAAATAAAAATAATAAAGTACATTAAAAATTACATTTAAAAAAAAACCAAATCGGGTAATAAATGAATGAGTCCTGTGGCAACCTGGCAACAAACATTTAAAATACCTAATAGAGAACCTCTTTCTTTTTGTGAAGACGGTTGGAAACTATACTACGGTATATATTCTAGTAAATGATAACAACAAACCCCCAGTTTCTCATACAATTGTCAAACTCATGTTAACTAAACATACCAAATACTATACACTCATTGGTTGAAGATAGCCGATGATCAACACGCAACCAATGGGCGCTCAGTATTTTTAAGTTGAAATGAGTTGAACTTTAACAAACGTAGGAGAACCTGGGGTTAGTGTACTAACAGTCCCTCCCGCACCCTCCGGTCGTAGAACTCCTCGACCGTCATGGCGGGCAGCGCGGGGTAGCCCGCGCCGTACACCGCCTTCTGCAGCGCGTCGCGGGTTATGATCACCGGCTTCAGCGGCGGCGCGCTGGGGCCCTTCGGCTTCGGCTCTGAGGAACAACAATCTCTAACTTGCAAAGAAATTCATTATAAAAACCAATAGTACTTGATTGGATCACATCGCTCGTAGAACTGACAACCGATGGGGAAGAAAGGTTCTCGAGTGGCGACCACGAACCGGAAGACGCAGTGTAGGCCGACCCCCCACTCGGTGGACCGACGATCTGGTGAAAGCCGCGGGGAGCAGCCGCTTAAGGTGGCGCGCTCTGGGGGAGGCCTATGTTCAGCAGTGGATGTCTTCAGGCTGATGATGAACTTCTTTCTTCTAATGATAACTCCGCATTGTGCCTATTTAGCTCGGGTATACATAGTTATAGAAACATATAAGCTGCACCCTGCCGTTTCACCCATAGATAACAAGTATGTGTTAATCCAGCATATAAGCTATCTCCATTCCAAATGTCATCAAAATGGGATTAGTATAGTAGGTATTATATTATCTGTGGTATAATATTAGTAGATAGTAGGATTAGTAAGATAGTAGGATTCTTAATTCTTTCCATAAATACTACAGCATAATGTTTTGAAAACATTCATACCTCCAGCATGCTTTGCCATATACTCCAGGATAGGCTTCTCCTGCTCAATGCTAGCTAGCTCGTCTACAGCCTGATTCACATAAGATAGCAGTAGTGTAGTAAAGTACTCTCTCTTTGTGCTGTCATCTGTGTTAGGGCTGGCCATGGCTGCAGATAGGGTGGATAGCCGGCCTTCTAGCTCTTTCATTTCCTTATACCGTTTTATTTTCGCTTCTCGTGATAGCACCTGCAATTTTTGTGCTTTGATTTAAGTACATATCAAATCAAATCAAATATTTATTTACTAGAACACAATTTACAGAGAAAATCTTAAAATAACAAGGCATTTTGCGTTCAACCTGCATGCAAGCGCGGAGATATTAAATTATATAGTGTTTTTGTTACAATACATTTGAAATTCTTTAACACTATAAAATGTGTGTTGTAGCAACCAGTCATGCAATGTTTTTTGAATGTATTGCCTGTTAGCATTTTTATATAATTGCTATGCACATATTGTAGACGTTTTTCTTGTATATATCTTTAAGACAAGGAGGTTGATGCAGTAGGTTGACAAATTTAGCTCTTTTCTGTTGTATAATAATTTCGCTACGTTTATGGAAAAAAGTGGGTTGACGTTCGTGAAAATACAAATTTCTTTGATGTAGATGCACAGCAGAGGAAGAATGTTACATTTTTTAAATACATATTTATCTAATCAAACTTGTTATCACCAGCCCACTGCTAGGTTACAGGACTTCTCTCACATGGATGTAGGCTATAGTCCACCATGCTGGCCAAGTGCAGGTTGGTGGATGAAACATGTTCTCGAGTTTTGTCATTCTTGAACATGTTGGTTATGTCACAATATTTTGTATCGCCATTGTAAGATTGAATGCAAATTATGCCACTGAGCCTGCACTTCGGAGAGTGTGCGATGGAATTGCACAACTTAATTCCCCATCCCCTTTCTACATCGTACAACTAAAAGCATGGAAACACAGAGACCATATATGGTAGAAATTCCTTGAATATGTACAAAGCGTGTTGATTCCTCATTTATAATTCAAACAGCAAAGGAATGTAACACCTTACCAGTGTCATTGCTTCCTGACAAACATAATCTGCAGGCATGCTCCATCATCAACTGCAGCATCACTTACAATCAGGTGAGACCATGGTCACAGCCTTGGTCAAATGTTAGCCTATCGTTGATAAAAAAAGCCTAGTCTCATGGGGTTCTAGTTAACTATAAACAGCATCTCCCTACATGTTGTCACTCCCCCTAAACACCCAGCTATGAATCAATAGAGATGTTTCGCAATGACACAGATAATACTATACTAGTAGCAATGACAACTTTTTACAGGACTATAGACTAACATAATGTGATAGTTTAATCGTGAATAAGTTTGTAAGATTAGTTTCCTTACCATATTTGCAATCTTAGCTTGTTCACTGGTTGGCCGAGCAACAACATTCTCGCTTTGCTCACTAGTTGGCTGTGGCACTTCTATGTCTGTTACTCCATAGTCTTTGCACCTCTGGAGGAAATCCCTAGAATAGTGTTGAAAAACTATTATAAATCTAGATTTGTGAAGTGGCATTCCATCTCACAGTTTATGATGATTGTAATACCCAGCAACAGGAACATAAAATTAACATGAAATCTTTTTAATTGCTGTTAGTTAATTTACTACATTCTACACCTCTTGCCCTCCTTTAGTGCAATGTCAATTTCATTCAATTGTAAAAAGAACATTATTGTAAATCTGCAAGGTCTAAGTTCAGAGTGAAAGTGTCATTGTAATTAATATTTTACAAAGTAATACAAAGCGCAGATGTAGTAACATCTAAAAACTAAAGCCAACATTTTAAAAAATTGTTATTACCGACCTAAAGTAAATCTCAGCTATTGAAATAACATCTTTCCTAGGCTGGTTGCAGAGCTTCAAGCTCAGTGTGCCAAGCAGTGCGGGTAGCATCAGATACTGAAGTGTCTCTGTTGGTAACTCTTCAATACTTTCATTTTTGCTAAACATGCCCGAGATTGACACTAAGTTTGTGGCTTTCTCAAACTTTAATATTGCATGTTTGATGCTCATCTGAAATAGAGGACTTTTGATACAATATTTATACTAAGAAATATAATAGTACTTTCAGGCTCTAACGGAAAATCAAATAACATTACTTCTACCACAATCTAGAACGTTAATTACAATAGGTAGGTAGATAAGATTGTTTCTAGACTAGCTTTAGTGATTACTCAGTTTTAGAGATGCGAATTATTACCTAAACCTCAAAAAAGACTCACGGCTGTAGGATATCAATAGAAAGGCGAATGTAGAACAGTTTTATAGAATAAACTAGCTAGCTTACTTGCACAGTTTCGTTGTTCATAGGTTCTTTGCCAGTTTGTATGCCGTCGAACAACTTCATGCCTTGTTCGAATATAGCTTTCAATGATTCATCTTCCGTAGACTGACCAGCATAACTGTGTGCCATATTTATTAGTTAGCTATAACTCTAATAATAATACAATTATATTTTTAAAACAAAATAAATAAGCTGCACAGTTACACACATAACAAAATTGCGATTTTTTTATTTTGACATCTTCAACTTCAACTCTTGGTTAATTAGTGATGCGCGCCGCCGTCGCCGCCCGATCCGAACCGATCTTTTCGAAGATCGGATCGTGGGCATACGATCAAATCGAACTTCAGATCGGATAGAAACCGTGCGATCCAAACTGCGGATCGATGCAACTCTTCAAATCTCCATTTGGATTCTGGATGGGGCAATCCAAGCATACAAACACAATGCAATGAGGTAGATATATTTTATGTTATTATTAGGCGGTCAATCTGTTAGGTTAAGGGCCTTGGTAGCAGAGTGGCGCAGTGGGTTTTATGGGAATATGAAGTAAACCACTTGATTGAAGGCAATAATTAATTTATTTGCGACCGGCACGTCCGCCGTATTTTCTTAGACACTTTAGACAGCTAATCATAGCTAAGATGAGAATTGTCACAGACAATAGAAACTTTATTGCTAACCTTCATACGAAAACTCTTACACGCCCCCTCAATAAAGTTTCTCAAAACTTTTAAAATAAACTAAACATTAAACAACCCTTCTGATATTGGTGTGTGACAACCCTGATACCTAGCATTCAACACTAGAAACAAAATACTACTACACTTCTGGGTTCATGACATGACACTTCCCAACAAATCCCTACTCTATGACGTAACGCTAACAATAGATACCAATAGTCCTCCATTTTGTAAACATAAATACGCACAAACAATAAATCTTTTAGAAATAAAAAACACACACCACAAAAATAACTACAAACTTACACAAATCAGTTTAAAATTACTGAACTTTACATGACACAAAGGCTTTGTTAAAATATCTGCCAGTTGTTTTCCCGATTCGACATATTTTAACAAGCTACTGGAGCGTAAATATCATATGGCTCAAACCTATCATCTTGCTGAAATCCGCGAGCGACAAGACGAGCCTTAAACTCTGTTGGCTGTCCGTTTTGATCATACTTTACTCTATACACCCATTTACAATCGACTAGGGGTTTATTCTCTGGTTTTGATACTTCTGTCCATGTGTTATTTTTTGCTAGTACATTTAACTCTTTCTCCATAGCTATCTTCCATTTTTCCGAGTTCTCGCTATTTATGGCCTCCTCGTAAGTTGCTGGTTCTGTCATTATACATAGGAAATTTGTATCATAATCACTATGCCATACTGGCCTTCGTGTTTCTCTCTTTTCCCTGTCCCTACTTGTACTAACCAATTTTCTAATATCGTTTTGGTCTTTAGTTGTTACAATTTCTTCTTCTGGGACTTCATATTCATCGTCTGATGACTTTCCTGAACATTTTTCTAATTCTTCTTCTTTTAAAAATTCTTTGAAACACTCTCGTAATAAATTTGACGAATTTCCTTGTTCTTTATTTTCCTCTTTGAAAACTACATCCCTTTTCACATCAACTCTTATGGTTCCTGGTATAAAAATCCTATATCCTTTGCTTTCAGTTGCACCTGAATCTCCATATCCGACAAATAATCCTTTTTCACATTTGGAGTCCCATTTCTTTCTCTTTACGACAGGTACGTGTACGTACACTTCTGTACCAAACACTTTCAACTGGTTTACATTGTATGACTTTTGAAACCATATTTCATAAGGTGTCTTTTCCGGTATACACTACTTTTTCCGGTTCTATTTATTATATATGTGGCAGTATTGACAGCTTCTGCCCACAATCTCTTACTCAGACCTTTTGCCATCAACATTGTCCTTGCCGACTCCACAATAGTACGGTTATCTCTTTCCACCTTACCGTTTTGTTCTGGCGTATATACCACTGATGTCTGATGTCTTATTCCTTTTTCTTCTAAAAACTTCTTCAAATTTTTATTTATAAATTCTGTTCCGTTATCTGATCTTATTATTTTAACCTTGTTTCCGGTATCCTTTTCTGCCATTGTCACAAACGTTTTGATTTTCTCAAATACTTCATCCTTCTTTTGCAGAAAATAAACATGTCTATACCCTGAGAAATCATCTTTCATCAACAAGAAATACTTTGAACCTCCCAACGAAGTATTTTCCATAGGTCCACACACATCCATGTGTATCAACTCGCATGTTTGAGCAGTTCTTGTTGTACTCTCTGGTAACGGAAATTTATGCATCTTACCTTCAAGACATGCCTCACACTGTTCTTTTTCGTCTTCATATTTTATATTATTTTTATCCAACACAGACTTCACATGCTTAAAATTCTGGTGGCCTAATTTCTGATGCCAAATGTTTAGACTTTCTTTTTCAATACTCACCGCAGCCATATCTTTGACTGCAAACTTCATTAAATATAATTTCCCTTTGCGGAAACCCACTGATTTAACATTATTTTCTTTCAAAATCTCACAGCTTTCTTTATTGAAACGCATTTGATACCCTTTATCTATGACACTTCTGACCGAAAACAAATTCACTGTCAGTTTCGGTACAAACAATACATTTGACAATGAGGTATTAATCCATTTCTTTCCATCATGTGATAGAACCTCTATAGTGCCTTCACCTTCGACACTTAATACATTACCATCACCAATCACTATACTGCGTGATGTCTTTGCTTCTCTGTACTCGGTAAAGAGTTCCTTCTTAAAGCACATGTGTTCACTGGCACCTGTGTCTACCACCCATTGGTCATTCTCACACATCGAAGCTACATAAGCATTTGAATGACTTTCTGTGTTTTTATTACTTCTTTCTTTACTCATACGCACTCTGCACTCTTTAATTAAGTGCCCTGCCTTTTTACAGTAATGACACGTTATATTACTTTTGCAGTTACTTTTAAAGTGGCCCACCTTTCCACATGCAAAACACTTCTTTTCTTTCGGCGTAGTGTTAGCAGCCAGCGCAACCGAAGAACATTGACCTGCTGCGCCTGTCACTCTCTCTTCTTCCACCAATAAACGTGCAGTTAACTCATCTAGAGTCTGCTTATCCTCTGGGACTGACTCCCACGCTGCCACAAAATGCTTATATTTTTCAGGAAGTGACAACAGCACTTTCGTAACCAACATTTTATCAGAAATAATTTCGCCCAATTATCCGGCCTCGTAACTCTTCCAGCTTTGATAAAAAGGTAATTATATCATCACCGTCACATGTGAGCAAGAAAAACTTTTGCTGTTCATTATGAAGAGATGTGCTAGACTTTTTTTCATAAATTGAATGCAACTTATCCCACATTTCTTTGGCCGTCTTTTTATTTAACAAATGCACCAGGACTGATTCCTCCGTGTTCATGACAATGAGGCATTGGGCTTTCTGGTCTTTTCTGACCCAGTGATCGTCACTTGTTTTATTTGTTTCCAATACGTCATATATTTCCAGTGCTTGGAACAAAATTTTTACATGGAATTTCCAGACATTCCAGTTACTAGCACCTGCTAGCTTTACTCCTGTATTTAGCTTATCCATTCTGACTGGTCTACTTCTTCTCGACTTGCCTTCTCAACTGAACAATCTAGTTCCCTTGTGGTTCACTTGTTTTACTTCAAATTCCTAATTCCTCATAAAACTCACGTTGCCTCCTGGGCCCATAACCTGTTAGGTTAAGGGCCTTGGTAGCAGAGTGGCGCAGTGGGTTTTATGGGAATATGAAGTAAACCACTTGATTGAAGGCAATAATTAATTTATTTGCGACCGGCACGTCCGCCGTATTTTCTTAGACACTTTAGACAGCTAATCATAGCTAAGATGAGAATTGTCACAGACAATAGAAACTTTATTGCTAACCTTCATACGAAAACTCTTACACAATCAAAGTACGATCTGAAGCATAATTTATTTATATAATATAAAATATAATAAAATATCAGTATTTTAAATCTTAATTGCTGTTGGCGACGGGAGCGTCGAATATGATTCCTAATAAATAATGTACACAATGGGTACACATAGTGGGTAGGATGTAAAAGTAGAAACATCTTACTATCTAATTCACTATTTCGTTGCGTTGCTTTAAACAGCAAGTCTAATCCCTAAAATGGCACCGCCTGCAAAATCAAGTGTGGTCTAATTTTACAAAAACATCAGATGGAGGGAAGAATTTAAATGTTGTGTTTACATGTGATTTTTTAGATCGATCTTTTGAAAATCGGATCAAGTAGATACGATCCGACCCGCAGATCGGCCCGAGATGTTACGATCCGTATCGATCCACAAAATCGGATTGAGCGTAAAAAAGCACATCCCTATGGTTAATGACATTAAAAAAAAACTTATATTTTGGCTCCACACGTTGTGTATTAAGCCAGTGTCAAGTATTGTAATTTTTTTTTTTTTTTTTTTCTTATAGTTTGGCTCCACACATAGTGTATTTAGCCAGTGTCAAGTATTGTAGTTTTTCATCGTATTATGAAATATTTCATGTAAAGTCAAGTCTTAGTCACAGTCAGTCAGGGTAGTCATAGTCCAGTCTAAGTCAGGTAGTCATAATCCAGTCTAAGTCATGCCCTAGTAAAGTAGTGGCAATTTTACTAGAGGCTTCTATGGAATTTTGGAAGCAACACGAAAAACCACGTTTCACTACATTATATCACTTGCCCACACTTATACTCTTAATTCAGCACTCAATGCGTAAAATGCCACTAATTTTAAACATTAACACTAGAAAAAGCATAAGTTTTGTGAAATAATACAATGCAACGACGTGAACTTTTTCACGTTCCCGCCAAAACTCCTATTGTAATTTTTCATCGTGAAATGTTCTATAACACCACAGACTGATCTGTGTATACCACACAGAGTAACTTTGTTTTTTTCTCTAATCTGTGGTATAGCACGATGAACTAGTGGGAGTTCAGATTAGAGAAAAAAGTATTATGTATATGTAGATGTAGGTATTTACTATACCTACATTAATATATAGGATAGGATGGTGTGGGTGTATTAATTTCTGAAACACTATGCACAGATTACTTATAATAATATGTAGCAAGCTAACACTATGCTTATATTGCTTATTATATACGGAATAGGTAAGAAGACGCCGTTTTAAACTGAACTAACCGAAAACACTACCTCTAGCTAGGTCCACCTTTTGATGTATCTACAGCATTAGGTATATAGATACGTAGGGTAAGAGGGTAGAGTAGGTGAGGGAAAGGGCTCTAACTAGAAGTAGTTTGTCTATTTTGCTTTCATCATCCATCAAGGCGCCTGGATGTTTGCCCAGCAATAATAGCGACAACGTCATGTCTCAGGTGTGTGGGTGGTGTTTGTCATATTATGACGAAAAATTTCTCGGAAACCTACACTAGGTATTACAGGCACCATTCTCTATACTTGTTGTCTCTACGTTTATTATCCACATCTAGGCACGAACACGAATTACGATGTAGGTACATAAGTACGTACGCCTGTTTAAATATAAAGGCAACGCCCGGAATAGCTATTCTGGGCGTTGCCTTTACATATTTTAAAGGTTTCCAATAAAGTGTGAATAAAGCCAATCGTAATTTCCGGGTTTTTTTACCGAAATGATAGCGTACCTACAAACCTATATTTAACTTTCTTAAACATGGCAGGGTTAAACATGACAGTCAGCAAGACAGCCAGAGAGTTCATCTGACGGTAGCTATGATTTATCTAGGTATTAATAGTTCCATATTCAGGATTTTCCACACTAACCCCCTTACTAATAATATAGTAACGCCCAACGATCACATACATAGATCCTGGACCCTAACTATGATTCCCTGTATCTAGGGACCCAGGAACTACGAGACCATGGTCTCACAACACCCAGATACAGAACAAGTATTTGCGCTTTTTTTCTGTGCACAAATAGGTACTTGTTCTGTCGCGGGAATCGAACCCGCCGCCTCCGAGTTATGAGCTGACCTGCTCAACCACCACACCACGGAGGCTGGCAAATTAATAAACATTGTTCATCGCGTGTCATTAAAGGAACGAATCTGGCGCAAATAAGAAACTATTGTTTTCCCTCTTCCACTCTTGTGTTTAAGTGCAGAGGGAGTAAGACAGCAATAGAAATGTTTGCTCTTTTCAGTTCTGTTCTTTATTGAATCTTATATAGCCGAGGAATAGTTATTTAGTGTTTTGTTTCTCTCTGTTGAGTTTGAAATGAGCAAAGAATTAATATTGCAATAGGCAATGTTTATTTAGCAAGGGGTAGTAGTTGGTCAGATTCAGAGTAATCAGATAGGAAGGTAAGTCTTAACCCTGAGTCCTCTATGTTATGTTAATCTATAGAGTAGGCACTTCGCAAGACTGAGCGGAGCACGTGAAATGACCTAATAATCGATAGGTACCTAGATAACTATACCTAAATCCCAAACTTAATGTACGTACTACAGAGTGTCAACATAAAAGAGGCCGTCGACATGTTGATCACATCACATGTAGGACAAGTGGACAGCACTAGCCGCTCGCCGCCGCCGACCGTGCCTTCCAACAGTTCCAACACAATCATTCAATTCAGTAGTAGACAACCGGTGGCCGACAGAGGAGCACGCGATCGTATATTATCACACATGTAAGTCCACGAATGCACCGGTGCGGAAACCCTGTGACCCCGACACAATCTCACGTTGAAGGGCATGGAAGCATTATTGTGGAAATTGTAAAGTTCTATTCTAGTTAGTGGTGGCTATAAAACAGTGTGGGACGGAGGTGAATGCGATTTGTTGGACATAATAAGGCCCTTGCAAGAGTTGCAAGATCGCAGGGAAACCTCGTAGCACCTATTTTGTACTTAAGTATTATTTTTATACTGTTTTTGTTTATGTCCAGTCTCATTATAAGCGTACTGTTTTGTTAGTTCAGCAGCAATATTGCATTAGTTGCAGCCATTTTAGTTCACGATTTCCACGATTATCTACAGTACTGTTTACCTACATTATTTATTCATGCTCACTAAACGCCTCCGCATAAAATATTTCAACGTGCCTAGTTACGAAAACATTGTGGTTATGAATGTTTAGTTTCACAAACGAATTCATTGAACTATTTTCCGGCATTCGTTCATCGTAGGTATAACATAACTCCGCGTCTACACTCAATGCTCTTACGCTTTATTTCTAGAGGTCCAAAGCAAACACCATGAAAGTTCATGGATTGTAGTGCCCTTATTAATGTACCTAGACTATAAACCTTATAATATGAATCCATGAGCGGACGGGAGAAATGATACCAACGAATGCTGAATCAAGACTGCCTTTATTAGCATAGTATTCATATTATAAGGTTTATAGTCTAGGTACATTAATAAGGGCACTACAGATTATAACCATGCAGTCATGTCACCTAGTTACTTACTTCACACTTGACTTTTGTATATCCACCTGAGTATTTGTCTACCTACTTTATAAAGGTACCAACCCCTATCAGTATAAGACACAGATTGTGAATTTGTCGCTGTAGGTTCTAAGTGGGTAAAAACACTACAAGAAATCTCGAACTAAAAATTAAAAACCCCCCACACCAAAAAAAACCACACTAAAAAAACTTTTATTAGCTAACTGCAAGCCGTTTCAACAAAAACAAATACCCCTATTTTGAGTCAGAGGTCATAAATTAAATTCCAAACTCCAGTTTTGTTATATTGATAAAAGTTGTAAATCCTATAACTTGAAACAAACTTCAATCCATGTCACCTTTAATGAACTGCCGACATATTGCGATAACCGATTATATTTATAAACTCTTTAAATTAGTACCACCTAATGTAATTGATTATAAGTCGGCGTCCGGCGAGACAAAAGACGGTTCATTGAGAATTACCAACAACCCTGATTCAGTGCATACCACGAGTCGCGTACGTGACTCATTTGTGGTGGTGAGGTGACGTGACGACATCACTGCAACCACACAACTTCCTACCTTCCTTAACTACATAAATATTAAACGTAGGAATAATCTCTTGATTGATATTGATTTGATAACAACATTGCCCCACTCATGCAGATGTTTCTCCTTATTTTTAAGTAAGTTGCGTTGTGCGCAAACATAATAAACAAAAAAACTAAATTTAAGTAAGCAATCTACTTCTATGTTTCTGATTTTCTGATGAAAAGGTTTTTCATTCTTTTACCCTTAGCTTTTACCTTTTATTTTCTAGCTACATAGTTTTTAAAGGTGTGCACTGTATTTTATTTTCGCTTTCAAAGCTCGTTTACGATTCTCAGATATTCCGATACTAATCAATATTCATCAAATCGTATTCCGAGGTTCTTTCTGTACCTATATAAAAAATATGGGTCGAATTTCGTGGCTTATTGGCATTTAAGTATGTCGGAGCTTCTGGAAAATTCTGGCGGTAAACGATCCTCGCCGGTCCGAGCAGGATGGCGGCTATTACCGTTATTGTCCCGTCGCTCCTCCTTGCACAATCGTCATTTTAATTCCACTGAACCGTCTCGAACGTTCTATCTATACCTACTACATACTTATACAATATACACATCTTATACACTATACCTAGTTACAAAGAGAGTCCGATACATCCCGAAGTCAAGGGCAATCGATTGTACCAACTGCGTGTAGTTTACTAACTCTTAATGTTTAACACGTTTACAGAAGTTATAATATATGTGAAATGTGAATAGAAGTAGATGATTACAATGTTGATAGGTAACTTCACGTTTTACAATCTAAGCTAAGATCTCTTGCAGATGTTTATTGATTAGCATATCCATGCGACTATTTGTCATTTGATTACCGATCTACTAAGGGATAAGTCATGGTAGCTTAAATTCATAATCAACCGACATCTTTGTTTACAGGTGTAATATGGCTACGGAAACGTTATTTTGAAGACTCAATTATTTCAACATGGCTTGCACTACGGTCATCGTTTTCTGGCTGATCGCGCTTGGTTTCACATATGGCTTCAATGGAGACAGCTTTGAGCTGGAGTGTCCTGACGAATGTGACTGTCACTACTTCAGGATAAACTGGGTCACAGATTGTTCGGAAAGCAATCTCACCGAGGTTCCATACGACGAACTCAGCCTGAGCGTGTATATCCTGGATCTGAACGGAAACAACCTTACTTCTCTGAAGCCTTTCCCCAGCGACATAAAAATGAGGAGACTACAAATTGCTAACAACCGCGTCATGAAAGTGGAAAGGGAATCATTCAAAGGACTGGAGTACCTGATAGACGTAGATTTGTCGGGGAATAACATCAGTTACGTCGATCCTGAAGCTTTTCTGTAAGTAAATACCAAAATGACGACATACTAGATAACATTAGATTTATTTCAATAGATAAAAAATGTCATAAACACCAACGCAATTATGAGTCACACATAAAACTGGTCATTAGGTAAGTTTACCCCAGTACGCCGATTATTTCTCACGGGCATCCATTGTGTGACATTCATCTGATCGCACAATGCGTGCTGATGATAAAATTGTTCAAATTGCTCGTGATCTTGTTATGGCGGTACTCAGAACCGCGACAAATTGCTACCAACTAGTGCCAATATTAGATAATGGCTCCACAACGAATGCAAATTGAGTTTTACTCACAAGCCGTCCGTATAAGATGTTTATGCTCATACTTCTTAGTGTTGTGTAAAACTAACGTCCCCGATGTGTATGTGTACCTACGCTACGATACATACCTATTCTCATGCAGAAATAGGATAACTAGTAGGTAACTATTATACCAGACTACCAGAAAAATGTCTATTTATGCTTGTGCTTTGCTTATTTCAGGGATTCACGAGGACTTCTAAACGTGGAGCTTCAAGACAACCCAATAAGCACCGTTGAAGGGCCTTTCCTAATATCCGCAACTCTTCAGTTCCTGGATATCAGTAACTGCAACCTAAGCAGCATCAACCTACAGTTTTTTGACAATATCACGTCAGTTAACACTGTCTATCTCTCTAACAACCCTCTCAGAACATTGGAAGCGGGAATATTCGACGCCCTTACCAGTTTAGAAACACTAAAACTCAACGATTGCAGATTATCAACGATATCCGAAACAACATTTGCAACTGCTGTCAATCTCAAGAATCTGGAGTTAGCCGGCAATCATTTGAGGGAAACAGATTGGCCGGAAATTCTAGGCAAATTGATCAGACTGGAATATTTGAACTTGAGAAAATCAGGCATTACCTCCTTGTCCGAAGATGCCTTCTCAAACTGTACCAACTTAGTTTCTCTCATTTTAGCGGAGAATGAACTGCGTAACATGGACGTCGCAGCCACATTAGGCAACAGTGTTAACCACTTGGAGTTACTGGATTTGTCGAATTGTAGAATTCAGGGTCCCATTTCAGGCGAGGCGTTTGCTAACGCAACAAGGCTAAAGAGCCTTTACCTTTCTGGTAATCCACTTTTCGCACCTGACCTACAAGAGGCACTCGCTCCTCTCCCGAAACTTGAGAAACTATTTTTGAGTAATTGTGGACTGAGAAACCTTCCTGACAATTTTAACGTATTTGATAAACTTCAAGAATTAGATATATCTCATAACCCCTTGGTCAATGTATTCACTAAATTGTTAGCTCCACTCGAGAATCTGGAATATCTCAACATGGGTTACAGTAATTTGTCTTTTATTGGGCCGGACACCTTCTCCAAGATGACCTCGATGAAACGCCTCGTTCTGTCAGGCAATGACTTACTGTCTCTTGAGGCAGGCTTGTTTGGTAACCTGACGCAACTAACTACTATAGAATTAGAATTTTGCGGTCTTAAAAGACCGTTGAATGCAAATGCGTTTTTCAAAAATCTGACTTATACGGACCTAAGAGAAATTCGACTCGGTGGAAATCCTCTTGTTATTCCGGCAAAGGGCCCTCTATTTCCGAAACAACTTTCACAAGTCACAAATCTTGACCTAAGCAATTGCAATATCACTGCGCTAGACATCGACGCTTTCAAAAACACTGAAAATATAACAGACTTGAATTTATCTGGAAATCGATTGAAATCTAAAGATGGAAGTCTGTTATTCCTGGAAACATTACGACATCTGGAAAAGATAAATCTGAGCAACAACAATTTGACAACGATCGATCCTTTGATATTTGCCAACAACCCCAGATTACATTCCTTGAATCTCCTCGGGAATCCATTCATTTGTGATTGCAAGATCGCAGAGATGTGGGACTGGGCAAACATGATAAAAGGAGACTTGGACGTGCTTATCGGAGCCAAAAGCGCCGAAAAAGATATCGTCGTCAAAGGAAACAAGAAGAAGAAGCACTTGTACTGTCACTACAACGAGACGCAGCTGCGCAATATGAGCTCTACGCTAAACAAGACTGTGCCAGGACGAAGACCGTTTATGAAGCCCAGAGAATTAACGTATCCGAACAGAACTTGGGCGAAGTACGTGAGAGAGTCGGGATGCGAACCAGTTGTCAAAATTTTAAGACCCGTCGCTCTGGTGGCGGAGATGTTCGACTTCAGTGACGGAAACCAAATTCCAAGCGGAGTGATCGTTCTAGCATTGTTAGCCCTGACCCTGGGGGGAGCTACAATTGCGATGACTGTAAGACTTCTGAAGAGGAGAGACTTCAGCTATATGGATACAGAGACGCACATAAAAGCCAGATAGCAAAACTTGTGTCGTAAAATACCTAGTAGCTAGCTGATAAATAATAATATTTCATCCCTCCTCCTCACGTTTTTTTTACTTTTAAATTAAAGCCTCTTTAGGTTTTGTAGTCTCTTGATGAATCGAATTTATCATCCCTTTCATTATTTATTCATTACGCTCGCAAATAGCAGTGATAAAAGTATATAATATTACGTATTTTCCTAGTCACAAATCTCAGAAACAAAACATAGAAAAGCTTATTATTTTAGCTTAAGTTATTCGTCAGTGTTGAACTCCGAATAAAACTGTACTAGAGATATAATTGCAATTTTAATTTTGTTGCCCTTGAGCATTATAGGTATTTAGAACTATTTTGCCTTGGTTTAGTTTCGTACTTTTCAATAAACTGGAGATTTTTTGCGTTAGTTCATTGGTTTCCTCACACTGCATCTGTAACTTATCTTACCGTTAATAATCGGCTATTGCCCAAGATCTTGGTTTTCGTCAATAGGTCTTCCAAGACCGTAACCGTATATTGCACACTTTTATTCTAACTTACAAAAAAATTGGTAAGTAGTAAGTACCTACCAAATTATATGAATCAATATTGCAGATATTAATAAAGCTCCAAATTACGGGTCGAAGAGATTGCGTGATATAAGTACCTACGTAAGAGTTTTTTTTACATCTGATAGGCCTTGCATTTGATCGTCTCACCTGATGGTAAGTGACTACGCGGCCGATGATGGAACATGCATATGATGATAAGATATACTAGTACCTCTAAATTTTTCGAAGGGTATAGAATAGAAGAAACAAAGTGTTCGTATATTAAGCGCGCACAGTGACTTAGGTACGCAGTTGCAACAATTTACACGTTTCATTTCCTAGCGTTGCGTTGCGCCTGAGAGAAGCCAGCATTTCTCAGTAGCATGCAAAATCGTTCCATGGATTTTTTTGTATTCCACGCTGACTGCCTCTGCTGACTAGAGCAACACTTTTTATATTTACCGATGAACTACAAATTGGCGCAAGAAATTGCTATAGTCACGTAATATATTGATTGGTAGATAGCGAAAGTAAAATGCGTTGCACAAGCAAACAGCTCGACTGCAGTAAACATAAAGCATTAAATAAAATAAACAAATAAATAATATTTTTTTATTAATTTACTATTTGGCTAATATAACATTATAACTACCTAAAACAACAACAATAAATTAATCTTATCAGCTATTTGGGATTGCGTCTGACAAACTCGTTTTCTTAATGTAGAAATTCTCTTTGTAAATCTTTTTCCGCGTGCCGGGCTTTTCACTTTCAGGACTATTGTTGGTCGACATCGCGGCCAGCTCGCTGTCGAGCAGCCGTGGTATCGAGATGGGCTCGAAACCGTACTGGAATTGAGGCTCCACGAAATGCGTTTTCAGCTTGTAGCTTTGGAAAGGTCGGGAAGCGTACGCCGAATTGTCTTTAGGCGTTGGCGCTCCTTTGGAGTAATCGTATTCGAAGACTAATGGCGCGGTGGCGTATGGAGCCGACTTATACTGCGCAAAAAATTGCTTCATAGCATCAGCCTGTACCGGATAATATGAATACGGTATCGCAGTAAGTTTAGCGCTCTGTTTCTGTTTGTTTTTCCCGTCGTCTTCGTGTGCCACATATTTTTCTGGTTTTTGGTTTTTATACAATTTGTAGTAATTGACTTTGTTCTTGTGTCTGTCGACAAGGCTTTCCGGTTTGCTGACCGAATAATCTAAGAAGTAGTCTTCTTTCATTTTATCTCTGTCGTCTCTATAGCTGAGGCGCATTTCTTTAGGAAAGTTGTCGCCTTGGTCTTGGTATTGCTGGAAGGGCGAGTGTTCGGTGTCGTAGGAACTGTGGTCACGAGGCGCGCCGTAGCTCTCCGGATTGTAAATATCTCTTTCCACATCACTTGATTTCTCGTACGCGGGGAATCCAAACGCGGCGTTTTTGTACGCGTTTTCAAAGTCTTTTTCACTGTCTTCGTCCTTACCGTACACTGATTTATTTAACTGGTCTCCAACTGTATCATCCTCTTCAGGCGTTTCCTCCTTTATGTAAACTTGTTTTGTTTTTTCATGGACGTGAGTGGAGGGCATTTCGTGGTATGGTTTGGAATCATCGTCATTTGGATATTGCTGTGGGGTGTAGGAGGGACGCGAGGGTTGCTCCGGCTCGGGAGACGAGCGAGGCTGCTGAGGCGAGGGACCACGTTGGATATGCTGGTCAGGGTCTACCTTAATAGGTGCAGCGAGACTGATGTCTTCTTCGAACTGCGCTACATGCTGGAAGGGAACCTCGTCGAACGAGTGGTATTGCACAGGCTGATGTTTACTGGGATGATTCTTGTGCTGAACATTGGGATGTGTATCTGAATGCTGTCTGTGGTGATGGTATTCTTTTTCTCTATGCTGCCCATTATGATGTGTATCAGAACTAGGCTCATGGTGGTATTCTTGTTCTCTGTGCGGAACATTATCGTGTGACTCAGAATTAGGCTTGTGGTGGAATATTTGTTCCTTGTGCGGCACATTATGATTTTCGCCAGAACTAGGCTTATGGTGGTATTTTTGTTCTCTGTGTAGAACATTATCATGCGACTCCGAACTAGGCTTGTGGTATATTTGTTCCCTGTGCTGCACATTATGATGTACGCCAGAACTAGGTTTATGATGATATTCTTGTTCTCTGTGCTCTGGTACATAATGATGATTTGAGTTCGGAGTTTCTTGATTCGTTGAATGATGTTCTTTATGTTCATGGTGTTGTGGGCGCTGCGGAACATCATCACCGGCAAGTTCAGCAGCTTCGCCGGAATCATTTGACTCGGTTTTTGATTTCTCACTTTCTCTATTATGCTCGGGTTTAAAATTATGAATCAGATGTTTCGGACCCTCCCCTTTGCCTTCGTAACGCACTTCCTGTATGCGTACTGGTTCCTTTGAGCTATGCGTGTAAGAGTAATGCACCGGTTCTTTACGAGTGTTCGTTCCGTAAGTGTAATGCACGGGTTCAGAATTTGTTTCTTTGTTATATTTTACCGCTTGCTCTTTGTAAGTTTCTTTGTAGTTCGGCGAGTTAATTTCATACGAAAACTCCGGAGCTTCATTGGGTCCTGCAACCGTTACTGTCGGCCGCGCGGTCGCTGCAGGAATGTATTCATCGCGATAAGTATGTTCTACTTCTGGGGTCTTTTGCTTCTTTATTGGCTTTTTAGGCTTTCCTTTAATTACGCCGCTGTCGTAAGTCTTAGTTTTCTGAATGACGAACTCTTTTTGATATTTTTTATCCTCGTGCTTTTCTAATTGAGGCAGCTTATGATAGGTGGCCTCGTTGATCCGAGGCAGGAAATGTTGTACCTGAGGAACCAGCGGGTTTGCAAAAGTCAATGGTTCGAGGAGATTTATATCTAAGAGTGGCAACGGCGGTTTAGTTTTTACATTAACTATAGTTTTCTTGCCGTTAACCACTGTGGGTATTGGAGTTTCCTTAGTGACTGACACTAAGTGTTTCGTTGTTACTTTGTGCGAGACCTGTCGAGCGGGAGCAGGGGTTTCTTCTTCCAAATACGACTCCTGCTGTGGGGCCTCTTGTAACCGTTCGAATTTATGTTCACCCTTCAAATGATGATAATGTTTCTGCGGTTGTGTATTAGCATAGACAGCTTTGTGACTCGTTGACTGCTGTTCAGCAGTAGGCCGCTCATGATTTTCAGAGACAGAATGTGAAAAATCTTGAGTCGGCGGGCCATTCCTGTGGGAATCTTGATGAGGTGGAGCTGCTGATTGAACAGGAACGTGTATAACGGATCCAAACTGAGGACCATATGCGAACGAAGCCGGTGCCAAATTCTTGAAAGTATTCGCGTAAACTCCGGGGTGCGCAAAGCTGAACTGCTGGTTGATAGGTGTAGGCTGGGGTGACTGCAGGGGCAGCCTGTAGTGGGAGCCGACGACGATCTGTGGCGTTGTCTGCTTGTACTGATGCGCAGGCGGCGCGGCGGCTAGTGGCTGCGCGAAGTGCGCCGGCAGCTCCTGCAGCTGTACGTACTGCTGCGGGTACGGTTTGAACGGAAGCGCCTTCATCGACTGCAGCGCCTCCACGAACCTATTCCCGTACGAATCCTTCAAGTAACCGTTCGCATGTTGAAGGTTCAAGCCCTCCTTCACCGGGACGACTCTGGAAGCCGCGGCTGTCTGCGCACTGATGGTCGGCACTTGGAACGAGTAGGCCCCGTAAGGCGCGGCGCTAGCGTACACCGCGCCTGCCACATGACGGTACAATCGCGACGCACTTTCTGCACCTTCTTGATCTTTGAATACGAAACTATTCACTGCTAATGTTCCACTAATCATCAGCCAACCGAAGGCTGCTACTAATGCCTGGGAACAAAGATAAACACTGTTAAGAAACACAAAATAAGCTTAATTCACAATAATTAATTTAGATTAAATTACTTCGAAATAATAATTGATTGTTTCGGTTTAATTACCTCTCTCCCCATGGTGCGGACGTTGTGTCGGAGCCAGTGGGAGCGGCACTGCGCCGGCGCGCGCCCTACCCGTGCTTATATCCGCTGGCCAGCGACGGCCGCGGAGCAACCGCAGCTCGCGCGACTATCTTGTCGCTTTTCCCCCTATCCGCTGAACCTTCCACCATTATATCACTCTCATTTGATAAAATACAATAGGTTTAATTTAATTGTCCACAAATAAATTGCTTCCGAAGCCCAGTTAGTTGTATCGTATGGAGTAATAAACTAATACCAGGCAACAAGTGTCACGCCTTATGCAACGGCGAATGGCCGATAGCTTGTAAACTGTCTGTCACAAAAAGAAGCTATTGATAAGTTCGCGGCGCGTTGCATTGTGCAGCACGTAACTAGGCTTTCCTGCATAACCTCATTCAGTATATTTGAATCTGTCGGTCAGTTTTGAATTACCCGCTTTTAATTTATGAAAGTGCTCTTCTTTGCGTGATTCTCATATTAGAAAAATCAGTTTTGTTTTTGACAGTTCAGGATTTTTAGGCCCATAGCCAAATCAGTTTGGCAACCTAGTTTGGCCACGCGAAAACACCCTCCAAAAATACTCAAGTTAGTAAAATTTATAATTTTAGTCATTTATGTGGCCCGTCATTTAAAAACCTTAAATCTGCTGAATTCACAATCGATATCACCAAAGATCTCGAGAAATAGTAAACAAACCAACGCAAAACAAACAGTGTTTCCACATAAAATATTTGCTTACCTACTTTACGAAACTTAATAAATATACCATGAAAATTATTAAGCAAGTGCCATTAAAATAGTAATTGATACCATAACAAATGGTCATAAATGGAGGAACCCGATTGCTTTCCTAGCCCACTAACTTTCTTTACGCGGCGGTCACGGCCGTTGGGTACTTGTGTAGGGTGGTCGGGCACTGGAAACCTAGTGAAAGTAAGCACAGAACCACAGGGTATTCTCTGCTGACATTCGATCGCTCGCTCTGTGCGATGAAGGGGACTAAAGGAAAACTAAACTAATCTCGATCATTGATGGTTTTACGCCGGTCGAATGCAAAAAGTCAGTCTTTATGCAGTCTTTCTAGGACTGCGCAAAGATGTTTCTATAAATGTCATAGATTTATACGAAGTAATATAAATCTCAATGACAAATGTTTTTTTTTACATGTACTGTTCTACACTTTGGTAATGAAATAAATGAAACAAAATGGTTTAAAATTATTTAAGTAGAAACGCAGTTTCTTTTGTGTTTTGTTACATTTACCGTCGCTAAGATAAAGTATGGAACAAGGAGGAGAGGAATGTCAATACACCAAGAAAACAGCGTAGATCAAAAATATGCCTAAAACCGTTTAAACCTAGCCGGCCGTAGCTAGCCGTATAGCTCGCTCATTTTGCAGCGCCACGCGCCATCTAGATTTAAAACGGTTTTTTGGCATATTTCTGATTGCGCTCATCTTATAGCCCGCTCGTTTTGCAGCGCCATCTAGGTTTATAACGGTTTTTGGCATATTTCTGACCTACGCTGTTTTCTTGGTGTATTGGCATTCCTCTCCTCCTTGTTCCATGGATAAAGTCACTGTAAAACCATCAAATACGAGCCTCAACTATCAGAACAACTTAAAGGCAATACCTGTATCAAAATCCGCGTTGTTGATTCTAAATGTTTACATTTTAGCTAGAAAGGGTACATCTATTTTACAATGTTGAGTAGCGCTGGCGACCACAAATTGTAGGTTTGGGGTACTAGATAGACAGCTTTGCGCAATGTTAAATGTTTTGTAACTTGTTACCACGAATTACTATACATTCTTTGTACAAGTGCCCAGTGGCGCTACAATTTATTTATTTGCATAACTTGTTGAATTACATTTATTACTGCGTAAAGAATAACGAATTGTAGTCTATGAATTTGTGTAACATTATTGTCAGTCATCGTAACGAGAGCATTGTAAGTACCGCAATCAATTGAGGGAATGGAAGTGTAAATTATGTAGTTGTGTTTGGAACCACATTATTTAAAAGTAATTTTGCAAGAGATTTACGGCCGTCTGCACTAACGTTTGACAGCTCCTACGTATTTCGCATTTGTGTACGTCCCAGAGAGATAAGTGCGAACTTAAAAGCTGTCAAACTTGGTGCAGGCGGCCATTAGTGTAACTCCCTTGGTAAAAGTTAATTTTACAAAAATCACAATATATTAATAAAAATTTTAGTTTATTTTTAAAGTAACAAAATATTTACAGTATTTTATAGAAACGTATTTCTATCTTAATTATCTTTACTTAGTTTACGACATTATTAAGGCGACGCGTAGATTTAGGTAGGCATTACATCGTAATGATAAATACAGGCCCCTATTTCATAAAAAGACTAGTCATAATAAACCTACAGTTGTCAGTCAATATGACTGACAATCATCAGTCACGTATAGTACTTTTGTTATGAAGCGCAAGTTTGGCGTATTTGATTGACATTTGTAGATTTGTTATGATTTGTCGCTTTATGAAATAGGGGCCAGGGGCCTCATCGCGTAAGCCTGATGCAAATGGTTATCGTATGCTCTCTTGCTCGCACTCAAGGATTTGTAAATTGGCGCGTGCAGGATGGCAGGCGAAGTCCATGGCCAGAACGGTTACGCGATAGGGGTGCAGGTTAACATTTTTGAGACGGGATTGTATGGCCCAAATCCAGTGATCTCAATTATACTAGTAGGTATAATTGAGGTCAATGGCCAAATCAGAAACAGTGGTGTAAGGGAGTCTAGGGAAGGCGGCATAAACTCGATCTATGAGAAAACAGTAACTGCATCATTTACATTTTTAACAGGTCAACTAATTGAGCGGGATGTAAAAGAAATTGATTTATCAAAAATTTGTTGCTAATAAAAGATTATAGCTCTAGAATTAGCATGTTGAAATGGCAATGGGCAGGCCACATCGCTCGTAGAACTGACAATGGGGACGATCGGGAAGAACGGTTCTCGAGTGGCGACCACGAACCGGAAGACGCAACGTAGGCCCTACAGTAGGTGGACCGTCGACCTGGTGAAAGCCGTAAAGAGCCGATGGATGCAAGAGGCGAGCAGCCGCTCAAAGGGGCGCTCTCTGGGGGAGGCCTATGTTCAGCACTGGACGTCTTCAGGCTGTTAATGATGATGATGAACAAAGGATTAATACTTGCAAAGGAGTTATTATTGAAACGGAAAAAGGTCGGTCGGTCTGTTTTGTCTTGAGAGTAACGAAAGTATACTAGGTCTGTGGTTTAACAGATAAATAAAAATCTCTAATCTTTTAAAGAGGTTAACCTGACTTCAACCGCCTTAACTACAACTGAGGTATTTTAATGGCATATTTTTTTTAAACTTTGTGTTAATAACTAAACTAATCTAAAAGTAAAATCTTTTCATACAAAAAAATAATTTTCGCTTTAGATTTATAAGTGATAAAGTGACGGAGTCCAATATAAGAAACATAAATAAATTCAACAAAAATGAGAACAACCACAGCAATTAAAATCGGTTGAAAAAATTAAGTGTTTTCATACAAATCGAGTTCATTTACGTTCACACCCACTTTACTCCATTTCTCTGATTTACCCTTACAATACCACCTCAAAAATCTACCCTGCACTTAGGGTGTAACATTACAACCTCGCTATTTCTTGTATTCTCTCTTGTGTTATTTTATATTTAAAGCAAGGTATAAGTGTGGGTTTTTTCACCAATAGTTAAAGTAACAAATAGTTAAAAACTCTAATAAATTTTGATCATTGGTTAGAATTTGTTAAAGTTTTTAACCATTTGTTACTTTAACTATTGGTGAAAAAACCCACACTTATACCTTGCTTTAAATATAAAATAACACAAGAGAGAATACAAGAAATAGCGAGGTTGTAATGTTTTTAATTATATTTATTTTATGTTAATTTGTTTTAAAACATATTAAAATAAACTTTCGTTATTTCAAGGAACAGAGATTCTTATTCGTAGGTATTACAATAACTGTACAAATACTCCGTCTCTTTCGTGTTCTTTCAATTTTAGTATGAGTAATAGAGACACAATGAGAACGGTAAGAAACATTTTTTGAATATACAGTAGTCAGTTCTGATATCTTTATATTGTGTAGTTTATTTTGTGCGGCAACTATCAGTTTAGTTTAAAATAAATCAACTTTACTTTTTATATTTTACATATTTAAATAATAATTTATAATTTTGTTCTAAGTGTAATAAACGCCGCCATTCCTTACATCAACTAGAAAGAGCTAAGCATCAAACAGCTATAGCCATGGATGTATCATCCTGTGATAATTGTGTCCATGGCTATAGCTAAGAACATGGTCAATCAAAATCGGTTCATCCGTTTGGGAGTTACAATGCCACAGACAGACACACAGATGACAGATATACACTTAACTTATAACACCCCCTCTATTTGGTTGGGGGATTAAAATATCTATCGATAGGCAAATTAATGGTGGACGATTCATTTCTCAGTACCTTACAGCGTAAAATAATAATAAAATTAATAACCCAAAGAAACTGATAAGCACCACCAGCTACCATAGAATAAATAATAAATAAATAAAATAAATAAATAAATATGTGTGGACATTTCACACAGCGCCATCTAGCCCCAAACTAAGCATAGCTTGTACTATGGGAACCAGATGACTGATAGAATACTTAGATACTTTTTGTTTGTAAATACATACATAGAATACAATATGTAACACCCAGACACAGAACAAACATCGATGTTCATCACATGAATGTTGGTCCCAGGTGGGAATCGAACCCACAACCTACAGTTCAGTAGGCAGAACTACTACCAACTGAGCTAACAGGCCAGTCAAATAGGTAATAGGTATATTTGCTGTCAAGGTATTCTCATGAAGTAGTCTGCCCCATATTATACAGATCAGCGCCAACTGCTCATGTCAAGACAGGCCCGCCGCACTTCGCACTTTAGTTACAAAGCTACAAGTACGTGGGACCAGCCCCGACTACTGGGCCTTGCTTGTCTAAAGAGCACTATAGCAATAGAAAGAGATGCACATGTTTAGGGTAGACTTGTAGCGCTGTGAGAGCTGAACTAGACTTTATTGCGTTGTAGCAAGAGTCGCTATTTATTTAAATGACTTCGCGGAGTGATGCTTCTGTACAGGTACTATTAAGTATTCTGTGGTCAAAATTTATTAAATAAATTGATAATTTTATGAGTAAAATCTGACTACTGAGCGTCGTTATGTAATACCTCCATTCGAACCTAAGGATTGTGATGATTTTGGTATATTAACCTTCGGTCCACCGCGCCGGCGCGTCTTCGAAGCGGCAGCGTCAGCGACGCGAAACTTTTTAGTACCCATCGCTGCCCGCAGTGATCGCGGCGCAGCCGTCTACGAACACGGGCAGCGATGGTTACCGAATGGCCGATTTAGACCCTTGACTGACGCCACTTGACGAGCCGGTGTGGCTGAAGCTTTATAGAACATTGCAGCATTGTGATAAAATAATAAATAACATAATTGTTAAACTGCACCCGAAACATAACATTGTGATTGAAAACATAATTTCTAATCAAAAGTACAAAAAAATAGAGAAATTAGAAATAGAATTAGAATTAGAAATATTAGATTACAATTATAAATTATTTGTAGACACAAAATAGATAGTATTTGTTGTAATCTGTTAAAGGTATGTCTACAAATAAAATAGAGAGACACATTGGGTGAAACCTAAAAACCGTCTTATAGGGTAGAAATCGCATAAGCATCGTCTCTCACTTTGCAAGTTCTTCGACTATAGCGGCACAGTACACATAGAGGTCTGTGAAGTACCTAATAATAGTGTGGAAAGAAGCATAGTGTGCAAACACCCTTAATCAGTTCATAAATGAGACATAAACATTGATAGCAGTCAAACTGTCACATACTAAAATAGGAGAAAATATTTTACTGGTAATTTCTACCAAATTCACTTTGTTCTCGTTTACACCATCGCGTGTAAAATTACGTTAGTAGCTTTAAAATGCACAACACTATTCACACTAGACACTATCTAGCACAAGTCACACCGAGTGTGACATAGTCACGAAACAGTTCCTGTCACATCTCACCTTTCTCGTATATCAAACACCCAGTCTCTTGAACACAGTGCTGGTGATAGTTAGGTTGTTGACACTCTTGATGCCCAGGCGAGCCTTCACTCCGTTACTTGGCTCGGGTATGGACAGCCTCCGCTCCGGCTTATTGAAAAACGACACCACCTTTTTCACCTCACTAGCAGTCACCGGCTTCTTGACTGGCTCGATCTCTTTATACTGAATGTGGTTGGAGAACTTCACTGACTTACCTTTAGGTATGTTCAGCTTATCCTTCACGCTTAACGGAGCTTCGTCCGCTCTCATGGTGCACGATATTTTCCGCACGTTTTTGGTTGTGGTAATCGTGACCATTTTCTTTGATAGCGGAGGACTTTTCAGTATGCCTTCGTATTTGAGCGCGTCCTTGTCGATAGGTATCACTAGTTCCGGTATCGGCTTTGAGTCTGCCTTGTTCCCGAGACGGGAGTATATGGGCTTGGCGGCGGGTTTCGTCGGCGCGGACTTGGTCGAGACGACTTTAGGAGCTTCATTGTGGCCCAACCGGGAAAACACCGTTAAGCTTGATGCACCTGTAAAACACGTATTTATGTAAGAAAAAGAATAGCTAACTTGGATAAGTGGCAGACGTCTGCATTAGTAATATTGGTTTTAAGCCACGTCTTACAAAAAATCTGCTTTTACCTTCTTTGGCAGTTGGTTTTGGGGGCGATGCGAATCGAATCAGCCGCGCCTTCTTGTTACCGGAATCAGATCCATATCTGTAATGAAAATGTTATGGGTTTAGGATGTTATGTTGTTGATACTTTTATTCACTTGCTGCTGCCATCGGCTTCGCATGCGGGGAATACAGTTTATTGTAAGTATAAAAAAAGGCATTTGAAAGGATATACATTTAAAATGGTTCCATAGAAATTTTAACAAAATCAGTTCAGTAGTAGTAGGTTTTTAAATGTAAATAGCTGGAAGACCGTGTGTGTGGTCCCGGTTTGCGAATAGGACTCCCCATCTCTTCCCGTGGGTTCCGTGGGAGTTGGCTAAAGATTAAGGGGTCTCAAGAGAATGGGCAGTAGCATTTTCCCCGGTACATTCAAATCTTCTGTGATCCCCAAGCGGCCTGCCAACGTGGTGGTTATGACAAAAGCCCTATGATAAGCGTCCAAGGTGGCGTTTTATAGGGGTGCAGTGGATGTCTTTGAAATGGAAAATTTTATGCCCCTAAGTATTTTTCAGTACGAAATTAAAGATGATTAAAATCAGTTTAATTAACCCTTTTTTATGGATATTGCTAAGTCTACCCTAGATGATACATACCCGGACTCGACTGGTTTCCTCTTAGTCGCGGCAGCAGGCGGCGCCTCCTGCGCCTGAGGGTTGCGAGTGTAGTGCTCCAAGATACGGCTCGCAGCTGCAACATGGTACCACAAAATATATATTATCTTTTTATATGTACAGAAGAAAAACACAAAGGGGTTCGAACATTTTTCTATAAATGGCATATCCACTTGCCGCCATTTTTAGGTTCTTTTTAATTTCCTTGCACTATGAAAGTTACATATTTTTATATGGATAGAGGATCAATTAAACAAACAAAAAATGTTAACTAACATGGTATGGTAACCCTGTAGCACAAAACAAGGTACCTACCTACTTTCTGCGTTGTGTACTTGAAGTGTCACATTGCCGATTAATTGAAGATAAAGATCGCCTTTATAAAAACAATGAAAATAATAGAAAATGCAGTAATAACGTACAATGGAATCACACTAATATTATAAAGCTGAAAGTTTGTATGTGTGTATGTTTATTACTCCTTCACGCTCAAACTGCTCGACGGATTTGGATGAAACTTTGAATATAGATAGCTTATGTACTGGATTAACACATAGACTGGACTGTACTGGATTAATACTTTTAATCCGCGGGTGAGACCGCGGGGCGCAGCTAGTGCTATATAGTATGCAAATAATGTTCCCTTTATTTATTTATTTATTTATTTATAAATGCTTGCATTCTTACAGCGACGCCAAGACGTGTGACGAGCCAGAAGTACATCATAAACTTAAATTATAGTCTATGGTCAAAATTAAATGTTAATAAATATAAATGTCTATAACAATTACATAATTAGCATTTTAAAAGAAGGAAAAGAAAATGTCATGTCAAAAAATTAATACACATATTAACAAAAATACAAAATTTTACATTAAAAAAGTCAAGGTCTGGTTGTTGAGCAACCAAGGCGTTGAGCAGAGAGACAGCCTATGCCGTGGGAGCGTATTGTGAGGTGTTAGTGCGCGCGCGCGGTGCCGCGAGCGCGAGCAGGCGCCGCACATGCGGCCGCCACTCCCGCCCCCTAATTACCTGACTCGCAACAGGTTTGCGACAGGCGTAAATTTCGCGGTGATTGCTGTCATACATCATTAGTGGTGTCGAGAATGTATGCTTCGCTACTGCTGTCGCATTGCTACTGCTATCGCATTGCTGTTGCAAATTTTACGTAATTACCCCGCCGGTCCGGAGCGACAAGCGAAAGACGCGACAGAGTGCTGGGGTTGTCAATCCTATTATGGAACAGCAGATAATAATGAATCATTATCGCACACTTGCGCCTAAGTTCCAAGGTGTTGATACCTACCATGCCTGCTACGAAAAGGGACGGATACAAATACGGATAATATCCATACAACTTATTATACAGGTAACGGGCAAACCTTTTCTGCACCTTCTCTACCATGAGCTTGTACTTACTTTCGTGGGGATCCCAGATTATTGAATTGTATTCAAGCTTGCTTCGTACAAACGCATAGTAGAGGGCAAGAATGGTACTCCTATCTTGAAATCTATTAGATTGTCTCATAACAAATCCAAGAGAATTGTGAGCGTGCCTGCATACGTCAACTATATGGTTGTTGAATGTCAATTCAGTGTCAAGAGTCAGACCAAGGTCACGAATTTGTTCAACACGTTCTAGAGGGGCACCGTGGATGCTGTAGGGGTATAAAGTTGGTGAACGCTTACGAGTAAAAGTTATGGTTTTACATTTAGACTCATTAAACTCGAGATGGTTTTGTTCACTCCACGCTACTACATTGTCAATATCCCTCTGTAATGCTTCACAGTCAGAGGCAGTTTCTATACCCAAGAATAGCTTCAGATCGTCGGCAAACATCAGGCATCTAGCCGTACTGACGACCTTCGGCAAGTCATTAATCATAATAAGAAATTGGGTTGGACCAAGCGTGCTGCCCTAGCTTACACCGGAGCAGGTCAAATACGGATCTGAGCGGTAGGTAGAAAGTTGCACATATTGAAATCGGTTTGAAAAATAACTGGCAAAAAGTTTAAGCAAATTTGGGGTGAAACACGCGATAGAATTTTTTTTTAATAATATGTCATTGTGAACTTTATCAAAGGCTTTTTTAAAATCAAAGTAAGTCGCATCTACTTGCTTTTTATTGTCCATCTCTGCAACGGCGTAATCTACAAAATGTATGTGGTTTGTGGCGGTAGATCTGCCTGACCTGAACCCATGTTGTGCATCACTCAGCTGCGCATTGCCTGCCTGGTCATGTCGCGGTTCAGTATTGACTCGAAAACTTTGCCGAGTGCCGACAGCACCGCTATAGGCCTATAGTTCTCGACTTTAGATCTAGAACCATCCTTAGGTATAGGGATGACACGGGACAATTTCCATTGAGATGGGTATGTTGCAGTACTACTCAAGATCATGTTAAATATATATAATAGAGGTTGTTTAAAAATGTTGTAGCAATCCTTAATTATAAATGGCGGTATACCATCAGGTCCAGCCGATGAACGAGCTTTTAGTCGATGCACGTCTTTGATCATATAGACAGGTAAATAATCAAAGGGCTAATACTCATTTTAACAATTTCACCTCATGTATCTAGTAACACGGGTAGTAATGACATAGATTCTAGAATATTTTAAACCTACGATTATGATGCCTAAGAAGGAGAAGCACACACTGACCCGTGACCCAGCTACTACATTTAATTTATTTTTGTCTCATCTCTTCTCAAAGTTCCATCAACTTTTATTGTTGTAATTACTTCCTCAAAACCCACAATCAGTACTAAAGAAAGTGGTCATTTATGCATGAATTGTTTCCTATTAATTACATATTATCTCGCCATGCATGTCTGCCTACGTTACATGAGCATCATAACATTACCACAATAAATAGGTCTGTGGGTGAGTAGGTGTGGGTGTGTGTGGAGAGTTTTAAGTGTATGGTATTAGTATTTAGTATATATACATATATTATATGTATTGTTTTTTTTTTTTAAATAATATACTTTGTTGTCTTATTGTTGTTCTTAGTATGTAAGTTGTAACTGTAATAACACCAACCGTAATTTTTGTATCATTAATTTCTGTCCATCCAAAGGTAGCCTGGAAGAATTCGCTTAATGCGATAAAGCCGCCTGTTGTTCTGCCAGTCTTATGTAAATTTTTATGTGCATTTTTATTTATTGGTGTTGAATAAAGTATTATTGTATTGTATTGTTGAATTGTGAGTGGCATTTATGCATCAACAGTAACACCCATATTTGTGTGCCATCTTTTCATTAAAGAACTGGAGGCACCCTGAGGTTTCACCCACAACTTACCATTTTTGCGTTTTTTATCTCGGTAAATGATTTCCCTGGATATAAAGCACCGTATGCTGATCATGGCTAATAATAACCTGCGAGGGATGGTTCAACCAATGTTACAGTAAAATCAGCTGATAGCAGGGATTACAAACATTTTTATTTTTTAGAGCTGCGGCGTGCTCGCTCATAAAAAAGATTTCATACCAGCTTCATAGAGAACCTCTTGGATGCTCGGGGCGACGGATCATAGTTAAAAAGTAACCAATTGTTTCCTACCCAGACATCAAAACTGAGGTTCATTATGTTTGGCACTGATCAATCTCTGGTCATTTTTGTTAGAGATGTAAACTAGTTGTTACCTAGGTTACGGATAAAATACATGTGTGTGTCAAAACCAACATGGTAGCAGAGCGTCTGATTTTCAATTTTTAGACGTGACCTGCGGTTTTACTTCCGAAAATGGCGTGTGGCGGTGCGAATATGTTGGAAAAACTACAAGGGTCCTCCAACTGGACTTCTTGGAAATTCAACATGAAAATGTTTTTAATTGATCACGATCTTTGGGACTGTGTTGAAGACCTGAAGTGTGACCAGAAGAAACAGCAGAAGGCGTTAGCAAAGATTTGTTTAAACGTGAGTACTTCTGTGCAGCACCATGTGCGTAATGCTACGACGGCACGCGAAGCCTGGGATAGCTTGGAGAAGGCGTTTGAAGACCGAGGATTGTGTCGACGCCTTGGGCTACTGAGAAAGCTCTTTAGTATGAAGTTGGAGCAGTTCCCGTCGTTAGAGGCTTATTTGGGAAGTATAATGGATATCGCGGATAAGCTGAGCGGTATGTCAGCGGCGATAGAGGATGAATTCCTAGCAGTGATTATGCTAAGTGGGCTTCCTACAAATTATGACCCACTGGTTATGGCGCTGGAATACAGCAAAGTGACCTTGTCCAGTGATCTTGTAAAAATGAAACTGCTACAAGAAGACACGAGACGGGACAATGGCACTGAACGCCAAGACGAGATAGTCTTAGCTGTTAAGCCTGAGAAGAGGGCTGATATTACGTGCTTTCGGTGTAAAAAGGTTGGGCACATGAGCAAGAATTGTCCCCAGAAACTGAAGAAAGCGGAACGTAGTCGAAGTAAAGTAGAAGCCAACGTGATAGCACTGACTTCAAATGTGAAGAGAGACGCTTGGTATGTCGACTCCGGAGCGTCGTGTCATATGTGCAACAGGGCTGATCTGCTGACGAACTTCGTACCTGACTCAACTTGGGAGGTGACCGTCGCCAACGGGGAAAAACTTTTTAGTGCTGGTCGAGGTGATGCGAAACTCTTTTTGGAGAAGGGAGGTGTAATGACTCTAAGTGACGTTGTCTATTTTCCGGATCTGTCAACTAATTTGATATCTGTTAGGTTTTTGACACGTTTTGATTTTAGAGTTGTTTTTTCGGAAGATTTTTGTAAAATATATTCAAACAAAAATGTGCTTGATGCGACCGCGAATCTTTGTGATGGTATGTACAAATTAAATACCGTCAATGAGCGCGTAAAGAAGGTATCATTCGGGGCGATTACTAATAAGTCCGGTGTACAATCTTTAGCACAGGGTCGGGCCATCAAGGGGTCCGAGGAAAATTCACCAGTATCCAATGTGAAGGAGGAAAGTCAAGGACTTTGGCATCGACGACTAGGTCATTTAAATGCACGGAGCATGAACCTATTGAAATCAGGTATGGCTTTAGGTATTAGTTTTGATAAAGCTGATTTTACACCGTGCATTTCCTGCATTGAAGGAAAATTGACTAGGGTTCCTTTTCCGAAAAAGTCTGTGAGTAGAGCTACGCAGGTATTAGGCTTGGTACACACAGATGTATGTGGGCCCGTGTCACACGAGTCTCTCGGAGGTGCGAGATATCTTCTGACGTTTGTTGACGACTACACTAGGAAGATTTTCGGGTTTGTGTTGAAGTCAAAAACGGAAGTGTTTGATCGGTTCAAACGTTTTAAGGCCCTCGTCGAGAACGAAACAGGCAATAAAATTAAAGCTTGTAGGAGTGACAATGGTGGTGAATACATGAATAATGTGTTTCAGAATTATCTGAAGGAGCATGGGATACGTCATCAAACTACCGTACCCTACTGTCCGCAACAAAATGGAGTTGCAGAACGTGCAAACCGTACGATCATCGAAGCAGCGAGGTGCATGTTGCAGGAGGCTGGCTTGAGTAAGGAATACTGGGCTGAAGCTGTTAGTACTGCAATTTACATCAAAAATAGATCACCCACAAAGGCGGTGATGGGAGCTACACCTGAGGAGAAATGGTCGGGAAACAAGGTAAACTTGGATCATTTACGGGTCTTTGGTTGCTTAGCATATGCTGTTGTTGAAAAACGAAAGAAGTTAGATGCGAAAAGTAAAGCGTTTATTTTTGTAGGCTACTGTGAGGATACAAAAGGATATCGTTTGATAGATCCTTTATTTCCGAACAAGGTTGTTAAAGCTAGAAATGTTATATTTTTAGAAGATAAATTTTACACCCGGCCTGCGTCTAGTGACAACAACATTTCACGATTTGTGATGAGCGAACCAAGTTGTTCATTGAATGAGTCTGTTCAGAGTGTTCAGCAGGAACGAGCTGTTGATAGAAGATTTACTGAATCTGAAGATGAGGATTCCGACTTGAATCTTTCTTCTGATCCGACGTATGTTCCAGATGCAGGTGACATTGATTCTGAAGATTCGAGAACAATGAGTGAATTTGAAGATGCTTGCAACATGGTTGCGATTTCGAATGAAATTGATGGCAACGAACCAAAGACGGTACAGGAAGCTTTGAGTGGACCGGAGTCTGCTGAATGGAAGTCTGCTATGAACGATGAGTATCAATCTTTTCTTGATAATGAATGTTGGACACTTGTTGACAAGCCGAAGGATAAAAAGCCTGTCAAGTGCAAATGGATATTTAAGAAGAAAAGAGGTTTGAACGGTGAACTTTTGCAATATAAAGCAAGATTAGTTGCAAAAGGTTTTACGCAAAAGTATGGTATCGATTACCAGGAAACTTTCTCGCCGGTTGTAAGATATTCAACTATACGGATGCTGCTGGCTTTGGCTGCTGAGTATGATATGGAAATTGATCATATGGATGTTAAAACAGCTTTCTTGAATGGAGACCTGAAAGAGGAAGTGTACATGGAAGTTCCTGAAGGATTTGAAGTTAATCAAGGCAAGAACAAAGTTTATCGTTTACACAAAGCTGTTTATGGACTTAAACAAGCGCCTAAATCGTGGAATGAGAAAATAAACTCTGTTTTGACTGAGAAGCTTAAATTCAAGAGGTTGACTACTGAACCATGTGTCTACATACGGTCAAGAGGGGGAAAGATGGTGATTATTGCCCTTTATGTAGATGACATATTGCTTTTCACAAATACAAATAGTTCTGAAAAGAATATGGTTAAGGAAGAACTCATGAAGGAGTTCGTGATGAAGGACCTTGGTCCAGTTAAGCACATCTTAGGTATGCGAGTCGAGAGACAAGATAACAAGATTGTTTTGGATCAATCGAGTTACCTGAAAAGGGTACTTGAGCGATTTAACATGGCGGAATGTAAACCGGCTACTACACCCATGGAGGTTGGACTAAAGCTAACTAAGAGTGAACAGAAGAAAGGAAAATTAGAGTACAGAAGTCTAATTGGCTGCTTAATGTACTTAGCAGTGTGTACTCGTCCTGATATTGCTCATGCTGTGAGTGTATTGAGTCAATTTAATGACTGCTATTCGGATGAACACTGGAAGGCTGCAAAACGTGTTTTGAGATATTTGAAAGGCACTATGGAGTACCGAATATCTTATGAGAAAACAGGAATAGACGTCACTGGGTATGCTGATGCTGATTTTGCTGGCTGTGTTATTGACAGACGGTCGTATTCTGGATATGTTTTCAAGATAGGTAAGAACTTAGTGTCGTGGGAAAGCCGTAAGCAACGCACCGTTGTGTTATCCAATAGCGAGGCAGAATATTTTGCTATCTGTGACGCCGCAAAGGAAGCTTTGTTTATAAAGAGTTTCTTGAAAGAGTGCTTAGGGCGATCGTGTGTGATTACGTTATACTACGATAGTGAATCCGTAGGGAATATAACTGAGAACACAATGTATTCGGGGCGCACCAAGCACATTGATGTTCGACATCATTTTATAAGAGAAATTGTAAACAATGGTATACTTAGGATTAGGTATCTTCCTACGGCTGAGATGTTAGCAGACATACTTACGAAGCCTTTGTGTAAGGTTAAGTTTAACCAATTTGTGTTAGGCTATGTAAGTAGTAACTCCTTTTTTTTTTTTTTTTTTGAGGGGGGGAAATGCCTTCGCACTTCCCTGCCACCACGGGGGTGATGGCAGGGGGTATGTGGGACTTGAACCCACTAAAACCCCCCCGTGATCCGTCCGCCGCCGGAATGGGGCGAGATAGGGTCGCGCTAGCATTCACTATCTCGCCCCGGCGGTAGGCCCTTTCGGGCCCCTGCGCCAGTGGGTGGGTAACCTTACACCTCGGTTACCCACCAGACGTGTAGGGTCGTGTAAGCACGGCGGAGAGTCCCCCGACTCTCCGCCGCCGACCCCACTACGGAGGATGGAGAAGGCGCGCGAAACGCCTCCTCCGTCCCCCGGTCCGTCTGCGCCGGAGGGGGTCAGAGTTGGGATTATCCTCCCTGACCCGCTCCGCAGCCTCCTTCTGCGTCATCACCGCCTCGCAGAAGGAGACCGTGGCCTGCCACGCTCTCTCGCTGCCAAGCATGGCGTTTACCACGCTCGGCAACGAGAGGTCCCGGCCAACGACCGCTGAAAGTGTGCGCCGCTCAGAATCCCAAGCAGCGCACACCTCCAGCGTGTGGGGCGCCGTATCCTCCGGCGCGCCACATTCGTGGCAGGCCGGGGTCGCCTCCCGTCTTGCGATTTGGTGCAGGTACTTTCCAAAGCATCCGTGCCCGGAAAGCACCTGCACCAAACGGAAGGTCAGCGACCCAAATGGCCGCCGCACCCACTCCCGGAGGACCGGGCGGATGGCCTCCACCGTCCTCTGCCCAGGCACCGGTGGAGCCAGGTCCTCCGTCCACCGCCGCAACATGGCGGCCCGCGCCTGCCTCCGCAGGCGCATGACCTCCTCCCATGCTGGGGGCTCTCCACGGGACCTTCTCGCCGCCACGAAGTGGTAGACTTCGGCGAGGGTCTCCAGGGGGGATCACCGGCCAGCACGCATGCCGCCGTCCAAGACACCGTCCGGTATCCGCGGATAGCCCTCGTCGCAATGACCCGCTGCGGACGTCGCAGCAGGGCCTTATTATTGCGACTGAGGGCGTCCACCCAGACCGGTGCCCCGTACATGGCCATACTCCGGATCACTCCGGAGTATAGCCGGCGGCACGTAGTGTTCGGACCACCCACGTTGGGCAGCAGCCTCCCTAGGGCGGCGGCCGCTCCCAGGACTCTTGGGGGCCAGGTGGGAAAAATGAGCCCCAAAAGTCCACCTCCCGTCCAGGATGAGACCCAGATATTTCATCTGGGTCCCAACCGGGACCGGGACCCCATCCAGAAGCACCCGCGTTCCTGGAGGGGGTCCCCCCCGAGGCCCGTGGAACAACAGGGCCTCGGTCTTGGAGAGGGCAACCTCCAGTCCCAGGGAACGAATGCGGTCGACCACGAGGGTTGTTCCCACCGTGGCTAGCCGCACCGTCTCCCTGAGGTCCCTCCCCTTGACTACGACTAAGGTGTCGTCCGCGTAGCACGCAACCTGCATATTTGCAGGAAGCGTGCCACGCAGAACCCAGTCGTAGCCAATGTTCCACAGGAGCGGTCCCAGGACCGATCCCTGTGGAACCCCGCAGGAGACGCGACGGTGCCTCAAGCCGTCGCGCCCTTCCACCAGGACCTCGCGGTCCCGGAGGTAATCGGCCAACAGCCTCCGCAGATACAGGGGCACTCCGTGATAACGGAGCGCCTCCTGTATCGTTCCATGCGGGAGGCTGTTGAAGGCGTTGGCTATGTCAAGGGAGACAGCCAACGCCTTTTCCCCCTGACCGACCGCATGCTGCGTCCACCTCTTGAGCCAGAGCAAGGCGTCTATAGTAGACCGCCCTGCTCTGAACCCGTACTGGGCCTCTGACAGACCAGGCCCAGTACCCTCCAGGTGCCGGATGACACGGGATGCTACTACACGCTCTAGCAGCTTCCCCGTGTCATCCAGCAAGACGATGGGCCTGTATGCGGAAGGCGAGTCGACAGGACGACCCTCCTTCCGCAACAGGCACAATCGGCCATCCTTCCACGGCTTCGGGAATCGTCCGGACGTGAGGCACGCGTCGAACAGTTCCCGAAGCCGATCGCCCATCTCCCTCAGGGCGATTGTGAGGACCCTCCCCGGAATCCCGTCGGGGCCCGGAGCAGTCCTCTTGCCCCGTAAGCGTGCGACCGCGACATCCATCTCCGCCTCCGTCAGAGGCGGGATGGAGCCCGCTAAGTCCACCTTGGGGAAGGACGGCACCATCGTCGGGGGGGTGTGGAGGGGGTTCGTGTTGGGGAAAAGCCCCTCCAACACCCTGCTCAGGAGCTCCGGCTCTAGGGACTCCGCAACTGGGGACGTCTGGCCCCGGAATTTATTCCGGGCAGCCCTATACGGACGTCCCCATGGGTCCCTGTCGAGGCCTTCCAGGGTCACGCCCCAGGCCTCCGACTTCGCCCGGCCGATGGCCAGCTGTAAGTCCCACCGCGCATCGCGGTAGGCACTATACAGCTGCCTCTCAGCTGCCAGCTCCTCAGCTGACAGCTGCTCATCCGTGCGGCCCCTACGCCGCCTCCTACAGCGCGTGTAGGGTCGCCGCGCCTCCGAGCAGGCGGCTTGGAGATCCGCTATCTCCGAGCTCCACCAATACACCTCTCGGTGCTCGGGGCGACGCCGGGCCCTCGGCATGGCCATGTCGCACACGGCCGTTACCGCCTCGCGGAAGTGACCCGCCGCGATGTCCACTTCCGGGTGCGCGGGCCCTGCCTGCCAAGCTTGGACTATAGCCGCCTCCTTCGCCAACTCGGCGTCGAGGCGACTAATAGTCCAGCGAGGGAAAACTGGGCGAAGCACCTGCATGGACCCCCCTTGGTTGTCGGTGGTGGAAATCTCGAACCTTATGTATTTGTGGTCCGAGAGAGTCTCCACCTCCGACAACACCCTCCAGGCCCGGACACGTGCTGCAACAGCTGGGGTGGCAAACGATACGTCCACCACGGACCCCCCACGCTGCCGCACGCACGTGTGGACCGACCCTCTGTTAAGCAGAGTCAGTACTGAGGCAACCGCCCACTCCCTGACGATCTCGCCACGAGAGTTAGTGGAGGGGTTGCCCCAATCCCGGGCCTTGGCATTCAGGTCCCCCATAAGGAGGACCTGATGTGGCGCCTGTCTTCTCACCGCCGCGGCTAGGAGGTCCACGAAGACCTCTAGCTCTGCAGCGGTTCTGTTGGGGGAGAAGTATGCGCCGACAATCGCATACTCCCCCCACCTGGCAACCACGTATCCCGCGCCCCTCTCCTCAACCGAGAGGGGGAGAGAGCCACCGGACCGTCTCACAATGGCCACGGAGTCGTCAAGGTCCCCAGCCCAACAGGGATGTTGGGGGGGAACGTAGTACGGCTCCGCGGCGACCGCCACGTCTATCTGCCACTGCGCCAGGGACTGCATAAGCAGATCTTGGGCCCGGGCGCAGTGGTTCAGATTCAAGGTTGTGATGTCTGACTTGATCCATTAATCAGACATCACTACCTCCTCGCATGCCGCTGGGCATGTTCCGTCAGTGGCAGCCTGGGTGACCACAGGGGCGGCCTGGGTCCGGGTGGCCTTGCCCTTCGTCTTCGGGGGAACGCAACTGCGCCCCCCCATTATGTGCCCGGAGGGCTTTCCCGACTCGGCGCATATAGCACAGCGTGGGATCGCCTTCCCGCAGCTAGCCGCCCGGTGACCTGCGTCTCCACACCGGAAGCACAGATCACCCCTGTCCACCACAGCGGGACACTTGGGGCGAGTGTGCCCTAACCCCAAGCACCTGTAGCAGCGCATGGGGCGCTCCCCCAGTGCCACCACCTGCACTGAGCTCCACCCAATCAACAGCTTGCCCTTTTGCAGCAGCACTTTGGCTGCCGCAACCGGGAGGGAAACGAGGGTGGAGCCAGTCCCGCGTACACCGGGGCGGATCTCCCCGGCCTTGACGGACTGTGGGTCACATGCCCCCGCATTAGCAACCGCCGCCACCACCTTCTCTTTTGTGGCTGCGTCATCCTGGCCCGTGATCCTTAGATCAGCAGACTTAACGGGCCTGGTGACGCTGGCCACCTCCGTCACTACTTCGCGGAGCTTTTCTGCGAAGCGGTCCGCCTTCTCCGCATTTTGGGAGCCAGGTATCTCTAGCAACCTAGCTCCTGTGGCCGTTTGGCGACAGCGGATCCGCTCGATCCCCAGCTCCTTGAGATCCACCTTCTCCTGTGCCGTCTGGAGGACGGCGCTGTAGGTGATCCCCTTTTCTGCGGCGTCGGGGCGCAACGAAAGCACCACGGCCACAGAGTTTGGAGAATTCCTCAGCACCGGCTTAGCCTTACCGGTAGGGTGGGCTGCCAGTCTGGCTGCAGGCACACGGGCCGCAGGGGTACGGACTGCAGAAGCACGGGCTGTGGAGGCATGGGCCGTAGGGGCACGGGCCGTGGGAGTACAGGTCAGAGGAGCAGGGGCCGTGGGGGCATGGGCCGTGGGGGCACGTGCTCCAGGGGCACGGGCTGCGGGGGCAGAGGAAGGAACAGAGGACTTCCCTTTTCCCTTCCTCTTGCCCTTTCCTACCACATTGGCCCAGGTTTCCTTTTGTAAAGAAACCTGGGCACTTGGGTTCCCTCTTGAGGTAGAAGGACCCGCAACATCAGCTTGCTGGCGAGCCGGCTCAGCTCTCTCTGAGATTCCGGCCTCAGCCACTGCCCTCTTGGCATCCGCTTTCAGGGACGGACGGACCATCTTGGCAGGCAAAAGGCGGTCCTCGATCACCGCGAGTCGGGCATTAAGCATTTGCCCGAACGTGGTGGTCAAGGATCCCTTGAGCTCCTCTATGAGGTCAGCTCCCAGCACAGCAGGAGCTGCCGGCCTCTCCATAGCAGCCGCGGTGGCGGTGGCGGTGGCTGCGGCAGCAGTGGCGGCGGCAGCTTCCGTCTTTGCTTCGGTGAAGCCCAGACGTAGCGCCTTCACCTCCGCCTTCGTCGACTCCACCTCCAGCCGCAAGCGGGTGTTATCTGCCCGTAGCCGCCGCGTCTCTTCGGCCTCGCTTCGCCCTGTTAGGGTGTCGACCACCTCCCCCAGGGTCGACGCTGACTTCTTGAGGCGACCGACGTATTCGCCCTTAAGGTTGCCAGATTTCCTGGCAACCTCGAGAATGCGAGCGAGCTCCTCCCCTGCCCGTGCCCTCAGCTCCTGGGCATTGAGAATGCTGAAGTCACTGACCATTAGGCGAGCATCGGAATCAGTTCCGGTGCTCGGCCCGACGTCACCAACTACAGCAGCCGGCCCCTTCCTGTACTTCCTGCCTTGCAGGACTGCCTCCAGCTCTCCGTCAACCGGAGCTGGCTTGAGGAAGGTCTGCCTGGACGGGCCCGCCTGGGCGGCCTTCCTCCTGCCTCTCCTCGCCGTGCTGACCTTGGCGGCCGCCGTCTCTTCAGTCTCCGTGTCCGAGTCTAAATACCCGGGCACGAAGAATGATGAGTACGGCCTCTTCCGGACAGCGCCACTTTCGTCAGCGGTCTCCATCCCTGACCTCTCCGATGCCACGGAGAAGGAGTCATCAGACTCTAACGTCCTCTCCTCCACAGGAGGAACTTGGGAATGGCCCTGAAAAGGGCCGTTTGGTTGGCCCTGAGAAGGGCCTTTTAAAAACTTCCCGAAGGAGTCTCGCGCCTGTTTAGGAGGCATGTCGGCTTTGTCAGATGACGGCAGCGTAGACATTGACAGTACAGCGCACTTTAGCCGAGCCCAGTCTGCCACTCCGTTACGGTGGTCAGAGCTGGGTCGTTACCAGGGGACACGACGTGGACGTATGCGCTGTGGGGGGTCCCCCATGTAAGTAGTAACTCCTAGTTTAAGGGGGTGTGTTAGAGATGTAAACTAGTTGTTACCTAGGTTACGGATAAAATACATGTGTGTGTCAAAACCAACAATTTTAATCTTCATTATCGATCACCTATTGAAGATTTCTAAATTCAAGTAGTTAGATTTTTCATAGTATTGACGTAACTATTGAAAATTGTGACAAATCTGATGGAATTTATAGGTAAAATCATCGTAATTCTGATATCGCTCAACCATTTCGTGGCGACAACCCTAAAAATCTGCTGATTCAACTGTCAGTGTAATGTTAGTAAATATTGCATGTTGAATATGGTATAGTTATAGTGCATAATTTTACTTACGTGAAGAAGGCTGCGCTACAGTGGACCGTCCTGTGACAGCAGCTATAGGCAGCTTGATACTGGCTGAAACAGCTGTAGTGCTCAGGACCTTATCGCGGGCTGTGTTCTCATGCACTTGCTTTGCATGCCTGTATGACAAAATAATATTTTTATTGTACTCTAAAAGCAGACAAACCATTTTAAATTGTAAAGTACAAGTGCACCATTATGCTTTACATTACACATATCAGCTTAGCTAGTTCAGCTATGTAGCTGCTTGTTTGTGTATCAAGAAATATAAAAATATCCATGGCATGTATCGTATATATATTGCAAAGGAACACTGGCTTGCCTTCCTTGAACAATGTCCTCTCTGTTTAAAGACTTTAAGGTGGAACGCTTCACTGGCGCGGCAAATTCAAATTTTCTGGTGTTCTTTTGCCAATAATAGCTTAATTACTAAACGTGATTGCATTAAAACTGACTTAACGTAAAGAAATAGAATGTATTACAAGTATATTTTTTAATAGTTTTAATAATTTTAATAGTTATACAAATTACGATTAAAAGTATCTCCTAGATATCATTGGTTTAGCGACAAATGGCAATAAACAAATTTCGTCTTAGTTTTTCGGTCTATTGCCATTTGTCGCTAAACTAATGATATGTAGGTGATACTTTTAATTGTAATTTATTGATACACTCTATTTATTTGCGCAAAATTAGTTTTCATGTAATCACGTTGAGTAATTAAGCAATTATTGGGAAAAGAACGCAAGAAAATTTGAATTTGCCGCGCTAGTGAAACGTTCCACCTTAAAACTGTTACATCTAAAGGCTAGTGGTCTATAGAAATATTTATAACAAAGTAATATCTATTTTTTTTATATTAACTACAAGCAGAGTTTGAAACAGCATCCTCCAATTTCCAACACACCCACACCACATTAGACACTTTAAAAAAACTTTACAGTGGTGGTACTATTAATATTACTCTGTAATGAATTTAGTGATTCTAGACTTCTTGACCCTTCAGCCGACGAAACCGGAGGTTCGTAACCAGTTATGGTAGAAGACCAATTCTTCGTAATACAGTACTAGTTACTGTGGATTACGATTTTTTCTTTACAGTACCAAGTCTCAATTTAGTAACTAGTTTCAGTGAAAGAATACAAATCCCTTGTGGGTAACTACTGGAATAACCACAGACCCAGAAAATTATAGGATTAACACAGTACATTGGATACTGCATGCTATACACACAAATAATGAGTGAATACATGCATTCTGTAAGGGATATAGTACTTAATATGTGGTGTGCTAAGGAACTGGGTATGCGGCCGACATGACTCTTGAACATGCCCGTTTTCTCACAATGTTTACCTTCACTATTGAAGGAGTGAGTGCAAACTCGGCACATAAGTTGAAAAGTAATTGGTGAAGGCTGAGTGGGATACTTTCATTGATAAAAAGCTATGGTAACCCTGAGTAACGTAGGCTATGTTTTATTGTGATATAAGTACACTCCCATAAAATGAATTACCACATATTTGGTAGATAGATAAGCCGTCTGCCAAGCATGGTCATTACAGCCCTATGATAAGCAGCCAAAGTGGCATTTTATGGGAGAGGCCTATGTTCAGTAGTGGACATATTCTGGCTGTTGATGTAATTCTTATTTTTTAAAGTGTGTATCATACATACCTCAATATAGCTATAACATCTCCCATCCGAGTGATACCCATGTCTCGTAAATATTCCTTATTCAAATCCAACAACATGTCATTCTGGATGCGATTTTCAGTAAACGTCAGGGCATATGTAGCAGACACATCGGATGGTATCCCTGCTGCCGTGAAAAAGTTTACCCACATAGCTGTAAACATTTTGTTTTGGTAAGTAGGTGTAGTATATCACATTTTTGGGAAACACAGTGAATCCTGCGGTATTCTCACAGGTACAAGAACTGTATATATATATATATACACTAATTAGTTGCACCCCATGGTAAAAAAGTATGTTATCTGTTAATCAAGCGTTTAAGCTATACATCCAGAGCCATATTCAACATGCAATATTTGGCTTGCCACAAAATGATTGAGTGATGATGACTTTACCTATAAATTCTATCAGATTTGTCACAATTTACAATATTTACATCAATGCTATGAATAATCTAACTACTTGAATTTAGACATCTTCAATAGGTGATCAAAAACGAAGATTAAAATAATCAGAGATTTATCAAGCCCAACCATAATGAATCTCAGTTTTAACGTCCTGGGTAGGAAACAACTGGTTACTTTTTACGATGATCCATCACCCCTAGCAACCAAGTGGTTCTCTATGAAGCTGATAGGAAAACTTTTTCATGGGTGAGTACACCACAGCCAAAAATGTTTGTAATCCCTTCTATCAGCTGATTCTACTGTCAGTGCAGTTTTAGTAAATATTGCATCTTGAATTTGGGTGATCTAGGGTACATTCAAAAGTTCAGTAGTTATGGATAATGGTAACAAACATTCACACACATTTTCGCATTTATAATATTATATAGAGGATAGGATAGGATAGCTACAAAAGACTCGGTATAAATGAGCTGGATAATAATGTAATGTAATTGACATGAACATGGTCACATAATAACTCCATCTGCCACATCAAATGAATGAGCCTTGCTTTTGTCATATCAATTGAATCACAGTCAGTGATATGAAAACGTTCACCGTTCCCTCGACAATAGCTAAAGCTGAGTAAATACATTCAAAACGATGAAACACCATGCAGCATATTATTTATCAAACATATTTTTCCTGAACAAGATCCTTCCATGTAGGGTGAAGCATTTATTATTGTATTGAATGCTCACCTGTAAGGTAAGATTCGGTTTTATTATTCATTTTTATAAATGTATCAAATTACATTCACAACTACTTCACAATCAGAAACGAAGAGAAGAGTTACGAATTTTAGAATAAATAGTAGGGATGTTAAAAAAAAAAGATTATTAAAAAAACGATTATTTTTTTATAAAAATCATTTTTTATTGATCGATTATTATTTATCAAAAATCGATTATTTATAAATCGATTCTTTATTTTGTGTTCGATTTTTTTCCTACTTGTATCAAAAATAATAATGCAACACCGCTACCAAATTCCTGGGGGGTCTAGCAAAGATACCAACGTGAGGCGTTAACGCCTCATGCTAACTCAAAAATGTATAGGAAATGACATTGCCTGCGGATAACTCTTTCGTAGCTAATGTCATTTCCATTTTGGGAGTTACATTTTATGGACTTTTTGCGAAAAAAAAGCGAAAGTTTTCAATCAGTGATGACTTATGGGACTGAGACATGGTCTCTTACTGTTGGCCTCATTAGTAAGCTCAAAGTCACGCAGCGAGCTATGGAGGGAGCTATGCTCGGTGTTTCCCTGCGGGATAAGCTCCGGAACGAGGAGATCCGCAAGAGCACTACAGTGACCGATTTTGGTCTTAGAAATAGTAAGTTGAAATGGGAATGGGCAGGCCACATCGCTCGTAGAACTGACAACCGATGGAGAAGAAAGGTTCTCGAGTGGCGACCACGAACCGGAAGACGCAGCGTAGACCAGCCCCCCACTTGGTGGACCGACGATCTGGTGAAAGCCGCGGGGAGCCGATGGATGCAGGAGGCGAGCAGCCGCTCAAGGTGGCGCGCTCTGGGGGAGGCCTATGTTCAGCAGTGGACGTCTTCAGGCTGTTAATGATAATGATGATGATATTAACGCCTTACGCTGGTATCCCTGGTATCTTTGCTAGACCCCCTGAGTGGTTTTAAGTTGCATATTAGAAAAAAAATACTATTTTAGGTCAATGCACCGATTTGAAGCGTTTGTAATTTGTATTCTCTTTGATGCACTTTGTTCTTATGTCAAATTCCCGTACCGTGCCACTACAATTGTTTTTCTCTAATCTGTGTAACGAGCTGTAAATATTCTGTGGTTCCGTGCATTTATTAGCCCGTTCCAATAGCTGCTACGAGCGCTATGAATGCCAAAAACGATTACATTCATTAATTTACGTTCCACTTGGACATAAACGAAAATTACGAAATTTGCACCCGGAACATCTCAGCGTGACTGGAACGACTATTCACAGACCACTAATCCTGACAGACTCGGATAGTACCTCAGTGGTTTGTGGACTTGGAATCGAAATGAATTGGCGTTATTTGTGTAAATCTGAATCTGAAATAATTTATGGAAGCATACTGCAAAGCGCATCTCTTATCGTCGCTCGTATGACTAAAGGTCCTATCTCACTTTTTGGCTGTTTTGAGTTAGGACCGCTATGTTAGTCAACGTAAAATTCTCTATCCATCTGACTAATCATTGTACCTCTTAACATTTTGGGTCACAAGATAATTAATTACTAATTAATTAATTATTATTACAATTAAGACTTCATAATATTCAATTACCTATTGCAACCTCAAAATGAGGCTGATTTAGTAGTCTTTTATTGTTAGGTACTTAGTAAAATTATCGTGTTGTATTGAATTAAATACAGTATTGTAGCATTAAACTTACTAAAACTTACTAAAAAAAAACACACTAATAAAGCATTAACAACATAAATTTTGTATATTTATTTCCATACTTAGTCTAAAAAAGTCGTAACTAAAAACAGACAGCTTATTTTACATAAAACGAAGTTTTCACTAAGTGACCTATCTGTTTTGATTAATCAAAACAGGTATTTAGAATGCAAACAGGTTAAAAGTTTCAACGTGTAATTAAAGTACTTGAAATTATCTACAAAAGCTTATAAAAATAAATATGCTGGACTTGCGAGAAACAAAAATATCTGAAAGTTAGAAATGTCAAAACCTTAAAACGCGTTTTCTGAACAATGGACAAAATTGAGATAGGACCTTTAGTCATACGAGCGAGGTTATAACGACGATGATGGAAGAATCTTCATCGGATCACCAAAGTGAACATGAATGTACAAAGCTAACAAATAAGTATCTGTACCAACAAATGCCAAAAAGCGATAATTTTCACCCATCGCCTTGGGTTGGTAAAATGTTGCAAAATTCGGTATCGTTCTTAGCATTTCTACTTCAAGTGGAACAGGGGAGAATACTGTCAAAAACGATCACAGTGATCACTTTTACTCCAAGTAGAACGCCCGTTGTGATCGAAAATAACGATAAAAACGATAGTTCAGTAGAATTTCGTTACCGAGAAAGAGTTTGGACTTTGAATCGCAGGGGAACTTTATATTTTAGAGTTCCAAGTGGCACTGCAAACTGCAACTGTTATTGGCGGCCGTGGTTTGACTTGTAAAAGTGCTAAAAATAGGCTATTTGCAACAATTTTTTTGAGTTTTGAGTTTTGATGCTTAAATAATAACATTTTTTGATAGAAAATATTTTATTATACTGGTAAGACTGTAGAGGTTCTAAACATTTTCAAGAGAACATTTCTGCCGCCATCATTTCTTTTCATTCGTTTTTGTTTTCTCGAACGCAAATGTTCTTCTCCCTGCGTTTGTGCAATTATACTGTGTTTTTTTGAAAACTGGTTGGTTATTGTTATTAGTGTTTAATTTGTTGTTGTTCTGTTTTTTTGTTAAGTTTCATCAACTTCTTCCCGAAAGTGCGCAAAATAGGGCCTCAGCCGGGTCCCTCGACCTCAAGGAACTTATGCAAAGAACAAAAAATCTGTCACCAGTCAAAAAGCGGCCGCGGAAATCTTTGAGTGCCACGGAAAAACTCGTGGTAATGAACATTTACAAAGAGAGATTTACAAGAAGTGGCCTGAGGCCGAATATTGGTCACTAACAGACCATGCAAACAAAACAGCTTAATCAAAATAAAAATAAAAATATTTCACACCACGGAAAAATGTTTTGTACAACTGGCATGTCACTTTGACAGTGACTTTTCGTGAAATATCTGTTTACATAAAAAAATTAAGATTATGGAACACAGTATACGCGGTTCCACTTTTTTAGAATCTACAAGGACAACCCCTTTTTTTCTCACTCATGAAGGCAGTTACTCGTCAAAGTCGACAAGAATAACAAGCTGCGATTAGGCGGCGACTTCCACCACAGACTTCTAAAATTTTGCACGCGTTCTTATATTGTATAATAGGTGCTTACCCTGCTATCAGATTTTGGCGTTGGTGGTGAAGTCTGTGCAAGGCATGAAGCCAGCTAGGCAAGCGCGCGAAGTTGTGTCAGTTAAAGCGTGACATTTATCTAAAAATTCTAAATGTTTTTGTGAGTAATGCACAACACCGATGGAACTCGAAGGTCGTTCCGAAAGGAGTTTCATGTATAGCGCTCGCCACCTGCTTAACTATGGTCTTGTCTATTAAGACAGAAGTGCGTGACTTACGTCAACTAGGAAAAAATGTACCCTGTATATTTAATAATTAATATTATAAAATAAACCTTTGAATGCTTAATGCTGCGTTTCTTGAGAACCACCCCTACAAGTGGTAGCAGAGCGTGGTTCTCTGCTTTATCTTAAAAATAGTTTCAAGAAAAGTGCGAAGAAATAAAAATGACGTCATATCGAATCGACGCACTTACCAAAGAAAACTACGATACATGGAGCGTACAAGCCCAAGCAATCCTGATCAAAAATGGACTGTGGGAAATCGCCAGTGGAATCGAAACGCCGCCGTCAAAGGAAGACGAAAAAGTTAAGTTCACGCAAAAAGACTTGCTAGCGAGGTCAGAGCTATTGTTGCTTATATCCCCATCTGAACTAAAGCAGGTCAAAAACTGCAAAACGTCGTATGAACTGTGGGATAAACTAAAAAGTATCTACCAAAGCACAGGCCCTGCACGAAAGGCAACATTACTCAAACAATTAATTTTGAAAAAGGTCGAAAACAATGATGTCCGCGAACATTTAAATAATTTTATGGACATCGTGGATAAACTCGCCGATATGAATGTTGACCTTCATCCAGACTTGCTGAGCATTATGATGTTGTACAGTTTGCCGGCAACATATGAGAACTTCCGCATCGCAGTGGAATCTAGAGACAGCTTACCAAAACCCGAAGAACTGAAAATAAAGATCATCGAGGAGAGCGAAGCTCGGAAAAACAATGATTCAGAAAAGAGCGATGGTGCATTTTTTTCGAAGAAGAAGAGCACAAAGTATTGTCAAAATTGTAAAAAGAAAGGCCATACTACGGAAGCGTGCTGGGGAAAACAAAAGAAAAACAACAAAAATAAAAAACAACCGAGTAACTTTCATGTGTGCATGAACACAAGTCAATCGGATACGAAAGAAGAAGTATGGTGTCTTGACAGCGGCTGCTCGTCGCACATCTGTGGAAACAGTAAGTTATTCACCAACATAACTTCAGAAACGGGAACTCTCAAGTTGGCATCTAAAAATCATACAATGGCTATTAGAGGAAAAGGTAAAGTCACTATGACAGCCGACGAAGCTCAATTCAATATGACAGAGACCCTATACGTACCTGATTTGACAACCAACCTATTGTCAGTCGGAAGAATAACAGACAAAGGAAATAAAGTAGTTTTTGAAAAACATAAAGCCTCTATACTTGGAGATAATAATAAAGTACTACAAACAGCTAACCGAAAAAACGGGCTATATTATATAAAATTTGACACACCGGACGAGACCGCAAATTATGCACCTGGAACTGACAACAAAATTATGCAATGGCATCGGAAATTCGGACATGTAAATGAAAAAGACTTGAGGATGATGGCAAAAGACAACCTGATATATGGGATCGATCTGAATAACGAAAAACTCGATGAATGTGAGACCTGTATAAAAGGAAAATTCGCAAGGTTACCTTTCCCGAAACATGACGAAATAAAAACAACCGAACCACTGCAGATCGTTCACAGTGACGTATGTGGCCCATTCGAATGTGAATCACTAGCTGGATCAAAATACTATGTGACTTTCATTGATGACTATACGCGATATTGTTATGTATACTTCATGGAAAGAAAAAGTCAAGTATTTGAAAAGTTCAAAGAATACGCAAATGAAGTAGAGAACTTTACAAATAAAAAGATTAAAAATCTGCAATCAGATAACGGAAAAGAATACATCAACAATGAATTTGATGAGTATCTGAAAGAAAAAGGTATCCGAAGGAGGTTGACTGCACCATATACCCCGCAACAAAATGGGATAAGCGAGCGTAAAAACCGAAGCTTGATGGGAAAAGCCAGATGCTTAATGATAGAAGCAAATACTCCTAAAAACTTGTGGGCCGAAGCAGTTTTTACTGCTAATTACTTGATTAATAGAAGTCCTGCTAAAGCTTTAAACGGAGATATACCATATAAAAAATGGGTTGCCGAACACCATCTGCGAATCATTTCCATATATTTGGAAGTAAAGTTTATACCCTGAATAAAAATAGGAAGGGAAAATTAAGCCAAAAAGCCAAAGAAGGCATGTTTGTCGGATATGCAAGGTATACAAAAGGTTTTCGAATTTACATACCTGAAGAAAACACTGTGATTGTTAGTAGGGATGTAAAAGTCATGAACAAGATGTACTACGAAGATGATGATATAAATTATGATAATCTCGTCAAAACTCTGCAACAGAAGCCGCAGCAGCAACCGGAACCTGAAAAAAATAAAAATAAAAAACGGAATAAGAATAAAAATCGTAAAAATACTATAAAAGAAATAGATATTGAAATAACAGAAAATCCGAATAACAACTTACCTTTTGAGAAACTTCCCATAAATATTCATCAACAAGACGTAGAATATGAACATTCCATACCTGAGACCAGTAGTCAAATAGAAACTCCTGTAATAGATGACGATGACATTTATGAAGATGCACCTGAAGATCGAACTACAAGTCCGAGACTACAAAGAGAAAGAAAACAGCCTTCATGGTTAAATGATTATGTCACTGGGAGTGGATTAGATGAAAACTCATTTACTTTAGATGTTTCATATCTGTCAGATGAAAAAGAAAATGGCGAAGATTGGAGCGGTGCTATAAAGTCGGAAATAAAAGCGCATTTAAAAAACGGCACCTGGAAAGTAATCGAGAAAGAAAATGGGATGAAATTAATCGATTATAAAATGATTCTCAAAAAGAAAATAGGCCCAGATAATAAAGAAACTATGAAAGCCCGACTCGTTGCTCGAGGTTTCACCCAGAGGCCGGGTATTGATTTCAGTGAAACGTTTGCCCCTGTTGCAAAACTAAGCTCAATCAGATCCGTAATAGGGATGGCTGTTGAAGAAAATTTACAGCTTAACCAAATGGATGTCACTACGGCGTATCTAAATGGAGACTTAGAAGAGAACATAGTCATGAAATTACCCGATTATGTCGAACAGTATCTAAGAGAAATATTAGTAGAAGAAAGCGCCGCAGATGATCTTAGTCTCTACAATAAAGCAAGAGATATGTTAAAAGACATGAAAACTATAGAAGGAGAAAAAGTCTGTCTGTTGAAAAAAGCTCTTTACGGACTTAAGCAGGCAGGGAGGCAGTGGTATATCAAACTGGACACAGAATTAAGGTCTATAGGATTTACTGCATCACTAGCTGACCCCTGTGTCTATATTCTTGCGAAAGGAGGAGTAAAAATCATAATCGCAATTTATGTCGATGATATACTGATAGTCTACTCATGTCCTAAGAAATTAAAAGAAATAAAAGAGCTATTAAGAAAGAAATTCGAATTGAAAGACTTGGGAAGACCTAAACGCCTAATTGGGATAGATGTAACATGCAGAGACGGTGAAATAAAACTGAGTCAAGAAAAATACATTGACGATACTCTGAAAAAGTTTAATATGGAAGAATGTAATCCAACAACTACACCAATTTTTACACTATGATGTGCATAATAATAAAACCAAATAAACACAGATATTTACTATATTAGTCAACAAAATAAAGCTAAACATTTCGAACATATAATTTTTCCTCTTGCTACGCTTAGTGACAGCTTCTGTATTTCTAATTGTTTCTTTTCATTGATAGACAGCGGCATTAGAAAAGAGTTACGTATTTCCTATGAAAAGGTTTGATACCTAATATATCCTAACACCCCCTCTCAATATTAAATTCGTTTACTAATTTAAGATTGCAAACAAAAAAACATAAACACAATACTAACACTTCAATAATAAAAAACTTAACTCATTTATCGTAACAACATTATAACGTCAAACACTAACTGTCACATATAACTCACCCTTAAATATTTCAATATTATTTACAAATCAATCTTAAGTTTATTTACAAAATAATTATGTTTCACAGCATTCAGTGGCTTTGTGAATACATCTGCTATGTTCTCATTTGTTGGTACATAGGACAAACTTATCATCTTTTTACTAACACAATCTTTTATGTAATTATATTTTATGTCAATATGTTTCGTACGTTTGTTATTTACGTTGTTCTCGATTATTTTTATTGCACTTTGATTATCGATCAAAAGATACGTTTCATTGTTGTTACAATTAAAATTCGTTGCAATACCCTTAACATAAATCAGTTCTGATGTAGATATTGCCGCTGCTACATATTCGGCCTCTGTCGATGCCAAAGCGACCGTTGTCTGCTTTTTAGAAAACCATGACACTAAATTACCATTATTAAATATTGCACAACCACTTACACTTTTCCTGTTATCTTTTTCACTTCCCCAATCGGCATCTGAATATCCTATTAATGTCTTTTCATTTGACTTTGTATATGTGAGGCATTTGTTTGCAGTCTGTTTGAGATACCTTAGTACTCGTTTGGCTGATATCCATAATGTCTTCGTTGGCTTGTCCAAGTATCTGCTCAGAAAAGATGTTGCATATGTAATGTCTGGTCGTGACGTTGTAGAAATGTAAGTAAGACATCCTATAAGCTCTCTATATGGTACATCATATATTATCTCCTCGTCCGAAATAACAATTCCTTGTTCCATAGGTGTATATGCTCCTCTGCATTCTTCCATACCAAATTTTTCTAAAACCTTTCCTATCAGTTTTTTCTGATTAAACTTTAGCTTTCCTTCTTCTCTTGTAATCTCCATACCAAGATATTCCTTTATTTCTCCCAAATCTCTAACTTTAAATTCATCTTTTAATTTTTGAAATATTTCTGCACTGTTTCCCATTATTAAAATGTCATCAACCCATATTAATATCTATACACTCTTATTTCTGTATAGACAGTAGTCATAACTTGACTGTTCAAAACCTTGTTTTACTATAAAATTATTAAATCTCTCGTTCCAACACTTTGGTGCTTCTCTCAACCCATATAAAGCTTTGTTTAACTTCAGTACTTTTCCTTTTGTTACTTGTACTCCTTCAGGTGGTTTTATGTACACTTCTTCATTTAATTCTCCATTTAAGAATGCTTTTGGCACATCTAGCTGTCTCATTGGTAAGTTTTCTTGTACTGCTTGACTAAACATCATTCTAATCGTTGAAACTCTCGCAACTGGTGAATATACATTATAGCTATTATCAGACTGAAAACCTTTAGCCACTAATCTCGCTTTTTTCCTTCCGTCTTGTTTAGTTTTGAAAATCCATTTCGTATCTATTGCCTTTTTATTTTTAGGCAATTCTCTCTCCTCCCATGTATTTAAATCTTTAAGTGAATTAATTTCACTTTCAATTGCTGCTTTCCATTCTTCTCCTTTACTAACAGCTTCCTTGTATGTTGCAGGATCACTACCGCTGAATAAACAGTATGCTATATTCGCATCATAAAATCCATCTTGACTTTCGTTTTCAATTTCATAGTCTTGTAGATATGTAGGTAATTTCTTTGTTCTTTGCGGTCTTTCTGTTTGTACTGTTGTCCCTCTGGATTCCTGTCCTCTATTATTGTCATCTCTTTCTTGCTCATTTTCTTCTCTCGTTGCATTCATATCATTTTCCTCTTCTTCTTCGTTGAATCTGTAGAATATTCCTCTATTTTCTTCCATATTTTCCTTTTCTTTATATTCAATGTCATTTTCGTCAAATCTAACATCTCGCGATATCATTATCTCATTTGTTTCAGGATTCCATAGTCGATATCCTACTGGTGCATACCCAACCATACGCACTTCTTTTGCTCTCTGATCCAGTTTATTGCCTTTTGGCATTGTAACCGCCCAAGCTTTGCTTCCAAAAACTCTCAGTCTTGTCAAGTCCTTTTTACCTTCCATTACTTCCACTGGTGTCATGTAATCAATTGCCGAAGATGGACACCTGTTCAATTGGTATGTGGCGCATGCAATATTATAATAATATATCCTAACACCAATAGAGCCAGGTCTAATTTTAGAAAAGAGTAAGCAAGAAAAGAGAGACTTACCTTACAAAAATCTGATTGGAACACTCATGTATCTCGCTGTAGCTACCAGACCGGATATAGCATTTGCAGTGAGTTATCTGTCACAATTCAATGACAGCTATGATGACGCGCATTTCAAAAGTGCAAAAAGAGTCCTCAGATATTTAAAAGGTACCAGAGATGTGGGCCTCATATTTAAAAAGACTGGAAAAGAATTACACGGCATGGCAGATGCAGATTGGGGTGCTTGTAAATTAGACCGTAAATCTTTTTCTGGCTATTGCTTTAAGTTTGCAGGTGGTCCTATAAGCTGGACATCTAGGAAACAGAGAAGCGTTGCGCTATCTACAGCAGAGGCCGAATATACTGCGATAACTGAAGCTGCAAAAGAAGCTATACATTTAAAAGCGCTGTTCAAAGACCTGGGTGCAAACCAAAGAAAGATCATTATCTGGAATGACAATCAGGCAGCACTCAAGTTATGTCAGAACCCCATAGTCTCCACCAGGTCAAAGCATATAGACCTAAAAATGCATTTTATAAGAGACTGCATTAAGGATGAAGTCATTGGAGTGAAATACCAGTCGACTGAAAACATGGAAGCGGACATGTTAACCAAGTCTTTAACTGGACCAAGACTTTCCCGACTGAAAGAGATCATGGGATTATCCAACTAGTGTTGTGAGGAGGAGTGTGAGTAATGCACAACACCGATGGAACTCGAAGGTCGTTCCGAAAGGAGTTTCATGTATAGCGCTCGCCACCTGCTTAACTATGGTCTTGTCTATTAAGACAGAAGTGCGTGACTTACGTCAACTAGGAAAAAATGTACCCTGTATATTTAATAATTAATATTATAAAATAAACCTTTGAATGCTTAATGCTGCGTTTCTTGAGAACCACCCCTACAGTTTTTTTGAAATTGATATTGAACATGATATCGTTTGTAAGTTATACGGAGGTATAGGTACACCTATACCTAATTACCTACCTATGCCCCAGAATATAATTATACATAGTAGGTACAACGTAGGTAGTGTTTTCCTTCGAATGTTATATCTAATCTCTATTTTATACTTATGAAATATTTACTCACATTTTGTATTTTTACTCCTTAATTTGTTCTAAAAAATTCCGTTTTTTGTTGAAAATCCGCGTTTTTTAATTAATTTTACCGTATTTTCAATTTCCTCATCTGGCAACACTGAAGGTGCTACATTAGAGATGGGCTGGATTAGGCAAATTCGGGATTCGTTCCACCTAATACTAATCCCTAAAAATACCTATTCTAAATACCTAATCCATTAGATCCACCTAATCCACGTAATTCATTACGAAGCTCTCAGAGATGGGACAGATGGAAACTAATCATTTGCGTTCCTTCAACCTAATCTATAATATAACGATGCCAGTCATATTATATGACTCAATATGGCCTTTCCTATGAATTTCAATATACACTAATAGTTCCCTCACGTAGAAATTTAAGAAAAAACAAGAGTATATCAGAGCACTTAAAGCTCTTGTATTTTTAATTGGGGCAAAAAATTAGGCTTAAAGAAACTCGATTTATTGTTTCTAATAAGTAGGTACATAAAACTTTTGGTATTACATACTTTTTTAATGGTAGGTAGGTATTTCTAATTTTTTTTGTATGATTTTATGTAATGAGAAATTTTATTTAGTTACTGTATTTAGTTTGCATTGTCGTAATATTTATCTTAAAAACACACATTCCCGAAGTATTTAATTATTTATATCGTAGTGCTGTACTTTAAGAACACTCATAAACTGATGGAAATGGGCCGGCAGCAGCACAGTGGAAGGCCCAGAGGATTAAATAATTAACTATAGTGATAAAGCTGTAAACGATTTATATTTTGGCCAAAGAGTAAAGTATATCAATTACAAGAAAAATTTTCTAACAACCTGTTGCTTAGTAACGGACGGAACAAAGACTATAAAATTACACGCAATAAAAACTATTTTCAACACCCCCACTTAAGTTCATAGTCTTCGTAATCCCATACAGTTAAAACAAAAATTATGTTTAACCCTGTTTACAGGTTTTGTTAAAGCATCAGCAGGCATGGAATTAGTTTCACAGTAGTCTATAACTATTTCCTTTGCCTCAGCTAACTCTTTAACATAATTGTATCTTATGTTAATATGCTTGCTTCTCTTATGAGTAACTGGATTGTAAATCATCTTGCTAGCACTTTGACTATCACTGTAAACAGTTACAGACTTACAATTCATACACAACTCATTAAAAAGCCTCTTTATAAAAACAATTTCCTTAGCACCTTCGCAGAGAGCAATGAATTCTGCTTCAGCAGTACTTAATGCAACACATTGCTGTTTGCGAGCATGCCATGAGATTACAGCACCAGCAAAAACTAAGCAGTAACCCGAAAATGAATGACCATCAGAATTGGTACCCCAATCAGCATCAGCATATGCGACCAGAGGCTTGTTCATTTTCTTGTAACAAAGGGCATAATCTATTGTACCTTTGAGATACCGGAGCACACGTTTCAATGCTGCCATATGCGTGTTATCATTGTAACAGTTAAATTGGCTTAGATAACTGACCGCAAAAGATATGTCTGGCCTCGTACAAGTAGACAGATACATTAAAGATCCAATAATCTCTTGATATCTAGTATCCTCTGCATTACTTCCTTTAGAAAGTTTCAGGTTACACTCCATTGGAGTTCCAACTGGTTTGCATTCTTCCATTCCGAATTTTTGCAACAATTTTCTTGTGTAGTTACGTTGGTCTAGGTAAATTTCCCCCTCTTGACGGTTTCTCCTAATGCTCATTCCTAGGCACTCTTTCGCTTCGCCTAAATCTTTTATTTTAAAAGCCTTGCCTATTTGCTTCTTCAATTGTAAAGCTTCAGTAGCATTATTTGTAAATATGTAAAAATCGTCAACGTATAGACCAATAACTGTAAAAACATCTTTCGTTTTCTTTATGTAAACGCAAGGATCATATTTGGATCTTGTAAAACCAATCTCTAAAATGTGCGCATGTACTTTTACATTCCATGAACGAGCTGCTTGTTTTAATCCGTATATGGCCTTCTTTAGCTTACATACTTTTTCTTCATCACCTTTCTTTACAAACATCTGAGGTTGTTCCATGTAAAGATCTTCATCGAGGTCACCGTTTAAGAACGCTGTTGTGACGTCAATGTGATGAATATCTAAATTCATTTCAGCTGCGAGTCCTAGCAAAAGACGTATGGACGACAATTTCACAACTGGGGCAAATGTTTCGAAGTAATCTTCGCCATACTTCTGCGAATATCCTCGTGCCACCAATCGAGCTTTATGGCGCTGTACTGTACCATCTGCTCCAACTTTAAGTTTGAAGACCCATTTGCACTTGACAACATTTTTGTCCAATGGTCGGTTTACAATATCCCAAGTTTCATTTTCTATCAGAGAATTATATTCGTCCACCATTGCTGAATACCATAGCTCTTTATCAGTCCTGTCCATTGCATCTTGTAGAGAATGCGGGTCTGGATCATCCGAAACATGAAAGTTATAGACCATGTCCTTTTCTTCCTTTCGGCGTCTTTCCCGTAGTGGATATCGGCGATTACTTACGATTTCCTGTACTTCAGGCTCTACCCTTATTTCAGTATCATCTGAATGAGCCACAGGTTCATTAATTAATTGCTGATCTGAACCCATATCTATCGAATCCTGAAAATCGTCAGCATCGTCTATTTCTTCTGCATCTCTCTCTGAACTCTCCTGTTCCCTCTCTGAACTCACCTGTTCCCGTTCTGAACTCATATGTTCCCGTTCCGAATATTCAACTTCAGTAACATGAGTATCAGTTGGTACACTTCTTACTGGGTCAGATCCTCTTGCTAGGATCTCTGTGATATCTACTACTTGTGGTGTTTTCTCATTTGACACTTCAGTGTTGCATGACATTCCTTCAACAAATACAACATCTCGAGCAACAATTACTCGTTTCACATTATTTACGTCCTCCACAAATCTGTATCCCTTTTGATTCTCACTGTAGCCAACCATAGTCATTTCATTAGACTTCGAATCAAATTTCTTTCTTTTGTTGTCCTTTATTAGAACATGTGCCTTGCTTCCGAAAATCTTTAAATGTGACACGTCTTGTTTCTTACCTGTCCACATCTCTTCAGGTACAGTCGAGATTGCCATTGATGGCGATCTATTTTTTAGGTATATTGCCGCATTGACAGCCTCTCCCCAAAAACGCTTATTTAATTTCGCATCTTGAAGCATGCACCTCGCTTTCTCAACAATAGTACGGATAGTGCGTTCCGCTACTCCATTTTGTTGAGGAGTGTGAGCTACACTCGTCTTATGGCGTACGCCATTTTGTTTCAAAAACGATTGAAACTCGTTTCCAGTATATTCAGTCCCGTTGTCACTTCTGAGGCATTTAATCCTCTTATTTGTCTCATTCTCCACCAAGGCCTTAAATTCTTTAAATTTACTGAGAACCTCAGTTTTGGATTTAAGTAGATAACCAAAAACTTTTCTACTATAGTCATCAACAAAAATCAGACAATACCTTGCGCCTCCCCATGATATTTCCTCCATAGGTCCTGCTAGGTCAGTGTGGACTATCTCCAAGAGCTCCTTAGCTCTGTGTGCTTTCCCTTTTGAGAATTTCTTCACGCACTGTTTTCCCTTACAGCATGCTCCGCATGGTTCCGTGTTCTCCACTCCAAAGTTAAGCCCATCTACTAATGGTTTCAACTTACGCATTTGTACCCTGGAAAGATGACCAAGCCTCCGGTGCCATAGTTCGTGTGCACCCATCTTCACCCTGTCATCAAGAACAACCATTGCTTTATCAATATTCTGATCTAAAACATAGAGCCCATTTTTAACTGATGCTGTTAACAATGCATTACCTACATGTAAAGAAACATCTTCCGTTTTAAAAACTTTACAAGAATTTTTATCAAAAACAACAATATGACCATGTGCCGCAATCTTACTTACAGATAGTAAATTCATCAAAATATCCGGTACATACAAAACGTCTCTAAAATTAATGTTGACATGTCGTCCGTCATTGTTTACAGTCGTCTTCATGTTCCCCTGTAAAGTAGAAACAACTTTTTCACTACCGGCTGTACTGATGCAACGTCGGTCATTTTTGACATCTGTCAACAAATCTCTTATAGAAGTCATGTGCGATGACGCTCCGGAATCTAGAATCCACTCACTTGACTGTCTAACAATGGCAGCTGTCTCTGCACAGCTCATGCTGCTTTCTCCCGTAGAAGGTCCTCCAGTAGCAGCCGTATTTCTTCCCTTTTTGGATTCCTGGTACTGCTTACATTGCCACTTGAAATGCCCCTTTTTGTCACAAAAATGGCATACCTTCTTATTCTTTGTAGGTTCCTTTTTTATCTTTGACATTAAGACAGAATCACCATTGTCATGTACTTTGCGTTGCCCTTCCTTCATGAGTGCAGCCATAACGCTACTTGACGTGATCTTGACACTTGAATGCTCTAAAGCCATTACTAATGGGTTGTATGCTTCTGGAAGTCCAGCTAACATTATAATTCCCAGAAATTCATCTTCTAAACCTGCCTTTATCGCCTGTAGGGCTTGCTGAGTCGCTTGTATTTCTGTACAATAAACCTCCATGTTCGGGTAGTCGTTTATTTAACACTGAACAACTTACGTAAAAGCGACAACCTCCGTGTCAACCCGCTGTCCGCATACGCATTCTTGAGGGCTATCCACGTCTCTTTAGCTGTTTGTGCATTTACAATTAGGGGGTATACACTCTCAGTACACATGAGGCAAATTTTAGATCTGGCTTTTGCATCCCGTTTTTTGGTCTCATCGTTTACCTCAGTCACAGTATCCTTTATGCAGTCCCACAGGTCGCAGTCAATCAGGAACATCTCCATAGCAAATGCCCAAGTCCCATAGTTGGACTGGCCGGACAACTTCGTAAAAGTTGGACTCTGCATATCTGTAACTCATGAACTTTATCACTTAGCTATGAGCTGGGCCCATAACCTGATGGAAATGGGCCGGCAGCAGCACAGTGGAAGGCCCAGAGGATTAAATAATTAACTATAGTGATAAAGCTGTAAACGATTTATATTTTGGCCAAAGAGTAAAGTATATCAATTACAAGAAAAATTTTCTAACAACCTGTTGCTTAGTAACGGACGGAACAAAGACTATAAAATTACACGCAATAAAAACTATTTTCAACATAAACCAAAATTATACCAACCAGCCGGAGAGTAACAATGACAAAGACATAAAATACTATGCATCTTACGCGTTCCCGTCCCAACAAAGTATTTGCCCACCAGTGTTCCTGACATTACGTGGATTTGCAATTTCAATGAGACTGGGATTAGGTGGAACGTCTGGAACGAAAATCTAGTATTTTTGGAATAGGTTCTACCTAATCCCAAAAAATACCTATTCCCTGGAACGAATCCAATAAATATGTCTCACCTCTATGCTACATATTACTGATTTGTGGTAAGGTCATAGGGTGATTGTGTTTTGATTTTTTGATTGTGTTGTGATGGTTAGAAGACTCAATAAGTCGATTGCACAGGTTTTAGGAGTCTTCTATGCCAAAAATAACTTATTATTTCCTCGTAATCTTTGTTAGTAGTACTTAAATTAGATTATTCTACAGATTCTAAAACAACAAACCGATTCGCAAATAGAGCAATGCTTGGTTTCAGGTTCAGCATCGATTTCGACGTTGAAAATGTCTGCAGCATCTTTAGAAAGTATACCCAAAGTGGACATTGATCCATCAGGCGTGTTTAAGTATATATTGATAAGAGTACATAATCCAGAAAGAGATACTGAGGACTCCAGCATCAATATAGTCAGGGGGTACAAAAGATGTAACTACCACGCCGATATTTATGACGAGGTGCGGTATGATTATTTTAAAACGCCTATTTGATTCCTTCGTATCATACCTGACTACTACTTAGATATCTAAATTGAAGCAAATAGATAAAACACCAAAACTCAGAAATCATACCTTTTGTAGGTACCTACATACAATATGGGGATTTATCACATGATTAACCACCGCCAGTTGGGGCCGTATAGGTTGGGATTGTTGGGAACAAGCCTATGAAATCCTTTTTACCATTATTTTAACTACAACTATGGAGAGATTAAAAAAGACCCCAAGGGTGAAAGTCATACTTATTCAGAGTAAATAGTTTTTTACTACAACTGTCATAATAATCTTCCTATTATGTATTTTTTCATTGGTCTTCCAGGTGCAACCAAAATTAGAGCCATTTGATGCTGAACCCTTGGGAGGAGGAAGAATTTCACATGAACCAGACAATAAAAAGATCCACATCTATGGCTATTCCCAAGGCTATGGGAAAGCCGACCATGAAGTTACAGCTAAACTTGTCAAGGATGCTTACCCTGGTTACACCATTACCATTAGTGATGAAGGATACTAGGTTAATATTGCTTATTTAATAATTATACCTATTGTTTTGTTTATTAGCTTTGTTTGAAATTTGTCCAACCATAAAGTACTACAGATAGTCGTCCAATGATTAGAGGAGCATAGACAATATGGTCATATCATTATGTCCATGTATTCTCTGCATAACAAATGCAAGTTTCTACTATGCAACATGTCATTGATATGAAAGACAAAATACAAACTGTGACTCTGTACTGTGATATATACTTAGCATGAAGTTGCGCTGAGGAATGCCAGCATTGATTGCATGAGCTATTGAAGTAAGAGTAGGCCTCAAAAACAAAAAATGTGTGTATTTAAAAATATTATACTGTGATTTTATTTGAAAGAAGATGAGCACAATGTATATTTGTGGGGGCCAACAAGAATAAACATTCCTGTTGGCCCCAAGAGGAAAAAGATACCATTGGGCCCGGTTGAGGTGATGACCTGGGGACAACGGAACAACGCGAATCGTAGAGCCGTAATGCTCTCAGAGAAAGAAAAATGAAAATTAAACCACATAGTAAGTGTATGAATTAAACATACTGAAAATACAAATACATATATTTTATTACTAGTTGACCCACTCGGCTACTCACGGGTTAATTAGTTTTGCGTTCTATATCTTATCCACAGAATTCGCCCTATTTACATAGGTCTAGATACCAAGTCTCTTTTGGGTCATACATAAAATATAATTTCTTTTTTTTAATAAAAAGCCCCCTTAGGGATTTTTTTTTTTTTAAATTTATTTAGGTCCGCCAACAGTAGAAACATGAACTAACGCTATTGAATCTTGCTTATGATATCTAAACTACATGCTCAACCTATTACAGGCAAACACCGCATGTTCCAATAATTTGTATAAAGTGTGTATAATACTGTACATGACGCTATTGTTAACCGGTAAAGGTGAAAAAACAAGAAGTAGAAAATGTAACATTATAACCCATAGTATTTAATGCCAAGGAGAAAAAGAATAGACCAAATCACGAGCAGACTTTGTTACCACAACCGTATGGGCATCAAGCCGGACGAGCCTTATACAAAATTCCTTAAAAAGTGATCTCATATCATAATTCATCCTCGACACTTTACAACCAACTGACACAAGTACCTGCCAATAAAAAGAATAATTACGCTGAAAGGGCTTTATTTATTAAATCATTAATACTATGGGGAAACTTCAACGATCCAGTAGGGTTAGCACGGCCGGCAGACAAAACTGTCCCTCCCCTGTTTTACTTCAAGCAAGTATGAAGAAAGTGACGTAAAAAGGAGAAAGACAATTCCGCCTACTGTCCATGCCAACCCAGCTACATTACAAAAAACCTGAGACGTCAGAACGCAATTGTGCCAAGCTGTCAGAGAATATATCTATTTTGTCGTGGAGATTAACCAGCTTGATTAAACGTGGGATTGTGGAGTTGCTACCTAAAACTGTTTTTCTAAATGGTGCCGAGAATAACTTAATTTTATAACGAGGATATCTAGACGGCACTCTCAGTTTAACCTTTTCAACTAGCAAGTTGCAATCAATTTGATTTCTAAGAATTTTGTATATGAATTGCAGATCCATGAGATCTCTTCTTTTATCAAGGATTTATTTTATTTTTTTATTTTGTATATGATGTGATTTATTTATTTTATTTAGGATGTCCGATACCTATCCATATGAGTAGTACTCGAAATATTATTCAATACTATTCATATGAATACCCTCAAGTATCGTTACCTACCCATACCGATACATTATTCGATACAAGTACTTTCTTTGAGATACGTTTTATACTCTCTTTCCGATACCGAGTAGGTATCGAAAGAATGATTCGATACCAATACTTTTGGCACTGTAAGTATTTACCACGCCCATTCAACTGCGTACAACGTAACGCTGGATGTAGCGCCATTGTGTTTTTGATGTGGTGTGACATTTTGGTTTGCTGTGATTGGCTCGATGGCCACATGGCCAGCCACATTGGCTTTGCTGTCTGTCATTACGTGTTATTTATTTTCATTTTCATAACCTCTCCATCCATTTTATGTTATTTATTTCCAGTTTTACAGTTATATATTTGCAAAATGTGTTGTGAGAGCTGCGTGTACAACAGTTCATAACGGGACGCTATTTTACGCCGTTTTCCGTGCACTGAAAGACTGTGGAAGTGATGATCTGAACGAAAAAATTAAACTAGAACAGCTTTTGAAGTTTTTGTTTCTCAATAACACTGAAAACTTCTTAACGTATATTATCACGTCGCCTAGGTAAGTCTTGTAATATTACCAGAGAATTTATAGTGTTTCCTCGTCTATCATGGTCGTAATAATGTTATCTTCATTTTTTTGCCAACCTACCATAATCTCTTCAATAGATACATCAAGCTCGAAACCACTGCCAGTAGTTACTGTTTGTATCTGATACTATAAAACACAAGATATACCCAACAAGGCTTACAAGTTGGCTGTTTTAGAATTGGTGTGCACGTCTCATGAATACACCCATGCTATGTTGATGCATATTATTTATCTTTGATAAATTTTAGAAAACATAAATCCGCATATTTACCATTGTTGACCCCATATATTATGCTGCATAGACATTACATAAAGCTGAATAGCTGATAGTGATGATGCCGCACAACATATAACCAAAGACCTGCTTAAGCACGTCCTGAAAGGATACAGTCTATAAACCTTACTTGATAATTATAATCAATCACATAATGATTTAAACCTGATTTCAGATGGAACAGTCGGGCTTAGACTTCTAAACAAATTAAATGATAAATTCATTGTCATCCTTAGAAAGATAATAAAATTAAGGTAAGTTTCACAGCATTTTTGCAATACAAATTAGGTTAATTGTGAGGCAAATATTTGAATCATGGGGGGATTTAAACATGCATCCATCCGTCCCAAAATCCTAAGCCAGAACATGCTTTTCTTAAGCTATAGTAATAAGTGAATAAGATCACTTTCAATTACATAAACAAACATGTGGCCCCAGTTTGCAAATAGGACCACCCCATCTCTTCCCGTGGGTGCCATAAGACCCAGCGAAGGAAATATCCAAGGAATGTGCAGCAGCATTTTCCTTGGTTCTTTAAAATCTTATGCGATCACAAACCTACCCTACCTAGCGTGGTGATTATTGGCAAATCTCCCTACCTATGATAAGCGTCCGGAGTGGCGTTTTATGGAGGAGGCCTGTGTTCAGCACTAGATGTCTTCCGGCTGATGATGTATGAATCATACATAATGAATTCATATGGTATGATGTACTGGGTGGCGCAAAAGTAAAGACCCTATTTGGTTCAGCTATAACATTTTTTCTAAATTAGAAAACTAGATTTAGGTTTTTTTAAATGTATATTTGTGCCATTAAATTTCGTACCATTAGGATTTAAAGATGATGTCTTTTAAATGGTGACCTCCAGAGTTGATACACATTTGAGCCCTATTTATGACATTTTGCATAACTTGCCGTAACACTTCTCAGGGCATGTCAATAAGCAGAATACTCGGTTCTGGGGCACTGATAATCCGCGCATTATTCAAGAAACACCTCTACACCCACTAAAAGTTACTGTATGGTGTGGCATCTGTGTTGACAGAGTGATCGGACCCTATTTTTTCGAAGACGCTGGAGGCAATGCGATAACTGTCACTGGAGAACGCTACAGAACCATGTTACGTGAGTTTTTGATACCCAGTTTGGACGAATTGGGGCTGGAGCACATCTGGTTTCAACAAGACGGCGCTACGGCACACACAGCGCGCGACACTATGGACTTAGTGAGGGACGCTTTTCCAAGCCGAGTTATCTCTCGTTTTGGCGATTTGCCTTGGCCTGCAAGATCACCCGATCTGACCAGTCCAGACTTCTTTCTTTGGGGTTTTTTGAAATCTCGGGTGTATGTGAACAAGCCACAGACTCTCGCAGCTCTAAAAGAAAACATTCGTCAAGAAATAACGAACATATCGCAGGAAGTGTTACGGCAAGTTATGCAAAATGTCATAAATAGGGCTCAAATGTGTATCAACTCTGGAGGTCACCATTTAAAAGACATCATCTTTAAATCCTAATGGTACGAAATTTAATGGCACAAATATACATTTAAAAAAACCTAAATCTAGTTTTCTAATTTAGAAAAAATGTTATAGCTGAACCAAATAGGGTCTTTACTTTTGCGCCACCCAGTACATAAACACAATTTTTTTTAATTGAGAATTTTATTTAAATACCCACTTGTAAAGATTATACCTTCTTTTATTATTGTTGTGTATGTTATATTTCAGGTGAAAAATTGTGTGAAAGTACTTAGCACATACCTGCAGTGGTGCAGTATAATAGACACGGATAATATCCGACTAAGGAGTTGTATATTGCCTGCGATGCAACATACAGCTTTGGACAAAATACAAAAGGTGGCATTAAATTTACGGTAAATAATAATAGTTACCTATTTAAAATCTTATTAAAGATTATTTAAAATATATGAAATGGTCAAATGCATATTGTGATAATTTAAAATATGATAGATTATTTTTTAACGGGCAAATTGCTTTTATTACTCAAGCTAACTACTACAATAAAAAAACTAAACTAAACTAAACCAAACTAGCTACACTACCTACTACAAAGAACACTTATGGACTGTATAATAGCCGCGATGGCCTATAAACAGTCCAAGTGCTCCAGCCCACTACCGGTAGGTAGCGTACCCAACATGCTGGCCGCATTGCCACGTCGAATTGCAATGCTGATGCGTTGGGCCAAATAAGTGCCAGCAATTTGGTCACGCGTCGCATCGACCAGGCGATAGATTATTGTTATTAAAACATTGTTACAAAATAATTAACGAAACATTACATCCAATAGATACTATTTATATAATCACTAGCTGCGCCCCGCGGTTTCACCCGCGGATAAAAAGTAGCCTATGTGATAATCCAGTACATTAACTATCTATATTCCAAGTTTAATCCAAATCCGTCCAGCCGTTTGAGCGTGAAGGAGTAACAAACATACACACATACACACAAACACACATACAAACTTTCGGCTTTATACTTGTTCAGTCAAATTAATAGCTAGTAGTAAATTTAGTCTAGCAATATACCTTGTCCAGAGCACACGCTTGTTTACTTTCTCAAGACCATACAAACCAAAAAGCAACCTTATCACCGCGACATATGGTCGCAATCGCGCCGGATCAAGTTCACCTGAGCTATCTCGAAGGACCGGACGGAGGACAATAGATGCGATAACAACCTGCCGATGATACTTTTATGCACTTTTATGAAGATTAAAGTTGTTTACGAGTTGTGAACATTGTGATTGAACATTGTGAACATTGTGTGAATACGTATTGAATAAAATATCGAGTGTTGTGACGAACTATGGCAACTAATGAACAATTAATAAGAAGTTTAGAAGATACGGCCGAGTTATTAAAGAAAACGCAAATTAATTTGAAAAAATGTCCTAAACAACGGTTAACAAGAGGTTACATACAAACACGAATACAATGCATTGAAGAATATTGGCTTACATTCAAGAAGCTTCACCAAGATTTATTACGGAATACCGATCGGGAAGCACGGAGAACATTACCTTACTTTACGAGCGATGAATACTACACCTATGAAGATTTATATTTAAATATGCTTGGTGATCTGAAGGACATGCTTACCGCTTCATACTCGAGGACACCAGAACCCGCTAGAAGCAGGGATGTATCCATGGAGGCCCGAGCGAATTCACAGGCGAAGTTACCACCTATTTCACTGCCAGTTTTTAATGGATGTTATGAAGAATGGCCCGCATATAAAGATTTGTTCATATCGTTGGTGCATCAAAACTCGTCACTTTCCAACGTTCAAAGGCTCCATTATTTGAAGACGAGCATTACGGGTGAAGTAGCAGCCTTACTTAGACATATACAAATGACGGATATAAACTATGAACAAGCCTGGCTTACCTTACATCAACGTTACGGCAACAAGCGACTTATAGTAAATTCCCTATTGAAGCGATTATTTGCACAAAAGAAATGTACTGCACAAACAGCCACGCAGTTGAAGTCAATACTGGACACCACCACTGAGGTCATAAATAGCCTTAAAAATCTAGATGTGCCGACTGACTCTTGGGATCCTATAATAATATTTCTGGTCGTACAGAAGTTGGACTCGGAGTCACATAAAGAGTGGGAACAGTTTGCCTATACGCAAAGTGGAGAAGAGCTGTCAAAGTGGGACGACTTAAAGAAGTTTTTAGAATCCAAGTTTCGTACTATAGAACTAGTCACACCGTCATCAGCCCCCAGGGAGAAGATCGTGAAAGAACGAGTTTTTCATGTGACTACTACAGAGAAGGCCTGCGTCATGTGTCAAGAAAATCACACCCTATGCCATTGTAAGGTATTTACTGCAATGCAGCCTACTGAGCGAAGTCAATACGTACAAAGTAACAAACTGTGCTACAATTGCCTGATTCCAGGGCACTCGGCGTTTAAGTGTCGTTTGTCGATGTCCTGTCGCATATGTAAGAGACGCCACCATACTCTTCTACATCAACCAAGAAAAGCAGATGCGCCGGTCTCATCTCAGGAACTTAATCAACCGACGTCATCGACCCAAGCAGATGTAGAAGTGAAGCAAGTTCACACTTCGATTGCATGCCACCAAGAAGACGAGCGCAAAATTAGTTTATTGGCAACCGCAGTGGTGATATTAAAAGGAGAAAATGGACACACCACTGTGCTCAAGGCGCTCATCGACCCCGGCTCACAAGCGAGTTTCATTAGTGCAAGGGCGGCTCAAGCTCTAAAACTTGAGCGCAAGCAAGTAAATCTCATAGTCACTGGCATGGAGTCTATGAAGGTACGAGTTAAGCAGGAGGTTGAAGTCCGAGTTCTATCACGCTGGGAACCTGATTTCGAACTACCTATGAGGGCCTATGTAATGTCTGGGCATTTGACGACAAACTTACCTTCAAAGGCGAAGCCGGCGAGTGAATGGTCACACGTTAAGAACCTCAATCTGGCAGATCCAAACTTTTATGCATCTGGATCCATGGATTTGCTATTGGGTGTAGAAGAGTATTCAACAATACTGCAACAAGGACTAATCAAGGGTCCCCCAGGTACACCATGCGCGCAAAGAACCAACCTGGGATGGATTATAATGGGTGGAACTAATATGAAGCTAACTACAAGGGAGAAGTCCTTGTCGGCCATCACACAAGAAGAAGCAAATATAGACGATTTACTGAAAACAATATGGGAAATAGACACAGATTTGAAGAGGAATCCAACAAGAGAAGAACAGCAATGTGAAGAAATCTATGAAAAAACATATGCGAGAAATAAAGAAGGAAGATACATAGTCAAGCTACCATTCAAAGCGGACAATCCAAAATCACCTGAAGCAAACACTAGATCTATAGCTTTGAAAAGATTCATGCAACTAGAAAGAAGATTTAGTAAGAATGCAAAGCTGAAAGAAGATTATACGAAGGTGATAGAAGAATATAAAGAGCTAAAGCATATAGAAGAAGTCCCTGAAAACGAAATAAAAAATAGATCGGTGTACTTACCTCACCACGCCGTGATCCGCGAAGACAAGCAAACGTCGCGAACTCGTGTCGTTTTCGATGGTTCCTGTCGAGAAGTAGAAGTAGCCTTAAACGATGAACTTCTTACCGGACCAACACTGCAAGAAGACCTAAGGAGTCTCATTATGAGATGGCGCACTCACGCAATTTGTTTCGTGGCAGACATCGAAAAGATGTACAGAATGATCCTCATACATAAAGACCATGCTGATTACCAGAGAATCCTGTGGAGAAGTGATCCATCAGAACCCATCAAGGATTACAGACTGTTGACCGTTACCTTCGGTACAGCTTCAGCACCGTATTTAGCTGTAAAGACACTCATGCAACTGGCTATAGACGAAGGTGACAAGTATCCTGATGCTGCACGGGTTCTGAGAGAGGATTTTTACATAGATGACCTGATGTCTGGTTGTGACTCACCAAAAGAAGCCATTCAAGTCAGCCAAGACTTAAAAGAACTACTACGTCGAGGCGGCTTCGAGTTGAAAAAAATGGTGTTCAAACAGCGCTGAGTTCATGCAAAGTATAGAACCAAGTGAGAGATCAACCAACGCCCACTTAGAACTTAAGGTCGATGGAGTAATCAAAGCACTGGGTATACAATGGAATCTGGGACATGATCACTTTGAGTACAACCTAAACTTACCTGCTATCAGCGACGTGATCACGAAGCGTAGTATTCTCGGCGACGTACAAAAGCTATTTGATCCAGTAGGATGGATTGCGCCCTGTATAGTGATGGCAAAGATTCTTATTCAAAAACTATGGCTAGAGAAGGTTACTTGGGACGAAGACCTCAAACCATCACTGAAGGACGAGTGGATCAAGATTCGCCATGACTTAATCAACGTGAACGAGATTGATGTTGACAGGTGGCTGGGAACATCTAAAGCTAACACAGATACAATCCAAATTCACGGCTTTAGTGATGCTTCGATTCAAGCCTATGCTGCTGTAGTTTTCTGCAGAGTCAAAGCCGAAGATGGTTCAAGACATCACTTATTGCCGCAAGAACGAGAGTTGCTCCACTGAAAACCGTTTCATTACCGAGGCTTGAATTATGCGGTGCTCTGCTACTCTCAAGGCTGTTAAAACAAGTAGCGCAAGCGATGAGAATGACGGCATCACAAGTTTTCGCATGGACTGACTCATCAATAGTCATCTCTTGGCTATTTGGAGAAACATCGAGATGGAAGCCATTTGTAGCTAATCGGGTTGTTGAAATTACATCCAGCGTCAACAGTAATCAATGGTACCATGTCCAATCTCAAAACAATCCTGCTGACATAGCGACAAGAGGCATGTCAGCAGAAGATTTGAAGAATTGCGATCTTTGGTGGAAGGGACCAGAATGGTTATCGAAGCAAGAAATACGATTTACGAGACCAAACATTATACCGACAGAGTTAGAACAAAGGAAGAAAACAATACAAGCTCTGATGATTACGGAACAGGAAAAAGAGACAGACACAGATATGACAAAACAATTTGAAGAGTGTACTACACTGAAGGAACTTTTGAGAGTGATAAGCTATTGCAAAAGATTTCTAAATTACAAGAAGAGAAATGAAGATATTGATGCAAAGTTTACAACAGAGGAACTAGATAATGCGATGAAGACAAGTATAAAAATAGCACAAAGAAAGGACTTTCCAGAGGAAATTGAAGCTTTAAAGAGAAAGAAGCAAGTTAAGAGAACAAGCAAGCTGAAGTCACTAAATCCGTATTTGGACGAAAATGAAATCCTAAGAGTAGGTGGAAGATTAAGACATGCATACACAATAGATGATGAAACCAAGCACCCAATTATACTTAGCAAAGAAAGCAAACTTACCTCACTGATTGTCGCTGAAGCTCACGCTAAGACGTTACACGGAGGAATCCAATTGATGTTGTGCTACCTCAGGTCCAAATACTGGATTCTACGTGCAAAAGGACTAGTCAAACAATATGTGCATCGGTGTTTGATATGTGCCAAACAAAATGCAAGACCAAAGACACAGCTCATGGGAGATCTGCCGACGGTACGCGTGACTCCATCACGACCGTTTGTCAATTCAGGAGTGGATTTTGCTGGCCCATTTCAGATCCTATTTAATAAGGGCAGAGGAGCTAAGACCGTGAAGACATACATCGCTATTTTTATATGTATGTCCACTAAAGCGATCCACTTGGAGCTGGTTGGAGACTTGACATCGCAGGCATTTATTGGTGCATTCAAAAGATTTTGCGCACGCAGAGGTAAATGTGCCCACTTATGGAGTGACCAAGGACGAAACTTTGTTGGTGCAAACAAAGAGCTAACCGATGCCTGGAATGAAGCGCGATTACAATTTGATGGAGAAATAGCCGATACTCTTGTAAATGATGGTACGCAGTGGCACTTCATTCCCGCTTACTCACCAAACTTCGGAGGCCTCTGGGAGGCAGGCGTTCGATCGATGAAGCAACATTTAAAAAAGGTTCTAAGAACGCACCTTACCTTCGAAGAGATGTCCACCATACTCTGCGAAATCGAAGCTTGTCTCAATTCTCGCCCGTTGTGTCCAATCGATCCCTCTGACGCTAAGATGCAGCCACTGACGCCCGGACATTTCTTGATTGGAGAAGCACCACTTACAGTACCCAGCACGAGTTTACAGAATGTAAATGTAAGCAATTTGGCACGCTGGCAACATTGCCAAAAAATCTTAAATGATTTTTGGCGTCAATGGCAGAAAGAGTACCTGTCTCGACTACAGCAAAGACCTAAATGGCTAAAGCGGACAGATGAGTTCAAAAATGGAGACATTGTTTTAATCAAACAAGACAACTTGCGACCAGGCAAGTGGGCCCTAGGAAGAATAGTTGATAAACACCCTGGCCCAGATGGACTCACTAGAGTGTATAGTGTAAAAGGTGGAGATAATGTAGTGAAACGATGTGTTTCTAAGTTATGTGCTTTGCCTATTGAGACTGAATAGTATAAATTCTTTGTAGATTCACACCCACATTGCATAATCAAGTTTAGATAAGTTTTTGAAAGGACTCATATAGTCCTTTGGTGGGCGGTTTATGTTCAGTCAAATTAATAGCTAGTAGTAAATTTAGTCTAGCAATATACCTTGTCCAGAGCACACGCTTGTTTACTTTCTCAAGACCATACAAACCAAAAAGCAACCTTATCACCGCGACAATACTATTAGTGTGAAGTGTGATGATATTAGTGTGATTTGAGCTTGTCATTTAAATGCTGATTTACGTCATCACGAGCCTTGTTTAACAAAAATTGTTTAAGTTTTAGTTTAAGGTTATTTGTAGATTTCAACATTCCGATTTTTTGGCATATTGTTGTAAAATAATAAAAGAATGTTTAAATAACTAATTTATAGTTTTATTTCTAATTAATTATAATTCTTTAAAATACTTTCGTGCACTTTTCGAGATATGATGAAAAGTATGTAAAATATAAAAAAAACAGGTCAAACTAAATATCTATTGATCAAATATGAATAAATCTCTCGATTTAAAATTACAGAATGATTGTCAGAATAATTTATAAGGTTTCTGGTTGGTTAAAAAACATAAGTAATGTATGTTAATGTTTTATTTAGGTCTTCCTAAAATTTTACCTTTAGAACTTTGGAATTGCAAAATCCTACTTCATATCCTACTAATATTGTGTATGCAAAGTTATGCTTGTTAATCAGTAAGATTGATACTCTTTAAATCCATTTAATAAAAATATTTTTCAGAAGTAAAAAATGTTTTGAGCAACTGGCATGTCACTTTGACAGTGACTTTTCGTGACATTACTTTGTTTACATAAAATATCTAAGATTCAGGAATGGAATATAGGTATATATACCTATATATTGTGGCACACCGGCTAAATACATTACATTCCATAGGCCACACGGACAAAAAACAGAAACGTCACACTTCATCAAAAACCACAGCCTAAGCTATATGTATGGGAGACAGTCGTCTGATACCTTTGAATATGATACGTAGTATCCCTTAGTAGTCTGTGGTATTTACTAGTAACGGAACATCCCTAAACCCAATGAAATTAAATTTTTAAAATATAATAGAGTTTGAGTTTTGGCGGGAACGCGGAAAAGTTCACGTCGGTGCATTGTATTATTTTACATAACTTATGCTTTTTCCAGTGTTAATGTTTAAAATTGGTGGTGTTTTACGCATTAAGTGCTGAATTACGAGCATGAGTGTGGGCAAGTAATATAATGTAGTGAAACGTGGTTTTTCGTGTTGCTTCCAAAATTCCATAGAAGCCTCTAGTAAAGTTGCCACCACTTTACTAGGGCATGCCTTAGACTGGATTATGACTTACACTAGACTATGACTACACTGACTGTGACTATGACTTGACTTTAATTGAAAATTTCCATAATACGATGAAAAATTACAAAACTTGACACTGGCTAAATACACTAAGTGTGAAGCCCTGTGGTGGAGCCAAAATAAAAGAAAGATAATAGAGTTTTGGCGGGAACGTGAAAAAGTTCACGTCGTTGCATTGTATTATTTCACAAAACTTATGCTTTTTCTAGTGTTAATGTTTAAAATTAGTGGCATTTTACGCATTAAGTGCTGAATTACGAGTATAAGTGTGGGCAAGTGATATAATGTAGTGAAACGTGGTTTTTCGTGTTGCTTCCAAAACTCCATAGAAGCCTCTAGTAAAGTTGCCACTACTTTACTGGGGCATGACTTACACTGGATTATGACTACCTGACTTAGACTGGACTATGACTACCCTGACTGACTGTGACTAAGACTTGACTTTACATGAAATATTTCATAATACGATGAAAAACTACAATACTTGACACTGGCTAAATACCACTGACCTCTATAATACAAAGGTCAGTGCTAAATACACTATGTGTGGAGCCAAAATATAAGAAAAAAAATAAATAATAAATAATTATCTTTGACTAGTATAGTAGATATCTGTGAATAATTAAATAGTTCCGTGCATCCGTGTAAGTGTAGTGTAGTACAATAATAAATTGAACATAATATTCCTATGTAATAATGGCTAATTTTGCTACCGATGGAAGACTATGTATGGAGCGGGAGCTTAGTGTGACGCCTGCAAACGTAGAATTCGATGATCTAATTCAACGTTTCGACATAATCAAAACATGCAAGTGGATAACTGATAACAACTATTTAAAGGTAGGTAAAAAGAAAGAAGAATTACGTAGTACAAGTTACTTATTTAGATAGGTTGCTCCTGGTGTGTTGTCCCCCACATCTTCCGCTTTGTACATTTTAAAATGTGTAGTGCCTAGGTATCTACATTTTTATTGTTATCAATATCGTATATTTTACATTGTATCCTACCTATTGTTTGCAGGTATGTCTTCAATTCCCTGATGGCTTACTGAACCAAAGTGCGAATATTTATGAAGAAATTAAAAAGAGAGTGGATGTTGACTTATACATTCTGGGGGATACATCCTATGCTAGGTATTGAGCTACTCCATTAATTTTTTCATGAAATTGTAGTGAATTAACAATTAAAATAAATGAATGAATCTTATTTCAGTTGCTGCGTAGATTCCGTTGCTGCAATGCATGTACAGGCTAATGCAATGATTCACTATGGTCCCTCTTGCTTCTCCAAGTCTAATATACCTGTGTACACAGTGTTACCCAAGCGATGTATTGATTTTGAAGCTGCTATGAAACAGCTACAAGGGCTCTTTCCTTCTGATGCTATTCAACTCTGCATGTATTATGATTCCGAGTTTGAACACTGTAAAGGTAAGACTAATAATGTGTATAACCAATAATGCTGCATTTCGTGATGTGATACTGATATTATTAGATCCACACTAACATGTCCTATGTATACTTTCAGATGATCTTGCACAGCACTGGTTCCAAAAGTACCCTGACAGCTATGTAGCTTTTGTTGACATGGAAAACAGACCCGAGAGTTACATGGCAAGAATTATTAAGAATGTGAATGGTGAAATAATTTCAGTGGAAGCATTGAAAGACTGCATCTGCATTTATGTTGGGCTGAGAGGTCAAACCTTGTTCAACTTTTCTGTTTCCATTACAGGTAATACAACAATAAGATATTGAGATATTTGTTGCTTCTATAGTATACATAGGTGGAATATAAAATTAATTAGGTAATAGGAACCTTAAACCTAAGTAGGCTAAATTTAAATTACATAATTGCAACTCTTATATTATTATGCTTTATAATTGTTGACCTATTGTTATGCAAATTAAAAGCATCAAAGGCTCAGTAGTTGTTTTTGTTTCAGCTCAGGCATGGTATCTGGTAGGATACTCCAATAAAGTAGAACAAATGGATGAGACTGCTTGGTTTAAGCGTCGCCGATACATAGTGGAGAAATGCAAGGATGCAGCCACAGTGGGTATCCTGGTCTGTAAACTATCAGGAGAGCAAACCAAGAACATCATTATCAGGATGAAGCAGCTGTGTCGGATGAATGAGAAGAAGAGCTATATAATCTCAGTAGGCAAGCCAAATGTAGCCAAACTGGCCAACTTCCCTGAGGTGAGGAATATTAAAATCAGAACTATAATTAGGTAGGTAAGCTTGGCTATATATATTTTATTTATATATGATAATATACTGAATTTAATATTATTTATTTACCACAAGCTTAAAAACTGAGGAAATAATAAAGGCCTAGCAGTATTACTAATTAACCTTGTGTAACCGAAGAAGAGTTTTGTGTTTTGTTTCTCTCTACCAAGCTTGTAATAGGCAAAGAGAAAACACCAAGTAGCTATGTAGGTGCTCTTCAGTGTTTATTACTTATATTAGTAAGGTAGTTAAAGTTGAGCCTAGATATGTTCCATCGTAGACTGCATCATCGCTTTCCACCAGGTGAGACAGTGGTCAAATGCTTTGCCTATAAACAATAAAAAAAAAAAAATATGGGTAAAACTTCTCATTTTATTCTTCAATATTTCCAGATTGATATCTATGTGCTGATTGCCTGTCCAGAGAACAATCTATACAGCGACAGAGGCTACTACAAACCTATTGTCTATCCATATGAACTGGATGTAGCTTTGAACTCATACAGAGACCCTTACTTCAGCACACATATTACTGATTTCGATCAGCTATTGCCTGGCAAGAAGCATCATTGCGATATTGATCACATCAAACAGGAGACTGATGTAAGTCTGATTACAGGAGGAATTCGAAAAACCAGAGTGCATACATTTGATGGAAACAGCACAGACATTGCTGAAAGACAGAACTGGGCTCTGGAGAACATTGGACAAAACCTGCAAGAGAGATCATGGACAGGCCTGGAACAGAGATTAGGGGAAACAGAAGTTAAGATAGCTGAGGAGGGTCGGAAAGGGATACCTTTGCAGTACAGTAATGAACCAGAATGAAATCATTGACAATTTTGAGTTTATGTATTACATTAATGTTTAATTTCCACACTTGGACTGCACTTTCAATGAATACAGCACAAATAACAATTCTATACATGCAATGCACTTAATAATCTTTTAGGAAAATGTACATACATTTAGACATTAAACGTCTCATAAATAAACAACATTCAGTGAAACATTAGTGACTTCAGACAGTTTAAATTGAGCCTAAGTTCAAACTTTTTGGTTGAGTGGGTTTTGTGGTGATTTTAGCCATTCTTTTCGAAGCATCTGTTTGAGTTGTGAGAGTCGCAGGCTTGGGTTTTCTGCCTTGAGCCGAGGAAGGTTGATCTCTTCAAATGCTGCGTAGGCTGCTTTCAGTCTCTTCTCAGGATGTTTGTCTACATCATTCTTGTCACTGTAAATATAGAATACATTAATAGCCATAGTTATATATGTACTTAAAGGTTAGTTACGTTTATTAGTATTAGATAAGCAGCAATATGTTTTTTGTATCTATTAGTAAAACAACTTATATGAACTTGAGACCTGTGCTGTATAATAATTTATTGTGCAGTAGGAGAACAAGATTAAAATATTATATTAATTTTAAAATAAATATATTTGTAGTAATATTAATGGAAATGTATCCTTTACTTACGTGAGTAATGACAGTGCTTCATCTATGGTTTGTGCAACCTCTCCATCTAACTGTAGCCTGTTGAGATTCTCTTCTAATGGAGGCTCCTCTACGACAACTCTAGCCGGCTGAAATAATTTAAGGTGTAACATAATAATTTACCATTCAATTATCATGTTGCAAATTAATGGGAATAATATCTATCTTCTTAGCTAAACAATCTAGCTAGTCTATCATTAAATCAAAAACGCTGATGTTATTGTTGTGATAACAAAATTTGGTGAACAAGTATCTTACCACAGCTGCAGGTTCCACCTTGATTGTCTTCTCCTTGCTCTGTGTGATTTGTGCCCTTGTAATCTTTGGTGGAGGTGCGGGAGCCTTGGTAGTCTTTATAGACTGCATTTCCTTCTCTAAGAGTGCTTTAGCTTCTTCTTTTTTCTTTAACTGTTCCAGGCGCTTATTTTCTTGATCCTCCTACAAAAATAAAAGCGAAGTACAGAGATGTAAATATTATCTGTGCTTATAGCAACTGGTATAGTTTGCGGCACGCAACGTGCACAGTAGACGGTTTTAAAGTATCTTTGGTGGAATGAAAGGGATTCCGACAGCATGCGTCCACGCGATTCGCCGATCGGCCGACCGTTGTTCCTCGCGTTGCGGACAGAATGCCCCGCTAGCATTTTACACTTGCGTGCAGTCTTAATAGCCTATTTCGAGTTTAGAAGTTTTGTTGTTAAAGTTTATTTGTTATATTGTATTGTAGTAATTATGTTTCTTAGTTTGTTGTGTTATTTTACTGAAAACTTTTGGGACAATGCCGGGAAAACAACATGGTTCTATAATAAAGAGACAAGCTAGAAAAATGGTGTATGATGTGTACTGCTTTATGAAGCAAAGTAAGTATAGGCACAGATAAAATAGGTATTACCTATCAAAGTAAGGATATTACTTATTACCTACACTACACTGGCTCCGAAAATTGACATTTAATAAAATCTAGAAACTATCACGGCTAGCTAATCTATATATATAAAAATCAATTGCTGTTTGTTAGTCTCGCTAAAACTTGAGAACGGCTGAACGGATTTATCTTATCTTGAAATGTTCGTGGAGGTCTAGGGAAGGTTTAAAAGGTGAGAAAAATCGAATAATTGCCGGGAAAACCCTAAAAACAGCCCTTTTCTTTTTCCCATATAAAGGCAGTACGAAGTCTGCCGGGTCAGCTAGTTAATAATAAAATAATGTACATGTTGGGTAGGTATTTACTTAAATAAACAATTTTACAAAATATGTATATATTTTACAAACGCCAACAACAACCATTATAATATGTTCGGAAGTGTACCTGTGCAAACTTACCCCACTTTGAGTGTGGGTTAGTTAATAATAAAATAATGTACATGTTGGGTAGGTATTTACTTAAATAAACAATTTTACAAAATATGTATATATTTTACAAACACCAACAACAACCATTATAATATGTTCGGAAGTGTACATGTGCAAACTTACCCCACTTTGAGTGTGGGTAAGTGGGGGCAAGTTGTTTGTCATTGTCTTAAATCAAACTATAGATACACAGTCTCTATGAAAATCAAACCTCAAGTGTCCCCACGCTAATGCTTGTACAGATATATTACCTCTCCAGCTCATATAAAATAGCCCACAAGCGGTTGTTTCATTTTAATAAAGAACCATAGCACCCTGTGCATTGTAAAACAAATCACTTTCATTAAGTGCGGTCACATGCAACAGAGCAAAAACAAGGCCTTGTTTAAATGGTGCCGTTTTCGAGGCAGCTATCATGGATCTACCCTATATTTCATTGCAGGCTGTTGCCTATAATGCTCTGTAGATTTTTATTTAAGTACCTACCCACCTTATTTTATGACTTATATACTTATTAGGTAATTCCATATTAACATAGCCAACTTGCTTGTCTCTAACCTAGCCTAGTCCTACCACTTGTGAAACATGTGAAAGATAAATTGGAAAGATGCTAGATGTAGTAGGTATTATAATATTTTACCTTCCTTTTTTGGATATATACTAACCTTTTTTTGTTGTTTTTTCTTAAGTTTTTCATCATTATCTTCCCAGTCCGCATCTTCTACCATCTTCTTTAACTTTTGGTCTTTTTCTTGTTTAGCATTCTCTTTCCGCTGACGAGCTGCTACAGCTTTGCTGTTCTCACCGACGAATTTCTTAGGCATTATCTACAATAATGATTGTAAAATAATTAGTACAAATAGTGCCACCATGAAACGACCAATAAAATTGATTTTATCCATTATGTAAATACTGCTAAAAATTACAATGCACATGTTCGTGTCAACGTAAATACATACATAAATACTGCTCAGAAGATATCGAATAGTTAGAACACAAAACAATTGTCTGAGATCATAGAATTTTATTCGTACGAGCTACGATGATACAAAAATACAAAGCACAGACTACTAAGGGATACTATCATTATTTTTCTCTATGGATACTATACGATACAAAGTCAAGACCACAGACGTGAGACGAGGTAAGTCACAGACTACACGCTAACGCTTCACTCGCTTCAGACAGGGCACTCCAACAGAGCGAATTTCGCCTATAAGGAAGCGCACGTCATGTCATATGCACATATAGCGTTGCAATGAGGAGTTTTATTTAAAAAAAAACACTAGTTCCGCTTCTTTTCTAGATGGCGCTGTAAGTACATAGTTTAAACCTTTTAAACATAAGAAAATGCTTAGACTATCTACATAGAAATGTCAAATTCAGTTGGGTGGGCCACGAGTATATTGCCTGTAGTATCTCCTAAGTAGTCTGTGGTGCATTCTTATTAAGTAAATTGAAGTACAGTAGATCTGCGAGATAGATAAACGTTAATATTATGATCCAAAATAAAGCCAAGGTATCTCGCAACGAAACTAAAAATAACGAAACAGTTTAAAGTTGTCAGTCAGTATCGTGACACATTTCCTCTAACCTGTGGTCTATGCTTGAAGCAGTGACAGTGACAGATTTTAGTTAAACCACAACTGGCGCCATCTATTGGGTCATGCATAAAAGACGATTTCTTTTTTTTAATAAAACGGCTCATTCAACGTGGCAATGCGGCCAGCATGTTGGGTACGCTACCTACCGGTAGTGGGCTGGTGCACTTGGACTGTCTATAGGCCATCGCGGCTATTATACAGTCCATAAGTGTTCTTTGTAGTAGGTAGTGTAGCTAGTTTAGTTTAGCTTAGTTTAGTTTTTATTATTGTAGTAGTTAGCTTGAGTAATAAAGGCAACTTGCCCGTTAAAAAAAAAAAAAACATATAGCGCTACATCCAGCGTTCCGTTGTACGTAGATAACCGCGCGTGCGCTAACGCTTCACACATTCCCAAAACGAACGGTGCATGTGAGCATGTGACCATTTTTGTCGTTTTTAACTGTTAACTTTGCCACCAGTAGGCTATCCGAACGCAAGTATACAGTTGTATGCTCTTTGATTAGGATTTCGATTTTCGTTGTCTTTCATGTCTTTTGTCTTTTTATTTTCACACGTCTGATTGGAGTTGGTCAACAATTTTTTCGTTTCGATACATCTTTATATAGTTTGTGTTTGATACTACTCTAAACTCTAAAGAAATACTACTATCTAGTTTGTGTAGTGTGTACTACTGCACAACATAGAAATATAGGTTTAATAAGTAATTCCTCAGACTATACAAAACTTTCTAAATCACGACAATTCGATGGCTCTAGTAGCCTACGAAAACAGTGATTCAAGTGATTACGAGGATGGAGAAAATGAAAACACAACAGATGCCACAACCACAATATTGGATAAACCAAAAGGTACATATATTGTTTACATATTTTATTGGTTCGTTTCTCCATATCTTGCAATACATAGGTAGTAGTAGTACTAATAAAGTTATTTTGGTTTTTAGTATCTAAATTATTATTGTCTATACCTGAAAAAGTTACCACTGAATTAACGGATGATGATGGTCCCAGCTTATTCAATCTGCTACCACAGCCATCAGCCAAGAAACCAGCTGTTGTAGAGGAAGATGACGAGTTTCTGCACAAGAAGGAAAAAACTGATGTCAAACCAAAGGCAAAAATAACAGTGCCTTCTCTGAAAGATGTAAGCATTATCATTAACACTGGCAAAGTATTATTTATATTATTTGTTAATTAGATGAGCTCTATGTTTGACCTCATTTAACCAGTTTGAGTTTTCTGTGGATCATTGGTTCATAGTCAAACATCAGAAGTCCCCTTTGGGGTAGGTATAAGAGGAGGAATTTACCTCTTTCTTATTGATGTGTATTTTACTAAATAGTTCTGTTTTGCTTTCAGTTCAAAGATATCGAAAGTTCAGCACCAATACCCAAGCCCAAAGTTGCCAATGGAGTAAGTTCACATGACATTTATTTATTTATTATATTCTTGAGTAAGCAATTAATAGTTGGTATTGCTTCAGAAAGCATCTGGACTGCTCAGTATACTGCCACAGCCCAGGAATGGCTTTACCACAACCACATCAAAATCTTTTATGCCCCATGTCTTAACACAAAATAACACCAGGATTAAGAAAAAACATAATGTGCCTTCTCCTGCAAAGAAACCGAAGAAGTTATTAAACGATTATTCGGATGAAAGTGATATTGATGATGATGATGATGATGTCCAGAATGACTTTTTCTCAATGAACAAACCTTTAGAAGTTCCTGTTGATATAGATACAGACCAGAATATTAATAAACAAGTACCTGTAAATAGACAACCGGAGAAATGGACGCTGGAGTCATATTTCAAAAAGGATCTGTTAGAGATTTCTGCAGAGCCTCAGCCTGTGGAAAATTTCGGAGAATATGCTACTCCAGAAGCAGGGTTATGTTACAGTAACGGCAATGCTGATGGAGAGGGTACCAGCAATAGTGATAATATGATACTTGATGAAGAAGCTGTAAGTTAACTATTTTTTACATACAAACTTAGCTCATTTTAATGAAATTTTATTTAATGAAAATTCATAAGCCAGTATGATATTTAACTTGGTGGTTATCTAAAACAAAATGCCAATACATTATTACACTGGGTCTGTTCAAATTCACCCACCAGACAAGCATGGTTAGTAACAATTTGGTTAATATATTTTCTGACTAGCAAGCATACTTTCAATATTTTTTTTCAGATTCTCAAATTGTGTGGAGCGCATGGCAAACGCAAGAAAGAAGATATTCAGATAGTTGACGTAAATCAGAAAGACATGTTAGCAGATGCCAGGGAGTGGCTGCTGAAAGGGCTCATGGATGACACTACCAAGAGAGTGTCTTCCAGTAAGAGAAAAGGGAATGAGCCTACTTCACAGCAAAAACGGAAACACCAGATCACATACTTGGCACACCAGGTGAATGAAAGTTCATATTGTTTTACATTTCATTTATGAAACTTTATCAGTTGTACTACAATTTATCCTAGAAAGTATCAAGGTCTTATCCAACGTCTACATCTCCATAACCCATAACAAACATCAAGACCGGATTAGTTGTAACAAGCAGACAGTTTCTTTTGAATTTATATTTCAGCATGGGTTAGTATTGGTTGCAAGAGCATAATATTTACTTTATTATTTCTGTTCTAGGCTAAAGCAAATGAAGCTGAATTACAAAATCAATGGGCGAACAGCAGAATGTCAAGGAGACAAACTCAGAACAAATATGGGTTTTAATTTATCTGTGTTCATTAATTTAATTAAGTAGGTACCTATTCTTGTAAATAAAAATCACATATTTTAACATTTACATTTTATTTTCACATTAAGATTTCTTTCCTTGGTGCACCTTTAAGTGTTGTTGGTCACCATAACAATGGATCTATTGTGTGGAGGTCATTTGGCAGTTAATGTGTTAAGTTAAGCACCATGTGACAAGCATTTATAAATCATGTGCTTGCGCAAGTTTTAAGGTTTTCCTGGCTACTATAAGACACAACACAACACCACTGTTACAATCTTCTTGCTTTCCTGGGCCTTGGAGGATTCCATGAAACATGTGTATTGTCTGTTACGGATACAATATCAAGGCCTCCCATCTGCAGACCTTTCACTGCCGACTGAAATAGAAGTTTATTATAGAGGTTACTCGGCATAGTTTCATCAGAAACTATGATTTGTTCCAATTTCCTATCAATCTATTAATGCCATCTTGTTGTTTAACTGACACTATTTTATTCCATTAGTACCATGGGATAAGTGATATATTTGGGTTTTCAAGTCCCCTATCATCTCCATACAGGTTGATGAGTTTAAACTGGTATGTTATTTTGAAAGGAGATAAATTACAGTCTTCTTTCTCAATCCCAATCATAACCGTTGTCATCAAGTCAGTTTTAAAACCTAAACTGAAGAATTGATCATTTAAATTATTAAAATATAATACCAGTCTTCCTGGACCCAGCCCCTGTACTCTGACTCTCACAGTCTTGACTCCTCTGTTAATTGCTTTCTGAAAAATACAATAAATTATATTTCATGCTTTATGATAGAAATGTAGAAACTTTCTAAAAACTTTGCTGCATGAAAAAACTGTTACACTAAATAATATATTAACGGTTTTAAAGAACATGCTTTTATGAGCTGACATGATTTAGAAAAATTACTAACAAAAACTAAACAACACAGTATACTAACTGACGTTACTTACTGTAGCAATTGCAATGGCAGTGGTCTGAGCAGCAATATTAGTGCCTTTTTTAGTGTTCTTGAAGCCCTCCATACCACATGATCGGATAGCTTTCACTTTGCCCATAGCATCAGTCAATGTAAAGATTGTATTGTTGTGTGACACTCTGATGTTACAGATTGGCAGTTCTTTGTAAGCTGTTCCATTGAAAATGTGATTGTCTGATTCCAGAGTTGGGAAGAGCATTTGTTTTCTGAAAATAATTACCTGCCAAATGACTATCAGCTATCACATATATATATAAAGTTTCTACTATCATCACTGGTGAGATCTTTATACCGTACACTTACGACTTTAACACTGAATCGAGATCAATGACTTTCTCGCCTTGTACTCCTTCATCAGATTGTGGGATTCTTTTGTGATCGAATTTCTCGGTAGCGAGTGGCGCAGACGTTTGGAGCATTCGTGCCACACTACTCGCTGGCACTCGTAATGCATTTTTAAGCACAGTTAACATTTTGTTATTTAATAACAAACATAAAATTAAAAATACAACCTAAAAATATTGATTGAACAGTGATTGAAGCACAGAGTACCACAGACTACTAATTTCTGTTTATAAAAAGGTACTCTGTGCTACTAAGTAGTAGTGGGCGTTGAATGAACGAACAGTTTTTTTTTACTGTTTCTTTGTCGTGAACGAATAGACTAGTTTATAGTTTACTGATAAACATGTTTACGTATGAACGGCATCGCTATCGGTTCGGTCGTCCGTCGCATCAACGAGAGCAAGAGAGAGATAGTAAACGCGTACGACTACGAACGTAAACGCCCGAAGTTATTCAATCGGTCTATTCGCCAGTTTCGCCACGCGACCGCGCGTTGTTGAGGTACTTACTTTTAAATATGCCAGGTTTATAATATTTAACATTCTTAAGTATTGTTACTTAGCTATCTGAAATAATTAACCTGCCAGTCCTAAGCCTGGAAAAAGTATGAAGTCCCCTTCATACTTTTTCCAGGCTTAGGACTGGCGTGATGAAATGAACTCCCGTTCATTTCATCACGCTCGTAAATATTGTCGTGTAATAATTCTCTTTTGACTATACTGTACCAAATGTTTCGTTTAGTCGTTTACCAATAATTATTGATGATTAACGTACACATGAAAATATAATACAAACTAAACGTCCTGTCTAAGCGTCTATGACATAAACTAGTCGATTATTGAACTGTTTAATCAACTAGTCTATCGTTGATGATAAACGGTCTCGTTGCGTCGACTGTAAATGCGTCAATGACCCACCACTACTACTAAGGGACCTTTGAATGATACTACGTATCAGACGACCGTCAGGAAGTACTCGACCCCCCTAAATAGGTTAGTGTCAGCTGTCACTGTCAGTGGGAGATAAACAAAACCACAGACTGTTTTTTTCTCTAATCTGTGTACAAAACTTAGGTAAGGGCACAGATTAGAGAAAAATACAATTAAGGTGGAACGTTACACTAGCGCGGCAAATTCAAATTTTCTTGAGTTCTTTTGCCAATAATAGCTTAATTACTAAACGTGATTACATTAAATAAAACTGATTTAACGTAAAGAAATAGAATGCATCAATAAATCACGATTAAAAGTATCTCCTGGATATCATTGGTTTAGGTATAAATGGCAATAAACAAATTTCGTCTTAGTTTTTCAATCTATTGCCGTTTGTCGCTAAACCAATGATATGTAGGTGATACTTTTAATTGTAATTTATTGATACATTTAATTTATTTGCGCAAAATTAGTTTTCATGTAATCACGTTGAGTAATTAAGCTATTATTGGCATAACAACGCAAGAAAATTTTGAATTTCCCACGCTAGTGTAATCCACCTTAACGGTAATGGGTACAAACATAGATCTGTATTTGGCCATGTGTGTAATAAATACTACTAGTGAGTCAACTCGGCGGCTAGACGGAGCAACGATGGGGTGCGGTATGAAGGAGAGTGGAGGTCCCCCCCTGCCCGCGACGTCTGCGGTAGTACCGACCGGCCCCCTAATTACCTAACTCGCAACAGGTTTGCGACAGGCGTAAATCTCGCGGTGATTGCTGTCATACATCATTAGTGGTGTCGAGAATGTATGCTTCGCTACTGCTGTCGCATTGCTACTGCTGTCGCATTGCTGTTGCAAATTTTACGTAATTACCCCGCGGCTTCGCTTGCGTATCCAATGCGACAACAGTAGCGAAGCATACATTATCGACACTACTAATGATGTATGACAGCAATCACCGCGAGATTTACGCCTGTCGCAAACCTGTTGCGAGTTAGGTAATTAGGGGGCGGATCGACAACCAAAATTATACGTCCCGCCCCCTAATTACCTAACTCGCAACAGGTTTGCGACAGGCGTAAATCTCGCGGTGATTGCTGTCATACATCATTAGTGGTGTCGAGAATGTATGCTTCGCTACTGCTGTCGCATTGCTACTGCTGTTGCAAATTTTTCGTAATTACCCCGCCGATATGTTTCTCCCTACCGACAGGTCGACCGTCATGTTAGTGATGGGACATCGTTATCCACTCCGGCCCCCTAATTACCTAATTTGCGACAGGCGTAAATCTCGCGGTGATTGCTGTCATACATCATTAGTGGTGTAGCGTAGCATACATGCTCGACACCACTAATGATGTATGACAGCAATCACCGCGATATTTACGCCTGTCGCAAATTAGGTAATTAGGGGGCGGTAGTGGTGTGCTAGCGACGTATCGTCAGTTCGAGTGGTGAGCGATCTCACTTGCACTTTATAGGCACATAGGCACGCAGCGTACCTCGTCGCTGGTACGGGAATTTGTCGTCTAATCTGCTAGGCGAACATGTAACTTAATTGCAACCGATAGAAACACAAAATTGTATGGATTTGACAGTTTCGATATGCACTTTATGTGCATAGTTAGTATGGAAATTGTCAAATTAGGAATAATTTTTCTCCTGTTGCATTGCAATCAAAGTTCCATGACCACCCCGCTGTTCTTACCACCTTATTTATTTTATTATTTTACGTAATTGCTATTCAAAGTACACACTACGTAGTACGTATATTTCAATTTTATTTTATTTTATTAATAGTCGTTGATTCGGAGTTGTATGATTTAAAAACGTACTGTTTTTTTTGCTTCGTGTGGATTTCCCTATGTAATTTGTCGTGATTCTGGTAACCAAAGTTCCAGAAAATTACTCATTGTTTGTATATAAAATACTAAAAGTGTCTTTGCCCGTCATAAAATAAATACATATAAAAATTAAGAAATGCCAAATATTTGATATTGTGTACCCTAAAATATTAATTCGTAGTTATTATAAATTACGGTACTTATTTAAATAATTTGCCAATGTTTCATTGAAATTTCTATGCGTCTTTTTTTTCGGGTATTCATATCAAATTACGATCTTTTCAACTGAAAAGCACGATTCCCTGGAAAAAAAAGTTGGCAACACTACCGCCGCGGCACGCGAGCATGCTCGCGCTGCCGCGGCGACGACGATGTTTGATCACGCGCTCCTGTCTTGTAGGTAAGATTTTAATGTTGCATACTGTTTTCAGCTTTGTCTAAATGGAATAAGGTTTATATTCCAATAGCACTTAAAAACTGCTCGAGCATTTTGCCGCTCTATGTGAATTGACGCTAACTATACGCTTGACGCTATATGTGGATATAGTCAATTCACACAAGTGAATATTCGGTGGTGAAGAGGGTATCTAGTAGAAAGTTGAAGTGCTGCTAATAGGTAGCATAGCAAGCCGGAGAACTAAATATTTTTGCAAGAAATCAGAAAACCGTACGGTTGTCATGCTCATAGACTTCCTATATAGTATTATATAATTTGAATAAATTATAATGAAGTTTTGATAGGCTGGTTACTAGTTAAGCTTATTTACAGACATGATACACGCATTAGTGTTGGATCAAACAATAAAAGAAAAGCTGGCTGTGAAGCTATGTTATTGATGTTTTCATTATAATCCAAAATGATTATTTCCTGTCAAAGAAAATCACTGCTTACTACAGAAAAAAAACAAGATAGTTCCACAATTTAATAACTTATATACATGGATTACCACACTAAATACAATAGATTCATATCTTAATGTTCAAATAGCGCCATGTTCCTGCAGAATTTGACCGTTTCCGAAAAGCCTCGTAGTTGGGCGGGCACTCCTGCGGCTATTAGATAAAGATTTCCCGCCTCCGCGAGGCAGTTAGCTTTGATAAGTTCCGCCGTAGCCCAGCGCACGTCATACACGTTCGAGGGCCGTTCGTCGACTGACGCCTGTCCCACGATGTAGCCGACGATGTTGTGGTAAATAACGGTCGGCACGAGAGGTATTAGCATCTGGTTGTCGAGGAGCTCTTTTATGAACGCGTCATCGATTTCTAGCTGCTTTATTGTTTCCTAAAATTATTACAAGAAAATCAATGACTGATTCGCGAGTACCTAATGATTTGAGATTGAGACATCCTAGTTGTTCTGACGAGTGACGGCATGCGACAGACTAGTCCATATAATTATGTAACAGTCATGGAATGGATTTCAAAATGTACTAAAAATGTTGCAGCTAATAGCAGGAGTGGCCAATAGGTGCCACTCCACAGTGTAGAGTGTGATTCAAACTTATAATGGGGGCTGTGAAGTGCGCTACAAGCCCCCGCACGCTGCGCACACCGCTTACCTCTGCCCGCGTACACCCAATTTTTGCTACTGCGCAGCGTTTCATACCGACTTTACAGCCGCCATTAAGTATGAATCACATTCTACATCAAATTTAATGATTTTAAAAATAATAACCTGGCGGTCCTGCATCAGCTTGACGATGTGATCCGTGAAGCCGGGCCCTTTGTTGAGCAGCATCACCCACGCAACGTTCACCGCCGACTCAGAAGGTGCGGTATCTGCTAGGAACTGCACCTCCTGAGAAACATACAGGTATTATGAGATGACCACACTGACTTCTATTGCATACTAATATAATACGTGTCAGTGGATGAGCAGATGAAGACACAAGTAGAAGCAGAGACTTCGCGCACTTCGTTCGCTCGGTCAATGAAGCATTCACTTCGAAGTGATATCTCTGCTACACCTTGTGCCTTCATCTGTCCGGATGTTGGTAATCGCGTACAGCGGGGTGATCATGTAACTTTGATAGCAATGCAACAGAAGAAATTTTATTCCGAATTTGAAATTTTTTACAGTAACTATGCACATAAACTGCGTATTGAAACTGTCAAATCCATACATTTTTGTGTTTCTATTGGTTGCAATCAAGTTACATGATCGCCTAACTAGTCGTTTCTTAACTAATCTGGAAGAGATCAACTTTAGTTATTTTATTAATAAGGCCAGTATAGTAGATATCTGTGATAAGGCCGCCCATTGTGCTACCTATTATATACTAAAGAGTTTTCCTATTCTATTCGAATCTTGGTGAAACTTGTGATACAGGTGCTAAAATTTCACAGATATTTTTGCAGTCGATATCTATTAAAATTAAAATCATATCCACACCTGTTCAGTGAGTAAAGGTCTTCGCAGCAACATCTTGATGTAGACGAGCGACTCGCGCTCCTCGGCGGGCTTCTCTAGCAACGATCGCAGGTACTCGCACTGGAGGCTTCGGGAATCTCTGCTGGGTGGAATGTTTACAGGCTTACAATGTATTCATATCTAACTCGTTATAACTGAAGCGGAGCCCGGTCTCGTGGTGTGGAGAGCAACACCAGATGCAGCAGTGGAAATAGCGCGTACAAGAAGAACAGCGGGCCTAGATTAGGTCGGCGTCGTGTCGGCCGAAGTCTTTGCATTACCAGGGAACCACAGTACCGGGAGATGAAATATAAACACGGGCGTAATGCCAAACCACGTATTTATTAAAATACTTGCTTAGGATTATATTTAAACAGGGATTCAATTCAATAATTTAAAGATTAGAATTGGTAATACAAAAACGATCGTGAACCGGGGAAAATGTCGCAAGAGGTGAAAAAACATATCTTAACCATAGAGTAACTAATCAATAGGGATGCTGCTGTTGAGAATACAGATTAACTAAAATAATCGACTTGACAATAACATCTCTTGATTGTTTACTGTTTTACGGGTATAGTGCCTTTACTGTTTTAACTAATTACTACAACAATATATTGGGGGTAATTTTGAAGGGTAATTTTTTGTTTTAGTTTTAGATAATTTTAAAAATATTTAAATTTAAGTGACAGTTCTAAATTAAATAGAACACAGATTAGAGAAAAAAACAATAAATAGAACGACTCCGACTTTACTTTCATACACCATTGAACTCACAGATGAAAAAAACTACTTAAATGTCGCATAATCCACAGACCTAGAATTTTGTCGATGCTATAATCAGTGGTAGACCTACATCGATTTTAGTTAAAAGGTAACATTTCAGTACCTAGCGGTTATTTATTATATATTCCTTGTAACAATCTGTCGTGACGTCGTCTGTGATCGTAACAAATTATATACTCTTTGATCGTAACGTCTATTTGTCAAATAATGTTTTGAATTCAAATATCAATTAATTTTCGCGGAAACGTGAAGAAATTACGGAAGTATGTACAACGGCTGGCAAGAAGGGGGATCTAAGAACAAACAAATTGCCTCTGGCTGAACGTCTGCCAACAATGAAGACCCCGTCATACAGACATCATCTTCGTCGTCCAGCCTGGCTCAGCCGAAGTGGGACTAACACAACAGTCCCAAAACAACTCATAACTCCGCCACCGTTACGTACCTATAACGATAGACCATCACACGCAAAGAATTTGACCAGTTTACTGATTGATGATTATGACCTTTGATTTTATATCAAAGAGTTTAATGCTGTCGGCGGTAGGTATTGGACGTTGGATAATAGATGCAGAGTTTTAGCCTTTTTTATTCTGCTCACTCAAACAAAAACCTCCTACACCAATAATTATATGAAAAGCAAGAAGAGAAAGGTAGCTTTTTCATTTAGAGCCTACAGGCTGGTTTGGTCCCGCACCAGCCACGCAGGCATCAGTGGTGGAGAATGGAAGCAACTTACCTACAGGAAGTCATAGTGAAATTGGCTTAAGCTATGCATGTGGCGGATCAACAGATAGCAGCAGCCACAGAATTCGCCCTATTTACATAAGTCTTTGGCAGCAGCCTTATAAACCCCTATCACGATTATAGTAGCTGGTGTTAGTGATAGCTAGCAAACAAAGTTTGATACTTGGAAGAATTCAGGCCAAAGCAAAATGCTACTTAGGAGGTAGTTTAAAAATTAATTAAATTTATTGGTTTGTTTTGAAGTGCAGTGCTACTCATAATGATTACAACTGCTACCTAAGTGCAACAATTATTTTATAATAAAACTTTTGAAATTTATCTACTTTGTCTTATTTATAAGCCTTGTTGTTTTTTGAAATAAAATATGGACCCGAATTCAAAATATCAAATTTCTTTCTTTTTTGTGTGCAAGTTGAACAGAAGTATTGGTGTCAACTGCTTTTACAAGTAAATATACAAAACTACATAGAAAAAACTCACTTAGAATTTTAAGTTATTTTTAGGAAGGATCCAAAATGGTACTTGTTAAAATATACTAAAAACCAACTTAAAATTTTAAATGACAGTACTAAAAGTTTTTATGTCACTTAAAATGTGCCTTAAAATTAGCACATTCACCTAAAATCCTAAATTGATCAGATTTCGTTCAAATCATTCATTCATTTCGATTAAAATTTGAGTTTGAAGTTACTAAAATGACATAAAGTGGTGCCTTTAAATTACCATTTAGTTTTAAGTTTTTTAACGAGTCCTAAAACTAAAACTAAAGCCTTCAAAATTGGCCTCATTAAATACCTAGCTACACTCATTACTACAAAAAAAATTGTACTACATGTACCGGTACCAACTTGCGGCTTTGGACTCGAGTGAGCGGCGTGCCAAGAAGCTTATCAGCGATGAGAGACTAGTTAAAGGTAGAATTCAGTCTTGAACACAGACGCAAGGTCGCCGGTCTGTCGGTTACATTTTGGAGAGTGTGCGCATGCCCTTCATCAGCTCATTCCGTCATCCCCTTTCCATCATATAACTACAAGGCTTGGTGATTCTTCACATCCTTACGTCGTTAGTGTACCACAAGTCCGCACTAAGCGTGTTGCTGAGTCATTTATAGTATGAACGGCCAAGGAATGGAATGCTCTTCCAGCAACAGTGTTTCCTCCTGGGTATTGGGTATTTTCAAGTCACGAGTGAATGGGCATCTCATGGGTAAACGTGCTCCACCTTAGGGTCAATTCACATAGAGCGGCAAAATGCTCGAGCAGGTTTTAAGTGCTATTGGAATATAAACCTTATTCCATTTAGACAAAGCTGGAAACAGTACGCAACATTAAAATCTTACCTATTTTAATGTTGCATACCATTTTCAGCTTTGTCTAAATAGATTAAGGTTGATATTCATACAGCACTTAAAAACTGCTCCAGCATTTTGCTGCTCTGTCTGAATTGAGCCTTAGACAACATCGTCACTTACCATCAGGTGAGTTTTGTCAAAGGTATTAGCCGTTTTAGCATACAAAAAATATACTAGCTGCGACGATTGCCTACTTGTATGTGAATGAGATCATTAAGAGAAATAAAGGACTATGTTGTGTTGTCTTGTTGGTTAAGTAGCTGTACTCTGTGGTTATCAATCTTTATTCAATTTAGGGACTTTAATCCATGAGGGTATGTCAGTCCCATCATAACCTAAACCATACTACTTTAATATAATTAATTGAAAAAAAAAGTGGTTCATTGTTGCTTAAACATATCATATATAGCTCAATCAAGCATAAAAAAAAATATAGCAACTTAGCAGCTTTTCTGATAAGACCCAACGTCAAGTCAATTTTAAAGGTGAAATATTTCTGCAAAAAAGCTTTTTTATCTCATCTATTGGAGGCGAAGGGTTCCTCGATAGGTGCGCCTAAAATATGTCAATTAGGCGCACTTAATAACAGTGAAAAAATTACTTTTCTCATAGAGGGGGATGAGTGTGCCACACGGTACCAAGTTATTTAACCTCGAGTGACGTACTTTGAATCCCTCGCTACGCTTAGGATTCTACTCTAGAATTCTTCGCTTCGCTCTGGATTTAAATATCTCTCTCGCCATAAATACATTATTTTGGTCCCTTGTGTGAAACAAACTAATTTATCACTTTTACAGGTATACATTGAACTGATTAGTTGAGAGGTGGCTAAGTACTACATAGCGAGGTTTTTATCAGTAAGACCCTAAATACACACCCTTCCCTGACGGGCGGCCAGCAGGCGAGCACGTCCACCAACGCTTTCTTCTGTTGCAACGTCTCAGAAACTGTTAGGAACTTGTGGAAAGCCGCGCGGCGACCCTCTTCCGATGACAGTAGCTCCTCTGGAAAATAAGACGGGAGTGAGTGCTTGGATCATTACCCCGGAAATTATACAGGAATATCAAAAGGAATTGAGGAAACCTCTATGCTTTTCTTGTTTTCTTTTTCTTAAGTATTTCATTGAGAATACTTAAAAATATATTCTGTGGCGATAATAACTTCCAAACCATTTCATTCTTATCTAAAAACTCAATTTTTATCCATAACTTTTAATTTTATATAAACATGTCATTCTTATTCAAAAAAATATTCTTACCCAAACATTCCATTCTTAGCCAAACATCCCATTCTTATATATAAAAAAAAAATTCTTACCCAAACATCCCATTCTTATATATAAAAAAAAATATTCTTACCCAAACATCCCATTCTTATATATAAAAAAAAAATTCTTACCCAAACATCCCATTCTTATATATAAAAAAAAATATTCTTACCCAAACATCCCATTCTTATATATAAAAAAAAATTCTTACCCAAACATCCCATTCTTATATATAAAAAAAAATATTCTTACCCAAACATTCCATTCTTAGCCAAACATCCCATTCTTATATATAAAAAAAAAGTTCTTACCCAAACATCCCATTCTTATATATAAAAAAAAATATTCTTACCCAAACATCCCATTCTTATACTGGGTGGCGCAAAAGTAAAGACCCTATTTGGTTCAGCTATAACATTTTTTCTACATTAGAAAACTAGATTTAGGTTTTTTTAAATGTATATTTGTGCCATTAAATTTCGTACCATTAGGATTTAAAGATGATGTCTTTTAAATGGTGACCTCCAGAGTTGATACACATTTGAGCCCTATTTATGATGATTTTCCTTCAAAATTGGTTATGAGTGACGAAGCGCATTTCCATCTCTCAGGGCATGTCAATAAGCAGAATACTCGGTTCTGGGGCACTGATAATCCGCGCATTATTCAAGAAACACCTCTACACCCACTAAAAGTTACTGTATGGTGTGGCATCTGTGTTGACAGAGTGATCGGACCCTATTTTTTCGAAGACGCTGGAGGCAATGCGATAACTGTCACTGGAGAACGCTACAGAACCATGTTACGTGAGTTTTTGATACCCAGTTTGGACGAATTGGGGCTGGAGCACATCTGGTTTCAACAAGACGGCGCTACGGCACACACAGCGCGCGACACTATGGACTTAGTGAGGGACGCTTTTCCAAGCCGAGTTATCTCTCGTTTTGGCGATTTGCCTTGGCCTGCAAGATCACCCGATCTGACCAGTCCAGACTTCTTTCTTTGGGGTTTTTTGAAATCTCGGGTGTATGTGAACAAGCCACAGACTCTCGCAGCTCTAAAAGAAAACATTCGTCAAGAAATAACGAACATATCGCAGGAAGTGTTACGGCAAGTTATGCAAAATGTCATAAATAGGGCTCAAATGTGTATCAACTCTGGAGGTCACCATTTAAAAGACATCATCTTTAAATCCTAATGGTACGAAATTTAATGGCACAAATATACATTTAAAAAAACCTAAATCTAGTTTTCTAATTTAGAAAAAATGTTATAGCTGAACCAAATAGGGTCTTTACTTTTGCGCCACCCAGTATATAAAAAAAAAAATTCTTACCCAAACATCCCATTCTTATATATAAAAAAAAATATTCTTACCCAAACATCCCATTCTTATATATAAAAAAAAATATTCTTACCCAAACATCCCATTCTTATATATAAAAAAAAAATTCTTACCCAAACATCCCATTCTTATATATAAAAAAAAATATTCTTACCCAAACATTCCATTCTTATATATAAAAAAAAATATTCTTACCCAAACATCCCATTCTTATATATAAAAAAAAAATTCTTACCCAAACATCCCATTCTTATATATAAAAAAAAATATTCTTACCCAAACATTCCATTCTTATATATAAAAAAAAATATTCTTACCCAAACATCTCATTCTTATATATAAAAAAAAAAATTCTTACCCAAACATCCCATTCTTATATATAAAAAAAAATTCTTACCCAAACATCCCATTCTTATATATAAAAAAAATATTCTTACCCAAACATCCCATTCTTATATATAAAAAAAAAAATTCTTACCCAAACATCCCATTCTTATCAAAATCCCATTATTATCAACTTTCAAACATACTGTGAACGTAAACTCACCCGTAAGCTCCTTAACATAAGGTTCACTCGGCCACTCGGTCCTGAAGAGGTCCAAGCTGAACTGCGCCACTTTAGTGATGTCTCCGCTGTCCTGCAGGCGCGCGCGGTCGCTGAGGGCCAGGAGCCCTACCTGGCGATGCGGCGGGAGCCCGAGCTCCGCCGCCCGTTGGAGCACCCGCTCTATCAACTCGTCCGGGAACTTTATGCCTTCTTTGTGGTACTGGGTTAAGCGGGCCACTAGGAGTTGCATGTCCCTGGAATATACACTCGATGTTAGAGGAATTATTAACATTTATTCAGGAGTAGTTAAATTATTATTTGGACTGTCTGTTAGGCTGAATCGTTAATCTATAAAGTACTTCATTAAATATCCCTGAAGGGATTTTTTTCGACTAAACCACGTACTTTATATAGATAGATAGATAGAAAATGCTTTATTGCACAAGAGTAAATCAAGTACATAGGCGAACTTAATGCTTTTTTTTATGCGATTGAATGACGCGACGATCTAGTCGTTCATCTGATGTTAAGCAACACGGCCGCCCATAACAGTTGCAAAACATGCTAAGTAGCATTTGATAGTTACGTTTGTTTAGTTGCATTTGGTTTTTGTTTTATATGATTATAATAGAGCGACATGTCATAAAATGTTCAGTAGCGGACGTTTTCCAGCTGACGATGATGACCCGGATTCCACTCTTCTTGTGTAGGCAAATGGTCATCCCTTGGCTTAACGACTATTGTCTTACTACAACAGCCGGGACCGACAGCTTAGCGTTCCCTCCGAAGCACGGCAACGCTCAGTTGTAAATACCGCTTTTAGTAGCGGTAAGTGACCGCAATGTTCGCATAACTTTACCGATCGGTTAGGAACGGCTAGGTGCTAGGGTCTTACTTCGCTGTTTAGGTAACTTCGGCAGCACGCCTGTCAGGCAGGCGCTGTGCTAGGTAGGAACAGGTAAGAGTTACGCGATAGAAAGAGATCCAACTTGTAATATAAAGGTAGGTCAGTAGCGCTGTGCGAGCTGAATTGAAGTTGATTGTGTTGGAGCAAGAGTGAGTATAGTGTAGGCGACTCACTGCAGCGTGCGCGCCCGGCCGGCGAGGTGCCGGAGCAGGTCGGCGGGCGCGGCGTCCGCGTGCAGGCAGTGCAGCAGCGAGGCGAGCGCCGCGCCGCGCGCGCCCGCCGCCGCCAGCCGCGCGCCCGCCGCCACCAGCCGCGCGCGCGACCCGTGGCTCTTCTCTATCTCTCTGGAACGGCACGGACCGGCACGGACCGGCACACGTCACCGGTAGCTATGTGAGCGGTACAACTCGCGACTCTCTCTTACAACTATTTATTATGGTTTTACACCCTTGGCTTTTTAGGCAACCGTGCCCCATCGTAGACCGCGTTAGTCCTTAACATCAGGAGAGACGCTGCTCAAACGCTTTACCTATAAGCGATTTTAAAAAAGGCTCCGCCGTTTCCAAGTTATTTCCAAAAACTGAGTGGTCGGAAAAAGCTATATAATTATCTAACTTGCTCACAAAATTTCACTAGAATCGGATGAACTATGCGGCCTATAGAGGAGAACAGCCGGACGTCCTATTATTTTTTCTAATTGATTTACAACATGTTATAAGGCTAATAAATATTTGTAGGTCTATTTCATCCGCTGGACAAACTACAGCACCATTTCTTTTTTCAAGTTGAAACGAAGACGGAACAAAAACTCCACTTTGGATGCTATCATAGGAGGTATTATCTGGACAGTGTAATGTTTCATCAAAAGGAGCCGAAGGAGAGGTATCAAAAAGTAGTAACGTGTCCCCTTTTATTAGAGTATCCACAAGTTTACGAAGTATTCAGACTCATAGTCCACCTTTGTGGTAAGAGACACGTTTCAATAAAGAAAAGATCGTAAAAGACCAGAAGTTAAGGTATCTACTACTAAACATAGGTTTTTCCTATGCGCATCGCTTATCATTTTTTTTCCTCGCGTCTAGTAATATAATAGCAATAGTGCTTGTGCACACAATGACGAACACCTGATATTAATTTAGAAAAAGAAAAATAATATACCTTGATAAAGATCGAAAACACTAACACAAAAAATTGAGAGTAACTATAGCTAACTACGCATAATGGGTGAAATGGCAACATAATTATGTATACAAAACTTATTTTCAATTTTGCATCTAAAATCCAATCTCAAAAAAAGTTAAGTGTTTAACTCACTGCCAAATCCCCTCTTCTTTGGGAAGGTTGGTATTGTCGACGATAGTCTGCACGGTGGTGGAGTGGAACACCTCGAGGAAGCGCGCCCACCGCGCCAGCTCCTGCCCCACTTGGGCCCACGTCTGCTCGCCGCTCGAACACACGCTGAAATAAATAATTATACTCTATTTGTATCATTCATAGATAAAACTCTTCATTGAAGACACCATCGGCAACCAGAATCTAATAGCTAAGTGCCACAATAGAAAAATAAAATTACCGCAATAAACCTTCCACAATCACCGGGGTTAACTGGAAGATAATGCTCTATACTATAGAGGTGCAATAGAGTCTATTACCCAGCATGCGCACCGCGATAAAGTTGTCTCGACACTTTTTCTCGTCATAGACCGTGACAAGACTATGGTAGCGCCCAAGTGTGTCTCACTCAAACAGCGATGACAGTAAGTTTTCTCGCGGTCCTCATGCTAGGCGGGCTGGGCTCGTTTTATAAAGCTACAAATCTTGTACTTGTAGCGAAAAACTGGCAACACAGCCAAAAAAAAGTGAAATAATGCGTTTTATAAAGCTACAAGACAACAAGTTACAAGCTAAATCCCCCGATATATTGCTTTACTCTATGAAATACAAGCACTTGTTCTTAGACCATAGACAATCCATAGTGTGTTTTCATTTTTAAAATGTAAAATCGAGCAATTGTTTTGGTCATTACATTAGTGTACGGAACTATAACTTGTAAAGTTTTTTACCTGACTAAAGAGCTAGGTAAAATGAAGTACAAGTTTAGATAAATTTATTGAAAGTGTATTGTATTGGTCGTGTCACGTATTAACTAATGTTCAATTAGTTAAATTAAGTAAATATGAACTGATTATGTTTAAATAATGAGAAATTCAGCTCGAGCGAAGCCCATGAAAAATGAGCTTAGCTGTATATTACAAAACCTATTATGAGAATATTGATTTAGACCCAACTTTATTTACTTAAATAGCTTTACTTAAAAATAGAGACGCCCGGCGATTTCACCCAACACTTGCATATTTTTCCGCAGGATTTCATAAATTTCTGAAAAAAAACCGCATCTATCCCGGTAATCTAAGTTCATCTAAAAAAGGTCATCCAATTTGACATGAAAGCCACAACAAACAAATAGATAATGTTTTTAATTTCTATATTATGTAGGGATTTAATGTAAAATTCACACCGGCTAAATTCACTAATGAATGGGAGCCAAACTAAAAAAAAGCTATTGACCGTGACGTTCATTCATAGTGATGTGCAACTTGTAATATCATAATCTACACTTTATCCTTTAGTTAGTCTGTGGTCCCCGCCGTGAGGACTCAGTGACGTTCATAGTGATGTGCATTATACTTGTAATTTACACTTGTAATCGATAATTGTTGTTTATAAAACGCCGTAACTAGTAACTTGTAGTTACTTGTTCTTGTAGCTGCTACAATTGTTAGCTTGTACTTGTAGCTTTATAAAACGAGGCCCTGGTCTTTCGCCTATGCACCTACTATTGTTGTTGTTTGTGCAATAAAGAATTATATTTCTATCAATGCATCATTTGAATCAATGAATAATATATTTCTTAAAGATTTACAAACATCTCTTAAAATTAATACTTAGGTAGTCATTTTCAAGACGGTATTGGTAATGAAAAATTAGTTACATTGTTACACAATGGGCGGTCTTATAAGAGATTTCTTCCAGACAACCAAGGAAGAGATAAAAGTCTGCGGGCGCAAATTCAGGTAGGTACATAATCCCCACAACCAACAAAAGTGTGCGCAACTGCAACTATAGAAGTCGAGCTTGTACCGGCTGTTGTCGGGAACTCGACCAGGAAGGCTACAACTGCTGGTTTGCTCCACGTTCCGTTTTATGACATTCAAATCCATTTATTTGCTTACGAAAGTATGTAATATTGTGTGACGGACCTACAAGTATATCTACCGGCCGCACACGCACACCGGCGTATTCCCCGATAACACCGACACGACCGCGCGACCCCGCGCGTCCTTCCCCACCGCGTTCAGCAGACCGTGAACGCCAAATGATATAAAAGCCGTCCAGCGCGCGAGTAAAGAAGGCATTTGCTCGCGGCTCTCGCGGTGGATGGACGTGCACACCATACACCAGAGCCCCTAGCAAATCGCCCACTCCCGTGTTCCTTACTAACACGGTGAACGGTACCCTCTGCGCGTGGCCACCATACTTATGCTGCTTGGGTAACCATTCACCGCCCCCCGCCAACTTCCTGCCCCCGCGTCCCGGACGTCGCCTGGCTCCAAGGGCGGAAGCGCGTGGCCACCATACTGATGCCGCTTCTTCCCTCCCCGAGCTAGACGCCCTCCGCGCCCGTCAATCATTCCGCCCGCGCGGAACACTTCTCGCAGGCCGCCGCGCTCCTGCTGGAGAACTCGCCGCGAACCGCACCCTGATTTCGTACCGCAGACGACCGGCCTGCTGTTCCGAGGCTAGAAAGCGCGTGGCCACCACACTTACGCTGCTTTTCCTCATTGAACAGGACGCCTCCCGTTACCCCAACCGTTCGTCACGCGTATACTGCTCGCAGGCCGTCGCGCTCCTGCTCGTGAGCACATCGCGACCGCGTCATCCCGGGGTCCGTCACTCTCCCGTAGATACAAACCTAGGATAAGCCGTTTAGATGCCCTAAGCACATAATTATTGTGATACCGTAAATATATAGCCGTAGATTGTAACTGATAACCACGTGTTTCCCTGGACTCATATCCCCCATAGGTTACCCTATCTTAGGTATTCCATCCCTTGCTACAACTATCGTAGCACAAGGGCACGACTACCAACATAACAAGGCGTCTGGTCAGCTAGCCGCAAGACGCCACGTTACAATTGTAAGTAGGTAGTAGGTTCATATGGTTTACACATAAAAAAATACTTACTTTTTATTAAATTTGGAGTCATTCTCTTGTTCTTGTTGGCAGTAGTCCATGGCTTGCGTGATCATCACTGTCCGAGTGTTTGGCGGAACCCTACAAATATCATAATATAATTAAACATTCAACAAAACTTGGTTGGGGAAGCAACATATTATGATCTTATGTGCTTATCAATAATTGCGCTCCAGAGAATCCAGAAAATAAATCTTAGTCCGGTGAATAACTGCTGTTTATTTTAATATCCTCATACTTATTCATAATATCGTAAGTACCCTACACGCACAATCCAGACGTCATAAGTGACGACATTGGGGTGATAGACTTGCGTTGGCCCGTTGCTTCGAGAAGAGCATCGAGATTACTTGGTGGTAGAACTTTTCTGCAAAGTTCGTCTAGGTAGGTAGACTTTGCCAGTTATTCTGCCGCCAAGCAGTAGTGTGCAAGCACTACTGTGTTCCGGTTTGAAGGGCATTGTAGCTAGTGAAATTACTGGGGAAATGAGACTTATGAGCTGATCTCACAGTCTAGAAATCTTTTTTAGACTGTGTGATGTCTCAGGGTGACGTGCGCAGTGCGCAGTGTCACGCAAAACATTAATTTAGAGTTCCGAGTGACACTGCAATCTGTTATGGACGGCCGTGACGCTTAACACCAGGCGAACGACAAGCTCGTCACGTCATTAAATTACATAAAAAAAAAAACGAGAACATTACGTCCACTGGAAGTCACTGGAGTGTACTGAGATCATATTATTAATATCTAATTCTTAATATGGAAATTTCCATACTAAGTATGCAATTACACTGCGTATTGAAATTGTCAAACCCATACAAAATACAAATGATACAAACTATTCCTATCAGTTGCAGTCAAGTTGCGTGATCGCCTAGCTGGGATAACCACTTGCCTACACGACAAGGAAAGAAAAATAAAGTGTTACTTTCTAACTGTTAATAGGACGGTCACCTTTCCAGCGCGGGGTCTGTGAAGCATGTATCGTTGACGAAGCGAAGTAGCTCGTCTTTGGACAACTTGTTGAAGTAACTCGCGCACTGGCGGTATTGCTGCATCCACTTCTTGCTGCTCGCCTGGTTTGGAGGCACCTGGCTCACATGGAAATACATTAATTGATTTACAAACAGACATATATTGCAACTATGGGCATTATAATAATTGTTCTCTTATATGCTTAGAACAATATCATAAACCAAAAGTTTTTATGATATTAGACTTTTACTAGGTGGTAGGACTTTTCTGCAAAGTTCGTCTACGTAGGTAGTACCACCGCTTTGCCAGTTATTCTGCCGCCAAGCAGTAGTGTGCAAGCAGTACTGTGTTCCGGCTTCAAGGGCATTGTAGCTAGTGAAATTACTGGGCAAATGAGACTTATGAACAGATCTCTCAGACTTTTCTAGAATATGTGATGTCTCAGGATGACGTGCGCAGTGCGTAGTGTCACGCAAAGCTTTAACTTAGAGTTCCGAGTGACACTGCAATCTGTTATGGGCGGCCGTGACGCTTAACACCAGGCGAACGACTAGCCAGTCATGTCAGTCATTTACATTTAAAAAAAACTTGTAAAAGTGCCAAAATTAGCCTTATTGCCAATTTTTGAGTTTTGAGTTTATTTTTAATAGTATGTACAGGATCTTTACCGTGATGGGAATCATGTCTGAGTTCCCAATATGTCTGCACAGTTACATGCACCACATGTTTACGAGTAGGCCAAAGTTGCAGGTGGGTGATAAAAATCGGGAACTCAGAAATGATTCAACCTTTTCACTATTAAATAAAGAAAACCTTGATTGAATTTGCTATAGAGATTGTTTGTAGGAAGGATACACGACTTTTAAATCATTTAAAGCATAGCTGGACTAAAATCGATAATACAAATAGTAGCAGCTGATGAATTTTGTTTGGCACTAGACAAATTTAAAGGTATAATTATTAAACTCACACTAAAGAAGTATTTAGTAAGCCACTTGGTATACAGCAAGTTGACTGGCACAGGTATCTTGATAGCCGGAGGCAGCGTGCGTAGGAACTTGGCGACCATGCCAACGTTCTCCGGCTTTATTATCTGTAGCATGTGGCTTGTGAACTGGTCTGCGCCGGGCTGGTCTAGTATCAGCTTGTAGTCTAGCTCTGTGGGCATAAAAACCATTTAAAACCTGCAAATGAAAATGAAAAATTTAGCCATCCTAATTTTATTTATTTATTGCTTGGTATTAATCCCCGGCAGACGCCCGGCTACCAACCCCAACGACGACCCCTGGCCCTGGCAACACATAACGTGCGCACACTGAAGGCTGACGAAAGGATGGTCGAGCTAGAGGCGGAGATGGGTAAGTTACGCTGGGATGTAATGGGATTGTCAGAAGTCCGAAGACAGGGACAGGACACGATAATCCTAAATTCCGGTAACTTATTCTTCTACCGGGAGGGAGACCAACTCTCCCAAGGGGGTGTCGGGTTTCTCGTCCGCAAGTCTCTCGTCAACAACGTGGTCAAAGTCGACAGTGTGTCGGCCAGGGTAGCGTACCTGGTACTCCGAATAACCAAACGGTATTCGTTGAAGGTTATACAGGTATACGCGCCGACATCGGCACACTCAGACGATGAAGTAGAAGCTATGTATGAGGACATATCCGAAGCCATGCATACTTCCGAAACATACTTCACCGTTGTGATGGGAGACTTCAATGCGAAGTTGGGCACAAGGAATAGCGATGAGCTGAGAGTGGGGCCATTTGGATACGGGCAGCGGAACCCTCGAGGACAGAGGCTGGCTGACTTCATGGAGAAGGAGGGACTCTTTATGATGAACTCCTTCTACGAGAAGCGGCCATCCAGGAAGTGGACGTGGATAAGTCCCGACGGTTCCACTAAAAATGAGATAGACTTCATCATGACGACCAAGAAGCACATATTCGATGATGTCTCTGTGATCAGCAAGGTGAAAACCGGTAGCGATCACCGTATTGTTAGAGGCACATTGAATATCAATGTTAAGCTCGAAAGGTCACGTCTGGTGAAGTCTACGCTCCGTCCAAATCCTGTCCAAATCCAAAACCCCGAAGGCTTTCAGCTGGAACTCCAAAATCGCTTCCAGTGCCTAGCCGACTGTAACACAGTGGACGAGCTAAACGACGGGTTGGTGGAAACTGTCCAAGCTGTTGGATCGAAATTCTTTAAGACCCAACGCCGAAAGAAGACTCAAAAGCTCTCAGAAAAAACTCTTGAGCTAATGGCCGACCGGAGCGAAATGAAGCTGCAGTCTTCAGTTGATATGTCAGCCTACGGTGAACTCAATAGACGAATCTGGAGTTCCTTGCGACACGACTTGCGTGCTCTTAGTACTTCACGTATTGAGGCCGCAATTGAGCGGAACCAAGGCTCTAAAGTGTTCGCAAAGGATTCGTCTATTGGGCAACACCAAATGACAAAACTGAAGACCGAAAATGGTAGCGTCATTTCATCCAAGCCTGAGATTCTGAGAGAGATCGAGAACTTCTATGGACAGTTATACACCTCGACACGTAAGCCCGCTACTAACACAGCTCAGGACATCAGAGCCAAGTTAGTCCGACACTATACCGAAGATATCCCGGACGTCAGCCTGTACGAGATTAGAATGGCCCTCAAACAGCTTAAAAACAACAAGGCACCAGGTGAAGATGGAATTACGACCGAACTTCTGAGAGCGGGTGGTAGACCGGTACTTTTAGTCCTCCAGAAGTTATTTAATTCTGTCATCCTTGAAGGTATAACGCCAGAGGCATGGCACAAGAGCGTGGTGGTGCTCTTCTTCAAAAAAGGCGATAACACCTTATTGAAGAACTATAGGCCCATCTCGCTCTTGAGTCATGTGTATAAGCTGTTTTCGAGAGTCATTACGAATCGTCTCGCACGCAGGTTTGATGAATTCCAGCCTCCCGAACAAGCCGGTTTCCGAAAAGGCTTTAGCACCATAGACCACATCCATACGCTGCGCCAGATTATACAGAAGACCGAAGAGTATAATCGGCCGTTATGCCTAGCGTTTGTGGACTATGAGAAAGCCTTCGATTCAATCGAGACTTGGGCGGTGCTGCAGTCCTTGCAGCGATGCCAAATTGACTATAGGTATATCGAAGTTTTGAAGTGTTTGTACAGTAAGGCCACTATGTCAGTCCGACTACAGGACCAGAGTACGGAACAAATTCCATTGCAAAGAGGCGTGAGACAGGGAGACGTTATTTCTCCGAAACTGTTCACAAACGCATTGGAGGATGTTTTCAAGCTCTTGGAGTGGAAAAGATCTGGCATCAACATAAATGGCGAGTACATCACTAACCTTCGTTTTGCCGATGATATAGTCATAATGGCGGAATCGCTCGAGGACCTTAGCACCATGCTCAACGACCTCAGTAGAGTCTCCCAGCAGGTTGGTCTTAAGATGAATATGGACAAGACAAAGATCATGTCTAATGCTCATGTTCCACCTATACCGGTAATTGTTGGGAACGATACTCTCGAAGTTGTCGACAAGTATGTCTACCTAGGACAGATTGTCCAATTAGGTAGGTCCAACTTCGACAAAGAGGTGGCGCGAAGAATCCAACTCGGCTGGGCAGCGTTCGGGAAGCTTCGTCCTATCTTTTCGTCCAAAATACCGCAGAGCCTGAAAACGAAAGTTTTCAATCAGTGTGTGTTGCCAGAGATGACTTATGGAACTGAGACATGGTCTCTTACTGTTGGCCTCATTAGTAAGCTCAAAGTCGCGCAGCGAGCTATGGAGCGAGCTATGCTCGGTGTTTCCCTGCGAGATAAGCTCCGGAACGAGGAGATCCGCAGGAGAACTAAAGTGACCGATATAGCTCTTAGAGTTAGTAAGTTGAAGTGGCAATGGGCAGGCCACATCGCTCGTAGAACTGACAACCGATGGGGAAGAAAGGTTCTCGAGTGGCGACCACGAACCGGAAGACGCAGCGTAGGCCGGCCCCCCACTCGGTGGACCGACGACCTGGTGAAAGCCGCGGGGAGCCGATGGATGCAGGAGGCGAGCAGCCGCTCAAGGTGGCGTGCTCTGGGGGAGGCCTATGTTCAGCAGTGGACGTCTTCAGGCTGTTGATGATGATGATGATGATTGCTTGGTGCAATCAGCACTTGGCCGTTTCTTTTAAAATAAAGTATTCTAAACGCTATTTCAAAAAATAGCTATAACCACACTGATTTTTACGGAAAGCAGACCAATAGTTTCAGCATGGTGCGCGTGCAAACGGACAGACACACAGACAAAAATATTAAAAAGAAAATTCTATAATATCGACGATGAAAAGTACCGCAATATTTTTTTTTTAATAATCTATGTACAGATTTAGCCCAATAACAGTTTTATTATATATATATATAGAAGATAATATAGATATGTATATATTATTAAATATTTAGTAAAATAAATACAAACAAAATTTGATTTCATAACTGTCGTTATCAACTTCAAATTCAAATGTTTATTGCATTCCACAATGTTACAAAAGATGACGGTATATATAGGTAAGGGTTAAGATCATCATGGACCCTGTTGGGCACAACAATATTATGTTAGAGGAGAGGAGGACATTAATAAGTACTTAACTAAATCTAAAATTATTTACAATAGTCATTATCAGTATTACGGATGAAATAAAAGTCTGAGCTTATGGTGACAAGAGAGTGGAAGGTGCACATAGTTCGCGACACTTGCTACACAAAAAACTTTGTTTCTTAGGTAAAAAATCAAAATCTAGCTCCGTCCGTGCGGGCTACTTCAGATCGCTGTATAGAACTCATATTAGTACCGACATTTTAATTATAAATTTACGCGCACCTTCCAATTTCATTTTTATTTTATAAATTCAATGGCTTCCAACAGATGGCGTTATGTGTTCTTAAAGTAAGACTATAAATCTAAAAGTGTCTCAAAATAACAATATTATGCACAGCCTACGCAGTATCAAAAAAATACAAAAATCATAAAAATAAACAAGTTAATAATTTTGTGACGTGCGTCGCCTACAATCCGCCCCCATAGTGCTGAGCTGAGCTAACTAAAGAAAAATCAAAACAAACTAATAAACAAAAGTTCAGATCAGCACTAACATTCCGCTGGTGCAAGTAGGGCGACGCGCGTGACAGGGCGCCGCACCACACCGGTGCGTGTGCGCACGTCCACCACTCGGATGCGACCATCATCGCCACCATGAGTCGCACTCACTACTCCGTGGCGCCAGGAACCACGATCTAAATTAGGTTCGACCAACAAAACAAAGTCTCCATCTCGCAACGATCTCTGATCTTTATTCCATTTAAACCTAGGTAGCAAAGTAGGTAAATATTCTTTCAACCACCGTGCCCAAAACATATCGGTTAGACGTTGCGCTATGCGCCATTGCTTACGCAAACAAAGATCATCGTTATCGTAAATACCTAAAGGTGGTCCGTTGGATGACGTACCTATCAAAAAATGATTAGGTGTTAAGGCTTCGGGATAATTAGGGTCGCAAGAAACATACGTGATGGGGCGACTATTAACTAGCGCTTCTACTTCAACAATAAATGTAGATAACGTCTCAGGGCGTGGAGCGCGTTCCTTCAGTACGACTTTCAAGGCCGTTTTTACCGTGCGTATCATACGCTCCCAGGCGCCTGCCATCTCCGGAGCACCGGGAGGTATGAATCTCCACTCTATACCTCTAACAGTACCGTCTTCGCGGAGTTTACTTCTGTCAAGTTCCATCAAACTGCGTTTTAACTCGTTATCAGCTCCGCGGAGGTTGGTACCGTTATCCGAGTATATCACACTAGGGGTACCTCGTCGAGCTATCAAACGTCTCAAAGCCATTATGGCTGAGTCAGTACTCAAACTATGTGTTAGCTCGATATGAATTGCACGTATTGTTAAACACGTGAAAAGGACACCGTATCTCTTTTGCCTACTTCGGCCAATGGTGACTTCTAAGGGCCCAAAGAAATCGAGACCGGTAAAAGTGAAAGGTCGGCGGTTGTGCTGCAAGCGTGCAGCTGGCAGGTGCTCCGCAGCCATGCGCTGCGGCTGCGGAGCTGCGCGGCGGTGCTGACAGAATAAACAACGTGAAGCTACGGCGCGTACAGTCGGCCGCAGTTTTATAACCCAGTAGCGTTGCCGTAATTCATTTACGACCAGTTCGTGCGCACCGTGAAGTGCTTTCCTGTGGTAATGTTCTACCAACAGTCGTGTCATCTTGTGATGACCATCGAGTATCGCTGGTCTCATAGTCGACTGTTCAACGCATTGAATCTTGTCCACACGACCGTGAACTCGCAATATCCCATCGGTATCGATATAGGGCGTTAAGGTTAACAAGCGGCTAGTAGACAACAAGGGCTTGTTTTGCTTAAGCTGCTCAATATCTTGTGCAAACGAGTCTTGTTGACACTTCTTAAGCAGTAACTTTTCTGCTTCATTTAACAGCTCAACATTAAGCTGAGCGTCATTGCGTCGACATCGTTTTAAAAACAATAAAACTCGAGCGGTAACTCGTACGAGTCTTAGCCAAGACGAGAAGTCGTCTTCATTAGGTAAGGAGTGCTCAATGACGTGTGACGTCATTACATTGATGCTCCTTGTCTCACAAATTGCGTCGTCTGATGTCTTTGTAGACTTGAGATCCTTAGGCCAAGTATCTTCCGGCTGCCGTAAGAATCCAGGTCCCTGAAACCAGACGCTGTCATATACCAGTGGTGGCGAGTCCTCTTTGGTAGCTATATCTGCAACATTTAGCTTGGTAGGTACATATCGCCACTCTGACGTAACCGTTAGCTCGTCAATCTCACCAAGACGATGAGCAACAAACGGCTTATAATTCCTGGGATCACTACGTATCCATTGCAAGACAGTGTGAGAGTCAGTCCAGAAGTATCGCTTATCAGGCTTCATATCTTTATGTTCTCGCTGTAACGTATCAGCAAGACGTGAAGCTATCAGCGCTCCTTGGAGCTCCAGTCTGGGAACTGACACAGGGCGGAGTGGAGTCACTCTGCTCTTCGCGGCTGCAAAACATACAAGCACGCTTCCGTCACGTCGGGTAAAACGCCAGAAAACAACTGCAGCGTAACATTTGATAGACGCATCAGAAAAAATATGCATTTGTACATTTATTAATGTTTTTGCATCCACTGTACCTACAACAGCAGGGTAGCACTGTGACCAAGTACCAGCATTCAAATACCAGCGAGGTATCCGTAGCAATTCTAATTGTTTGAGTTCAACGAGCCACTTTACCCACTTCAAGTGCTCGGTGGGTTGAATCTGACACTTCCAATCAACATTAGACCTATGTACGTCTTGTAAAATGATTTTACTTTTTATTAAAAATGGCGATAAAAAACCGTGTATATCGTAAATAGACATAATAATGCTAAGCATTTTAGCTTTTGTCGGTGATACAATACCGTTTAAAATATCTAGCGGAATTCTAGTCAAATTAATTTTAAAACCGAATGAGTCATCAGCGGGATGCCAAATTAAACCTAAAGTGCGCTCAGTTGTGTTGTTTACACCATCTTTAAACTGCACAGCTGTTTGCGCTAGCGCATCCGTAGGTATAGAATCCAATACTTGTTTACTATTACTGGACCAACCTCTTATCTCGAATCCACCTTTTTTATGAATGGACGTTATATCGTGCACTAATTTAATAGCTTTAGTTACGTCACAGGTTGAGTATAAGCAGTCGTCTACATAATGATTTTTTATTATTACGTTGACTGCTTCAGAGTTAAAATCTTCATACTTAAGAGCATTCTTATTTTTAATGTACTGAGCGATGAAGGGTGAGCATGTTGCACCGAATATTAAACATTGCATTGCACAAATCTTAACTGGGCTATCTGGAGACTCTTGCCACAAGAATCTGAGGACATGCTGATCTTCAGAACGTATCCTAATACGTAAAAACATATCACGAATATCACCTATAATAACGATCGGATTCTCACGAAATCTGAGCATAATTCCTAACAATGAATTGTATAAATCGGGTCCAGCCAATAAATAATCATTTAAGCAAACGTTATTAACTTTTGCCGCCGCATCATAAACCAGCCTTAATTTTCCAGGTTTATTTGGGTTCTGAACTCCAAAATGCGGGAGATACCAGACATGATCAGCTGAGAGCTCATGAGCTTTTAATTCTCGAGCGTAACCGTTATCAAATAACTTAGACATTTCTAGTTTGTACCTATCAGCATAACCGTTATCTTTGTGAAACTTACGTAACAATAATTGTTGACGCGAATGAGCATTAAAATAAGAGTCAGGCATATTAAAATCGTCTTTTTTAAATGGTAATCCTACTTCCCATTGTGTGCCGACTTGGCGTGAAGTTTTATCTAAAATATCAATAGCTCTGACATGATCTTTATTCTCACGACATAAAGTTGAAATTCCTACAGAATCAAGTTCAAATGAATTTTTAATTAGGTCATTAAGTTCACAGAGTTCATGCATATTGTCATCACTATCAGAAGAGCGAGCGAGATGGAAAACATTAAGTTCACTTACCGAGGAGTGATTACGACCTTTGTGGTAGCCATGGATGGTCCATCCCAGCCTGCAGCGTGACGCATACAGTGAGTTCCTGTCTCCGTGTACAATCTCAAGTGGGGCTATAAGAAAGTAATTATCTTCGCCTAACAGTATACGGGGCACAACACTATGTGCACAAATCAAGGGTTTTATATGAGCTAAATGAGCGCAATTAACTTTGTTTATAACTGACATATTTTGAGCAGATAATTTTAATTTATCACATTTACGTAAATTAATATCGTAAAAAGTATTGTCCTGTCCAGATATTTGCACTTTAACTTTCGGTACTTGCGACTGAAAAACTTCTAAACCAAACGCGTCAGTAAACTTTATAGCGCACGGGTTTTCACATTTTAAACCTAAGTTATCTGCTAAGTCCGAGTCGATCATTGATACCGCAGCTCCTTCATCCAACAGTGCGTAGGTATTCACTACGCCATTAGGGCCGCGTAATTGTACGGCAATGACTTTGAGCAGGGCAAATTCTTCCGTCGTATTTGAACTCGTAGACGGGGCCGTGACGTCATCATCTCGAGCGACGTGTGTTATCGACGTGTCGGGCGCAGGTAACCCTCGTTCCGGGCCATCTTGGCTTTCCATAATATCAGCTGATTGTGACGTCACTGTCGTAGTCGTAGGTCTCGTCCAGTGCAGTAGGCGGTGGTGTGCCATACCGCAGTTATCAATGTTACACATAGGCGCAGGGCATACGTTACTATTGTGTTGCTTCGTAGATAAACAACAATAGCATAATCTCTGCGTTTTAATGAACCTCCATCTATCTCTTCGCATCGCACGTTTGAATATGCGACACTCAGGTAACGTATGAACGCCTTTATCACAAAATAGGCACTTCTTATCATCAGCGACCACAGCAGTGTACACAGAGCGATGTCGAAACTTATCATCAGTTCGCTTGACTCCTGGGCCTGGGTCGGTCGGCTTCTTGTACTCTCGTGGCTGAGTGCATCCTACTACAGACAACATCTCAGCTTCCATCTTCAGAAACGTGGCTAGTAACTCCAGCTTCGACTTGCCATCACGTAAACGACTATAGGCAAAATCTGTCCATTTACCCATCAGAGTGCTCGGCATTTTTGACACAACAGCTGCAGCGAGCTCCGGGCTTCGTAGGTAGTCATGCTGTTCTAGTGCGCGTATAGTTGCCACGCAGTTGTTGATCTTGACAGCAAAGTAGCTTAACTCGGGTTGATAATAGTTAGGTAACGATGGTAACTTTTTCAACTGCATCGTCATATTCTGAATAATAATTTCAGCTCGACCAAATCTTAGTTCCAGAGCTTCCATCACTGCTGACGGCGGGGTGTTGCCGATCAGCAAGTCAGTCACAGCTTCTTTGGCCTCACCTCGCAGCGCTCGGCGGAGCCTGCACAGATTCTCAGAATCACTGAACCTGCACACACGAGATGAGTCATCGTATGCATTTTTTAAATGTAGCCACTCGATGCAATCACCACTAAATAAGGGCAGTTCGCGCGGTGTAGCGAGCCGGCTGAGCAGACGATCTTCCTGCTGGGTGGCGGTCTGCTTCATCATATCCTTCAACGTATGTGCTAGTTGATGAATATTGTCATTTGGGGGCTGAATAGATGAACAGTTACGGTCCAGCCACTCCTCCACATTATTATGTGTCGGTTCTTCCGGTAACGATCTGGAACAGTTCGTGCCAAGGTCTTCCTCAGGAGCAGCACTAGCGTCGGCGTGGCTAGCATCGGCGTCGACTTGAGCCAGGTCTGCTTCCAACTTCTTGGCTATTAAATCCATCTGAATTTTGGCTGTTGCTTCGGCAGCTTGCAGCTCAAGCTGTTTACGTCGTGCTACCGAAGATGCCGCAGATCTCTTGGTACATACAGTTTTCGTGGCACAGGTCGATTGCTGTCGCACGGTGCCGCGCGGCGATAATTTGCACGGCACTGGCGTGGCTGTGTGTTCTTGTTCCCGCGGCATTTTAGGACAATCGCTGCCATGGGGAAGCATCTGTTCGTTGAACTTCACGGGTGCACTTTCCAATTTTTTCATAAGTTCTTGTCGCATACGTCGCGTCAGAACTCCGGATTGGGGCGTTTCCGCCATCACTGTTACTCGTTCAATAATTCGAGCTCGAAGACCAGATTATTACGGATGAAATAAAAGTCTGAGCTTATGGTGACAAGAGAGTGGAAGGTGCACATAGTTCGCGACACTTGCTACACAAAAAACTTTGTTTCTTAGGTAAAAAATCAAAATCTAGCTCCGTCCGTGCGGGCTACTTCAGATCGCTGTATAGAACTCATATTAGTACCGACATTTTAATTATAAATTTACGCGCACCTTCCAATTTCATTTTTATTTTATAAATTCAATGGCTTCCAACAGATGGCGTTATGTGTTCTTAAAGTAAGACTATAAATCTAAAAGTGTCTCAAAATAACAATATTATGCACAGCCTACGCAGTATCAAAAAAATACAAAAATCATAAAAATAAACAAGTTAATAATTTTGTGACGTGCGTCGCCTACAATCAGAATATTCGGCATAATTATAATTATTTGACATTAATTAATTACATACAAGGATTTATTTATTTATTACATTAAAATTTGACATTATTTATTACATTATTTGTCATTAAGATAATCATGGATTGAATAGTAACACTTATTGATTAAAAAATCTTTTACGTTTTTTATAAAGTGAATGTTTGTTTTAAGATTTTTGTATACGTCAGGGAGCTTGTTAAATATTTTTATTGACATTACAAAGGGACTTGAAGAATGTAACTTGGGTCGGGAGGTCGGTGATACTATTTGGTTTTCGTATCGTATTGAGCGATTTATATTTCTAGGTAAATCTTTCCGTTTTGTGTACAAATGCGGATTTTTCCATACAAATTTGCATAATTCCAGGATAGCAATGTCATGATTTTAAGTTTTTTAAATTGAGGTTTGCAACTGTCAGTTTGTTTAATGTTGGTTAATATGCGAATTAGTTTTTTTTGTTGAAAAAAAGAGACTCTTATGCTGCGACCAAGCTACCGTTACCGTCTTCCACCTATTACCGCATAAATTATAACAATAAATTACTGCCTAAACTACCCCGCGAAGTGAGTGGTGTGGTTACAATAGAGTTTACCAAGAGCGATTGCCTACGGCAATATGGAATTATTGATTCGCCATAAATCGTGGCGTGGCTACATCTTATCATATCCATAACTATTGTCATACCACGGTAGTATGGTAGCAGCATTACTGAGTATTTACCAGGTGATGCTGCCTTAGCCTTCTTGAGCAGCTTGATGTGGTCAGCGGCGCTGAGGCCCGATGTCAGCGGCTTCTCGTCCACCGCCTTTAGCAGGGTGAACAGAGTGATCAGCGATGAGTGCTCGTTGCCTGGTATTTGCGGGTATAAGGCGGACATCATCCTGGGGAAACGATAACCAGCGCTTAAAGTTCTGAGAAGAGTGGAATGAGTGAATGTCTGTCTCCTTTTCTCACAGCCTCTACCTTTTCCTAGTTGGAAAAATTAAAGAACCGCTAGTGAAATGACGTCAGTATTAATGATATTGTTCTCAGCATGTTTAATTGGTGTGTAAAGTAAATAATAATATCAGTTATCTTAAAAACTGCGAAAACGACCAAAGAAAGGAATGCTCTTCCAGCAACAGAGTTTCCTCCTGGTATAGCCTGGGTCTTTTCAAGCCAAGAGTTAATGGGCATCTCATGGGCAAACGTGCTCCACCTTAGACAACTTCGTCACTTACCATCAGGTGAGTTGTTGGCAAACATATGCCCAATTTAGCATTTAAAAAAAAAACTTTGTGGATATTTTGATATCCGTTAGTATTTCAACTAAAACTGATTTCCCTACAAAGTCTAAATATTTACCTTACTCATAGTCGACCATTACAACAAAACTTCCACAGAGTAAAGAAAAATACACGAAAGATACAGAAATGACCTGGCATTGGGATCCCGCCTGTTAACTTATTTTCCAATCTTTTTATCTATATTCCGAAATAGATTTTAACGATAAAGGCTTTAGAAGAATCGCATTGGCGAGAATCAAATCCTCAAAACGACAGCCACACACTTCTTGTACACTAACTATAAACTGGACCTCTTCAAGTGAATAGAATAAAGAGTGAATAGGTGTCTTCTAGGCAAGAATGCACCATCATAGACTGCGTCATCACTTTCCATAAATGCTTTGTCTGTAAGCAATAAAAATAACGCATGGGTGCAAGTGAGACAGCAATACCTGTCATGCATATCGTCTGTCCGGTCGTGCGGTAGAGAGGCGACTAGATGCGGCTGGTGGAGCGCCGCGGCCGCATGCTGGAGCCACACCTCGGTGCAGTCGAGGGAGTACTTGCGGCCCAGCGCTAGCGCCATGTCGAGGTGCTGCTTTTGTGGGGATCTGGGACAGAAATAAATCGCAAATTAATTTTTAAAACGGGCTTGATGGCGAAATCCCTAGGTATAGGGTATAGCGAAAGACATTCAAAGGAATTTCTGGGCCCATTTTGATAAAAACTACACGCTTTACTTATAAACCCCTCTTTTGACCAATTGCTCATCAAAGGATGAACAAAAATTTATTAAATATAACGGAAGTCGCAGCGTAGGCCGGCCCCCACTAGGTGGACCAAAGATCTGGGCCATAATTCTGTATGAAAACAAAGACTTCACACGATACGAAACCACGTCGTTATCGCGTCTTGTTCAAATCGTGTCACAGCAAGGAATCGACAATTTTTGTATTCTGTATGATCTAAGTCAAATTATCTATGACAGGTTTTGGATCCCTCGAGTGCATTCCGAATTAGACCAAAGGATTTCTCATCCCAAAACCAGTAAAAATTAAAAGGAATGGCTTATATTTATGTTGTGATATAACGAAGCTATGAGCAATTAATTAATTATTAAAAAATTACAGAAAACCTTCAGAAATACCTTCACGTTACATTGAAATTATTTTTATTTTGAATAATTAAGTGGTGGACGTGTTGATGTTTCAGATCGCGTCTTAGTCGAACATATGATTTTTAACAGTTCAAATCGCGCCAACTCCACTTAATTCCACAATCATTTCGCACGGTTTCGTTCTCATTTCATAGAGAATAGATTTTTGCAGATTTCTTACGTAAGACAAGGAATTCGCGTGGTGTCGAAGTAAGGAATCATAAAATGGTCATACAGAATTAGTGTCCTGGTTAAAACCTTGGGGAGCCGATGGATGCAAGAGGCAATCAGCCGCTCAGGGTGGCGCTCTCTGGGGAAGGCCTATGTTCAGCAGTAGACCTCTGCAGGATGTTGATGATAAATTAAATATAATATCGCGGATAGCGCCAACGTCCGCGTTGATTATCTGACTCAAATAAAATCCGGCTATCTTGCCTCTTAGCAAGGTGTAAGCTTTAGGTAATGCCAGTGATGTTGCTCAATTACCTAGATATTTAAGTTCACCGACTCACGCTCACTCACCTAGCGACGCGGTAAATGATCTCCCGGCGATAGTCTTGGTCCGCGTTGAACAACAATCCGTTAACCGTGAACCCCAGTTCCCGCAGCGAGTCGGACTCCGCCATTCCGGACAGTCGCGCGATGCACTGGCGGATGATTTGCAACTGGTCCTCGGTCGCGTTTTGTGTCTTTAGTGTTGTTTCTGCCATCTTTGAAAGAGTTAAATCCGCTGAGCTGAGAAGGTTACGACCGAATCTACGCATGTTTTTTCGTAGTTGCTATTCACTTTTCCAAAAAGCGATATCCATTTTGAGAGCACGTTTCAATAAAGCAAAGCGTGGCGCCATTTACGTGGTCAAACGCTACCGATTATCGATGGGGATTTCACAGTCAACTTGTGCCAACAAATGCTGACAATGCAACAAATGTGTGAAGATAGGTTTGTTCGCTTTAGAAACTGCTATGCCAGTCAGCGAGCTATGTGTCAGAGATGTCCAATAAAAGTAGTGAGTACATCATTGGTTTCATTTTGAATTGAAAGTTCAGTATACAATGAGTCAGTAAGCATGTCAGGGACTTTGAGAACTCGGTATAAGTACAATGTATCAGTGAGGCAAGTTAGCTAACTTTGAGAGTGCAGCAGTCAGCATAGCTGCCTGTTCCAGGCAGCACGTAATAGGGCCCTCCGAAGCGTAGCCTGCGGGGTGATCATGTAACTTTGATAGCAATACAACAAAAAAAATTTCAATCCAAATTTGAAAATTTCCATAGTAACTCTGTACATAAGCTGCGTACTGCAACTGTCAAATCCATACATTTTGTGTTTCTATCGGTTGCCAACAAGTTACATGATCGCCTAGCTGGTCTACATACTTTAAAATTTTGGTATACAATTTTAAAGTTGAGACAGGCTTGACCTATTGTGGGGGGGCCACTAGTACTACTGAAAAATGTAAAATGTATACCTATTTGGAAATAAATAAATCTAGTGAGTGAATCAATGAATGAGTCAATGAGTGCAACAGTGAGCTAACTTCAACTCTACATTTTAGAGTTCCGAGTGATACTGCAACTGTTATGTGCGGCTGTGTCACTTAACATCAGGCGAACGACTAGCTCGTCATGTCATTAACATAAAAAGCGTTCGGTATAAAAATGAATCAGTCAGTGTCCTAACTTAAAGAGTTCGCTACACAGTGAGTCCATGGGCTAACTTTGACAATAGAGTATAATGAGTCGGTCTTTAAGCTACATATCCAGCCACTGACCGTTCTCGGCTTAGTCCGATACACATTATCCCTCAGCTCTGTGGAGTTACATTTCACGAGCGTGGCATAAAGCGCGGCGCCGACCGCCGCGTGCGTATTCTGTGAGTCCACTACACGGCGCATCACGGCGCTGTCCTGTGCCGCACGGAATAGGCACGCCACGCTTAGCGCCGTGTCTTTGTATAGGAGCTCTTCCGCGCACTTCTGGACCACTGTCAATAAGATAATGCTGTAAAAGAAGCAGCCGAGATGATGGGGAAAAAATGAAAATATTACCTTCGTCTATTGAAAATCCACACATATCCATCTAAACCCGATTTGAGCCAAATGGCAATTTATTGTAATAAGTGAATCACACTTTGCGATAGAATTTGATAGTGTACATTATAGTGTGATGTATTTGTCATGAATCAAGTTCAAGTGAAGAGTTCAAGTATACATATAAATAATAACGCTGAAGCTTGAGAACTCCTCATAACGGTACAACCAAACAGAGCTTATTTACATATTGCAGTAACGAATTAGTAATTCAGTAAATGATTTGAGAAGCAGAACATGAATAAGAAAGTATAAGAATAATTAAAAATACTTATTGCCAAAAAGTTAAAAACACTGTAAACATGAAAAGCCTTACATAACAATATAATATTGCAACAGGAGTACCCAGCAAAGTGCTACGTCGAAGATTCGAGTTTTGGTGTGAGTGCGCAGGTCATGTAAGTAAACTTACTTCATCAATTAGACATACATAGGTACAAAAGCAAAATGTAATAGCCGGTTTGAAATCTCGTCCTCGCTCCAAAACTAAATCAAATTATGACTACACACACACACGGTGCCCAAGTTAGCATGTGCGCTTTGCAATCATACGGCACCGGGTTCGATCCTCGACCCTGCACCAATGTGCAGTTTTCGATGCCATCGCCCCGTGCCTCAGAGAGCACGTTAAGCCATCGGTCCCGGTTGTCATAAGAACATCTATAGCAATCGTTGCCTGATAAGAATCTGACACATGGTCTAACCATCCCTGTTACTGGTCCCTTATGGGTTGGCAAGGTCAGATGGCAGTCGCTCGTGTAATAGGCTTGTGTCGTGCAATTCTTTTATTGTACAGATTAATAATACTCCTCAAAAAATAAACAGTCGTGAAAACAAAAACTTAATATATCAATAAATTACAAAGTTACAAGCATTTTAAAATACAGGAATAGAAAGAGACAGTTCAAACATGCAGTGACGTCAGTTTTTGTTCCTTCATAGTACCTCATTACTAAGCTGTGGTAGCTTTACATACAATCTCTTTGGCATGTTACGTCACTAACGTGCGTTTTCATAGTAACTGTGGGGTAGCTCTGTTTTGCGAGAAAGAGGCAGGCGATGCCCCGCCAGAAACTTTAAAAGCTTATTACTACGTGATTTATTTTACTATCGATGCGATTTTACTATTTTTTTCAATTATTGCATTCATTTTTAACCTACTTTATGAAAATAATATTAAGTTGTTAATTTTTAATAGCAGGACACTAGTCTATTCTGGTAGTTTGCCGCTACATGTTAGACTGGGAGCCGACCCCAATAACAAATAGGAAAAGGTAAAGACGGTGATGATGAATGACTACACACAATCAAATAGAGGAAGCAACGCATTGGTGACACGTTTCTAATGATAGTGTTACAGATGTCCGTGGGCTACGGTGACCTCTTTCCATCAGGAGGGCTGTATGCTTGTTTGGCACTTATAGAATAAAAAAATTACTCATTTAGTACATACCTTCACATTCCATCTCCCCATTATACCCGTCTTCCAAACTATTCTGTATATAGAACCACTTCAACACGGCGTGTCCGACCGGCGCACGTCCGTCCAAGGCGTCCGGAATGGAGAACCTGTCGTAGCGATAGTAACTGTCCGACGTCTTGTGTTCCCGATACAGAGTATGGTAGAACTCTTGCATGTGGACTGTGCGTTCTAAAACGTCTGTTGTCGCGGTCTTGGTGTCACTGGAAAGTAACATTTATTTCAGTGATTGTAAAAATTACATTTGCTTGAACGTAAATTATGGTAAGGCTATTGTTGCTAGTAAGTACTTGATGTCTTGTGTTCTTGGTATGCATTTTAAAGCATCTGTTGTCGCGGTCTTGGTGTCACTCAAAAGTAAGGCTTATACATATTAATTAATGTAGAACTTTGTTTTGTGTAACGAAAGTCGAGGAAGATCGATCGATGTCTATTATTGTCACAGATAACCCCCAATAGATACCGCATTACGGGATTTTTGTTCGGATCCTAGCTCACCAAAACTGGCGGAAGGCGCGGGTTGCGGGGACTGGAGCCAATGCGCTATTATTGGCTGTTTCGGGTGACGCCCTAATAATGAACTCTAATAATTGCTCGAAACTAAGGCCGTGCTACGAAGCGCCGATTTATATAGAACCATTTACGCCAATGCGTGGTGCGCGGTCGTCGTCTTTCATGCGGTATCTATTGGGGGTTATCTGTGATTATTGTACACATTCATTCCAAAAACCTGTTTATTTGATGTAAAGCGTAAAAAATTGTCGAACCTTTGCGGCACTGCAGTTTCAGTAGAAAATGAATCTTTAGCTGGTAAACCTTTAGTTTTGCACGCTCGTGAATAAATTAGGCTTACTTTGTGTTATCCTACCTCAGAGTGAATTTATTCTGGAACGAGTCTAAGAGGTAGTTGAAGAGCGGTACTTTCTTCTCATGATGCGAGGGCGCTACCAAGTCTTTCTTCTCTATCACAGGCTGAAACAAAAACAATATTAATTTGCTTTAAAAAACTATACTAATATTAGTATCGATCATATTAGTACAATCGTCGATCTATATTAGGCGATATATACATATCGTCTAATATAGATCGACGATTGTATATTTATAAGACAAAAAGCTACGAAATAAATGAAGCTTATTATGATAAAATCTATGCAGGATTGAATGACCACATATTATTATAGACTAGACCTTTTTTTATCGCCTGAAAATAAAATCACTAATTTAACCAATAATTACTCTTAATTATTACAAAATAGTCATACATTTTATGTATCATGTTTTTGTAGGTATAAAGAAACTCACTGTAGTGATAGCGTCAGCAAATTCGTCGTCAGTACTCGGCCACCGTTCGGAGAGATGATGGTGCGAACTCTCCTTCAAGGACACGCCCATCTGCTGCAGCCCTTCTAACTCCAAACACAGTCTGGGAACAGTAATAAGCTCAATTAGAATGGGAGGCGGGAAAATCCATGCAAAGGTTCACCATCATCATCAACAGCCTAAAGACGTCCACTGCTGAACATAGGCCTCTCCCAGAGAGCGCCACTTTGAGCGGCTGCTCGCCTCCTGCATCCAACAGCTCCCCGCGGCTTTCACCAGATCATCGATCCACCTAGTGGGAGGCCGGCCTACGGTGCGTCTTCCGGTTCGTGGTCGCCACTCGAGAACCTTTCTTCCCCATCGGTTGTCAGTTCTACGAGCGATGTGGCCTGCCCATTGCCATTACAACTTGCTAATTCCAAGAGCTATATCGGTCACTTTAGTTATAATTTAACTTAAGCCTTGGTTATTCGTCCACGTGCACACCCAGCTAACTAACACTACGCTTAACACTGCCAGAATACAAATAACGAAAAACACAATCACATACTCGTACATACCTTGGGCATGTACACATCACATAAATGTGTGCGTGTGTGCGTTCGCCTCGCTCGCACGCACGCACACACGCAGCACTCACCTAACCTTGAGCATGTCTCACTTCCCACCTATAGTGTGTGCTCACATCACCATCGCAGTGAATGACCGCAGCCAGCAGCGGCGCAGGGCACTTGACATACTGGCACACAAATAACAAAACACAATCGCACCTAGCCTTGAGCATGTCCTCTATATCCTCAGCATCACAGTGTGTGATGGCAGCCGCGTACAGGTCCCGGCGCGTGCGGCGGTCCGCGTGCGCGTGCGCGTGGCGCGCCACGTGCGCCAGCAGCGGCGCGGCGCGCGCGGTGCGGAGCGCGGCCAGCCGGCGCGCGGCGTCCACGCCCGCCGAGCATCCCCCGTCGCCCGCCCACACACACGCCTGGCACACTAGCTGCAGGACGCCGGACTCACTGCAACAACAGATTGGTATGTTATATCATAATACTGGGTGTGTTTGAATTGGTATGTTATGGACTGGGACCATGATAGCCCACAAGTTGTGAGAGCCTTACTTGAAACTGCGTGTTTCCAAACCTCCATACTAAAAAATAAATTCACTCTCAAAATTACACGTGCGATCGCTAAGAGTTAACAAGATACTATAAATTCATTTCTAAACACAGGTCGTTAAACTCATTTAAGTGCATTCGGTCAAGGACGAAGTTCAACTACACCCAGCTGCGCTAGGGCTATCTTCGAATGTAAACTTTACACGGCATTTCTTCAATGAAAAAGTTAATTTAGAAAAGTCGTAGAAGAAACATTGTCTACCTTGGGGAGTAGATTTACCCCCTTTCGGGATAATATACCAATTCAAACTCGGATAGTATAACCCAAGGGAATACACGAATCGACTCTATTGGCCGCGTACTGATACTGACTGACCGAGCAGCTTCGCGAGGCTGCCTCGTGAGGCAAATGCTCGGTCGGTCGGTGTGACGGACCGGATGAGACACCTACTAACCAACCGAGCATTTGTCTCATGAGGCAGCCTCGTGAGACTGCTCGGTATAATGACGTTGGTGTCCACCAGTTTATTAATGCAAAGAATGTTACAGCGTACGACACTCGTACGCTTTTTAATTTTATAGTTCATCTCCCAGAGCAGAAAAAATAAATTATTCTACCTGCTCTGTGGTTCATATTTTGTTGTGCGAATTAAAACATGCAACAGGTGTTTGGGTTGTGTGCGTGGATTGGTGTAGTGAGTAAGAAAAACATATTTTTCAGATTTGTTAGTGCTGGTTATGAGATGTGACATCGTAATGTAAGAAAGGTAAATGTTTAAGCCCCAATAGAAAATGTTTTGGAAGGAATAAAATTTCATGTGGAACACGGACCGATACTTTACCAAGTTTATCAGTTTGTCCGAGGTGCCACCATTGTCAATATTTTCTTCATTGGTAATTTTTGTATTGTGTCGTCCATATTTGTGATTAATGAGCATTACAATGGCAACCCAGAAAGACTGGTGGTTACATACCATTACGAGTTTAATAGTGTTTATGGGTAATACATTCGGTAAACCTAACGATTTACCGCCGATTTCATAAACTTACTTTTTTTATAGGCAGGAAACACAATCACAGACATCAAGATAGCTAAATTTTAATGTTGTAAGTCTTTCATAACGTCCAAAACCAAATCACTAGGAATTTTCATTTTTTTTTTTGTTGTAATATATTACCGTGCAATCTCATCATCCCCGGCCACCCTGAGCAGCGCGGCTAGCTTGAGTAGCTTGTGGCTCTTAAGGAAAGCGCTCGGGCTCGCCTTCAGGCAGCTCTCGATCAAACTCATCCGGTCTTCGCACAGCCGCACTAGAAACAGAGGTTCCTTTATAACTGTATCGATATTTTTATATCGATACATAAAAGACGGAAGATCAAGTTCATTCAAAACATTCAGTCTAGAGTTTAGACAAAGTATGTGTGTAAAACATCGCTCTTTTTTAGTTATACTGGTTGAATAAACGATAAATAAATCGATCAAGAAGTCGTAATTTTTTACCTCATTTTAAGCTAAGAAAAAATTCAAAATTTTCGATCAGTTTCGGACCGCCTATTCAAAATTAATATACATATGGCTTATTTTATTATTCGCTACTGCCTTTTTGTACCTAAATTCATGTATGCCTTGAGATGTTGTCAACTTTGGAATCAACCTATACTTTTACAACAGCTTGACAATATCTTAAGAGATACTCTCACTGCCATTCTAAATACTCCTTTTGATGATCGTACATGGTGCCAAGCCGCACTCCCGATCCGGATCGGTGGCCTTGGTATCAGAAAAATTTCTAGTGTTTCATTACCAGCTTTCCTCTCCTCAGTCCATAGTACCCAAAAACTAATCTCCGCTATTTTATCACCCAGTTTGGCACACTTTGACATAACTTACATGGCTGAGGCTGTAGATACTTGGAAAGCAGCTTGTCCAAGCCAGCCATTGCCTAAGACTCTCAATTCGCAGAGGCAATGGGACGGGCCCCTCTGCGAGATAGAACGAAACACTTTGCTTAATACGTCTGTTAGTTCCGCAGAGAGTGCTCGGCTTCTTGCCGTATCGCGATGGGAGTCCGGCCTTTGGTTGCAAGCTTTACCCTCAAAGAATATTGGAAACCTTTTAGACAACAATACTTTTCGATTGGCCGTATCTTTGCGTTTAGGAGCCGCTTGCCAAGTCCCTCACCTATGCCTATGTGGCGAATTAGTCGACCGCCTTGGTTACCACGGTTTAGCATGTAGCAGGAGTGCTGGACGTATTCCACGACACGCCAGCCTGAATGACGTCATTCGTCGGGCCTTTGTCAGTGCCGGCGTACCGTCCGTTCTCGAGCCGAATGGACTTATGCGCGATGACGGCAAGAGGCCCGACGGAATGACTTTAATACCTTGGAAGATGGGACGGCCATTAGTATGGGATGCAACTTGCGTCGATACTATGGCACCGTCCCATCTTCCCGAAACTAAAAATCAGGCTGGTAGCGCTGCTGCTAAAGCTGAAAACCTCAAACGGCGCAAATATGGAAGCCTTGACAGAGGATACATGTTTGTGCCGTTTGGGGTAGAAACCATGGGACCGTGGGGACCAGGCGCTTTTGAAATATATAGGGACTTGGCAAAACTTTTGGTGGAGGCGACCAGTGACCAGAAGGCTGGCTCTTATTTTGCACAAAAAATCAGCATTGCCATACAGCGTGGCAATGCAGCCAGCCTTCTGGGAACATTCCCCTCTGCCAAGGGTCTTTTTGATAATTTATGAGTGTAAGATTTTTTATATAAATTGTATTAAAATTTTATCAATATATAGGTCCCAGACCCTAGCTTAGAGTATTTATAACATATTATACATTTTATTGAATTGGCAATGAATGTAATTAAAACCCTTGAAATACTATTTTTTAGTACAAAATCATGTAAATTCTATTACCTTGTATAGGCAAGATGTCCAAGTTAAACGAGTGCAATATTTGGAGAGCAGCGATTAGATCCAATTCTTTTTGTATCTCTTGGTTTTCATCCTTTATTAGCATCAAGCAGCATCTGAAAATAAATTGTAATCACAAAATTCACTTTGTTAAATCAGATTCGTTATAATTATATTTTTCATAGTAAGATTTGTGTCAGTGATTAGTAGAAAATGGATGTGAAATTTGTCAATGATACAATTATATAAATAATATTGAATGTCCGATGTGGGTAAACTGACCTCACTATCATGTGCCTCTCTAGTAACTCAATAAATGATTCTGATTCGAATAAAAGGGCCAGCATCATCATCAACAGCCTGAAGGCGTCAACTGCTGAACATAGGCCTCCCCATAGAGCGGCTGCTTGACTCTTGCATCATCGGCAGTGGGGGGCCTACGCTGCATCTTCCGATTTGTGGTCGCCACTCAAGAACCTTTGTTCCCCATCGGTTGTTAGCATAGTCCGTATAACGTCACTTACTCGGCCAGTTTTAAAGCCGGGTCGACCAGCGACGAGGAAGAATTGAAGTATTCCTTAGCAGCCGCCGACACAAGCGACGCCATCGTGTTGCGACTCCCCGTCGACAGTACCGACGCGGCTAGTCTAATGCTAGCTGCGTCGCCAGATGTCAGTAACGCTGAGGCGTAGATCTATAAGAAAATTTATGTTATAGGGTCAATTCAGACAGAGCAGCAAAATGCTCGAGCACTTTTTAAGTGCTATTGGAATATCTACCTTATTCCAATTACACAAAGCTAAAAATAGTACGCAACATTTAAATATGTAAGATTTTAATGTTGCATACTATTTTCAACTTTATCTAAATGAAATAAGGTTGATATTCAAATAGCACTTAAAAAGTGCTCGAGCATTTTGCTACTCTGTCTGAATTGACCCTTATCATAGTATGCTAGGTAGACCGTAAAATTGTCGGCTGGCAAATGACACGGTAAGATGGTGGAACTATACTGTAATATAGGAAAGCTCTGGTGGGGTTCCGTGACATGATAGCGCTGGTGGGATCACTATCCATGTCTGGGGAGATGTGCTGGAGGGGACTGCTCTGAAGGCGGTCCAGCACGCATACCGCGTAACCATTGCTATGACCTTGTGGGCTGAGTCGTGAATAGTTAGTTATCAATTACACTACAAAAGAAAGAAAACTATAGGCCGATTAAAATGAAGTATAGTATTTAATTTGGAATAGGTATAGCAAAATTACAACACACAGAAATTATAAATTACGGAGCGAAAACATTAATCGAGCGCGTAAGGTAGTCGCCAATAATATAGTGACGTCGGTATCCGCGGCCTGCCGCGCCCGCTAGCGGGCCCAGCTCGAACAAGAAACCAGTCGTCTTGGGGGCTGGCCCAAGCGCAAAGTAAGTGGCGATGTAATCTTAGTATAGGCGCTGGTCCAAGTCATCCGCATATTACGCCACAACCTGGTAATAGGCATCGCCTGCCATCCTGCACGCGCCCATTAACAAGTCCGTGAGTGCAAGCAAGAGAGCATACGATCATCATCGCCACGAGACTTACACAATACATACACAGGTTCTAATGGTGGTGACGAATGAAAGAGGTGGTCGGTAGTACTGATGTGAGGCGTCTACACGGTGGAAGGCGTGAGTTAATACTGAAGAGTTGTCCTCACAAGTAGTTCGGACGCATGTTACCAATATTATTAGGATGTAGCGGTGCAAGTCCGAATTATTAGACTAAAATATCTTAAAAACTCAAAAATCTTTAAAAGGTACTGTAAAAGGTTTACCTCGTAGCATTGTTCTTTGGTAACACAATTGAACAGCGTCGACTGCAGCTCCAGAAGGTCCTTCAAAAGCATCTCCCAATCGGCCTGAGTTAGTTTTACGCCTCTACAAATAAAAAAATATATGTTCAAATCCAACCACACGAAGCGCAAAGTTATGGGCACGGTTTCTGTTTAGTTGAATTGAATACTTTGACTTACGGGTAAAAGCTAATTAAAAGCGGAAGGGCTATTTATAACTAAACAACTAACTATTTATGCTCATAGTAACGTAGCCGTTCTAATTTAAAAAATAAGTTTTACAGTATTTTTCACAATTATAAAAGACATTCAAAGTCAAATAATAATTTATTGTAAATATGCTATTTTAGCACTTCATCAGAATACTAAATATTATACTAAATTGATATTTTAAACCAGCATACAAAATTACAAAGTAAAAGTATAAGTACCAAGCCCACTATTATATGTGGGTTAGAAAAAAAACCATTGGGGAATGGCGTTTGCACCAAAAGAAGTTCTAATCCGGCGAGTTGGAAGGCTCGGGTTCAAATATCGCTGGTTGGCAACATTTTTAGGAACTATACCATCTTTGTTGAAAACAAGCTCTCGTTCCCAACACTGCATGGTGCAAGCAATCCTGCACATTACAGAAAAGGGCTTCAGGGGGCACGTTAAGCCGTCAATCCCAGCTGTTGTCAAAAGGCAAATTATAGTCGTTAAGCCAAGTCAGAAGCCTTAGACAAACAAACCTTACAAATTCTGACACTAGGAATGACCACTTGCTTATACGAGAAGAATTAGCATTATACGCACTAGGTGGGTTGATCCCTCGCGAGCCCGGTGCTGCCTAGGACGAGCCGCTCCAGCCGGCTGCTAGGGATCGTGCCGTCCCTACGTACTCACTCGGTGGGGCGATCCCTGGCCAGCCGCGTGAGCAAGGCGGCGGCCTGCGCGGGCTCGTGGCGCATGTCCCGCAGCTCGCGTGGCGCCACTTGTATCCCGCGCCACGCGAGCTTGGTGCTGCCCATCACTAGCCGCTCGAGATCCGACACGCGGCGGACCAACTCGCTGCTGGAGATCGTGCCGTCTCTGTCACGCAACACGAACAATACCCGATCGTTTATTGCAATCATCATGGTGGCCGTAGTCTGACGGTGAGAGAATAGGGCCACCCTATCTCTTTCTCTCTTTTCTAAGGGAATATCCAGGGAATGGGCAGCAGCATTCTAGTCGCTCGGTACATTAGCCGATCATCAAGCCGCCTGCTAAGCGTGCTGATTATGGCAAACCTCCCCTAAGATAAGCGTCCAAGGTAGCGTTTTATGGGGGAGGCCTGTGTTCAGCAGTGGACCTCTTCCGGCTGTTGATGATTATGGTTTTTACATGCAGGTAAGTTAGCATATATTTAAATGTTACATAATGACCCTGTTTATATAGTAACATTGTGCGGAGCGAATCGATCTACAAACTTGAACAAAGTACCGTTTCGAGTGTACTAATGTGCCCTCGAATAAAAAAAAAGAGTAATTTAAAATATTTGTATGAAATTCTTAATGTATAAGTAGATTATAAAGTATGCTGTAAAAATGATAGAGAAATACTCACGACTCTTTCAGTATCGTATCGAGTAGATCGCACGCCAAGTCCAGTTGATCGGTGCCGTCGTATGCGAACAGACAACGCTCGGCTAGATCCAAGTGCGACCGTACGTCCAACTTGTACTCGTCGGATTGAAGCAACTGTCGAGACAATGGTAAACTAAGGCCCGAATTACATAGTTGTGAATCAGTGAAAAAAAAAATTCAGTCAATAATTGGTCAATTTGTAAATGAAACAGACTTAATCGTACACCAATCGATAACTGAGCGTCGTTCTGCAATACGGCCTAATGACCATCTGCACTAAAGTTTGACAGCTCGTATGCCAAACTTTAGTGCAGACGGACTTATGACAACTTTATATAACACGTAATCTAACCTTCCTAGGAGTAAACTTGTACTTTTACTAATTTAAACTTGTTTTTTTTATTTTACTGGGGCATTTAATTAAACGATTATAGATGATAATAATAATAAGATAGATAACGGGTTAATTTAGGAAACGAAAAAGCATTCAATTGAAATTTTTATTATTTTTTTGGGGTTGGACAGAAATCCTTAGTTTATCATCATTATCATTATCATTTACTTCTTAATAACAGAGTTATAGGTCGATATTTTACAATTTATAAATAATAAAATTCACACACATTTTTATAAAACATCATAGGTACAGGTTTCAGCTATATTATCTGTGGTTTCAGCAACATATTCATATTTTTGTGTGAGTTGAGTGTTAGGTAATGACTTGCTGACTTACCACCAGTATAGGAGAGAGGTCAGCCACGCTGATGCTCTCCAGATATTCGACGAGTCCCGCGTAGCAAAGATCCTTCTGGTTCTTTAGCACTTCGTATCGCTTCAGGAACGTTACCAAGTAGCTTTTTATATCTGACACGAATGTCTCCGGCGTTGACTGGAAAACAGAGATCAAATGATAAAACTAAAATTTGAGACAGCAATATTTGATTTAGGATTAATGTGATTTGGCCTGCGAGATTCAAGCTACCTACCGTTTAATGGTGACTTGAGATTGATTCTTAAAAACAGAACTTTAGGATTAATGTGATTTGGCCTGCGAGATTCAAGCTACCTACCGTTTAATGGTGACTTGAGATTGATTCTTAAAAACAGAACTTAGAGCTGTTAGAGCTGCTAGACTTACACTGGAATTCATAGTCAAGTCGGGGGCTCCTCTAGGGGATGATTCAGGCGCTGAGTAGCGAATTCTAGTTTTATGCATTTCATAAACAAAAGTAACCCCTAATTTGACATTGTCAGGGGCTGGATGCTGATTGTCCGAATTTCGTCAACCAAACGGTCCCCTTGCTTGATAACATGCTACTTTTTATTATTTTGTGAGTGTTGTGTTGTGATTTTCATAAATATGGGAGTAGATGGTAACTTCGATCTCATAAACGATGAATGGCCGATGAAGCCTTGAATGAAATGCGAATTATATCAGTGCCGAAGCGATATATTCGTAATGTAAATACACAATAACTTTAACTTAATACAAACCAATTTTTTTTACTACACTTAACACTACAAGTTGATGTCCCTTACAACCTGTGTGAACTAATAAAGTTTTTTTTTAAATCTTATTAACTTTTCTATCTATTCTATACTTCTATACATATAATAAAACTGTAGAGATAAAAAAGTCTGTAATTGCAAGATACCAAGAAAAAAATGACACAGGTTGGCTTAAAATTAGCCGCTGATCACGTTAAGCCACTTTTTGAACACTTTGTCTGTTTGTTTGTTTGTTTGTTATGACTGAACTCCTAAAATACTGAATGGATTTTCATGCGGTTTTCACTGATATGCTTAGAAATAACCGGCGCTTAACATAGGATATATTAAAATTGATATATCGTTAAAAAAAATTGATGACAATTATTGAGATTTCATTATGTACGAAACGAATCGGAGTTTTAAACAACATGGCCGATTGGTGTTATTTTTGGCTGCTTACGGTATATAAGTTACGACATGTCACAGACTAGAAAAAAAACAATCGACTACTTTTTTTTTATTTTGGCTACTGTTTCCGCCAAATGCGGCACAACTTTGCCACTAACCATGAAGGTATAGTCACTCATAAAAAGGGGGGAGATTACTAATGTTTTGGATAACTACACTCTGTGCCACATGTTTATTTGGAGGCACAGATTAAAAAAAAAATTCTCTGTGAAGAATGTATACGACCAAAGAGTATTATTAGTAGATACCGGTACTCTAAGGCGTGATTTTTCAATCATCACATAAAAGTTGTTCATTAGGTAAAACAAAACACTGTAAAAATAAAAAGCGATTTTTTAAGCGGTATACTGAAAATTGAAATGTTTTTGTTTTAGCTGGCTTATAATTTATTAGTCCCGAATAACCGTTATCCAGCCACTGAAAAATCACCAATAAGAGAATCAAAACTATTTCATGGTTTCCTTGGTTTTATGTTTTACAGGTTGTTTAGCATTTTAGAAGTTAGACAAAAAGCAACAAATAGATAAAAAAATAAAATAAAGTAAAAGCAACAAGTAGATGTTTTTTATTTTGGCATTAGACGACATTTGTATTTAGCCAATGATAAGAACCATTGATGATTCACCGTATGGTCCCAGTTTGCGAGAAGGACCACCCCATCTCCTCCCGTGGGTGCGGCTGAAGGAATATCCCGAGAATGGGCCGCAGCATTCTCCTTGGTACATTAGAACACTCTGCGATCACCAAGCCGCCCACCAAGCGTGGTGGTTATGGAAAATTCCCCCCCTATGATAAACGTCTAAACTGTCGTTTTACGGGGGTGTTCAGCAGTGGACGTTTCCGGTTGTTGATGATGAATGATACGAAATATTTTATGAAAAATAATTTAAAAGGGTACTTAGAAATAGGTAAGTATATACATTATGGTAAGATACTCGAATTAACAACATGGCCGCGTTTTGGATTTCTTCTTCTTTCATGTAAATGAGTTTTTTAAGGTAAAATATTTAAGGTCTGTGGGCTTTTCAATGAACAAACTAAGTGGTGATATTCTCTTTGGAAGAACCACAGGTTAGAGCAAAAATGATGCAATGAGGATTATTATACTTCCACGGAGTAGGTACATATATTCTGTACATCCGTGCTTAAATCTTCTTAACCTGCGTTCGGATAGCCCACTGGTGGCAAAATTAACAGTTAAAAACGATCACATGCACCGTTTGTTTTGGGTATGTGTGAGCAATAGTTGCGTTTTAACTGTTTTCGTTCACCGTTCGGATAGCTCAAAAACAGTCAAAAATGCCATCGTGAACTGCCATTTTTGACCCACCTGTGGAGGTGGGTTAAAAGCTGTGGTTAAAAGTGATCGTTTTCTGACATTAGAGATTGACGTAAAATTATTGTCGCGGTTATGTAAAATTACTGATTTTCATTGTGAAAATTGTAGTTATCGTAATGACGAACGGAGAACGGAGCACGGAGAAGTGAGAAGAAAGACGACAGACGTAAGTTTACGTGTGTTATGTAAAACTCCGCCAATTTGTTTTTGACATTTGAGATAACAAACCGCATTTGGTTATTTTGTGTTCGTTTTGGGTAGCGAGTAAAAATGGTAAAGTGGCATTATTGGCGAAATTCTCAAACCGAACGGTTTACAACAACGCTAATTTTGCAAATGCCAAAAACGATACCGATCCCATTGCTTGGCTTATTTCAAAACTTTTACGGAACCCTAAAAATGAAACATTCTTTGCATAAGCGATTCTGATTTGAGCTTTGTACACGTGTTATTTCCTCACTCCCACCACTATGTTGAAAGCGCAGTGAAATGAGACAACGTGGAAAATAGTGGACATATAAATGTCGACTCCTTTTACAGTAGCGCACTTAAGTAAGTATTTATAATTTCTAATTAGTATTAACAAAATTAATTATGTACGCATCGTATAGGTAAATGCAATTTACACGTGTGCTAATACGTGCTCAGCTCCGAAAAGATTTAGTGGATTTGTTGTTTGTTATATAGAAAATGCATGAAAATGTATGAGCTATTATTAGAGTAGAGTAGACGACGACCCCTGGCCCTGGCAACACATAACGTGCGCACACTGAAGGCTGACGAAAGGATGGTCGAGCTAGAGGCGGAGATGGGTAAGTTACGCTGGGATGTAATGGGATTGTCAGAAGTCCGAAGACAGGGACAGGACACGATAATCCTAAATTCCGGTAACTTATTCTTCTACCGGGAGGGAGACCAACTCTCCCAAGGGGGTGTCGGGTTTCTCGTCCGCAAGTCTCTCGTCAACAACGTGGTCAAAGTCGACAGTGTGTCGGCCAGGGTAGCGTACCTGGTACTCCGAATAACCAAACGGTATTCGTTGAAGGTTATACAGGTATACGCGCCGACATCGGCACACTCAGACGATGAAGTAGAAGCTATGTATGAGGACATATCCGAAGCCATGCATACTTCCGAAACATACTTCACCGTTGTGATGGGAGACTTCAATGCGAAGTTGGGCACAAGGAATAGCGATGAGCTGAGAGTGGGGCCATTTGGATACGGGCAGCGGAACCCTCGAGGACAGAGGCTGGCTGACTTCATGGAGAAGGAGGGGCTCTTTATGATGAACTCCTTCTACGAGAAGCGGCCATCCAGGAAGTGGACGTGGATAAGTCCCGACGGTTCCACTAAAAATGAGATAGACTTCATCATGACGACCAAGAAGCACATATTCGATGATGTCTCTGTGATCAGCAAGGTGAAAACCGGTAGCGATCACCGTATTGTTAGAGGCACATTGAATATCAATGTTAAGCTCGAAAGGTCACGTCTGGTGAAGTCTACGCTCTGTCCAAATCCTGTCCAAATCCAAAACCCCGAAGGCTTTCAGCTGGAACTCCAAAATCGCTTCCAGTGCCTAGCCGACTGTAACACAGTGGACGAGCTAAACGACGGGTTGGTGGAAACTGTCCAAGCTGTTGGATCGAAATTCTTTAAGACCCAACGCCTAAAGAAGACTCAAAAGCTCTCAGAAAAAACTCTTGAGCTAATGGCCGACCGGAGCGAAATGAAGCTGCAGTCTTCAGTTGATATGTCAGCCTACGGTGAACTCAATAGACGAATCTGGAGTTCCTTGCGACACGACTTGCGTGCTCTTAGTACTTCACGTATTGAGGCCGCAATTGAGCGGAACCAAGGCTCTAAAGTGTTCGCAAAGGATTCGTCTATTGGGCAACACCAAATGACAAAACTGAAGACCGAAAATGGTAGCGTCATTTCATCCAAGCCTGAGATTCTGAGAGAGATCGAGAACTTCTATGGACAGTTATACACCTCGACACGTAAGCCCGCTACTAACACAGCTCAGGACATCAGAGCCAAGTTAGTCCGACACTATACCGAAGATATCCCGGACGTCAGCCTGTACGAGATTAGAATGGCCCTCAAACAGCTTAAAAACAACAAGGCACCAGGTGAAGATGGAATTACGACCGAACTTCTGAGAGCGGGTGGTAGACCGGTACTTTTAGTCCTCCAGAAGTTATTTAATTCTGTCATCCTTGAAGGTATAACGCCAGAGGCATGGCACAAGAGCGTGGTGGTGCTCTTCTTCAAAAAAGGCGATAACACCTTATTGAAGAACTATAGGCCCATCTCGCTCTTGAGTCATGTGTATAAGCTGTTTTCGAGAGTCATTACGAATCGTCTCGCACGCAGGTTTGATGAATTCCAGCCTCCCGAACAAGCCGGTTTCCGAAAAGGCTTTAGCACCATAGACCACATCCATACGCTGCGCCAGATTATACAGAAGACCGAAGAGTATAATCGGCCGTTATGCCTAGCGTTTGTGGACTATGAGAAAGCCTTCGATTCAATCGAGACTTGGGCGGTGCTGCAGTCCTTGCAGCGATGCCAAATTGACTATAGGTATATCGAAGTTTTGAAGTGTTTGTACAGTAAGGCCACTATGTCAGTCCGACTACAGGACCAGAGTACGGAACAAATTCCATTGCAAAGAGGCGTGAGACAGGGAGACGTTATTTCTCCGAAACTGTTCACAAACGCATTGGAGGATGTTTTCAAGCTCTTGGAGTGGAAAAGATCTGGCATCAACATAAATGGCGAGTACATCACTAACCTTCGTTTTGCCGATGATATAGTCATAATGGCGGAATCGCTCGAGGACCTTAGCACCATGCTCAACGACCTCAGTAGAGTCTCCCAGCAGGTTGGTCTTAAGATGAATATGGACAAGACAAAGATCATGTCTAATGCTCATGTTCCACCTATACCGGTAATTGTTGGGAACGATACTCTCGAAGTTGTCGACAAGTATGTCTACCTAGGACAGATTGTCCAATTAGGTAGGTCCAACTTCGACAAAGAAGTGGCGCGAAGAATCCAACTCGGCTGGGCAGCGTTCGGGAAGCTTCGTCCTATCTTTTCGTCCAAAATACCGCAGAGCCTGAAAACGAAAGTTTTCAATCAGTGTGTGTTGCCAGTGATGACTTATGGAACTGAGACATGGTCTCTTACTGTTGGCCTCATTAGTAAGCTCAAAGTCGCGCAGCGAGCTATGGAGCGAGCTATGCTCGGTGTTTCCCTGCGAGATAAGCTCCGGAACGAGGAGATCCGCAGGAGAACTAAAGTGACCGATATAGCTCTTAGAGTTAGTAAGTTGAAGTGGCAATGGGCAGGCCACATCGCTCGTAGAACTGACAACCGATGGGGAAGAAAGGTTCTCGAGTGGCGACCACGAACCGGAAGACGCAGCGTAGGCCGGCCCCCCACTCGGTGGACCGACGACCTGGTGAAAGCCGCGGGGAGCCGATGGATGCAGGAGGCGAGCAGCCGCTCAAGGTGGCGTGCTCTGGGGGAGGCCTATGTTCAGCAGTGGACGTCTTCAGGCTGTTGATGATGATGATTATTAGAGTACCTAAACGTAGAAATAACACAATACAAGCGTGCGAAGCCGCGGGCAAAAGCTAGTAAATAATAATTATAGTGTAAGATAATGAAAGTGAATTAAATTATGGATATAACGCGGGAACGGGCCTCTCGTAACCATGACAACCGATCGTTCCACCTCGGACCATGGTTACGAGAGGCCCGTTCCCGCGTTATATTATCTATCAAAATTCAAAAGCCGCGTCGAGTTTTGGAGGGAACGCGGAAAAGTTCACGTCGTTGCATTGTATTATTTTTCAAAACTCGTGCTTTTTCCAGTGTTAATGGTTAAAATTGGTGGAGTTTTACGCATTAAGTGCTGAATTACGAGCATGAGTGTGGGCAAGTGATATAATGTAGTGAAACGTGGTTTTTCGTGTTGCTTCCAAAATTCCATAGAAGCTTCTAGTAAAGTCGCCACCACTTTACTAGGGTATGACTTAGACTGGACTATGATTACCTGACTTAGACTGGACTGTGACTAAGACTTGAAGACTTGACTTTACACGTGAAATATTCCATAACTCTATGATTAATTACGATACTTGACACTGGCTAAATACACTATGTGTGGAGCCAAAATATAAGAGAAAATAAAAAAAAAAAAAAGCCGCGTCAAAATCATGTCAAAATGACACCCGAGAAAATTTTCATAGATTGAAATGCACAGATTAGAGAAAAAAATATGTATTGAACTGCCATTTAGTTAGGGGTCTCTCCAGCGATTGTTTATGAAAGTGTAAGAAGAACGATTCAACATTTAACCTCTACGTGAAAGTTGAATGATGGATTTTGGGGGGTTGTTCACCCGTTGACTATGAATACCACTGTTAGAGTATACTGATTAGTGCTTACTGCTTGGAGTTATCTTCAACTGACTTCGAAAAAAGGAGGTCCTCAGTCCGATTGTATTTTTTATATTTTTGTATGTTTGTTTGTTACCTCTAACTCTGTCATATAAGCCGATTTGGGAAGTTATTTTTATTTGCTACGATATACTTTTAAACTTTAGAATCAGCAAGTTGAAGTGGCAGTGGGCAAGCTACATTGCTCGTAGAACTGACAACCGATGGGGAAGAAAGGTTCTCGAGTGGCGACCACGAACCGGAAGGCGCAACTAGGTGGACCAACGACCTGATGGCCTAGCATGCGCACCGCGAGAAAACTTGCCGTCGCTGTGAGAGTGAGACACACTTAGGCTCAATTCAGACAGAGCCACGCGGAGCCGATGGATGCAGGAAGCAAGCAGCCGCTCAAAGTGGCCCTCGAGAAGGGAGGCCTATGTTCAGCAGTGGACGTCTTCAGGCTGATGATGATGATGACTTTCAGATTGCTCCCGTAGAAATTTCATCAAAATTGGTTCAGTAGTTTTGTTTTAAAATCAAAATAACTGGAAAAAATACGTCATCAAAGTACGCAATTCGGTCGAAGTCGGTTTAGTCTCTTTTTTATGTTTTTAACTGAACAATTTTGAATTTGTGACCAATAGCTCAACAACCAACAGAATATGACCGACACTCCGATTCCCAACCCGTCGAAAACGTTTCGATTCGAATTCAACACTCTCCGTCTCCTTCATCCTGAATGTAGATGAGGGAGACGGAGAGCGTCAATTTCAAATCGAAACTTTTTCGATTGGTTGGGAATCGGGGTACTAAAGTGGTACAGTAGAACGCGTGTCTTACCATTTTCATGATCGCAGTGCAAGTCTCCAAAAGCGACATCTTTTCGACCTCCTTCAAAGTAACTCCTTCCAAATTAATATCATAGACTAACGTATCCAAGGTAATAAGATGGAACATGATGTTTTCGAGTCCTTGCACGCCTCCGCCGTAAGTGGCTAACGTCACTAGGTGGACGGAGTAGGACACAAGACCGCTGCGCTCCTCTATCTCCCTCGCACGCCGTTCGTACCACGCGACTATCTCGCGTGTCTCGTCGGACACCTCGCGGGGTGTCTCCGTGTCGGGAGTGGACTCTTCCGACCAGTTGGAACTCCAGATTGACCTAACCAATAGAATAGATATTGTGAAAAGTTTTTATAAGTGTTTCATGGGACTGTTTTAATTTGGCGTACTGTAGAAATATGGGTTTTGAATAAAGTGTAATTTGGGTTGCTGATATTGAGCTTTATTAGTGTACAAATGTGACATAAAAACAATGAAAAAAAAAAGAGTCAGAGACGTCAAAAAGAAAATCTCACCTAAATATCTGCTTCCTACACCAGTCATGTTCAAACCGCATCTCCGGTATTTCAACGGGTTCCCTGTCGATGTACTGCATGGGCGTTGTGGTCGGTAACAGGTGTTGGTAGTCCATCGGGTTTATTGTCTCTGGCAGCTTCTCTAGCACTGCCAACTTCATGGCTGTGCTCTTTGGGGAAAAATTAGAGTTTTCAAAGAACATAAATAGAGACGCAGATACTTGTTATTGGGATAAAATATGTACATTGATGTCAACGTGATTGAGTGTGGCTAAGCGGCCCGTGCAAATTTGAAGCCGACGCCACACTTTTCAAGTTATAAAAGTAAAGTTAGTTGTTAATTTAGTATGTAATTCCATGCAGTGTGTAGGTAGTTCTTTTAAGTGTACACTACATTTCAGTACTATTTTTAATAACGTCTATCCGTGAGGACCTATAATTGGCTTATTGTTTTATAAGTTAATATTTATATTATTATATCAGCTGTTGGTCTTCCAGAATGAAATAAATAAATAAATATGCAGAATTTGCACTCGCTCTTACAATAGTGAAGAAAAGTATTGTTTCCTAACGATAACCGGTATGTTCAAGAATCACAACATTCGAATAAATGTGTCATCCACCAACCTGCACTTGGCAGGTTGGATTATTGCCTACGCTCTCTCCATGTGAGAGAACGCCCGCATCCCAGCAGTGGGAAGTATTGGGCCGATTACGATTTAAACGCAACTATTGACGTTCTGAAGTTGATTAGATGGTTGCGCCATAGCATGGAACAAGGAGGAGAGGAATGCCAATACAATAAGAAAACAGCGTAGATTAGAAATATGTCAAAAACCATTATAAACCTAGATGGCGCTGCAAACTGAGCGGGCTATAAGTTGAGCCCAGATCAGAAATGTGCCAAAAAACTGTTTAAAACCTAGCGCGCCGTAGCTAGCCGTTCCTCCTCTACTTGTTCCATAGCCATAGCTATATTAACACAATGGAAAAAAATGATTGTGTATAGGATTAAGGCCTAACTTCTTTCGGCAACGTTTCGTTCACATACTACATGATACATCACTTCACTATAGTCTATCTATAAAGCCAGGCAGTAACCGGTTGAAGACAGCCGAAGATCAAGAGGCAACCAATGACCGTCCAGTATTTGGTGTGTCAAGTTGACAAGAGTTTAACAAATGTACGGGAAACCGGAGGTTAGCGTTACCTTTATGTGCGGCCAAAGGCAGGTAAGTGCATCGATCCGACCCTCCTTAGCGATTTCGACGGCACTCCGCATAACGCTGTTGCTTCGCAGCCGGTCGTACTCGTCCTTCACGTATGATGACTTCTCGAACTTTAGGATGCACTATAGGTAGATAGATAAACTCTTTATTGAAAACACCATATTACACGGACCTTTAGAGGGAAATCTTATAAATAAATGTCACAATGGGTCGTCTTATCGCTTAAAGCGATCTCTTCCAGACAACCCAGATTAATCATCAGATTCCACTATAATTATAGAACAATGTCTTACAGGTCCAAAAGATTCACTTTGCCAGAATATTCGTATAAAAACAAAAGAAACTCTTGTGTGAAAGAAATCACGAAAGAAACAAACTCTATGAAAAAACGATGAGTCTTCTAGTCTTTGGTTTGTTAGTGAAAAACTTTGGTGTAAGTAAATTCAAGAATCAAGAATACACAGAAACTTAAAAGGTGCTACTGGTTAATACATAAATATAAAACAATCAAACCTCATTACTTTAAAATTATTATAAAGTCTATATTTCTATTTAAATCACAAAATTAAATGATTGTCTATGGTTACCTCATAAAGCCATAGCCTCTCCTTATAGAAGAGCATGACGTGTCGGCAACGGAGCAGCTCGCTTGTGTAAGCGTTCAGGAGTTCCGGAACTATCTCATCCGGGTCTGAGATCTGCTCGTTCTCAGGACGGTCTTTGTTTATTTCTACACAAAAGATTTTTGTAATTTCAAAAACTATTTGTATAGAGCTACCAACTTATTTATTCAATGGGATTTTTCGGAATATTTGCGGCGTTTTTGGGCCTTCTCGCGCAGCGATAAAGTACCCAGGATCTATCGCACTGGACCAGTGCTATAATTAACATATTTGCAATAAATCGTTACACGATTTTTTTTTGGGCGCTCTGTTGAAAATGCGGTTCAAATGAAAGCTACGAAATAGTGTTTTCTTACTTCCACCATTATTTCAAAAGTGTAGTGAGAATGAGAGATACAGAAATGTGTGCTCTTTTCAAACATTTTCTTGAATAGCATGTGTATGATTATTGATTACCGTCGAGTATCTTCTCGTTGGTGAGCTCGAGGCCAAACTGCAGCAGTTCCTTAGCGGCAGGCAACGTCTCCGGCAATCGATCCACGCATTGGTGCACCGCCCAGATCTTCTTCGACACTTTGCTCTGGAAATACACACTACATAGTTTCATATTCTATCTTTTTATTATGTTTGCTTCACTCCTGATTTATCACAACCGACCTTTAAAAAGTGTCTTAAACAATCAAGCGACGACGTGGTACATAACCATAGATTTATAGTTAAAAGCTGCACACAAGATGTGCGTCCGACATATCTTGAATGGAACAGCTTAGAGGTGACTTTAGATCTTAAACAAGCTGGCGACTGGTATTAATTCACGTTTTTAATTACTTTGTGAGTGGTCGATGTTTTGTTTTTCAATTACTTTTTTTGGGAAAGTGTCGACGTGGTCTACGGTGGAACATGCTTGCCTAGAAAATAACTTTACATCTGGACTTGAACACTTTCAGATTGTACTTATCGGGAAGCAATGACACTGGTAAAGTGTTCCATTCCTTCGCTGCTCGTATTATAAATGTCAAATCAAACCACTTCACACAAATCGAAAAAAATCAACCGTAAATGGATAGTGTATGTGGTACGTCTTGTCTTGTTTCACGATGCATTTCCTTCCCCGAAATCACAAGTCGACAGCTGCGTACCAAACTCACCAGGTACTTCTGTATAGCATGAGTGGAGACAGGGTTCTTCCGCCACTGCTGCTGGTACACCAGGTCGCTGTCCAGGTGGAACCTGTCCGCGAGGGCGAGAGCCTCCGCGTAGTTGCCGCTCTCTATCTGTGATATGATTATAATAACAAGTTTAGAAGATTGCACATGGGGGTTTAAACGGGAACACAAAAAGTTGCGTTGTTGTTTTTTTTTTATTGGTTATAGGCAAAGAAAGCAATCATTCGGAATGAAAGAAATATTTCTGCCACGGTTTAATCTGTACCAACTCTTGTATTGTTTTCGGTGTCAATGCGTAATAACGCGCCCTCTTGTAATTACCACTTTTTGTAGCGTTCACTCGTTGAAGTAGTGTCCGAAGCGAACGTTGCTTAGCTTTATATAGGTACCGATCGGTTATAAGCGACTACTCGTATGAGCGCTCATACGAGTAGTCGCTTATAACCGACCGGTCGTTGTATTATAGGTCAGTAGCGCTACTGACCTATGATACAACGACGAAAATTGAGCCTTTTCGTGTGGTTTCCAAAACTTCACAGAAGCATTCAGTTAAGTATCCGCCGCTGTACCGGATATACGATTAAAAAATGTACATAGAAACGGAAATAAATGAGTAAGAGTAGGTTTTTTTATGAACTATTGAGTCGGTATCCCACTGCTGGGTTAAGATCTCCCCCATTTTCCTACATGCAGCTCTGATCCTCAGCCATCCATGCTGACATGAGCTTAACTTAAGTCTTCACACCACACCACCTTTTGCGGAGTAGAGTAGGTATACTATTGTAAGTAAGTTACGAAGAGGTTACTAAATAAAATCTCACCTTCCTTGAGAACAGTTCAGTGGGCGTGGTACTCTTCACCGCTAGCAGCCTATAAACCCGCGACACACATGTGATGCGCCGCGGCTTCGGCTGAAACGTCTCCATGTCCGTGAAAGCGAACAGTACGGACTTGAACAGCTCCTTCACTAGATCGAACACATTGTCGTCTACATCCTCTTCTACTTTTACTACTTCCATCTGGAAGAGAACAAGAAATATTTTAAGTTGTAATTTTTATAATGAAAAATGTCGACAGTAAGAATGAACCAGCAGACATTACAACAAGAATTTAATCAAAGTAGCATATTTTAGGAAAAGAACATATTGCATTATAACTAATAATTCACAGAAGCTATCGAAATTTACTTTTGAAAAGCTGCGACAATATATGCGTTAACCCAGCGTGTAAGCTATCTCCATTTCGAATTTCATCCAAATCCGTTCAGCTATTGCGGCGAGAAGACGGAACACCACATACAATACAATACAATACAAAAATACTTTATTGAACACCAAAGTACAACAATACACATGATACAAAAACAAAGGATGGTGGAACAACGGGCGGCCTTATCGCATAAAGCGATTTCTTCCAGGCTACCTTTGGATGGACAGGAATAAACAATCTAAGTAATTGCGGTTGGTGCTATTACAACTATCTATATAAAAAAGAGATTAGCTATAACGTATATTTAACATTATGCTTATATTAAAAACAACTATATCTATACTAATACCATACACATACATTGTTATACTATACATGTAAACATACCTAATAATATATACATACACACCACACACTCCTCACACCCTACACACAAACTTTCACATTTATATTATTAGTCTGATCACAGTTTTTGCAGCTTTGTCAAAAGCGGGCTCAAAAATCATTACTGCATTTTTTTATTTGAACTTTTGCCTTCTTACCATCCTTTTAATTTAGCCCGCGTTTGCCAACACCTAATTGAAACGTTAAGAAAAAAAACAAGACAAGGACAAAGCAAGCTATTGTTACGTTGCCGTGTGACGTCATCCACAGTACACCGCGACTGGTGCCGATCAGACAATGCGCCGACGCAGCACATAGACTCCTATATCATTTCGACGTGTATTTGCTTTTTATAAGGTACTCCGGTTCCGACCTTGGAGCCGGAGGCACCTCCCCAGATTGTAGGAATATTAGAATACTACATCATGTATTATTTTATGTTCAAATTATAAATTAAAATAATTATAGAATCCTTATTGGTTTCTCTTCTGCATCCTCCACCTGCAGCCTCCGTAACTCCCTACAAAACACCTTTATCATATACCAAACAATACAATAAACAAGCTCACAGTCTCGTCGCTATCACTCCTCCTGGCAGGCAGCACGCTCGTCTCACACTCGAGCGCGAGGAAGGCCGCGTCGTGAGCGCGCGTCACACGCGGGGCTCCCTGTAGGAACTCCCCTTTGCCCAGGAGATTCACCAGGTCTTGGATGTTGCAAACTGATACTGCGCCGCTGAACCGGGAGAGAATCACCTCCTGGAAGCGGAGACAAAGGATGCCAGTTTGAAATCACGTGTTTGCTTTAGAGGTGGGCCGCACTAGGTGACTCTGTGACTTGGCCATACCTGTAAAAAAATACCAGCTAGTATTTTTTTCTCACGGCACAAGTTACATTCACTGTATGTAGATAAATAATAGATGTGTCTTTCTCTGGAACGATACTGACGCCTATGTGAAGAAAGGATGCACCTATTACTTTTGAACATGTGGTCGGCACATGTCGCTGTCACAGTTTCTGTGAAAAATTAATAGGTGTGTCCCTCTCTGGAACAATACTGACACCTATGTGAAAAAAGGGTGCACCTATATTTTAGCACGCTCTCACAGACTCGCGCGGAGCAGGATCACAGAATGACAAGTCACAGTGACTTACCTGTGACGATAAATACATCTCACCCCTAGTTTGCATCGCTTTTACAGTGACTATTTACTTTTTTGCATTTGAGCACATTTCAGCTGATGCTGTGACAGCATGGCGCATGTGTGGCGCCTGATTTAAGACATGGCTCTCAAATGAGGCTGCCAGAACGTCTTAAATTGAAGGTGGTAGGTCGGATAGCAACTAACCTTCAAAAGAATGTCGTGAATTTATTAATTCGTAACACCACAAATTATAAGTATTATGTGCGTAACACTGACTGGTGCGTGAATGGACGAAAGCGCGAATCAGACGGTTGAGGAAAATAACCCGCCAAGTGCGAGTCGGACGCGCACGAAGGGTTCAGTACCATTATCGACCCCTGCCATGTAGTATTGAGTACCAGTACTATTTAAAGCAGCACCATCTATGACTAATCTGGTAAACGAGGAAAAAAATTACGTTTGGTGGTTGTATTGTAGCCCCCTTAAATATTTATTTTATTCCGTTTTTCAGTATTTGTTGTTAAAGCGGCAACAGAAATACATCATCTGTGAAAATTTCAATTGTCTAACTAGTGATAGTTCATAGTGGGCTCATGAGATACAGCCTGGTGACAGACGGACAGACAGACAGACAGCGGAGCCTTAGTAATAGGGTCCGTTTTACCCTTTGGATACGGAACCCTAAAAATTATTATTAATATCAGTAACACACCTCATTGCTCCACCAATTAACATCGGCCGCGTAGAACACAGCAATATCCTTCTTGGGAACCTTCTCCTCAGTTATTAGCGGATTCCTCAAGTCATGTCCAGGTTGAGAGACCAGCGGGAATCGGTGTAACAGCTTGAGGAGTGGCAGTCGCCACACTGATATATCACCATTGCAGTGCAAACATACTAGTTTACTGCCATCAGGAGAGAGGACCATTTGGATTATGAATGCCTGGAAATCGTGAGAATTGCACACTAGAATTGAATAAGTAGGAGATTTAATCATTAAAGCCAAATATAAATTTTTTCATTCAATTTTATAAATCATGTACATAAACCATAAACAAATGTTATAAACTAAAGACATAGAAAAGGATTACATATTTATTAAAGTACATAAATGTATTAGTATATGACATAATTATTAAAGTCAAAGAACGGGAGAAGCCTTGGCTCCTGAAATACAGTGTTCTCACTAGTTTGGGAGTCTTTGGACTCATTAAGATGTGTAAAACCTTTTATGTCAATAAATGATTATTTGATTTAATTTGAATTGGCTGTATCATCATATTAGGCACATTGTCACTTACCAAGTGTTTAGGGGACACAAATGGAATGTAAAGTTGGAATTTTTCATTGGCTTGCCCTTCCAGATGGTCAGACACCACCAACAGCTTGTAATATGGCTCATCATTAACAATCCTCCAAGCTGTGATGCCTGCATTGTGGGCAGAATTCTGGTCCTGAATAATAAATTGAAATAATTTAGATCTTAGATGATGAAATCTATATTGGTTGTTTAAAATTGTGTTATCTAATATAATATAAACATTTTTCAAATCATTAGCTTCTATTTATGACTATAAAATAGAGAACAAATAAAACTCAAAGGGAAAGTTCTGATAAAAGATAAAGTACAAAGGTGCTATGGTTTATTATTAAAATGAAACAACCACTTGTGGACTATTTTATATTAGGAAGGTAATTGGGGCCAATTTTAAAGGCTTTAGTTGACAGATCTAAAACTCCTAAAACTGTTGCTGTCCTTGTCTAATAGACGGTAATGTAAGAGACGGGTACATTTTTAGTAAGTTAAAGACTGTCAACTAAAGCCTTCAAAATTGGGCCTAATATATCTGTATAAGTAAGCATTGGTGTGGGGACACTTTTGAGGTTTGATTTTCTTAGAGACTGTGTGTCTATAGTATATTTGATTTGAGAGCACAGAAGACAATAATGAATGTATATTTTTACTATGCCAGTGTGTTACATTTTTAGCCTTTATTACCCACCCTCACTATCTACCCCCAGTTTATCGTATGTTGAAGACAGCCGATCAGCAGATGAGTGTTCCGTATTTTTAAGTTGAAATGAGTTTAACTTTAACAAACATATAACAAAACTAGGGTTGAAGTAAAAAACCCCCATCAATCACATACACAGATCCTGAACCCTAACTAGGATTCCCGGTATCTAGGGCCCCAGGAACAACCATGACCATGGCCCAGAGGACCATGATCCCACAACACCCAGACACAGAAAAAGTATTTGCATTTATTTTCCTGTGCACAAATACTTGTCCTGTTGAGAGAATCAAACTCACTGTTGCCACATTGAAACTAGAGTGCTTCAACATCATACCTTATGCAAGCCCCTTGGAACACCAGCCAGGTACAAGGTAGAGTGGAGTTCACAGTATGCCACGCAAGCTATGCCTCCGCTGAATGTGTTGGTGTGGTGCAATGTGAAGCCGTCCATTAGAGACACGAGGTAGCCTCGAACCTTGCCATCATAGTTCACTATCAGGACTTCCCAGCTCCTTCAAAAGAATAATAAAGTAACCACCCTGGAACAGTACTACACTAGTTTTGACTTACAAGTAATTAATTTAGGGTCTTATTTATAAAAATCTCGTTAATCACTAGTTAGCATCTATTTAAGTAAAATACTATTTAGTGTCTAATGGATGCTTAACTTTTTCTTATTCATAAACAATAGTTAGGGGCATTTTAGCTAAGCAGCCCACAGATGAACGTAATTCTTTGGCTTGCCTAAAATCACAGCCTAAAATAGTAGAATAGAACCAGCGTAGCATTACAAACTCTTTGACTTGAGCAAAATTATATGTTTCTGACAGAGATTCAGTCTGTATTATTTATATGCGTTTTTACTTTTTAGTTTCATAGTTACATACTCTTTGTAGTTTCTTGCTTAAAGTAGTATTGGTTTTTGGTTTCGAGTATTTATTTATTGAAAAACTGAAATATCTATTAAACTGGCTTTGGCTTTGGTTCAAATGGAACCCTCAAAAAGATCTTGGGCTAGCAATTAGAATGAAGATGAGAATGAGAAGTGAATATCAGACTCTGTTCGCAATATTCAACATATTCATATTCATATTCATATTCATTTATTCTGTTTCCACATGTGCATATTGATCTACAGATGAGACAAGTGTCAATCGCAGAGTACTTTTTTATAAACGGAAAATCAAGCAACATCAGCTGATTTGGAACCGCCATCTTGCTAGTTAAGATACTAAACATGGTCTCGAGGCTGTTTAATTTTGACAGCTGTTAATCACATATTTAGCCGCATCGTAACTTTAAATAGCGTTTATAAATAAGAATTTTGCTAATCAGCTGATAAGACCATGATTAAAAAATAATCACTGTTTATGAATAAGGCCCTTAGTGTATAGTTAAAATAGCATCATGTTTATATGGGCGAGTGAGGGCACACTTTGATACTGTTACTGGTGTCAATTCTGTTGTGCAAAATCGTTAACTAAATCTAATTTCCCTGCACTAAAAATGTTGCCTCCCTTTCACAATAGACAAAAAAGACAAGGAGCATAATAGTTTTAGAACTGTCAAATTAATATTAGGATTTTGCTAAACAGAATTGAACCCATTGTTAAAAATTAGTATCTTACCATTTAGTATCTTTCACTCTCAATGGCATAAATATGATATCAGCTACAGCATGAGTGTTATCTGTGCATTCTAATCCACCTGGTCGTGAGCAATCCTGTAAGTCATAGATAATGATAAAAATGATTAAATAACTGGTAGTTTAACCTTTGAAGTAGATAATATATACTCACTATAGGAATGTTAAATAGATTAGATGCTGTCAAATCATAGAAGCTGACCACTCCATTGCCATAAGCCACAACCACAAAGGCACAATCAGGGCTCCACACAAGTTTCCGCCATTGAGCATACACATCACGAATCACTGTAATTTTAGTGTAAAAAGATATAAGCACCAGAAATTGAATGATAGGATAAGAATAGTAATTTTAAGCCACAATTTGTACAATGTAGAAAACAACTACTATTGAATTACATTACCAGTGGTTCTTGCAGCAATTGTTGCATAGTCAGATCTCTTGGTTCTTATTTCAAGAATATTATCCGTCAAAACAGCTATAACTTTTCCTTCATCTCCCAAAGCAATTTGCCACTTTTGCTGCCTCTCTTTGTGTCTGAAAATATTTGTGTATAAACCAACCATTTTTAACTTGTGCGAGTCGGTCTATCTAAATTGATGTGACGGACTTACACTGTTACACTGTCTAGCAAACTTTTCTTTGGCCCCAAAAACTTCATCCATTTCCATAAAGCTGATATATTTTCAGGGAGAAGACCGTCAGGTTTTTGCTAAAATCAGACATCGAACTGAGCTCAAGCGAATAATTATGCCTTCTACGGGATGTAACAATATGGTATTATCAGATAACAGTAGTTAAAGAGTTCTTAAACCCTCTAGATATGTTAAAAACATGGGAAATATGTTTCTTACTTACAATATATTCAGGCTCCGGTTTCCATTCAGAATACACATATAATTCATGTAGAATAGATTTAGGGTCTTCCATTTTCTATTAATCACCAGATTTCTTGTTATATTTTACAACTTTTCCTGAGAAATATAATATAAATCTTAAAACTCTAAAATCGATTTACCGTAGCCCAGCCCAGTACAATACAGTAAGAGACGGGAGCCATTACAAAAAGAAAAAAATATAAATTATCAGAGTTTGGTTACCTCAGAATGGCAAACTAACGAACATCTCGAGAGCTATCAGTACTAGGCATGGATCAAATCACAAGGAGCAGGTGAAAAATGAAATGATTTAATTTTTCATAAATCACTCTGCTACTTTCTGTCAGACACTCTGCTACAAATCACAGTGTGATAATCATACTTAATTGAATCGTGGCTTCGGATTTCATAATACGAGAGTAGCATCAGCGTGAACATCAAAACATATAATTTTATTTATGCTTCAGTAAACAAACTGACACCTAAAGAGTATAATTTAATTAACATTGTGGTGTAGCGGTGAACTTTGATCTTGTTTACCTTAAGAAAGTAGCGTTGTTATCATTTGTAGAAGGTCGCAACTTCACTAGGTTGCTCTAAATCATATCTCTGTTCCATTTCATAAAGCACAGCCAATCGCCATTGATCATAAATTCATTAGGCATATGTAAAATCACAGGTGAAATCAGTGACTAAAATATATCATATGATGAAACGATAATGATTTTAAAGTAGCAATCATTTCCATGCCTAATCAGTACTACTAACCTATGGAAGAGAATAAAAAAAAAAAAAATTCAAATATTATCGATATTGATAATTGATTGCCTTTACTGGCCTCAAAACGAATTACAGTGCTTTTAACCACTTAAAAAAAACTAGTGACACAAGGAGATAATGACACAGGTTTAATTTAGTGGAGTTAAAAAACAATAAAAACGCTGTAGTTATGATAATAATAAAAGTTTTATTCCTACATACCACAACACAAAATATCAATATACATATTATACAGACCTACAAAACTTACTGACTGACTTACTTGAGTCGACATTACTTTGGTTTTTCTGAAGAGTTTGTTGATTTTTTTAGTGATTGTGTGATTACGGGTTTGTAAGCACACAATTTCACTTTAATTTTTAATACGTGGTGTTGCCTTTGAAAGCTTACGATTATGAATCAATTAAGACAAGAAGTATAGAAAATGCGAAATAATGTGCCTTCTAATCCCGTCGTATTTAAAGACGGCAAATCATGGTATTTCATGGCCAGATTTCCTCTGGATGCATATCGTTGAGTTGAATAACTATTCATAATTTAACAATACTTATTATATAATTATTATATCTAGCGTAATAAACAACATAAATTCATCAAATTCCCAAGCATAACTTTTTGCATCAAAATAATATGAGACCCATAATTATACACGGTGTAATTTAATTGGTTCTTTTCCTTCAATGTACGTACTCAGTCCATGCTATAGAACGCTCCTATATAACTAAAACTTAACTAAAACTATGGATTTAAAACTTAAATCTAGGTATTATCAAATTACTGCGAACTCAAATTCTAAAGAAAAGCCCTGCAACATTGAACAAAAGCACGGAATAGATAATAGTACAACGTAATAAAACGCCCGACCGAATACTGGCTCAAACAGTGACCGCCGCGGCTGGCGCCGCCCGCGGTGACCAATAGCACAAAAAGATTACCCCACCCCTTTCTTTTGTGCAGCGGATATGCGCGCGGGCCGCTTCCGAAAACAAGTAGGTACCAGTCTACCAGAAAATAGGTCAGTCGGTCAAAAACTTCCAGGGGCACAACTTGTGTCCCGTTTACGCGCGCATCGCGATTTTGGACAATGAATCGACATTACAATTATTCAAATGTTGAGTGGTTGGACATGGTGCGTTTTTATACGCTGTCAAGCTACAACTTAGCAGAAGCTAGGCGGATGTACGCACAGCCACAGCACTTGGGCACTTTACGAGCACATGGCATCAGGGATCCACAAGTTCCTGCCGTACCCTTTTGTTCGTAGCTAATTTTCTTACTAGGTAAGTAATTCTGACGGTCCTAAGCCCGATAAGTATGAAGGGAAAATTGGGAGTCTTTATTAGCAAAGATAAGAGATAAGCTGCACTCGCGTTGCTTTTTGTCTGTGAGAGCGGGATGGGTAGCGCAGGTGTTTTTGTTTTATTACCTACCTACGAAACATTTACAAAGCACTCAGCCGCTAGCCGGTGCCCGTGCTGTGTGTAGCGTTAAATAGACATTTCGGCTGTTATCCAGTTATGTAAAGAGGCATAATTTTTTTTATATTGCACCTTGTACGATCATTCTATAGCATGGGCTGAGTACATACATTTAAGGAAAACAACCAATTAAATTCCACCGTGTATATGTTAGTCAAGTCTTCATTTAGTGTCATTTTCATCAATTTTTACACCTTAAACATAAAAGTAATCGAATATCTATAAAGACAATGTAAGCCTAAAGACATGGTTGCTCCACACTATTTTTACCAATTCAAACAGATTATTTTTGTTTGGGTTTGTACCTGTGTTTGGGAATTTGATGAATGTATGTTATTATTACGCTAAAGATATTTTAGAATTGTTAGTTATGAAGTTATTCAACTCACCGAACTTCATCCAGCGAAAATTTGGTCATTAAATACCATGGTTTGACGTCTTAACGATGAGATTGAAGCCACATCATACGCATTTTTTATACTTCATGTCTTAGTTGACTTCTATTGATTCATATCACAAGCTTTCATAAGTAACACAACACAACACAACGTGCTAATAAATCTTTAAGCACACAATTTTACTTTAATTTTCAATAATAATTATTAAAAAAATCAACAAATTCCAAACCGAAGTAAACCACAGACCACAGACCAAGGAACAAACAATAAGAGAACGAGAGGATTGAGTGCATGGGAAAAATAATAGTCGGTATGAATGTTGGTACATTCGTGGTAGCCATTTCTCATACATCGTTTTCGTATTACGTAGTGACGACAGACTGACCCAATATAAAAATGTACTCTGTGGCAGTGTTATGACATTTCATTTTTTTGATGTTGACGTGATTGACGTTCTCGGCTGCATTCCGAAAAATGTGCAATGACCGCACAGAATTCCCACTAGAATGACCGTGACGTGACCGTGCCAACCACGTACCAACCTAGTATAGTAGATATCTGTGGTGCCAACGATATCACTTGGTACTCTGTGATCACTTGTGACGTCACTGATGATGTCATGAACGGCGCCATCTTGAAATTTCACCGCATATGAAAATATTTATAGTACATTATGTACATAATCATTGAGCTAGGTGGAGAATGTAAATAAGATAATTATAACTTTATGTTATTAGATATTATACAGCGTGGAGCAGCAATGGCGACATTAAATGAACACACGGGTAGGCCAGGCGCGGATACAGAAATTTCTCAAGGGGGGGGGGCGCAGTATCGTTAAATACGCGAGCGAAGCGAGCGCGACATTGTTACATTTGCCGAACTGTATTACAAAACACGCATATGGCGATTCAAACATGAATTACATGTCAGTCAGTAGGTACAAACGTGCTTGCTATAAAACAAAATTCAAGAAAAACATTAAATACGCGAGCGAAGCGAGCGCGAAATTTTTTATATTTGCTGTATTGCATTTCAGAAGACGCATATAGCAATTCAAACATGAATTACATGTTAGTCAGGACAATGAGGACACGGCCTCATGCTTAGCCATATTAAGCATTTTGACGTTGTATAGACACTTAAGATTTCATTTTTGGGCCACTGCGGTCGGTCGGAGACTAAGCGGTAGCCGGGCGGCCGCTTGACTCCGATAAACACTAAACACAAATACGCTCTACGCTGGCAAAAAAATGAGCGCGATGGTTTGTCTAATTTTTGATGATACTGGCATATAGGTACGTATGTGTTGGAATCGAGCATTAGGGGCGCAGCGGGAACTTATCAGGAGCAAACCGAAAAAATAATAGTCCTGCCTGGTCTGGCCATTCTTGCGCCCCCCAGAGTCTACGCCTTGTGCCTGGGCACTGGTGGCACCGCCCTATTTACGGCACTGGCGGGCGCACAAATCATTATAGTACGGGAGTCCAAGAAGGGAATTTGGGGATGTGGTGGTGAAACACAATATAAGTATACGATATAAGATCAATTTGTGCTCTTTTCTTTAAATGATGAATTCCATGCACCTATATCTTCCTGCTAAATTAGATAAATACCGTGCTTGGTGCCGGACTGCCTGCGCCATGGGGGGGGCGCGCGCCCCCTACGCCCCCCCCCCCCCTGTATCCGTGCCTGGGTAGGGCTAGTGGTCAGCAATAATTTAAAAAAAATCCTAGTAAAATAATGCATAATTGAAAGATTAACATTCCTGAACAAACTAAATAATAAATAACGAAACAAAATTTGTAGCACCCTGACAAAAGATTCATTCATGCAGCTGCTTACCACTTTTACTACTCGTTCGTAAAAACGGCAACGCCGCACTCGCACACATAAGTACAGTACTACAGTGCGGTCCTAGGGGGGCGGGCGGTGGCGGAATCTTTTGACGATGACGCGGGAAGGGCATCATTTCAAACGAAACCGAATGACTTGGTTCCGACTTGTCGAAAATTCGTCATTCACAATCACTGGATCACTCCTTATCCTCATTATTAATTCATGACAACAAAACCGAATTTATTAAATTTTTAAGTTTTCATTATGACCGCTATGCTTTCAAATGTAAACATGTAAATGACGTTTAATGTTCACCCTCACTTTTCAATTTTCTATTGGAAGCCGTTGCCCTAAGTTTGTCAATAATCACAAACAGGTAGTACAAATATTAATACAGAAGCGTCTTTTTCACAAAGCACAGAGCACACAAAGAAAAGCGTCCTTGTCGCAGTATCTAAACCTACTTAATTACTAAAAACTAAACGTAAGTATGTATGTAAGTACCTAAAATAGGTAAGCGTCTTTTTCGCAAAACACAGAGAGAGCGCACACAAACAAAAGCGTTCTTGTCGCAGAACGAAACTAATCACTAAACCGGTAGGTAACCTAGTGTTTAGCGAAAACCGACTGTTTGTTTTGAATTACTAAGGAGTTTTAGCGCGTGATTACGATGTGTGTCAAGGACTCAAGCCCACAGACTAGTCTACTAGCAGTACTACGGGAAATTAGTTGCGCTTGCGCTGCTCCCGATCCTGACAAAGGACGAACGGGCGGAGCATTAGCTATCCTTTTCATGCACCTGTCAGGGCAGCACGCCTTAAACACGCTTTTGTCTTTGTTTTTGCAACGTCGCAATTTTACAACCCCCGGTTTCTCGTAGTGTCTCATTCTAACAGTATTTTTCTGTCGTTTTTTTTTCATTGACAGAATGTTGTTATTATTATACCTGGCTAACGACCTCTGCGCTACAGATTTTTACGTACAGGTTGCTCTAAAATGTCATTTTCGTAAACGTAGTATTATTTGAGAAATAATCATCATCATCATCATCAACAGCCTGAAGACGTCCACTGCTGAACATAGGCCTCCCCCAGAGCACGCCACCTTGAGCGGCTGCTCGCCTCCTGCATCCATCGGCTCCCCGCGGCTTTCACCAGGTCGTCGGTCCACCGAGTGGGGGGCCGGCCTACGCTGCGTCTTCCGGTTCGTGGTCGCCACTCGAGAACCTTTCTTCCCCATCGGTTGTCAGTTCTACGAGCGATGTGGCCTGCCCATTGCCACTTCAACTTACTAACTCGAAGAGCTATATCGGTCACTTTAGTTCTCCTGCGGATCTCCTCGTTCCGGAGCTTATCTCGCAGGGAAACACCGAGCATAGCTCGCTCCATAGCTCGCTGCGCGACTTTGAGCTTACTAATGAGGCCAACAGTAAGAGACCATGTCTCAGTTCCATAAGTCATCACTGGCAACACACACTGATTGAAAACTTTCGTTTTCAGGCTCTGCGGTATTTTGGACGAAAAGATAGGACGAAGCTTCCCGAACGCTGCCCAGCCGAGTTGGATTCTTCGCGCCACCTCTTTGTCGAAGTTGGACCTACCTAATTGGACAATCTGTCCTAGGTAGACATACTTGTCGACAACTTCGAGAGTATCGTTCCCAACAATTACCGGTATAGGTGGAACATGAGCATTAGACATGATCTTTGTCTTGTCCATATTCATCTTAAGACCAACCTGCTGGGAGACTCTACTGAGGTCGTTGAGCATGGTGCTAAGGTCCTCGAGCGATTCCGCCATTATGACTATATCATCGGCAAAACGAAGGTTAGTGATGTACTCGCCATTTATGTTGATGCCAGATCTTTTCCACTCCAAGAGCTTGAAAACATCCTCCAATGCGTTTGTGAACAGTTTCGGAGAAATAACGCCTCCCTGTCTCACGCCTCTTTGCAATGGAATTTGTTCCGTACTCTGGTCCTGTAGTCGGACTGACATAGTGGCCTTACTGTACAAACACTTCAAAACTTCGATATACCTATAGTCAATTTGGCATCGCTGCAAGGACTGCAGCACCGCCCAAGTCTCGATTGAATCGAAGGCTTTCTCATAGTCCACAAACGCTAGGCATAACGGCCGATTATACTCTTCGGTCTTCTGTATAATCTGGCGCAGCGTATGGATGTGGTCTATGGTGCTAAAGCCTCTTCGGAAACCGGCTTGTTCGGGAGGCTGGAATTCATCAAACCTGCGTGCGAGACGATTCGTAATGACTCTCGAAAACAGCTTATACACATGACTCAAGAGCGAGATGGGCCTATAGTTCTTCAATAAGGTGTTATCGCCTTTTTTGAAGAAGAGCACCACCACGCTATTGTGCCATGCCTCTGGCGTTATACCTCCAAGGATGACAGAATTAAATAACTTCTGGAGGACTAAAAGTACCGGTCTACCACCCGCTCTCAGAAGTTCGGTCGTAATTCCAAATACTAATAAATACAAATAATTCATGATTTTGAGAAATAATAACGTTTAATAAATAAAACAAACATACAAAGTTTGAAAACGCGATACCGGACACGTGTGTTCATTTAATGTCGCCATTGCTGCTCCACGCTGTATACATAGCTTAGATATTATATACATAGATATTATATACATCATCATCATCACTAACAGCCTGAAGACGTCCACTGCTGAACATAGGCCTCCCCCAGAGCGCGCCACCTTGAGCGGCAGCTTGCCTCCTGCATCCGCATCTGCTCCCCGCGGCTTATTATATACATACCAAAACCCAAAAAAATAAACAAATTTTACCTTGAAGCAGCAAAGTTTGTTTTGTTGTTTCTTTGAACGAACGACATTTCCTTTCCAAGTGTTTTACATCCGAACACTAAGGATGAGTTTAGGGTATACTATGACAATATTCGATACAAGTACTTTCTTTCCGATGCCAAGTAGGTATCGCGAGAATGATTCGTTTTTATATTATTTAAGTATAACAACTACTTTGACTGTACTGCGTGCGTGTGTTTGTATGTATTAACAGCTGTATTCAACGCTTCGAATTCAATTTACATTCGATTTAATCCTGCTTTAATTAAAAATGGGGTTGTTTTAGCATACATTAAAAAAACCTTTTTAGGCTACTTGACTTAAAGTTAGGCCATACTATACTTCTTCAAAGAAAAAATATATTATTATGACGAAATAAAGCTACTTGGTTATGAATTTTTGGCGATTTTATCCTGTTTTGACTTAGCAGCATTGATTCGATTCGATACTAGTACTTTTTTCCTATACCAAGTAAGTATCGAAAGAATGATTCGATGCCAAAAAGTACTTGGTATCGAAGAAAAGTATCGAGTACTTACTCGTATTTAATTTACTATACTAGTATCGGAACATTCCTAGTAACGTCAGTGCTTTTTTATGTATTCGCCAGTTCGATATTTTATGTACTATAAAAATGATGTTTCTTGACGAATTATATCAAAAGGTAGACTACTTAAACTGAACAACCAATAAAAATTTCAATACCTTGCATGTGCTCAAAGAGGTATACATAGATGTCTTTGCATGTGCATGACTTCGATCTGTGATCCTTTTACTGTTTTTAGAGTGTAGCTGATAGTGAAAAAAACTTAAAATTTTGGGAAGACTACCTCAGTGGTTTAAAATCCCTGAATTTCGACGTATTTGCTGAAAAATTAAAGGTCCCCACTCTGGTGCCAATCGGAAGCAAAATATTTTTTAGGGGTGAACTGAAGCACACAAATGAAGTTACGGTGTCACTGGGAGCGGACTACTTCGTCAAATGTTCTGTTAAACAGGCTGAGATATTGAGACAACACAGGATAAAAGGTGAGCGATTATTTTAAACTATTTATAGGTTATGATTATTATGTTTTGCATCCAAAGTGGAACACTTAAGCAACTAGACCCCTTTTCTCTTTTATACGCATTTTTAATGATAGTACCTAGGTACCCACTTGTACTTGTTGTTTCAGAGCTTCATTATTTATAAACGGATTTGGAAAATTATATTTATATTCAAAGTGATATACTTTCAGATCCTGTAGATATTTTATTAAAATCGGTTCAATAGTTTGGTTTCAAAATCAAAGTACAGCAGGACCTCTTTAATCTGCACCACATCTAATCCTAACAGCTGTGTAATCTGAACGCCCCACCCCATTTCTAATTACATGCCTTACACCTTGAATGGGCTAACCAAGTGGACATTTCTGTTCCAGAATAAATGCTTTTACGCAAATTGCAAGACAAAGCTTTTTATTTGTCATAAAATACCTCCTGACAAACAAAAAAATATTGGATTTCTTTTAAAGTTTTGTATTTTATAACATTTATAGATGAATATACATTTAAAATTGTGAATGAATTTAAGGCAATTGAAGATGATTTAAGACTTTTTTTAAAAAAAGACTATGTTTTATGTACATAATAAATGTTGTGCTAGTCGTTAAATGTCATATCTAACTTTGATTACAAAAAACAATAACCAAATATTTATATTCCAGATGCACAATCCAAAGTAGATCTCTACAGAAAAGAAAAAGAATATCTTGAAAACAGAATATCATTTACCAAAAAAAATGTACATGAGAGAGATGGTCAAGAAATTCTTGAAACATACTCTGCAGAAGAAGACAAAGCTTGGAGAGAAAAACATAAAGAAAATGTTAGAAAGTACAAACAAAATAAAGCTAAAGACACACAGCCAAAAGATAACACAACTGATGAAGAGTTATGGGAAAGACTTGAAGAGCTTGAGCTACAAGAAGAGTTAGAAAATGACCTAATGGATAACTACCATGAAATTGTAGATAACAGAAAACAGAACACATATCTGGTCAATGAAGAAACTTTACTTCTTAATTCATTTAAGAAAGAAATCTTAGAAAATAGTCAAGATACAATTCAAAGCATGCAGCAAAAACATACAGAACATAATATGAAAGTGAAATCAATTCCAAATGACAGAGACTTCACAATAATAGAAAAAGATGCTGATGAAAGTTCAAAAGATGGTTTATTGCAAAAGGTACTGGATAAACAACATGAGTTAGAAAATAAGCTACATGAATTAAAAAATAAGGAAAGGGAGAAGAGCAAAACAGAGCAAGATCTTATATCAAGATTAGATGAAATGGACGAACTTGATGAGCTTGAAGATGAAATGGAAAGATTAGATGATATTCTAAAAACAGAAGATTTAGAAACTGATGAAGATTTAATTGAATCAGAGAATGATACATACAAGTTACCATCCACTAAATTAAAGAAAATGATCTCATTTGCTGATGATGATGATGGTGAAACTCTGGAAATAACTTTCACACATAGTGACACAGAACCTAATAAAGAGCCATTTCATCCAAAATCTGGTATCTTAAAACCAAGTGATTTGTATGAAGCTCACTCTCATCTCTTTGATAATAAAACAACACCAATACTAAAAAAGTCGAAATATGGACCTAAATCTCCAAATGAAGTGAAAAAAACTAAAGGAGAAATTACAAAGCAAGTCAAATTTGAAGAAACTGTAAAAACTGAAACTGATGAAATATCAGTAGGTAGAACAATAGTAATCAAAGATGTTATAGAAAAACAAGGGGTCAGCCAACACAAGATAGAAGGAGGAGCCAGACCTACCAGTCTTTTTAAGAAAAAGAGAATGCAGCAGAATAATTCTTAAGTGTAGATTATATAATACTATACTAATGTAAATAAAAATAAATATAGGTAAGTAACTGTAAAACTGGGTATAGTAAAAAGCTTTAGTTTTAGTATAAGATAAGCATAATATAAGTATATATACAAAGTAAACCTATTCTGCAAAGAGTATATAATTTACTATGCTATTCTGTATTGGAAAGTAGGTCTGTATCCAAGGAACGAGATGCAAAGACTTGAAAAAGACCAACAATACAAATTCTTGTGGCCTGTGCTTATGGCGTTCATGCGTTAAGCGGCCACTACACCGCTGGGAAAGTCAATTTCATGAAGTTTACCGAGGTCGAAGTATAACACGTGTCATTGAAGCCTCTATTCTGACGAAAACAATATCCTATTGTGTTTAAGTACAGAGATAGGAATATCTGCTCTTTTCAGTTCTCTACTGAATCGCGTTATATTTATACGTGACTACGCCCCACGTGCAAGATTGCAAAATGCTCGTCGCCTGGTGCCGCCCGCGCCGTTGCAATGTACACTCGCGTATTATAAACTGCGCCCCGCGGTTTCACCCGCAGGCTATCTCTATTCCAAATTTCATTCAAATCTGTCCAGCCGTTTGAGTGTGAAGGGGTAACAAACATACAAACTTTCGCCTTTCTAATATTAGTGTGAAGTGTGACACGTGTGTATTTATATCGACGCGAACTGAAGTGAAGTGTGCTGAGTATTGTAGTGAGACGCTCCGCGTATACTTCAGGGCACTTCGAGTCCTTTGACTCGGGCAAAAACCGACAACTTTCGGAAGTCGGCCGAGGTGAGGTTGCACGAAGTACCCCTCCACCACACTGCATTCACTTGACTTGTCCTACTTCACGAATAGCACCCTATTCGTGAAGTAGGTCAAGTGCGTCGGAACTTTCGGAAGTCGGCCGCCGCCGAGGCGAGGCGAGGAAGTATTCCGCACCATCGTATTTCTCAACTTCGTCCAACTTCACGAATAGTGTAGAGGATACACAAGGTTAAGGAGACTAGTATTTATTTATCTGTGGTATATAATTTGCTACAGACAGCTGACATGACAGCTTGACTTGACTAGGGATGTCCGATATCACCAAAGTATCGATACCTATTCATATGAGTAGTAGAGATACCGGCGGCGGCGCCAGTCTGGACGCGTGAACTTATATGCGCAGAACGCATTTTTTGGGTCTCTTTGGTGGAAGACAGTGAGGTGCGACGTGTGTCCGCGGCGCCGGCGCCGGTGTTTGGTTCGTTTCCCCGCCTCCCGCACTGTCTCCACGCGTCTTTAATGCCTGACTGTACCATCCCGCCCTAAAGCTTTACGTTACGTGTTGTTTACGAAAATTGATAATCGAAATTGAAATCTTTCCGATACCGAGTAGGTATCGCGAGAATTTTTCGTTTTTATTTTAATTAAATGTAATAACTACCTTAACTGTACTGAGTTTGTGGGTATTAACTGTATTCAATGCTTTGGATTAAATTCACATTCGAATAGTATCGAGTACTTGTATTCACTAATATCGGAACATCCCTAGACTTAACAGCAGTTTGACAGTGTTGCCAAATCAGCTCTTATAGTGCTAAATTTAGCTCTTTTTTCACATCGGCAGCTCTAAAAATTGTATATAGCTCCTTAGGTCTTTTTTTTGGGATATTTGGCTTTTTTCATTAGGTACATAAATATAATTTTCTCGTGAATGTATGTTCTACTAACTATTGTTCTATTATATGAATTATTGCTTTTCGCTTTGTGTGCGAATCTGCACTTGTCCGGAAAATTAAGAATTTGTACAATTTCTAATTAGGAAAATAAAGAATGCAGTAAATTAAAAATATGATCCAGTAAGATTGTGTATTACTAAGAAATCTGAAAATATCGAATGTGGAAAATTCTAAATGTGGAATTTATCGCTGAAACCACCATAATCATCCATTACTCGGTGATCTTTTGGAATATACAAACAAAAGTGTTGTGGCAAGTGTCTCTGTCTTTGCCATTGTCTTAATTTTCACATTGACAACTCATATAAAAGGATTTTTTTCTAAAATTGTACATTTTTAGCCGAACTCCGATACTCGGATCTCGGTTAAATTTTTATCAACTTCTGAATATTATCTGAGATATGGTGTTGTATATTGATCGAAATACAGTGCTTTAGTAAAAAATCCGTAACGAATGGCCTTTAGAGGCGCTTTTGCAAGATTGGTTGGAAGTAGTAACTAATGAAAATCTCAAAGCATACCGACTATAGTTATAATCGCTGCGAGTTAAAGCCCGAGAGGGCTGATTTATTGAATGATTAAGTGTAAAAAGAATGCCAAAGCTGCAGAACCATTTTGATAGTGACAGAAATTGGTATTTTCTTGGTTTAGCTTTTTTTTTAGGACACTTTAGCTCTCTTTGGCGAATCAGAGTTGGCAACACTGGCAGCTTGTGTTTTTGAGGTTATGTTGTTATTGTTATAGTTTAGTTAGTTCTTTCTTTCCTCTAATCAATGTTAATGCTGTGTATTGTGTAATTAACTTAAATTAACATAACATGCTGTCTCGCAATTGGCGTCAGCTATGTCGTCGATATTCTCAAGCGGTTACTTTCAGAACGTCTGAAATTTCTCCAGTAAGTAACCTCAAACATCTAATAAAGTACCTACATAAATAGATTGATAATTATGATACACCTTACAGTATAAAACCAAATATGTAAAATATGTATGTATGTATGTATATGTATGTGTGTAATCTACCAAAGCTTTTTCCTTCTGGAGTATGTGTCCTAATGTCATTAATCAGCACAAAGGCCTAATGGCTGTTGAAAATATTGCAGTAGTAAAACAAAATTATCCTTAATTAGATTCACCACCTTCTACCTTATTTCAGACTCAACAAAATGACAATCAGATTGGTTTATTCTACACATTGAACAAGGATGTTTGCAAACAATTGTTTGGTCATGGAGGCTTCCCTCGGAGCTTTCAAAAGCAGGCAAAAACCTTTACAGAGACAGCTATCATGGTGCGACAGCCAGCTCTCGATATTATCGATTGTATTAAAGCTTCTGACATGGACAAACCTGTCATCAGATATCTGCTATGTATCCTTTTTAAAATAAATTTGTATGTCGTTGTTGCACTTGCCCAAACCTCTATGTGTGTTTAGTGAAGTTTTCAGGGGAGACAAAAAACTAGTTTATTTAATGATTTAAAGACTTATCAATTAATTAAAATGCAGTATTGTGGCAAAAAATATTATGTATTATCGATTTCTAGAAGGAAATAACACATAGTTGTTTTTGTAGTTGATGCACAATTCAATTTTAAAACAACCTAGCGGGAAAAAAATATTTTAAAAAAAATACACATAACAGTTTTGCCAGGCACACCAACAATGTGTAACTTGATAATTTCAATAATAAATGATTTCATACAATTTGTGATTGTTACACACTGTTAGAAAACAACTTCTATTGTTGTTAATTTACACAGAATCCAATTTCCTGGACCAAAACATAGTGTACCTCAATTTTTCAACCAACTTGCTGTATTGTATTGGTTGTGGTCATGAGAAGGCATATGCAGTGCAGGTGTCACAGCTATGGACACTGAAAAGTTTTAAAACATCAGATATCAAAATATTTTTGAATACACAATAAAAAATAGGGAGTTATTATAAACAGTTTCCTATCTACTAAATGGTTTTCCATAACCGTATAATCAGATGGTGAGAAAGGTGTTGGAAAGTCACTTACACTGGCTCATCTGCTCCATTATGCTCATGAACAAGGGTACTTGATAGTCCATGTACCTTGGGGTAAGTCTGTTTATATTATCATCAACAGCCTGAAGACATCTACAGCTGAACACAGGCCTCCCCCAGAGAGTGCTACTTTGAGTGGTTGCTCTTTTCCTGGATCTATCAGCTCCCCACAGTTTTCATCGGTCTACCGAGTCGGGGCCACCCTATGCTGCATCTTCTGATTTGTGGTCCCCACTTGAGAGCCTTTCTTCCTCATCGGTTGTAAGTTCTACGAGTGATGTGGCCTGCCCATTGCCATTTTAACTTGCTAATTCTAAGAGCTAGTCAGTTTATATATAGCTTTGAAATGAAATGAACTTAAGCTCAAACCTGCTTTGTCTTTGATACTGAGCTCATTGGCTTGCCTAGGCTTCTCAAAGTTTACCACACTTCTGCTAATTTTTGTGGAGTGTTATTTTTTTGCATTCAAGTTTGAGATGGAATCTTTTAATGGAAATCTGTGTTCCAGTTTACCATATTAATTATGATTATAGATAAATAAAACCATTAACAACCTAGTTGGATTTTTACACAGGAATTTTTATGACTATTGAAATTTTCTCCCATAAAAAAAAAATTTGCAGGCTTGCAGGCAATAGTAGATAAGAGTAAGCCCCCACATTGGGCGGTAGCGATATCGCCGCGACACGCCGCACTATAGTATAATGTTGCGGCGATATCGCTACTGCCCAATGTGGGGGCAGCCTAACTCTTATCTACTGTTGTTTGTCACTTTTTTTCAAAAATTTCAAATGTCTACTGTAGGGAACTACAATGTAGAGGGATATAGCACTCTAGCTATCACTTAGTTCAGAAGTACTAATTACTTCATATTTTTTGTATTTGGCAGCAGATTCTAATGTTTTATGTAAAAAAACTATTTTCCCTTTTTTACTTTTTGTTATTATTTTTATAGTATCAGAATGGTTGCGCCGGTTGCCGCGTCACAAAGAAATGGGGAACTCGCACACCCGAGAAGGATTTGTTGATCTACCACTTGATGCTGCTGCCTGGCTCATACATTTTAAGAATCAAAATCAAATACTCCTGAAAAACCCTGAGGTATTGTATCATCAAGTAGCCACTGTTCCAAAGCATTCCATCGCTTGTCATAATAGATTATGCACCTTGCTGTTTCTCCCCCAACTTACCCTTTATTCACGGATCTTTTAATTTTTCGGGGTATATAGTATCCTATGGTGATCCGGGTAGTGTCAGATATCTGTGTGCAAAAAATCTGTGTGTTATGTGGTTTTTTCAAACTGAAATAAATGAATAATATAAAAAACCGCATCAAAATCGGTTTAGCCGTTTTTGCGCCGTGAAAGCACATACAAACAGATAGTGTAAAAAATATCTACTTGTAGTTTTAATTTAAATCTGTCAAACTGACATGTTCAATTGAGATGAGTGGAGATCAAAATTCTAAACACGTTTGTAGTATCAGATGTATTAGACCTCTTTGATCCTACAACATTTTTTACAACTTTACTATTAGTTTTCTTGAACTACCTGCATTTATCTATTTCGCAACGTGTCGTTTTGAAACGTAGTACATAGAAACAAGTATAAAAATAAATTAAATTCAATATTTAAGTTTTTTGAAAATCAACACCTGAAAGGGTGAATTTTGTAGTTAAAGTATGTATGAAGATTTAAAAAATTTTGACTGTATCATACTGAAATTTGGAATGTGTAAAGTACATACAAAATAAATATGGGTCTCAGCAGTTTTTGAATTTCATCCCTTAAAAGGGTAAAAAACACAGAACAAGGTCCCATCGTAAGTCGCTCGCACAGCCGAAGGTGCACGATTTAAATATTAGAGGAAGATTAATTTAATTTGTTGCTGAGAGATAACCCACGCGGGCGAAGCTGCGGGGAGAAGCTAGTTTATTTATAAAACTACTCCCAAACTCATATTTTTTAAATATGTAAGCTTTACGTGATGTCGTTCTAGGTGAAAGTGTCCAAAGAGTATATATGGAGTAAACGTGAGTCGACGCCGGCGGGCGCTCCGCTATCCGAGCTGGTGGAGCTCGGCATCTCGCGCGTCAAGTACGCCTGCGACATCGTCGACGCTCTCGTCAGGGAGATCAAGATTCTGTCTGAGAGTAAACAGTAAGAAACTCAGCTTTCTTCTTAGGAACATCTTAAAACGACGCGATGCGAATAATACTTTATGACTCTTTATTAGCCGTAGACTTTTTGTTCGATTAAATACCTTAATAAATGAAGTTGGGCTTGGCCTTTTTTATGAACTATGTGCCTTTATTCTTTAAACTAACTTTACTTACTACTTACTCTTGGATAATAATACTACTATGCTAGTTCATATAGCTTACCTACTTTAATTAGTTAGCTCCTTTTAAAAGGTGATATGTCATGTCAATGGTAACATGAAACAAATAAAGGATTTCTTAGTAAGTATTTGTACTGTAGCACTGAAAATAGTCGCGGCAAATTCAAATTTTCTTGCGTTCTTTTGCCAATAATAGCTTAATTGCTCAACGTGATTACATGAAAACCAACAAATTACGATCAAAAGTATCTCCTAGATATCATTGGTTTAGCGACAAATAGCAAAAAACAATTTTCTTCTTAGTTTTTCAGTCTATTGCCATTTGTCGTTAAACCAATGATAAGTAGGTGATACTTTTAATTGTAATTTATTGATACATTATATTTATTTGCGCAAAATTAGTTTTCATTAGTCATTAGTTAAGCTGTTATTGGCAAAAGAACGCAAGAAAACTTGAATTTGCCGCGCGAGTGTAATGTTCCACCTTAATATGAAAACATTTTTGATTGTAACTAGATTCCGTCAGCAAGATTTTACATTAAACCAATATCTTTTTGCAGAATCAAAACCTTTGTAGCGGTGGATGGGTTCAACAGTTTCTTCTATCCGCTAACCCGACTGAACACTCCCACCAAGAGGACAGTAAAGCCAGAGGAGGTCACACTCACCACTTCCTTTGTGGAGCTCACCAAGAATGATTGGGTAACTCGATTGATATTTTGACTGGCCTGTTAGCTCAGTTGGTAGTAGCTCTGCCTTCTGAACTATAGGTTGTAGGTTCGATTCCTACCCAGGACAAACATTCGTGTGATGAACATCGATGTTTGTTCTGTGTCTGGTTGTTATATTGTATTCTATGTATGTATTTACAAACAAAAAAGTATCTAAGTATTGTATCAGTTATCTGGTTCCCATAGTACAAGCTATGCTTAGTTTGGGGCTAGATGGCGCTGCGTGACATGTCCCACACATATTTATATTTTATATATATTAATATGCTATGCAAGTTGGTTGTTCTTAATGGTTTCAACTCATCTCTCTCGTATAACTCGTATTTGAATATTAGCTCACTTACCATAGTCAGCAGGCGAAACATACAAGTTTTGCATTCCAATATTGGGTTGAAATGAAAAGAACTTTAGAGATGGAATTGGCGAGAATCGCGTTTACCCATTATGGCTGCCTTCGGTGGGCATGCAAAGTCGAATTGTCGACCAATGTAAGCAAGCCATGAGTATAGGACTTAAGGCTTGCATGTATTGACTAGGGCCTAGCCCCTAACGCTGAAGCTGCAACTTGTGATTTCTCATTTGATTACAGACAAATGGGGTAATAGTTGTGACGGCAGATGAGCTGGCGGTGCCTGAAGATCATCATGAGAGTTTCTTGCCTAAATACTTGCTGCATAAAAAGGTACATCAGCATAAACTATCAAGTGCTGTGCCTGTGTCGCTATGTCTTCTAACTAAATTGCTGCTTACCATCTTTTCATACAATATATAAATAAAAGTTATATAAATTAAAGACTGCAGCAATGTAATGCACAAGTTAGGGCCGGCGCCGCAGCTAATTCTGCTGAGCAGCTAAAACGGCGCAAATATAGTAATCTCGGTAGCGGTTACATATTTGAGCCTTTTGGTGTTGAGACTCTGGGCCCGTTTTTTTCTTCTTTATTTTTTTTATGTGATTGAATGACGTGACGAGCTAGTCGTTCACCTGATGTTAAGTGACACGGCCGCCCATAACAGTTGCAGTGTCACCCGGAACTTGACCCGTGAGGTCATCGCGTTTTCCAGAGTTTATCAGAGTGCCTGGTTGATGCGATGCGTGACCAAAATGCTGGCACTTATTTGGCTCAACGAATCAGCATTGCAATTCAACGAGGTAATGCTGCCAGCATGTTGGGTATGCTACCTACAGGTAGTGGGCTGGAGCATTTGGACTGTCTATAGGCCATCGCGGCTAGTATACAGTCTAAATGTTCTTTGTAGTAGATAGTGTAGCTAGTTTACTAGTTTTAGTAATGAGTAGTTAGTTTAAAGAAAAAAGACACATTGCCCATTAAAAAAAAAAGAAAAAAAATCTAATGCGCGGCAAATTCAACTTTTCTTGCGTTCTTTTGCCAATAATAGCTTAATTACTCAACGTGATTATATGAAAACTAATTTTGCGCAAATAAAAGTATCTCCTAGATATCATTGGTTTAGCGCAAATGGCAATAAACAAATTTCGTCTTAGTTTTTCAGTCTATTTTGTTGATGCATTCTATTTCTTTACGTTAAATCAGTTTTAATGTAATCACGTTTAGTAATTAAGCTCTTATTGGCAAAAGAACGCAAGAAATTTTGAATTTGCCGCGCTAGTGAAACGTTCCACCTTAACTAACATAATTATTTTCCTTTGCAGGGCTTTGAGCACTTAGACCCTTTTGTACCAGTAGAAGTTGGAAGATACAACGAAAAGGAGTTCCTGACCTGTGCCAGCTACTACAGAGACAGACTATGGTTGCGAGGTCCTCCGGAGATTGAAACTGAGCTCAAGCTGACTAGTGCTTTCAACCCATATAGGTTCATGGAACAATGTGCACCTCTGTAATGTTAAGGACTGTAGTAAATTATAATTTGTATTGTAGTTATCTGATTGTTTAATTTTTACTGTAATGATTAATGGACAATCCCTTCCCCCCCTTCCATACAACTTATACATTTTAGTCATCATGGAGTCTGATTTAAGTATCATCTATACTTATAATAAAACTGTAACAGGGTCAGTTCTGTACTTTAAAGATATTTGGAAAATTTTTGTTGGAGGGCTCTCTATAATCGAAACTAAGCCAAAACTATATTTTTTTTCATTTTTGTCTATCTGTATCTTGGCTGAGCATCACGCCGAAACTACTGAATAGATTCAAATGAAACTTGGCATGATTTGAGTTCATATTACGAGGTAGGCTATAGGATACTTTTAATCCCAAAATTCATCACGGTTCCCGCGGGAGAGGGAATGAAAGTAAAAATATGTACTTATTTGTAACTTTCTTTTGTTGAAAAGGGGGGTTTTAAATATTGTCCCATAAATATTTCAAGGTCGTCGGTTTAGTGGTTCAGAAATTACAGACATTCAACCTTCAGTATTAGGTCCAGGGGCACTCCTATCCTGTACTATGGGAAAGATAAATTGTAATATTGCTAAATTGTCCAGGGAACCATTACTTCCCTTATAGATTCAGTTAGCTTAAATAGGTAATAATATTGAGAATTGGACTTGTGGGACAAAATGACAACACATTTTAAACGATTTCTGAATAATTTATTCACTGAACATTATATCTACAGAGGTACTCTTAAATCATAACTTAGACATCATAACCAACAAGGTTTCGCTTGCCAATGCACTCTCCAACATAGAACCAGAACAGAACTTCAGCTCCTACAAGAGCATTGAGTGTACCCTGCTTGACAGTTTGTTCTTTCCATGCACCAGTTCTGGCGCTGTTCAAAAGCTTGCCAATACCGGCCCTAATCTGGGGAATCTCACTGAGTTTTGGAGGAGCCAACTCTACTCTCGCGTACTTCATAAAGATGTTGAACTTGGGACGGGCCTGTGCCAGCACCGCTGAAAAAAAAATATAATAACCTATTAGCCATTGAGTAAAGCCAGCCTAACATGAACACACTGCTAATAAAAGCATTATGACGACGGGATTCACTGCAATTATCAATTATTTTTAAAACCTTTAATACACTACGGGAACATAGAATTACATAACTGCGAGTGCGAATCTAACCAAAACAACTACGAAAATCACATAGATGTAACACTTCAAGGTTTACTCACAGCTAACGAGGGCAGGCAATTTAGCTGCTGCCATTTTGTTAATTTAATCAAAACAATTGAATTTTCTCGATAAACAGGCCGTCGATTTAAAATTTTTGATTTTGGAAATGAGTTCGGAAATTGGAAAATGGATGGCAGGATCTCGAACTGTCAAATTATTGATTAGCTTTTGTTTTGAGATGTCAAAGTCAAATAGTGTTGTACGACTCCGATATTTTTCAGAAACAATCACTTTTAGTCGATTATTATTTTTTCTGTGGCAGTTATCATTGTGGGATAGTGTAATGTTGGCAACATCGATATTAGCTACGTTGACGCTTACTGTCATATTCTCTTGTCAAAATTGGGTGGCTGTGGAATCGCCGGCGATTATTTATTGTAATTTTTTGTATTTTCAAGCAAATAAATCAATAAATTATCTATTTTACTACATAAATCAGAGCTAGCTCTGATTAGGATAACTTTTTGCTATGCAGTTTTATGGTATGAACTGAAAACATCAAGTTTTAGTAACATTGGTGTAGAAGTGGTGTTACAGTTTTGATTATATTTTGTCTGTTTTGTGTATAAAATTCTCATAAAATGTGCTGTTTATACTTGTGGCAAAAATCATTACGCTACGACTCTATGGCACTTTGTGCTAAATCTTAATTATATCATGGCTATGATAGGACACGTCATTGTTATTCAGGCGTCTCGCTGCCGGTTTTCGAGCCATGTTTTGAGGTTACAGCTATATTACAAAATTAGGGGCGTCCGCGGTTTCACCCGCAATTAACCTGTTTTCCTGCGAACTCATCATTTTCCGGAACTTATAAAAAGCATCGTATATTTATCTCTGTGGTAGCAATCTGTGTGCAAATTTTCATCCAAATCGATTCAGCTATTTTGACTTGAAAGGCAGACAAACAACGCTTCGTTTTCATAATATATTAGTAGAGAGGGATAGGAATGTTCCATCTACAAAACTATCAATTATGATCTGTTCCGCTTTATTAAAATTTTAGAGGCTATTTTGGTCTAGCTGTACATAATATACTACTATTCATTCATTGAAGGTGAATTTTTTAAACTATGTGCAAAGATACACAATTATGGAATGTTTGTTTTATTTCAGCGCTGTTCCTCTTACTTTTAAGCACACTATCACTTAGCAATGGAAACACACTTCAAAGCACCATAGATGTGAAGCGTCTGCAGAATATTCTCCAGGACAGTGTTAAAAGCAAGGACATCACCACATTGTACCATGCCATCAAAGGCCTGAAGATACTGAAAGCTAATCTACCAAATATCTGTGAGGTAAGGAAATATTGGTCATCAAATTTTATGCTATCATAAAAAAGTCAAAACACCATAAAACAGAAATGGATAGCATGCTTAAATAATGAGATGTTATCAAACACTGGCTATTATGAATTTTTACTACAAACTGCAATTAACTATTTAAACACTACACAAAGCTTTACTGGAAGAAAATAAGTTTGCCTATGTCTTAATTTTTGTTATACCCAATCTAACTCGACCAGCACATGTTTTCTGAAGCACTCAAGAATTTAATTGCGTTATTGGTATTGGCCCAAATAATAACACTCATCTGGTTAAACCCTAATTGTGAACAATTTGTTTAGTTGTAGTGGTCCAATTATTGAGAAAACTTCCAATTGTCGTAAAACTAAAGAAAGTTTGCATGTTCAACTTCAACTCTGACTTCCTCAACAATAAATTATTTCACATCATATATGACTGGGTTTGGATAGCTATGTTGGTAGTAGGTTTGCCTTTTGAACTATAGGTTGTGGGTTCGATTCCCATCCATGACAGACATTTGTGTGATGAACAATAGGTGTTTGTTCTGTGTCCAGACACAGTGTTATATTGTATGCTATGTAAGTATTTACCAACATAAAGTGTATATTATTAATATGGTAGAATTGTTTCAGGATCTCAAAACAATCAAATATGATCTCAAAAGTGTAGAGCAAGTGTACTACCTGACCAATGTGGCAGCTCTCACCGGGTGTCAGAACTCTCTGAAGCCCGAGGTCCTCTCAACCCCCACACAGACTCTGGACAAGAAAGATGTTACGATTGCAGAGTTGTACTATGCAGTGTATGCATTGAAAGCTCTTGGGAAAGGATCAATCTATGACAAGGAAGATGCTCTGAAGAATCTTATCCAGTTGCTGAAGAAGGATGATTCTCCAGCTAAGTGAGCTTTTTTTTTATATTTCACACTGCACCATCTAGCCCCAAAACTAAGCAAAGCTTGTACTATGGGAACCAGACAACTGATGCAATACTTAAATAATTTTTGTTAGTAAATACATACATGGAATACAATATAACACCCAGACACAGAACAAGGACCTATGTTCATCACACAAATGTTTGTCCTGGGTAGGAATCAAACCCACAACCTACAGTTCACTAGGCAGAGCTACTACCAACTGAGCTATCAGGCTATCACTTTAAAGTGAAGTTGGACAAACCAACCACACTATGTAATTAATTACATAGTGTGGTTGGTTTGTCCAAGTACAAAAATAAAATTTATGGTGGCATTGTATAGTGATGATGTTCAAAGTTGGCTAGGTAATATGGCTTAGGGAACCATGATTTTATTTGTGTGCATGTATGTTTGTTGAACAGATTTTGATATTTGGTTTGTAATTAGCACAGTAGTGTCCTTTGTAAAACGAAATATTAGAGGTTGTATTCTGGTATGTATTTTCAAAAATAAGATAGGTATTCTATCAGTTATCTGGTCCAGAGAACAAGTCAAACAGGAGATTGAACCCTACAGCAACAAATATCGACTGACACTTGACAAACACAGAAATGAACTAGCCGCACAACTATACGGAACGGGCCATAGTATAAAAAACACATTAAAGGACTATGCTCAAGATGAGATTTCATTCACAAAATGATTATTGTCTGTAATATGAGCATCAAATTGAAACTGTTGTCCTCAGCTACGGTTACGTGTTTGCCCTGTGTGAGCACATGGGGTGTGGGACGTGGACCACCACCCACGCGGAGGGAGTGCTGCTGGCTGCCGACGAGACCGACTCCAAGTCACTGCACTTCGAGGGAGGGCTGCCTGTCACATCACTGCTGCTTACCACTATCTCAAGGTCTGTATATTGTCTACACTGGATCTCCTGTTATTTTTTTAACAAGGACTAGGCTAGCAATCGGCTCCAATTTGACCTAATGGAAAGTATCATCTATTCACTTAGGGTGATTGGTGCATTTTTTGCTGCCATCAAAATTATCCTTGCCTCTCTTAAACATCCTAAAATATCGGAGCATTGCTCTGAATTGGTGACATACTAGGTAGTAGGACTTATCTGCAAAGTTCGTCTAAGTAGGTACCATCGCTTTGCCAGTTATTCTGCCGCCAAGCAGTAGTGTGCAAGCACTACTGCTGTTCCAGTTTGAAGGGCGTAGTAGCTAGTGAAATTACTGGGCAAATGAGACATTATTATCTGATCACCCAGTCTAGTAATCTGATTGCTAGACTGTGTGATGTCTCAGTGACACTGCAACTGTTATAGGCGGCCGTGTCGCTTAACATCATGTAAACGACTAGCTCGTCACGTCATTCACTCAAAACTACTACTACTTGTCTAATTGTCGTACTTTCATTACGAAACTCAGCGTCGTGCTGAGCTGGATAAGTTTTATTAAAAGCCTGTCCGGCAATTAATGTAATATGTGAATGGAAAGGTACTTCACATGGAACATTTTGGTTTAAGGTGACGAGTAGAGCCAGATGAGCAGGTCCAAATCCGTTCAAAGAAACATCAACCTTAACGTCGTAGTCTTAAATATCAATTCAGTCTGCACTTCAGCGCGGCGCTTACGACAAAGACAACGCACGAAATGACTGATTTTGACGGTTTTAAATGAATATCTATTTTTATATAGTATTTTTCAAAGTTATTAAGTCATCACGACATCTGATTGTTTGTTGCGAATACACTAGTTTATTTTTTGTAAAAATATATTCAGTAGAAGCTCAGCAAAATGGGAACATTCAAGTTTTTTGAGGGAGGTTTGCGATTTTTTTCTATAAAGCTATATTTATTAATCTTGTATTTGCGGTCATCACAAACGAGTTAATGAAATGAATTACATGATATGAGGCCTATAAAATCAAAGGCAGCTAAATCCAAGTCTGTCAAATAATCAGTAAGCTACAAAAATCGATAACTTTGTTCAGGTAGCTACAATATTCTATATTTTAAGACAGATTTGTAAAGAATGTGAATATTAGAAATAATCTGACTTTTAATTAATAAAGCTTCCTGTATATTTGAGTACAAAGTATAGTTAACTCATTTTACGATATTATGGCGTTTAGCTGCCTTTGATTTTATAGGCCTCATATATTAAATTCAAAGCTCCAGGTGTTGTAATTACGCCAGGAAACGTCCCAAAAAACACCTTGTTTGGTCTACCCGCCGCCTTAATAATTGGTTACCACCCAGTTGTATTTACTTCTTCTATTTCTCAGTAAAGATTTGGCCTTTAATTGTATTGTAATAGAACCTACAAGGAGCAGAAGAAGTCGTCCCCGCTGACAGAGGAGCAGCGCTACAAGTTCGCGGAGTACCTCGTGTCGCGGCGCTCCGTCACCACCGCGCGGGGCGCCGCCGCGCTGCTCGCCGCCGCCGCTGCGCTCGCTGATGAGGAGGTTCATTACTGCAATATTACTACCATTCATATTTCCCATAGTACAAGCTTTACTTTTGGCAACATGAGTCTGCAGCGGATATATGGCAATGGGCAGGACCACATCGCTTGTAGAACTGACTGCAGAAGACGCAGCGTAAGCCGGCCCCTACTAGGTGGACCAACGATCTGGTAAAAACCGCGAGGAGCCGATGGATGCTCTTGTCAACTTTGAAATACTGAACGCTCATTGGTTGACGATAAACAGGCAACCAATATGCGTTCAGTATTTCAAAGTTGACAAGAGTTTAACTTTAACAAACGTTCCAGTAACCGGGGGATAATATTATACTTTAACATTTCATAGAACGATTGTATCGGTTTTGCAATAGTAGAGAGCAAAATTTATTTATTTAATACTTTACGCCAAACGTGCAAAGGTGGACTTAATGCTATCATCATAAATTGCCAGCAAAAAAGCATGAATGAGTAACGATCTTTGAGTGTATCTTCCCTTACAGCCGACGCCAATCAGCATCGCGATCAAAGGCAAGAAGTACGTAACATCGGACGCGGAATCGATCGAGATCGCCATCACGGACATTATGGGCCGCCCCGTCAAAGGACTAAAGCCCGACGAAGTGGTCGCACAATCCGGAACTAGACTGGCCGATGACGTAGTCGTTCTATCTAAGCAACCGCTCACTCCCAAACCCAACGATCCGTCGACTTTCGTCCTTAACTTGAGCAAGATTAAGGCTCAGTATGGCTTGTACAAGATTGCTTTGAGTGCTGGGAGTAAAGTGGCGAGCGTGAATATAGCTGTTTTGGGAGAGATTCAAGTCAGTAGCATAGAGATTGGAGTGGGCGATGTGGATGGCACGACGAGCCCTAAGATCTCTACCGTGGCGTACCCTAACAAGTTGCCTCAGCCGCTCCAAGCTGATCATTTGCAGAAGTGAGTGTTACAACAAAATTAAAGATTTTCATAAGTTGTTCGTAAGAACAACTTATGAAAATCGCGCGAGATAGTAGATCCGCGTAAGCGGATCTACTATCTCGCGCGTTGCGGCATTTTTGAAGATACTAAATAACGGAATTTACTAAATCCGGGTAAATTATGTCCTTATGAATAACATTACAAATGTTCAACAAAAATATCATATTAATCCAAACAAGTTTTCGTACAAAAAACATCATAGATAGGAAATAAACTTTGATACCGTTGTATTTATGAAATCTAGTAAATATCTAGTATTTGTAATAGAATAGAATAATACTTTATCGCGCACCAAAATAATTATACACAAAAGATACTACGCAAGCAGCTACTACTACTGTGTACTAGAAAAAAAATAATAATAATAATAATTAATTAAAAAATTAATTTAATTTGGTTTTCTTTTCTGTGTTTGTTACATCATATCTCCGTCATTCACCAACCGATTGAAAATTTGTTTATTTTGTTTGAAAGGATATACTTTCATATTGGTCCCATAGAAATTTTATCGAGATTGCTTCAGTACTTTAGTTTTTTTAATCGAAATAACTGGAGAAAACTACTACTGGGTGCTACTTTACTAGGTGGTAGGACTTTTCTGCATAGTTGTCTAGGTAGGTACCACCGCTTTGCCAGTTATTCTGCCGCCAAGCAGTAGTGTGCAAGCACTTCTGTGTTCCGGTTCGAAGGGCACTGTAGCTAGTGAAATTACGGGGCAAATGAGACTTTAAGATCTGATCACTCAGTCTAGTAATCTGATTACTAGACTGTGTAATGTCTCAGAATGACGTGCGCAGTGCAGTGTCACGCGAAACTTTATTGTTTTAATGATCCGAGTGATACTGCAGCTGTTATGGGCGGCCGTATTGCTTAACATCAGGTGAACGACTAGCTCGTCACGTCATTCAATCGCATAAAAAAAAATATGTCCAAAAAATCCAGCAAATAAACAACTTGAATTTATTTAAAGTAACCCTTCCCCCGCAGAGTATCCCTGAAGCTGTCTGTCCGCGACAAGTGGAGCAAGCCGGTGCTGGTGCAGCAAGCGTTCGTGCGCGTCGCTAATGAACTCGATGAGACCATCTTCGTCGCGGAACCTGATAACACCAAGGCGTATAAAGTTGAACTGGTTAGTATATTTAAAAAACTCATTTTTTTTCATCGTCATCAGCCCGAAATACGTCCACTGCTGAACATAGGCCTCCCCCTTAAACCACCAAGAAAACCCAAACAACCTATAGAAGTTCTCAATCTCTCATAATTTCAGGCTTGGATGAAATGACACTGCCATTCTTGGTCCTCAGTATTGTCATTCGGCTTTGCCCAATAGACGAATCCTTTGCGAACACTTTAGAGCCTTGGCCTCAATAGGGAACATTTGCCATAATCACTACGTTAGTAGGCGACTTGGTGATCGCAGATTTTAATGCATCAAGCAAAATGCTGCTGCTCATTCCCTGGATATTCCCTTAGCCGGCTCTTACGGCACCCACGGGAAGATGGCGTGGTCCTATTCGCAAACTAAGACGACGCGGTTACATCTATTTAGGTAAAACTGTTCTATTTAGGAAAAATTGAAACTTGTTATGTTTGCCACTATTGATATTTTTCTTGTTGACAACCAGTTATGAAACTTGGTTTTCTAACGGGAGTAAATGGCTGTGATTTGATTGGTGGGATTCGTTGGGAACCTCTGTATTGCACATTTCTCACTAACTACCTCCGTTGGCTACATTTTTTTTTTTTTTTTTTTTTTTTTTATGTGATTGAATGACGTGACGAGCTAGTCGTTCACCTGATGTTAAGTGACACGGCCGCCCATAACAGTTGCAGTGTCACCCGGAACTTTAAAACAATAGTTTCGCGCGACACTGCACTGCGCACGTCATCCTGAGACATCACCCTACATTGTCTATTAACATCAAGTTAAATGATATGGTCAAACATGATCTAATATAAAAAGATACATTTTCATTTTTAGTGTAAATGATGGAGATCCGACGTTTGAATCCACTTTATTTTTTGTATTTTTTATTAATTTAATGTTCTAACTATAGGCATGGAACAAGAAGGAGAGGAATGCCAATACACCAAGAAAACAGCGTAGATCAAAAATATGCCTAAAACTAGGTGACGTTGTAAAATGAGCGGGTTATGAGTTGAGCGCAGATCAGAAATATCCCAAAAAACCGTTTTAAACCTGGATGGCACTGCAAAATGGGCGGGCTATACGGGTAGTTACAGCGGGCTAGGTTTAAAACGGTTTTTGGGCATATTTCTGATCTCTATGCTCAACTTATAGCCCGCTCATTTTGCAGCGCCATCTAGGTTTAAAACGGTTTTAAGCATATTTCTGATCTACGCTGTTTTCTTGGTGTATTGGCATTCCTCGTCTCCTTGTTCCATGCTATAGGATCTATTGTAGGACGATGCCACAGACTTTATGACAGTATTGCGTAAAGACGCTCCAGTCGAAACTTTTCCTTGTGAAATCACGACTTGAGACGTCACGCACTGGTGGAATAGGAGATAAATACAGAGAGGACATTATAGTTTGCTGACTTTTTATGCGTAGTAACATTCTGTGAGGATCCCAGAAAATCATGAAAGATTTTTTTAATGAATGAATGACGTGGCGAGCTGGTCATTCGCCTGATGTTAAGCAACACGGCCGCCCATAATAACAGTTGCAGTCACTCGAAACTTTAAAATAATAAAGTTTCGCGTGACACTGCACTACGAATGAGAATGCCACAATCACAAATTCTGTGTAAATCGCAGTCTACGATTTACACAGGTTTACTACGATTTGCATAGGAATATGCCTTTAAAAAGCTACGATTCGTAGACCTTTTTAAGTGTAAGATAAGACTAAATAATAAGTAAATGTTACAGAACGTGGGCGCCATTTCCAAGCACCTGAACGGCGTGTCCGGTACATATTCACTAACGGTGTACCTCGGAGACAGCGCCGTGTCCAATCCCATCGCGTGGCCGCTCGGTGACGTCATCTTCAACTTCGGCAACCAAGAGAATGTCGTCGGTGAGTGACACTCTGCACTAAAGTCCATTAATACAACATACAAGGTGAGTTTGAATTGGTATGTTATGGACTGGGACCATGATAGCCCACAAGTTGTGAGAGCCTTACATGAAACTGCGTGTTTCCAAACCTCCATACTAAAAAATAAATCCACTCACAAAATTACACGTGCGATCGCTAAGAGAGTTTCTAAACACAGGTCGTCGAACGACGACCGACGAACGGCGATGTAAAAGTCGCTATATTTTTTGTAAGTTAAAGACTGTCAACTAAAGCCTTCAAAATTGAGCCTACTGTAGGTATTATATTATCTGCGACTTAGCTAAGCAACACTTTTCCCCGGGTTCTCTTACGTTTGTTAAATTCAACCTGGCACAAAAAATACTGAACGCTCATTGGTTGTCTGTTGACCATCGGCTATCGTCAACCAATGAGCGTACAGTACTTGGTGTGTTGACTTGACACGAGTTTGGGAAACGTACGAAACTACTGTGTTCCGGTTTGAAGGGCATTGTGGTTAGTGAAATTACTGGGCAAATGAGATTTATGAACTGATCTCACAGTCTAGAAATCTTTTTTAGACTGTTATGATGTCTCAGGATGACGCGCGCAGTGCGCAGTGTCACGCGAAACTTTAATTTAGAGTTCCGAGTGACACTGCAATCTGTTATGGGCGGCCGTGACGCTTAACACCAGGCGAACGACTAGCTCGTCACTTCATCTGTATACATAAGAAAAACCAGGGGCTAAAGTAAAGAATAAGTGAGAACTTAAGCTATCAAACTTAGAGATATAATTAGTGCAGACAAGCGCTAATTAAATCTCTGCCTTTTTTTTAATTTATTTATTCGTGTCAAATTTTACATGGGCTTACGTACTAGCATCAGTAAACCTCGCAGAGGTTTGTCTTGGCGCTAGGAGTCCTCTAAGGAGCTAGAAAAAAAAACTAATATACATGCACATTTTGGGATTCCAAATATAAAATGACCTCAATACATTTTATTCTTTTTAACGACTTTTTTGCAAGTAAATAAAATAGATTTGGCCCTCGTACAGGCGCGGTGGGCGCCGCGCGCGCGCCGCGGGCGGAGGTGGCGCACACGTTCCGCGCGGCCGACGCGCGCCCGCCGCGCCTCGTGTCCGACGTGTTCGCCTGCGCCTGCGCCGCGCCGCTGCTGCTGCTGCTGGCGCTGTGGGCGCGCCTGCGCGTCAACTTCGCCCACATGCCCGTCTCCGTCAGCGCGCTGCTGTTCCACCTCGCGCTCGGAGGTAACGACACTCGCCGCTTCCGTCCCCACCCCCTTCATCCTCCTCTACGGGCGCCCGTCGACGACGTATGCGCGATGTAGGAATCCTACACTATAAAGAGAAAAGTAGCCTACCGTCAGCAGGCAAGCTATCTGATCGGGATAGCGGTGGGTGGGGCCCCTAGGCTTGTTCCTTGTATGTCTAAGCGGAAATCCAAATAGCAGCTCAGGGTAACATGAGTCCCCTGGATAAATAATTAAAAATAGGTTGTTGGTTGACTGGTGAAAACGCACTACTGTCTTATGGATAAGATTTTAATGTTGCATACTATTTTAAGCTTTGTCTAAACGAAATAAAGTTGATATTTAATTAGCACTTAAAAAGTGCTCGAGCATTTTCCCGCTATTTCTGAATTGACCGTTACACTGCAGAACTTTATCTGAACCTGTTCTGTCGTTCTGGTGAACGTCAAACAAATAAAGAAACATACAAGCAGACTGACATCTTTTTTTATTAAGGATACGCTTACATTTAACCACGGTCTCACCAGACGGTAAGTGACGACGCGGTCGACGATGGAGCATACTTGCCTAGAAGATACTGGTTCACTCTAGCCTTAAAAACTGCCAGATTATATTTGTCAGGAAACAATGACGCTAGTAAGGTGTTCCATTCCTTTGCTGTCCGAATTATAAACGAGGAATCAAAACGCTTTGTACGTATTCTAGGAATTTCTACCATATACGGATGCCATGTTTCCGTGTTTTTACTTTCATAATAATTACATTAGTAGTGGGACTTGTGAAATCCCATCCTCAATAATGAACCCCATGTGTGTGCAGGTTCGCTGGCACTGTACGGCGTGATGTGGCTGCAGCTGTCGATGTTCGACACCGTGCGCTACCTCATACCGCTCGCCGCCGCCACATTCCTCTCCGGGCACCGGCTGCTGCGCCGGCTCGCCAACAGCAAACTGTAGGCGGGACAACACTCGCCAACAACATACTAAGGCGGGACAACACTCACCAACAACAAACTGTAGGCGGGACAACACTCGCCAACAAAATACTATAGGCGGGACAACACTCGCTAACAACATACTGTAGCGGGACAACACTCGCCAACAACAATCCATAGGCAGGACAACACTCGCCAACAACAAACAGTAGGCGGGACTAGATTCAAGAGCTAATAGGCCGCGTAACACACTCAAGCTCGAATTCGAAATGCATGCGTTTTCGTGGGTCCATATTACGTGCGTGGGAATATATTATGCCGTACTGCCAAACCACCTACACCTACTGACAGACACATCTTTTTCATTAAAACGAGATTTATTATAACACTAGTCACACTACATGTTTTTTTTTCTGCACAAGCTAATCAAAGTGGTGGCGTCTTGTATCTTAGAATTGGTATGTATGTAAAGTATGTTTTGTATATTTATGGGCGTAATGGCGATAAAATAATTGTCGCACTGTTTACTTTTAGTTCATAAAATAACGTTTTGTATGCGAGTGTAAAGTGTGAAAGAAATAAATGAAATATTAATAATTTATGCTCTCGTTTTGTTATTACCAACCTATTATAGCATAAGTAGGACTCACCAACGATAGTGAAAATTTATGCAAAGAACTAGACGTGGTACAAAAAAAATACTTTTATAAATTCTAGATAATTATTTTATTTAATACAGGATATCAATCTTATTTATCACACAATTTGACCATAGTCACAACTTATTCTAGAAGAGGTAGGCCATTTTCAGATCTGTTATTTTAAAGCTATATTAAGTTATTTATGACCAAAAATCGTGTCAATAATAAAATAGTGATGTGAATTTTGTGATCCATAGGAATGTAAGGCTAGTGAAGTTGATGCAAGCTGCAAAAAATCTAAAAATGGCCACTTAACTAATGAATGCTTTTTAGTACATATACATAAAATTAAAAATTAATTATTACACCACAAACGCGTCACAACGTCAGGCACAAATATTTTTATAGTAAGTCACAATATTGCTAACATTCAATGCCGGTTCAACCGGTACTAAGTACCACCCGCCCTATACACACCCACCTTAATCTAAACTGGGATATTTTGTTTACTTGAAGCTACCGAAATATACAGATGTCCATATAGAGAAATAAAGTACTGTAATACTATTTCATAGGCGCAGAAATCAAGCAGATTGTTTAGTCTGTATATTTTCAATGGCGAAACAGTAGCCAGCAGCAAAGTAGCCAAACACTGAACCATCCCAGTTCGAGTGTCCAACAATTTGTTGTAACATCTTATTGGAATCAATAATACTGTCAGTCTCCTAGCAAAGATTGTAGGGAATTTAGAACTCTGCGTCAAGCGTGAACACATTGTCCATAGGGTTAGCCATCACTCCCCACTTCTGGTATTCCCCTACCTTCTTCTCAAAGAAGTTGGTCTTGCCTTCCAGTGAAATGAGGTTCATGAAGTCGAACGGGTTCTTTGTGTTGTAGTGCTGTAACAAAAAACATTGAGGCTTACAACAGGAAATCTTATAGGAAAACAACAAAGACTGTGGACATACCATACACACATGGGGGTGGGGTATTTCAAAAAACATTGAGACTTACAACAGGAAATCTTATAGGAAAACAACAAAGACTGTGGACATACCATACACACATGGGGGTGGGGTATTTCAAAAAACATTGAGACTTACAACAGGAAATCTTATAGGAAAACAACAAAGACTGTGGACATACCATACACACATGGGGGTGGGGTATTTCAAAGTAGTTACCCTGGGGTACTGTTACTCCAACATCTTTTCCATTTCATTTATATAGATAACTCATGTTCTGTGATCGTTGCTAGGGCTCCTCTCTACCCCTGCTACAATCTAGACTTCATCATGATATTTTAGCCTACCTCAAAAGCCTATTAAAAACGAAATGTATAAGTAATTTACCTTCTCCCCAAGCAAGTCGACAAGCAGCCTATCAGCGACAAACTCGATATAATTGGACATAAGCTCGCAGTTCATGCCCAGCAGTCTGACGGGAAGTGCGTCTGTGAGGAACTCTTGTTCGATGACCACAGCATCCTTCACTATCTGCAGCACGCGCTCCTTGCTCGGCTTCTGGATGAGGTGCTTGAACATCAGGCAAGCGAAGTCTGTGTGCAGGCCCTGGATGAGAGGAAATCATATTTTAGGTGGACTGTGGCGTGTTTCCCTGATTCTTGCGTACATTTCCTTTGTCCTTTGTGGACAGATTATTTTTGGTATGTAGATAGAAGAAGCAAACATTAAAATTTACAAGAATGCGGTAAATGCTAAAAATTTACATGTAAGGCCTATTTTTGTACAAAGTTTTTATTAAATAGAATTAATTTGCAGTTTTTATAAAATAGAGTCAATGGCACACCTACTACACAACTACCATTCCTTAGGGTTATGTTTATCAGAGATGTGCTACATAAGTATTGTTGTTTATACTATCATGATAAAGGTGTACGTGAGGATATGCATGACCGATATCTGCAATCTGCATGAGTCATCAACAAAATGAAGCTTGGTACTTGGTGAACCAACTGTTTTCCGCAACTAAGCTACCCTGTGGCTCTTTTTGCGTGATGAGCTAAACGATCCATAGGTTCAACCAATACTACTAAAAGGAACGATTTTTCAAAAAATTAAGAAGTACATGATGGGAGAAAAACCCACACATGAGCAAAAGTATTCTAGTTCTGCGGGAGACAAAACTTATGTGGCCAATAGTGTTTATAAAGATAGCCAACTCTGTGTGTCTACCCGTTTGTTACTTTATTGTAAGTAAAAAATCTGAACTGATGTTGTTTAGGTATAATTTGAAACCTTGGAGTAATACATGGACTTTCACAGCCCTCAAGTCTACAACATACATAAAATCCCAACCACAAAAGGTAAACACAGTTAATTACACAAACCTCATCCCTAGAAATCAGCTCATTACTGAAGGTGAGGCCAGGCATGAGTCCACGTTTCTTCAGCCAGAAGATAGAAGCAAAGCTCCCAGAGAAGAATATGCCTTCAACTGACGCGAAGGCCACGATCCGCTCGCCGAATGTCGCAGTCTTGCTACCGATCCACTGGAGCGCCCAGTCTGCCTTCTTCTTGATGCATGGGAGGGTCTCAATTGCATTGAATAGGAAATCCCTGGTAAATACAAACAGAAGATCAATAAAAAAATATCTGAATATATCCCTACCTTTATTATGAATGTATGTATTATGTTTGTTACCACTCAGTGTTGAAATAGTTTTTAATAAAATTGGGTAATATAATAATATAATAACGTAAAATGGTATCATTGGTCATGTAGGTAAAACAGCGGAGCACATCTAGTCATTTATATATTAAAATAACACAATGTGAGTATCTTCTGCATTAGCATATTTCTGAATTATCTAAGCTTTATGAATATTTTAGTGCAGGATATATAAGCTCTGAATTTAAAAAAAAACAAATGAACATCAGTTACCCAAAAACATCTAACACATACCTAATAATCTGTAAAAAGTTTGACAAAGAAAAGCTAAGTGCTAAGCTGCTCTACACAGTAGGAAGGAATGTGTAATGTAAACATACAATTTGTACATGGTGCTAAATTACTTCTGCTGATTTGATACCGGAAATTTTCCTCATGAGTAATACAATGATGCAATAACCTTGTGCCAGTTTTAGACATTTTTAACATATTTTTCTCACCTTTCTTTAGGATCTCTGATGTATGTATCAATGAGCAAGGAATACATTTCAGAGTGTACATTTTCCATAGCTATCTGGAATCCATAGAAGCACCTAGCTTCGGTGACTTGGACTTCCTGTGAGAACCTTTCAACTAAGTTTTCATTGACAATGCCATCAGAAGCAGCAAAGAATGCCAGGACATGCTTGATGAAGTGCCTCTCACAGTCTTTGAGGCTTTCCCAATCTGACATATCCTGAAAAAAGGGAATGTAGGTATCAGTAATAAAAGAATAAAAATTTGAATATTTCCTGAATACTTACTAGATATAATAAAATTTAGGTGGCCTACTTTTCAGATTGAAGATAAAAGAGATCTGTTCAATTAGTTCAGTTACAACATGACAAAATAAGTAGAAATATTTTTTTTTTGTGGTTATGAAGTTAGCAAAACTATTATTTTTATCTCAATGGTAGGGTATTGTTATTGCATTAGCAGCTACACAGAAAACTACACAATACTATGAGTATTCAATAGGCGCCAAACACAAAAATGCTCCAATGTCTGGAATTGCAATTTACCTACCTTTGAGAGGTCCACTTCCTCTGCAGTCCAGAAAGACGCTTCCGCCTTTTTATACATTTTCCAGATGTCGGGATACTGGATGGGGAATATAACGAATCTACGTGGGTTTTCCCTAAGCAGCGGCTCTTTCTGGGGGTCGAACTCTGCCACCTTATCATCTTTCTCCACGTCCATTGTTTCCTCTGTCACATTATCATTCCTCGCGGTTAAAACGTTATTCTTCACTGGAGACTAAAAAAGAAGACGAATAAATTAGAACCAATGATTATTTGGGTCAAATTACTGGAAAATACTAATAATAGGATAGAAAAAATAACTAACCTTTAAGTGCACGTTGTTTATTCCATTGAGTAAATTTTCCTTCCCGTTTACTAAAGACATTATTGTAATTGTTTTATAATTTAATATTTTAGAAACAATAACCCAACACTTGTTGGAAGAAATTCAGCAACGCAAACTAAACTATGAAAATAACTGAACTGAATGAAAGTTATGAATCAATTTACGTGCAACCAACTCGTTGGTCGTCGTTTTTGTTATTCACAATTTGGCGGCAAAACAGCACTGTCCGAATTGAACTGTTCGCCTTTACAAGGTGGATTAAATAAACAAATTACGCCAACTTTAGCAAATCTTTACGTCAAATTCAGAGTGCAACATCTAATGAGTATATTTTTCTGTCTGACTCGAATTGTTTTATTTGATTTTATACACTGCACTATATAAAACTTAATCGGTATTTCCAACATATTCTGTGGCTTCGTGAGTATGCAAATTTCAATCAGTTTAATTCGGACCTCAGAAAGGTAACAGCTGTTTCTTAGTTCATTGAACCATTCACAAACAGCTGTAGCTATTGGCGCGAATAAATTCTTTTTACAACAAAAGTACTATATTTCACAAAATAGCAGAACTTTGTAAAGGTTTATTGCATGTGATTGATTTTACACTCACATAAGTACATATACTGAGTTTATAATCGGAATATTACAGCCATCCTTATTATATTACGGCAAAGATCTTTTTCCCGCGTAATTATTTTTTTAAACTAGATTTATCCCATTGGTAACAATATCAACCAATCGAAAATATCGATGCGTTCATTCAATAACAAATGATTTTATGTTTTAATGAGGCGTTTTATTAAAATAAAGGAATTGTATTTTATATAAGACCCAATAGATGGCGCCAGCTGTAGTTTTACCAAAATCTGTCACTGTCACTGTTTCAAGCTTAGACCACAGGTTAGAGGAAATGTGTCACGATACTGACTGACAACTCTAAACTCTTTCGTTTTTTTTATTTTCGTTGTGCGATAGTTCGACTTTATTTTGAATTATGATATTCACTTTTATCTATCTCGCAGTTCTACTGTACTTCAATTTACTTAAGAAGAATGCACCACAGACTACTTAAGAGATCCTACCACAGAATTCCCACTAGTAGAAATCTATTTCGCGTGGCCGCCTAGTTGTTTCTTGCTCCCACACGAGGTGCTGCCTGAATAAGAACGTCACCCAAAATTTTGGGTAGAAAATGGGCGATTTCGTTAGCTCTATCTATAGAGTAATTTACCTTGATACCTAGAATTTATGTTTTACCAGTGTTCACTGCTTCTTTATTGTAAAAACTAAAATGTAAGGTCAGATGGGGTAAGTGAAACGAAGGAGTACCTAAGTGAAACCCTATCGTAATCAATAAATCACGCAGTTTAGCTCTATGCTATGTGGCAAAATGGTTTCAATGCTCTAGCACACGCGTCACACAATCTTTCTGCTAGGTCATAAAATAAAAAGAAATCAGCTATCTTTAAGTTTACAAAACACATGTCGGCTGATGCCATGAAGCAATTTAATAGTGTTTATGTACATTTTTACAGGAAAATAATTCATGAAACGGCGCGTAATGTGGGGTTAGTATTTGCAGTCACAGACGACACAGGTAATAAAATCAATCAAATACCTACTATAATGTCCCATGGGCGAAAATCACGTATTTCACATCAACAGCTGGAAAACATCTAGTGCTGAACACAGGCATGCCCATAAAACGCCATTTTAGATAATGATTATAGGGAGCTTTGCCATAACCACCTCGCTTAGCAAGTAGCTTGTCATCGCAGAAGATTATAATGTACCAGGGAGAATGCTACTGCCCATTCTCTGGATAGTCCCTTAGTCTGCTCTTATACGGCACCCAAAGAAAGAGATGAAGATTCTCAGATTTCTGAGCTAATAAAGTGATACCTGGCAGCTATTATTATATAAGTAGGTACCTAATATAATGACTGCGGGTAACAGATAATAAAAACAAAACTGTCAATATAGTCAACTGCTAAATAGTAAAACGCCAATGTCAACCTACCGTCAGAATATTAAATCGGAACGTTTCTGTCAAAACCGTGAACCATTTTTGAAGTGATGTTTCATTCACGCAAATTGAGTTTTCAAAAATTATTTTCTTGAAAAGTATTTATTGCCGTCATTTGCCATGTCAGATTTAGGCTTTCTATGTGTAAAAAAAAATTAGCGTCCTAGCAGAATTCACAATGTGGATAGATGTGCAAGTATGTTTCACTTACCCCACCTGACCTTAAATATAAAATGATATATTTTACTAAGTTAAATCAAGCAAATAATTAGCTAATATACCTACAAAAGGTTTTTTTCCAACTTATAAACATTTGCAAATCAACATTGTACCTAGCTGGTTTTATGGGAAATTAAAAATCATAAACTGGCAGTACCTTGACAATTAAATTTTTTGGTTAGGTATGGTTATTTTATCCATTAATTAATCATTTAGCTGTTTTTCTGTTTAGCTGAGGACTTGTTATTACATGAAATGTAACGCTACATTTATAAGTTTCACAATAAAAACACTTCTAAAAAGGGAAAATAGACAAAATAATGGCTACTTACTTGTGAAATGTTATTCCTTCATATTTACGCCTCAGTGCGACTTCTGTTGCTTAAAATGCTGCAACCACCCACTGCACACACATTATTTCTCAAATATTTATTGCCTAGATCACGATTTAAATAGGATTATTTCACAAAAAACAACAATTTCAAAAAATTGTTAACCTGTTTGGCTTAGATCAAACGAAGCCAAATAAAAAAACCCGGTAACGGTGACAAGGACCAAAGATATTACGTTCGTCTTTTTTTTGCTTAGTACCGAATGTATAGCGCTCTCCTTGTTGTCCATGAATGACGTCATATACTACGCTTCTACTCGTACATATTCAAAGGATCCTACAGACAATGTACGCGTGGTCCGTCCACTACACTGAGTTTGACATTTCTTTGTAGGTATAGCTGGGCAAAAAAGAGTAGAACATAATAGCGGCCCCACTGTGCCGTTTGTATGGTAACCCATAATAGAACACCAAACTTGTCTTGATACTTTGCTAATTATTTATTCATCATCATCATTAACAGCCTGAAGACGTCCACTGCTGAACATAGACCTCCCCCAGAGCACGCCACCTTGAGCGGCTGCTCGCCTCCTGCATCCATCGGCTTCCCGCGGCTTTCACCAGGTCGTCGGTCCACCGAGTGGGGGGCCGGCTTACGCTGCGTCTTCCGGTTCGTGGTCGCCACTCGAGAACCTTTCTTCTCCATCGGTTGTCAGTTCTACGAGCGATGTGGCCTGCCCATTGCCACTTCAACTTACTAACTCTAAGAGCTATATCGGTCACTTTAGTTCTCCTGCGGATCTCCTCGTTCCGGAGCTTATTTATTATCTACCTGATAATCATCATTAAAACTTTTGAAGATATAGATTACAAAATTCAGTAAATATTGTATAATGTAGTATAAATAATAAAAAACAGAGATTATTATATTCAAGTTCTATAATATTCTAGTAAACAAATTAAAAAAAAGAAAGGAAATACACTACTTATTCAAGACATCCCACAAAATTACATTTTTACAAGTAAGGATGCCTTTATACAAGATAAATCACACAAGTAGAAAAACACTAAATAATAATGTTGCGTGACGTCATGATATAGGTCCCGATCCCAAGTCAGCATGTAATTAAGGTCGTAGGACCTTAATAACTGATTTTCCGTCGGGACACACATGATGACATCACAAACTTCAGGACACAATAAATACAATAGAATACCTAGAACTAAACATAGATAGAACTATCATTGAAAGAGTGATTTGCTTCCACGTTCATCATGCGAACAGCCAAAGAGTGGAACGCTTTGCCGGCGTCTGTGTTTCCCGAGAACTACAACCTTGGGATCTTCAAATTGAGAGTGAACAGGTATCTTCTAGGTAAGCGTGTTACATCCTAGACCACATCGTCACTTCCCATCAGGTGAGATAGTGGTGAAACGCAAGCCTCTCAATCAATAAAAAAAGCATACATTAAAATCAAATAACTAAAAATAAAAACAAATTATACTGTACGGTAAACAAAACAACAACAATAAACCTTAGAATAAATAAATTTAAAAAAATTACTATAAACAATTATAAAAAGACTACTATTAACAATAATAATAAGATTACTCGACATATAAATAATATTTTGTAAATTTTCAAAAATAGAACGGCACTGGAATGCCCAATGGGCCACACCGGCCAGCTGGCGGCATGGCTTGAATAATTTGTGGCCGTAGATACATTATATAAAAAAACAATTAGCCCGTGCTACGCCCACGCCGTATATTGACAGAAGACATCTGTGTCACGTCACGTCAAAGCGTCATTTGTCGAATGCAGAACAAAAAATGTGTGTAAATAAATGTTCAAACTAAGTAGGTTCTAATTACAATCCTATAAAATATAATTTTCTACGTGATTATTTTATCTGATTACGTGTTGTACAAACTTTTCCAATAATCTTTAATAACATCTTGGCATGAACGAACGTTGCTCGGCTGCTGCAGTTTCCTATAAAAAAGAAAAATGCATTTAATGAAAATAAAACATCATGCATTTGAATGATTTCTCCCTTTTAACTTTACAAAATGCCTGACCAATAACGAGTAGTCCAATAATTCACACCGAGATGGCCAAGTACGGCGCAAGTATCAATTTGATGTGAGCACGCTATGCCAGAGTACCAACAAAACAAAATGTAAACATAAGCTACAATGTCACAGAGGCTAAGCGTAAGCGTAGATCGTGAACATGAACGCATCATGAATGCACCGGAGATTGTATGTCAATATCTGATGAATGATGATGTCAAAGTCTATCATTATAAGATGTATTTGTCAACTTGCCAAGTTGACATTTCACTTTTTGACGATTTCTGGCTGGGTTTTATTTTATGTGTGGCTGGCTCGCTTTTCGTCGTTTTTTTGATCGAAAAAGTTATTAGATCACTTTAAAAATGTCTGATGTTGATGATGATTATATGTGTGAGGAAGAGGAAGACTATGGTTTGGTATGTAATGCACTTATACTGCCAAATTAGGCCTCAAAACTACTGTGCTGATACATCTTCATCTCTCTTCCAAAATTTCAGAAGCTGAATGAGGAACTGCTTAGCTTTTATCACCGGCAAAGCTATATTTATTGTTAAAATTTCTGTATAAAATTAAAAAAGTTATCAAAACAACTGCTGTGCTGTGGTGAAGTTATAATGAGATTCTAACTTCTACAATGGGTTTGTTTATCATTGTAACCAAAAAATAATAATAGTACATAAATATAATAATAGTTTACTATGTTAAGCAGTAGATTATCAGTTATGAGCTACTAGTTTTATGCATCACTTGATTTTCACCCTACGTTCAGCAGTGGGTCTTCAGGCTCATGATGATTCTCACCATTCAAAGTTGCAAAGTAAGGGTCAGTTTCAACTATATCTTAACTGACTGAACTATTTAAACTGTAGATAAAAATGTTATAACCAAGATCCAATCAACATTTTAAATGTTGTACATATACAGGAGTACTCAGAAGACAGTAACTCGGAGCCAGATGTAGACCTAGAGAACCAGTACTACAACAGTAAAGCGCTAAAAGAGGATGAGCCACAGGCTGCTCTCGTGAGTTTCCAGAAGGTTCTCGAGCTGGAGGGAGGAGACAAGGGAGAGTGGGGTTTCAAGGCTCTGAAGCAGATGATCAAGATTAATTTTAAATTGGTTGGTTACTAAATACTTGTTGCCTGGTTTCATAGTTTTGGTTTCTTTTAGCTTCGGCCACACCAGCGCGTCAAGAGGCGTCAGTAAAGCGTCAAAATAGGCTATTCAGTACCCATCGCCACCACCGGGATCGCCATACGGCCGTAGACGGCCGTGTGGCGATCCCTGCAGGCAGCGATGGATACTGAATAGTTTCGCATTGCTGATGCTGCCAGTTTGCAGACGCGCCGGTGGGGCTGCAGCTTTCTCTGACACTCAGTGTTGAAAACTAAATAGAGGGTATAATTTTGGAACTTGTAATATTACAAGCTACTTTGTTACTTGATAAGTTTATACAAGGTTTATATAAGGTGTTTGATTTTGCCGGGTTACTATAATTATTTATATTACACCATCAGCTCTATTCTCATTGCTGGGGTATGGACCTTCTCTCTCATGGAGAGAGTGTTCGATTGTAGATAGTATGGAAGCGTGCATAATCCACCACGCTGGCCAAGTGCGGGTTGGTGGACATTTTTTTAAATTTATTTTTTAATAAATAAATATAAATTATAACACCCAATGATCACATACATAAAACCTGGACCCTAACTAGGATTCCCTGTATCTAGGGGCCTAGGAACTAGGAGGACCATGGTCCCACAACACCCAGACACAGAACAAGTACTTGCGCTTTTTTTTCCTGTGCACAAATACTTTTCCTGTTGTGGGAATCTAACCCGCCGCCTCCGGGTTATGAGCCTACCGGCTCAACCACCACACCACAGAGGGTGTATATTACTATAGTTTGTTTTTTGAATACAAGATACATACATACATCCTACATTCTTAGACTACTTGTCACATGTGGATGGCTGGTAGAAACCATATTAGCTTTTAAGACCTAAAGGTTTGTACATTACATACACATTTTGGTGCAATATTAAAGTAAAAAATGAATAGGCAATTAGTCATTATTTGTGCATGTCACCCATTTTATTCATTTATTATTATGCAACTTGCAGAGTAACTTCACAGAGATGATGAGTAGATACAAGCAGCTCCTCACATACATCAAGAGTGCCGTCACCAGGAACCATTCAGAGAAGTCTATTAACTCCATACTGGACTATATTTCCACTTCTAGAAATGTAAGTTAAATATTGACCACTCCGCTGCTCCCTGTAGTTTCACGTGACACATAAAAAAGTATCTTATTTTATGACTTATTGCAGTATGTACATAAGGCAATGTACTTACACTCCATATTTCAATAATTTTTTTCAATATCAGATTGTGTTGACCTTAATAAGATCACCTTACTATACTATATGATCATATGGCCTAAGATGCGGCATAGCATTGCCTATGTATACTTTTATTTATTAATGGTCTTTCGCCTAGATACGAAAATGGCTCTCACTTGAGGCTGTTGGAACTTAGAAAACGTTATATAGAGCAATAATTATCATCTGCAACTATTGCAAATTTTGATTTATAATTTTTATAGCAGTATCGTGATCAACAGATTGAATAAAGGAATTTTTAAATCTTTTAAAATCAGCCTGTTTGTGATTCGAATTTTCGTTTACAAATTAATGTATAATATGTAAATTTTGTAATATTACAGATGGAACTCCTCCAAGACTTCTATGAAACCACGTTAGAAGCTCTCAAAGACGCCAAAAACGACCGGCTCTGGTTCAAAACCAACACTAAACTAGGCAAGCTCTACTATGATAGAGGTGACTTTAACAAATTAGCCAAAATATTGAAACAACTGCACCAGAGTTGTCAGGTAAACTCCACTTGTCCATAGATATCAAAATGCAATATCTTTATTGGCGGATGTAGTTAGTCATCTAGTAAATCAAAGGGCAAACCAGCCCTGCCGAGGTAACACGTGACTTGTGCAGTACATGATTTATTACTAGCGTTTGATTGTAGCTTTGCCAGAAACAAACAAAGACACAAACAAACAAAAAAAAACTACCGCGAAAACGGCAAACACACCCACCCACATCTCACAGTTATAACTTCGTCTTCACAGAAGTATTTTCAGCACACTCTCACACTCTCAATGAACCACATTTCAGCATTCCAATATCACAGCGCAATGAGAAATACATTAAATTTAAAGTCAAGACATTAGCTATCAAACACCATAAACCGCATCCAAATCTATCCAGTATGTTTCCGAAAACAAAGAATCAGGCAAAAATTATGAAAACCGGCGAAGGAAAAAACATAGAAGTATTCGTAAAGCTTGAAAATGACCCAACGCCAATCACGCTGTGGCGTACCAATTTTAAGCTGTGAATTATTCAGCCCAATTGCATATGAAATAAGGTCGATTGTTAATTGAATGACATTATTAGCAAGTAGATCTGATGACGAGCGAGTTTGTTTGGGCTGAAATTCGCGAACAATTCACTTGAAGGGATATTTCTATGTTTTTTCCTTCGCCGATGAAAACCATATATTTGGGTTCAGTGACTCTTAAGGTGGAACGTTTTACTAGCGCGGCAAGTTCAAATTTTCTTGCGTTTTCTTCCAGTCATAGCTTAATTACTAAACGCGATTACATGAAAACTGATTTAACGTAAATAAATAGAATGTATCAACAAATTACGATTAAAAGTATCACCTAAATATCACTGGTTTAGCAACAAATGGCAATAATCCAATTTCGTCTTGGCTTTTCAGTCTATTGCCATTTGTCGCTAAACTAATGATATCTAGGTGATACTTTTAATTGTAATTTATTGATACATTCTATTTATTTGTGCAAAATTAGTTTTCATACAATAACGTTGAGTAATTAAACTATTTTTGGCAAAAAACGCAGGAAAATTTAAATTTCCCGCACTGAGTGAAACATCCCACCTTAATAATAAATAAATAAAAATTAATAATGAATTCTAGTAGTCTAAAAAAATCTGCAATGTACAGAACAGTTACACTATTAGTACTAAGTACAGTTGCTGATACAGTTTTATATTAGTATAGATTTTGTTACTGCACAGGACATGTGTTACCTCACCAGCCCGCCTAGCATGCGCACCGCGAGAAAACTTGTCGTCGCTGTTAGAGTGAGACACACATAGGCGCTACCATAGTCTTGTCACGGTCTCTCACGAGATACAGTAAACATTTGTGTGATGTACATAGTTGTTTGTTCTGTGTCTGGGTGTTATATTGTAATCTATGTATGTATTTTTAAATAAAAAGTTATTTAAGTATTGTAACGTTTTTTGGCGGGAACGCGGAAAAGTTCACGTCGCGTCGTTGCATTGTATTATTTTTCAATACTTGTGCTTTTTCTAGTGTTAATGTTTAAAATTGGTGGCGTTTTACGCATTAAGTGCTGAATTACGAGCATAAGTGTGGGCAAGTGATATAATGTGGTGAAACGTGGTTTTTCGTGTTGCTTCCAAAACTCCATAGAAGCTTCTAGTAAAGTTGCCACCACTTTACTGGGGCATGACTTAGACTGGACTATGATTGACTGACTCGACTATGACTGTGACTAAGACTTGACATTACGTGAAATATTCTATAGCACGATGAAAATTACAATACTTGACACTGGCTAAATATACTATGTGTGGAGCCAAAATACAAGAAAAAGAAAAAAAAAGTATTGTAACAGTTATCCGGTTCCCATAGTACAAGCTTTGCTTAGGTTGGGGCTAGATGGCGCTGTGTGAAACGTCCACACATATAAAATTATAAATTAAATTAAATAGTGTCGAGAGAATGTTGTCGCGGTGCGCACGCTGGGGGGTTGAGCTCAACTTGATTGCCTCTTACTACACATAACTAAGATACACGTTTAGCTATTTTTCCCATTTCAGACAGATGAAGGTGAAGACGACTTAAAGAAAGGCACGCAGCTGCTGGAAATCTACGCACTAGAGATACAAATGTATACCGCACAGAAGAATAACAAGAAGTTAAAGGCATTGTACGAACAATCCCTGCACATCAAGTCTGCAATACCACATCCACTCATTATGGGTGTCATTAGAGGTACTACTTTTAAAACTCACTTAGACATTTAAAACTTTTTCATTATTCGATTGCAATGCAACTGATTAAACACTTTGTATGGATTTGATATTTTCAGTACGTAGTTTTTAAGCTTGGTTTTTTTAATGAGAATGAATGTCGTGACGTGCTGGTCGTTCACCTGATGTTAAGCGATACGGCCGCCTGTAACAGTTGCAGTGTCACTCGAAGCTTTAAAATAATATTGTTTCGCGTGACACTGCACTGCGCACTTCATCCTGAGACATCACAGGTGAAATCAGGTCATAAAGTCTCATTTGCCCAGTAATTTCACTAGCTACAATGCCCTTCAAATCGGAATACAGTAGTGCACACTACTGCTTGGCAGAATAACTGGCAAAGCGGTGGTACCTACCCAGACGAACTTTGCAGAAAAGTCCTTCCACCTAGTAAAACTGTGATAAAGTTTTAAATACGAAGAAGATGTCGCCTGTTACACTACAATCAAAGTGACATAATATCCCCCAGAATGCGGCGGCAAGATGCACTTGCGAGAAGGTGAGTTCGAGAAGGCTCACACGGATTTCTTTGAGGCTTTCAAGAATTACGACGAATCGGGGAGTCCTAGGAGAACAACTTGCCTTAAATATCTAGTCCTGGCTAATATGTAAGTATGTTTCCGTTGTTGATATTCAAAGAGGCAATCTTTGGTGTTTGTATTAGAGTATTGGTGCCATTTACTGACCCGATAGCACAGTTTGGTAGTAGCTCTGCCTTCTGAACTGTAGGCTGTGGGTTCGATTCCCACTCAGGACAAACATTTGTGTGTTGAACATAGGTGTTTGTTTTGTGTCTGGGGTATGTATTTACAAACAAAAAGTATCTAAGTATTCTATCAGTTATCTGGTGCCCATAGTATTTACAAGCTATGCTTAGTTTGGGGCTAGATGGCAGCGTGTAAAATGTCCACATATATTTATATATATTTATGCATCCAAAGCTTTCTGGCATTACTTCAGTTATTGAAAATTACAATTTCGGTCTGAAATCTTTAAAAACCTCCGTTTTCTGGCAAAACTATAAAATTGGTCATATATAAGAATGGTTTAAGCTTCGCTATATGATGTGTTTGTACTACTACAGGGTGGTTTTTGGAGAAGGGTGGTGATGGCCATGGCTAGTCTGAAACCACGATTTGGACATTTTTCTTTTTGGACATTATTCGTGTAAATCACAATTTTTACTATTTTATTCATCATCCTCTTTGTCTTTTCCCATTTGTTTTTGGGGTCGGCTCCCAATCTAACCTGTCGTGGCGAGCTACCAGAATTACACGAGCGACTGCCATCTGACCTCGCAACCAATAAGGGACCAGTAACAGGGATGGTTAGACCATGTGTCAGATTCTATTAGGCTTCGGACTACCCGTAACAATTGCCATAGATGTTCTTATGACAACCGAGACCGACGGCCTCCGGGGCACAGAGCGATGGCATCGAAAATATTCACTGTTTTATTAAAATTAATTATACATTTATTTGCAAAGATTGATCCTTCTCAGCAACAGAATCCAATGGTTCAATAATACAGTTGTCTTTTTATTTTTACATCATCTGGTCGATTTTAGCCAAAACAAAAGTAAAAGATTAAAAATAAATGCGGTTATTGTTTTCTTATAAATCGAGGACATGACTCCTATCACGATTTTTTTCTAACTCTCATGGTTTCGGACTTTGACATCACCACCGTTCTAAAACCATCCTGTATACTATCCTGAATGCAAAAAATGTATGTATAGTTATGTGTATCTATCAGCACTGAAACGGCTGAATCAATTGTGAAGGTGTTGTGATATTTTAAAGGCCTGGAAATTTGCAAGTTAATCCGCGGGGTTCAACTAGTTTTACCTGAATCACACAAAGTTCTAGGCCTTTATTTGGGTTCTGTGTAAGTTGCCTAGGTACCGGGAACAAGTTCTAACCTGAATAGATAACAAGTGCTTACCAAAGAAATGTTCTAATTGAGGCCTATAAAATCAAAGGCAGCTAAACGCCATAATATCGTAAAATGAGTTAACTATACTTTGTACTCAAATATACAGGAAGCTTTATTAATTAAAAGTCAGATTATTTCTAATATTCACATTCTTTACAAATCTGTCTTAAAATATAGAATATTGTAGCTACCTGAACAAAGTTATCGATTTTTGTAGCTTACTGATTATTATTTGACAGACTTGGATTTAGCTGCCTTTGATTTTATAGGCCTCAATTGCAATCACATCCTAGACCGCATCGCCACTTACCATCAGGTGAGATAGTGGTCCAGCTTGCGCTTGATCACTATCTCACCTATCAATCAATAAAAAAAACAACATTTATTTAATTCGAACCACATTGTTAATATTGTTATAGGCTTATGAAATCCGGCATCAATCCATTCGACTCGCAAGAGGCGAAGCCGTACAAGAACGACCCCGAGATACTCGCCATGACGAACCTTGTCAGTGCCTACCAGAACAACGACATTAACGAATTTGAATCCATACTCAAACACAACAGGTATGACATTTTGGAAAATATTCCTTCTTATGGCTGCTATTACACTTTGGCTAGCTCAGCAGCGCACGCGCGGTAGCGAGCTCGCAGCGTCCGTCGGTTTCACCAAATATATCTAGTTTCATTTATTGATATATAAATAAGAGCATTATTGACTGGCCTGATAGCTCAGTTGGTAGTAGCTCTGCCTTCTGAACTATAGGTTGTGGGTTCGATTCCCACCTGGGACAAACATTTGTGTGATGAACATCAATGTTTGTTCTGTGTCTGGGTGTTATATTGTATTCTATGTATGTATTTACAAACAAAAAGTATCTAAGTATTGTATCAGTTATCTGGTTTCCATAGTACAAGCTATGCTTAGTTTGGGGCTAGATGGCGCTGTGTGAAATGTCCACACATATTTATTTATTTATTTTATTTATTTAAAATTATGACATAATTTGTAGTAGTTTAGATAAACGATGAACTTTATTTTGGTAACAATATTTTGTCGATGTAGTATAAAACTCCGGAGATATTTGACCTTTTGTTGAAACCTTTTTTTAATAAAACTGAAATTTAATTTAACATTTTTTTAGTTACTTGAAAGGTAAAAATCTAAATTTTGTACTGTCGTTATGGAAGTACGCGATGTATTTAGTGAAGTATAATTTAGTTTGGAGACTTTGTTACACAGAATTTGCAATTAGATCAATCGTGTCTCTGTGTGTTTTTGCCAAAACGAACACGAGAATGATGATTACTAAATAAATAGGTAAGTTACTTCAAATTCGCTCTGTCATTATCGAAGAAGATGAAATGAAGGGTATTTTTCATATAATGGCTAAGTATAGACATTAAAGCTATGCATCAAATATTGACGACGAAAACCTTGCAACTACGCATAATTTTGTGAAAGCAGCCTTATTTTATTCTCTTTGGGTGGTAAGGTCTGCACTGACATCCCGCATGATGTATATTGTGTATTTACCTCTGCCAGCAGCTACCTCCTTTATGTAGCGAAGCATAGCCTTGGATCGCTGGCTCGGCTGTTTCAGTGATATGTCGATAGGTAGTTTGGTGTCAGATTGTAGTCGGTCCCATGGTCGTTATCCTTGTTTTTTTTCGATGTGTTTTTTCTCTCTTGTATCATCTGTAGCAGTGCAATGTAGCAGCACGTGTTGCATCACCCCTGGTGTTGCAGAAGTTCATAAGCGAGGACGGCCACGACGATATAGTTATACTTACACACAGACTGTTTACTATCTGTACACTACGAAGATAGATAGTTTTATTTTAAATAATTTATAGGCAAAGTATTTGACCACTGTCTCACCTGATGGAGTAATGACGCAGTCTACGATGGTGCATGCTTGCCTAGAAGATACCGGTTCACTCTCGACTTGAAAACTCCCAGATCATAGTTAGCTGGAAACAAGGACAGATAGACAATAAGGTAATTTTGTCCCGCAAAACTACAAATCCCTGCGGGAAAACTGAAAAATGGCCGCGGTGCCTCTGGTATAGAATATTTTTCGCTCCCTGCACCATTACGTGCTCTAGGAGAGAAACAGCAATAGAAAAGTCCGCATTTTTTCAAACATTACAATCTATAAATTCACTTTCTCGAATATCCGTCAGTCACAGCCGCTTTACTTCCGCGAAATTGAACTCTAACCCCTACTAAATAAATCCCAGAAACAACATAATGGACGACCCGTTCATCCGCGAGCACATCGAGGACCTACTGCGCAACATTCGCACGCAGGTGCTGATCAAACTGATCGGTCCCTACACGCGCATTCACATACCTTTCATATCGAAGGAACTCAATATCGACGAGAAGGAGGTCGAGAATCTACTCGTCACTTGCATCCTGGATAGGTGAGTTCTGAATGTATTTCTTTATTTATGCCAATTTGTTTTTTACTCCGGTTTACCATTATTTATGTTTTGACATGGAACACCATGCTGTAACTCAATACAACAAAATGTCATACGACATATTTATTGATCACTTTTTACGATCAGTAGATTTTTCTATCACCTAGTACAGCTGCTCGACACTAGAGGCGCGAGTTGCGTCACTTCATTTAGTTGCACGGCTAAGCAGTTCTAAATTAAGTTCAAAGTAAATAGCGAATAGCTTTTGTGACGCTTTAAAATTTTAAAGGCTAAAAATAAGAGATCTCTAAAATCATCGAATCGATACAATTGTCAACAAATTATGATTAAAAATATCACATCGGTTTTGCAACAAATGTCAATAAACAAATTTCGTTTTGGCTTTTTAGTATATTGGCCTTATGTAGCCAAACCAATGATATCTAGATAGTATTTGCAACAGTAATACGTTGATACAACCTGTTTATTTACGCAAAATCAGTTTCAGTAATTATGCTATGATTGGCAAAAAACGCAAGAAAATGTGAATTTGCCGCGCTGAGTATAACGTTGCACCTTAAACATACTACTAACAAGTGTCGTTTTGCTCGGCAGCACCATAAGCGGGCGCATCGACCAGGTGAACTCCGTGCTGGAGCTGCAGGGCAGCGCGCGCGGCGCCGCGCGGTACTCGGCGCTCGACAAGTGGACCGCGCAGCTCTCCTGTCTACACCTCGCGCTCGCCAACAAGATGGCGTAGCCCCGCCGTGTACACCGAACATTAACGACATTACATCTTCTCGTATAGGCGAGTGTGCAGCCCGCTAGGCGATCACGGAACTTGATTGCGACCGATAGAAACACTGGATTTGACAGTTTCAATAGGTACATAGTTGTTATGGAAATTTTCAAATTAGCAATGAAATGTTCTCTGGTTGCATTGCAAAGTTCCGTGATCACCCGACTGGTGTCACAAGTTTTGGGCTTTTGACTTGGCTTAACGGCTATTGTCTTACGATAACAGCCGGTGCCGTCGGCTCAAAGCACGGTAGCGATCAGTTGTAAATACCACTTTTTGTTGCGGTCACCCATCCAAGTGGTGACCGCAGTGAACGTTGCTGAACTTTACCGATCGGTAAGAAACGGCTAGTTATGTGCTTCTCTATGAAGTAATGAGATAGCGATAGTCCTACCCGGCTAGCATGCGCACCGCGACAAAATATTCTCGACACTATGACCTGAGAGACCGTGACAAGACTATGGTAGCGCCTATGAGTGTTTCGCTCTAACAGGGACGACAAGTTTTCTCGCGGTGCGCATGCTAGGCCATCAGCACAAGTAGCATGAGATGTACAAATCGACACAAAATATCTCTTCTCTCGAGAAAGCATTTTACCAATGAACGATCACGTGGATCACGTCATAAACCTTTTGTTGAGTTCTCATTGGTCAAACGATTTCTCGAGTGATGTAATATGTCGACTTCTAGACCTCATACTACCCGTGCTGATGTCGTGGTATTAATAGTTCGGTGCCTTGTACCAACCGGACGATTGCCACTAAAAAGTTTCACTGGTTCAACTAACAATCGAACTACTGACACTAGAGTCCTATCGCAGCTGTTGTTTTGCCTGCGCTAGGATCGTAGAACCAGTGTAGCGTGGTCTAGACCAGGCATGTCAAACTCGCGGCCCGATCCAATTTCAGAAATCAAGAACAGCCTCTTTAAGGAAAATACAAGTGTCCCAATTTCAAATAAAAAGTATACCGAGAAAAGGAGAAGACCTCAGGCAGAAATTGAAATGCATTTTAAGTTCTCTATGGTTGGGTTTCGCGGCCCACTGATTAAACGGTCCTTATGCGTTTGGCCCATCAATTACTTTCAGTGGCTCAGGTACAGTTTTCGGCAGCTCGTTTACTTTCAGTTTGACATGCATGGTCTAGACCTTCTGCCTCAGGTACAGTTTTCGGCACTGGCTCATACAGTTACCTCGCCGGCGAGGTAAACGTTAGTTCGCATGAATCCAACTTTTTTAATCGTCAAGACGAAAATTAGAGTTTGATTGTTTGTACTCTAACGGCGCCACACACTTAGGTGGGCCCGCCCTGGCCGCTCAACGAGTATTGCTTAAGGCTCGTATATTCGTGCATCCTGTATCTCGCTCGCGCATTGCGACATTTTTGAAGGTATTCAATGGTAAAATTTACTTACAAAAAAATCTGCAGAGAAACCCTAACAATAACATTACAAATGTTCAACAAAAAAAAATCACATTAATCTAAACAAGTTTTCATATATAAAAACAGGACAGAACGAAAAACACCTTTTGATTCTGTTTTTATGTATGAAGGTATGTAGAAGATACATGAATATACGAGCCTTAACTGAACATGTCCCGCCTGTGTGTAGCGCTAGCGCCCCGTATAAACCCAAACGGCATAAAAAGACAATTAAACATATATTATTGTCTCGCTCACTCTTACACTGATGTGATGTGTGTCCTCTCGTCGTTACTAGTCTGTTGCTCGTGCTCCGTCTACGTCCAGTGAAGAACACCTCTGTGATTACTAACACTCGGGCCGTTGAATACAAGTACTGAATGGAGCGGTTTTTTTCTATTGCTGTCCCACTCCTGCTATACTTTCAACGTAGTGGTGAGAGTGAGAAAACAATATTGTCAAGTTTTCATCAGAACCGCTTTACCAACGGCGCGAGTTATGAAATAACTATGAAATTATTCTTTTTTCTAATAATTTGTAAGTTATTATGGAAGTCCATCTTTGTGAAATATGTAGGTACCTACTGTGAAAAATAAAATGTGCTGTATGAATTCCGATCTGTGTATTATTGATATCAGCGTTTCTTTCCGAATTATTAATTTTCCATATTCTAGTATTATCCACATTATTATTTTTCCAAAATCTGCTTTTTTCATATTCTGAATTTTCCGCATTACTTATTTTACACATTCTTAATTTTACAAATTCGTAAAATTCCATATTCTGAATTTTCCATATAGAAGTACAATCGTGATAAAAATGTTATCAATATTTTTTAACTGTGGCTGGTATGGACTACCTCAAAAGGTCCCGTGGTTTAACCAGGTGAACTGAACAGGTGGACCACGGGCAATGCTCAAAGTAGCTAGGTTCAACTAGGTACTTCTTGAAAGTATAACAGCGAAATCGTGTCACTACACTTCAATTAACTTTTTACTTTTTACGTTGTTATAAGCTTTAAATTAGTGTGTTATCGAGTTTAATTTTCATAGATGTAATTTACAACACGTCTGCTCTGTACGAAGCTCAGAGCCGGTCTCTGTAGTTATTTTATAATAAATTTCAATAATTTATTATAAAATAACTACAATGAATACCTATAACAAAAAAATAGTTTGTTAGATTGGTGTGACGGTGAGTCTGCGCCCATTATCATATGATCCGAAGCGAAATAAAATTGAGGTCGAGAAATTTTCGCTGTTTCCTCGTGGTCATACTAATTTGTCATACCAGTAGGACCACGAGGATATACATGTCCTCGTTGTCATACTGGGACATTATATTTTACAAAAAAGGTTTTCCATCCTCCTGTAGATATAAATACTTTTCTGCATATTGACTTATGGATTAGAGGTTTATTATAATTATGTAAATAGTAGGTCAAAATAGGTAATAGGTAGGTTAGATACCTATAATAGATTATTACAGGAATATATACACAGGAACATATAATTTACAGGATTATATTGTTTATGTTCGATTAATTTTGCTTTGTGTATGTAACTGTACTTGTTAGGAAAATTAAGAATTTGTCCAATTTCTAATTAGGAAAATAAAGAATGCGGAAAATTCAGAATTTGTAAATTTAAGAATTCGGACTATTAAGATTGCGTATTATTAAGAAATCGGAAAATATAGAATGTGAAAAAACCTGAATATGGAATTTATCGCTGACACCGTATTATTTGCAGTAAAGAATGGTTAGAAGTCATCAAAATATGGGTTTCAATTCCTTATTAAGTTGGTACCCTAACATGTACTCGCTGTGCGCGTACATTTGCCGCAAAGAGCTAAACACCAAGGCTCCTAAATTAACAGATAAAGGTCGCCATGGCCGAAATCGGCCTGGATGGTTATTATTATAAGTTACTGAGGAAATAAAAAGAAAGTCTTACATAATATTAAAATACAATTTATTATGTTGTAGTAAGACTACATAAATGGACGGATTGGTATATCACAGGTTAGTTATATACATTTTCCAATAGCACAATTATACATTTAACACTAAAGTCTAGCACATACAACTCGTTCATTGTCAACGACATCATGGCGTTTTTGATTAGTAGTTAAGGTAACCAATGGTTAAAACTTCTTGCAAGTTTTAACCATTGGTTACCTTAACTACGGTACAAAAAACCCGACCCTAAATGGAACACCTAATAGTGTCTAAATAATTTGTTGGAGAAATTGTAAACTCTAATATTGCTGTTGTCCATAATTTTTATGGAGGGCACAGTTTCGTGGTGTCGTTGACAATGATTCATAGAATTAATAATAAAGTAAAAAAAAATATTAATACTTAACACTTACAAATTCGCGTAAAATGACGATTTTAGTTTAAATTTAGTATAGTTTTAAATGGCACAGTACAAATCCAATCACTGGTTCACAAATTTATCATCAAAAATGAACGATCGATATGTTTGGAGCAAATATAATAACTATAACATGATTCTGGCAGTGTAACACTAAACTTTTTTAAGTTTATGAAAATATCATAAATTTAGTCTAAATCAATTGAGCCGCCGCCGGTTCGTAGACACAATCAAATTAAATTGTGTTTCGGTGTGGCCAATATCGACCTTGCACCACTCTGCCGGTTAATCATAAAAAGAAACTAATCATCGCACCATGTTTATATATCACCACAATAGTTTTAAAAACGATATAAAACTAATTTGAATTCATGGAGGCTATTCTATAATGTAGCAAAAGTACACTATATTGCATCGCATAGCTTTACTATTACTATTAGGCCATTATTAAATATTGTTTACAATACAAATTGATAGCACAGACTCCATGGTAAACTCTAACACTGGAATTTAATTCGATATTTTCTTGAAATGTATGTACTCAGTCCATGCTATAAAATATTTATTTAAGGGCTTGTGCAAGGCCAGCGCGAATTCAAGTCAAAGCCACAGAATAGATGTATAGTACTAGGCCAAAGCGGGGATGAGCCAGGGGCCGAGCGGCAGGGGCGGTCTAAGTTAAACTGGTTCCAACGCGCAATAGTTTAGGTAATTTATTATTACACTGAATATAAAGGGTATTTTAAAAATCCGCTATACATAAGCCCTCCATTATATTTAGTTCAACTACTACACAAAGTTTCATGATCTTATTTAAAGTATTCATTGAATAATCGCTGTTTATTTGTACGGTTTGGAGGTAACTTTGTAATTTTTTTCTATCGAGAAATTTTTATTGATTCGTGTTTTCACTATACATTTGCAGTAGCATTAGTCCTGAACTTTACCATATATTAATTTCAAAGTCATTGTTGCAATATTGTTGACAGGAAACTGCTTCAAGCTAAGCCGTTTTAAGCGGCGTTGTATTGGCTCTTAAAACTGAACACAAAAGTACCTATACATTATACAAGAATGAGAGGAATGCCAATACACCAAGAAAACAGCGTAGATCAAAAATATGCCTAAAACTAGACGGCGTTGCAAAATGAGCGGGTAATGAGTTGAGCGCAGATCAGAAATATGCCAAAAAACCGTGACCGTTAACGTGAAATACGACATTTCTGCTGACGGTGAAGTATTTTTTGAGGCATTTATTATTAAAATATAAAACCGATCACCCTCCTCTCTGCGAACTATTCTTTCTTGGATTTGTCGGTCTACTTGACATTGGCAGAATTGTGGTGGAATGGCAACACCATAGAGGCCATTAACCAAGAGTTGAAGTTGAAGTTATTTTAACGCTGTAAATTTGTTCTATAGCATGGACTGAGTACATACATTTCAGGAAAACATCGAATTCAATTCCACGGTGTATAGTTGAGTATTTCTGCATAGTAATGTACCGATGGAGTTGTTGGGGGTCCTAGCTCAGAGGTACTTATTTCTATTCTATGAAGCAATTCAAAAGTTACAATAACGATAATCAGGTTTATATAATTATCCTAGATAAACAGAATTTACTGCCTGGGCCTGCTATTCATGCTGCCATCCATATTAAAGAAATTTCAAACCATTTTTTGCTGCTTAAAAAGTACCAATTGGCTAAGACTCCAAATACTACACATGATTTCAATGACTGTTAACAATGCACATAATTTATTAAAAAATGCACTTTATAAGTACATACTATATTAGATTGCTTTCATAATTCATTTTATTGGGTCACCAACCCTGCTTTTGTGGGCTTAGTAATCTGGTTTATTGTGAGTGCACAACCAATTAATGGTCCAATAGGTTTACGGCTTAGTCTCGTGGGCATACTTGAGCCATTACTTGGCCAAGGACCTGTGAAATCAGCCAATAAGCCCCACAAACCAGTCAAGTAGCCCCACAAACCTGTCAAAAACCCCAAAAACCACACAAACCTGTCAACTAGCCCCACATTGCCGTCAGTGGTTCTGTTTCTCATGCAGCCAGGGTCGGAAGATAGGCAGCGTGGAGGGGTAATGCGTGGGCGGTGCGTCGGCGCTTTCATCGCGGAAAGGGTAAGTGCCTAGGAGTATCGGCAACTGCAGCTTAACTTCTTTCTCCAGGCTTTTTGGCTCAATTATGAACTGTAATGTGAAGCGGTTAGGTTACAATTTGGTGTGCCAAGTCTTACAAGACACCAGTCACATAAATATGTCTAGGTAAAGTATATTTAGGGGATTACGAGTAAATAGTAAAGATGATATCATACTGCTGGTTGAAGCGTGAATTAACAAAGATGTCATTCCCTGCAGTGGAAATGAGATGGCAGCGTTACAGACAAAGACGTCATACTGCACGGAATTGAGATGTTATCGTTAGGTACTGACAGATATCATACTGCACGAAAAAGAGATGTTACCGTTACTGACATAAATCATACTGCCAAAAATGAGATGCAGCGGTACTTACAAGACGTCGTACTGCACGGAAGAGAGATGTTATCGTTACTGGCAGACATCATACTGCACGAAAATGAGATATCAACGTTACTTACAAAGACGTCATACTGCACGGATATGAGATGGCAGCCGCGCAGGTTGGTGGGCGGTAGCGGCGGCACGTACAGCAGCTCCTGCTGCCACACGTCCGTGTCTCCGGCGCGAGTCTTGCCGTGGCTCAGTGACGCGAGCTCGCGGACCTCTTTGGCTGCCACTTTGCCGTGCGCCGTGTATTGGATCGTCTGGCAATATGCAGGTAATAACACTAATTAGTGGAGCTTAAATGTTTGACCATTCTTTTTCCTTCATTCCTTTTAATTGTGAGCATTATTTTAAGCTTTTATTGTGATCTTGAGGTTACATTTAAATCAACACGAAAATTACAAAGAGGAAGAGCAGAGGAAGGGCAGGGGAAACTCCAGAACTGCTGAAGACAACTTTCTTGACTCCGTAACAAGCGATTTGGGAATTCTCAAGGATAAAAAGTAGGTAGGTATGCACTATGTTAATCGGATCAACATAACACTTGATCCCGATTATAAGCAATCTGTGTGCGAAATTTCACCCAAATCGAGTTCAGCCGTTTTGGCATGAAAGACAGACGAAATCAAACAAAGTGTATTTTGTTAATATTAGCGAGGATGTATTTTTTATCCTGATATTGTCGTATTGCTTGGTCGGCGGGCCACGTCGTCTGCCCGCCACTGCGGCACGTGTGCGGCTACTACACGCGGCACGGTGTGCACGGCTACATCACTAGCTGGCACTATGACGCACCTCAGTGAGCGCGGCGCGCGTGCCCTTGACGGTGGTCCGCGAGCGGTTGACGAGCGCGGCGGAGAGCACCACGCTCTGGCCGGGCACGTACGCGCCGCGGTCGAGCGCCACGCGGCACGACACGGCGCCGCCGCCCACGCAGCCCACGCCCAGCTTGTGCTCCACGCTGCACTCGAACTGTTGCTGCAGTCGGCACACACCACACCCCTCATTACTACACTGCGATTCAAACTCAATGGCTGCTGTCAAGTCGGCGCGAAACGCTGCCCAGTAGCTAAAATTATATGTGCGCGGGCAGAAGTAAGCAATGAGCGCAGCGTGCGGGGGACTTCACAGCCGCCATTGTGTTTGAACCACACTATACGTAACACTTGCACCATCCTTGTCGACGATAACATGGGGATATCACACCATCAATCGGAAGATGTCCACTAATGAACCTAGGCCTCCCCCATTAGGGCGCCATAGTCACCCCGCTTGGCAAGCGGTAAATAAATCGCAATAAAGATTATGATTAAAAATAAATAAATTATATGGGTATTTGTATCAAAGAATGTGATACTATCGGTGCACATTCAATTTAAAGTGCACAACAAGCAATAGCATGATTATCAATGTTCAGCTATGAGGTCCGATTTAAAAAATATATCGATCACATTACAAAATTACTAAAACAGTAAGTCTAGAAAAAAGTATTACTTAAACTGTTCAAAAGCGTTAAAATCAGAACCCTCGGCGAGCAAGATGTACCAACTCCCACTTTGGCAGTTTGAGTTAACAAGCAAATCAACAAGTAACATATCCCCTTGTATAGCATTACAAGGCTAACTCGAGTTAACCAAGACACCCGAGTACACTGAATGACATTGCTGCATAAGAATCATCACTACACAACTTCATTACATAACAATGCGTACTGCAATGTAAATGTACCTTAGACTTGTGGTCCGATTACAATGAACCAGCCGGGAGGTAGTCTCTCATGACATCCGCGAACAAAGAACTTCCGTTGCGTAATGTTTGGGTAATTTGCGACTTGTGGGTAAAGGCAAATCTCAATGTTATGAAAACTTTATTGTTTTATGGATTGCATAAATGATGTAAGTGTGACACCTGAGCTAGCAACTTGCACTATAGAATAAAGCGACGAAACTTGACAATGTATGACCGTAATAATTTCACGCTTAGGATGTTGCATGGAAGAGATCGCTTTTTATTGACAAGAATGTACACATTATATCGATGAATATTTCGGCACCTAATAACTATGAGTGGATTTATTTAATTTTATTATATACATCAAAGGTGGCCGAAGCGTCGACCGCGGAGGCTTTTGCGGTAGCCCGCTAGACAAAAATTATCAGAAATTAAAAAAAAACCCGTTTTATGCGAATTTTACGGTGTTTTGTCCTCTTATTTTTCAAATAAAAATTTGATATAATCATAGTTTTAGATTGCTGGTGGTATCGGTAGACCGCTGGGTTATTTTGAATCATAATGTAGCCCACTTACTTCAAAAGTTTGGCCACCCCTGATATACATATAGCTTTCTTAATCTATCGAAACTGTAGTGGGAGCGAGAAAACTAAATGTCCGCGTTGTTTTCATTAACAGCTCGTAAGTTTATAAATCAAGTACCAGTGCCACCAACACTAGATTTCTCTTTCTACTAATGCAGGGATTCACAAGAGACGCGAAGGATTCAACTACAGTATTTCCTCCTGGGTATGACCTGGGTCTTTTCAAGTCAAGAGTGAATGAGCATCTCATGGGCAAACGTACTCCACCTTAGACAACTTCGTCACTTACCATCAGGTGAAATTTTATAAAAAAAAAAAAAACAAATACTACATGCAGCACTATCATGTGAATACTTACAGACAAGACCGGCGGCTCCAGATTCAGATCAATAGGGTTCATCACAATGAAGACTTGCTGGTTCTTATGTGTGAGTCCATTGGGCTCCCTCAGAGCTGCCTTACAGTAGTACTGCACCCAACCGTGCGTGCCGAGGAATGTTGAAGGAAGCCCCATTGGCAGACCCAACTTGAATGGGAAGCTGTGGATGCCAGGAGATAGCACTGATGGGCTGTGACCTGGGCAACAAAATACAGATAGAGAGACCATATAGAGAGACAAAATAAATTCATTTATTCCATATTATTCCATAGTCATAGTATAATTGTTAGCTTTTGTTACTATGTAACACAGATAACCCCCAATAGATACTGCATGAAAGACGACGACCGCGCACCATGCATTGGCGTAAATGGTTCTATATAAATCGGCGCTTCGCAGCACGGCCTTAGTTTCGACCAAGTATTAGAGTTCATTATTAGGGCGTCACTCGAACCAGCCAATAATAGCGCATTGGCTCTAGTCCCCGCAACCCGCGCCTTCCGCCAGTTTTGGTGAGCTAGGATCCGAACAAAAATCCCGTAATGCGGTATCTATTGGGGGTTATCTGTGCTATGTAAGCTATAATCACTATCAATACTCCATATTATTATATGTGAACCACTCTATATCTTGTTCCTGAATCTTAGATATTTTATGTAAACAAAGGGGATAACAGTGCAAAAAATATCTTTTATAAAGGTAGGTTACTATATTTGACCAAAAAATATTAAATATTATTTGTCTAGTCATAATCTGCTTAATTATAACATAAAAATCGTTTTGTACTATCTATTTTAACGTTATATCTGATATATAAAATTTTATGATAAAGAAATCGATTTTTGGTAGAAAATATTTTAATAGACTGGTTAGACTGTAGAGAATCTAAACATTTTTTCGTTTTCGTTCTGGGATTTATGATGGTATCATACCATTATATGCCATATTTTCTTCAAAGACACATGGTGCTACTGTAACGATCCAGGCTGTCTCGTGACGTCACAAATATTATAAATGTTATCTAAAGTATAAAAACACTGAAATAATTTCATTGAAGCATTTTACGCACAAACAATAGTCCAAAAATAAAGGAAATAGTCGTTGGCATCGCATTAACTGATAGAGAAAATGTAGAGATAGGTGTAAAAGTGGTTATCTGTGGTAAAATAAGGTAATAGTAAAAGAAATCAAACCTCAAAATAATTCTCATACTAAAAGGTTCATACTTAGATATGGGGAGCTGCTAGTCGTAGAGCGTTCGATCACTGAATGTGTCAAAAAATTTCCTGGAATTCCAAATTTAATTGTGACAGATTTATGTTTCTTAATTTCATTGTCCAATCCCTGAAGCCCGCGTGGTGAAAGTAGGAGCATGCGTAAGAAATTTTTGTTAAGGCTAGTACGTTTTGATAACCTCAGTGGAGGGGTGGTTGAGTAGGTCGAATCGTAACTCGGAGGCGGCGGGTTCGATTCCCGCGACAGGAGAAATGATTGTGCACGGGAAATAAAGGCGCACATATTAGTAAGATGAGTAAATAATTACAAACTAAATTACATTATGGTAGAATTTATTTAATAAAAATCGTATAATTTGAGGAATCATTTTGTACTATTCGTTATTTATAATCGTACTAATATTAAAAAAATGCGAAAGTTCTTGTGTTAATGTTCGTTACTTTATATCTTCGTAACTACTGAACCGATTTTGATGAAATTTGGAATGTAGATAGCTTATACGCTAGATTAACATACAGAATACTTTTGTCCGCGATTAACACCGCGGGGTGCAACTAGTATTATCATATTTTTGGTAGAGAAAAGTTGTAATGATTTATTCGTAGAGACTTACATTTCAAATTGAGGTTAATGAAAAATAAACATCTAGTGTACTTTTATAAGATTTTGACGGTCTTTTGTCAGTTCTGGATATGTTAGCAGAAGGTTGGAGAATTCATCGAAAATGAAGATTAGGCAAGGCTAGTATTGTCGGGGTCAAATAGCTGATACTAAATAAAACGCTTAAATACTTTTTGTTTGTAAATGCGTACGGAGAATGCCATGTAGCATCCAGACTTGGAACAGTTTGTGCTCGTCACATAAATGTTTGTCCTGGATGGGAGTAGAACTCACGATCTAGAGCTCGGAGGGGGAGCTACTATCAACCGGGCTAACAAGGCAGTCTAAATTGATCATAAATATAGAATAGATTGAATGGATACATTGGAATTAGGTATATTTTTAGTGTTTTCATGTTTACCATTTAGGTATACTAAAGAACGGTTTTGGAATAACGTGCCCTTAAATGCGAAGCAGAAGGAATCGTGTGGGACGATATCGAGCTGTCAAAATAATTAAGTCGTCTTTTGTTAGTGAAGTATCACAACCATACGATATGGAGGAGACTAGGATCGGTACTTGGATTTGCTTTTTAATGAGACGGATGAAATAGTATGGGGAAATTATAGCAAATTGAGAACGAAAAATCTTTAATAAATTGAAGTGGGGACAATAATCATACAAACGCTATTATTGGGGTATTTATATTCATGAAATTATTGTTTCTAGACGGAAGATAAAAAGATTTTTATCTTTTAGAGAGTGCAGAAAGTAATTAAAGGGTAGCAGAGTAGTTTGTTCATATATTGAAAGGATCCACGTTAGGAGGGTTGAATAATTTTAGGCGAGACTAGTTCTTTTATAATTCACAATATTTTCTAGAATTATTACGGGAATGGATATGTTTCATAGATTGAGAGATCTCGGAGAAAGTGTATATAGTACAAGGAGAAGTCTCGAGGGCGTTTTAAGTATTAATTAAGACGGATTGCATACTCGGTTGTGATTTTACATACAAGATTTAATTATGCTTTTGTTGGGATTTTGAATATCTTAACGGAAATTTATTTTTAGGCTGTTACAATATGAAAACGCAATTTTCAAACACCTAGTTATTTTATAAGAATAAAGGAATTATATTTTGTATGTACTTTAGTAAGAAAATTGGGACAAGACATTTTTTTTTAAACATATAGAAACAAACACATCGACGCGCGCACTACTAAACGTGACCAGGCAAAAGCTATAAAAGATCTGTCAAGCTGTCAAACGGGATCAGTTATGAAATCATTCACGGGGTTCGCAAGTCGAAACCTGGTAATAAAAATGCACATAAAATTTTCGGTTAACTTCTTAGATAAATTCGCCCTCTCAAGTAATTCTGGATCTGGGGGGAAGTATGCCTCGGGTCCAGGAACTCAGTAAGAGATAAGTTGAAACATTGCAACGAAGCTTGTCTTCCCTTATTTTGCTTAGGGCATGCAGTTCGCGTGTTATGTGGAGACCTGCACCAGATTTTGCCTCCGTTATAGGATCTGGATCCACCTTTTTGGTTTGGTTTGCATTCTGGCTGAAAGGAGGGCTGAAAAGATTAACTGTCCCGTCTTCGTGTATACGATACCCGGATCCTAAATGCAAATTAAGCTGAACTGTCCCAAGTGATAGGGTTTTGTCTTGTATGCTGCCCATGGACTCCGGTCCCGCATGCAAGATAAAAATTAGGTGGCAATAGGTTTTAGCTTTGGAGAGCTTTTGTCACAGCTCGTTCTCTCATAGGGTTAGATCAGGTATGTTCTCATTGCACACACCGAGAACAGACATGCACGTTTAGAAGTAAATGAGAGATTTGTAGCAATCTCCAGTGTTTGGGGGTACACACTAGTGTATAGGGAAAAGCTATAAGTCGAGGAATACACACGTAGGAGGGGAAAGTTAGGGATAAAATATTGAAAATCGCGGAAAAATAATAGTTTTAGGGAAATAGATAAAATTCAATAAATAAATAAATAAATTTAAAGCGGTATAAAATACATTTAAAGATAAATTCATTATAATAAAAAACTAATAAATAAAAGTGCTAATAAATACAATACGTAAATTATCAAAATTATAAAAATATAATCCAAGTTTTCTCGAAGGTTGAAGCTGTGGGTGTTTATTGTAGGGCTAGTTTATCGTGGAACGTGCTTTTGACGCTGAGAAAATATTATTCTGCGCCTAATACTGAAGTACAAATACAACATAAATAGATAGGTATTTTCATAGCGGATTTTAGGCGGAATTTTACTGGTGAGATGGAGGGATCATATTCTTGCCAGGAAACGAACGTTTCGTTTTCTAGTTGCGAAATAGGTAATGCTTGATTGATAGTTAAGAAACTACCGGGAATTAGTAACGACTGGGAATTTATTCTTTATACTTACATAACTATCGGGAATTTATTCTCTGTTTGGAATCATTCGCGAGTAACTTAAATAAAATCGTAATTGAGTTTCACTCTAGTACGAAATATGTAATGCTTGTACGATAGTTAAAAAACTACCGGGAATTTATTCATAGTTTAGGGTTGTTCGTGTTTGTTTCAAATAAATGACCATAGATCAATTTAGTGGAATTCAGGTTTGAGTTTGTTTGATTCAATTCTCAATAAGAATTTTACCTTTTATTCTATAAAAACATTTAATGTACTAGTGATAAGAAATTGTCCTTCGTGTCTTGGGTCAAGCACAGCAGTACCTGTTAGTGATCTCCTTACCAAACGGATAGGGGTAGCTAATTTAAAGATTCGAATGAGAATATCTTGTTGTTAGGAAATAGCATTAATAATCTATTACTATATTAATAATGAAATATAATACCTAAATTATATAAACGGGATTTTTTAGATTACTTTTCAATACAAGTTCTGGAAAATAGAAACAACCTGAATATCACTAAACAGATCATTGAATTCGAATAAATATTTATAGTTAAATGAATACTACTGTTTATTCCACTGCATGCTGACGATATAGAATCTACGATAATATTAATAATCTTTAGACGGAAGTTAGGAGAGTTTAAAAGATTGAGCTAATTTTAGAGTCTGTCATATACCGAATGTAGTACGTATTAGATAGACTCACAATTAACTAAGGTGATGTCTATTTTGTTAGGATTTGGAAAAAAATAATGTTCTCTTGTCCCTTGCACCTTTTGGAGTCCAAACTAGATAAGTAGATAAGAATAGGTAGATGGGGTACCTGACGTACTGACTTGGGATAAATAGAACAAAATTTAGTAAAATCAAATTTCTCTTAGTGTGGGGGAATTTCACACACGGTACCTCCGTGTGGGAAATTTCAAGCACTAAATAGTGGAGGGTTAACCAGCCAGGTAGTCGAGACCCACAGCATTGGAGCGGTGGCGGGGCTCCTATGCCAGAGTTATGATAAACAAATAGAGTTTACTATGACTTTGCTATATAACAAACTCAAACTCAGTTAGCAATATACTTACTTACGTTTTATCTATGTTTCACTTTCCTATCTTGTTATTTTCAACATACGTTCGTCATGAAGCTTTAACTTACTTTCAGTTTTGTCTATGACTAGGAACTATAATGTTCAATTTTTTGCAGGAAAAGATTATTCATTCCTACAATTGAAACCTTTCGAAAATATAGTAGGAAATATATTGATTGATGCATAATATGATTTTATGTGGAAATTTCAGTTCGGTTACTCAGAGTATAGGAATAGTGTTCATCAGGGGTTAAATTGCAACTATTTGTAGGAAGATGGATATTTTAAATTAATTTAATTATTATTGAATAGGTTGGAAGTTAGTTAGGTATTGTCTCATTACTTTAAAAGGATTTGGATTACTACATTATCACAACGTACGGTTCTACCATTTAGGTGACGATTCACAAGGCCATAAACATTAAAATAGGTAGTCTAAAATATTCAACAAATTTTGATAACTTATTAGCCACTATGATAGGTTAGAATATGCGGTGATTCGGTGATTTGAGGAATAATTTATTATTATTATTCATGTATTATAATTAGGTTAATAGAGGGTTCTGTTACAATATGTTGTGCCGTGACCAGGATTGACATTTGACTAGAATCTCAAATGACCAGGATCTCAATTGACCAGTATCTTAATTGACCAGGATCTCAAATGGCCAGGATTTTACTTGACTAAGATTTTCGTGCGTTACTTTCGTTATCAGGGTGATTTATTTTAGATATTTACATTAGTGATAGTTTTGGATTAGAATGAGGATGTTGATTGTTTTGGAATTGATATTATTGTAAGTAGCGATGGTATTTATTTACTATCGCACAATTTGCTGTCCGTGGAAAAGGAAAGGTTTTGAGACAATATGTAGGGGCGGTTTTAGATTTCAATAAATTAAATGAAAATTAGTTTAAACAAAGACTCAATCTTTTGAGAGTTTTAATCGTTACTTAATTAGTTATTTTCAACTTTTCGGGACTATAACGTTCAGGATATTATTGTTAAATTATCTTAAAAGATGGGTTAATTAGATGATGAAGATGATGAATAGATAAACGGGATTCGAACTATTCATGCAAACATTGTTTTTTTTTATTTTTGAATATTAGGATTGACATTAAATAGATACAAATTTAAAATAGACCTCGTTGCAATAAACTCAACGGAATTTAAATAAATTCAACATTAAAATGTTTCATTACGATCATGGAAATTTGTTGTAGTAGGTTGGAAAGGAGTAGTAGTTTATTAATGAGATGGGTACATCTGTTTGATTAATTTCAAAATTTATTGATGCCCATAATAAGGTTGAACTTTCATTTAGGAAGTACGTGGGGAATTTATCATCATCCAATGTAGGAAAAACGACAAAGTCAGTTTTCATAAATAATTCGGAAATATTAGAGTAAGTAAATAATTTACATTTCTTTCCTGTGGTTGGAACTAGGAAAGGTTAGAAATTTTTCATAAATAATTCGGAAATATTAGAGTAAGTAAATAATTTACATTTCTTTCCTGTGGTTGGAACTAGGAAAGGTTAGAAATTGGCTAAAATTATAAAACCATAGGGGGCGCTTTACAGTTCAAGATATTTAATAAATTTTATTAGAGGTAATTGGTACGGTGGATAGATTAAGTTCCGATTCAATGTTTATTATATGATGCATAATAATCTAAACAACATAAAAATATTTAAAATAAATTATTAAAATTTCAATATAGTGGATTTTAAAATTATTTCGGTTAGCTTGTTTGGTAGTTTAGCGCGTAATTCGAGTGTAAGTTCGGGGTTTTTGAGAGTGAATATTATACTTATTGATTAAATTTTCAAATAAAATATTGCGTTTTAAAATTTATACTTTAATAACGATATTATATTTGAAACGTAACAAAAGAAATTATTTATAGTAAAGGTTAGTTCAGTTCGCAATAATTAATTTTTTTTTTGTTGTTATAACTTACTTATACTGAATAGATGGTTTCAGCCTTGACATTAAATGAAATTTTTAACAAAATGTATTAAATCAAATAATTATTTTTATTGTAGAAATGAAATTGAAATAAAATCAAAGATTTTATTTTAATATCACGATACGTATTAGGCAATAACTTCAAAGAAGCCTTAAATCTATTGGGAATTGCTAGCCGTTAAGATAGCGAATAAGTTAGTTGACAGGGGTCAAATGTGGATTAATGAATTGTTATGTTGTTGTTTTTGCTTAAGAAAGGGATTTGATTTTATGTAAGCAAGTATCAATGCATGGACATGGTCAGAGGTATTAACAGTGCAGGAGGATCTTAGTGGCTTAGCAAGATCTACGGTTTAAGGGGTTTGTTGACGGGTGGCTTTGGATTTACACGACTCAACAAATGGGTTGATATAATTTAAGGCTAGGTGCTAGGTTAAAAGAGAAAGCCTAAGTTTAAACAAAACTGTTATAACAACCCCGTACTCTACAAGGTAGGAACATCCGATCTGCTACACTCTACATCCGAAATAATAGCGAATTACGGAGTGGGAAATATATGTGAAATATTGCTGAAGTCATAGACAAATCTATATTTTGAACTATTAAAGTTGACCTGGTTATCGAAGGGTTTTGTGGGAGGCAGCTCGGAACGAAAACATGGTTCTTAGGGGTACCTTCTACTTAAAGTTATTAGGACTGACCAGCCTCACAACCTGGTTTCTTTTGGTGGCTAGGTTAGCCTTGGGATAAGTGATTTTTGGGTATGATTGATGCGATGAAATTTTGGATATTGACTCATAAAGTAATTCACTGTTGTTACGGCTTAAGAGGGCGCTTAAAATAGAATAGTAATTACGGTTTGTTTTCAAGGATGGATTCAATAGTATATTAAAAATAAAAATATTATCATTGACAACATTAAACTTTTGAAAATAAATTACTCAATATTAGTAATATTTAATATTTTTCAAATGAATAACAATTAATACGCAGTATGCTGCATATTAAACAAATTGAAAATACAAGTGTATTTTTGTTTTGCAAAATACCTGCTATCGGGTTGATTATTTTTAGGTGCTATCTTAAATTAAATTTAACGGTTAGGAACACTACAGAACTATAAATACATTTTAAGTTTGGAGCCAAACGTTAACAAATTATGATTGCTTAAGTGAGGTGGTAGAGTTATAATTATTATTTAAATTATTTTTATTATAGTTTTGCTAATATTTGTGAATGTATTTTAAAGAATAAAATTTTACTTCGGCTTTAAATTTAAAACGCCTGCGCAAATATTTTAGGGGCGATTGTAACGATCCAGGCTGTCTCGTGACGTCACAAATATTATAAATGTTATCTAAAGTATAAAAACACTGAAATAATTTCATTGAAGCATTTTACGCACAAACAATAGTCCAAAAATAAAGGAAATAGTCGTTGGCATCGCATTAACTGATAGAGAAAATGTAGAGATAGGTGTAAAAGTGGTTATCTGTGGTAAAATAAGGTAATAGTAAAAGAAATCAAACCTCAAAATAATTCTCATACTAAAAGGTTCATACTTAGATATGGGGAGCTGCTAGTCGTAGAGCGTTCGATCACTGAATGTGTCAAAAAATTTCCTGGAATTCCAAATTTAATTGTGACAGATTTATGTTTCTTAATTTCATTGTCCAATCCCTGAAGCCCGCGTGGTGAAAGTAGGAGCATGCGTAAGAAATTTTTGTTAAGGCTAGTACGTTTTGATAACCTCAGTGGAGGGGTGGTTGAGTAGGTCGAATCGTAACTCGGAGGCGGCGGGTTCGATTCCCGCGACAGGAGAAATGATTGTGCACGGGAAATAAAGGCGCACATATTAGTAAGATGAGTAAATAATTACAAACTAAATTACATTATGGTAGAATTTATTTAATAAAAATCGTATAATTTGAGGAATCATTTTGTACTATTCGTTATTTATAATCGTACTAATATTAAAAAAATGCGAAAGTTCTTGTGTTAATGTTCGTTACTTTATATCTTCGTAACTACTGAACCGATTTTGATGAAATTTGGAATGTAGATAGCTTATACGCTAGATTAACATACAGAATACTTTTGTCCGCGATTAACACCGCGGGGTGCAACTAGTATTATCATATTTTTGGTAGAGAAAAGTTGTAATGATTTATTCGTAGAGACTTACATTTCAAATTGAGGTTAATGAAAAATAAACATCTAGTGTACTTTTATAAGATTTTGACGGTCTTTTGTCAGTTCTGGATATGTTAGCAGAAGGTTGGAGAATTCATCGAAAATGAAGATTAGGCAAGGCTAGTATTGTCGGGGTCAAATAGCTGATACTAAATAAAACGCTTAAATACTTTTTGTTTGTAAATGCGTACGGAGAATGCAATGTAGCATCCAGACTTGGAACAGTTTGTGCTCGTCACATAAATGTTTGTCCTGGATGGGAGTAGAACTCACGATCTAGAGCTCGGAGGGGGAGCTACTATCAACCGGGCTAACAAGGCAGTCTAAATTGATCATAAATATAGAATAGATTGAATGGATACATTGGAATTAGGTATATTTTTAGTGTTTTCATGTTTACCATTTAGGTATACTAAAGAACGGTTTTGGAATAACGTGCCCTTAAATGCGAAGCAGAAGGAATCGTGTGGGACGATATCGACCTGTCAAAATAATTAAGTCGTCTTTTGTTAGTGAAGTATCACAACCATACGATATGGAGGAGACTAGGATCGGTACTTGGATTTGCTTTTTAATGAGACGGATGAAATAGTATGGGGAAATTATAGCAAATTGAGAACGAAAAATCTTTAATAAATTGAAGTGGGGACAATAATCATACAAACGCTATTATTGGGGTATTTATATTCATGAAATTATTGTTTCTAGACGGAAGATAAAAAGATTTTTATCTTTTAGAGAGTGCAGAAAGTAATTAAAGGGTAGCAGAGTAGTTTGTTCATATATTGAAAGGATCCACGTTAGGAGGGTTGAATAATTTTAGGCGAGACTAGTTCTTTTATAATTCACAATATTTTCTAGAATTATTACGGGAATGGATATGTTTCATAGATTGAGAGATCTCGGAGAAAGTGTATATAGTACAAGGAGAAGTCTCGAGGGCGTTTTAAGTATTAATTAAGACGGATTGCATACTCGGTTGTGATTTTTCATACAAGATTTAATTATGCTTTTGTTGGGATTTTGAATATCTTAACGGAAATTTATTTTTAGGCTGTTACAATATGAAAACGCAATTTTCAAACACCTAGTTATTTTATAAGAATAAAGGAATTATATTTTGTATGTACTTTAGTAAGAAAATTGGGACAAGACATTTTTTTTTAAACATATAGAAACAAACACATCGACGCGCGCACTACTAAACGTGACCAGGCAAAAGCTATAAAAGATCTGTCAAGCTGTCAAACGGGATCAGTTATGAAATCATTCACGGGGTTCGCAAGTCGAAACCTGGTAATAAAAATGCACATAAAATTTTCGGTTAACTTCTTAGATAAATTCGCCCTCTCAAGTAATTCTGGATCTGGGGGGAAGTATGCCTCGGGTCCAGGAACTCAGTAAGAGATAAGTTGAAACATTGCAACGAAGCTTGTCTTCCCTTATTTTGCTTAGGGCATGCAGTTCGCGTGTTATGTGGAGACCTGCACCAGATTTTGCCTCCGTTATAGGATCTGGATCCACCTTTTTGGTTTGGTTTGCATTCTGGCTGAAAGGAGGGCTGAAAAGATTAACTGTCCCGTCTTCGTGTATACGATACCCGGATCCTAAATGCAAATTAAGCTGAACTGTCCCAAGTGATAGGGTTTTGTCTTGTATGCTGCCCATGGACTCCGGTCCCGCATGCAAGATAAAAATTAGGTGGCAATAGGTTTTAGCTTTGGAGAGCTTTTGTCACAGCTCGTTCTCTCATAGGGTTAGATCAGGTATGTTCTCATTGCACACACCGAGAACAGACATGCACGTTTAGAAGTAAATGAGAGATTTGTAGCAATCTCCAGTGTTTGGGGGTACACACTAGTGTATAGGGAAAAGCTATAAGTCGAGGAATACACACGTAGGAGGGGAAAGTTAGGGATAAAATATTGAAAATCGCGGAAAAATAATAGTTTTAGGGAAATAGATAAAATTCAATAAATAAATAAATAAATTTAAAGCGGTATAAAATACATTTAAAGATAAATTCATTATAATAAAAAACTAATAAATAAAAGTGCTAATAAATACAATACGTAAATTATCAAAATTATAAAAATATAATCCAAGTTTTCTCGAAGGTTGAAGCTGTGGGTGTTTATTGTAGGGCTAGTTTATCGTGGAACGTGCTTTTGACGCTGAGAAAATATTATTCTGCGCCTAATACTGAAGTACAAATACAACATAAATAGATAGGTATTTTCATAGCGGATTTTAGGCGGAATTTTACTGGTGAGATGGAGGGATCATATTCTTGCCAGGAAACGAACGTTTCGTTTTCTAGTTGCGAAATAGGTAATGCTTGATTGATAGTTAAGAAACTACCGGGAATTAGTAACGACTGGGAATTTATTCTTTATACTTACATAACTATCGGGAATTTATTCTCTGTTTGGAATCATTCGCGAGTAACTTAAATAAAATCGTAATTGAGTTTCACTCTAGTACGAAATATGTAATGCTTGTACGATAGTTAAAAAACTACCGGGAATTTATTCATAGTTTAGGGTTGTTCGTGTTTGTTTCAAATAAATGACCATAGATCAATTTAGTGGAATTCAGGTTTGAGTTTGTTTGATTCAATTCTCAATAAGAATTTTACCTTTTATTCTATAAAAACATTTAATGTACTAGTGATAAGAAATTGTCCTTCGTGTCTTGGGTCAAGCACAGCAGTACCTGTTAGTGATCTCCTTACCAAACGGATAGGGGTAGCTAATTTAAAGATTCGAATGAGAATATCTTGTTGTTAGGAAATAGCATTAATAATCTATTACTATATTAATAATGAAATATAATACCTAAATTATATAAACGGGATTTTTTAGATTACTTTTCAATACAAGTTCTGGAAAATAGAAACAACCTGAATATCACTAAACAGATCATTGAATTCGAATAAATATTTATAGTTAAATGAATACTACTGTTTATTCCACTGCATGCTGACGATATAGAATCTACGATAATATTAATAATCTTTAGACGGAAGTTAGGAGAGTTTAAAAGATTGAGCTAATTTTAGAGTCTGTCATATACCGAATGTAGTACGTATTAGATAGACTCACAATTAACTAAGGTGATGTCTATTTTGTTAGGATTTGGAAAAAAATAATGTCCTCTTGTCCCTTGCACCTTTTGGAGTCCAAACTAGATAAGTAGATAAGAATAGGTAGATGGGGTACCTGACGTACTGACTTGGGATAAATAGAACAAAATTTAGTAAAATCAAATTTCTCTTAGTGTGGGGGAATTTCACACACGGTACCTCCGTGTGGGAAATTTCAAGCACTAAATAGTGGAGGGTTAACCAGCCAGGTAGTCGAGACCCACAGCATTGGAGCGGTGGCGGGGCTCCTATGCCAGAGTTATGATAAACAAATAGAGTTTACTATGACTTTGCTATATAACAAACTCAAACTCAGTTAGCAATATACTTACTTACGTTTTATCTATGTTTCACTTTCCTATCTTGTTATTTTCAACATACGTTCGTCATGAAGCTTTAACTTACTTTCAGTTTTGTCTATGACTAGGAACTATAATGTTCAATTTTTTGCAGGAAAAGATTATTCATTCCTACAATTGAAACCTTTCGAAAATATAGTAGGAAATATATTGATTGATGCATAATATGATTTTATGTGGAAATTTCAGTTCGGTTACTCAGAGTATAGGAATAGTGTTCATCAGGGGTTAAATTGCAACTATTTGTAGGAAGATGGATATTTTAAATTAATTTAATTATTATTGAATAGGTTGGAAGTTAGTTAGGTATTGTCTCATTACTTTAAAAGGATTTGGATTACTACATTATCACAACGTACGGTTCTACCATTTAGGTGACGATTCACAAGGCCATAAACATTAAAATAGGTAGTCTAAAATATTCAACAAATTTTGATAACTTATTAGCCACTATGATAGGTTAGAATATGCGGTGATTCGGTGATTTGAGGAATAATTTATTATTATTATTCATGTATTATAATTAGGTTAATAGAGGGTTCTGTTACACTACTTTCGTGCACTTTTCGAGATATGATGAAAAGTATGTAAAATATTAAAAAAAAACAGGTCAAACTAAATATCTATTGATCAAATATCTATAAATATCTCGATTTAAAATAATAGAATGATTGTCAGAATAATTTATAAGGTTTGTGGTTGGTTAAAAACATAAGTAATGTATGTTAATGTTTTATTTACGTCTTCCTAAAATTTTACCTTTAGAATTTTGGAATTGCAAAATTCTACTTCATATCCTACTAATATTGTGTATGCAAAGTTTTGCTTGTTAATCAGTAAGATTGATACTCTTTAACTCTACTTAATAAAAATATTTTTCACAAGTAAAAAATGTTTTGTGCAACTGGCATGTCACTTTGACAGTGACTTTTCGTGACATTACTTTGTTTACATAAAATATCTAAGATTCAGGAATAGAATATAGCTTATTTTATATTGTAAACATGTTCCCAAGTTGACAACTATTATCCATTTCTGATTTTATAAAATAGTAGCTGGACTAACTTTAACTACTCGGTGGTACTATAACTGTTGTGGTGGCGGTCAGTTTTATGAATTTCATTTCCGTTTTAGTATTGAATTGACTTCCACTTTCTGATGGTGGGGATAGTAGTCAGTTTAGTTCAATGTTATTTTGGAACACGGCAGTTGATGCTGAGCTAGCTTGGAGTGAAGGTGTGGTTAAAGTAATAAATGAAGTGTTTCTGTGTACTACGGAGTTTTATTGCAAGTTCTCCTCGGTTTGCTTAACAATAAGTATTAGTAAAAACAACAAGGGTAGCATAGCCGCGAATGGTGATAAAGCTAAAAAAATCTAACCAGAACCACCCACAACCCACTTATCTAGATGTCAAATCCCGACAACATCGAGAACCCTTTATCATCATCATGGGAAGTAGTGCTATGCCTACCGCCGTCCTTATCCCCTTTCGGATTAAGACCATGATAACGTTAGTACTTATCTATCTATTCTGTGGTCGTAGTCCGAGATCATGGTAGGTAACCAACCTACCTACATTCATTGGTTAGCGATTGCCGCGCCGCTCAGTGGCAAAATGTTGATCGGGAGTTTCTATTAAAACTATGACTCAAATCTCAATCATAATACGAAAATATTCTAGGTCTGTGGATTCCACTGTACAAAATTTAAAATCAACTACTAATGTCATATGAATTTTAAATACATATATTTAAGCACTTTTTTCCACCATACAAATTGAAAACTATAGAAAAAAGAAGAAAAATGAATCTTTATCGTATTCGTGGTCCTGCGGGACGGGGGCCTCAGGGATCGGGGTACTCGGGGAGTAACACAAAATCCCATACATGTGAAGATGAAAAAAACGGTACAAGTATAATATGAGATGTTAATTTGATGCAATTTTTATTCTCAAATATGTTGTCTTGGCTTGGCATTGATTATGATACATGTGTTAATATTTAGCTCTGAATAATGTTTGTACAGAGCTTTTAATGTTTGTTTTCAAATATTATATAACACAAGTATTTCCGTAACTACAAGGACATTTTATATTATAGGACATTTGACTAGACACACCAAATATATCAGCTCTTAGCAAGGATAAAAAGTACCCTATGTTGATTTCTGGTGTGCAAAATTTTATCGAAATTAGTTCAGCTGTTTTGGCGTCAAACTCACAAACAAAAATATTTTACATTTATTTATTAGTAGGGATAAGTTTAGTACAAGTAAATTAATAAACACTGATATTAATGATTATTTAAAAAACTTATTGTTTGTAAGCAGTCATCGAGGTGTACCGTGAGCTCTTAGCGCGATTCAAAACACCACCTTAAAAAATAGGTGCAAGGTTGTCTGGAAGAGATCGCTTTGAGCGATAAGACCGCCCATTGTTACACTTTTGTTATATTTTGTTCACTTAGTTTTTAATGATTTGTGTGTTTCAATAAAGAGTTTATCTATCTATCTATCTATCTACAACAACTTTCTTCAAACTAAATAAAAATGCTAATAAAAACATTGCGAATCTAGTACAATTGGCAGTCTTATAGCTGCACAGCAACCTCTTCCAGATTTTATATTACCACTGCTAGATCTAGAGTGTGTAAACTGGCCCACAGCAGAGAGGAGAGATTTCTCCATGTGTATTGACACAATAATGTTGTATCAATTAAATATTTCATGCTTACCAGGTTCACCAAGCAGCCGCATCCGGAAGTCAATGTAGTTCTCTTTGTCGAAGAGCCTCTCATGTCTCCCTGAGCCCACCCGCACCACACCTTCCCCCACCACATGGAAATGTAGACCTAGAAACAACCATTTTATATATTTTTTAAATGTAATTACCACATAAACATAAGTGAGGATTAGAGTTAGACAAATGTCTAAATTACAAATGAAAATTTTCTTTTTGAGCAATCTCATTGCTCTAATAGAAAACTAAACAAAGCACAGCTAACTTGGAATTATATATAAGAATAGGGACAATAGTTTTCACACCACACACTATGTAAAAAATAATTCACCTCATTTTTTTACACCTTGGGTTACATCATTGGAGTTTTAGTATGGATACCTAATCTTTTTGAAAATATAATACTGGGTGGCGCAAAAGTAAAGACCCTATTTGGTTCAGCTATAACATTTTTTCTAAATTAGAAAACTAGATTTAGGTTTTTTTAAATGTATATTTGTGCCATTAAATTTCGTACCATTAGGATTTAAAGATGATGTCTTTTAAATGGTGACCTCCAGAGTTGATACACATTTGAGCCCTATTTATGACATTTTGCATAACTTGCCGTAACACTTCCTGCGATATGTTCGTTATTTCTTGACGAATGTTTTCTTTTAGAGCTGCGAGAGTCTGTGGCTTGTTCACATACACCCGAGATTTCAAAAAACCCCAAAGAAAGAAGTCTGGACTGGTCAGATCGGGTGATCTTGCAGGCCAAGGCAAATCGCCAAAACGAGAGATAACTCGGCTTGGAAAAGCGTCCCTCACTAAGTCCATAGTGTCGCGCGCTGTGTGTGCCGTAGCGCCGTCTTGTTGAAACCAGATGTGCTCCAGCCCCAATTCGTCCAAACTGGGTATCAAAAACTCACGTAACATGGTTCTGTAGCGTTCTCCAGTGACAGTTATCGCATTGCCTCCAGCGTCTTCGAAAAAATAGGGTCCGATCACTCTGTCAACACAGATGCCACACCATACAGTAACTTTTAGTGGGTGTAGAGGTGTTTCTTGAATAATGCGCGGATTATCAGTGCCCCAGAACCGAGTATTCTGCTTATTGACATGCCCTGAGAGATGGAAATGCGCTTCGTCACTCATAACCAATTTTGAAGGAAAATCATCCTCTTCAAGGTTGAGGTTTATGACGCGCTGGCAGTAATCTAGACGAGCTCGGTGGTCAGCAGGCAGCAGTTGATGAGTCATTTGAGTTTTATACGGGAACATCTTTAAGTCTTTCACCAAAATACGCTGCAGGGTCCGTCTGGAAATGCCCAATTGCGTGGCACGTCGCCTCGTTGATGTTTCTGGACACTCTTCCACATCTTCGCGCACAGCATCGATATTTTCAGCTGAACGGCCTGTTCTTGGTCTCCCAGACTTAGGTCTATCCAATGTTGAGCCAGTTGCTTCAAGGCGTGTGGCAAAGCGTCGAATTGTGCGACCAATCGGTGCCGGACGGTGGGGAAATCGTCGACGAAATTCACGTTGTGTTCTTATCACTGATGAATTATTCCGTAAGAACATTGACACAATTATTCCACGTTCTTGGGGAGTAAAACGGTCCATGTTTATTTTCAGTGTATTTTACATTTGTTCACTACACAATTTTCAACAACAGAATGACAGAAAATGTCATATAAAAAAAATAAAAGTATTTTCTTTAGTGCCAGTACTTTTGCGCCACCCAGTATATCATCCGGGGATAGTGTAGCTTCCCAAAAGTGAAAGAATTTTTAAAATTGGTGCAGGAGTTTTGGAGCCTATTAAATGCAAACAATCAAACAATCAAATCATTCCTCTTTATAATATTGTTTTAGATGTTATAGATCAACCAGTTAGCAGTTGCATGATCTTTTATTTACTTACAAAAATAGCTATATTTGGTTCTGTCAAATATTAGTCAAATAATTATACTTCCATCCATATTCAGTTTTACCTACTTTAAAATAAACAGCAGGTTAGAGACAGTTGTTTCAACCTATTACTAGCAAAAAGAAAAATAACATTGTTCATATACATATCAACCTATGTGTTTATACAGGACAGGTAGACAATTTATATAACCATGACAATCATGTGTGCCAATTGAAATGTACATTCATTAGCAGTTATTAACATTTTTGCATAAATTGCATGACTCACTGAGCTGTAAATTTATAAGAAAGCAGTAATTAGAATTACAAATGAGTGGCACTCACCTAGCACCGGTGTGTCATCCTGCAGCTCCATCAGAACTTTCCCTGACAAGAACTGACCAGGGAAGTATAGCAGAGAAGTGTTGTCAAACACTATCAGGAACTTGAGAAGCTTTCGCGGCATTTTGTGTATTATATGCAGTGAAGTTTTGTGTTATGTTTACCTATGTAACAGGAATGCGGATACAAAGCTAGTAAGAATATAGAATGCCATTTCCAAAAATAGTAGATAATACATACATACTACTATTAGTTTATGCTGCCTGTTTAACACTCACTCTATACTACACTATGTTGGTTTATTACACTGAGAACCAAAGTATCATATGGGATAGCCCTAAAGGACCTTGTATGTACGAAAGTCACGCCCACGGAGACATTATCTCCAATGCTTCATACATAGCTGACCATGTACAAAGTTGAGAAATATGCTAATCGAAGGCCATCAACTACATCTATCCAACACCTACATAGCAGAGTAATTCAGTTTTTTTTTAAGAATTTTGTATGTCTGTTTATTACTTTTTATGGTGAAATACGAGCACATTCGATGATTTCTTACAACCTGTATACCTAACCGTGTTTCGAACAAATAAAGAAATAACAATTATAATTCATTTACCTGGGGTAATGGCTGGCGTCTGAATGTTGGTTGAATGAAAGATAACTTTATTTCACTATTAGAACACGCTGCATGAACTTATAAACGTCTAGAGTATTTTAGATATATGAAATAAGACTTATTTCTGACTTGAATTCGTAAACTAGACAACGCTATAATTTAATTACAAAACTGATTACTTTTGTAAAACTTTTGACGAACTTATTTCAAGTTTTTTCTTTCATATCTTTTGACGTTAAAGATGACAAGTTAACAACTTGACATTAACAACACATTGACATTGATTGATTAATTCTTGCTTTTTGATAGTGGTTCTATGTTTTTTTTTAGAAAAACTCGGTTGGCAGACTTCAAGTTTATTTAGGGCAGAATCTGAAATTTACAGATGGTCACACTGATAGTAACTGTCACTCAAGGAAGGTGGACGTGGGAGTTTTGGCGGGAACTCGAAAAAGTTCACGTCGTTTCATTGTATTAAGTTTAACTTGTGCTTTTTCCAGTGTTAATGGTTAAAATTGGTGGAGTTTTACGCATTAAGTGCTGAATTACGAGTATAAGTGTGGGCAAGTGATATAATGTAGTGAAACGTGGTTTTTCGTGTTGCTTCCAAAATTCCATAGAAGCTTCTAGTAAAGTCGCCACCACTTTACTAGGGTATGACTTAGACTGGACTATGATTACCTGACTTAGACTGGACTGTGACTAAGACTTGAAGACTTGACTTTACACGTGAAATATTCCATAACTCGATGAATAATTACAATACTTGACACTGGCTAAATACACTATGTGTGGAGCCAAAATATAAGAAAAAAAAAAAAAAAAGGTGGACGTGTATGCTGTCACTGTCAGTGTCAGACATAACTGTCAGATCAGGTTAGTCAGATTGCCAGTGTTGCCAGCTCGGAGTTTGTATAGCTAAATTTAGCTAAAATTCAACATCATCAGCTACAAAAAACCGATCTAGCTATGAAGCAATTTTTAGCTACAATTTTAGCTTTTTACAGTAACGTGTCAACAAAACATCGTGAACGTAATCTCGTAGTACGTACGTAGAACGTAAAAAAATCGTGTTAGACTACCTACAAAAAATGTCAAATTTAGTTGAGTGGACCATGAGTACATTGTAGTATCTCCTAAGTAGTCTGTGGTGCATTCTTCTTAAGTAAATTAATGTACGGTAGAACTGCGAGATAGGTGAACGTTAACATTATGATCCAAAATCAAGCCAAGCTATCGCGCAACGAAAATAAAAAAAACGAAAGAGTTTAAAGTTGTCAGTCAGTATTGTGACAAATTTCCTTTGGCTTGTGACAGTGACAGATTTTGGAAAAAGCACAACTGGCGCCATCTACTAGGTTATAAATAAAATCCAATTTTTTTTTTAATAAAACGCCTCGCTAAACAAAGTTGTTTCCCTGTACCTTGTCTGTGGTTCTGAAAATTTTGTATGCGTAGACCATAGACAGCTACTCTCTGCATCTACGTCTACGCTGTGAATTAAAAGCAGTGTAGACAGAGAAGGCGATGTGAAAAGCATTGAAGGCTGTGAAGGTGAGTGATAGTGTGACCATCTGTGAATTACAGATTCTGCCCTAAATAGGCTAAAAATCTGCCCACACTGAAATATCCCAGAAATATGCCCCGTCTTTTATGATAGATATTCTTGTTGCTGTATTGTTTTCCTTATATTTATTTTAAAAATCATGGAATTAATAAATAGGAACTCAAAATTCATCTAGGAATGTTGAAAAAAACGAGGAAAATTATTATGAATTTATGAACGTTAGATTCATATTCCTCTGTTTTTCATCATAAATGGATTTTACATTTAAATTTTTTCTAAACATGCTTCTTAACTTGGCGTGAGGGTGAAACCAGCTTGTAATTTGCTAAAAAAATAAAATGAATAATAATAATAATAATAAGTTCTGTTGATTTTAATTTTTTTTTGGGTTCTGTTATTTTTTTTGTTCTGTTGATGTGTTTGTAGTTGATTAAAAACCATCAAAACCTTTTGGCTATGTCTGTATGATTTAGCAAATTATACTTGGACCCATTTTATTTTTATTAAAATATAAAACCGATCACCCTCCTCTTTGCGAACTATTCTTTCTTGGATTTGTCGGTCTACTACTTGACATTGGCAGAATTGTGGTGGTATGGCAGCATCATAAAGGCCATTAACCAAGAGTTAAAGTTGAACCTTTTGACTATAATTTTTTCAATCATAGCTTTTTTTATTGCTGAACTGGCTATTTTCTTAAAACTGAGTTGGCAGCACTGCAGATTGCAGAATTGCAGCAAGGAACATACATATTACTAATCTGTGAAGAGAGCTGCCGTTGTATTTGTTTTGTGTATATTTTTTAGTAGTTCAATTTAAACAGATACCTTGATTATTTATTACGTGTTAAGTGTAAATTAAATAATCATAATGCCTAGTGAAATGATAACTTTGCAACTTGGCCAATGCGGCAACCAAAGTGGGTGTGAAATTAGTTATGTGTATAACCAGCAGTTATTTTCAAATTAATTAGGTTTAAATAATTAATTGCTCATCAGTTGGTTTCGAGTTCTGGAAGCAGCTGTGCATAGAGCATGGAATATCTCCGGAAGGTATATTGGAAGAATTTGCATCAGCGGGCTCTGACAGGAAGGATGTGTTTTTCTACCAGGCTGATGATGACCATTACATCCCTAGAGCAGTTCTCTTGGATTTAGAGCCTCGAGTTATAAATACCATCTTGACATCACCATACGCTAAGGTATTAGTATAGTATTATTTAATCTGCAGCAAAGGAAAATTTTGATGAATTTTATTTTCTTAAAAAAAAACATTAAAAAAGGAAAAAGTAAGTGTAGCATGTAAGTGTTATTGTTTATTATAGCTGTACAACCCTGAAAATGTGTACCTGTCCAAACATGGTGGAGGAGCAGGAAATAACTGGGCATCAGGTTATGCTCAGGGAGAGAAATTGAATGAAGAAGTGTTTGATATCATAAACAGGGAAGCTGATGGCAGTGATAATTTGGAGGTACGACATTCAGCTTTCTACCATTGTGTAGAAAACATATTTTTTATTATTCCATATTTGTTGATTTTGTCTGTTATATATGCTTGCCCATACAATTATGAAATGAATTTGTGGGAACAGTAGAATAAGCCATATATAATGCATGTATTTAATGTACAATGTTTATTATTAAAATTTTCAGGGCTTTGTGTTATGCCACTCAATTGCCGGTGGCACAGGGTCCGGCATGGGATCCTACATTCTGGAGCACCTTTCAGACAGATTCCCAAAGAAACTTGTGCAGACATACAGTGTGTTCCCTAATTTAGATGAAATAAGGTCAGTGGAAGGCTTGATCTGTTTTTTCTCTCTCCAAATCCAAATAAAGCTGGTATGGTGAAAGGTAGTAACCCTTATGTACCTATGGGAAAATTATTTAAATATCTTTTTCTCAAATATGCTTGGAAATTTTTGTGTTATTTTGACAACCTTCTTTGAGATAAATCGAAATTGCTGTACTGGCAAGCAGCATCCGGCAAAAGTTGTATGAAAATCCATATCTGTTGTGGTTGAGCACCCAAATAAATTACATACAAAACTCATATCTGTTGTGTAATTTAAAAATGGAATGATATTTTTCTCTGAAATTGGCAACCGAGGAGGTCAACTTATCAAAGGTTTTATTTAAATTTCAAAGTGGCTTGCAAATACAAAACTGTTTATTGGAAAAAAATAACAGTTTAGGGTGGGAAAACTTATTTTCAAAAAGTTCTGCCTAGGTACTACTTAATTTTCGCGCATTATTTGAGAAAAGTCGTATACAGAAAATAAATAAATAATAAATAATAATAATAATACAGACCTTGGCCACAACTAGACATTATTATTATTACATATTTCAAAATTTCTAATCTAAAAGTCATCTTCAGCGCCTGAAATTATAAGTGTGCAAACTCCATTGCTTGAATAGTGTACAACTTATTTAACACAACTTTGTGTTATTATTTTGCTTCTAGTGATGTTGTAGTCCAGCCATACAATTCCCTCCTCACCCTGCGTCGGCTAACAGAGAGTGCTGATTGTGTGATGGTCCTTGACAACACAGCTCTGAACCGCATTGCCAGCGACCGGCTACACATCAAGAACCCCTCGTTTGCACAGATAAACACTCTCGTCTCTACCATCATGAGTGCCAGTACGGCTACTTTGAGGTAAGTACAAAAACGAAAACAAAATATCTCTTGTTGCATTCTGTTGGCATATGAATGTATGGCGCATGCAGTTCGCGATTCTGGCCACCTTCTACTATATACTTCTTCTACTATCGCATTGGTGGGATATTATTAAATTGCCGCCAGTTTATATACTTCGTGGGTTAAAAAAATCATGTGGAATAAATGCAGACTCTATTCGCTGAATGACGCTGTAAAGGTCAACACAGACCAAAGACTTCTGTACCTATGTAGTACATTATACCTCTTTGACATAGACTAACGCCCCAATTTACAGAACGACCGACGACGCTCAATCGTTAATCAGTATTCAAGTAACGTATAGGTACTAATCTATTCTGTGGTTCAAGTCGAGATTTCATTGACAATTTAATTATGAATGAAATCTTGACTTGAGCACCAATTTACTACTAAGTGTTGTTATGTAACACGAAGATAACAGAATTGGTTAGTCAACATTATAATTTTATCTGTGCTGTGTTTAACTTTATAATATGGTAACAGAATTGACTCAGTGGAATAATATCCTTTTATTATTCAATCAAATTAATTTCGCACTGAAAAGAACTTGGTGGTTTTTTTTTCCAGTTATTTTGGGTCAAGAACCAATTACTGAACTGATTATGATGAAATTTCTATGAGGCCCACCTGCGATGAAATACAGGGTAGATCCACGGTCGCCGCCTCGAAAACAGCACCGTCAAAACAAGGCATATGCCTTGTTTTTACTCTCAGTTGCGTGTAACCGCGCCTAATAAAAGCAATGTAACTCACATATTATTGTTCTACAACGCTATTACAGGGTGCTATCATGCTATGGTTCATTATTAAAATGAAACAACCGCTTGTGGACTATTTTATGTTAGCTGGAGAGGTATATATCTGCATTGGCGCGGGGACACTTTTGAGGTTTGATTTTCATAGAGACTGTATCTATAGTATATTTGATTTAAGGTACGACGGTATCGTTTCAAATAAAAAAAAGATTTTTCCATATCTGTCTATAAACGACGGAGTTCTGAGGTAACAAACGTTAAAAATAACATACAACCGAATTGAGAACCTCTTTGTTTTGGGATCGGTTGAAAAGATTGGCGAGTCGACATCGCAAATGCCATGTTCGTCCCGTCATTTTTCTAGCGACAATATAAGCTCTACTGGTCTGATTTAATGGCATTAGATTGCTAATGATTATGGTGTAAATCGCTGACAAGGTGTTTTTTGCGTTCGCTGCGCGATTGTGCGTTTTTTGATACTTTGATTATTGACAAGAAAAGGTTAAATTACTTTTCAAAAACCAAGAGACTGGGTTTTCTTTTGTTTTCTAGCCCCTCATAGATGGCTCCATGGAACTTCCTATCTTTACACTTATGTTTCATTTACTATAGCCTATTTGGAATTAGTTAAGTATATCGATTTATCCTTCCCCGAACACCGAAATATCCGACGAAGTGTGGATATGTCCTTGAACTGTGCCATGTCACAGGTACCCGTCGTACATGAACAACGACCTGATCAGCCTGGTGGCGCCGCTGATCCCCACGCCGCGCCTGCACTTCCTCATGACCGGGTACACGCCGCTCACCGCCGACCACGAGCTCAACACTGTTAGCAATGTAAGTGCGACGTTTACAGGTTAGCGTAGTTAGCAGTTAGCAGATGGTCGTCGAGTTTCTTGTTGCTTCTTCTTTACAGGTGTAATCGAAGCTTGTAGTTTTCTTTTCTATTATATTGTGCCTCGCACCAGTAACAGGAATAGAGAGCTTTTTCAAACTCATTTACTTTATTATTGTAGATTACCATCACTCTTAGACTATCCAATTCCAAAATTCTCATCTTCCTAATTTGTCTTGATTCTAACTCGTCAATTTCCAGAGCAGCTACTTCCAAACATTATATTTACTTGTACTTTTAGATAAATAGATCAACTCTTTATTGTACACCGTAAAATATTTTTTGTTGTATGGTAGAAACAATTTTAAAATCTGTGCTTGACTTGTAAAAGTGCTCAAGTTTTATCGTATTCGGGGTCTTCCGGGACGGGGGCCTCGGGGATAGGGGTACTCGGGGAATAACCCTTAATGTTAGCCTATTTGAAATAAATTATGGGTCAATTATGGTTATTCTGTCCCCGCGTAGGGACAAACAAGTATATTGATTTTGTAATTTTTTTAGACGCAGCGTAAGCTGACCCGCAATAGGTGGTCCGACGATCTGGGGACAAACCGCGGGGAGCCGATGGATGCAGGAGGTGAGCAGCGAGAGCATGTGGCGCTCTGTGGGGGGCCTATGTTCAGCAGTGGACGTCTTCAGGCTGTTGATGATGAATATTTTTTTATACTAGGTTATTCAACATGCACCAGTATGTAATTTAACCATGTATCTCTTGTAATCAGGCTCCGAAAATCCGCAAAACGACAGTCCTGGACGTGATGCAAAGACTGCTGCAACCGAAGAACATGATGGTGTCGCTGAGTCCGGACAGAGCTAACCAACATTGCTACATATCAATATTGAACATAATACAGGTATAGGATAGGTATCTCTACTTATTTTTCTTTAACCTATTCAGTGCCGGGGACCCTCCAGGAGGGTTCACTTATTCCACATTCGCGGGCCCGCGGGCCCACCCCAAGGGTCCATATTAAAAATATAGTTTTCATCGTAAATACAATGTAATAAAATTAGAAAAATAATCGGAACTTTTGGCAAAGTATTATCTTTATAATAACACATATTTACGACATATTTGCGCGTAATAGGGTATTTTATATTACGAGCACATACTATATTCCGCGAACCCTCCTTGTGGGCTCACTCTGGTGCACCTGTAACGCCGAGGACCCCGCGGGTCTGGTGTGGTGACATGTATGGTGGCATGGGGTATGAGCTCTATGAACGAAGGAGGACGCGAATGCGTTAACCAATTGGGCGGCGCGCGGTCGAATCCAACCACTAACTCTTGAAAATATACAGAATTTTAGGAAAAAGACGCTCATCATTTTACTACCACTGTTTTTTTTATTGATTGATAGGCTTGCGTTCTAGAGGAGTATAATAGAGGTCAGTGTTTACAACCCTTTAACTACCCCCACACTGCTGCCATACCTACTTTTGCATAGTACTATATATCTATGTATTCTGTGCTTTTGGCCTCATTCGCCCTGCCTCGTACCGGACACTCCGGACACCCGAATTTATTGTTTGCTTCAGCTTAGGTATGAACTGAAATAAGATTGTAACTGCAGCAAAGACCGCACTTACTTCAGAAGATTTATTGCCACTTTCATTTCCTCTGTGTTACCTAGTAACTCACTACCCACCTGTTCTGCAGGTGACGTTCAATGATCTATTGATATTCTGTGACGAATTTGTCTATAACTTAATAGACCATAAGCACGCTTTATCCAATTAAAACCTGAAGTAATTGTTCCATCATGTTTCGTATTTTGATTTCACGCCAGTTATTTATTATTAATTTACTAGTAGCGCCCCGCGGTTTCACCCGCTTTCCTACAGGAACCGTTCCCGTTTTCTGGATAAAAAGTAACCTATGTTTTAATCCAGGGTATAAGCTACCACCATACTAAATTTCATTTGAATCTGTCCTGCTATTAGATCGTGAAAGAGTAACAACCATACACATAAATTGCGTATTGAAACTATTCAATTAATAGAAATCATAAATGTGTCGACCCTCGGTTGACCAAGTGACGTGATCGCAAAGTTGATCCCGTTCGTGGTTTTACTGTTTCCTACATTAAAAATTAACCGGTTTTTATTTATTTGCAGGGTGAAGTAGACCCGTCACAAGTTCACAAATCCCTGCAGAGGATTCGTGAAAGGAAACTGGCCTCTTTCATACCTTGGGGGCCGGCATCCATACAGGTATTATATAACTATTTGATCACTTTCTTGAAGGGTTTGTTTTAGTTCTAAATCCCTAAAAATATCTAACAATCACTTTTTAGATATTTTTTATCTCATTCACGCATTCAAGTCAAAAACGGCTGAACCGTTTTCAACTAAATTTTATTATTTTACATAGGTACCTACATTTTTCTTATTCTACCGAAATCAATTGAGTTCCCGCGGGACTCAGCTATGCTATCATAGACAACTAGAATGCGACCGAAAGAAACTCACTTTTCTTTGGATTTGACAGTTTATTTTCATAGTTACTGTAGTACATTTTTTCCAAAGTTACAGATCAGCTAGGCGATCATGTAACTTGTTGGCAACCGATAGAAACACAAAAATGTATGGATTTGACAGTTGCAGTACGCAGCTTATGTACAGAGTTACTATGGAAATTTTCAAATTTGGATTGAAATTTCTTTTGTTGCATTGCTATCAAAGTTACATGATCACCCCGCAGTTCTGCTGATCACCCTTTTGGTAAAATGCGTGTGTTATGTCATCGCGAGGTGTTCTCTAATACTATAACGATGAGCCAAATGGATTGATTGATGTTGTATGTAACTTTACAGGTGGCTCTCTCGCGGCGGTCGCCGTACGTGCAAGCTACACACAAAGTGTCCGGCTTGTTGCTAGCTAACCATACCAACATATCTTCTGTAAGTATGCTCCAAATACTACGAGTAGGTATATACTATACCCTTCTTAGGCCCGATTTCACCAAACTAGAATAAATTTTATTCCAGGTATAACTTTCCGAGAACAACCGAGTTACGCGAATATAGCCCTTATACCTCCAATTTTGTGAAGGAATAAGACTTATTCCTTGGATACAATCAAAATGGCGTCTTTTTTGTGTAATTTCATTTGTCAATTAGCTGTGTCCAAGGGTAACGAATAGCCGTATACTTGGAATAAACGTTGGTGAAATCGGGCCTAAGTCTGTGGTGTGTATGCTTAACAATTCCGCATATTTTGTTTTCTGCTTTACAACTGCTTGTATAGCAGACAGGATTTTAACATGTGTCTAAAAAATGCATTCAACAAAAAACATTCAATGCAAAGTGGCCTAGCATATTCCGTAAAATGGTCATACGTTACGTGATTGCAAAATATCGATTGATACCAATATTCATTGCAAATGTGTTAGCAACAAGGCAGGGATTGTAACAGCTTTTCACAGTCGCCCTGTTGATGATAAAATAAAATTGACTGTAGTAAGTGATGTTCCAGTTGTTCGAGCGTTGCGTGGCCCAGTTCGACAAGCTGCGCAAGCGCGAGGCGTTCCTCGAGGTGTTCCGCAAGGAGCCGATGTTCCACGAGTCCCTGCGAGAGTTCGACGAGTCGCGCGCCTCCGTCTCCGAGCTGGTCGCCGAGTACCAGGCGGCCGCCACGCCGGACTACGTGCACTGGAACCCTGGTACGTTACTTACCCTGCCAGAGTTCGACGAGTCGCCGAGTACTAGGGGGCCTCCACGCCCGGACTACTGTACGTTACTTACCACCGGTCTCTCAGGTACATTCTGTTGCCCCCGGGTGGCAATCGAGAATAATATTCCCAGTTGAGACCGAGTGGTGACTGTTGGGCTTGGTGGTCAGATTTTTCTAATGTATTTTTGTTAGTAGGTAAGTGATATTATTAGGTTGTCTCTCTCTGTTACACGAGCACTAGAGCATCATAACTTCACATCATGTACTGAGTGACAGAGACGACGCTTTACGAAGTCACTAACAGATTATCTCCCTCTTTAGTTTGATGTGTATTATTTACCGCTGGTATCACTGTAAATCTGTATCGTCTGTAACCGTTCACCAATAACAGCAGTGCGTCGACCAATCAAATTAGCGCATCTCCCTTTGCCCTCGACCCGGGCCCGTAACTCGCTAGCCGGTTACCTATGTACTAGGAAACTAGGGTTACAGTCCACAATCGTAAAATCTTACTTGCAGATTGTTTTAATTGGAAATAACCGACTATAGCAGGTTGAATAGGGAAAATAAGGACGCTAGAAAAATAATATTATAGAGAACATTCATTGCGAAGTTGTAGTTATTTTAGGAACAAAAAATCCTTTATTTATTAGTAATAATTGTAGGTTATCTAGGCGCCATTGATAGTTGTGCCAAACACCCCAAATGGGGTGACCATAAAGGTGGGGGTCGTTGGGAATAATCAATTTTAACTTTTATTTCTCCGTTTGATTTCAGAGAGTAGTCAAATATAAACATATCTGGATCCGATATCGGAGTAAAGCAGTAACATGACAAAGATCGCGTTGCAAAGGAGCATTCCAACTGAAAAAGGAGAAGATGGAAAAGTATTATTGAAATGTACACTCACCGTTGTTAATCTGTGCCATTTATTGTTATAACTAGTAATCTCGATCGTTAACAATGTTCTCGAATATTAGTCTAACGTCACTTTATAAGTCGACCCTAGAAACGCACAAAAGCGTAATAAAATGAATATGCTTTTTTACCAAGTATTTTTATTTTAATTTTACATTCTATATCTCCTTACATTCCCTTATTATTCCATTCACATTATCACTCGTGCGACTACACACATTGTGGTTTGTACATTCCTGAACATTCTTAGAAACTGGTTTTGGATATTTTAGACATCAATATTGAGAGATTACTACTATCGCTATGACTGATATGGTGACAAGCATTAGCTATGGTGCAACATATGGAGGCACATTCTAGGAACTATGACTGCTTCTATAAAGCTAGGAAAGTTAATAATATAAATATTTATCTATGATGAGCTCCTAGAATGCTCCAACATTATTGCTATTCCAGAAATCACAGAATACATCATATAAAAATAAAATTTCAACTGCTACATCTGCCACTACATTATCTCATCTATCAGAGAGCAATTTATTTCACAAGCTAATTGCCCTAAATATTGAAAATAAAAGGCAATATATTTATTAAATGTTACAACTCATATCGACAAATCAAAACGTGTAATATTGATGTCATTTGTCCCATGGGACTACTGGGTCAAAATAGTGGCAGTTGTCCCATCATGGGACAACACGATGGGACTAGTGGGATAAACCCGTAATTTTAGTTTATAGGTACAACACATATTGAATAAAATAAACTTGTTTTGAAAAGTCTACCAAATATAAACTGCTTTAGTATAAACGCGAGTCATAAAAAACGATTGTGACAAAAGCAATAAAATATGGTTTTTTCACTTCCACCACTAAGACAAGTGCCATGGGAGTGAGACAGCAATAGAAATTTCTCTTTTCAGATGTTTTTATGAATCGCGATACATTCTTACTTTACAGGCACTGCCCATAAATAACATTTTATTATTATTATTATTATTGTGTTACAGCAGGTAATAAGGCCAAAAGTTACTTGGTTTTATATTGTTAGCATTCTGTTAGAGAAATAGACAACTTCCATATGAAATCAAAGTAGATAAATGTAATGTACATCATAGAACTTTTAATGAAACTGTGTATGATGGTGTGTAAATTTTTACATAAAGATCACTTACACTATCACATTACTTAAACACATCCTCAGTGGACTATGAAGAAACTGTTATATTAAACAGGTAAAATGCAGGAATATCATATCAAGTAATTGAAATTCAAACAATTTGGTTTAAAAAATACTGAATGTTGATTCAAGTAATGTTATAGTTTCCTAAAAAAAGTTGTACCCAGTATACATAATAATAGCAAATATAAAATAAACATGAATGCACACACATCTTTATATCACACAACTATACCCTAATTTTTATACATTATTATAACAGTTGTTCTTATAAAAGTTTTGTAATTTCAACATAGACTACTAGTTACAATGAAAACATCACAATGTTGATATTATAATGTTAGTGCAATGATGGAAAAAAATATGACTTAACTAAAGGTTCCTAAATTTTAACTGTGTCGACAATCAACATCCATTAAATTAAAAGCAATGCAATTAGTGTGCTGTGTTTGCAAAATTATGATGTGGAATTACACAATGAGGCGCCTTGATGACTGAAGTGGGTTGGTGGCTAGGAAGTCTGGCTGGATGGCTGGAACTTGGGCTGGATGATGGATGTCTTGCGAATGGGGACGGTTTCAGGAGTGGGGATTGCATCACCCGTTGATATCTTTGCTGGCACAGCAGGTGTTTTGAATGGAGCTGCCAGATTTCCTGGCCTCTGTTTCGCCATCTGGTAATCACCTGAGTCGAAGAACTTTTGCTGAAATGTAAATAAAGGCATAAGTATTTTCATTCCACTAAGTAGATGTTTGCTGTAGGTATCCATAGGTTCTGTTATTATTTTGGACTGACAATATAATTAAATTTATCAGATACCTCACACCAAAACCTATAATACCGTAACTGCCATCCTCACATGCACAAACATAAGCATAATTAGGTACATTAGTCATGTTGTGTAAGATCCAAACACCCAAACATAAAGCATATAAAAATTTGTTGTAGCCCTGCATCTCTGCATTGGCAATGAAGCCATCACAGTCAATAACTTAACATTTTCTTGGAAATTGTATGTAAAGTTGGTTACCAGTGGACCATACATCTTTTGTACTACAGCTATCTTACCTGCTGGAAAGAGACATTTAAATTCAAACAAAAAATATTATTAATCAACTAATCCACACACACATAAAGAGAGCTGTTATATTAAATACCAACTTCTATTCATAATAATAACAATCCAGGACAAAATAATGAATTCTATTTAGGCTTTGTGTGCTGGCACAGCAATAACAGTTGTAATAGTAGTAGTAGTTTCAGTCAGGGGTTGGCTGGCATTTTATGTCAGGCGTCCGGGCTTATGTCAATCTATAATTAGGAATGCGTAGCCAGGAGCACAAATAATATACACATTGTTATGTATTATATTGATGGGTAATAGTATATTTATTTTACATGTAGTAATGTGGGTACATGAATAAAGTTTAGTTTTGGAAATGAACTCAAATGGTGTTGTATCTTTTATTGGCGACTGCGTAAATAAATTGCAATTGCGATAAAATGGCATTCAATTTAACGAATATTGTGTTGCCTGGGAAGTTTAACGCGAAAACTGATGTGTGGTGTGATTATAAAGAACAGTTACTGTGTGCGCTCAACGCGGCGGGACTCGTGGAACAGGACGATGCGAAGTCGCGATCATTGTTCCTGTCTCAGTGCGGGAAGGACACATACGCTCTAATTGCATCACTTTTAGTGCCATTACGCCCTACACAAGTGAATTTTAGGGACATATTGAGTGTCTTAGACAAATTTTATGAACCAGAGGTTAATGAAATTTTACAAGCGGGTAAATTTCATAAACGTGTGCAATTGCAAGGGGAAAGCGTGCAAGACTTTGTGGCCGCGATAAGTAATTTGTGTGCTAAGTGCAAGTTCATGGACATTAAGCGCCAATTACGAGACAGACTTGTTTTGGGAGTGCGTGATGAACGTTTACGGCGGGAGTTGTTAAAAACTAAAGACCTCACATATGAGATGGCTGTACAAATGTGTCTAAATCACCAAGCATCTTGTCAAGATATGTATCCTGGTCCAAGCACTGATAATTTAGTATCCGGTCATGCTCCCGAGCCAATGGATATTGGAAGAATAAAGTCAAATGAATGCAGACATTGTACCCGTGTGCATAAACCAGGTGAACGGTGTACCTTTATGAAAGCAAAGTGCTTCAAATGTCAGAAGTATGGGCACATAGCAAAAGCCTGTGATAAGAAATCCAAGCTACACCAAGTGGAAGATAAACAAGAGACTGCATCTGAAACTGAAGATATGATGGGTGTCTATGTGTGCTCAGACAGTTATCAACCCCCAATATTAGCAGAATTAATTATCGATGGGGCAAGTTTGAGGATGGAAGTCGATTCTGGGGCATCTGGCAGTATTATATCAGAGAAGACTTTCAAGAAGTTGTGGGTGACACCCCCATTACTTCAGGAGACTCCGGTGAAACTTATTACATGGACTCGAGACCCATTGAAAGTACTAGGTCTGGCAAATGTATGTGTATCATTGGGCGAGAAAGAGGCTCAATGTGAACTATTGGTCGTGTCTGGCGATGGGCCTAGCCTTTTGGGTCGCAGTTGGTTTAAACCATTAGGCCTTCAAGTGACAGGGTTATACTGGGCCAAAGAAGATTTGATGCCTTTCATGAATAAATTTCCTGATTTATTCAAAGAAGAATTGGGTGTATACAATGGTCCTGACGTCACACTGCACCTACGTCCTGAAGCGACACCGCGTTTTCTGAAAGCTCGAGCGGTGCCTTTCCGGTCTACAGTGAACGCTGCTATAGAGGTCGATAGTTACCCGCTTCCGACGTCTGTGGAAGCTTTTGTGAAGCTAAGCGGAGGCAAAGTTTTTAGTAAACTTGATTTGAAGCAAGCTTACACACAATTAAAGGTGGATGATAAAACGGCCAAGCTGTTAACGTTGAATACACCTATCGGACTCATGAAAGTGAATCGCCTAGCATTTGGCATTAGTGCGGCGCCGTGTATTTTCCAAAGGGTCATGTCAACCGCGTTGGCAGGGATGGATGGTGTGGCATGCCTGCTTGATGACGTGGCAGTGGCTGGTGCGACGTTGGAAGAGCATAATCAGAGACTTCATCAAGTGATGCAGAAGCTCAATGAGATGGGATTCCGACTAAATAGCAACAAATGTATTTTTGCTGCCAATAGTATCACATTTCTGGGACACATGATTGATGGCGAAGGTCTTCACCCAGCACCTGCCAAAGTTAAAGAAATCCAAGAAAAGCCGGCACCCACTAATAAGGAAACGTTGCGTGCCTTCCTTGGCCTCTATAACTTTTATCAAAAGTTTTTGCCGGATAGAGCTACCGTACTGGAGCCCTTGTATCGATTGCTTGAGTCGAAAACACCATGGATGTGGAGCGAACGCGAGCAAGCAGCGTTCGAAAAAGCTAAACTCTTGCTGTCGTCAGATCTCACATTGGTAGGTTATGACTTGAAAAGAGAGTTACTGCTTATCTGTGACTCATCTTCGTATGGAGTGGGCGCTATAATAGCACATGTGATGGATGACGGATCTGAGAGACCAATCATGATGGCGTCGCGAACTTTACAAGACCATGAGAGGCGGTATGGACAGATTGATAAAGAAGCGTTGGCTGTGGTATTCGGATTGACGAAATTTCACGAGTTTTTATTGGGTCGTAGATTTTGTATCGTGACTGATCACAAGCCACTGGTTGGCTTATTTAATCCAGCGAAACCAATACCCGACCAGATCTCTCCAAGAATGCTGCGATGGTCTTTGAAGCTATCGTGTTATGATTACACTATCCGACACAGGCCAGGCAAATCTATCGGCAATGCGGATGCATTAAGTAGGTGGACTGCACCGGCTACTGCAACAGTAGCGGCCGAGTCACTCAAAGAAGTATTGTTGTTGGAGGAACAACCTAGTGGCTGGAATCTAGACGCGGAAAGAATCGCTGCAGAAACAATTAAGGATCCGTTGCTGAAAAAAGTTACCTTCCATGTACATCATGGTTGGCCGAACAAGGTTACAGACCCAGCCTTAAAGCCGTTTTGGACCAGGAGAGAGGCTCTTTCACTTAATAAAGACTGTTTATTATGGAGCAACAGAGTCATAGTACCTACCAAGTTACAAGAACAGGTATTGAACATTTTACATGCTCCTCATGCGGGCATAGTCCAAACGAAGGCGTATGCGAGAGGCTATGTGTGGTGGGTCAACATGGACACTCAGATAGAGCAGATTGTCGCCAGCTGTGAGCAATGTCAGCTAGTAAGGAACAATCCCCCTAGAGATCCGCAGACCTGGATTATGCCAGAAAAGCCATGGAAGAGAGTCCATATAGACTTTGCCGGCCCTTTTCAAGGAAAAACATTTTTTGTTTTGATTGACAGCCACAGCAAATGGATCGAAGCAGACATTATTAACTCGATGAGCAGTGGTGCTGTAATAACTCTGCTGAGAAGAATTTTTGCTTCACAGGGGATACCTGAAGTGATTGTATCAGACAATGGGAGAGCTTTTACGTCTGAGGAGTTTGAGAGTTTCTTGAGGAAGAACGGGATAAAACACCTTCTCTCCCCACCATACCACCCGGCGACAAACGGCCAAATAGAGAGAGCTATACAAACATTGAAGAATAAAATTAAGAAAATGGATTTAAATTTACCTTGGAGTGAGAAATTGAGCAAGGTGCTTTATTACATGCGCACAGTGCCGAATAGCTGTACAAACAAAACACCGGCGGAGATGCTCAACGGCCGAAAATACAGAACGGCGATATCCACACTTCATCCTGACTCCGCACCCAGCCGTGGTGAGCAGCAGCTGGAGGCGGCGGCGCAGCGCGCGCCGACTAGGGCTTTCGAAGTGGACCAGCCGGTCCTGATTCACATGTATGGCCCAGGGGAGAAGTGGCGGAGGGCCACTGTAGAGTTAGTAGAAGGTCCAAGCTCATACAGGGTGAGAACGGAAGATGGAGAATTACATCGCCGCCACGCTGATCAGATGCTAGCTAGAACGGTTCATACCGAGACGAGGATGTCTGAGAATAGAGCTCTGGAAGAGATAGACTCTGGAACATCTGATGATGCACTGATTGAGATACCACCTCCGGAGATGTGGTCGGACATTATAGGCATACCCAATTGCTCAGCATAAAATAATAAATTTTGTAAATTGTTCCAAAATATTTAAAGTAATTTCAAATGGTTGTTTAAATTTAACTTCAGAGATTTTGATTTGATTGTACTATGTGTTTATGTATTTATAAAGGGGAGATATGTTATGTATTATATTGATGGGTAATAGTATATTTATTTTACATGTAGTAATGTGGGTACATGAATAAAGTTTAGTTTTGGAAATGAACTCAAATGGTGTTGTATCTTTTACACATAATCGGTTAAATATTGTATAATTGGTACTCACATTATAAACGTTCGCACACCTAATTACAGATTGACCTACATCCGGACGCCTGACACAAAATGCCAGCCAACCCCAGACCATAACTACTACTACTTTATAGCTGTTATTGCTGTGCCGGCTCACAGTTGAAAGAGTGTGCCCAGCCCTGCATTAGGTTTATATAGGAAAATGACAAAGAACAACAAATGTTAGCTTCGAAAATTATTCTAAAAGTCTATGACAGGGCTAACACCCTATTTTAACCCCTCAACCTAAGGGGCTGAAATGGAGTCATAAATTTTATGAAGTAATGCAAGTGAAATAGCAGTCTCCCTGTAGTTTGCTATAAATAAGGACAATTACCAATAACTATTTTTAAAATAATTGATGAGTGTGCATGAAATGAACTCTCATAATGGTTCGTACTTACTCCTTTAGCTAGCCTTTTTTGCAAGAAAGCTGAATGCCCTCCTGGTCCTCTCCCCAGCATAGCATTTGGGAATTTTGCTTTCAGTTTAGCTTCCTCCAACTTTTCCAATTCTTTCGGCTGAAAATTTTTAAACAAACACTTGTAAAATTTGCACCAGTTATACTTGCATTCTAATTTGTTATTAGTCAATCTTATTTGTTGTCCAAGTGATGGCCTGAGCCTACAGAAGTTAATTAATTTCCACTAATCTGTTTATCTACAGATTACTGGAAATTCTTAGGTACTTACTTAGTAGGTAGAAAATAATACAGATATTGTAAGGGGTACTACGAAAGTAGCACCAGTGATGGAAAAGATGCAAAGTAATAAGCTAGCGTGGTATGGCACATGTCTTGCGAAGGAATGGAAGCTATGTCACCAATAGAGTTTTGAATAGGCATAAATGTGGATGGTAAAAAAGGTAAAAGAAAACCGAAAATTGTGTGGTTGGACCTTGTGAAAAATTATGTTTGCTAAGGGAGTGAATGTTGAGATGACATCTGATGGAAATGAGTGAAAGAGAAAAACATGCTGCACAAACCACATTTAAATGGGATAAAGGTAGGCGGACGATGATGAGGACTACATAAACTATTCATGGCCCACTGTATCATTCATTACAAATTATACTATAGCCTCTTATTGAAACACAATAACACCTTCAGATTTGTCGAGGCATAAAAGGCAAAATCCGAGTGTTAGGTACTTACATCCTTCGGTGGCTCATTCTGATCCAGTGAGTCACTCATGGTGATGTCTGAAACAAATAGATAACCATCAATCACCACAAACTTATCGTCAGAGATTAATCTAGAAAGGAAATTATTTTGTTTACCATCCATGCCATCATTATTTACATACACAAAGCAATGTGTCGATGCATGGTATGATAGCATGGTCTTTATTTATGAGATAACCATCGCATTCTATTCTAATACATAAATAGCCGAATAACAATGATTCTTTAGAACACCCTATGTCAAATCTTTAACGTTTTCTCAACGGAAAGTTGTCTACCTTGATGATAAACTTATGTTTAGAAAAAAATAACACCACTCCTAAAGTCTGTAAAGCACAAATATTTTCAAAGGCAAGAACTGAAAAAAGAGATCCCGAATCGAATATCAAATCAACAGCAAGCAAACTCGTGATTTTTATTTTTTGTACAACACTTGTACAACAAAAATGGCGTCCTTCTGAACCACAGAGTACTTTTTGACTTTTTTATAGGGAACAAAGAGTATATAATACATATGAATTTTCGGTCTGTCTCACAGAGTAACATTGTTTTTTCTCTAATCTGTGGTCTGACCCATAACACTCTTTGTTCTGAAGTAAATAATTTATACTCTTTGTTCTGATTTTTTTTTTGCGTATATTTTGGCTCCACACATAGTGTATTTAGCCAGTGTCAAGTATTGTAATTTTTCATCGTATTATTGAATATTTCACATAAAGTCAAGTCTTAGTCACACTCAGTCAGGGTAGTCATAGTCCAGTCTAAGTCAGGTAGTCATAATCCAGTCTGAGTCAAGCCCTAGTAAAGTGGTGGCAACTTTACTAGAGGCTTCTATGGAACTTTGGAAGCAACACGAAAAACCAGGTTTGTCTACATTATATCACTTGCCCACACTCATACTCGTAATTCAGCACATAATGCGTAAAAAGCCACCATTTTTAAACATTAACACTGGAAAAAGCATAAGTTTTGTAAAATAATACAATGCAACGCCGTGAACTTTTTCGCGTTCCCGCTAAAAACTCCTTGTTCTGATTTACAAAAAGAGTATGTAACGTAAGAGAAAGGAGCCAAAAAAAAATGTCAGAGTTTAGCTATCTCAGAATGGCAACCCAACGAACCTCACGAAAGCTTTCAGTACTACCAACCTAAAGAATAGTGATGTGCAATATTTTTATATTATTGATATCTGGCCTCAAAACGGATATGTGATGTCCGTTATCCGGGGCCAGTAAAGGCAGTCATGCCTTTACTAATACAAATTTGCATGCGGAAAACATTTTGTTACGTAGAATTTGCAAATTAGAGATCTCAAATCGGCATGTAAAAGTGCTAAAAATAGCTTATTTGCAATAAAGAATTTGAGTTTCAGTTTGAGTTTGGTCTCTATCTGTTTTCGCCAAAATGAACACCAGGATAATGATAATTACTAAATTAATAAGCAAATTACCTAAAATTCGCTTTGTTATTAAACGAAAAATACCCTTCAGTGGATACTAAAATATTATAAATTTTAGCTGATAGGTATAAGTTAGCCAAGTTTGTATTTTCTGTAATTTTCATCCATTTTTACACATAAAACATAAAAGTATCGAATATCAGTAATACCAATATAAACACATGGTTGCCCCACGCTACTACTACCAATGCAAATAGGTTGCTTATGTTTGGAAATTTCATGAATATATGTTATTTTTACGCTAGAAATATATTAGTATCATTAATATTATTATGAACGGCTATTCAACTCACCGAACCTCATTTAGGTTAGAACCAATCACTCAAACTAAATCTGGTCATAAAATACCGTGGTTTGCCCTCTTCACGATGGGATTTAAAGCCACATATTTCACGCTTCCTATACTTTATGACTGTCTTTATGGATTTAACACAAGCTCAGTGAAGCAACACCACGTGCTAATTTATCCGTCTTCCACACAATTTTAAATTTTAACCTGCGCGCAAATTTTCAAGTGAGTGCCTATCCCGCAGGATAATGGTGGTCAAAGAGTATATAACGCTATGATAATGTTCTATGTAAACCACAGACCAAGGTTAACAAACAATGAGAGAACGAGAGGATTGAGTGCGTGAGTGAGATAAATAATTATCAGCATAAATGTTGGTACTGTTAAAGGGTCCCGATGGGAAGCCTTTTTAAAAAAAATACTATTTTAGATTTACACTTGAATTTGACATTTAATAACTTGGTTTAATTATAAGGTGTTGTCGGATGAACGGTCCGTCGAAGACTGGCACCGCTCTCAGCCTTCTCCCTACTCACTGACTATAATATGCTGATAAGGCCCGTAAGGGCTGCTAGTCAGCACCATCCCCTACTTGGATGGGGTATAACACCTCCCCCTTTAAGAAGAGACTTTAGGGGTGTTCTTAAAAAGTCTCTGTGATTAAACTTGGGTCCTGAGGGGTGCAATATGGCCAATTTCGACGTCTGAGTCTTGCCCGTCTATTATTTCAGGAGTAGGCTGAACCGGTGGTTTCTTATAAAATCTTAATTTAAAATCTAAGGGTTGGTCATTACCAGGTCGACAGGATCGTTTACAAATTATTTTCTTATAAGCTAAGTATGAAAAATAGGCTAAAATTATAGTTATTACAATAAAAATAAGAGAAGTATAATGTGTCCCGTATTTCACTATGTGTGGTTTGTTTTCTATTGATTTTAAATTGTTCAAAAGTGATTCTGTAATTATTTTATTTTTGGAATTAAATTCGTCCAGGTCTATGTTTTGTAGGTGAACTGGGGTCACGTTATCCGTCACATCATTAAATCTTATTATATTACAACAGCTGTCATTAATCAGGTTAAAATCAGGCATGTGGCTGATAGGTGAACTGATGTTAAGTGCATTGTAGGTCGGTATCAATGTGGTGCTTTTACAAAATCCGATACAGCCATCGGGTATAGAGAGAATACCTGTACCTAAAATATTTGTTTCATAAATCCTAGAGTTTTTACAATCAATAGATATTTTATTTGGTTCGGACTGAATATATATCCACTTATTATTCGCTAACGTTTTCCATATATCAAGTTTACCCGAAATAAATTTTGCTTCGCACTGCACTGGTATTTCACTGATAACCTTGGATAAGAGTTCACTTTCACAGGTGGGTTTAGCGTCCACTGCATATACATTCGCTACGTCACATATATAGGTTCCTGGTATTATGGTCTTACAATGTTGCAGATCATTGACGTTACAATAGTGTGATTTGTCTTTGGTCATTGCTATGTGTTTGCTGTTTGGGATGATTAGACTAAATGAACGTGGTTCCCTTGGGTTATAAGGTGTAGGCAGAGCAATGCTGTGAAATAACATGTAGTTAACAATATTTACCAGCGGCACCTCCAACAAGAATACAATTTTGTTATTTATATAATAACACACTACTTTACAAAGCCTTAAAATTAAGTATATAGAATTTATATCCAGAGTAACAGGAAGTTCTAAATTACTAGGCAGGTGTCTGTAGTTATCGGCAAGCTCTCGGTGTAATTGTTGAGGTGTTATTATTGATGGATGTAGAATATTGTGGCTACTGAATAAAATCGCGTTAGTTACGTCCTCTAGTTGAAACGACAAGGTAAGTATTGACGTTTCCAAAGTATCAAAAATTTCGTTCACATTGGAAAGTATGATTAAGCCGTTAGTTATCCTAGAAATATTTTTTATACTGGCCGAGAGTCTGTCGATAGCATTGTTTAAACTAACTTCATTATTTCTAATCTTATAAAGGGTAGTGTTATATGATGCCATCACGGAGCCAGTAACCAAAATGTTTTGTTTCATTAAAGAGGCCAACTGCTTCTGATCATTTTGCACAGATTCTATGGCCTCATCATACCGTAGGGCATCATCCTCGTCCAGTGTACCAAAAATCTGTTTAAGTAAGCTACCTATACCACCTACCCAGGCGCTACGCTTAACTCTGTTATCAAGCAAATGTGAGATGGATTCAAATTCCCTATTCATATCTTGGTACCGTACTGTCAGGAGTTGTAAACTGTTGTGACATTCGGCACTAATTTCCACAATGTGAGTTTCGGCACATAAGTGTCTAATTGTTTCCAACGCGTGTTTAATATTTTTTATGTGTGGACTAATATGAGAAATATCTAACGGTATTAATATCTTCAAATGGGCATTATTGATTTTTAGGGTACCTAAGTAGTCAAAATAGATGCCTGCACTCGAGGTAATTGGCTGGGTGAAATTCTGGAGATATTGACCCCGAATTGGAACTCTGTAAATAATCATAAAAATTAAAACTAATTTAATAAGGTAAGTATTTTCTTAATCTAGTAATATCCTATCCTAGTCATTATTTTTTTTTATATATTTTTTTTTCAGGTTGACCGGGTTCGCGGCTCCTACTAAAACAAGATAAGTAAGTACCTTTTTATTATTTACTTCTTACCACTAATTTACTAAATATCTAACTATTTACAGGTTTGGCTGCATTTCAGCGGGCTTAACCTCGTCGAAATGGTGACGAATATGGCGTCTGTTTATAAGTAAAGACAGAGTATTGTTCCCATGGATTTTTACTATTTTGTAAGGTCCTTTCCACATGGGCGACAAAGCTTTTCTCATTCTCAGGTGATTTTTAAGGTATACATAATCACCCGTTTTATAGCGTGGTGGTGACCGTGTGTGGGAATCATAATAATTTTTTGAACTTAATTTTGATCTTTGAATATATTCCAAAGCTTTTTCGCGAGAATGTTTCAAACGGTTTTGTAGCATTTGTACGTACTCTGGGTATGTTGCTCCAGACGTTTCTTCAAATATAGAGTTAGGTATAAATGGTTTATTACCAAACATAAGTTCGTAAGGTGTGTAGTGCGTAGTGGAATGAACAGCGGTGTTGTAGGCTAGCATGGCTGTGTATACATAACGAGGCCAGTTAGTTTGATTTTCGTCTACATATGATTTCAAATATTCCTTGAGGGTTGAATGGCTCCTTTCGAGGGCACCTTGGGTTTGAGGGTGGTATGGCGAAGACCAGAGCTGTTTGATCTTTAAAAATTCACAAGTTTTCTTAAACAGTTCAGCAGTAAAATTCGTTCCCTGATCTGTTAGTATTAATTTTGGAATGCCAAAAACAGATATAAAGTGGAGTAAACATTCACTGGTTTCTTCGGCTGTTGTGCTTCGAATCGGATATGCTATAGAGAACTTAGTAAGGTCATCCTGAAGGGTAAGTATATATTTTAATTTAGCGGGACCAGCTTCGGGGAGAGGACCTACTACGTCCAGTGCAATACGCTGACATGGTGCAGTTGAAGTGCTCGTAATTTGCATTGGTGCACGATTTACTTTTCTTAGTGCTTTGTTTTCCTGGCATGATTTACATTGTTTTACATAGGCTTCAATATCACTTCGCATTCCTTTCCAATAATACAATTCTTTGACTCTATTATACATACGCACTGATCCTAAATGACCTGCTATCGGGATGTCATGGTTGTCCTGTAAAATTTTCTTTATTTCAGTGGGAGATGGGTACACAATGCTATTATGATACATGATCACTTTTATATTAGTGTCATGGAAGAGATAAGTGAGAATATTATAGATCTTTATAAAGGAATGTTTTTCAAATGGATTTTTTAGATCGGATATGCTGATTTCTGCCTCATCTGCCATGATTAATAATTCGTTTCTTATTCGTTTCAGGGTTTCAAAGATTTCTGGATAACTGGCTTCGTCAAAATGATGGACTTTGGTAAACAGTAAATAGTAGGTCTTTTCGTTCAAGTCAATTTTGTAATAAGAATGTAATTCCTTTTCGCAGTTCAAAATTTCATCGCGGTTTTCTGCGTTGCTTAATATCTCTTGGACGTAGGGGTTCGACTCATCCAAATCAAGTGAAGTTGGTACTAGTATGATTTTGGATGGGGATTTCATCAGGCTTCCATTACGTTCTTCGATGGAAGTGTTAAAATTCTTTTTATCAGTAATAACTTTTAAGAAGGTGGAATAATCGTCGTCAGTCGGTACGATATTTGAACTTGAAGGTTGTGGTTCAGGGTGGCTTAATTCTTGGACAAGTGGGCTAGATGACTCGACTTGGGGTGGTGGCGTTAGCCTAAATGTATCTCCTGGTAGTAGTTCGAGGGGATCCATCGCGAGGATACCAGAAGGAGAGTCACGTCCTGTGTCAATCTCGTCTGGATTGAATGACGGTGGTGATATCAGCAAGTCCATAAGATCCTCGTCTAGATGTCGTGTAGGAGTACCTTCGGGAGGAGGATTGGATGTAGATACCTCATCCGTTGGTTGGATTGGATTTACTGGGAATCTGGATAAGGCATCGGCATTAGCATTGATTTTGCCTTTTTTGTATTGGATGTCGTACTCAAATTCCTCCAATTTGAGACGCCAACGTACTAGTCGTGATCCCGGGTCTTTACAATTGAAAAGCCATTGTAATGGTTTGTGGTCTGTTATGATTTTAAAACGATGACCGTAAATGTATGGTCTGAATGTTTTGGTGCCAAAGATGATGGCAAGGCATTCCTTTTCGGTTACGCTATAATTGCATTCGGCTTTATTTAGAGTACGAGAAGCGTATGCAATAGGTCGGTCTTGGCCAACAGGACCTTGGGATAAAATGGCTGATATTGCGTAGTTTGAGGCATCACAAGTCAATAGAAAAGGTTGTGTAAAATCTGGATATGCCAAGATTGGTGCCGATACAAGTTTGCTTTTCAGAGATTCAAAGGCGAGTTGCTGTTCATTCTGCCAAACAAAGGGAACATCTTTCTTCAAAAGTGATGTCAAGGGTTTAGCCAATTTGGCAAAGTCAAGGATGAATCTCCTATAGTATGATACTAAGCCTAAAAATGACTTTATATCCTTTGGAGATCGAGGAACTGGAAAATCAGTGACGGCTTTTGTTTTTTCAGGATTGGGTTTGACGCCATCTTCACCGATAATGTGTCCCAAGTAGGCGACTTCTTTCCGTAGGAATTCACATTTTTCTGGTTGAAGTTTTAAGTTAAAGCCACGGAGTCTGTCAAAGACGGCCTTGAGGTTGTCAATGTGGGATGGAAGGTCATATGAATAGGTGACAATATCGTCCAAATGAACGAAGCATCTCGTGCCTTGCAGGCCTGTGAGGCAGTTGTTCATCAGCCTTTGGAATGTTGACGGTGCGTTTTTCAATCCAAAAGGCATTCTGTTAAACTGGAATTGACCTTGAGGTACAGTGAATGCCGTTTTGGGTGCATCGTCAGAGGATATTAGGATCTGATGGAATCCGGAAGTGAGATCTAAGGTTGAGAAATATTTACTATTTCCTAGCTGATCAAGGATTTCGGTTATTTGTGGGATAGGATAAGTTTCCCCAATGGTGATGTCATTAAGTTTTCGGTAGTCTATTACTATTCGCCATTTGCGCTTGCCTTGTGAGTCTGCCTTTTTGGGCACAATCCAGATTGGTGAGCTCCAAGGTGAAGATGATGGCTCTATGATGCCTTGGTCAAGCATTTTAGTAATTTGGGTTTCGACTTCTTTTTTATGGCACTCCGGGAATCTGTACGATTTGGTGTGAACCGGTATATCGCTACTGGTTTTAATTTGATGATCGAGGGCGGAAGTATAGGTCAACTGATCATCAGGTAGGTGGAAGATATCTGAATATTGGGAGCAGAGTTCTATAAGAGCATCCCTTTCTTCCTGATTCAGATGGTCCATTCTTAATGAGGTGATTACTTCGTCAGTTCGCTTAGATGTTTCTTGAATATTTGCATTAATAGGATACGCATTAGAATGAAGAGGTTCAATATTTAGGTCCAAATTTGTCTTGACATTTACAAAGGATTCTGAAATATTGGCAATAGTCAGGTTGATGCGGCTATTATCTTTGATTTTAACAATACAGTTGGATATAAGCAAGTTGTCTGAGAGATGTTGATCTACGACAATACCTTCCTTCAGGTTAGTTCTTTTTATTGAGCACTCTATGACGGCTTCGGTACGAGGCGGAATGATATAAAAAGGTTCAGAAAAGTGTAGTTTAATGTTGATTTTCCCTATCCTCAGGGTATCATGAGTATAGTCGATGTTGCAACCGAAGGCTGTTAAGAAATCGGTGCCTATGATGCCATCGTATGGCAGGTTGATATTTCTAACAACATGGAACTTGAATGGTATGGGTTTATTCTCATTTAGTTTTAACTTGAGCTGGAAATGCCCTTCGGTCTGAGTTGTTTCATCATTGGGGTCTATGCCCTTAAGTTTGATTGATTCTTTAATCAGTTTCAGGTTTTTCTGGATACTAGATTCTTTTAATAAACATATGGCGGAGCCTGAATCGACTAGTAAGGATAACGGGATATCTGAGGCTTGCGAATCTAGCAGTATGTGTGGCAATAGCCTTTTGGTCGTGTCTATGTTTATTTCGAAAACATCTTGTTTTTGTGTATGACTACCGACAGAGGTCAGCTGTACAGTCGTGGGAGGCTGGTTACGGTTGTTGAGGTCTCTGGGCATAGAAGGTAGGACGCATGTTTGGGGCTGGTTACCCTTGTTGTAGTCCCTGGGCGTAGAAAGTAGGACGCTTGTTTGGGGCTGGTTACCCTTGTTGTGGTCCCTGGGCGTAGAAAGTAGGACGTTTGTTTGGGGCTGGTTACCCTTGTTGTGGTCCCTGGGTGTAGAAAGTAGGACGCTTGTTTGGGGCTGGTTACCCTTGTTGTGGTCCCTGGGTGTAGAAGGTAGGACGCTTGTTTGGGGCTGGTTACCCTTGTTGTGGTCCCTGGGTGTAGAAAGTAGGACGCTTGTTTGGGGCTGGTTACCCTTGTTGTGGTCCCTGGGTGTAGAAGGTAGGACGCTTGTTTGGGGCTGGTTACCCTTGTTGTGGTCCCTGGGTGTAGGAAGTAGGACGCTTGTTTGGGGCTGGTTACCCTTGTTGTGGTCCCTAAGATTTTTTTTGGGGGTAATTGTGTCGGCTTTCAGATATTGTCTCGGGCGACACTGTGACGAGACTCTTATTCGTTTAAAGTCCCTACATCAGGGTCCTCAGGTGAGAAATCTACTTCATCTTGGCCCATATCTTCCTTAGGTTGATCAGAAACAAAGTTGACACGAGGGGTAGCTCTATAAGGACCCTGGCTTGGTCCTGGATTTTGAGGGATTCGAAAGCGGTTATTGTTAAATTCACGTTTTTTACACGTTTGGATGTCATGTCCTGCCGTCTTGCAGTACCGGCAGAACGCATTAGATGGTCCCTGTGACATAGGGCTTTGATTATACTGCGACGAAGTTGCTCTATAATTATTATTACCTTTAAAAGAATTCACCTTCGGTTTATCATTGCTGGACTTCGGCTCGGGCTGAGGTCGTTTGTATAAGCTCTGCTGTATGCGTTCTTCGGATATGGCTAAATTAATGGCTTCATTCAAGGATTTTGGTGACCTACATCTCACAATGTTAGAGATACGAGGGTGCAGTCCCATGAGGAAGTGGTGGAGAGCAAGATCTCCCATGGCTGCGGCGCGACCAGGCAACTCTTTGGCTTTGGTATTGGACAATGACACCTCGGTTAATAATTGTGAGAGGCAGGTCTCCACACGGAGAGCGAATTGGCTAACATTATCTTGCGGCTGTTGCTTGCTCTCTTGCAGCTCAGTAAGGAGATGTGTGTAATGTTTACGTTCACTGAACTGTGTCTTAAGGAAGTCCTTAAGCTGCTCCCATTCTTTAAATTCTTTAATGGAGCAAGCAACTTCCGCTTTACCATGCAGTTGGCTAAGAATGTATTTAAAAAGTATTGGTTTCTGAGATTCTGATGCGAGTTCATAGGCATTATTGCAATTAATTATGAATGAATTCACAGTTTCTCGGCTGCCATCGTATGACTTAATAAACTTGAATAAGGTATTTAAATCCATCTCAGACATTGCGGCTGCAGCAGCTGCGGCTGTGGCCCTTGTAACTCTTGGGGAACTAGGGGCAGACTTAAAACAGTCGCTGGTACCTGGCTGTGGTGTGATATCGACGGATAAGCCTTCCACTTCTGACTTGGCCGCAATTGGCATGATAAAACAATTAAAATCAAATATAACTCTGGATTTGCAGCAAAATAAAATAATTATTGGTTTACGACTGAAAATGTTTAGGAACTCTGAACTCTCAGTTCTAGACAAAACAATGACCAAGACTCACAGTATGAACGATGCGTAGGCGGCGAATCTAAACACGACGAGCGGGGACATTCTGAGTTCCGCTTGATAAGACGGGTTACAGGTGCAACGACGATGTCGATGGGCTTCGAATTATCGAATCCTTGGTTGATGATTGATGATGATGATCGTTTCAGGCACTGTCTTCCGACAGTCTGCAGCTCTCCCAGGATGGCTGGAGCTGAAGGTAGGTGAAGGCCTTCTTGCAGGATGCAGGACTCTTCGCGCAGTTGAAGGTAGGTGATTGCGGTCCAGGGTGCAATCTCCTCTCGATGGTGGATATTTTCCTTTCCAGGAAAATGATGGATGAGCCTTGACGACGGCCGTTCAGGAACCGGTGGTTAGTGGAAATACCACTTATAGCTTCCTTCCAGGGCAATCCCGGATTTTGGACACAACACAGGTATGTTCTTTCTTTGATTTTATTTACTTGTATACGCGAATTAGCTGAGCGGTTTCACTCGCTAGACACTGGGGATTTCCGTATCCCACCGCTGCCACCAAATGTTAAAGGGTCCCGATGGGAAGCCTTTTTAAAAAAAATACTATTTTAGATTTACACTTGAATTTGACATTTAATAACTTGGTTTAATTATAAGGTGTTGTCGGATGAACGGTCCGTCGAAGACTGGCACCGCTCTCAGCCTTCTCCCTACTCACTGACTATAATATGCTGATAAGGCCCGTAAGGGCTGCTAGTCAGCACCATCCCCTACTTGGATGGGGTATAACAGTACGTTCGTGGTAGCCATTTCTCGTGCATCGTTTTCGTATTACATAGGTGACGACACCGACAGACTGGTAGTGGCAGTGGATATGGGTAGCAGGCCCGGGTCTGCTTTAGTACCGATGTCTCCACGAAACGCTCGTGTCACACGCATTCCGACATTTTCTTTGCATCAAGTGACTTCTATAATGTCAAAAGTCAATTGTGTTGTTGTCATGGAAATTATGTACATAACACAACCTAATTAATAGGTATAATTCGTAGTTTTTCTGGCTTTTTGTGTATAATTTCAAATTAATATATCATTATCATCATCTTCTTTGTCTTTTCCCATTTCGCATTTGTTATTGGGGTCGGCTCCCAAGCTCCCAGTCTAATCTGTAGCGGCAAGCTATCAGAATTACACGAGTGACTACAGGATCGGACCGTGAGTTTGCCTAATTCTCAGCTAAAATTTTATGATAAAGAACTCGATTTTTGGTAGAAAATATTTTAATAGACTGGTAAGACTGTAGAGGATCTAAACATTTTTTCGTTTTCGTTCTGGGATTTATATGATGGTATCATACCATTATATGCCATATTTTCTTCAAAGACACATGGTGCTACTTTCGTGCACTTTTCGAGATATGATGAAAAGTATGTAAAATATTAAAAAAACAGGTCAAACTAAATATTTATTGATCAAATATGAATAAATCTCTCGATTTAAAATTATAGAATGATTGTCAGAATAATTTATAAGGTTTCTGGTTGGTTAAAAAACTTAAGGGCTTGTGCAAGGCCAGCGCGAATTCAAGTCAAAGCCACAGAATAGATGTATAGTACTAGGCAAAAGCGGGGATGAGCCAGGGTCCGAGCGGCAGGGGCGGTCTAAGTTAAACTGGTTCCAACGCGCAATAGTTTAGGTAATTTATTATTACACTGAATATAATGGGTATTTTAAAAATCCGCTATACATAAGCCCTCCATTATATTTAGTTCAACTACTACACAAAGTTTCATGATCTTATTTAAAGTATTCATTGAATAATCGCTGTTTATTTGTACGTTTTGGAGGTAACTTTGTAATTTTTTTGAGAAAATTTTATTAATTCGTGTTTTCACTATACATTTGCAGTAGCATTAGTCCTGAACTTTACCATATATTAATTTCAAAGTCATTGTTGCAATATTGTTGACAGGAAACTGCTTCAAGCAATTACCACCACCGTTTAAACCGTTTTAAGCAATTTGGCGTTGTATTGGCTCTTAAGTAATGTATGTTAATATTTTATTTACGTCTTCCTAAAATTTTACCTTTAGAACTTTGGAATTACAAAATCCTACTTCATATCCTACTAATATTGTGTATGCAAAGTTTTGCTTGTTAATCAGTAAGATTGATACTCATTAACTCCATTTAATAAAAATATTTTTTACAAGTAAATAATGTTTTGAGCTACTGGCATATCACTTTGACAGTGACTTTTCGTGACATTACTTTGTTTACATAAAATATCTAAGATTCAGGAATAGAATATAAGTATCCCAAGGGACGATAAATTACGAGAATCATGGTTGTCTTTTCTGATTCCCTACAAATACTGAGCTCAGTGGCCTGTCTTAGTGAACAAACGTGTTCGCCAAAATCACTTTGATATACCCCCAATTTGATGGGATGGGTAACCGTCTTCTGCATGGATATCCTTGTTCACTGCAAATGAAGTGTTGCACGGGATTCCCTTGAGCTTATCTGGTGAGTAAACTCAATTTGAATAGCAAAAATAAATAATAAAAATAAAAATGGTTTCAACCCAAAAAATGGCCTAAAAATGGCAGTAAAAATACAAAGCTTAGGCTAAGAAATAAAAATAAATAAAAGCTATTTCAGTCTCATTTGTTTCATTTAATCCTTATTAGCGGGTGCTTCATCTTCCTGTAGTATTAAAATGTAATAGGTTAAAATAATAATAATAACTTCCTATGTAACTTCCATGTCGATATTTTTTTGGTGTGGCGCGTCACTATGGTATCGATATCGATATTTGAATATGGAGCTAGGTACATCACTATGCCGACACCAGCGTTTCGTGGAGACACGGGAACTAATTGTCGATCATATAGAGCTGTCCTATCTGTCTTTGACTAGTATAGTAGATATCTGTGCACGGGAACTAACTGTCGATCATATAGAGCTGTCCTATCTGTCTTTGACTAGTATAGTAGATATCTGTGATGGGTAGTGGTCTACTGGTCTGTGTTTGTTTATATTATTTGTTTATTGCCGGCGCGCGGCGGAGGAATAATCTAATATCATATAGATCAAACTTTATCTACTTACCAAAATGGATAGTGAAAACTTAGAAGAAGATATAGATGGATGTATCCACAGCATTCACGTTAGAAATTTCTTTTGCCATGAAAATTTGGAAGTAAACTTGAATAGAAATGTAAATTTTATCGTTGGTCGCAATGGTAGCGGGAAAAGCGCAATTTTGACGGCCTTGGTTGTCGGCTTAGGAGGAAGAGCCTCTGCGACGAATAGAGGAAGCAATCTACATTGTAAGTTGGTTCTTGGTTCTTAAATTGTTGCCAATAATTTAGAATGTGGTTCAAAATCACCAAAGTGAAGCAACTTATCTACGATAGGCATATATTACAAGCTTAGTGCTTGAATATCTTTAATAATCCATGAAGTCTAAGCAAGTTTGAACATTTGTTTTGTTTTAGCTTTCATCAAAAAGGGGCAAAACTCTGCAACAATAGAGATCAAGATAAAAAACAACAGTGCTAAAGCATACAAGCACAATGTTTATGGTGACTATATCACTATTGTAAGGCATTTAAATGCATCTGGCGGGTCTAACTATAAGGTTAAGTCTACTTCAGGTAATCCCATTTTTATTTAGCTAAGAGTTTAGTGTGATATCATCATTGGGCTGTACCACTGTTGGGACCATAGCATACTTTCAAAGATTGAATGTTCTGAATCTTTCTTTCTGGCGAGTATTGTGCACTTCCCTCTGCCGGTATTACCTTAGCTTACTAGCATGTTGTAACTTTTTTAATATTGTACAGGTTTAAAAGCAGGTCTCCCCATGTTTTATAAACATTAGTGGCACACAATTTAACAGAATATCTCCAATGTCATGTATATGATAGAGGAATATAGAACACAGGCCATGCCCCGGGGTGAAGGCTAGTGTTAAAATAATCTCATCTTATTTCTATAATGATACTAACATGTTTTGAAACATATACCTATGTTAGTCAATCCTTTTTCTAACAAAAACACTACTTACTACATTTGGTAGAAGCAATGGGCAAACATTATTGAATGCCATCATATGATGCCATTAGGAATATCTAAATTTTAATAAATAGTTATAAAATAACTATAATGAATATTACAAAACAAATTAAATTGGTTTCTTAGATTGCTCTATATTTTTAAAAACTAAAATAAAAATGGAGGTTGAGAAATCTTGCACATGCTCCGTTGAGGCTTTATTTTGTATTTTTATATTTTCAGGAGAAGTAATATCAACAAAGTTTGAAGAAGTCAATGCAATCATACTTGCTCATGACATTCAAGTAGATAACCCAATATCTGTGCTCAACCAAGATGATGCAAGGAGTTTCCATGCATCAGACTCCAAGAAAAAGTATTCATTGTTCAGGAAAGCCACCAACTTGGACCAGACCGAGACTAACTATGTTCGGGCTCTGGAGAATTGTAACAAAGCCACTACCATATGGAATAAGAAGAGTGATGTAAGTACTGCAATATCAGCCTAACTTAGGCATGATTTTTAATAACCGGACAATAGTTACTCATTGGATAAAATACAAACAATATAAAAATATTATCAGATATAGAACCTCCTTCTGTTTTTGAGGTTGGTTATAAACACAGCTAACTTTGAGAATTATACAATGTTTTTGTTTTGTTGGTTATAATTTGATCATTGCAAAATGGCATAAAATGTAATACCGTTTATTTTGTTTGAATTTATAACAGCTATGTTTGCAGCTAACTCTAAACAAAACGTCCCTTACAAAATTTAATGTTGCCTCATCACAAGTCTTACAAATGGGTCTAACAATCTTTGATTTTATTGTTAAAGTATTCATTATTATAAATAGTTTTAATAATTATGTGTGTGGACATTTCACACAGGTCCATCTAGCCCCAAACTAAGCATAGCTTGTACTATGAGAAACAGATAACTTCTACAATACTTAGATACTTTTTATTTGTAAATACTTACATAGAATACAATATAACAACCAGACACAGAACAAACATCGATGTTTATCACACAAATGTTTGTCCCAGGTGGGAATCAAACCCACAACCTATAGTTCAGAAGGCAGAGCTACTACCCACTGAGCTATCAGGCCAGTCAAATTATACATACTAACATACCATTATCATAAGCAAATAATAGTTATTTATGATATTAGGGTGGTAAGTTGGTTTTTACAAATGAGTAGACAAATGTAACCTTACCATAGTCACGAGTTTGTAGAAACCAATTTCCGCACGTGTATCATACAACGTTTTTCAACACATTTGCGAGAAAACAGTACAATAGGTAATGAAACAAACTTTTGTTTATTAGTGGGAAAGTCGCAACAAACAATCTTTGACATTTCTAATCTAATATGAAAATGGGCTAAAATGGCGCGCATTTACAATTCAAATAGCGCCACGTGCGTGTGGTGAAAATTAGAACTACATCTTTAGTTTCATTTTCTCTTTAGTATTAAAGTGAGACAAACGTATTGAACTGTGGCGTGCCAATGAAAAAGTTTTCATGCAGCTTCATATGCTCCTTGTTGCTATGGACAACGGATCTTGTTGATTCTATGGATGTCAATCTACGTCTTAGAGAAAAAAATTGTCTTGGGTTTTATTTTGTTAATATTTTTCAAGTCAATTATACATCGCGTTGTGAGCTAAAACATTATCTTTAATTACTGCCAACCCATGGACCTCCTTCTAATAATAATAAAGTGTACCTACAACACTTCAGAACAAAAACGCTTCCAAGGAGTTTCGATCATGCAGCTTATTTATTCTCGTTATGTGAAACTCTTTGGTGGAATTCTCACTATTTTTTATGGAAATTAAGAAAAAACCGCAAAGGTTACGCACGGCGCTATACAAGGAACGATGCGGTAAAATAGGTACTTAGGTGAGAGTACCTATTTTACCGCACGCTCCGTTGTATGGTGCGTAATGTTTAACTTTCGAACAATGTATACAGGCTTTGTAAATGCATTTTTTGAGCAAATGTGTTGAAATTAAATTACTCATCAAGTCATCACAATGGTAATGGTATTTTCATGGCATTCACTATGGCACCTGTCTATGATAGTTGAACAAGTGAGTGAGTGTTACATTAAAAAAAAAAAATCATACCTAGTTGAAAAATATGAAGAATTATGCTTTGGTCCCACCGGCGCGTCTGCGAAGCGGCAGCGTCAGCGACGCGTAACTATTCGGTACCCATCGCTCCCCGCGGGAATGGCGGCGCGGGTAGTCTACGAACACCGGCAGCAATGAGTACTGAATGTCAGAATTTGACGCTTCAATGACGCCACTTGACGCGCCGGTGTATCCATCTTTACATATTTTTTATTTTACCTATAATATTTATATGTGTATTTATTTACATAGCTTGCCAAACAATTAGATTTAGGTACAAAAGTGAAATTCAAAAATTTATATCTTCCTTTTTTTATAGTAAAAAATTAAGCACTCTGATATGTAACAATTTGGCTTGTTTTTATCTAATAATAAGTTCATTATATAAATGAAACCTAAACTTGTAGAAACCATATTGTCCTAAATTAAAGTGAATACATACTCTGTGCTAGCATTCTTTTTTAAATCATTTTACTTGAGTTCTGTTAATGAATAAATAATAATAAATAAATGATAAAAACTGAAATGATCATCATCATGATCCTACATTTATGCAGGATGATGATGGTAGCTTCGGTTTCAGCACCATGGGGTGAGAACATTATTTCATTCTTCTAGGCATGTATGGAACTAGAGAAAGAATATAAAAAGTGGAAAACAAGCCATGAACAGCTACAATCCCGTGATGAGATTGAAGTGCAGAAGCAGACACTACAAAATGAGTACTACTGGAGTGAGATAGCGGACTATGAGAAAGAGGCCAGAACCATACAAACACAGTATGATAAGCAGAAAGCTAAGATGGAGAAGCTTGTGGAAAAGCTCAATAATATGGAAAAGAATTATGGTAGCAACACCGATTCTATCCAGTAAGTGGATCTTGTTCAACCATAAATCCTAAAGTAACCCAGTCTGTATGTCTCTCTATTACCTTTTCACAACTAGCCTTGTTGGCACGTTACTTTTAAAGTGAATGCGACAGACGTCGGTTCCCGCGCTAGCGCTCTCAAATATTCTGTACTTCTAGATCTAGGTTTTTTACGGTTTTGTACCCAAAGGGTAAAACAGACCCTATTACTAAGTCTCCGCTGTCTGTCTGTCAGTCCGTCTGTCACCAGGTTGTACTCATGCACCGTGATAGTTACACGTGTCGTGTTTTCACGTGACAGTTGAAATTTTCACAGATGATGTATTTCTGTTGCCCGCTATAACAACAAATACTAAAAAACAGAATAAAATAAATATTTAAGGGGGCTCCCATACAACAAACGTGTTTTCTTTTGCTCGTTGACCAGATGAGTCATAGATGGCGCTGCTTTAAATTTTTATTTTTATTTTATTTTATTATTTTATTTGGGATAACAAACAGTTGTACATTTAAGTATAGAGTCCTAAACAGTAGTTTAAAATAATAGTTTAGTACACAACCAACCACATTATCCACATATTAAATAGTACTGCTACTCAACACAAGATGGCAGAGATAGATAATGGTATGGACCCCTTCGTGCGCGAGTCCGACTCGCACTTGGCCGGTTATTTAAAGCTAAATAGGTCTATCTTTTCCCACCAACTTGGTGGTAAGCTATAGTGTGGCCAAAGATGTAGCACAGAAACCTAGATGTTTATAACTAATTAACTATTCACTCTAGTCTTGAAGGTGCCCAGGTTATAGCTTTCTGCTTCGCACCTAAAGCATGGAATCACCTAGGTCTGGTTAATTCACAAAAAAATATTGTCCACAGAGTCCTAAAAGACCAGCTCAAAGAAAAGTCTAAAGAGAAGAAGGATCTGGAGCAAGAGCTGCGTCGGTTGGAGTCTGAGGTCCGCGAGGTTCAGTCTACCTGGCGGAGCGCCCAGGGCTCTTCGGGGAAACAGAAGGAACTGCTGAACAGAGAAAAGAGGAAGGTGGCAGATTTGGAGCGAGAGATACAGAATATTGAGTGAGTCATAGTTTACTCATTACTAAGCTGTGGTACCTCTATGGTAGCTCTACATACAATCTCTTTTATGATGTCAATAAATTTGCCCCACTGACCACTATAATACAAGTACGCTGGACTTCATACTCTCAGATGTTATGAGAAGCCATTTGATTTTCGCCATTTTGGCGCTGATAGCAGTGTGAGGGTCCATGGAACTAATATTAGGGATGAGACATAACTTTCGATAAAAATACGATATCGATATCACTACAGACTCAGGCAGTTATTTAAGTCTATGTACATATACGGGTACTGAAACAAAAAAAAAAACATACTATACCCATTAAATTAAATAAGCGTTTTTTATTTATATTTGCGTTTAAGAAATCTACTTAATTATTGTTAACTAGCTGCACTCCGCGTTAATCCAGCATAATATGTAGCCTATGTGTCTTGGTTTTAGGTATTCTCAATTTCCGAATTCCATCATAATCAGTCCAGCCGTTTAAGCGTGAAGAAGTACGTAATGTGCACACAACTTCTTTAAAATATTAGATTAATAGCTCGATTTCATAAAGCCAGTGCTCCTTGGTCCTGTTGATTCAGTACTAGTAGGGGTAGGGTACTGGGTAATAAAATAAAAAAACGCAGATAATAACATAATAACATTTATATTTTACACTAGCTTCTGCCCGCGGCTTAGCCCGTGTGGCCAATAGGAAATGAATGGCATATTTTTCTGCAAAAACAAAAATTATAAATGCTCTCACTCTCTCTCGATATTATACAAACTGACAATATCCCAAATAATGCAATAATATGAAATTTTCCGTAAAAAACCTCTGGGATGAAAGTAGTATGGTTTTAACAGAACTCAAAGCGTGTGTGAATAGATCAAATTATGGAGGTCCCACAGGTCACTTTCGCTACACAGTCGCCGCTTGCAACCCAGCGAACAAAGCAACCTCGAAATCGTTAATTTCTACCACAGGTCACCTTAGTATTTTCAGGATGGAAATCAGTGCAGCTCAACTTTCTTTTTTCTCCAGCAGCCAGAGATACACACGATGTTGGAGTAACCATGTCCTCACGCACAGTAGGTGTATTCCCTGAAAATATTATATTTTTTTCATAATATGGTAGGCGACATAACAATACATATTATTAATTTTGAAAATAAATGTTATTTATTATTAATAATTATTAAAAAAACAAAGTGTATTCAGAATTACACAATCTTTACATACCAAAAAACAATGTAGGTACACTGCCATATTTTAGAGTTGTACGTGCAACGTGCCTAATAAAACACTCATCAGTGAAGTGTTTACTACATAGACGATCATTGTATTTAGGTCTCCAATTATCCTTTTTCATATTTTCCACCCATAGCTGCTTAGTAAGTGTCAGTGGGAAACTTAAAAGCACAAAGTAAAACTTAATAACATATACAAAACAACATTATTAGTACTAGCGAGTTAAATATTTAGTTTATATTAATGAAAAAAAAAATCTGGAGCCAGATATACATCGTAGATTATTCTGTACCGACGTACATTATTGAGCATTGCCGAAGTTCTGCTAGTTACTCACTATCGAAGAACATTATCGACAAATTATCGATATGAAACATTCACAACCTATGTACCTATTCCAATAGTATGAATTCATTGAATAACTAAATCCTACTTACATTTAAATGTGATGAAATTAAATAAACTAAGTATAAAATAGTATTAAAAACTTTCAGACACAATAAACATAATAATGTAGCATTTTTTTATCGTGAGGTTCACTTACGTGTGGAAGGTTATTCCGCTGCCTTTTCGGTAGCGATTTGTACAAAATACGCATAACTTCATCACAAACATGTACCGTAATCAAACACCAAACACAAAGAGTAGTCTTTTATCATCTTATTTTACGACTTTTGATCAGAGACGCAGCAAACTTACCAACAGCCACTTTGAAAAATGACAATTTTAGTACCCGAGACCCTCAAGAGGGGCGCTTTGAATCGGCACAAAAGAGAACTGTCATTTCCTAGAGAATATTTAGTCCAGCTTACTTGTATTATAGAGGTCAGTCATTTGCCCTCATAGTAGCTGTGATGGCTCCATACGATTTCTATTTTGCGAGATAGGGACCTTTAGGTACATAACAACCACTTCCCAAATTGTCCGCTTTCCAAATTTTCATGTCCATTGGTCGAATTCTCAGAAAGCTTACTTCGTGATTTATTTAGGTTGGGTCTATCAACTATTTTTTCCAAGGCAAAGGTGACCAGCATGAACGGGGTTTACAAATAAAGAGGAACAATACTTCCAGTGTTATGCACTGTTTAGATTATTTGTGATAACGATTGCACAGACAATCGTCATACTTAATTTTATTTTATAAACACATGGGTGACTTAGGGGACAACTTTCTCACCTGCTTTGTATGGAAAGCAGGGCTTGTCCTGGGTTACTGATATCTTTAAAATTATTTATTTAAAAGGGTTTAAATAAAAAAGTTAAAAAAGATGAGTAATATAAACATAGAATATAATATCATGGACCAAGAGCCCGCGACGATCAGTGGCCGTACTGTGACGACCTAAAGTGAACCGCTACAATATAATTTGTACGGTAGCGGTTCAGTTTAGGTCGTCACTTGAATCGCGCTAAGAGGTCACAGTACGGCCCCAGATCTACGTTATAGTCAAACTTCATATTTGGGGATCGTTTATACCTGTATTAGAGGCGGACGCAGAGAAACTTTCAGCTTTTGTACTATAACGTAGGTCTGAACGTCCCAATAATCTAACTTTTTGTAAGAACGACCCAAATATTCCGATGAGTACTGAAGTACAACAAAAAGTAGTTGATTGATGACCGATTTACCGGGTTTACTTATTTTTTCAATTGTTACATTATTTTTTGACTCACTGAATATTTACTTGTTCATATTGAACAGTATACAATAGGGGCGTTCGGATTGGGATCAGTATCGTTTTTGACATTTGCAAAATTAGTGTTGTTGTATAGCGTTCGGTTTGAGAATTTCGCCATTTTTACCACTTTTATTCACTACCCAAAACGAACGCAAAACAACCAAATGCGGTTAGTTATTAGTTTATTTTCACAATAAAAATCAGTAATTTTTACATAACCTCGCCAATAATTCTACGTCAATCTCTAATGCCAGAAAACGATCACTTTTGACTCACCTCCGCAGGTGGGTAAAAATTGGCAGTTCACGATGGCATTTTTAACTGTTTTTGAGCTATTCGAACGGTGAATGAAAACAGTTAAAAACGCAACTTTTGTTCACACATTCCCAAAACGAACCGTGCATGTGATCATTTTTGTCGTTTTTAACTGTTAATTTTGCCACCAGTAGGCTATCGGAACAGGTAATATAGGCGAAGTGTTGTGGTGTCAGGTCGGGTAGCGCTAGCAGCCGGCGCGGCGAGCTGGAGCGCGTGGCGAGCGCGGCGGCGGCGGCGGCGGCCGCGGCGGCGGCGCGGTACGACACGGCGCAGCACGAGGCGGCGCAGGCGCGCGCTAACCTCGCGCATGCGCAGGGACTCGCTGACCAGGCCGCCGCCAGGGCGCAGCGCCAGCGGGATGCGATCAGTATGCCTCTTATCATGCTCCACATCGTTTTCTATTACTCCTAATCCTCTCCTCGTGCTCCAGACTATCATTTTTTAAGTAAACGAATGACGTGACGAGCTACTCTGTCGCTGGTGTTAAACAGATGCAGTGTCACTGGGAACTCTAAATTTACTCTGAATCGTCTCATTTCTTTTAATCCTGATCCTCTTCTCTTGTCCCTGCTCTTCTTTGTGTACTTTCGATTCTGTTCTGTTCATCATCATCATTAACAGCCTGAAGACGTCCACTGCTGAACATAGGCCTCCCCCAGAACACGCCACCTTGAGCGGCTGCTCGCCTCCTGCATCCATCGGCTCCCCGCGGCTTTCACCAGGTCGTCGGTCCACCGAGTCTGTTCTCTTACTCCACATCATTTTCTATTGCTCGGAATCCTCTTCTCATTCTCTGAATCATGTTCTATTAATCCTCTTCTCTCGCTCCTGATCTTCTTCTAATAGGTACTCTTCTAGTACTCTTGAACTTCTTCTCATGTTCCATATGATAATCCATTACTCCTGATCTTCATATCATGTTTTATCTTGAAACTTTGTAGTTGTTTTCACTTGACTTGACCACTTAATTTAATGCGACCAAGCTGCACACAGACATTCAAATATAAACATTGAAGTATTGTCTTCTTCCCAAACATATCACATATAACATATAAATATATACCTTCTTTTTTTGAGGGGGGGAAATGCCCTCGCACTTCCCTGCCACCACGGGGGTGATGGCAGGGAGTATGTGGGACTCGAACCCACTACAACCCCCCGTGATCCGTCCGCCGCCGGGATGGGGCGAGATAGGGTCGCGTTAGCATTCAATATCCCGCCTCGGCGGTAGGCCCTTTCGGGTCATATAAATCTTTATCGACCAAGGATGTTCTAATTCGTTCCGTCTTTTCAGGGCAGTTAAAACAACAGCTCCGTGAATTAGAGTCTCGCGGTAACGACTCTCTGGGAGTGTACGGCGCTAACATGGTGGAGTTACGTCAGCGGCTGCAGAAGGCGGCAAAACAGTTCAGCGCGCCGCCTAGAGGACCCGTCGGTCAGTGCCGTAGAGTTCATTATTGCTTACAACCCCTTAGCGTTATAAATATTACAGGTATTTATTATCCTAAAGGGTTGGCAAGTTTTTATCAGTTGTACCCCTAAAGCAGCAAAGTTATAAGTAGAAATATCAATTTCGTCTCGCAGTATGATAGTAGCTGCTTTCTGAACTGTAGGTGCAGGTTCGATTTCCACCCGAGATAAACATTTGTGGGATGATATTTTTATTCTGGGTGTTTGTTATATTATTAGTAAGTAATAAAATAATAATTATTTGAGTATTCTATCTGGTTCTAATAGTAGCTTTGCTTAGTTTGAGGTGTTGCACACATCCTTTCCTCTTCGCCTTTTCCCATTTGTTATTGGGGTCGGCTACTAATCTAACCTGTACCTCGTAACCCATAAGGGACCAGTAACAGCGATGATTAGATTAGGTGTCAGATTCTATCAGGCGTCTGACTACCCGTAACGATTGCCATATAATTATGTTCTTATGATAACCGAGACCGACGGCTCTCCGAGGCACGGAGCGATGGCATCGAAAACTGCACATAACTTACTAGATATTTCATTGATGCATTTATTTATTAAAATATATATATCAATTTCTAGGTTCATACATAAAGGTGAAGGAGAAGAAATGGGGCGGAGCCCTGGAGCACATTATCGGAGGCTCCATGCAAGCGTTCTGTGTCAACACGCCGGAGGACTCGAGGAAACTGTTTGAGATCATGGGACAGGTGATTTGTTTCGTTACACATATTCTTGTTTGTATCAATCACGTATGAGTTGGATATTTGTGTAGATTTTGTGTAACAGCTGATATTCATCATCATCATCATCATCAACAGCCTGAAGACGTCCACTGCTGAACATAGGCGTCTCCCACAGAGCGCCACTTTGAGCGGCTGTTTACCTCCTGCATTCATCGGGTTTTCACCAGATCGTCGGTCCACCGAGTGGGGGGCCGGCCTACACTGCGTCTTCCGGTTCGTGGTCGCCACTCGAGAACCTTTCTTCCCCATCGGTTGTCAGTTCTACGAGCGATGTGGCCTGCCCATTGCCATTTCAACTTGCTAATTCTAAGAGCTATATCGGTCACTTTAGTTCTCCTGCACAACAACAACAGATACATTATTACCTATCTATGTATAAAATAGGTGTAATGGTTGCACTTCACATCGCTATTCGTGTTTGCGTATTCGTCTTATTTGCCCAAATACGACAATGTGAAGTTACTCTGTTCGCCCATATAATTGCCTATTTTTCACGTACACCTCTCCGCTGGTTGGCTGTTTTGGGTCACATAATTGTCTCTCCCCGTTTTATGTCACTTTCTTTATACTTGCTTTTTTGTCAAGTGGAGTAAAACAGGGGAAAGACAGTTTTGTTTATCGCCCCTGCTAGCTCAGCTGGTTGTCGGTTTTGGTCGCATATCAAAGAATTGCGAATATACTGTTTATTTTTGCGTTCAGATTGTTCGGCATGCTTATTCGCTGTTCTCGATGTGTGGACGGTGTGTTTGGGTTATAATAGAGTATACAAAAATAAAAGAAAAATCCCACAGTGTCAGCAATTTTAGGCCAACGTGCACTTCACTGCATCATCGCTTAACACCAGATGAGTTGCAGTCAACCTTTGCTTTTTTATAATTAAACATTTTTTTATGGTAACTGTAGGTATACGGCAACAGTGGAAAGCCTTCAGTGACATGCAGCAAGTTTCTCACGACGAAGCACGATGTGCGCCGGAACAAGGTCCGCGCGGCCGGCTTCCTCTCCGCGCTCGACTCTGTAGACGTGGCCGACACGGTCGTCGCAAACTTTCTTATTGACAACGTCGGGCTGGAGTCTATACTGCTCGTTCCAGATCATGGTAAATATTACAATACAAAACACAACAATTATTATAATACCAACAACAACAACCAATACAATACAAATAACATTCTAAAATACTATACAAAAAAAACAATCAAAAATATAATACAAAAATTGGTAATCAATACTATACAAACATCAGCAACCGATACGATACAACATCAATAAAAAATGTTCAGACCCGGTCTTCGCCAACTTTCTTATTTACAACTTTGCCTTGGAATCTATATAACTCGTTCTAGATCATGTCATGATAGGTGTAAATGGTAACCAAATTCAAACAACACGCGAAAAACAACAATCAGTATTATAGCCAACAATCGATACTAGAAACAACAACATTTAAAAATATAATAATAAACAACAATCGAAAATACAATACAATAATTGCTGTTCATTATTGGTATTAATTTCAATTTTGAGGAGTCACACTCTGCAAAATAGTTTAAACTTTTGATGCCTACACTGGCAACTCATAACTTTTTAATTCCCGCCTACATTTTTGGTCACTTGTCGTTGGTCAACCTCTCTCGATGTCTTAATTTGTCGCTCCGCGGGTGTTCCCTTGGAATTTTATCGGTTTGTCGCAATATCTACCCCAGCATCAGCACCAATCCTGTGGTAAGGAAAAGGGAAGCGTTGGAAAAGGCCGAAGTACTTCACTTCTACTTGCCCCCATAGGTATTAGGTGAACTTCCAAAGCCCAAGCTGATTTGGTGAGTTTTTTCCGACCCTCTTTAACTCTATCGTTTTCTATCTTATTCAACTGTCTAAACTACAGTCCGCTTTATAATACAACATTAATTTGGTCCTTACGACCGGATCCTTTCTTGAACAGTCCTATTTTAGGATATTTCTCGTTAATTTTGTCGATTTTGCATATACATTTTATTAACTTTGTGGGGTATATAAAATAAAAAAGTTCATCCACCCACATTCAATAAGTAACGTTCCGATTCACTGTAGTAATTATAATTTTGTTGAATACTTTCGTTGATTTCTTCAAGTGTCAAAAGTTTGGGTAGTCTACGGTTACGCACCTTACATACTCTGCGGTACATAGTTGTTATGATCACATTCACCCGTTCTCGTTCCTTGTTATTGTAAACAAAACAGAAGAATAGTTTATTTTCGGTTTTCGCTGTTATTCTTTTGTTAAACATATAGTTTTGTGTTAAATATAATGGAGAGTGTGTGTAGTAAAGTGGACGAGGTGGACGTGAACAGAACTGCTCGGGATTATGCAGTGATGCGACTTGAATATTATGCCGATTGTGACTTCTTAATATTGTCATTACAAGATGTTTGCGAAATAGAAAAACAGTTTCATGATGCTCAAATTAAAGTATTAGCCAGCGTAGATAAGCTGTCGCAAAAGAATGAAATGGCAATAACATTTTCGTTCGAGGAACTAGTGTTTAAACTCAAGTCTCGTTGTGTGAATCGTGCTAATGATAACAAACCAACTAAAGAAGCAGAATCTGTTCAAGCGCGTCTACCGAAAGTTTCTATTGCGAAGTTTAATGGTACATTAGAAAATTGGGTATCATTTATTGGACTTTTTGACTCTTTGATACACAACCGGAACATTAGCAATGTGGAAAAATTGCATTATTTATTGTCAAGTGTGGAAGGTAAGGCATATGATTTAATTAAAAATTTCCCCCTTACTGACGCGAATTATATAGATGCTTATGAGTTGTTACATAAACATTATGACAAGAAAAGGCAAATTGCAACTCACTACTATGAAAAATTAATTAGTTGTGAACCAATTAAAACTAAGTCGGCTTCTGAGCTTGAGAGACTGCATAGGACATTTTCAGAAAACTTATCAGTGTTGGAAAAATATGCACTTCCGGATAAGAACTTCATGCTTTTCCATTTATTATGGACGAAGTTAGACAGAGCCTCCCGGGAAGCTTTTCAACTAGATTTTAAAGGTGATGAGATTCCTAAGTACTCTCAATTGCAGGATTTTATTGAGAAGCAGTATAGAGCTTTAGAGATGTCTTATGTAACAGCACCTAAACCTGTTGTTGTTTTGAAAAATAACCAAAACAAACCAAAAGCATCTTTAGTTGTTTCTAATGCAACATGTGTCTTTTGTTCTCACCCACAACACAGTCTCACAGGCTGCGAGGAATTTTTGAAATTGGATCCCCTCTCTCGTTTTAAATTTATTAAAGAAAAGGGACTCTGTGTTTTGTGTTTTTCAAATTCACATCGAGTGAAATCTTGTCCTTCATCGGTCCGTTGTGGTTCATGTAATTACTCCCACAACACATTGCTTCATTTTGGTAAGCACACACAGACCACACCCTCGCAGACATGTGATACAAATAATGAAAATAATAAGTCCGTTGTTTTGACCTCAGTGACTGCCAGTAACACTGTGCTTTTTTCGACTGCTAGAGTGCTGGTTCGTGATAGCTCTGGTAACTTTCAGCCAGTGAGAGCTCTACTAGACTCTGCAAGTGCATGCAATTTTATTTCGCAAGATTGTGCTACTAGGTTAGGACTTAGGGTCAATCAACATGATCAGTCGGTTAGTGGAATTGGCCATTCTACTACTGAACTTCTCGGCTCATTGTCATGTGAGATGAAACCTATTAATAGGAACTTGTCATCAAATTTTAAATTTGAAGCTCTCGTTTTGTCGTCGATTTGTGTAGACCAACCCTCTCGCTTTATTGATTCATCGAATTGGTCTCACATTAAAAATCTGGATCTTGCTGATCCAACCTTTGCTCATCCAGGTCCAGTGGATATGTTGCTTGATGCAAGCATTTTCGTTTCGTGTTTGTTACCTGGGATCAAACGTGGTTCTCCGGGGCAACCTCTTGCATTGAACACACAACTGGGATGGATTTTGATGGGTGCTTGTGATGAAAATAATTCATCACTGTTTTCTCGTTGTCGTAGCACTCCAAAAAATTGTCTTTTCGTTTCCAATGCCACATTGGATAATTCCCTCAAAAAATTTTGGGAAGTTGAAGAAGTTAGTCCTAAAGCTAAAATTTTATCGAAAGAGGACGAGCTTTGTGAAAAATCGTTTGTCGAATATCATTCTCGTACTGAAGAAGGTAGGTTTGTCGTACCTCTTCCTTTTGTCGACTTGCAAAATAAACCAACTTTTAGTAACTCTCGAGACATTGCTCTTCGGAGGTTCTCATCTATCGAACGCAAATTGCAAATGAACCCTGAATATAAAAAGGCGTATGTTGCCTTCATGGAAGATTACGAAGCTCGTGGTCACCTTGAAAAGGTAGAGCCCCCCTCTACCAAAGATGGAAAATTTTATTATATTCCCCATCATGGAATTTTAAGACCTGACTCAGTGAGTACTCCACTGCGCGTGGTGTTCGATGCCAGCGCTAAGGATGCTTCAGGAGTGTCACTGAATGATGCTCTCCTTCCGGGGCCAAAATTGCAAACAAACATCTTTGATCTGTTGTTGCGCTTTCGTTGGCACGCAGTAGTTTTTACCGGTGACGTGCAACAGATGTATAGGCAAATTTTGGTTTCGGATGAAGATGCAGAATATCAGCGTATCGTGTGGCGCCCCTGTCCTGCTGAGCCAGTCTGTAATTACCGACTCAAGACCGTGACCTATGGAGTTTCTTCCGCTCCTTACCAAGCTCTACGCACCATGGCTCAGCTGTCGATGGATGCGGCTGAAGAATACCCAGCCGCCTCTACCGTACTAGCTAGAGACCTCTACGTGGATGATGTTGTTACAGGAGCGGACTCTACCGAGAGTGCTCTACAACTTGGATTGGAGCTGTCCAGAGTATTGTCGTCTGGTGGCTTTCATCTGAGAAAATGGACCTCTAACTGTCAGGATTTCCTTCAAAATCTCCCTCCATCGGATTTATACTCGGAGAGTTTTAAAAGTTTCGAAGAGCTGGCTGATGTCTCTCTTAAAATATTAGGACTTCTTTGGAAACCTCAGTCCGACACATTTGGCTTTAGAGTTGCAGAAAACGGTGATCATCGTTGCACAAAGCGCATCATCTTATCGGAGATCGCGCGCATTTATGACCCTTTAGGGTTTCTAGCGCCGATCACGTTTTATGCAAAATACCTGATGCAGCTTCTTTGGACTTCGGGTGTCGCGTGGGACGAGGATGTGCCCGAGGAGATCACCTCAGAATGGTCGCGCTATAAAAATCAGTTGTCGTCGCTAGCGTCCATTTCGATTCCTCGTCGGCTCGTAAAATCCTTTGTCGTGCTGCAACTTCATGGTTTCTGTGACGCGTCGGAGCGCGGCTATTGCGCCGTAATATATTTTCGTGTCGTCGACGCAGACCGTGCTTGCTCCGTCCACTTTTGTTGCGCAAAAACCAAGGTTGCTCCTCTTCGCAAGCTGTCCATTCCAAGGATGGAACTACAAGCAGCTGTTTTACTTGCTGACTTGATCAAGGCTGTCGTCCAGGCTTTCGAGCCATTTTATCGGTTTGACAACGTCTTCGCATGGTCCGACTCTACCGTGGCTCTTGCGTGGATAAAGTCGTGTCCATCGAAGTGGAAAACTTTCGTAGCCAACCGAACTAGCCACATCCAAGAAATTGTAGCTCCAGATTGCTGGGGACACACCAGCACTCTGTCGATGCCTGCAGATGTTGGCTCTCGCGGCATGCTCCCTGCCGAACTCGTCAAGTGCGAGATGTGGTGGAGAGGTCCGCCGTGGCTCACGGAGTCTGAAGGCTACTGGAGTCGTTCGTTTTCAGCCTCTACATCCCTTCCTGTTTCGGAAGGTCTGGAAGAGCAACGAATTTTTAGTCTTTTGACCACTGTCGATGTCAACACTGTTGACAATTTAATAAATAAATGCTCCTCGCTTACTAAATTAAAGCGAGTTCTATCGTATTGTTTTCGATTTTGTCGCAATGCAAAGTTGCCTTTGCAAAAAGTTGTCGGTCCCTTAGAGGTGACAGAGGTTCGAGACAGCTTCATGTTCTTAATCAGACATGCACAGCAGGTCTCTTTTTCATTTGAGATTGAGAAGCTGAAAAATGGCTCTCCTAACACTCTGTCAAAGAGTTTGCGCAAACTTTCACCCTTCGTCGATGAAGCGGGTTTCCTCAGGGTGGGCGGTCGCCTGGCTCACGCCAAAGTCGACTTTAACGTGAAGCATCCGTTGTTGTTGCCGCGTGACCATCGCTTGACTTCGCTGATCATTCAAGATTATCATGATCGCTTCATGCACCCAGGTGCCCAGGCTCTACAAAACTTGCTTGCGCAAGATTTTTGGATCCTCTCGTCGAAAAGAGCCATTCGAAGCATCGTCTCACGCTGCATCAGATGCTTTCGAACGAATCCTCAACCTGTCGCTGCTCCCCTCATGGGCAACTTGCCGTCGTTTCGGGTAAACCAGATCAAACCTTTCTCTTGTTCTGTCGTTGATTATGGAGGACCTTTCAGTATCGCCTTAGGTCGTGGACGTGGTGTCAAGACCTACAAGGGATACATTTGCGTATTCGTGTGTACTTGCACAAAAGCAGTACATATTGAGTTAGCTTCGGAATTGTCGTCAGAGGCTTTTCTAGCCGCCCTTAAAAGATTTGTCGCCCGCCGTGGTCGATGCAGTCAAATCGTGTCTGACCAGGGTCGGAACTTTGTCGGTGCCAGTAATTATCTGGACTCTCTCATGAAGCAGGCTGCCTGTTCACAGGAGATAAAGTTCTCGTTTAGCCCACCTGGGTCTCCCCACTTCAATGGATTGGCGGAAGCAGGTATTAAAGCGGTTAAGACCCATTTGTCTCGTGTGATAGGGAGTCAGCGATTGACTTTCGAAGAGTTCTACACAGTTCTCTCCCAAGTGGAAGCAATGTTGAACTCTCGCCCCCTTACTCCTGTTAGCTGTGATGCTAATGATTTTACGGCGTTGACACCAGGGCATTTCCTTACTACAGAACCTTTGTCGGGTCTGCCTGAAGAAAACTTCGTGGATCAGCACATTAGTGTTCTTCATCGTTGGAAACTGATCCAAAAGATGCATCAAGACTTCTGGCGTAGGTGGCAGAATGAATATATTCACACTCTGCAACAGCGCGCAAAATGGAATAAGAGTAGCGAGAACATTGCTGTCGGCACGTTGGTGTTGATTGTAAATGAACAAACCAGCCCCCTCCAGTGGAACTTAGGGAGGATAGTTGCCCTACATCCTGGAGCTGATAAAATTTGTAGAGTCGCGACTGTGAAAACTGCTTCCGGAGAGTACAAAAGACCTATCGTTAAACTCTGTCCTTTGCCTATCGCACTCGACAGTAACTAGCACTCTAAATGTAAACCACATTACTATCGTTATCGTTAATTTTAAGCTTTTCGTTGTCGTAAAATTAAACATTTAAGTTCATAAACTCATAACTTCATCGCTATCGTTATTATGCCATATCGTCTTTTCGTAAATACTTTGCATTTAGGTGGGCGGAATGTTCATTATTGGTATTAATTTCAATTTTGAGGAGTCACACTCTGCAAAATAGTTTAAACTTTTGATGCCTACACTGGCAACTCATAACTTTTTAATTCCCGCCTACATTTTTGGTCACTTGTCGTTGGTCAACCTCTCTCGATGTCTTAATTTGTCGCTCCGCGGGTGTTCCCTTGGAATTTTATCGGTTTGTCGCAATATCTACCCCAGCATCAGCACCAATCCTGTGGTAAGGAAAAGGGAAGCGTTGGAAAAGGCCGAAGTACTTCACTTCTACTTGCCCCCATAGGTATTAGGTGAACTTCCAAAGCCCAAGCTGATTTGGTGAGTTTTTTCGACCCTCTTTAACTCTATCGTTTTCTATCTTATTCAACTGTCTAAACTACAGTCCGCTTTATAATACAACAATTGCTATTATAATTACCAACCACAACAATCAATACAATACAACAAAAACATTCCAAAATGCATAACAAAAAATGCGATCATTATAATACCAATAGCAACAATCAATTCAATGCAAAAAACAACAATCAACAAACCCATCAATACAAACATAAATCAATACTATACCAACACCAATAACCAATACAATACATTTTCGACTTGCCTATGGCTGGAATAGACATCCGGTCTATTAAAAAATTACAACATGGTAATCATATACCGGCAAGTTATTAGCTGTGATTTGATTTCTGAATTTGTAATCTACCTGCACAGCATGGAACAAGGAGGAGAGGAATGCCAATACACCAAGAAAACTGCGTAGATCAAAAATATGCCTAAAACTAGATGGCGTTGCAAAATGAGCGGGTTATAAGTTGAGCTCAAATCAGAAGTATGCCAAAAAACAGTTTTAAACCTGGATGTAACTGCAAATTGAGCGGGCTATGCAACGCCATCTAGTTTTAGGCATATTTTTGATCTACGCTGTTTTCTTGGTGTATTGGCATTCCTCTCCTCCTTGTTCCATGCTGTGCAGGTAGTATGAGCTGTAAAAGTCGAATATTACATCTCTCGAAAAAGCGTTTGACCAACGAAAACTCAACAAAAGGTTTATGACGTCATCCGCGTGACCGTTCATTGGACAAAAGATTTCTCGAAAGAAGAGTATCGATCGTATCGATTTCTACTTCAGGCTACCCGAGCTGAGGGCTAAACAACCATTGTTAAACAAAAACTCCTATTCTCTCCAGAGGACGCGATCCGCCTGTCTAGCAACGAAGAGAACGTTCCGGAGAACTGCTCCAAGATAGTAACCCTCGACGGCACGGAGTTCCATCCGGCGCCCAACTACCGCAGCTACGGCGGCGCCAACCGGCCCAGTCGGCTGCTGCAGGTCAGCACTGCGGAGAGGAAGAGGTGAACCATTACTGTTTTAACATGTACCACAGATCACATTTGTCAATGGATGGATAAAGATTATCCGACTAATAAATTATAAACCGAGTAAAACAAAAAAGAAAACCGTTTTCTTATCATTTTATACTTTTGCTGAGCTGTTTTTTTTATTTTTATCTAGTTATTGAAGGGCCGCGACTTAGATTATTGTTAGTTTAAGTAATTGTAAACTGGGCCGTGACGACACCGAAACGGCCCCAACGGAAGACATAGCGCTGGTTGTATGACCAGAAATATGCTGAGTTGGGACCTATTCGTGGCAACGGGCAAACAAATTTTTTTGTAATACTCTTAATATTATGCTATTACCTATTGTTTTGTGACTTTTGTCATGAATAAATATTTATTCTATTCTCCATAACTACGGCAGCTACGGCGGTGCTAACCGGCCCAGTCACCTTTGATGTTTTATTTTTATTTTAGGCTATCATTTGACAATAAAATTATCTTCCCTGATGCTAGGTGACGACGCGGTCGACAATGGAGCAGCTTGCCTCGAAGATACCGGTTCACTCTAGCCTTTCGTCGGATGCCATTATATAAGAAGTGTACGGTTGTCGTACGAATAACATTCGAGATCTTAAATACTTCTTGGATTACGCTTAAATTACGTTTCTCTGCAATAATTACTGCCATCGCTCGCAATTACGCATATCCGACCCATAACGAAGCCTTTTTTAAATGCTTGAATGGGCTCACGTTTGACAACATCTCACCTGATGGAAAGTGATGATGCGGTCTGTGTTGAAGCACGTTTTCCCGTTTGCCTGGCGTACTTTGCACTCGTGTCAGACTAGGAATATGCTTTAGGAAGAGAGTCAGCATGGTAGTTGAATACAATTTTAAGAATAAGCTGATTCGAACTTTATTGTGTCGCACCAAGAGCCGACATTTAAATGTCTGCAGAGTGAATCTTTATAGTTTAAGTAGGCTTCTGTGCCATAGTTGTATTATTCATATGAAACCAGGCAAGTGCAAGCCGAGATCAAAGAGTCCGAGTCAACTCTGGAAGCGCTGGAAGCACAAGCGGAGGAAATGAACGAGGACGCTCGGCAAGCGCGCGACACGGAGCGCGCGGCCTCGCGAGCGCTTCAAGCGCTGCTAGCCGAGAGGCACGAAAAGACGGAGGCGGCTAACGCGGCCGCTGCAGCGCTGGAACAACACCAGACTCCGCATCACACTGTCTTGGTAAGAATCAAAGACTTATATGTATACACTAGACAGCACATCTCTAACTTGCACTGTCGACCACTGCAAATAAGCCGGCCAGCGTCTTCTCGCTCATACGAAAATCGGCACTCAAAGCGACTGCACGTGTATTGCAATAAAAATTATGATTTTAAAATGCCATCGTGCGTGCTTAGATACTACAAAAACTAGTCGGGTAAAACAAATAAACGCGACGGAATCACTTTTAAACAATAAGTTTAGAATTTGGAACAAAATACACCTAAATAAAATATTATTTTGTCGGTTTATAATGGCGCCAGAGCGCGCGACGGCAGCCATATTGGCAGAGTGAACGAACGCTGACCGAATAATACAACCTACAAGCACTAGCTCTGCGTGTTGGGATCATTGGTTAGACGATTTAATCTCGTAAAGCGCTGTAGAGGATTTTAGTTTAATTATACCAAAAATGGCAACTATTTGTGCTTCCCACAGCTTCTCTAGTACGTAGTACATACATATACCTCTATGGTAAGAATGGATCTTTTAGTATGAAAATATTTGATTTTTATAGCAGTATCGCCTGCTTATATTACAAAATATTTTTTTGAATCCCTAAAAAGGTGGAAGAATTAAACATATCCAAAGAGAAGCTACAAACGCTACAAGAGCAAGTTGACGCGTTTACGAAGAAGGAGCAGGCGTTCAGGAAACGTATCGACGAATTTGACTCCGAGATGAAAAGTGTAAAGACGCAGTTGGGAGAAGCGACCGCCACTTGTAGGACTCTCAGTGTAAGTACATACATTTATTATTGAAATCATTTTTAAGTAACTTAAAAAAAGAGGAGGACTCAATTCGATTATAATTATAAAGAAAAAAGAAAGAAAAAGTATTTATTTGCAACAAAAATAATAACAATGTCAATGTGGTACAGTAGAACGATGCTTTTAATATTCTGTTACAAATCGGGCCCCCAACTCCGCAACGTGCTAGTTCTTTCGAACCGGTGTATGGGTTTTTTATTCTCAAAACTGCGTCATTTAATAAGTGATTTAAACTAAAAAAAAAAGTTGAAACGATGTACTCACAGATTGGTCCCAAAGAAATTTCATTAAAATAGCTTCAGTAGTTTGGTTTTGAAGTCAAATAACCGGGAAATTATATCATTATTTCATTGTACAGTTTCAGTAGATTTTCTTTCGCTGTGAAATTTATTATTATTTATACAATGTGCAGTTGAATTCATTAGCATAAATTGTACACTAATTTACATAATAAAATTATTGTACATCATTTATTGATCGTTTTTAGTATGAAATTGACGCGATGGAAGTCGGATTAACCTCTCTTTAAAATGGTATTTGTATAATCTAGGAAGAGATAGACCAAGAGCAGTTGAAGTTAGACCAAGGCGTGACAGAGAGACGCACTTGGGAACAGCGCGTTCGGGAAGATAGGATCAAGTTGACACAAGTCGAAGCTATTTTGGAGGAGAAACGCAAGGTCATAAAGACGAAGGAGCAGGAAGCCCTCACGCTGTGTCCGAGGATTGAGCGGCCAAGGTTAGTAAGGTTAGTCTTTAAGGTTATAGGTTTACATAGGTCTAGTATGCAGGATAAACCAAACCAATGAGAATGTAAATGTAGAAGTTAGCAAAAATAAACATTTCTTCATTTTTAGAAATAAAAATAACTGAATTTACAGATAATTTAAACCAAAACGAGCACTCCCCACTCCCCACTCGGTGGACCGACGACCTGGTGAAAGCCACGGGGAGCCGATGGATGCAGGAGGCGAGCAGCCGCTCAAGGTGGCGTGCTCTGGGGGAGGCCTATGTTCAGCAGTGGACGTCTTCAGGCTGTTAATGATGATGATGATGATGACAGATAATTTTAAAATCACTTGCCAGAGCCGGGAGTCGAACCAGCTTCTTATTTTTATGATTCCTGTTGATGTTGGTGCCTGGTTGTTTTGCGTGGTGTGCTGTGGTGTGTGTGTGACCTGGTTACCTGAATATTTAGAAAGAGCGATTGAATGAAATTCAGGAAACTGGTACCGTATTTATTTGCGCAATAGTTTCTCCAATGAACAACGTCTGACTACAGTTGGGGATGCGAGGTGAATGAAGTGTGCACGTCGCGAGCGGGGTGCAATTCTAAAACTACATACCTTGCATTTGCCAGCGACGTATGCCCCTACAATACCGATCGAAATGGTCAATCTAGCATCGGTTTGGTCCACCCTGTATGTTATAGTGCTATGGCTATGGGTCATCATCATCATCATCATCATCAACAGCCTGAAGACGTCCACTGCTAAACATAGGCCTCCCCAAGAGCGCGCCACCTTGAGCGGCTGCTCGCCTCCCGCATCCATCGGCTCCCCGCGGCTTTCACCAGATCGTCGGTCCACCTAGTGGGGGCCTACGCTGCGTCTTTCGGTTCGCCACTCGAGAACCTTTCTTCCCCATCGGTCGGTTTGTCGCTATGGGTACGTCGGTCGAAAATCCGATAAGATAGAATCACATTAATTTTGTAGGCTGTTGATAATATGTCCCTAATCGTTTTGGTTTACCGTTATTAAACAAATATTTACTATTTTCTGAAAGCAAATATATTTAATATTTTATTTATTTTTCCCTTATTTGCTAAATTCAGACAAACAGAAGGACATAATTATACGATGGATATTTATTTATTTAGCATACTATGTAGCTTCAACACTCTTCGCACAACACTCACTTCACGAGTTAAATAATAACCGGCCAAGTGCGTGTCGGACTCGCACACGAAGGGTTCCGTACCATTATCCATAAAAACGAGCAAAAAAAAATCACGTTTATTCTATAGGAGCCTTAAATATTTATTTTATTGTTTTTTAGTATTTCTTGTTATAGAGACAACAGAAATACATCATTTGTAAAAATCTCAACTGTCTGTCACGGTTCATGAGATACAGCCTGGTGACAGACGGACAGACAAACAAACAGAAGAACGGATAGCGAAGCGTTTTCCCCATTTGAGTACGGAACTCTAAAAATGGTGAAAAAAGTAATCACATCAACAGCCGCATGATATCCACTGCTGAACCACGGCCTCGTTAAATCGCTACTTCGGACGCTTGTCATAGAGGAGGGGCTGCCATGATCACCACCCTTGGCAGGCGTCTGGGTGATCGCAGTACATTATACTGCAGACTGAGGAGAAATGGTGCCCATTCCCTGGATATTCCCTTAGCCGGCTCTTACGGTACCTACGGGACCACACGGCACGAAACAACTAACTAGGATGGCGCAGTGACCTAAAATGAGTCTTGGCCTCCGGTAACAAGAGCCGCTACTTGCTTTGCTTACTGAGCTAGCTCCTGCCAGTTTTCGGGCCGGAGCCCATGCAGGTCCTTGTCTACTTCAACACTCCAGCGATACCTAGGACGGCCAACTGGACGTCGGCCACTTGGCCGTCCCACGTACGCTCGTTTCACCGCCCGATCCTCACTCATCCGTTCCACGAGGCCAACCCAGCGAAGTCTGTGAGCTTTTATTTCGCTGATGATGTTTGGCTCAGCCACTACATCTTTAAGCTCTCGCGAAACAAACTGATGCTAATTTGAAAACGGGTGTAGCATTTGAATCAGTCTGAAAACTTGTAACCTTATGTCACAGCCTGTCTAATTTCGTAGCTGTCTAGACGTACTTTTTGTATCATGATAACTGCAATGCTTGTCCGTCCAGGGATAAAATGATAGTGACGAACGAGCTGAAGAAGACCCAGCTGAAGCTGAGCTCGATCCGCAGCGACGGGCTCTCGAAGGCCGAGGTGGCGGAGCGCCTGCTGACGGTGGAGCGCCGCTACCGGCGCACCAAGCTCACGCTCGACCGGCTCAAACTGCTCATTGACGACGTAAGTGTTATCTCTAGACACCCGGCTGGCCACAGGCAGGAGTTATATCCTAAATCGTTTGGTCACTTGTTGAGAAACCCTGGCCAATATAATATTGTCTTTAATTATCCCTCAGATTAAAAGCACGACGGACAAGCACTTGAACTTCTGTCATCGAGTACAAACTTACATAGCGAGGAGAGTGCAGTACTGTTTCCAGTCCATCCTGAACTTGCGCGGTTATTCGGTAAGTGGTGCTTGGCACCTGCATAGTTTACTTACGTGGACAAATTTTTTGATTGATTTATGAAGGTAATCAAACGCAGGGGACATCTGTCTTTACAGAGTGGCGTTCTGTACATTTACTATTAAGGGTGTGTTCCAGTCGCAGTTAATAGCCTTGTGCCATGATATTTTTTTAATAATATTCCTCAAAAAATAGACAGTCGTGAAAACAAATATTATATATCTCAAAAAATGACAAAGTTACAACCGTTTTAAAATACAGGAATAGAAAGAGACAGTTCAAACATGCAGTGAACCTAATTTATGAAAATAATATTAAGTTGTTAATTTTGAATAGCAGGACACTAGCCTGTTACAGACGTTAAAACTGATGATTTTGCCACCAATTCGTTCTATTCACAAAGAGAGCAAAAGCAATATTTCTTTTATTTTTCCCGGACTAGTATGACCCCCTCCCGCCCCGTGCCCGCTTGCCGCGGTTTCGGGATACCCTGCAATTATCATCATCATCAGCCTAAAGACGTCCTTTGCTAGACATAGCTTAGGCCTCCCCCACATTGCGCCACTGAGCGGCTGCTTGCCTCCTGCATCCATCGGCTCCACTGCGTGTTTGAGCTGTCTCTTTCTCTTGCTGTATTTTAAAGTGCTTGTAACGTTTTTTTTTATTTAAACGGATGACGTAATGAGCTAGTCGTTCGCCTGGTGTTAAGCGACACGGCCGCCCATAACAGATTGCAGTGACCATCGTAATGTTATGAGATATTTAATTTTTGTTTTCACTACTGTTTATTTTTTGAGGAATATTATTTATGTAGGCAATAAAAATTGCCAGTGATGACTTATGGAACTGAGACATGGTCTCTTACCGTTGGCCTTATTAGTAAGCTCAAAGTCGCGCAACGAGTTAAGGAGAGAACTATGCTCGGGGTTTCCCTGCGAGATAAGATCAGGAACGAGGAGATCCGCAGAAGAAATAAAGTGACCGATATAGCTCTTGGAATTAGCAAGTTGAAACGGCAGTGGGCAGGTCACGTCGCTCGTAGAACTGACAACCGATGGAGAAGATAGGTTCTCGAGTGGCGGCCACGAACCGGACGGCGCAGCGTAGGCCCCCCACTAGGTGGACCGATGATCTAGTGAAAACTGCGGGGAGGCGATGGATGCAGGAGGTGAGCAGCCGCTCAAAGTGGCGCTCCATGGGGGAGGCCTATGTTCGGCAGTGGGCGTGTACAGGCTGCCGATGGTGCAGCACAAGTACAGCAGTGACAGTGCAGGGCCGCATGGACATAGACAACGCGCGCGGCGTGCTGGAGATCCTGTGCACGGGGCGCGAGTCCAGCAGCAAGCGGCACGCCGCCTCCACCTCCTCGCTGTCGGGCGGCGAGCGCTCCTACTCCACGGTCGCCTTCATCATGGCGCTCTGGGAGTGTGTCGAGCTGCCCTTCTACTTCATGGACGAGTTCGATGTCTTCATGGTAAGCTGGGTGTGCTTAACTTACACTGTTAAACGTACGCTTTTTATTTGTTCATCTGTTTTTGTATAAATTATTGCATGCTCTGTTCACTGATGTTCGTATAGACACTTGAATTTTGCTGTTCTATAGTGTTGCCCCAAATTGTAAACAGAAGAAATAATAATAAAAAAATGCCATCCGACAAAATCACACTAATATTATAAAGGCGAAAGTTTGTGTGTATATTTGTACGCCTTCACGTTCAAATGGCTGGACGGATTTGGATGAAATTTGGAATAGAGATGGCTTATATATTGGATTAACACAATAGGCTACTTTTTATCCACGGGTGAAACCGCGAGGTGCAGCTAGTATCGCATAATTAGAAGCAACCGTGTTCTCTAAAAAGTCACTCAGGGTCATAATTCTCTATGACCATTTTACGATTACTTGCTTTGAAACCACGTGAATTCCTTGTCTTACTGTCACTCGAGGGGTCCAAAACCTGTCATAGATAATTAGTCTTAGATCATACAGAATACAAAAATTGACGATTCCTTGCTGTCACACGATTTGTACGATACACGATAACGATTAACGACGTGGTTTCTGTATCGAGTGGAATCTGCGTTTTCATACAGAATTATGGCCCAGGTGGAGTAGTGGTCAAACTCAAACCTCATCATCATTATCAACAGCCTGAAGATCTCCACTGTTGAACATAGGCCTCCCCCAGAGTGCGCCACTTTGAGCGGCCGCTCGCCTCCTGCATCCATCAGGTCCATCAGCAGCTTTCACCAGATCGTCGGTCCACCGAGCAAACCTATCCAATATTAATAAAAATCACCGAGTTACCGATAATTTTTCAACAGTTTTAATGTTATCCGACGAGAAGTCTCAATTTTCCGGGATAATAAAGGTCCAAAGATTATAAAGCCCGTTGATAGCTCGTGAACATAATTTCTCGTACAAACACAACTCACCTGTAGGGTTAGCACGGCCGGTAGACAAAACTGTCTTTCCCCTGTTTTACTCCAAGCAAGTATGAAGAAAGTGACGTAAAACGGGGAAAGACAATTTTGTCTACCGTCCGTGCTAACCCTGCTGCGCGAGGTAACAAAACGAGACAAAGACATACGAAATTACAAAGAACAGAGCAGAGCCATAATTCTGTATGAAAACACATATTCCACACGATACAGAAACCACGTCGTTATAGTGCCTTGTTCAAATCGTGTCACAGCAAGGAATCGTCAATTTTTGTATTCTGTACAATCTAAGACATATTATCTATGACAGATTTTGGATCCCTCGAGTGCATTCCGAATTATACTAAAAGATTTCTCAACCCAAAACCGGTAAAAATTAAAATAAAGGAATGGCTTATAATATAATTATGTTGTGATATAACGAAGCTATGGGTAATTATTAAAAAATTAAAAATTGACAGAAACCTTTAGAAATACCTTTACATTACCTTAAAATTATTTTTATTTTGTTTAATTAATATTAACATAAGTGGTAGTAACTTTTTACGTGTTGATGTTTCGGAACGCGTCTTAGGGTGGGTTTTTCCACCAATAGTTAAGGTAACCAATGGTTAAAAACTCTATCAAATTCTAACCAATAGTCAAAATTTGTTAGACGTTTTAACCATTGGTCACCTTAACTATTGGTGAATAAACCCACCGTTAATCGAGCATATGTTTTTTGACAGTTCAAATTCAGTTAATTCCACATTCATTTCGCGCGGTTTCGTTTTCATTTCTTAGAGAAAGGAATTCGCGTGGTTTCAAAGCAAGGAGTTGAAAAGTGGTCATACAGAATTATGATCCAGGACGGAACAAAAGACATCAACGGGTTCCCGTTATCTCGCAGAGATTAGTGGTTGAAATACACCACTAATTTTCGTATGAGGAAAGTTGTATCATTGGTCAACTACCGTACCGTAGTACCGTTTAACATCAGGCGAACGACTAGCTCGTCAACGTCATTATTAACATTAAAAAACACAACTGATAGTATCAGCTTTGTTTTTTAATGTTAATAATGACTGAATGAATTAAAAAACACAGCTGATAGTATCAGCTGTGTTTTTTAATGTTAATAATGACGTTGACGAGCTAGTCGTTCGCCTGATGTTAAACGGTACGGGTTCCCATAACAGCTATCACCAGCTATCTGTACGCAAAATTTCGTCCAAATCGGTTCTGCCATTTTACTGTGAAAGCCACAAAAACGTACCATTACATTTCACTTTTATATATTAGTTGGGATAGGATAGAAATTATTGATTGGGTGTTGTGGGACCATGGTCCTCGTAGTTCCTGGGTCTCTAGATACAGGGAATCCTAGTTAGGCTCCAGGATCTGTGTATCATCATCAACAGCCTGAAGACGTCCACTGCTGAACATATGCTTCCCCCAGAGAGCGCCACCTTCAGCGGCTGCTCGCCTCCTGCATCCATCGGCTTCCCGCGGTTTTCACCAGATCGTCGGTCCACCGAGTGGGGATCTGGATCTGTGTAACGGGGCGTTATTTATTTATTATCTGCTAACAGGACAACGTGAACCGTAAGATAGTGATGGAGCTGCTGATCGACCACGCGCTCAAGAACACGAGCCGCCAGTTCGTGTTCCTCACGCCGCAGGACGCCTCCTCGGTCACCGCGCAGCCGCAGATCAGCATACACTTGTGAGATATATGCATTACAATACTTTTCACCCACTAGCAGGGGTAGCTTGCATCTATCTCTATCTCTCGAGACCAACGAAAACGCACCAAATGGTTTATGCCCTTTATGACGTGATCCGCTTTATCGTTCATTGGTGAACCGCTTTATCGAGAGAAGAGAATGTTTATAGCTCATGCTAGCCCTGTAGGTGGACCGAGGACCTGGCCTTTCTACACCACTATTATAAAGAGGAAAGATTTGTATTTTTGCGTGTATGTTTGTAATGAATAAAGTCAAAAACTACTGTGCCGATTTCAAAAATTCTTTCACAATTGGAAAGCTACATTCACCCTGAGTAACATAGGCTACACCACTACACGTGCGAAGCCGGGGCGAGCCGCTAGTATTTCATAAAGCGATGTCAAATCGCGTGCTTAGACATCTTATACTGACCTAAGAACCGATCACATGCGCGCGTGTTGACGCGCAATGGCGGATACAGGGGGGGGGGGGGGGGGGGGGGCATGTGGGCGATGGCCCCCCCCAAAACCCAGGAATTCCATACTTTCGACTCAATTTTCCGATTCAATTCTAGTGCACTTTTACACAGCATAGGTACCATTAGGCTGAGTAGGATTGAGCCTAGCGTGGCAGATCTTAGGGGTGGCAAGTTTGGGAGCCGAAATATATAGGTATATAGAGAAAAAAAGTCTACAAGACATCTTGCCGATGACTTTTCCCTCTTCCCTTTCATTCTATATTCAACGGTACGGCCAAAGAGATAACCGCTTACGCCGAGGTACGGCAAACGACTAGTATTCAATAGTAAAACACCCAGTTCGCCGCCCCCAACCAACAGCCGGTAATCGCCCTCTGCCTACACTTTGTATAAGTAAAATGACAGCGAAATTGCGGAAAATATAATTATTTCACATTCTTTTCACTACTCATTTATATTAGTCCGACCACTGGTTGAGGGCTGCAAATTGGGTGGTTTGTGTAAAATATCTGAAATAATTTTAAAATTTTCTGGTTGATTTCTTATAGTAGCTGTGAAGGTTTTTAAACCACCACACAAATGCAGCCACAAAAATTTCAAATCAGTAGGTATGGATATGAACCATTGTATTATAGTGGAATAAACTGTTATCCTCATTGAATCATCATCCTTATTGAATTTAAATAAATCGAAATTTGAAAGATAATTTTTGTCCTAGCTTTGCTTGTTTGTTTTGAAAGGAAAAATATTGCCCATTACTTCAAACATATTTTTTTGGAAATCTGCCAAGAATGTTTATAAAAAATTTCGCGCTCGCTTCGCTCGCGATTTCTTACAACTACGCGCTTTGTGTTATAGTGACGTTTATTTCTACAGTCCATCGAGCTGATTTTTTGCGCTCAAGCGCTCGTGCCGTCGTTTTCCAAGCTTAATCTGTTTTTCTGATGAACTTCGATTATAGATCACAAATATGTACCCAAAAAGCGATTTCTCGTGCAATTTCGAGCATGTTGTAGGTAATTCTCGCGCACGCTTTGCTGGCGCTTTTCTTACTAGTATGCGTCTCATGTTCCGGTGCCGTCCGTTTCTACAGTTCATCGCACTGATTTATTGCGCTCGAGCGCTCGTGCCGTCGTATTCCAAGCTTAATCTGTTTTTCTGGTGAGCTTTGATTATAGCTCGCAAATATACCCAAAAACGATTGCATCGTGCAATTTTGAGCATTTTGTAGGTAATTTTCGCGCTCGCTTCGCTCGCGCTTTTCTTACTAGTCTGCGGCTCGTGTTACAATGACGTTCATTTCTAGTCCATCACTCCGATTTTTCGAGCTCGCTTCGCTCGCGCCGTCGTTTAACAACTTGATATTATTTTCGTAAAGTAGGTTAAAAATGAATGCAATAATTGAAAAAAATGGTAAAACCGGTAAATAAATCACGGAGTAATAAGCTTTTAATGTTTCTGGGGAGGGCATCGCCTGTCCCTTTCTCGCAAAACAGAGCTACCCCACAGTTAGTATGAAAACGCACGTTGTGAAGTCACGTACCCAAAGGGATTGTATGTGAAGCTAGCGCAGCTTAGTTAAGGAGAACGTACTGACGTTACTGCACGTTTGAACTGTCTCTTTCTATTCATGCTTGTAACTGTCATTTTTTGAAATATTTAATTTTTGTTTTCACGACTTCTTGAGGAATATTATTAAATTGTGTAATAAAAAAAATAGCACGACACAAGCCTATTAGTACTCCTAATACGAGTTTACACCAAGCGCAGTAATTAGCCAATTTAGCAGGAAGATATAGGTGCATGGAATTCATCATTTAAAGAAAAGAGCGCAAATTGGTTTTGTATCGTGTACTTATGTGTTTTACCACCATATCCGCGCCTGGCCCAAGCGGTGCTGATTCAGGCGTTGACGCGTCGCAAGTAATGAATAGTAATTTAAAAACGTTCAGTATTTAATGCAATAGTTAACGCATCGACAACGGCCGTGTTCCAGACGTCCACAGGCTACGGTACCGCTTTCCTTCAGGCGAGCCGTACGCTTGTTTGTCTCTTCATAACGTAAAAAAGTTGCTATGGATATTCCGCGATAAAAATAACCTTTATTGAGCTTGGTAACGTAAACAATCACTAACCCATATTTTAACAATGCCCAAACACAAAACTGGCCCTTATTCACCTCCCATCCAAATTAATAGAGATCTTATATTTTCTTTTGTTTCAGAATGGCGGACCCGCGGCCCTAGTACGTATTTTCTAACCATTAACCCAGTGAATATTATTGTTTATGTTGATTATGATTGTTGTTTGAATTGAGATTCAATTTTATTTCCGGTGTCTATATTACGAGATTGTAATTTTAAGAGCGAAGCCAATAAAAGTACTCTATTTTAATAACTCTAGTTGTTTCTATATATTGGATAATCTTGCAAAACATTGTTGTTAAACTATTACTTAACATATGTTAGTCTGGCCAGTGAGTCGTATCACAACAAAAGAGCGGCAAAATTCTACGGCTTTAGGTAAACACTTTATGTTTTCGGATTTCTTAATATGCTACTTACATTATGGCTGCATTCCGAATCAAGCCTGTAATCGATAATGTCGCGCTAAAATCAACCTAAAAGACAGAAGAGACCCAAAGAAGAGTTTGGTTTTGAATATTTCGTAATTCCAGCGTTGTCTTATACGCAAAAACAAAAACCATTTATTTTGTGTTTGAACACAGTTAGCGCTGTAAGCGCTATAACGGTCGTTCCGAGTCCTTGTCAGATCGTGAGCGCAATATCTGAATCGGTACACCAAATTATCAACGTGAACGTTGTGAGTGATGATAGCTGTATTGGAAAGCAGCCTCACGTAAAAAGTGCTGCCATGTGAAAAGTTTAATAAATCACCTTTTGACATGATACGCTGGCCAGACTCTACACACAATTATTCAAAGCTAATAGCTAGCTTGAGACATGCTTGATGTGAAAATTACGCGAGGCATACAGGTTTATCAGGCGTTCGCCTGATGATATCTCCAGGCGAACGCCTGATGAAGTCAAAAGGATCGGTAGTAAAAATATTTCCTTTTTTCGAGCCTATAATATCTTGCTTTTTTTTAACGGGCAATGTGCCTTTATTACTCAAGCTAACTATTACAATAATAAAAACTAAACTAGCTACACTACCTACTACAAAGAACACTTATGCGTGACGATGGTAAAAGACCCGACGGCATTACTCTGGTTCCCTGTAAGATGGGGCGGCCTTTAGTGTGGGACGCTACTTGCGTCGATACTATGGCGCCGTCACACCTTCTCGAGACACACGTTAGGGCCGGTGCCGCGGCTAATTCTGCTGAGCAGCTAAAACGGTGCAAATATAGTAATCTCGGTAGCGGTTACATATTTGAGCCGTTTGGTGTTGAGACCCTGGGACCGGGAGCTCATCGCGTTTTTCAAAGTCTATCAGAGCGCCTGGTCGATGCGACGCGTGGCCAAAATGCTGGCACTTATTTGGCCCAACGCATCAGCATTGCAATTCAACGTGGCAATGCTGCCAGCATGTAGGGTACGCTACCTGCCGGTAGCGGGCTGGAGCACTTGGACTGTCTATAGGCCATCGCGGCTATTATACAGTCTATATCTTGCTTATATTATAAAATGTATATTAAATATCAGATATTACTGATATTTAATATCAGTTCGAAAAAGGAAATACTACTCCTTTTTACTACCGATGCGAACAATCTGGCGCTATTAAGTTTTCTGTGGCACAACACGGAAAGAAACTCAGACCCGAGGCTTTTAATTGCATAAGTGCTCAAAGAAGCAACAATTGGAAAGAAATAAAAATAATAAAAATAAATATCAACACCGTTTATTTAATACTTTAACAGCTAAATTGCCGTGACTTTGAATGAGCACAAGTGTGATCGAATGCATTTATTGCACAAATACACCATCCGACAAACGCATAACATGGTGGGACGGTTCCGTCAGCATTATAACGTGAGGAATTATAATTATATTAATGTATTATATGACCTTTAAACTTTATACAGTGAATACCAAACATACAAATGCTTACGGAACAGTGTTGATTTATTATGGTACTTTCTTGAGATCACGCACACCTCATTTCAGAATACAATTGAAAAATATCTATTACAATTAAGGTTTTTATATTAGTTTTCAAATAAATTGATATAAAAATAACTTAAATCTAGTGTGTTCTAATCGAGCTAAGAATATATTTAAATTATTCTGATAACAAATCTAAGTCTTATTTAATAGGCGAAGTCGCCGTTTTAGGATAAGCGTAATCGTTGGACTTAATGCTACGTGGATTTTACTAACAATCAATAAAAATACCCGGTTCGTTTTAGGTACATTACATAGTAACACACTATTGTATGGAGTAATTTTACTATCTGTTTCAATTCCGATATTTTGTACATTTATTTCGTTACCTATATTGACCGCAGACATGCAAAATGAATTGGTGAAGTAACAAATGAAATAACATATTATAAACAACTCAATGAAAGTCGTTAATCCTAGTGATAGCGTGATTCTATTCTTACGTTTTTTATATTAAATTGACACATTTTTTTATAGCACTGGATAGTAACTATTTAGTTGGCGCAGTGCCTAAATGTGTCAGTAGGTCACCAGTTAACCTATTCGATTCTCAGTTACCGTTTGCATGTTATTGACAAGCTATACATGGAAAGCGTTTGTTTATATAAGAAAAAATTTGTGAAGTATGCCAATTAAACGGTACATCAGCTTTGATCACAGATGATCACAAAACTGCACGAGTTGTTCGTCATTAGAAATGGTATAAGCAAAACGACCCAGCATTTTGTTATAAGATGGAATTGAATGCGTCAAGAGATTAAATTATATACAGCGCATGCATTTTCTAGAAATGTTACCATTTCATAAAAGATCAGAATATAATATTCATGTTTTAGTATTATAACAATACAAAGATCTGATTCCAAAGCGACAGTCTTTGGTAAAGTCGAAATAGCCGCAAAAGGTACTTTCCGTCCCGAAAACAGTAACCACTAAAGTATATTAAATAATTTTATAAGAATTTACGAATCGACTCTGAAAGTCTTGTAATCAGTCTCATGAACGTTTTTTGTTCATCATCAATCTAGTAAGAAATAATTTAAAATATTTACAATTTAAATCGAGAAAGAATGTTTTAAACTAAGTATAGATATCAGCGAAGAAACAGTTGAATCTTAATATACTAAATTTAGAAAAATATTTATTTGATTTGAAAAAAAAAAGACAAAAACGGTAACCTGTGCTTAGTACAGAATCACTAAACAAGAAAATACAAGTTTCAGATTTGTGCCAACTCATTTTTAGACTTACGGATGAATATACTAACTGATTTAAAATGATTCGTTTACAAATGCATTTTTATAATAATATTTACACTTATTATTTAAACTATTGATACACTAAAACTACAAAAATGAACCAGAATTGAACACAACCATCTCTGTACACACTACACGCAACTACCATTTTACTCAATTTGGTTAGTAATGAATCTATAATAAGATGGAATTAAATGAAACTGAATCATAATTAAAAATATTTAAACAACAATACGAAATATCTTTTAAAAAAATACAACAAGCGGTGGAATAAAGATCTACTCCTTAAACAGGGTGTTAGTAACAAAATTTAGTTACACGATAATGTAACGTGAGTTTGGAATGTTCAAGCAGTACTCGACCCGGGTCAAGTGCAATCGTCACTGAATATTAGTACAGTGCAAGCGCACTCCTCGGCACGGCCATCATTCTGGAATATATAAAAACTTGTCGCAGCTTTGGTTTCTAAAATCACTAAAGCTTACATAATTGATAGCTTTTTAAATAAATAGATATAATTATGTTTTAGCATCTCGATTAAACATACCTATTTTTACAAAGTATTGTACAATTTATCCTCCCCATTTCGTTAGTCGCATGCACATATCAAAGCTATGTTAGTTAAGATCAGTTCATTAATAAGCATACACTCAAAACGGTTACTATCACTCGGAGTTAATTCACTTCAATACTCTATGGGAAAGAATAAATTGATGGCTGATATGATTCTAATCATTTCATCAAAATGCTGAAACAGGTATAAATATAAAGACTTGAATAGTGTATCGAAATAACAGCTTTTAATTCTCCAGCCAGAATGTATTGTGCCATTTTTGTTGGACTTTTAGCCCCCCTCCCCCCCCCCACATTGGGCGTGCTCGTTCCTCGAGCAGTTTTCCCCGTACATACACATTTTGTCGAGCGTGTGACCGACGTTTTACCAGCGTGCGGCCTTTGCATACACTCGCCGCACGCTGGTAAAACGCTCGAGGAACGCGCACGCCCAATGTGGGGTCAGCCTTATTAAGGTTCATCACGGGCTAATTGCAGCTGTTACACAGATCTTTTACTGACAGTGGCGTATCATATTGCCAATGATATTGATGAATAAATGATAGTCTCTTTTACAGCCAAAGGGGGAAAACAAGGCCGCTGCATAGCCGCGCCTATGAAATTTATCGGTGAATGTCTGTTACATGAAAAAGTTTGTTTGGCTGCTATAACTATGTACAGCTATTATAATATTATGTATATGTGTTATTATTTATATTTATGAATAAAGGAAGATTTTGCTTTTGAATTTATACGCGTGATTTTCACAATAGTAATAAAACAGCAATAATAAGTACTGCTTTAGGTCATAAACGACGTAAAATACAAGCTCCAACAACCAAATATTATCAACAGCCTGAAGTCGTCCACTGCTGAACATAGGCCTCCCCCACAGAGCGCCACTTTGAGAGGCTGCTTGCCTCCTGCATCCATCGGCTCCCCGCGGTTTTCAACGGATCGTTGGTCCTTCTATTGGGGGGAATTCATGGTACACAAATTCAATTACGAAATAGTTGAAACATGTTTTCGTAAGGTCACTGCTATTAAATCAAAAAAAGTCATAAACAGAATAGTCAAGTAAGTTATTACAATAATGAACATGTTACATTAGTAATAGTTCGATGAACCAGCAGTCGCATATTCAATCGTGAATATCCTTCAAAAGACGTGTCTCTTGTAACTTTAATTAATTTATGAATACCGCTTCTACCGCGGTCGCGTTTAAACACAGTTTCTATGGAAAAAAGTACAACGCCTTTAGCGACAAGATGACGAACAATATTTTTGGAGTTTACTCAAGAAATCGAGCAATACGGTCTTCGCGTTAACGCGTTCTATCTGCGAATCTACCCGTACACCTTCAGGAATGGCGGATTCAAATGTAAATCTATAAAATTTTACTCTGACGCTTCGCTAGATAGTGAAATCGTAAAAAGGTTACGACGTCGCTAAATCATTATTCCACCCGCTTTATTCTCAAAGAACGATCAGTTTAATCATCGTTGCTTATGAACAAATGCGGGCGGAATGGTACAATTTTGCGATTCAGTTCTTTTCTTTGTTCTTTTCAGTTGAGAGAGCGCATCTATTTATTGCTCATCTAGTTTTAGCTATAAGCTTACATTGTTCCTAGCATGTAATCTGACCGCAATTTAAAGTTCAATCAGCCGATCTATTTCCTTTCCAACTCTTAGAATTTGTAAGGAAAATAGAAGGCTGATGAACCGGTTATCAATAAGCAATTTTGGGATAGAAACTGTAGAAGTGTAGATCATCATCCTCTTTTGCCTTTTCCCACTTGTTATTGGGGTCGGCTCCCAATCTAACCTGTAGCGGCGAGCTACCAGAATTACACGAGCGACTGCCATCTGACCTCGCAACCCATAAGGGACCAGTAACAGGGATAGTTAGACCAGTTGTCAGATTCTATCAGGCTTCTGACTACCCGTAACAATTGCCATAGATGTCCTTATGACCGGGACCGACGGCTTAACGTGCTCTAAGTCATTGGTGCAGGGCCGAGGATCGAACCCGGTGCCGTAATATTGCGAAGCGCACATGCTACCGCTCGGCCACCATCGCTGTAGACAACCAACTGTAGAAGTGTAGACAGATTAACTAAAACCTAGCGTCTTGATTGACCGGAAGAACAATAATGCCATCCAGACAAGATCGTAAGATTTCAATATATCGACAATAATTACAGTTTCCATCCATATAGTTTATAAACTTTATACGATAATCGAGACTCGTCGCACAGAATAATATTACGTGCCCGTGGTTGTAATGTAATCGAAGCTGGGATAACACGACGACTAAATTAAAGATCAAAATCAAGATACGCCGCTAGTACAATTGCAGCAATATTATAGAGTTCCTCCTATGATAAAAGCAGTACAGGCGCGCTCTAAAGTAGAAGCTAAAGCCAAAAATAGGAATATTCCGCGTGCACTATTCTTGAGCAACTATTAGAAGTGCACATCTAATTATGTCTTGACTACATAGACAAAATGTGCGAATACTATTACTTATTCTGTGGTATGTTAGTAGTTTCTAATGAACTCTTTATTGTACAAACCAAATAATAGGTCACGTAGAATACAACAATTCATAAGCATTGATAATTATTAGATACAATGGTTATTAGAACCTGTCTCAAGACGCGGACGGAATGGTATAATTTTGTGATTTTTCGTATACGGTTTTTGTTTTGGCTTGTTAAGAGAGCGACGCCGTGTATTTAACTTTTCAGTCTGACCTTAAGTCCATGTCTGCATTTTTCCCTGTCTGTCAACTTTCTTGCTATAATAATTCAACTTCACTTACTTTCATGATTTTCTAACCAATCGTTAGAATTTGCAAATTACATCAAAGTACATTGACAGTATTGTTGACAATATAATAGGAATCCGGGCGATTTTTTTTAGGTGAAATGTTAATTCTCCTTATAATAACTCTTAAAACCTTAGAATCCCGAGTGAATCTGTGCTGAATTCGAGATTTCATTCAAAATGAATATTTCATAAATGAATAAATATATATGTGTGGCACACATCCCCACCTTACCCCGAACTAAGCAACGCTTGTGCTATAGGAACCAGAAAACTGAGAATACTTACATACTTTTTGTTTGTAAATACATACAAACACAATAAAATATAACAACTAGACACAGAACAAACAAATGAAATCTAGACTTTAGCAACGATTCACGATCGAGCGTCATCCTTCCTTACTATGACCCTAAGCCGGGCTTCCACTTGACAAGAAGTATCCGGTCCGACCGTCTATCACACTGTAGCTTGCAAATTTTAACAAGTTTATACTTTCAAGCTACAGTCTGATAGACGGTTGGACACTTATTGCAGAAGTTTTCTTGCAGGTGGAAATGCGGCCTTAAACTTGAAAAGTATTATATCGAAGTACGTCCCCAGTACAGTTAGACCTTATAATCTTACTCGTCTGTTAGTGATCTGGGGTCTGATATAGATGGTTGGCGCGTGGATGGAGTCTTAGTGGTGGGTGTGGTGGGGCTCTTTTGGTCAGATTGTGGCGGCGTCGGAGGGTAGATGTGGTCGGTATCTTGCGATGTGGACGCGCTGCACTCTTGTGTCGATTGCTGCTCGGCTAGCTGCTGGTATACCTTATCCTGGGAACATAACGAGACATCTATTATACAAACTGGTCCTCGTAGTTCCTTTGTTCCTAGATACAGGGAATCCTAGCTGGGGTCTAGGTTCTATGTGTGCGATCGTTGGGCATTACTGTTGTTATTTATAATTTGTTCTACTGCCGTCTCACTCCCACTGCACTTACGTCATAATGCTGGATTTGGGAACAATATTTTCTTAAACATGCTTGGAAATTCGATCATTATATTGAAAACTTTCTTCGAGATAAATTGGTATTGCTGTACAAATACACGTAATAAGCGGCCGACAAAGTTCACAGACCAAATAGGGGAGACAAAGTTAGTATGAAACCATATCTGTTATGTTTAGAGGCCCAATAAACTAGGTACTTTGGAAACAAAAAAATGTCGTATTATTTACAAATGGAACGAACTTTATACTCAGAAAAACATGACAACTAAGGAGATAGGTAACCTATCAGATTTTAATGTAAACGAGTTTTTTAACCTTGAAAGGAGTTTCAACCAACATCACCCCTTTACATTAAGGTGGAACGTTTCACTAGCGCGGCAAATTCAAATTTTCTTGCGTTCTTTTTTTGTAAATAAATAGCTTAATTACTAAACGTGATTACATTAAAACTGATTTAACGTAAAGAAATAGAATGTATCAACAAATTACGATTAAAAGTATCTCCTAGATATCATTGGTTTAGCGACAAATGGCAATAAACAAAGTTTTTCACTCTATTGCCATTGGTCGCTAAACCAATGATATGTAGGTGATACTTTTAATTGTAATTTATTGATACATTCTATTTATTTGCGCAAAATTAGTTTTCATGTAATCACGTTGAGTAATCAAGCTATTATTGACAAAAGAACGCAAGAAAATTTGAATTTGCCGCGCTAGTGAAACGTTTCACCTTAAAATGAATCTTTACACTAAGCAAGTCATACTGCTATAAATATTAATGTGTGTTAGATTAATATTTGTTAACTTTATTGTTATCTATACGCTCGGAAACTACTGGACGGATTTGGGTGCATGGTATGTCTCACTGCGCTGAGTTATCAGAGTGCCTAGATATACCTAATAAACGTTATTTGAGGAATACATTTTTTTAACGGGCAATGTCTTTATTCTTTATACTAACTACTACAATTACAAAAACTAGTAAACTAGCTACACAAAGAACATTTGGACTGTATACTAGCCGCGATGGCCTATAATAGACAGTCCAATCCAAATCCAGCCAAGCAGTAGTGTGCAAGCACTACTGTGTTCCGGTTTGAAGGGCATTGTAGCTAGTGAAATTACTGGGCAAATGAAACTTAAGAACTGATCTCGCAGTCTAGAAATCTTTTTTAGACTGTGCGATGTCTCAGGATGACGTGCGCAGTGCGCGGTGTCGCGCGAAATTTTAATTTGGAGTTCCGAGTGACACTGCAATCTGTTATGGGTAGCCGTGGCGCTTAACACCAGGCGAACGACTAGCTCGTCACGTCATTCATTTACATTAAAAAAAAATACTCCAGCTCACTACCGGTAGGTAGCGTACCCAACATGCTGGCAGCACTGCGTCGTTGAATTGCAATGCTGATTTGTTGAGCCAAATAAATGCCAACATTTTGGTCACGCGTCGCATCGACCAGCCGCTCTGATAAACTTTGGTGCTCGCGATGAGCTCCGGGTTCCCACGGACCCAGGGTCTCAACACGAAACGGCTCAAATATGTAACTGTGTGTATGAGATTACTATATTTGCGCCGGCCCCAGGAATAAAATAAATCTCATATTAAATGTAGAAAAGTTGCAAGAAACAGTTTGCGATTGTGATAAGCGGCCAAAAGTGTAACCGCAGTATCCGCCTATTGCTGATGCTGGTGGTTAAAAAGGGAAAACTACCAAGATATAATTTATCATAAATGTGGGAGTATTTATACAGGATGTCAATATGGCTATGGTATGGAGACCTAACATACGACTCGAAATAAAGCGACTCGTCCAGCAGGGCTAGCAAGTCTGGCGCCGCACTGATGGTGTTGTAGTGTAAAGTGTGATTCAAATTTAATGGCGGCTGTGAAATACGTTGCAAGTACCCCGCACGCTGCACTTACCGCTTTCCGCTGCCCACATCTAATTTTTGTTTCACGCCGGCTTCATACCCGCCGTTAAGTTTGAATCGACAGTGCGACTCGTCCAGGTTGAGGTCGGGACAGATCCGGTCGAGTCCGGTGCCGCACTGATGGTGTTGTACTCACAAACATGTCGAGCGAGACGTTGTGCGACTGTATCCGGTGCGACTCGTCCAGGTTGAGGTCGGGACAGATCCGGTCGAGTCCGGTGTCGCACTGATGGTGTTGTACTCACAAACATGTCGAGCGAGACGTTGTGCGACTGTATCCGGTGCGACTCGTCCAGGTTGAGGTCGGGACAGATCCGGTCGACTCCGGTGTCGCACTGATGGTGTTGTACTCACAAACATGTCGAGCGAGACGTTGTGCGACTGTATCCGGTGCGACTCGTCCAGGTTGAGGTCGGGACAGATCCGGTCGAGTCCGGTGCCGCACTGATGGTGTTGTACTCACAAACATGTCGAGCGAGACGTTGTGCGACTGTATCCGGTGCGACTCGTCCAGGTTGAGGTCGGGACAGATCCGGTCGAGTCCGGTGTCGCACTGATGGTGTTGTACTCACAAACATGTCGAGCGAGACGTTGTGCGACTGTATCCGGTGCGACTCGTCCAGGTTGAGGTCGGGACAGATCCGGTCGACTCCGGTGTCGCACTGATGGTGTTGTACTCACAAACATGTCGAGCGAGACGTTGTGCGACTGTATCCGGTGCGACTCGTCCAGGTTGAGGTCGGGACAGATCCGGTCGAGTCCGGCGCCGCGCTGCAGGAACTCCCCGTCTCCGCCGCGCACGACGCACACGGCTCCCTCGGCTCGCACCACGTTCACGAACGCGACCAGCCAGTTGTAGCACGCCTCGATGTTGCACCAGCTGTACCCTGCAAACGGTGACGACGCGGTTCAAACATCAAACCATATGGCAATACTCTAAAAACGCCAATTATCTATACATATAAATCCGAACATTCAATATTTTTTGAAAATTTTGATTGCATTACACTTCTGGATGAATGGATGGGACGGTAATAGAAGTGAGATAGGCGAAGCCTTATATTACAAACGTGTTTATTTAAATTATCAGTTTTCATAATAAAAATAATTTATTTTTTATTTTTTATGATCCATATAGTAAAAAAGAATGTAAATAAACATGATTAAAATAAATAAATGTTTTTATAAAAAGAATTTGAAGTAAATTAACGAATAATTTTAATTCAAACTGTTAGGCAAGTACATATATTTTTTTATTTAGGAACTAGTACATTTTTTTTAATTTTAAGAAATTATTTAGATTTTTTTTAAAACTTACTCGCATTATTTGAGTAAATAAGATAGACTAATGCAACTTTTCCTTTATATTCTGATCTCATATTTTTTTAATTAGGTACTGCCCACACAAGCTACACGTATGTGTAGCTTGTGTGGGCCGTAACCAAAAGATAGTCATTGTTGCCGCTAGTAACTTTCAATATTGCATTACAGAAAACGCAACCAGACGAAAAACATTTTGACATGGTTAATTTTTCAAGTGGGCGTGGAAGCGAAGACCGGAACTTTGAGGAATAGCGAAAAGTACTAGGAGTCACGGGCCCAATTTTAATAAAAACTAAACCTGCACCACTGCATTATTTTATTAAATAATTACTTTATTTTTGGTATCGTCTTTGGTATCTACAGTACAAAGATTTAAAACTCTATGTTTAGCAGTTATACCTTTTTTCATCTGGGTTCGATTGCTATGATTTTTTAGTAAAAAGAGATTGTCTAAATGAGATATACAACATGGCATACGTTTCATGTTTGGCCAATGACTTTTATTTATGAGCCCAATAAGTTGCATTATCCTTTGGCTCGTAAACGCTTTATCCAGGGTAGGAACAACATTTCCTAATTTAAGCATAGGCGCTGGGCAGTGCCTAGTAGGCGCGCACAACACAATACATATTCATTTATTCTGTTTCCACATGTGCATATTGATCTTACATTAGAAATAAGTCCTAATTATATTATAAGGTAACAACATGGACCCTGCTGGGCACTACAGATTATATTGTGAGGGTAGGATTACTAAAATTAAGTATAGCTTAAGATTTAGATACATACCTACTAATTTTACAATTCAGCTGATCGAAAGGTTTACGTTTTATTCTTGTCGTCAAAAAATTCTTGCAAAGAATAGTAGCATTTCTTAACGAGATATAACTTCAATTGGCCAAAAAAGGCACATTCGCTTTGTATTTCTTTTAGACGTAGGGGAATATGATTATAAATTTTAATGCACATAACATGAGTACTCGTACTGTGCATTTTTAGTTTTGAGTTAGGAAGGGCTAACCTGTCTTTATATCTAAGATTAAACACACCTGAATAGTTATCTTTCAAAGTTTTAAAAAATTGGGGGTATTTTTTAACAAATTTGCAAATTTCTAATATATAAATGGAGGTTAAGGTTAGGATTTGATGTTTAACGAAATATGGTCTACAACTTGTGGTGCTATCAACATGTACTATGATACGGATACACTTTTTTTGTAATATAAACAGATCATCGGCTTCGGTGCTATTTCCCCACAGTATGACAAAGAGTTCTATGTACTACGAGAAGTCTTTGCAGTATGACACCATACTGTAACCAGGCGTGAGCGTAAGCATAGTATGCCGAAAGCGCTGTCGCGATATCTGTTTTCTTTAATTCTGATAAGGCGTAAGTGAAACTACTAAGTTTAGATTTTGTTTTTTGTATGTGTGTCTTCCAATTAACGTTTGTATCGATGTTCAGTCCAAGAAGTGTAAAGGTGTCTACACACTCTAATTTTGTGTTATTATAAGTAAAGTCAATTTCTAATTTTGATTTTTGACGTGGTCTAAACTGCATTATTTTGGTTTTTGTGTAGTTTATTTGTAAATTGTGGTCTTCTAGCCAGTTAATGACTTTGGATAAGATGGAGTTTAATTCACTGTTAAGATTAGTATTTTTAGTAGGGTATGGCAATAAAATGGAAATATCATCGGCAAATAACATGGAAGTGTACTGTAGCTTAGAGCCATCATTCGTCTCCAGGACATAGACCCATGTCTGTTGAATTGTTGTGTCCTGGAAGTCCCGCCACAGAAGATATATAATTATTTTATAGTACAAACATCCTGTATTGTAATTGTATAGGTATATTAGCAGTGAACACTGCAGAGCAAATAGAATCACTATTAAGTAATATTCTAATGTTACTGTTTTTATGTAATTTTTAGGGTTCCGTACCCATAGGGTAAAACGGACCCTATTACTAAGGCTCCACTGTCCGTCCGTCTGTCTGTATGTCCGTCTTTCACCAGGCTGTATCTCTTGAACCGTGATAGTTGAGACAGTTGAAATTTTCATAGATGATGTATTTCTGTGGGCCTATGACAACAAATACTTAAAAACCGAATAAAATAAATATTTAAGGGGGCTCCCATACAACAAACGTGTTTTTTTTTTGCTCATTTTTATAGACAATGGTACGGAACACTTCGTGCGCGAGTCCGACTCGCATTTGGCCGGTTATTATATATTTACTTCATACAAGTTTCGATATCATTACATTTTTTCTTTTTCGTACACTTTGTGTCGATAGCGACTACAGTTTTATGATTCCGATAATATCGCATCGACTTATCTCTTCGAAGACTAAGGCATGTGGAATTGTGTAATATATCGGTACACCTTACCAACAACCAGGCGCGGATATTTGTGCGGCGCGCACAAATCATTGTAGTAAGGGAGTCCAGAGGGGAAATTGGGGATATGGTGGTAAAACACAGAAGTATACGATACAAAACCAATTTGTGCTCTTTTCTTTAAATGATGAATTCCATGCACCTATATCTTCCTGCTAAATTGGCTAATTACCGCGCTTGGTGTAAACTCGTATTAGGAGTACTAATAGGCTTGTGTCGTGCTATTTTTTTTATTACACAATTTAATAATATTCCTCAAGAAGTCGTGAAAACAAAAATTAAATATTTCAAAAAATGACAGTTACAAGCATGAATAGAAAGAGACAGTTCAAACGTGCAGTAACGTCAGTACGTTCTCCTTAACTAAGCTGCGCTAACCACGCTTGGTGCTGGAATGCCTGCTGGAATGGGGGGGGGGGGGGGGGGGGGGTTTTGACCCCTGCGCCCCCCCCCCCCCCTGTATCCGCGCCTGCCAACAACCTTGCATATTGCATTGCGTTCGCTTGCACTGTATAAGGCCTTCCGTCAAATTTATCATAAGTAAAACACCGTAGTACGAGCGGATTCGAGTTCGAGTGTTTATTTACTGTAGTTGGTATAGAGTAACGTGAAATTTTGTATGAAATCCTTAGTTACGTTTAGTTGGCGCTCGTGGCGTTGTGCTGAATTTTCCTACAAATATTTTACGATATACTATATAGAGTCCAGTACAGTAGAGGACATTGGACATTCGAAACGTTTTGGGAACTAGTCTTGACGACTGAGCATTCGCTGGATGTGAGCACGTTACAAGACAAATATTTGTCATCTAAGCCGAGCAGATGATGGCAAGCATCGAGCATGCGAGCGCGCTCCACCCGGCTGTCGGTTATTTGGCAAACCCCGTTTGAATGCTACATCTACATTACAAGTCAATCAATCAAGGTATCGCGAAAGAGTGCGAGCACTTCCGCGAGCTCACGCGTTTCGTGCTTCTTGTACTTGTTGTCAATTAGCGAGGTAATATGCAGTGGAGTCAAGAAAAATGCGTTGATTCAATGTTCATCAACACCGTTTCAACCGTTTAAATAGAAGGGAAAAGGTAATTAGAATTAGGCAGAGACACAAGCATACTATAAGAAATTTATTAAACAGTTTATTTAGTATGTAAGTCGAAGTTGAATAGACAGTTTGGTCATCAACTCGCGAGGTGCAAGATGCACACCTATCTATACACTGAAATTAAAAGTGCCCACAGGTCTTCACAGGAAATAGAAAGATCCATAAATCCCTAATAATGTACATCATCAACAACCGGAAGACGTTGATACGTTCACTCGGTATTGATAATAATATGTATAAGTGAGTTATATACGTCCACGCTGAACACAGCCCTCATAAAACACCACTTTGGACGCTTATCATGCAGAGTATATAATCTGTTCCTTGTTACCGTTATCAAATGACTCTAGTCTGTATGAATATATATGAAATACTGTACGTTGGTAAGCGCATCACTGAACGGCTGGTTCGGTTTGGCTATTTTTTATTTAAAATGTTCGTAACAGATCGAATTCGGTTTATTAGTAAAACATATTGTAAAAGACTTTCAGATAAGTTTCAAATGCGTGAAAAACTGAAGGTCCATATATTCTATGGGGTTCTTTATGGGAAATTTGGACAGGAAAATGGTCGGGTGGCTTGTAAATAATAAAATGCGACCTCACCTGAAACCCTGACCGCCAAGTCCTTAGTGAAAGAATGCGCAATCGCCGCGGCCGCTATCACACTGTACGAGAACATATTGACGTCGACGTGAAGCACCGCCAAGTCGATCAGCTGACCGCACACCACAAACTCAAGCGACGAGTACTGGGGAAACACAAACGTGTACCCTCTCAGCGCATTCGCTTCCACATCGCTCTCCCCCAGCAATCTGCGCTTCGCAATCCTCCCTTCACTAGCCAGCTGCATATACACATTCAACCAGCTGTTAATTGTAATCGGTGTTATACTCCACGATAAAATCTGTAGGATGAGCAACTCTTCCATTAGTATCTCGTCTGTGGTGCATGCGCCGTCTGTGACATAAGCGAATTCACCTATCTTCGGCGGGTATACTTCTTCTACTTTTGCGGCGATGAACAAGCATGTTATACCTGGAATCGATTGATGTTATTGAAGGACAATAATCTTTATATTCTCAATTATCTAGTGCATAGTACTTCTTCATTAGCCAGAAGACGTCTACTGCTGAACATAGGCCTCCTCCGGGAAGAGGGGTTTGCTACAATCACCACGCTTGGCAGGCACCTTGGTGATCGCAATAGAATAAAATGCAGATCAAAAAGAATGCTGGTCGTTTATGAAATATTCCCTTAGCCGGCTTACGCCAATCACAGGCAGAGATGGGGTGGTACTATTCTTAGACCGGGACCACACGGCCAGGATTTGATAGACACGAATAGTACTTATTTGGTAAGTACAGTGGACGGATATACCGACTGTATAATTATTATGAACCATGTTTTCGCAACGCACATTAAACATGCATTATGCAGACATCGTAGCGTTAAAAATCTATGGCCTTAAAGCGTGTGCCAGTTTAAGATTGAAAATCTCTAATGCCAAGCTACCTATTAACTGCAGTCGTCCCTTCGGAACATCTTCTGTGTTCGATAGGTACCGGTCTATGTAGTCCACTGTGAGGTGAAACGACTCTCTGTGCAGCTTGTATACTTCACACACCTGTTGAGGAGAACACACTGCTTAGCTAAGGAAGCCTTGAAGGTTCTCTAACCTAAAGCTTCCGTCAACTGTTCTTACGCCTCATAAAATTTAACATGACGTAAAAAACAGCTGACGATCATTATGTTTGGGTTTCCTACCATTAAAAATTTCGCTGTACAGGTGTTCTTTATTTCACAGGCGGAATCATAGACTGCATACTATTTACTCTATGTAGATGGTTATCGAGGATAAAGGCATTAACATATACGTGCGTCCTCTTAGGCCACAAAAAATGATAGACAATTTATGACCTAACAACAGCTGTTGTTAGGTCATAAATACATAATGAGGGCTTCTCCATTCTATATAGTCAACTTTTTTGTTGAATTGATGAGTCAATAAGCAGTAACAGCCGATTAAGACTTGTTGAGAGTACATTCTATTGCTTTGTTAGCATGTTTGTCCACATTTCCGGGTCGAGTTCCAACTAATTTGACAAAAAATAGACTCTTTAGACAATCTCCATTCGAGCCGTGGACAATGCGAGGTGTAGGTATGTCGCACTTTTGAATTAAGTTGGAACTTGTCTGAATGTATTCAAATCAATATAGCACTGAGGCCCGCTCCGGGCGGTACATCGTATGCATCGCATAAAATACCTATATAGCTTCTTTTCGTAATGTCTAAGTAGGTATACCTACACTATAGTATACAAATCTCATCAAAATTCAGCGTCGCATTTTCAGCTTCGGATGATTTCGGAGAAAACAGTACGTAATGCACTCTTTTATGTCTATTCATTCGCAGTCATCATCATCATCAACAGCCTTAAGACGTCCACTGCTGAACATAGGCCTCCCCCACAGAGCACCACTTTGAGCGGCTCCTCGCCTCGTCAACCATCGGCTCCCCGCGGATTTCACCAGATTGTTGGTCCACCTAGTGGGGGGCCGGTCTACGCTGCGTCTTCCGGTTCGTAGTCGCCATTCGCAGTAGCCTCCAAGTCTTCTAATGAATTACCTAATCGAAGAGAATAGGTACTATTTATTTTGAATAGTCAATTACTTAACGATGACTTAACTATTGATTTATCGTAATTATTGTCATCAAAATGTTTCCGTTCCGACAAAAACAGCTGTTGTTAAGAGGCGAATTTTAATTTAAACACTGATTTCGAAACAATTTAGTACCTATTGGATGTCTTCCAATACAAGTGCCGGCGCATGATAGAGCTAACTGGAAAACCCTAAACACATACATAGGTACATAGCGGTAAATTATTATTCTTTTTACTTTTACATCACGCAAAGTAAAACAAATGATGATCAAACAAAAGAATGTCGTTGTCTTGTAATCAAAATCATCCATCTATAACTCAAACAAATCAATGTTTGCTAAGAACAATTTTGCGGAAAATCTAGTATGCCTACCTAGAGGTAAAAGCTTCCGAACCAGGCTCGTTATCGCTCTATTGTAGAGATGTCCTACTTTCCATGCGGACTTAGGACGGATTCGATTAGTACCCACACGCTATGGTAGAAGTGCTTTTAAATTGATACGGCTTTTGAGACAACCTGTCATATTATAATTAGCTGGGGCTTATGAGTAGAGATCAAGTGACGGCCTGTGTTAATTTCATAGACCAACAAGTACGACGCATGCGACATAAAAATACGCTGTCTACCGTACGATTCATAAGTCCTAAGGACTACACACCATTCAATGAAAACATCTGCATAATAAAATAGTCGTTTAATAGAGATGACTACCATTGCTTCAGTAAATAGCTGGCTGAATTAAAAAGATAACTGTAAAAGCAGAAGAAAAAAAACCAATGGTGGTTGGAATCACTCAGAATCGCGTCGGTTATGAGGTCAATGCACACCGCAAAAAATGGGGTCATTGACCCTTACTTACATCACTTTTCTATATACGGAAATAGTAAAAATAACTAATTTATCTTACCTTTTTATTTTAGTCTCTCTAGCGGCATGAAAAGCACAATATCTAGTTTAGATCGTTTCTTTGACAACTGTATTACGTCCGCCGGTAATCATAGTTCCGGTTTTTCAGAAATTAAGTAGCACACTTATTCTTATTAAATTCTAGGAAATTTTCAACATGGAAACAACTATTTTAATCGCCAAAGAGAACAAAAAGATGAAACAATTATTTACTAAGTGTAGTCTATAAGTAGCGCCCACTGAATAAACACAGTAGGTATACTACCTACATCATATTATAAAGTTGAATTTTTTAACAGAGTTGAGTTCTGTGTCAAGTTACTATCAGTCTAGCATTCTTGTGGTAATGGTAAAGAACTATTGCATTTCTTTAAAAAAGTAACAGATGCTTCAAGTTATTTCAAAGGCACAACCAGTAAAGAAATATGTAGCTGAATCCTGCATAGCAGCTGTAGTTTTTTTAGCAAACCACATCCTGTTTAAATCACCTCATAAATATACTTATATCTCTATATAGATATTTTCATAGTTTCATAGACCTTTAATATTCTATAGAGTAAACTCAAATAAGTCAAGTTGATAACAAGTTGACCTATTTGTGTCTAATTCTATTTGAATCTAGGTAATGCTATTTCAGTGATATGTTCAAGAAAAACACCATTCAATTATAAAACAAGATTAGCCTAGCAATGGCTTACTAGTAAATAAAAATTATAAAATAAAAATTCATAGCTGAAAAGATGTTTGTTTGCACATGGTGTACAGACATGTGTTGTCTCGGACAGTGGTTTAACGAATAATATTATTCCTGCTATGTGGCAATAAGATATCAAAAATAATTATCACTTCAGGAGGAATGTACTAATCATATAATAAGTCTGTGTAATTTATTCAGGTCACTGATGACAGAGAAGTTTCGCAAATGCACATATCATAAATGGGAGTTTCTAAAATGACAATCAATTTTTGTCTAGCACAGGACTCACCTCATTCAGCCAGTCAAGGAGTATAGCTCTCATCCGAGGCTGTAAGTTGGGGTGGTTGTCAAACATGTGAGGATTCCGTTTGGTGCTGGAGACAGCATCACACTCGCACATGGCGTTCCACACATCTGCAGGGTCGGCCCAGGACAACCCAGGGAAGGGGCATTTACGCTTAGGTGGGGTTGGGCAGGGGAGCTTGTTGGGACTGAAAGTTAGTCTCACATTACACATTTGTTACGCAGAGTTACTACACTAATAACTAAGATTTTTTATTGTTCAAGACATTTAAGATATGGGGTAAGGTGCATGTCTGGTGTAGAATTAGAAAGAGTTGAAAACTTTCTATATTATATACAAGAAATTATTCAACAGGCTACTGTCAAAGGTAAAAGCATTGGCAATAATAGGTTGTGATGTTTAAAATTTAATTTGAACTTTAGTAAAACAAAGCATTAGAACAATTGAACTAACACAGCACAGGACTTGCATCTGATTGAGAAACAAGTTAGCATCAGCAATCTAATTTGCTTAACTTAAATTCATAACTGACACAGATTCACTTTTGCAAACTCTAGTGTTTATAAAAAATTGTGACTGGATAAGCAGTTGGTGAAGTCATAAGTTGGCACTTATCTAAATATGCAACAACCCACCTATCACATTCTAAAAATAACTGATATTCAATGTGAGCTCTTGGCTAAAAATATTTTATGAGGCCCCAATTGCAATATTGCCTGGGACTCTATAGATCATTCTTGAACCAGAATGAAACTTATTAGATACTTACTTAGATCTCTTATTAGAGTGGGGAGTGGATTCACCCCTCGCAACATTTTCCAAGGGGCTGAGTACACAGTTCTCAGGTAGGCTCGGTGGGCTCAGGAAACTGTCAGGGTTTATGTCCAAATCTGTGTATTCACTCCTAGGTCGGTCAATTTCATATTGAGAGCCTTCATCATCACTGGAGCAAGAGGACGACTCTACAACTACATTCTGTGCTGGCTGGTCATTCACCTCTTCATCTGGTTTAGGTGAAATCTTAGCTGGAGGCATGTTCTCAAGCTACAAAACACATCAATATAATGTTGGTTGCATTTGCTTTGAGTTATGAATAAATTAAGAAAAATACACACCTCATCGTCAGTGGAGTTCCTTTTCCTTTTTAAGGTCATACATTTATCTGTCTCTTCACATGAGGAACTGTGGACAAGTGTCACCAATGGTAAGTAAACAAACCACACCAAGGTCAGTGTCTCATTGAAACAGGGAGCAAGTGATTAGGTACATACCCGGTTTGTGCCATTATAGCTGGGTGTGGTCCTCTGGCACTCTATCCCCACAGTCTAAAACATATTGCAGGCTTAATATTCCTACCGATAAAATCAATTACGGGCCTTAGAAATAAGCACAAATAGCCCAAAATTACCGCATGTCATGTTCAAGATGCAAATAGGGTTATGTCACTTGACGACCGCAATTGAGGACAAATATACAATTTAATCATCAAGGAAATTTACGCCAAATCAGCAGCAAGTATCCTAGACGAACTTAGAACACCTAATCCAGGAATAATCTGGCGTAAAACACAGTCTACCGAAGGATGTCCCCACAGCGTGCCCCCTGCTGATTGGCGGGAGATTTTTTTTCAGGCGTTATTTGAGGCGTTATTAGCGACAAAATATGATTAAAACGGCATTTTATATTCACTTCGGTTCATAGTCTATCATTTAGGATCATAAAAATGTGAAAAAGTAATAATCAGCTGCTGTAAAAAATGCCACGAATCCGTCACATTCGCGCGCAAAATCTTCCCGTGAGCGCCATTAGACACGTCGCAAGCTTGGGTTTCTCGCCACATCCACTTATGGAAATTGATAAAAATAGCACTAGCACCACATGATATCGTCACAATAGATATTCATTACCGAAATATCACCTTATATACCAAAATAAATGCATTCTATACGATGCAATCATTGACAACTTAATTGGCTTGGCTTATCGCCCACCAAAGGTTTCTAACCTAATTACTGTTGGTAGGCAAAGATGGTTGATTAATTAGATAATTATAAAAGATGGTCCGTATCTTATAGTCACTTATCACTACAATAGAACATACCTGATCATTCACAAATTATTCCAAATTAAACAAAACGCAATTTCTTCAGGCACTAGATACGTGTGGCGATCTTAGAACGCTATTCTTGCTTTAGTAGTAATGTTATACACAATATAATCTAGTATACACACAATATAAATAAAAGTAGTACAAATAGGGTAATTTTCCAAATTTTTAAGTCCTTTTTCAGCTTTTCACGGCTCGATAACGCCCGGCTTTCCGCGCGAAAATGTCGCGGCAAAACTCGGTGCTCAGCGGGTTTACAAGTGACTAGCTTCACGTTTGTTTCTCCTGAAAACGTACGTCAATCACAAAGCACGCTCCTTTACACGCAGAAATTTTCAGTAGGGCTTGGTAACAACCCTATAATTATATATTATTTTTCTCTATGGTAACAACTTTGTTTATTTCGTAAATGAAATTAACATAATTTCGTATTTTAATACTAAGCAAAGATAGAAAATGGACTGTAATGTTTCGCATGGAAATTGTAATGGTTTTCAAACATTAATATTGGATCATAATGTGGAATACTGGGTGTCAACAAAATTCTACGATCCTTTAGGTAAATTATATGGCATGAAACGCGTGAAATGGAACTAAAAGCGAAAATCAATGCTCTGTCCTTATTGGCTGAATAATCAAAATGGCGTTTCCGTAATACCAAACGAAGCAATTTACAAAACTTTTCTGTGCTTCTACATGTTGGTATCATTGAAACAGCTAAGTTCATGTTGAGCTACAGCTGGGCGCCAGCTGATAGAAAATTGAGCGAGAAAAGTCAATAGAGGTGCGCTATTTTTCAATACTGATAACGTGGCAATACACATAATATATTAATACATTATTGAATTATTATGGGGATAACAGGTGAAATCTAAATAAATATCGTGTTGAGAATGGCTGTACAAAACATAGCTGTAAAATTGTGTGGTGTTCTTCAAGCGCAAGGTGACGAAGGTATGTCGCGTCTTTGTTCAATAATGTTGTATGGAAGGGCGTTGTTTATCTTACTCATGTTCTTTTCGTAATATTTACAGAGGTAACGGCCAGGGAATGGCGCTTATTAGGTCAGGAACAAGATGGATCTCAGCTGTTGACTTGGATATCAGACAAGGAGGGCATAGAGGTCCTAAACATTGGAGTTTACACCAATAGAACCAAGACCTTGGACGTACTGCACACTTTTGATGACAAGTTGGACATAATACAAGCGTCTGTAAACGCTACGCGAAGTTTATTGGTTTATGTCGCAAAAAAATTGCCATCTGAAGATTCAGATACTAAAGATCCATTTTACTGCCCATATTTAATATGTCTCTTACCTGATAAGAAAAGAGTTCCAGAAGTGGTTGAAGAAAGCTCAACCAAGCAAATAATGGTTCAATATGTCTATGGAAAAAGTAATAAGTATAGCCCTGGGATCCGAAACGATAGATTCCTTCTATTCAAACATTTGGAATGTAAGAAATCTTTTATAAGTATCTGACTCATTTGCTCAAGAATCATAGTCAAAAGTAGTTTCGATTTCCTAATGGTAGGAGAATCCATTTTGAGGTCTCCTGTAATATACTTGTTGTGTGTCAAATAACAATCAACCAATGCCCAACAATCGCCTACATAAATCCTGGACCCTAACTAAGACTCCCTGTATATAGGGACCCAGGAACTACGAGGACCATGGTCCCACAACACTCAGGCACAGAACAAGAATTTGTGCTCTCTTTTCTGTGCACAAACACTTGTCCTTTCGCGGGAATCGAACCTGCCGCCTCCGGGTTATGAGCTGCCCTGCTCAACCACTACACCACAGAGGCTGTCATAAATAGAAGACAGTATATAAACAATTTTATTTTAAAAATATTGTACCAACTTATTGTGTTTATAAATTGCAGGTATTAAAATTTATAGGACACCAATGTTTCTGAATGAGTGTGATGATGGCTCTGACAAGTGGGGCTTTGATGGCATTTATCCAGAGCCAGAGACTATTGTGAAAGTGTTCTCTTGGGCTCAGTGGGACTGTGTCAATCAGGTATAGTACAATAAGAATAGTAAACCATTTATATTAGTCAACAACCTTATAAAATAAACACAGGCTCATATTATGATACACTAATATAGACTATTGTTATTTAATATGATATTATTATAATCTTCAGTATTCACCAATAGCAGATCAAACAGCAGACTTAATTTCCTTACTTACTAACCTAAGTTGTTTAATGTTTAAGTTTAAGATTATGCATAATATGCATTAAAAAAATTAGGTTCATGACCATTTCATAGCAAACAACAAACAGGTATATATTTTAAAAACTTTTTGTCACTATCATAGTCTAGGAGCTGACATGATTGCCATTAAGGTTTGTAAAAAAACTTATGCCCACTTACCTTAAATATTTTTCACGATTGAGTGTAAATAAATAAAAACTAATGCTATTGATTTTCAGGTCCTGTATTACATACACTACCGTCCGCCGACGCAAAGTTTTGCTGAAGGGGAGGAGGTTAAATCCCCGTGCGAAATGACGCCGACTCTGTCAGCTTTCCAATTTCATGCCGACTTGCCGTATGAAACTGTTGTATGTACCTAATCATTCTAGAAATCACTTGTGTTTTTATAATTTGTGTATTACCTAACATATAAAAAAAACTAACTGGGCTTAATATGTACATTGAATATACTTTTAAAATTTTTAATTGCTGTAGGTTCTTTATCGATATAGAGGTAAAAACATTTCATTTAATTTTTTGACTGGCTGTCCGTTTGAACGCGTTTCACGCTGAAACTACTTCATGAATTTCGATGAAACTTGGTATGCTTACAGCAGTTTAAAAAAATATCATTTACAATACTTTGTTTTCAAAAACGGCTAAGCGCGGGTTTCACGAATCATGAGTTTGTAAAATAATGAACAACAATTAACGGTAAAATATTTATTACGATAACTTGAAAAATGACAATGTTATTTAATTTTATCTTCGCGGTGATTTTATGCAGATATAATGTACCTATGTGCTATGATGATAATTACTAAGCAAACAACATTAACAAGGGTTTTTTTCGTATCTAGCTCAATATACCTTTGAGCTTGCCCCACGTATCGAGTTCAGCTGAAGGCGCGGCGTGCGGCGCGTATGAGGATGATCCGATCCCGCTGCGCGTCCACGACTGCAGCCTCGACCTGCAGATTGTGTGCGATCAGAGGGGAATCCTCTGCATCTGTCATCATTATTTGTACAAGGTAATTTGTTGTTTAAGGCAGGTTGTGGGTCTATTTGACATGCCAAGGCACATTTTTTTCGTTACAAATGGCTGTTTGGTCCTTAATCAAATAAACCTTCTACACACTGACAGATATCTACCACATAATGCTCAAAAACTGTTTTTCTAATCATCCTCTGTGTTCTCGCTAAACATAGGTACCTGAAGACCTAGTTCTGAGAGATTTTAATCCTTATCCGATTATCTATAAAGAGACATCGAAATAAGTACGTAGGCATATTAATGTAAAATTTCTATTCAGACGTACCTAAATAGGTAGGTATACTTAATTATTGAGGTTTGTGCTTTTTTGACGCAAGTGATTTATGTTTTTAGCCTCTGGATGACTCTACCACATCTCTTATATTGGAAGACAGCGTCGATTTAAAAGACTCTGGAGTGAACTTCGCATACTCCATCACACTGCTGCAGCACGGTTGCGTAGTCCATACGGTGGTTCCGGATCTGCCCTGGTCTCTGGCAAAGTCTTTGCGTCCTTCTTACATCTTGTACGCTGGTGAGCTTCATTCTGATGATACAGTTTATTTCTATCAGATTTTATCTGTTCTTCTGATAAAGAAGATCTCTTTCAAGATTGGAATTTGGAATGGCAATCACCGTTAGCTTTGTTGGAAAGACGGACCCCACGCCTTGCCTTACCGACATTGTGTTGTCAACAGATACCCAACTTCTAGTTAAAATTCCTATGCTATACACCCATCTGCTTGACATCAGCCTACACCACGAGCCTTGCTGCACCATAGTGATTCCCATGGAAGAGTGTGAGAGTGGGCCGAGCCTCGCGCCAATACTTGGTTGGGGAGCCCACTCTATGGTCGATCTGAAGACTCTCGACGTCGTGACCATGTCCGTCGCTGAGAAAGATTTAGCAGCCACGTTTAAGAGTAATACGGTCGTTGAGAACAAATTGGCGATTCTGCATTACTTGATACAGCATGAGGGGAACATGGATTTGGCTGAAGAGGTTAGATTGTTTTTTCTTTATTATGAAATTAAATGAAATTTATTTCCTTGTATATTTGTACACGTTAAGCTAATTTACTTTAACCACAATATTTGATTTCTCTCAAGACCCTGATCAGACTTTGCAGTTGATTTTTTTACTTTTAATCAATAGTTTGTAGATTCAGTAGTCTTGCTCGAATCACTCCTTTTTCTTGGAATGTTACTACTTAGTCCTATACAGATCCATAATGCAACCTCAATGTTTCAGCTAATATCCTGGATGTGCCTCCATCAACGCGACGGGTTCAACTCATTTCAACGAGTGATGCAAGAGTACCTAGTCAGTACCACGTTTGCGCTCACTCGCCGTTCGCTTCCAGCCTCCGCTCTCAATCTTATGAGGATGCTGCCTTTTACGCAACATTTGAAGTTTGCTGATGTTAAAGTAGGATTTCTGCTGAACTGTATAACTGTAGACTTGACTTAGATACCTACTTAATTTTAGTTTGTCCTAAATTTTTGCTGACTATATTGTTATGATGGTTAAGATTATAGATCTCATTAAAGTTCCTACGCATCTCTTTATTCGTTATCGCTTTAAACCTTTTAATTAAATACGTTAAATAATTGGTTTAGCCTTACAGCGGGGCTAGCACGAGCTATAAAAATCAACATACCAATGTGAACGCAAGAAAAGTTTATAACGTGATCCGCGTGATCATTAATTTGTCAAATGCTTTCTCGAGAGAAGAGTATTTCGATTTTTATAGGTGATGCTAGCTCTGCTAGCTTACAATGAATATTAGTGATGGGTGGTGGTGATCGCTAGGTCCGTTCGATGAGCGTGAGCGTGAGCCAGGACTCGCTGTGGAACAGCTCGTGCGTGGTGCTGGCCCCGCGGCAGCGCGTGTGCCAGTTCGCGGAGGACGTGTGGACGCGCCTGTGGGCCGCACTCAACCAGCCGCCCGTCGCTCGGCTGCGGCCCGCCGCCGTGCAGGACAAGCTGCGCGTCAGTCTGCACTGCTACCAGGTGCGATACCGACTCCTTTTCATTTCCTAAGGCCCCACATCGGGCCAGATACGAAGCGTCTCTATTTCGTTGTTTTGGGCGGCTCGCTTCCCTTCACTCCAGACAATCGACTCTAAACTGAAGGTAGAACTTTCTGCAGACTTCGTCTAATCTAAGTAGTACCTACTACCGTTTTGCTAGTTATATTCTTACCAGCAAGAAGCAGAGGTGTTCAAGCACTACTGTGTTCCTGTTTGTATAAGGGCACAGTTAAATTACTGGGAAAATGAGACTTTATATAAGTATGACCTGAATCCTGATCGAGTGATCGCACTGTCTATTAATCTTATTCTGATATTATATGGTGTAAGGATCTTGCAGAACGTGCACTTCTTTCATCAGCCGGAGTACACCTACCGCTGAACATGGACCTATCCTAGCTACCCGTTTACATCGAGAGGCTTTCGGTAAAAGACTGCAATCAAAACAAGCCTTTGGCACTCATTCAATCCGGCAAAGGCTGATTCTGGCAAACTAGTTACGTTCGAGTTTAAAAAAAAAATTACTTGAATTTTGAATGAATATTTTAGAAGAACCTGGTTGATAATATGCGTGGCATAGTTCAGTATACACTGGCTTTCTTTGGTTTCTCAAATTAATCACAATTATGCCCTTACAAACGTTATTTATTGGCCCACTTACAGCCAGAAGCCCTATCTCGCTGTAGCACGCCGTTGTCTCCAATGACGTCTGCGCCTCCCCTGGGCGTCCCACAGCGGCGCTCCTCGATCGGCAACGGGCAGGACTTACTGCCCTTCTTTGAGCTCGACATCTGCACTGCCAGCAAACAGGAGCATATTATTGCTGCGGTAAGTTATACTGCCTTTTTGAAGTAGATTACTTTTTGATTGGTTATTTAATTGTGCCGTTTCAGGAAGTATATTTACTGAAAAAGTTGACTTTTCTGTTGCATAGCAAAGTGTGTGAATGTTATAGGAAGGATCATTATATGTACCCAGTTTTCTGGAATAGGTAGGTATACCTCCTTAGTATTCAGTTAAAGGTTTTGTTTTCGATTCGTAAAGAACTTACAGCGTCTTCCGTGGAACGCATGACGCATCTGCATCGCAGAACCAAAATAAATTGTCATCAAAGGATCAAGGCAGAGAAGCCATTAAAACGTCTAATCTAACTGAAAAAAGTTTAACTCAAACGTAGCACGAGGCCACGAGCCAAGAGCCAAAGCTTTCAACTGCATCGCAATACTACACATAATTTATAGATTACACTAGTGCTAGTTCGATATTAAACTGTCACATGTGGCAGAACCTTCGCGAGGTGAGCGTGCATCTAATGCGCGAGCTATCGGAGTCATCCGCTACCAGCGGCAGTGGTGGCAGTGGCGCAAGCTGTGGCGTAGAAAGTGGCGTCCACGCAGTGGGCACTCGTTGGGCGGCCGCGCAGTTGGACGCATCCCGGGCGCTTTGCCGCGCCGTCACGCGCCCACTCGCTGCTACGCCGCATCACAACCAACAACGAGGATTCACCTTTATGTATGACTTATTAGCTCGCTTGCCGGTTGATTTTCGCAACTTTACTTTCTGCGCTGTTTGATTTTGTTAAGGGCAAATTTTGCTTGTAATTTGCGCTGTTAAAGGTAGGCTCTAAAAAGTTCCTGAAAAGGCTTTACATGCAGTTGTGAACAGGCTATGGTTTTTCTAACCCTGCATTTTACACTTTTGATTCAGTTGTCGGAGTGAGAAAGCTGTCACTTCAGTGAACAGATATATCTATTGTTTTCTCCGTATTTTCTCGCTCCTATACTATTGTAACATTGTATTCCTTAGCTTGTAGTGTAACTATGCAGGTCCAGGCGCGGATACAGGGGGGGGGGGGCGCCACTAGTGCTCGATTCCAACACAACCACATACGTGCCTACATGCCAGTATCATCAAAAATTAGACAAAACATCGCGCTCATTTTTTTGCCAGCGTAGAGCGTATTTATGTTTAGTGTTTATCGGAGTCAAGCGGCCCGGCTACCGCTGTCTCCGACCGACCGCAGTGGGCCAAAAATAAAATCTTAAGAGTCTATACAACGTCAAAATGCTTAAAATTGCTAAGCATGAAGCATGAGGCCGTGTCCTCAATGTATTGACTAACATGTAATTCACGTTTGAATTGCTATACGCGTTTTCTGAAATACAATACAGCAAATATAAAAAAATTCGCGCTCGCTTCGCTCGCGTATTTAATATTTTTACTGTCTTTTGTTTTATAGCAAGCGCGTTTGTACTAACTGCCATGGAATTTATGTTTGAATTGCAATACGCGTTTTCTGAAAACAATACGGCAAATATAAAAAATTTTGACAATAGTCGCAGAAAAGGCTATATTTATTTACGGCACTGCGCCCCCCCTTGAGAAATTTCTGTATCCGCGCCTGTGCAGGTCGGGCGTGTTCATATACATACATCATACACTACAAGCTCTAGTTAGAACAGTTTCTTTAATAGCGCAAGTTTAGGTTTTTTTTTCACACGATGTTGTATTGACTTGGGTTTTGACGATTTTTTGTTTTTGTTTCTTTCGGGTGTCTCTGTGTGCGTTTATTTAAGTTTTTGTTTATTTTGGCTTTCACTCGACATTGGTGTGTTGTTGATTTTGTGTTTGTAAGTAAAACTTTGTGGGATGTCATATTTTCATTTTCTGCTTTATGTTGTTGTTAGTGCTATAATTAAGTATGATGATTTAGGTATAGTTTTGAGTAGAATATTTTTTGCACTACTGCACTTTTTTATAGATTTCGTTACCGACTGCGACGGCAGGTAGGATTCGATAGAAAATTTGACACGGCTCTCTCTCATCCCTGTATTATTTTCCCATGTCTCATTTACTAAAATGTTCAACACTACATTGTTATTTTTATTTAATTTCTGTATTTGTTAAATGTCCGACCATATTATAAAACTTTTAAATGTTCAACATATCTACTCTGACACACTTTTTTTAATGAGCACTAAAACAGTATGTACCTATTTTTTAAATGTTCATTCATACTTATTTGTTGAAACAGTGATGATATGGAGCCAACACACGCGTTCATCCTGTTCAAAGTGCTCGAGCAGTACTACCTAGCGACGGACTCGATCGCGTACCCCCTGCCCCAAGGGTTCAGCTCGTTCTTCACATACCTCGGGTACCGCACGCTGCCGTTCCACAGCTTCGTGCAGTACGTGCATAGGAACGTGTTCGAACTGCAGATCGACGTCACCAAGGCGATTATTGCTTGTGAGACTTATTCAACATTATTTCAGAATTTTTAAATACTTAGGCCAATAATTTATTATACAAGTTAAAACCAGAATACTTTTATATTTTTCCTACATTAAAGAAATACCTTAGCCACATCGCCACACAGGCCACATCGCTCGTAGAACTGACAACCGATGGGGAAGAAAGGTTCTTGAGTGGTCGACCACGAACCGGAAGACGCAGCGTAGGCCGGCCCCCCACTCGGTGGACCGACGACCTGGTGAAAGCCGCGGGGAGCCGATGGATGCAGGAGGCGAGCAGCCGCTCAAGGTGGCGTGCTCTGGGGGAGGCCTATGATCAGCAGTGGACGTCTTCAGGCTGTTAATGATGATGATGAAGTAAGGAACTTAGTTCGCTCATTATGGTCCCAGGCAAGGATGAGGACAGCAAGTCCGTGAACAACAAGCTCCGGCTGATCCAACTGGTGGGCGAGGGTCGGGCGCGGCGCGCGCTGGCCGCGTGGCCGCACCGCGCCGCGCTCGTGCTGCGCGCGCGGGACCACGCCGCCACGCTGCTCAGTGGCGCCGCCGCCGGGGCGCACCGCGACCGCGCGCCCCACCGACCTGTGGCGGACACTGACACGGGTAAGGTGCCACTGGTGGGCGAGGGGCGCGCCCACTAGTGGCACTGTAGTGAGACCGTGGGCAAATGTTGGCCTATCGCTGATAAAAAAATATTTTATATATATACTTTTTCTTTGTAAATACATACATAGAATACAAGGAGTCATTATCTTGTAGGCATAGCAGCGCTACCATCAGGCGAGCGGCTGTCTCCTCTGGACACGTTCCTTGATCTCTTGACTGCGAAGGCGAGCCTCAACGAGCTGGACTTCAATCTCATCATAGAAGCTACTTTAGCCTCGGTGCAGCAAGACACTGCCTAGGAAATAGTAGCCTGTTTCTTTTCTATTGCTATTTTTATCTGATCGAAAATGGGTTCAAATAAATCCGTATTTTAATTTTGTCTGAACTGAAGAGAGATTATTTGTGTAAGACTATTCTATTCTGTAATAAGGCATAGAATAGATGTAGTTAAAAAGTGGAAGATATGTGTCCTGGGGCGTCGCCTGCAGAAAACTTTTCTGCAGCTAATGTGATTCCCATATATTTTGGGAGTTAGCATGAAGCGTTAACGCCTCACGCTGGAATCTTTGCTAGACCCCCAGACCTCCCATCATGTTTGCTTAGTGAAAAACTGGCTTTATTAATCATGTTATTGCTATCTCTTACGTATGGCAAATAGTGTTCATTTGGGTTCACTGTCGAAACTTATAAAATCGTTTATCATAATTTTGTTACAAATGAAAATGTTACTTATAATCATCATTTCACATAACGTGATTTAACATACTTTCACTACATCTAATTTTCTTTATCATAAATCAAAATTAATAATAATCCATATTTATAAGAATGAAACTCATAAGGCGTATATAACATAACAGTACAAATTTATAATGTTCTTTTACCATAACTAACTTAAATCATAAAACAAAATATCAATAATACTGTAAATTATGTGACTGGAACTGTTGATTGTTATATATATCTTAATCAGTTATAAAAACGTATTACGGCAAGCCAATTTGTTCTTCAATCTATGCAGGTACTTTATCCAGTCAAAACAATCAAAATTAACGTGTGGACTGTAGGTAATTGTAAAATAACTTATATTTTCTCATGTTATGTTGATTTTGGTGTTGTTGGTGAACTTTGTTTAAATCAAATAGAGGTTATCTGAAACTTAATATAGATGGTTTCTGTAATTTTTTATATAAGCATAAGTGACTTCTGGCACTTCGCCGGCCGCTGCCGCGGCACGCTCGCTACGCTTCGCTTCGCTCGCTCGGCTCGTGCGTCGTGTGGTCACAGTTAACCTAACGCTCCTCCTCGCTTCGCTCGTCGTCGCACCTATTTATGACTTTGCCTTAGACTAGTATCTTAGTATCTTTAGGGTATACATGCATATCTATGTAATGATTTAACTACCTCAAAATTATTATTATGTTAACTAAAAAATATGAAAAAAAAAACATTATAAACAATATAATTATGAATGCTGATTATTATGAAATTATAAGTAATGATATTTATAATAAAAAAAGTATGATAAAAAAATTCTTAACATTAATATTATAACATAAAATTTTATAAATTTAAACATTATTTGAATAAATTGTATAAGAAAAGATCAATATAAAAAGTAACTATTATGAACAAAGTTATTTATAAATAACCACCATTATAAATTTCATCATTATTAAAAATGAGGTATGTGAAATGAAATTATGAATAATGAAATTATTAGTACAGACGGTATCCCGTTCATTTGGTGTCAGCGATTTTACCTAATTTAAGTGGACCAATTTCGAGGAGTTCATCTTCCCTTTTTAATTAATTAATTTATATCTATGGTAAGACTGAGAAGCAAATTTTTTATAACTTTCTTTTACTCTGTTTTTCACCTAGCATGGGAGGTAGACAAAATAATAATTCCCCTGTTTTACTCAAACAAGCAGAATGAGTCAATTTTGTTTAAACTTTTTTTGCGGTATGTGTTTTGCTAGAACTCTGAAGTTTTTCTCCCTTACATGAAAATTAATTTCTAAGATTTACACATGAATTGAATTTGTTTTTGTATACTTTTATTTTGTTTTTTATTGTATGATGAGAATAAAGAACACAATTTATATTATTTACTTTTCTATATACCAGAAACTCATGCAAATAATCAAATATTATGACTTAAGACTTATGTAGTAAGAATAATGGTAGTTATTATAAATTATTTTGCAAGTATGTAACTAAGTTAGTGTAGGCAAAAGTAAATGCTATTATGGATATCATATCTGACATACATTCCACTGTATAACCATTAATGTGATTATATTGATATTATTGTATTTACTCTCTTTTATGATGTGTTTATTTAGAATTAAACCAAAGAAAGCACAAATATGTATGTACTTTGTATGAGATTGGTATTGGCTGTAAACATTCCATTTACATGTGCAATTTTCTAGTGCAATATTTAGACCTAAGATTACTTTAAATAAAACATTATACACTACATAACAGTTTTTATTTGGATTCTTACTTAGTATTCTCCTATCTGAGGCAAACAAATAGAACATTTCAATTTATCTATTCACTATCAGTTGTAGAAGGGATTGTATGTAACCCAATGAGCCCTCTGTTGTTCTTTCTCACTTTGATGTGATGTGAACAAAGACCTGTACACTTCACTAGTTTGTGGATCCTTGGCCACACTGTAATCTTTCTTAGTCTTCTTATATGATGGGTCTTGCCTTAATTCTGTTGAAGAAAATGCACGCTTTGATGAACCAAAATGTCCTCTAGCTTTATGGTTGGGATTGAACTTGGGTAGTGATAAGGGTATTGTATCAATCTCTTTCTTAGTGGCATTGCTTGGTCCAGCTTCGGGCTCTGTTTTGATATCACTCTCTTGTTTTACTTCCATACTTGTGGATGGCTGGTCTGATGTTGAGGGGGCACTTGTGGAGGCTTCGGCTTCAATATCAACTTTCTCAGTTTTGCCAGCTTTGGATTTCTTACTGCTCTTTCTGTTGGTGGCTCGAACATTTATCTTTTCTTTGAGCATTGAAATGTCTTCTTCTGTGCCATTGAGTACAACTATATCATTGTCTGCGAATGGAGATTGGCACTGTGGACAAAATACAGTATTTAGACACAATATTTAAACACAATATAAGCTTAGATTGTGATAAAGAAATGGTAAATGGTTTGCATTTTTTTTCAGAGCTATTAGAACTATAGTTCCATTCCAATACTCAATGGTTCAAATAAGTAAACAGTATTTTGATCATTGTGGCAGTGGACACATCTCTATACAAATATCATGGCACAACCACCACACCACACAAGGTACTGCTGCACTGCACATTATTAAGTTCTAAAAAGTATCTTATGTGGTGCTGGTAGCACAAGAAATCAGCATGCAAAATTTCATCTATATTGGTCATCTTTTTGACACAAACAATATGTTATTTCACTTAAAATACTCATATTTATGAAATTAATTTTAATCCAAGAAATATTGGACATTACCATGTGACAAATATTCTGTTTCACCTCCTTCAAAGCCCTCTCAGCAAGCACACAGCCACAGCTCCACAGAAACACAAATCGGAACTTTCCGGACATCTCAATCCCACTGATAGGACAGATATAAGGTGCATTGCCCTCATTCACTGCACTATCTGTGTGGTCTGTCTCTTTATATGCTGGGTTCTTTACTAGGTTCAGATCTTTAATATCCTGTAAATTAATGAAGATATTTGAGATTGATACATGATCGGGAATAAAAGTAGTAGTGTTGTAAGAATACATACATTAAAATTTGTAAATAGTAGACAGTAATTAATGTTTTTTTTTGTCCCAGTTTATTTCAATGAAAAATATTATAGCTTATACTTTTCGTATCATTTTTGTAATACATTTACCTACAACAATCCTCTACAACTTCCCCAATATAGATTAATCTTATAGTCATTTTTAGCATAATTATACACTAGATATACTATTTTCATTTTGTATTTAATGATTTTTAACAATAAAAGGCCACTGTGCAGCTATTTAGCTGCAATAGCTTCTAAACAATGGCCATCTTTTTATGTAGTTATCTAGGTTCACTGTCGAAACTCATAAAATTGTTTATCTTAGTTTTGTTACAAACAAAAATGTTACTTATAATCATCATTTCACATAATGTGGTTTAGTATACTTTCACTACATCTAATTTTCTTTATTATAAATCAAAATTAATAATAATCCAAATTTATGAAACTTATAAGGCGTATATAACATAACAGTACAAATTTATAATGTTCTTTTACTATAACTAATTTAAATCATAAAACAAAATATCAATAATACTGTAAATGTGACTGGAACTGTTGATTGTTATATATATCTTAAAACCAGTTATTAAAACGTAGCACGGCAAGCCAATTTGCTCTTCAATCTATGCAGGCACTTCATCCAGTCAAAACAATCAAAATTAATGTGAGGACTGTGGGTAATTGTAAAATAACTTATATTTTCTCATCTTATGTTGATCTTGGTGTTGTTGGTGAACTTTGTGCATTATTTTAATAAATAACTTGAAATATCTAATAAAAACATGTGTAAAATATTTAAATCAAATAGAGGTAATCTGACACTTAATATAGATGGTTTCTGTAATTTTTTATATAAGCATAAGTAACTTCTGGCACTTCGCCGGCCGCTGCCGCGGCACGCTCGCTACGCTTCGCTTTGCTTGCTCAGCTTGTGCGTTGTGTGGTCACAGTTAACCTAACACTCCTCCTCGCTTCGCTCATCGTCGCACCTATTTATGACTTTGCCTTAGACTAGTATCTTAGTATATTTAGGGTATACATGCATATCATTATCTATGTAATGTTTAACTACCTCAAAATTATTATTAAATTAACTAAACATATATGACAAAAAAACTTATAAACAATACAATTATGAATGCTGATTATTATGAACTTATAAGTAATAAAATTAATAATAAAAAAAAATTTGATAAAAAAATTCGTTACATTAACATTATAACATAAAATTTTATAAATTTAAACATTATTTGAATAAATTGTATAAAAAAAGATCAATATAAAAAGTAACTATTATGAACAAAGTTATTTATAAATAACCACCATTATAAATTTCATCATTATTAAAAATGAGGTATGTGAAATGAAATTATGAATGATGAAATTATTAGTACAGACAGTATCCCAGTTATCTAACTAATGATGTGGACTAAATATCGTTGTTGCGCTTGCCAAAACCTCTATGTGTGTTTAGTGAAGTTTTCAGGGGAGACCAAAAACTAGTTTATTTAATGATTGAAAGACTTATCAATTAATTAAAAATGCAGTATGGTGGGAAAAAATATTATGTATTATCGATTTCTAGAAGGAAATAACACATAGTTGTTTTTGTAGTTGATGCACAATTCAATTTTAAAACAACCTTGGGGGGAAAAAAATAAATGCACATAACGGTTTTGGCAGGCGCACCGACGATATGCATGTTTCAGGATTAACTCTAGATAATTTTGTTATGGTGGCTGGTACTGAACTCATTTTAGTGTGGATATATACTTAAGTTTTTAACACAAGTTTGAAATGTTACCTTCATATTCTTGATGTGACTGATGGAGTCTGGCTTGCTTTCTTTATCAATAAGTGCCTCAAGTACGGAACTCTTACTGTACAGTCTGCCGAGCCCGCAAGCCACCACGGGCGCCTGCAGTGGCTGCTGAGACAGCGCACAGTTACGCCATTTGAAAGAGCGCTCAGCATCTTTGTCTTTCTGAAAAAAACATTTTAGTTATACTTTATTTGGCTCTCTGAACAGAAGATGATTCCGCGAGTTATGGCTCACCTGTTCGGGCTTCTTTTTCAAGCGGACTAGCTCGTCTCTACGCGGAATAGTACCACCATCACAACCCATTGTTTTCAATATAATTTAATAAAAGCGCAAAATAAACACTACGACGTTGATGAAATAGGAAATGTTAATGAATTATTTATTTAGATTTCTTCGTTTCACGACAGACGACACGACACGACGTCACGCACGTCAGTCAGTGTCACAGAGTACCTTTTTTTTTTTTTCTTATATTTTGGCTCCACACATGGTGTATTTAGCCAGTGTCAAGTATTGTAATTATTCATCAAGTTATGGAATATTTCACGTGTAAAGTCAAGTCTTCAAGTCTTAGTCACAGTCCAGTCTAAGTCAGGTAATCATAGTCCAGTCTAAGTCATACCCTAGTAAAGTGGTGGCGAGTTTACTAGAAGCTTGTATGGAATTTTGGAAACAACACGAAAAACCACGTTTCACTACATTATATCTCTTGCCCACACTCATGCTCGTAATTCAGCACTTAATGCGTAAAACACCACCAATTTTAACCATTAACACTGGAAAAAGCACAAGTTTAGAAAAATTATACAATGATACGACGTGAACTTTTTCAAGTTCCCGCCAAAACCACAGAGTACCTTGATGACCAGGGAAAGTCAGTGTTGCCCAAAGTACTCTGCAAAGAGTATGTAACTATAATATATTGTACTCTGTGGTGCACAAACACAGAGTAACAATTGTTTTTTTCTCTAATCTGTGTGCACAAACTAGAATAAAGTACTCGTACGTATATGTGGTTTTGTTTTGATTTAATGAAACCATAGAAGTATAAAAAACAGGAAGGAGTTTTGATTGACATCGAACTGACGTACAGCAATGGCGGACACGTAAATATGTGTGATTTTTTTTTTTTTTTTTTTAGAATTAGTTCTTGACCTGGATACAAAGTCCTTTAGTCGCAATATTAAAATGTCTACAAAGTCTGCATTATAATATATTATATTTTACTTAGTCATAGTCACAGTCATAGTCCAGTCCAAGTCAGGTAGTCATAGTCCAGTCAAAGTCATGCCTCAGTAAAGTGGTGGCAACTTTACTAGAGGCTTCCATGGAGTTTTGGAAGCAACACGAAAAACCACGTTTCACCACATTATATCACTTGCCAACACTCATGCTCGTAATTCAGCACTTAATGCGTAAAACACCACCAACTTTAAACATTAACACTGGAAAAAACACAAGTTTTGAAAAATAATACAATGCAACGACGTGAACTCTTTCGCGTTCCCGCCAAAAATCCAATATGTGTGACTGAGTAAAGAATTGCCATGTGAAGAAAATTACCCGAAACCGACAAAAAAAGATCTGACGTTGGTGTGACTTTTTGTATGACCAAAAAGCTACGCGAGCTTGTAACAGAGTAGTCACAATTTAATGCCTTATGTCATTTTATTTTTCATCCCTCAGGGTTAGTCCTATTTGAATTTGTAAAAAAACTATTACGACATAAATATATAAATATACTTTTACACGCTGTTAATGCTATTTATTTGCTCCGTTTCAGTATGAAAACGGAACCCGTATAGGATTATTTTGTTGTGTGTCTGTCTGTCCATATTAGATGCAACTTATAGGGTAGCTGGTGTGCTTATTTATCGTATAGGCTTAGAGTCCGATATTGCCAAAAGATTACTAAGTTTTTAATCCTGGAAGTGCAGCCCTTGTAGTTATAGCTACACCGGCGTGATGTAATCCATACACTTCGATAAAACATCGTCAGCAACGAAGTTGACGCCACTCCGTATTATCCTGTATGCTATAGGGGAGAGAGAAGGGAGAGCGAAAAAGATAGGGGGAAAGGATGAATGTACGACGGTGAACATAGGCACACCTGCCTCCATTCATCCGTTTCCCCTCCTATTTCTTTCTTCCTTTGGACAGGGCTAGGGCGTAAAACTAACTAACCGGGTCGGGTCAGCTAGCCAGTCAATAAAACTGTTTATTTCGTAGAAAGAACTATAGCCAGGCTGTTGCTTAAAATGTTTTATGAACACATCATTCGTATTTTTCTACTTTACTTTTGAAATGAAAACTCTTCTTGCATCTTCCATTATGTATATTTGTTGTTTATTATACAAACTTCCAATACTAGTAAGTGTGATATGTCTTCACACTACTGCTGCTCAACGGGAATCAAACTTTTTTGGACATTTTCGTAATGATTGGGACTCCCCAGCAAACTCAATATTCTTCGAGCGGAACCATCCATAATTGGCTGATGGTACCAACACTACCAACCTATCAACCAATCATGGCCCTTCTGACAGTTTTCCAACCAAAAAAGTCAACAACACGTCTTTTTTTAAAGTAAGTATCAATTAATTTTCACGACACTTTATAAAAAACCTGCCCAAGTATGCACGATTAGTAGGTCCATTAGGTAAAATATTTATTAACCAGAAAAAGTCCAACACATGCATATATGCATAATAATAGAAATATGCCTTTGCATATAGTCAGATCTGTAATTATGATCAATATAGTTAAATAAATTGTATTCGAACACAATTTCGTCATTCTCCCACACTTCCGGGTAATTTGCAAGCTTGATTGTTGGCAACACTAGCTGGTTTTGTGTATTGATTGCATCTTAATAATTTTATCGAAAAAGCAAGAAATTAGTGGAAATAACAAGCTTACATGTGAAAAGTGATCCCCTGACTTTGTTTTATCAAACTACTATGATTCCGACAACTTTTCACAACGCAAGACGGCAATTTATAATTTTTTTTCTATTACGTTGACAGCGTTGTTACAGATTTCTGCCATTTTGGCAGATTTGCCCTTCACAGGGCAGTGGCTAGAGTCCGCGCAAGATAAGTCTGCGCGTAACATCAACAATGAAGTGAAGAGTTCGATGGTTAGGTGAAGCAGATTTCTGTTTATTTTATTTTTTAAATTATGGAACTAAAAATATTTTTTTTAAATAATATTAGCTGCCGATAGTATACTATAGTTCGGCAACAGTCATCTAGTTCCGATTTTGACCGCGTGTAGACTTAACATGCGCGTACTATACTTAACATTTGGACAGATTTAGGAGTTTTTATAATTTTGAAGTAAAATTCAGAAATATAGCTATGAAATCTTAATTCATTGACTTCGATATTTGGTGGGAATCGTTGTTGCCACATAGATCCGCAGGCGAACTAAAGCGGCTGATATAGCTTTTAGAATTATTAGCAATGGGCAGGCCACATCGCTCATAGAACTGGCAACCAATGGGGTAGAAAGGTTCTCGAGTGGTGATCACGAACCGGAAGACGCAACCTCCTCTAGTAGGTAGGTATCTACTTACCTTAGTCCTTATTCTGGGATTCGTTGAACTCTATGATTAAAGGGTTTATTTAATTTACTAGCAAATTACAAGCTGGTTGCACCCTCACGCCAAGTAAAGACATGATTAGAAAAAATATGAATGTAAAATCCATGTATGATGAAAAGAAGAGGAATATAAATAACGTTGATTAGATGATTAATGATAATTTTCCTACATTTTTTTCATAATTTCTACATGAATTTTGGGTTCCTATTTAATAATTCCTTGATATTTTAAAATAAATATAAGCAAATACTAACGAAATATATTTCTGTTGTTTCCCTTGTACCTATTATTACTATTACATGACGAGGCATATTTCTGGGAGGGAGTGTGGGCGGATTTTTATCCTATTTTGGGCAGACTCTGCAATGTACAGATGGTCACACTGTCACTGTCACTGTGCCTTTCCTGCTTTTGCTTCACTGCGTGGACATAGATGCAGAGAGTAGCTGTTTACGGTCTATGCATAAATCACAATTTTGATTTTTCTCTAATCTGTGGCATAAATCTTCATAACCACAGACATGGTAAGTGATAATTATTCACGCTACGAAAAAAGTCTAGGTCTGTGATTCGCGGCCATGTCTCGTCAACGCCATCTTACGGATTTTAAAGAACTAATTTTTTTTTAAATTTGGTTGCCTGTAAACTCCTATTCTGTGACCATCACTCACGATGGTGTTTAGCAGTGTTGCCAAATCAGCTCTTATAGAGCTAAATTTACCTCTTTTTTAACATCGGCAGCTCTAAAAAAATTGTATTTAGCTCCTTTTTTTCGGGATATTTGGTTTCTTTCACTAGGTGCATATTATATTTTACTCGTGAATGTATGTTCTATTAACATATTAACATATCTGAATTTTTTTCTTGGCCTTCAGAAGCGCCTTTTCGGGATTGGTTGAAAGTAGTAATTAATGAAAAGCTCAAAGCATACTTACTGTAGTTATTATCGGTGCGAGTTAAAGCCTGAGAGGCTTATTTATTGAATCATTAAGTCTAAAAAACATGTTAAAGCTGAAGAACCTCAATTTCCATAGTGACAGAAATTGGTATTTCGTTGGTATAGCTAGTTTTTTCTGAAAATTTTAGCTGTTTTTGGGACACTTTAGCTCCCTTTGGCGAATCAGTGTTGGCAGCACTGGTTTTTAGTGTGTTCTGTGGGGGTTTTGGCGGGAACGCGAAAATGTTCACATCGTTGCATTGTGTTATTTTTCAATACTTGTGTTTTATCCAGTGTTAATGTTTAAAATTGGTGGTGTTTTACGCATGAAGTGCTGAATTACGAGGATGAGTGTGTGGGCAAGTGATATAATGTGGTGAAACGTGGTTTTTCGTGTTGCTTCCAAAACTCCATAGAAACCTCTAGTAAAGTTGCCACCACTTTACTGGGGCATGACTTTGACTGGACTATGACTACTTGACTTGGACTGGACTATGACTGTGACTATGACTAAATGAAATATAATATATATAATGCAGACTATGTAGACTTCTTAATATTGCGACTGAAGGACTTTGTATCCAGGTCAAGAACTAATTCTAAAAAAAAATAGTGTTTTCTGTGGGGGGGGGTTTTGGCGGAAACGTGAAAAAGTTCACGTCGTTGCATTGTATTATTTTTCAAAACTTGTGATTTTTCCAGTGTTAATGTTTAAAATTAGTGGTGTTTTACGCATTAAGTGCTGAATTACGAGCAGGAGTGTTGGCAAGTGATATAATGTGGTTTATCATGTTGCTTCCAAAACTCCATAGAAGCCTCTAGTAATGTTGCCACCACTTTACTGGGGCATGACTTTGACTGGACTATGACTACCTGACTTGGACTGCACTATGACTAAGTAAAATATAATATATTATAATGCAGACTGTAGACTTTTTAATATTGTGACTGAAGGACTTCGTATCCAGGTCAAGAACTAATTCTAAAAAAAAAAAAGTGTTTTCTGTGATTGAAACGTGTAATTTCGTTTATTGTATGTTGATAGTCTAAAATAGATAATATTATTGTAATGTAATAACTAGATAATATAGCTAAATGCCGGACGTTGCCATGGAAAGAGTGCCAGAAAATGGTACAGATTGCGAACTTATTCAAGATAGCTGTAACTCTGGTTCCGGTAATTTGCTAAAAAAGAAGACTCGAAAGCGAGGAATTATTTTCTTATCAACTATACCACCTTACATGAACGTTGCTAAAATACGTGAAACATTCAGTCAATTTGGTGAGGTAGGCAGGATTTTTCTCCAACCTACTGGCAGTGAGTATTTTGAGGTTATGCTCTTACACAGAAGTCCTCCGAAATAATTAATAATGTTTAGCACTATTTTCTCATTCACAGAGCCAGGCGAAAAGCGAAAACGTGTTCCTAACCAATTCTCTGAAGGGTGGGTCGAATTTCAAAAGAAAAAACTGGCTAAAGAAGTTGCTATAAAGCTTAACAACACTAAAATTGGTACCAGAAAAAAATCGCGTTACTATGATATGATATGGAACATTAAGTACATTCCGAGGTTTAAATGGGTTCACTTGAGTGAGCGTCTGGCTTATGAGAGAGCGGCTATGAAACAGAGACTAAGGGCTGAGATATCTCAAGCCAAGAAAGAAGCACACTACTTGCAGACCAATGTTGAGAAAAGCAAGAAAATGAAGAAAAAAAGACCTGTTGATAATCAAGATTAAAGTTTTATGAGTTTCTTTGTTTTAAAATTAATGTTAATTAAATATGATGACAAAACTTTAACAACTTACTTTTTACTTTTTTGTAAATGGGTTCATTGTTTCATGCATTCTGTGTAAAATAATGAAGTAAGCCTAAAAAAGAGTAAAGAATAAGCAGAGCAGAGTAATTTTTTTGGGACATTTTATTTAAGTTGAGTTTTGAATTGTCACATTGAATTAGTCCATGTTCATTTTTGACTAAAATTTACTCTACCACTTATTATCTCTTCTACTCTCATCCTCTCCTTTGTGTTCAAAGGATCCTGCGTAAGTTTCTGTATGTAGCGTCTGGGTGGAATCACATGAGATAAAATCCCTTGAGAGAATTCCCTGTGAACTCTTACTCCATCTAAGGCATTTGGTTGCAGTCTCTCGAAACTAAGCAGTTCTCTCATGAACTGCTTGCGCTGGGCTACTTTTGCCCAGTGGTAGCGGTGGCGACATACTACTCTGCTGGAAGTGGTCAGAAAGAAACTTGTAATAATTTGATAGCTGTAGGTAGTCTTGATTATTAACTTTTATGTCAGAGTCAATTCTTATTGGTTAAGTTAACATTAGTTAAGTGTAAAAAAAGAAATACAATGTCTCTTTTTATTTCATCCTTACTAGGAGCCAGTAAGCTTTAAAAATTGAAAAACTGAATTGAGGTAAAGGTGTCTTTGAGGTAGGATCATACAATAGTAGAGTATTAAACCCATCAACATTGATGATTACTTTTAAAATATAAGTTAGGTACTTACTATGCTAAGGTCAATTTGGTGTATGAAGGGAATACACTGACATCAGATCTGGCCAGTTCTGGAAATCCAGGATATAGCGGGATTCTCCTCCTTTTTTTCTCTACCTTCTCTTCTGTCATTTTAAAAGTAATTTGTGGCCCTAAAGTTAAATAAAAAACTGCATTGCAGATTCCAATAGAACCTAACAAAAATGTTTTAACCATAGAGCAACTTTATATTGTAACCATGGCAACTCTGCTATGTGGTTGAATTTGAATATTAGACTCATTAGACCTATTGTATTCTGTAGTAACCAATATGCAGTTAGAAATCTATGTGCATAGTTAGTACAGAAATTAAATTAAGAGCTTGGTTAAGAGCAGTATTTTATTATATTGCCAACAACTTGACCTATGTAAATAGGGTAAATCCTGTGTTTATTGCTTGTTGAATCGCTATAAGTTTTAACTTGCCCCTAGATAATATATTTTCCATGCTGAAAACATGGCATGATGTCAATGACAACACTGTATATTAGGAAATATTATAAGCATGCATAATACTGGTCCAGGAAAAGGAAAAAAAGGTTTTGTTAAGTGTCCTTTGCAATTTAAGAATTCACATCATACAAAATGGCTTTATAAACTACTGATCTATCAGACAAGTTTCTCCCCCACCAGAATTTAATACATAAACAATAATACAATAACCGACTGGCCTGATGGCTCAGTTGGTAGGAGCTCTGCCTTCTGGACTATAGGTTGTGGGTTTGATTCCCACGCTGGACAAACATTTGTGTGATAAACATAGGTGCTTGTTCTGTGTCTAGGTGTTATAATGTATTCTATGTATGTATTTACAAACAAAAAGTCTCTTATGGATTCTATCAGTTATCTGGTTCCTATAGTACTAGCTTTCCTTAGATTGGGGCTAGAAGGTGCTGAGTGAAATGTCCACACATAAAATATAACTATTAATATTCTTGCAGTCATATACAGTATTATTCTATTTTCTATTTTATTTATATAGTTTTGAATAAAAAGCTTGGATTTAAAAACGAAATTAAATCAGTAACATTTTATTATTACAGCAATAATATTATTAAAACTACTTTGCAGAGCCTTGCAGCCATTCAATGTTTACGTTAAAGTAATTGATATTGCCCATGTACAATAATAGCTATGTTGATTATTTACAAGTTATAGTCAGGTTCAGGAAGATGCAGTCACTGCGTTGACTCTGCTCTTGCATACACAGTCATTGAATTGATTCACTAACACTGAACACAGAAGGGATTTGTTGGGATTTGAACTGTAGCACTCGAGAACCTGCAATTTATGAATTATATAGATTAACTTCATGCAGTAATTACTGTTAACTACTATTAAAATTATAGAATCACAAAAGTGGGTACCACTTTCATTTTTTAAAGACGCAACTTTTATAATATAGACAAATACAGATGCAATCATGCAATATACAACACTACTACAGTTTGAAAATTATTTACTATTTTCTATGGTTATCACTGTTACCTTTGCTTTCTCATCCTGGCATGGAGGTAATTTATTAGCAATTTTGTCTTGTTGTGCCAGGTTGAACAACTCATTGGCCTCTTTTAGTGTTTTCTGGTATTCTAAATGCATTCCGCTGTTTATCTTTTCGTGTGCTCGTTTTAGGGATTCAATGCGTCGCGCCCAGTAGGCTTCCTCTGCGGCGTGGTCTACCTGTCTCCTCTGCTCGTAGTACTCTGGAGGCGGAGGCGCTATGTATTGCTGTTGGGGCTGCTCTGCTTGCTAAAAAAAAATATGAGGTCAATAGGAATATGTTATGAGCTTGAGTGAGTCTAGAGTTCAGAGCCCCAGTCTGTTAAATGCTTAAATAGCATGTAAACATCGAGAGGTTTGCGCATTATCACTGAAAATGCCCTGAAGTAACAACCTACAACACTGCGATATAAATAAATCAGTGTCAGCACAAAATAACAAAGTATTAACAACTTTTAGAAACGCCTGCACTTCCCTACGATCGTGTTTGCAAGAAACATCCTTTTATTTTGCTACAACAAGACGTGACATTGATCTAAATTATGTAATGCCGCATCATATTTACTTTTTCTGCAAGCTGAGCAGATATCCGATCTAATGCTTCTTGAGATACTTGTATGGCATTTTCATTATCGACACTTAATTTTCGAGTACTTTGTGAACCTCCCATGTTTTTAAATCAGAAAAATTAAATATTTTTCGTCGGAAATCACGTCAAAAGGACATTTTTTTGACAGATGACAGATCACTGATTACTCATTTTTTTATACACCATAGATAGACAATATATTTCTTTTTGTTGTGCATAGACAAGTTATGGGCGTCATTTAATTTTGGCACAGAATAGAGAAAAAAACAACCGTGCTCGCAACTCAGAGTAGAGCCAATCACCTAGTGGGAATTCTGTGGAGCCAATAGATTGTTTTTTCTCTAATCTGTGGTTGCAAGATTGAACGTAAGACAAAAATGCGATTCCTGTAGCTACTCCACAACAGATGGCGCTACATGTATATTTTTTAAAGGGCTATTTTATCATTTTTATCCATTTTATCTTTATCCAACTACCAAGGATACACAGACCACTTAGAAGATATGCAAGGATATTTTCGTAACTCTCAACCTAGGTCTATGGGAGAAACTGATTTCTTTTGAGTAAATGAGATAATATAAAAGCTCAAGTAAAGATGTTGTGGCATTGATTTTTCACCCACTTTTCTCTCTTTTTTAGTAAGAACATTAGACTCGCACTTCTAAAATTAGCGTATTGTGTCATGCGTGACACCTCAAATTTAATTTTTAAAACCGGGTAGCGTAGGTACCTGCATGTGGCTTTTGCGGGTTACTCCCGCAGTACCCCGATTCCCGAAGCCCACGTCCCGGAGAACCATGATGCGGCCTCATTTCAAAGAATATTGTCCTTGACGGCCGTGTAAGAATAGGACCATCCCATATCTTCCCGTGGCTGCCGTGACAGCCGACTAAAGGTATAATTATCCAGAGAATGGGCAGCAGCATTTGCCTCGGTACCTACGAGTACATTACAATCGTCTGCGATCACCGAGCCGCCCCTGCCAAGTGTGGTGGTTAGGGTAAAGCGTCCATAGTGACGTTTCATGGGAGGGGCCTGTGTTCAGCATTGGACGTCTTCCGGCTGTTTATGTGATGTGCTGTGATATTAACTAGGTATATCAAGTGTACCTACCTACCTATAATCAATGAATTGGCTTCGCTTAAAGAGTAGGTAGCAAAAAAATATTCTTGTTTGTCCCCAAATTTAAATTCGGAGACAATTCAGGGACACTTGGAAAATATTTATTCTTGTTTGTCACCACGAGGGGATAGGACGCGGGGAAAAACAGGAACAACCCAAATATTCTAGGTGTGAGGTCGCTTCAGTTTACCATTTCCATCAAGTTGGCATTGTTTTACTCCATCGCGTCGGTCGGTATCATTATCCGACTCTACGACAGTGAACAAAACTAGCATTTTCGACGTATTGGATCGACTGATTTAGGTACCTACTCTAATTGCATAGGTGCCGGCGCAATATCATAACAAGATTTTTGGCCGTTTATTTGCCTACATAGTCACTTTCATCTACATAATAATCAATTTCTGCGATCCTGCCAATATTCCACGTAGAGGTCCAAAACCAATGATATAAAACTTAAATTTTTTGGCGAACACTTTTTTCTACATGTGAAAATGAAAATATCCTTTTAGGGGCTTTAGTTTCGAGCTAGGGCGAGGTAGTTAGGGACATAAAAAGTGACTACAATGGCGGGAACCGGTCGTGCCGGTCACAGCCTCCGATCTTCCATCTCGCCCCTCGCTGGACTTTCTGCTGTCTGGTCGGTTTGCGTTTGGTAGTGCGCTGCACTAACTTTATATACTTAAGGTGGATCGTTTCACTCAGCGTAGCAAATTCAAATTTTCTTGCGTTTTTTGCTAGTCATAGCTTAATTACAAAACGTGATTACATGAAAACTAATTTAACGTAAACAAATAGAATGTGTCAACAAATTACAATTAAAAGTATTACCTAAATATCACTGGTTTAGCAACATATGGCAATAAACCAATTTCGTGTTGGCTTTTCAATCTATTGCCATTTGTCGCTAAACTAATAATATCTAGGTGATACTTTTAATTGTAATTTATTGATACATTCTATTTATTTGCGCAAAATTAGTTTTCATGTAATCGCATTGAGTAATTAAGCTATTATTGGCAAACAACGCAAGAAAATTTGAGTAAAAGAGTAGCTAAGTTACTAACCTAATTATTGCCTACCTAATATAGCACTGTTTTGCACGTTTCTATGTCCATAAGTTTCTGATGCCAAGACGCCAGATTAATCCAGTATGTTTACAGAACCATCTGCAGAACACGTTACAATCTCTACAGCTCGTATAATATGTGCATCTCATTTCGTAAGGTTATCCATTAATTGCCCAGGATCGAGCCCGCTTTTTTGACCGCTGACTTTTATCTTTTTTTATTGAACAACCACCTGTACGGACCCTTCGATGATTCCAATGACTGGTTATTTTTAGAAGGAAAAAAAGGAAAATCCTCCAAAGGAATTTAAGTTTTAGTCCCGAAAACTTAAAGTAGTTTTTGGAATGGAGCTACCTGGATACTGTAAATGGTTTTCTTAAATTCTCCAAGGGTGAGAAGATGAGGCTGACAAGCTCCGAGCTCGCAGGTAGAAAATCGATTGTTATTACATGTCAGATCTATTCATAATAATACAAATATATTATAAAGAATGCTTAGAGTAAAGAACAGCGATGTCTACTCGGACAAAGGTATTGAAGTCAAATTAGTTTTATCGGGCCTCGTTATGAAATATTGGATGGTTATTGTGAGAGCATTTTGCTTAATCATTCGGAGCTGTTGCACGTAATAACAATATTGTAGTACCTATCTCTCTACTTTAAAACGTTCTATAAATGTATCCATAGAGATACCTAAAGGATACGTTGCTGGGAGATTAGCTTCCATACAAAGTTTCTACGACTTCAAGTTACATAGAACGTGCATTAGCTTTGAGCATATTATTATCAGAATTAATGAATTAAATTATTTTAGTTATCGTATCATACATATTAATTCAAAGTTTTGTCATGTCTTTTGTTCATTCCTGAAGAACCTCGTGACTTATACAGCAGGTCAACAACAGTAGGTACATAAACAATATAATTATTTTGGCATAAATTTTTGTAACTCACAAGTTTTTTGGACGATGTGTATGTACAATAGTGTATGTAGGTAGTGACAATGCTTTGATAAGAACTTTACGGGATATTTTAGCAATAGGTAAGTGATTTTATTACCTTAGCAATTTTATTATATTACTATTAATATTTTTATAAATTTTATATTTATTATTTAGGAGGAGTATTACGTAATAAAATCTAACCCCACTTTGATTAATAGATATTCTAATATCTATTAATAAAAGTGGGGTTAGATTTTATTAGGTAATACTAAAATTGCTAAGGTAATAAAATCACTTACCTATTGCTAAAATATACTACTAGTGGCTCGCCCCGGCTTCGCACGGGTGTAATAGTTTTCGCAGCGCACGCGATGCGATGTGAAGAATATTTTAGGCATTTTTTACACCTTGGGTTACATTATTGGAGTTTTAGTAAGGATCCCTAATTTTTTTGAAAATATAATATAGCCTATATGTCACCCGTGGATAGTTTAGCTTCAACAGTGAAAGAACTCTTCAAATCGGTTTAGTAGTTTCGGAGTCTATTCAATGCAAACAAACAAATAATCAAATCTTTCTTCTTTACAATATTGTTAAAGAATTTATAGATATAGATTAAAGATTACAATCCTTTATAATAAGTACCTATATTTTATAATATAAGGTGTATACTAGAGGTATTCTATAATTAATGCGCGCTACATAACTCCAATCATTAGTAACGGAAATAAAAACACCGAAATTAATAATAATTTAAACTCGGCATTAACACTTTAAATTATATTCCAGCCCGAGTAATAACTGTCATAACACGATTATTAATAATTAGAGCTACAATAAAACGTAATCTGTAATTATGATTCATATTATCGATACCTCACCTTATACCCCTATACCTACATGTTTCTGTATGTTACAAGAATTGTAAGACTTGATCGGGATTACGGTAAAAGTTTCTTTATTTTACCGTTAGTAATGACTCTACATAATTATCTCCATAATTATTATTGTCTAAGTAGGTAGCCAGGTACTTATATGTTAACTTTTTTGCGTATTAAATAAGTACCTAGGTAAAAAGCCAAAAGGCTGAAATTGCGAGTGCGAATGCGGTTGGGCGATTGTTCAATGCGACTTATGCCCGTTTTCACCAAAGATCCCTAAATTTTAAGGGACCCTTAAAATATATAAGTGACATTCTGACAGTCATTTTGTTTTCACCGACGATTAAGGGACACCTAAAGCTTAAGGGATCCCCTAGGTTTACGGGGCCAAAGCTCGACCCCTTAGCGTTAAGTGGCAGGTTAAATTAGCAAAATGTCAGTTATTTTTCAATTGTATTTAGCAACTGTTTTTACCTGCATAACGCCAGAAAATGTATTTGATTTCTTTTTTCTGATTCATAATATTATAAAAACTCTAATGCTAATATCAATAAAGCATGTTGCTTGTATTTATGACGATTATTCCCTAAAATATATAATAAAATAACGAAGAATGGCAACGTACGGTTTTCGGAAACAGTAGAAAAGAATAAACTGACACTTTACAATTTATGTGTCACTCAGCGCTGTGAAAATAAATTTAGGGCCCTCACTAGGAATCCCTTAGCCAAAGGAATTCCTAGTTAGTTAGTTTAGGGATCTTTGGTGAAAATGGGCGTCCTACGAACCATGGTTTGAATCGCGGAACAGTAAGCAAGTTCGAATCCCACTCGCCCCGCATAAATGACTTTTCAATCCAAGTGATGTGTACTTTTTGCACTCACTCTTCCAACGATGAAGAAAAAATATGAGGAAACCAGCACGTTCAAGAATCCTAAACAGTTCTAAGACATGTGTCATCCACCAACCAGCCCTTGGCTGTATCATTGATAATAATTGTATATATATATGAGAGAAGGCCCGTGCCCCAGCAGTGGGAAAATACTGATAATTATGGAATCATCATCAACAGCCTGAAGACGTTCTGCTGAACATAGGCCCCCACAGAGAGCACTGGTTCGTGGTTGTCAGTTCTACGAGCGATGTGGCCTGCCATTTGCCATTTCAACTTGCTAATTCTAAGAGCTATATCGGTAATTATGGAATACGAGCTGATGATTATGGAATAACAATTTATTGTATGTGTCGGACAGTCAAAGACATCGTTCTCCAAGCGAGCGACATCTTCCCTTCACATACCGGTGCAAGGCCAGTAATTACGGGTGTCACAGAGATGCTGATGTTCTGTCCCAAGCTAATTAATATTCCTTTTATGTTGCGGCACCTTCTGGGGAAACTAATACGATGTACGGTCAGCGACAAAACAAGTTGTTAAACATTTCAAAACTTCTAATTTTATCCGCGCTCTCATTGCTGGTGTAAACTCAGTTGGCAGTTTTATTTGTATTTTCTGTTAAAGTTTTTTCTGTAAGTATTTGTGATTGGTTTTATATTAAAATTAGAGACGTGGTTTAACTCGCTCATTACCCGTTCTTTAATTTTGCGGGATAAAAAGTATGCTATGATGATCTTGGTATTTGTATTAGCAATCAATGTGCAAAAGTTTATCCAAAATTTTTTCAGTCGTTTTGATGTGAAAGTCAGACGAACGAACATACTAACAATGTTTCACTTTTATATTGTGTATTATTACAGATATATATAGGTAATATATATTAATGGTAAGTGAGAGATAAGACATCAGCATTGGCGACGCAATATGGTAATACTTTCAATACTCTATTATTGTTTTACAGAGGATTCATAATATTCATTATAAATAAATAAATACTTTTATATCTACTATTTCAAATCCAAACAATAAAAGAATGATTAAGTTAATAACGCTTTCGGTACGGTGCATTTGTCTAGCCGAAACGTCACTTCACGATTTATTAGTTTTATGGAAGTAGCAAGTCCGGTTCATCAGTCGCTTGCCCACATTTATCAACGCAGAGATTGCTTCTGGAGACGTGGCTATAAAGCTGCGTTATCCAAATCCAAAACCTTTATACAGACTAAAACTTCAATGTACTACAGCAAACAGCGTATACAGCAAAGAAGAAGAAACATCACTTCACACGGACTAAGGTTCGTTTATATCTACAGACATCGAGCGTGCCAGACACGTGCCGTGCCAGACAAAAAGATAATTATTATTCTATACAGTGTGTATATTAGCGTATTTAGACCTATCGTAGTATCACTTCCACGCAGACGCCGACAGACACGAGTCGTACCCGGCCAGTACTCTTAGAAAGAATATTTCTGGCAGGTTCGATGTCTGTACTTAGACATAAATCAACAGTGTCGGTATGGCACGACACGTGTCTGGTACGCTCGATGTCTGTAGATATAAATGAACCTTTAGACGCCTTAATCACAGAACAGATTGGAACGAAACGGAAAAGAATGGAACAGTACAGAACAGCACAGAATAAAATAGAACAGACATTCACTACGGAAGCTCACGCGGTTGTATCCCATCCGGTGACGCTGTAAAGGTCAGTAGAGACCAACATCATTGTTCATTAGCACTTAATAAAACAACTACGCAACTGTCCCTTGACTAGATACCACCCACGGCTGAAAAAGACTACAGTAATGTTTATCGTAATAAACAATATTGCTACCTCAATGTAATTCGACAAGATTCAAACTTCATACGTTTTATCAGTTCAGTATTTAGTGAGAGAATGGCAGAGACAGACAATTTTAGTAGTACCTATATAGATCATAATAAAATATTTGTAACATATATCTCATAACGTCATAATATGTAGTGTTGTGTGACGTCCTAAATAAATGTATTTTCTTTCTTTCTTTCTTTCTTTCTTTCTTTCATAATCCTTAATTTTTTGTCATGCAAAATTTCTCGTACGTATACCTACAACTCTAGAACCTACTGCAGTTAAGTTTGCTGATTACGTGACCTTCACTTGACTATTTTGACCTTGACTTTTGACCTACTTGACCTTTACTTAACTTTTACTATTACAGAAATCTACTTCTTAGTGTGAAACACCCTTTAGTAACCACAGCTTCTGTATCATAGCGTTGCACTAATGGTTTTATCTCTTCAAATAAAGCGAGCCCCTTCACCCGCGCAAGATTTATTTCATGTCGTCGTTTAACATAGATTGTAACTACCTAATTTATTTACCACTTTCGGAGAATATGCTGTGAGTTCTGAAAACTCAACTATTTTCGAATGTGTTTTGTTTAATTTAAAAACAATGCTCATGTTGTAGTATTTGTCAAACGTTAATCTTTTGTTTTCTCATCAGGATTGAAACTTTTTGTTTTAAAGTAAAACAACTCGCAAAAAAATTATTACGATGACCTGCGCTCAGCTCACAATATACATACTTGCTTATGTATACTCTAAGGACATGCACATTCAGCCAAAACAAAAACAAAACAAAAAAATCGTAATCTTCAGGAATCTAATACTTTATCCGAAAACTTTCAAACAATTTAAATTAAGGATCGAAGCTAAGAATTCATACGATTTCCACTCTTCGGTTTCGCTGAAGGTATATACCGAGGGCCTGAGGGGGTTGAGGGGCCTGAAGGGCCTTGATGGCCTGAAGGGGACGAAGGAAGGGCCAATGTTATAATTTGTAATTTAAACCGCGTAGCTCTACTGGCTTAATTATAGAGGTTAATGTGCGGTCTCAACACGGTGATTTTGCGGTTGCGAAGTTTACTCAGAATCGTTTCAAGATTGTATCATCATGTTCGCTGAACGCTTGGAAGGCCGAAAAGTTTGATAAAAAATTTAGAGCTACATTGCGATAATTTGCAAAGATAGTGACGTTACTTTGATAAATTAGAAATTCACGTAAATAAATAACGTCAGCAGAGTCAGAAGCGTTTTTGATTGATTAATGTTAAGCATATTTTCAATATTCAAACTTCTGCTAGATTTGAAAAGGTTAAAGACAAGCTCGTGAAATATTCATCTCGTTTAAAACGGGACTTAAACCCGCTGAAATCAGAGTAAACCGTAAAAGTTTCATAATTACTATTTCTCCACAACACTGTCCCAAATTAACTTTGAGGTTTCTAAAGCTCTCATATATTATTAAAAGGTAGGTACTACCTTTTCCCCACAGCTGTGCTTGCGTTGAGATCTTAAAGTAACGTAAATTAATTAGAATCTGAAACAAAGCAGGTTGGCTGGCAGGTTATTTGATAGAATGGAAAAATCGCCAAAGTGATGCCTCACCAAGGGCTTGCCCTTGGTGAGGCATCACTTTGGCGATTTTTTTTATGTAAACGAATGATGTGACAGCTCGTCACACCATTCATCAGTCGTTCGCCTGGTTTTAAGCGTCACGGCCACCCATATTAGATTACAGTGTCACTCGGAACTCTAAATTAAAGTTACGCGTGACACTGCGCACTACGCACGGCATCCTAAAACATCACACAGTCTAAAAAAGATTTCTAGACTGTGAGATCAGTTTTAAAGTCTCATTTGTTAGTAATTATACTATCCACATCGCCCTTCAAACCGAAACATAGTAGTGCTTGCACACTACTGCTTGGCGGCAGAACAACTGGCAAAGTGGTGGTACCTACCTAGACGAACTTTGCAGAAAAGTCCTGCCACCTAGTAAAGAGAGAGATGATGAGAATCACGCAAGACTGAAATATGATGCTGTCTTCTGGCCAAGCCACCTATTCCACTATTAAAATAGCGTACAAACGCCAGGTTTGCAAAATTCACAATGCAAAACCTGACGAATCAAAAAGTTACCGATTATCGTTTTCGTTTATTGCGATTTAAATACTTATGCAGCGATCACATTTGGCTGGATTTAGACAGTTTAAATCAATATACATAGCTGGTTTGCTGTTACTTCCGTCCAATACCCTTACTCTAACCAGCAATGTATATCGAATTAGTCGCTTACCCTGTCTAAATTCAGCCAAATGTAATCGTGGCATTAGTAGTATAGAGCGGGAACGTGCAATGTTTTGTTGGCGACTTGGATCATTGTGTGATTTCAATTTGTATATTGTATTCTAAGTTTAAAATGTTAAAAAAACTAGAGCATTCCGTCAAATTTTCTTTTATAAGTAGAATAAGTAATACATATTTTTAACCGGTCTTTTTTTTTAATCAACGATAGGCTTACATTTGACCACGGTCTCACCTGATGGTAAGTGACGACGTGGTCGACGATGGAGCATGCTGACCTAGAAGATACCGGTTCACTCTAGCCTTAAAAACTGCCAGATTATATTTGTGTAAAACCAACTGCAAGTAGTACGTCAGTTCCGCTAGTACAAGATGGCGCCACATGAGCACAGCATAATTAATAATATTCTGAACTTCCGGCTAGTCCATGAAAACCAGGGAACCAATCAGAGGCAAGTAAAACGGCCGCCATGAAATGGCGCGATGGCAGCACCAGACCTCGTTTTCCAGAGTTGTTCAGCTCAGTTCATCGTCAGAGTTCAAGCCGTCGAGTCGACACTTAAGCCAGATCGACATACTGACTGGACGAGAGAGTAAGCCGGGCGGTTGATCAGAAAAGGTGATCTGTCTATTAGTCTTTGGTTTGCTAGTGAAAACATTACGATGTATATTGGAGAATGGAAAATAAGCAGAAGTTTAAGAGGTGCTCCTGGTTTTATTTACAATGTTTGTCAACTTCGTGGTCGGTTTTGGTAGCTTTACTTGTCCTTCAGTGGCCGAGGAGTGTCGCGGAATATGCTATTGACACAACTGATGACAGCTGGGTGATGATTAGTCATTGGGTACATAACTGGCTTATAAATCATGATTCTGACAATAATTGGGTGACCATGTCACATAGGTAAAATAATAGGATTACAAAATGATAATGTTGTTGATAATTGGGTGACATAATAGTCACGCTGGTAAAATAATTGGTGGCATGATAATAGTCACGCTGGTAAAATAATTGGTGGCATGATAATAGTCACGCAGGTAAAATAATTGGATGACGATAAGTCGATTTTGATGACAAAATAACAATTTGGTTAAGAAATGGGGTGACTATATATATTATTATAGTCACGTTGGTTGGTTTATATTTAATTGGCCTGCAATTGGTTGCAATCGTTAAATTACAATGTTGACGTTACAAATATGCTTACTATTGATTAAGTGGTATGGTCAAAACTTGATAAAATATCGTACGAGCACTATAATCTGGTAAGAGGTCTCATTGTAAATGTGTGACGTGACAAAGTCAACTTGGAATATTTATGGGCGATTGTTGCATTCACTCATGTATGATTGTGTTTATATAGTAGTAATTTTGATGGGCATAGATCGGTTGAAAGTAATGTTTTGTGTACTATTGTAGTGTTACTTCTATGGTACTGTAATTTAAATAAAATGTATAAATGATGGTTGGACGTAAGGTGCCTATAATAATTGTGTACCTATACATAGTTTATTGATGGTCACAGGTTCGAGTCCTGTCGTTTTGGTAGTCCTACTGTAACGATACAGGCTGTCTCGTGACGTCACAAATATTATAAATTTTACCTAAAGTATAAAAATACTGAAATAATTTGATCAAAGCATTTTACGCACAAAGAATAGTCCAAAAATAAAGCAAATAGTCGTTGGCATCGCATTAACTGATAGAGAAAATGTATAGATAGGTGTAAAAGTGGTTACCTGTGGTAAAATAAGGTAACAGTAAAAGAAATCAAACCTTCTTTATATTTAGTTTTACTTTTTTACCTTTCTACCTTTAAAGTGTTTTTGATATATAATAGGATTTTGAGATCTGTCAAGCTGTCAAACGCGGTCAGAAAAAAAACGATTCACGGGATTCGCAAGTCGAAACCTGGTAAAAAATGCACGTGAAATTTCCGGTTAAATTCTTAGTTAAATTCGCCCTCTCAAGTAATTCTGGATCTGGGGGGAAGTATGCCTTGGGTCCAGGAACTCAGTAAGAGATAAGTTGAAACATTGCAACGAAGCTTGTCTTCCCTTATTTTGCTTAGGGCATGCAGTTCGCGTGTTATGTGGAGACCTGCACCAGATTTTGCCTCCGTTATAGGATCTGGATCCACCTTTTTGGTTTGATTTGCATTCTGGCTGAAAGGAGGGCTGAAAAGATTAACTGTCCCGTCTTCGTGTATACGATACCCGGATCCTAAATGCAAATTAAGCTGAACTGTCCCAAGTGATAGGGTTTTGTCTTGTATGCTGCCCATGGACCCCGGTCCCGCATGCAAGATAAAAATTAGGTGGCAATAGGTTTTAGCTTTGGAGAGCTTTTGTCACAGCTCGTTCTCTCATAGGGTTAGATCAGGTATGTTCTCATTGCACACACCGAGAACAGACATGCACGTTTAAAAGTAAATGTGAGATTTGTAGCAATCTCCAGTGTTTGGGGGTACACACTAGTGTATAGGGAAAAGCTATAAGTCGAGGCATACACACGTAAGAGGGGAAAGTTAGGGATAAAATATTGAAAATCGCGGAAAAATAATAGTGTTAGGGAAATAGATAAAATTCAATAAATAAATAAATAAATTTAAAGCGGTATAAAATACATCTAAAGATAAATTCATTATAATAAAATACTAATAAATAAAAGTGCAAATACAATACGTAAATTATCAAAGTTATAAAATTATAATCCAAGTTTTCTCGAAGGTTGAAGCTGTGGGTGTTTATTGTAGAGCTAGTGGTCGTGGACCTTGCTTTTGACGGAAAGCTGGGTGATCACAGAAGGATTTAATGTACAGAGAGCAACGGTGCAAATGTATAAGTAGGTATTTTCTATAGCTGGCACAAGCTTTTGTGAAACTACAGTAGAGATAAAAAGGGGAATGGTTTTGAATACGGTTCATCGCATTAGTTTTCGTGACTTAGTCTCAACTGAAAAATTATTGTCGTTAATGTAGCGGATCATATTAGTATAAATACGTAATTCTATAAATCTATTTTGTGGTAAAAGTACGTTGTACTATATATCTATTCTGTGGTATAGGAAGGTATTTCTTTAGCTGGTTTTGCGATGTTCTACGGAGGATATGAGAAAGGTTCTATCCCTACACGGTTATTACAATATGCATAAATAGATAGGTATTTTCTTAGCGGATTCTAGGCGGAATTTTACTTAGGAGAGTTGGAAGGATCATATTCCTGCAAAGAAACGAACGTTTTGTTTCTAGTTGCAAAATAGGTAATGTTTGAACGAAAGTTAAGGAACTACCGGGAATTAGTAACGACTGGGAATTATTCCTTTTACTTAGATAACTATTGGGAATTTACTCTCTGTTTGAGATCATTCGCGAGTAACTTAAATAAAATCGTAATTGAGTTTCACTCTAGTACGAAATATGTAATGCTTGTACGATAGTTAAATAACTACCGGGAATTTATTCATAGTTTAGGGTTGTTCGTGATTGTTTCAAATAAATGATCATAGATCAATTTAGTGGAATTCAGGTTTGAGTTTGTTTGATTGAATTTTCAATAAGAATTTTACTATTTATTCTATAAAAACATTTAAAGTACTATTGATAAGAAATTGTCCTTCGTGTCTTGGGTCAAGCACAGCAGTACCTGTTAGTGATCTCCTTACCAAACGGATAGGGGTAGCTAATTTAAAGATTCGAATGAGAATATCTTGTTGTTAGGTAATAGCATCAATAATCTATAATATTATTTGAAGGAAACATGTCCTTATCGTATTTCATAATGGTAAAATATAATGCCTAAATTATATAAACGGGTTTTAGATTACTTTTCAATACAAGTTCTGGAAAATAGAGACAACCTGAATATCACTAACAGATCATTGAATTCAAATAAATATTTACAGTTAAAATTAATACTACTGTTTAGTCCACTACATGCTGTTGATATAGAATCTACGATAATATTGATAATCTTTAGACGAAAACTAGGAGATTTGAAAGTTGAGCTATTTTTAGAGTCTGTCATATACCGAATGTAGTACGTATTAGATAGACTCACAATTAACTAAGGTGATGTCTATTTTGTTAGGATTTGAAAAAAAATAATGTCCTCTTGTCCCTTGCACCTTTTGGAGTCCAAACTAGATAAGTAGATAAGAATAGGTAGATGGGGTACCTGACGTACTGACTTGGGATAAATAGAACAAAATTTAGTAAAATCAAATTTCTCTTAGTGTGGGGGAATTTCACACACGGTACCTCCGTGTGGGAAATTTCAAGCACTAAATAGTGGAGGGTTAACCAGCCAGGTAGTCGAGACCCACAGCATTGGAGCGGTGGCGGGGCTCCTATGCCAGAGTTATGATAAACAAATAGAGTTTACTATGACTTTGCTATATAACCAACTCAAACTCAGTTAGCAATATACTTACTTACGTTTTATCTATGTTTCACTTTCCTATCTTGTTAATTTCAACATACGTTCGTCATGAAGCTTTAATTTACTTTCAGTTTTGTTTATGACTAGGAATTATAATGTTCAATTTTTTTGCAGGAAAAAATTATTCATTCCTACAATTGAAACCTTTCGAAAATATAGTAGGAAATATATTGATTGGTGCATAATATGATTTTATGTGGAAATTTCAGTTCGGTTACTCAGAGTATAGGAATAGTGTTCACCAGGGGATTAAATTGCAACTATTTGTAGGACGATGAATATTTTAAATTTATTTAATATTATTGAATAGGTTAGATGTTAGTTAGGTATTGTCTCATTACTTTAAAAGGATTTGGATTACTACATTATCACAACGTACGGTTCTACCATTTATAGGAGACGATTCACAAGGCCATAAACATTAAAATAGGTAGTCCAAAAAATTCAACAATCTTTGATCACTTTTAACTTCATATGATTAGTTCAGTATATTCGGTGATTTCGGTGAATTTATTATTAATGTATTATAATTAGGTTAAGATAGGGGCTGTTACAATGTTGCACCGTGACCAGGATCTCAATTGACCAGGATCTCAATTGACCAGGATCTCAATTGACCAGGATCTCAAATGACCAGAATTTTACATGACCAGGATTGACATTTGACTAGGATCTCAAATGACCAGGATCTCAATTGACCAGTATCTTAATTGACCAGGGTCTCAAATGATCAGGATTTTACTTGACTAGGATTTTCGTGCGTTTTTTTCGTTATCAGGTTGGTTTGTTTTAGAGATTCACATTAGTGATAGTTTTCGATTAGAATGAGGATGTTGATTGTTTTGGATTTGATGTTATTTTTAAGTAGCGATGGTATTTATTTACTATCGCACAATTTGCTGTCCGTGGAAAAGGAAAGGTTTTGAGACAATATGTAGGGTGGTTTTAGATTTCAATAAATTAAATGAAAATTAGTTTAAACAAAGACTCAATCTTTTGAGAGTTTTAATCGTTACTTTATTAGTTATTTAATGATTTTTCGGGGCTATAACGTTCAGGATTTCATCGTTAGATTATCGTAGAAGATGGATTAATAAGATGATGAATAGATAAATGGGATTCGAACTATTTATGCAAACATTGGGTTATTTCATTTACGAATATTAGGATTGACATAAGATAGATAAAAATTTAAAATAGGCCGCGTTGCAATTCAACATTAGAATGTTTCATTACGATCATGGAAATTTGTTGTAGTAGGGTGGAAAAGAGTAGTAGTTTATTGATGAGATAGATACATATTTATCTGTCCGATTAATTTTATAATTTATTGATGCACATAATAAGGTTGAGCTTTCATTTAGGAAGTACGTGGGAAATTTATCATCATCCAATTCAGGAAAAACGACGGAGTCAATTTTCATAAATAATTCAGAAATATTAGAGTAAATAATTTACATTTATTTTCTGGGTTTGGAAATAGTAAAGGTTCGAAGTTGGCTAAGATTATAAAACTATAGGGGGCGTTTTACAGTTCAAAGTATTTAATAATTTTATTAGTGGTAGTTGGTACGGTGGATACACTAAGTTCCGATTCAATGTTTATTGTACGATGCATAGTAATCTAAACAACATAAAAATATTTAAAATAAATTATTAAAATTTCAAAATAGTGGTATTTTAAACATTTTGATTAGCTTGTTTCATAGTTTTCAGCGTAATTCGAGCTCAAGTTCGGGGTTTTTGAGAGTGAATATTATACTTATTGATTAAATTTTCAAATAAAATATTACGTTTTAAAATTCATACTTTAATAACGATATTATATTTAAAACGTAACAAAAGAAATTATTTTTAGTAGAGTTTAGTTCAGTTCGCGAAAATTAATATTTATTAATTATTGTTGTTATAACTTACCTATAATGAATAGATGGTTTCAGCCTTGATATTAAATAAAATTTTAAAAGAAATTTATTAAATCATATAATTATTTATGTTGTAGAAATGAAATTGAAATAAAAATGAAAGAGTTTATTTTAATATCATGATACGTATTAAGCAATAACTTCAAAGAAGCCTTAAATCTATTGGGAATTGCTAGCCGTTAAGATAGCGAATAAGTTAGTTGACAGGGGTCAAATGTGGATTAATGAATTGTTATGTTGTTGTTTTTGCTTATGAAAGGGATTTGATTTTGGATAATTAAAAAAAAGTCATTTTTATGTAAGCAAGTATTATTGTATGGACATGGTCAGAGGTATTAACAGTGCAGGAGGATCTTAGTGGCTTAGCAAGATCTACGGTTTAAGGGGTTTGTTGACGGGTGGTTTTGGATTTACACGACTCAACAAATGGGTTGATATAATTTAAGGCTAGGTGCTAGGTTAAAAGAGAAAGCCTAAGTTTAAACAAAACTGTTATAACAACCCCGTACTCTACAAGGTAGGAACATCCGATCTGCTACACTCTACATCCGAAATAATAGCGAATTACGGAGTGGGAAATATATGCGAAATATTGTTGAAGTCATAGACAAATCTATATTTTGAACTATTAAAGTTGACCTGGTTATCGAAGGGTTTTGTGGGAGGCAGCTCGGAACGAAAACATGGTTCTTAGGGGTACCTTCTACTTAAAGTTATTAGGACTGACCAGCCTCACAACCTGGTTTCTTTTGGTGGCTAGGTTAGCCTTGGGATAAGTGACTTTTGGGTATGATTGATGCGATGAAATTTTGGATATTGACTCATAAAGTAATTCACTGTTGTTACGGCTTAAGAGGGCGCTTAAAATAGAAAAGTAATTACGGTTTGTTTTCAAGGATGGATTCAATAGTATATTAAAAATAAAAATATTATCATTGACAACATTAAACTTTTGAAAATAAATTACTTAATATTAGTAATATTTAATATTTTTCAAACGAATAACAAATTAATACGCAGTATACTGCATATTCAACAATTGAAAATACAAGTGTATTTTTGTTTCGCAAATTATTTGCTATCGGGTTGATTATTTTTAGGTGCTCTCTTAAATTAAATTTAACGGTTAGGAACACTACAGAACTATAAACACATTTTAAGTTTGGAGCCAAACGTTAACAAATTATAATTGCTTAAGTAAGGTGGTAGAGTTATAATTATTATTTAAATTATTTTTATTATAGATTTGCTAATATTTGTGAATGTATTTTAAAGAATAAAATTTTACTTCGGCTTTAAATTTAAAACGCCTGCGCAAATATTTTAGGGGCGATTGTAACGATACAGGCTGTCTCGTGACGTCACAAATATTATAAATTTTACCTAAAGTATAAAAATACTGAAATAATTTGATCAAAGCATTTTACGCACAAAGAATAGTCCAAAAATAAAGGAAATAGTCGTTGGCATCGCATTAACTGATAGAGAAAATGTATAGATAGGTGTAAAAGTGGTTACCTGTGGTAAAATAAGGTAACAGTAAAAGAAATCAAACCTTCTTTATATTTAGTTTTACTTTTTTACCTTTCTACCTTTAAAGTGTTTTTGATATATAATAGGATTTTGAGATCTGTCAAGCTGTCAAACGCGGTCAGAAAAAAAACGATTCACGGGATTCGCAAGTCGAAACCTGGTAAAAAATGCACGTGAAATTTCCGGTTAAATTCTTAGTTAAATTCGCCCTCTCAAGTAATTCTGGATCTGGGGGGAAGTATGCCTTGGGTCCAGGAACTCAGTAAGAGATAAGTTGAAACATTGCAACGAAGCTTGTCTTCCCTTATTTTGCTTAGGGCATGCAGTTCGCGTGTTATGTGGAGACCTGCACCAGATTTTGCCTCCGTTATAGGATCTGGATCCACCTTTTTGGTTTGATTTGCATTCTGGCTGAAAGGAGGGCTGAAAAGATTAACTGTCCCGTCTTCGTGTATACGATACCCGGATCCTAAATGCAAATTAAGCTGAACTGTCCCAAGTGATAGGGTTTTGTCTTGTATGCTGCCCATGGACCCCGGTCCCGCATGCAAGATAAAAATTAGGTGGCAATAGGTTTTAGCTTTGGAGAGCTTTTGTCACAGCTCGTTCTCTCATAGGGTTAGATCAGGTATGTTCTCATTGCACACACCGAGAACAGACATGCACGTTTAAAAGTAAATGTGAGATTTGTAGCAATCTCCAGTGTTTGGGGGTACACACTAGTGTATAGGGAAAAGCTATAAGTCGAGGCATACACACGTAAGAGGGGAAAGTTAGGGATAAAATATTGAAAATCGCGGAAAAATAATAGTGTTAGGGAAATAGATAAAATTCAATAAATAAATAAATAAATTTAAAGCGGTATAAAATACATCTAAAGATAAATTCATTATAATAAAATACTAATAAATAAAAGTGCAAATACAATACGTAAATTATCAAAGTTATAAAATTATAATCCAAGTTTTCTCGAAGGTTGAAGCTGTGGGTGTTTATTGTAGAGCTAGTGGTCGTGGACCTTGCTTTTGACGGAAAGCTGGGTGATCACAGAAGGATTTAATGTACAGAAAGCAACGGTGCAAAAGTATAAGTAGGTATTTTCTATAGCTGGCACAAGCTTTTGTGAAACTACAGTAGAGATAAAAAGGGGAATGGTTTTGAATACGGTTCATCGCATTAGTTTTCGTGACTTAGTCTCAACTGAAAAATTATTGTCGTTAATGTAGCGGATCATATTAGTATAAATACGTAATTCTATAAATCTATTTTGTGGTAAAAGTACGTTGTACTATATATCTATTCTGTGGTATAGGAAGGTATTTCTTTAGCTGGTTTTGCGATGTTCTACGGAGGATATGAGAAAGGTTCTATCCCTACACGGTTATTACAATATGCATAAATAGATAGGTATTTTCTTAGCGGATTCTAGGCGGAATTTTACTTAGGAGAGTTGGAAGGATCATATTCCTGCAAAGAAACGAACGTTTTGTTTCTAGTTGCAAAATAGGTAATGTTTGAACGAAAGTTAAGGAACTACCGGGAATTAGTAACGACTGGGAATTATTCCTTTTACTTAGATAACTATTGGGAATTTACTCTCTGTTTGAGATCATTCGCGAGTAACTTAAATAAAATCGTAATTGAGTTTCACTCTAGTACGAAATATGTAATGCTTGTACGATAGTTAAATAACTACCGGGAATTTATTCATAGTTTAGGGTTGTTCGTGATTGTTTCAAATAAATGATCATAGATCAATTTAGTGGAATTCAGGTTTGAGTTTGTTTGATTGAATTTTCAATAAGAATTTTACTATTTATTCTATAAAAACATTTAAAGTACTATTGATAAGAAATTGTCCTTCGTGTCTTGGGTCAAGCACAGCAGTACCTGTTAGTGATCTCCTTACCAAACGGATAGGGGTAGCTAATTTAAAGATTCGAATGAGAATATCTTGTTGTTAGGTAATAGCATCAATAATCTATAATATTATTTGAAGGAAACATGTCCTTATCGTATTTCATAATGGTAAAATATAATGCCTAAATTATATAAACGGGTTTTAGATTACTTTTCAATACAAGTTCTGGAAAATAGAGACAACCTGAATATCACTAACAGATCATTGAATTCAAATAAATATTTACAGTTAAAATTAATACTACTGTTTAGTCCACTACATGCTGTTGATATAGAATCTACGATAATATTGATAATCTTTAGACGAAAACTAGGAGATTTGAAAGTTGAGCTATTTTTAGAGTCTGTCATATACCGAATGTAGTACGTATTAGATAGACTCACAATTAACTAAGGTGATGTCTATTTTGTTAGGATTTGAAAAAAAATAATGTCCTCTTGTCCCTTGCACCTTTTGGAGTCCAAACTAGATAAGTAGATAAGAATAGGTAGATGGGGTACCTGACGTACTGACTTGGGATAAATAGAACAAAATTTAGTAAAATCAAATTTCTCTTAGTGTGGGGGAATTTCACACACGGTACCTCCGTGTGGGAAATTTCAAGCACTAAATAGTGGAGGGTTAACCAGCCAGGTAGTCGAGACCCACAGCATTGGAGCGGTGGCGGGGCTCCTATGCCAGAGTTATGATAAACAAATAGAGTTTACTATGACTTTGCTATATAACCAACTCAAACTCAGTTAGCAATATACTTACTTACGTTTTATCTATGTTTCACTTTCCTATCTTGTTAATTTCAACATACGTTCGTCATGAAGCTTTAATTTACTTTCAGTTTTGTTTATGACTAGGAATTATAATGTTCAATTTTTTTGCAGGAAAAAATTATTCATTCCTACAATTGAAACCTTTCGAAAATATAGTAGGAAATATATTGATTGGTGCATAATATGATTTTATGTGGAAATTTCAGTTCGGTTACTCAGAGTATAGGAATAGTGTTCACCAGGGGATTAAATTGCAACTATTTGTAGGACGATGAATATTTTAAATTTATTTAATATTATTGAATAGGTTAGATGTTAGTTAGGTATTGTCTCATTACTTTAAAAGGATTTGGATTACTACATTATCACAACGTACGGTTCTACCATTTATAGGAGACGATTCACAAGGCCATAAACATTAAAATAGGTAGTCCAAAAAATTCAACAATCTTTGATCACTTTTAACTTCATATGATTAGTTCAGTATATTCGGTGATTTCGGTGAATTTATTATTAATGTATTATAATTAGGTTAAGATAGGGGCTGTTACACTACGTTTTCCTAAAAATCTAAAAGATGTGTGACAAAATATGTACACTTAGATTTCTTTGCAGAGACGCAAAGCTGGCAGGATGGACGAGCTGTAAAACCAACTGCAAGTAGTACGTCAGTTCCGCTAGTACAAGATGGCGCCACATGAGCACAGCATAATTAATAATATTCTGAACTTCCGGCTAGTCCATGAAAACCAGGGAACCAATCAGAGGCAAGTAAAACGGCCGCCAAGAAATGGCGCGACGGCAGCACCAGACCTCGTTTTCCAGAGTTGTTCAGCTCAGTTCATCGTCAGAGTTCAAGCCGTCGAGTCGACACTTAAGCCAGATCGGCATAGTTATTTTGGTGAACGTTTTTGGATTATATACAGCTAAGTATAATTCTGTAAAATTATTAGAACACAATTGTTTGTGATTTGTGTCTGATTAGCTCGTGGTTTACTATGTGTCTCTATTACTGTTTAAAAGCGGTTATTGTAATGATTTGTCTATTTTAATAGAGATATGCCTATGAGTTTCTTGCCCGTTCTTCTCATAAGGCTTTAATAAAACTTGCGAATGGGTGTAAATGTGTTTTTCATTTAAATATCCACTTAGTTTGAATAGCATTAATACATAGGTTTCACATTTGTCAGGAAACAATGACGCTAGTAAGGTGTTTCATTCCTTTGCTGTCCGAATTATAAACGAGGAATCAAAACGCTTTGTACGTATTTTAGGAGTTTCTACCATATACGGATGCCACGTTTCCGTGCGTCTAGATGTACGATGGTAGAAAGGGGATAGGGGAATTAAGTTGTGCAATTCCGTCGCACACTCTCCGAAGTGCAGCTTGTAAAAAACCGATAGGCTGGCAACCTTACGCCGGTGTTCAAGGCTTTGGAGTTTAGCCTTTACTAATTTATCGTCGTCAATGAGCTTTATAGCCCGTTTTTGTGTTGAGTCAAGGGCTTCAAGCTGATACTCAGCCGAACCATCCCAGAGATGGCTGCAGTATTCCACACATGACCGGTCTTTATCAAGTTTACCTACGTGGAGCAGAGTCATCATGAGTGTGGCTCTTCATTTTGACCACTTGGAGCTCGGTTAGAGCGAGAATGTAACACAAACACACGTAAGTGCTCCGTGAATATTTGAGTTTACACACTTGTGTGGAATGATTTCCTGTAGTCACTATTATAATAGGGAAAAGAGGGTCTTGTAATTTTAGTTCCATAATTTACTAGGAACACTCCTACAACTTATCACATACGGAACTCTAAATTTTCCGGGATAAAAAGTATTGTTGATTCCCGGAATATAAGCAATTTATGTGCAAAGTTTCATCTGAATTAGTTGAGCTCTCTTGGTGTGAAAGTGTCTCAAATAAATATTTTGTGGACATTCCACAAAGCGCCATCTAGCCCAAAAAAAAAAGTATCTATGTACTGTATCAGTTATCTGGTTCCCATAGTACAAGCTTTGCTTAATTTTGGCAAAGCTTGTACTATGGGAACCAGATAACTGATACAGTACATAGATACTTTTTTTTTTCTAAATACCTATGTACATACATTACAATACAATATAACGCCCAGGCACAACAAACACCTATGTTCATTACACAAATGTTTGTCCTAGGCAGGGATCGAACCCACAACCTTCAGTTCAGAAGGCAGGGCTACTACCAACTGAGCTATCAGGCTTGTGAAAAACATACCTACTAATTTTCCACTTTTATACGTAATCAGTCTTTATACGTATCAGTAAGGGTAAGGAAACTTACTGCATGCCATGCCGTTTTGAAGAAAACATTTTTCTGGGAATAAATATGCTTATTATCTGCGCTATTGCGGTGCGAGAAAAATATAACAGAAAAAAAACAAAAACAGTGTTACAAAACGATGTTACCGACTAAGTTTAAGAAAGACTGGCAATTCATTTTAAAATAAAAAACAAGAATATTAAATGTTTTTTATGTGACGAGAGGAATCTCTCTTACGTTTTAAGCTCTACGGAAATATTTCAAGTAGCCAGCCATAGAATAAATACTACGGCTAATAATGAATTTTATGAAAGAAAAACTTAAAAATTACACACTCCATGCGTAAGCGCAGAGCGCCCGTTGATGTCTTTTGTATGGACCAAGCGCGTCCGTCGCGCAAGCTCTTATACTTATCAAACGAGTTTATTCTAATCAACCGGCTGTGCTTGTTATTTTTTTTTTGGATAAGTGTGTTTTATATTCAAAATGATTTATATTTCAATAGACATCTTTACAACTTACTTACGCTTCGTTTCGATGTTTACGCTACCTTATATTAAAATGTAACCATTCTTTACAATCTTAATTTAGGATCAACCTGATAATATTAAAAACAGCGAGCGAAACTTTGCAAAAATTTAATAACATATAAAAAGCGAAATTTATTTCACATTTTAACTGGAAACTTGGAGCAACGAATTTTTGATAAGAAAACTTTAAAAATATATTTGGTAGTTGATTCGAGTGTAAACGTGTGTAACTAATCGCTCCTTCCAAGCTGATTCAGGGGTCAGTGACCGGCTAAGCGAGTTCTCGTCTAGTCTAGGCATCCTACACTATATACCTACAATAATACCTATCACTATTATTACTTATATATCCTATAGCACTGACATCACGACTTTTGTTGCGTTTATTTGGCTCGCATACCTACACACTATTATGCCGGCTTATTGACGATTAATACATATTAGCACAGTTGTTGACTTACTTGTGACTGTACAAAGTACAACTTATTTTTGAATCAGCAAACACAAGTTATCATTAGAATTAAAAATTAATAAAAAAATTAATTAATTAATTATTTTACGTTTACTATAATACTACGTGAATAATATTAGTGTATATTTCTTTCTAGGATATATTTTTTATTTATGATGAATATCTACCCCAACCTACTTTATAATTTCTAATGTTTTTAGTTTTTATCCTATGTTGGTATGTGCAATAAAGAGTTTTTCTATTCTATTCTATTCTATCTCTAAATCACCTAAAGTATTTTAATTTTCTTTAATATTGTCCTTCCCTAGCTTACAAATTTTCAAGTGATGTGTAGGTCACATCACTTGAAAATTTGTAAGCTAGGGAAGGACCATTGCTACCATTTCAACAACCAAAATAGGTATTTTGGTTGTTGAAATGGTGTTTAATAAAGAATATTTTATTTTTATATATTATTTTACGTAGTATTAATGTGTTGAATATGCTGTGAGAATTATTAACTATTAATGACGACTATTGAGGAATTGAATCATATTTGAATAATATGTTTTTGGGATTATTCAGAAATCGTGATAAAATTGCTCGCTTTTAATCGGGTTTATTTAGGTTGCTCTGATTGTTGAACTTTACTAACAGCTTAATTTCAAAAGTAATTTCAATAAATGACTTTGTTCTATTTAATCACGTTCCGTTAGACTGCAAATTTATTCGTATTCACCTTTGTAAATTGTTTAAAAAATACACAAAACTTTCTTTAATGTACAGAAATAATCACCGACAAGGATTTATGGCTGTTGTAATAATTCTTTTCAACGCCAACTCTATTTTACTCCGCCGCCATTTCACATAACACTTTATTTGCTTCAAATTAATCCTTTCCGTGGTTTCGCCGGCGCTGATAAAAAAAGACATCGATTGGAGATAAACACAAACATAACGCTACTAGCAAAATATACCTAGCCATGCAATAACCAGCTTTACTTGTTTAGTTTAGAGATCAAAGGTTTCTGTAGTAAGTGTAGTTGTATGTGTGTATAAAGTAACATGTCTGGCCGGGGCGAAGCGGGCGCGGGTCGGCTCGGTGTGGAATGCGGTCTTCTGATACCCCATGCGGATGGTAGGTGTATGTATATAGCCGTCTTTAGGTGCTGGGAGACTAGCGTGTGTGGGGACTTGCGAGAAATTGAGAGGTTTTAGCGGAAAAACTAATTTGGCTACAAAAGAGGCGCTGTTGCAAAGAGTTCTAATTCTAGTCAGACTACACTATGGCTATGTGACTATTATACTATTGTGTTGTGACGGTGGCAGAAGTATTTTGGAAGTACGTTCATCTCAACATTTAGTATGAGTCAAATATTGAGAAGATCAGCTGGAGAACTAAAGCGACCGATATAAATAAATAAATAATAAATAATGTGTGGATGTTTTACACAGCGCCATCTAGCCCCAAACTAAGCATAGCTTGTACTATGGGATCCAATAACGGATACAATACTTAGATACTTTTTTATTTGTAAATACATACATAGAATACAATAAAACACCCAGACACAGAACAAACATCGATGTTCATCTCACAAATGTTTGTCCTGGGTGGGAATCGAACCCACAACCTACAGTTCAGAAGGCAGAGCTACTACCAACTGAGCTAACATGCCAGTCACATACATAAATAGTACTTAAAGTTGAAATGGCAAAGGGCAGGCCACATTGCTCGTAGAACTGACATCCGATGGGAAAGACAGGTTCTCAAGTGGCGACCACGATCCGGAAGACGCAGTGTAACCTGGACCCCCACCAGGTAGTCCAACGATCTGATGAGAGCCGCGGGAGCCGATGGATGCAGGAGGTGAGCAACTGCTCAAAGTGGCGCTCTCTGGGGAGGGAGGCCTATGTTCAGCAGTGGACGTCTTCAAGCTGTTGATGAAATATTAGAATGACCCATAGGTATACAAGGTGAGTTTGAATTGGTATGTTATCCCGAAAGGAGGGGACTGGGACCATGATAGCCTACAAGTTGTGTGAGCCTTACTTGAAACTGCGTGTTTCCAAACCTCCATACTAAAAAAGAAATCCATTTACAAAATCGCACGTGCGGTCGCTACGAGAGTTTCTAAACACAGGTCGTCGAACTCATTTAAGTGCATTCGGTCAAGGACGAAGTTCAACTACACCCAGCTGCGCTAGGACTACCTTCGAAGCATTTGGGTAAAATTATAACGTAATCTTTACACGGCATTTCTTCAATGAAAAACTATTAATTTAGAAAAGTTGTAGAAGAAACATTGTCTACCTTGGGGAGCAGATTTACCCCCTTTCGGGATAGTATACCAATTCAAACTCAGATTGTATTAAATTAATGAATATTATTTCAGAGCATTCTGCTCGGTACATTAAAATCACCAAGCTTCAGCGATCACCAAGTCGCCTGCCAAGCGTGGTGATTAAGTATGGCATATCCCCCATGATAAGCGTTCAAAGGCGTTTTATGGGGAGGCATACGCTCAGTAGTGGAGATCTTCCAGTTGGTGTGGGTATGTCACAGCAGAGCACTGTCAGAAAGTTCAGTTACGGAAATATCTAAAGATTTCAAAATTGCTATGAAACGTAGTTTACATGTCGTTAAATTTATGTCAGCTATTAAATACAACATAAAAACCTAAGTGAAAGCATTTCCTCCCTATAATTATAGGAGCCAAGTCCACAGTATCATTGGTTCTTTCTCCCATATAAGTAAGCATGCCCGTGGCGTTTTCCGACCCGACTCGGCACAGTAACAACTGCCCACTTGTCCAGTGGTCCAGCGGTTTTTTGGTACATTCGGGCCGGGGTCAGCGACCCTTTGAAACAATTGGAGCCCAATCGTCTGTACGCACCGTAATTTATGTTATGAGTTTTAATAGTTTAATGTTCTCGGCGCAAACGCCTGCGGTGCGCTTTGGAGCTGACGGGACTCGGAAGAGTAGTCGTTATTGTTATATTCAAAAGTAATAAAGAATTTGTGTTCATTATCATCGTTAACTTTAGTAGCTTTTTGTTTTGTTCCTTAACAAATGGAGATCAAATTTTTAGACAAAGTTTAGGCGGGAACGTAAAAATCCCGTTGTCGGCTTAATATCATTTGTGAATTTCAAGTGATAATTGTAACATGGTAAATTCATGAACACGCAAAGACTTGTCATATTGTGTTCTTTCCAAAAATCCGTAGAAGCATGAAGTCTCCACCGCTTTGCTGAAGCTTGATTTTGACTTGACCGACTATACTAAACTAGACTTCGTGACTTTGACTTAACTTTGAATACTACTCATCATCATCATCAACAGCCTGAAGACGTCTACTGCTGAAAGTAAGCCTTCCCCCACAAACCGCCATGCTGAGCGCCTGCTCGCCTCCTGCATGCATCGGCTCCCCACGGTTTTAACCAGATCGTTGGTCCACCCAGTGGAGGCCGACCTACGCTGCGTCTTCCGGTTCGTGGTCGCCACTCAAGAACATTTCACCTTTCCTTTGAATACAATTACTAACACTAATAATATCATGTAATCATGACGTTAACTAAATACGCTAATCCTGTGGAGCTAGCAAACTTGAAAAAAGTAGACTGAGACGTCCCCACGTCTTTAGAAATATAATATAAAGCACTAATTATAGTTCTAGCTCCATCAAAATGAAGTCAGTCTTCCCGTCTTACTATCCATTCTGTACTGCAAACTAGCCTTGTATTTTATATGTAGGTATAATCGCTCGTATAATTCTGGTAGCTTGCCACTAGGTTAGATTAGGAGCCGACCTTAAAACAAATGAGAAAAGGCAAAGAGGATGATGTATTATAAGCCAGCATCTGCCAACTATATCATCATATCCTATCATCTATATGTAAGTATACCTATTGTTAAAAAAACTGCACAATGACGTCATCGACTCAGACGAACCTAAAACAAAAAATACGAAATGAAATAATAGAGCAGTACAACCTAAGTCGTGACTAGACTAAAGGGGAGAAGCATGCCGCTTACCAGTGGTGATCTTATCGCGTTCACGAAATGCCCAGCACAGTAGAGATTCCAGCTATATTTGCAAAATAACGCCTGTTGCAGCCACTTTAAACCAAGATTTAGACTTACCGTACTTATGAACCAATCTTAGTTCTCAAATAGATAAAAAAATTACTAATAAGTACTAAACAACTAGTAACCGAGTTTTACTAGGTGGTAGGACTTTCCTGCAAAGTTCGTCTAGGTAGGTACCACCGCTTTGCCAGTTATTCTGCCGCCAAGCAGTAGTGTGCAAGCACTACTGTGTTCCGGTTTGAAGGGCATTGTAGCTAGTGAAATTATTGGGCAAATGAGACTTTATGATCTGATCACTCAGTCTAGTAATCTGATTACTAGACTATGTGATGTCTCAGGATGACGTGCGCAGTGCAGTGTCACGCGAAACTTTATTGTTTTAAAGTTCCGAGTGACACTGCAACTGTTATGGGCGGCCGTGTCGCTTAACATCTGGTGAACGACTAGCTCGTCACGCCATTCAATCGCATAAAAAAAAAAACCGGCTAGCACTCACGTAATTCTAGTCGAACAAACGTTGTGAACAACGTTGTTTAGTCATGAATACTACTCACGTTAGTTTCTATGATACTAATAAGTACGCAACATTATTTAGACTTTATTCTTACCTATACAAAAGTTCAAAAGTTGTTTCGTCTCGAATATTTTCATTCCCTTTTCGGCAGTAATTGCCACTTACGGTAGATTGAATTATGACGAACGTTCACTTAAAATTACGCAACTTTTCGAACATCCGATCGACCTACGTTATCGAATATGAGCCGAACAGAATTGAGTTGCCAGTCCTTTGTAACTGTAAGATTCAACTCACGTAGGCCTCGTACGGCTAACTAGTGTTCAATGGTAATCCACTTACGGGTAGGTACGTTGTTTGGCAAAGTCGCCGACATGTTTTAGATATTGCCCAAAACTTTGCTTTGTAAATATTTATGTAATATATTTGTTTTATAGACATTGCGGGCGATGCTAGATTAATGAACTTGTAAGATTGAATGGATCATTTGGACCGACTGTAGTGCAGCCTCGCGGTCGCTCAGAATGTTTAATATAGGGTTTAATATATTTAGATAAGTCAGATCATAATTAGCAAATAAACAAAAAGCTATAAAACTTACTGCTGATTAACTTAATGATCCCGACGATTTTCGATATGCACCACTATGCTAAAGCGTTACTTCCCTGAAAAGAGGAAAGAAATTAAAAGAAATTCCCCTTCCTGTTTTGTTTCGTTGAGTTTGATTAAAACATATCTTATTATCGTATATTCCAGATCATAGACTCATTAATAATGTTCTTTGTAATCTGAGTAGGTGCCTACTTCATTAATTATTATCGCCCAGCGCTCAACCGATTATTGTGTAGCTCGTACTCCGTAGTCAGCAATTGGAAATTGCAGGCATCAATGATTACCAATTGATTGGTGGCAATGATTAATTAGTTTCAAAGCTAGCTAGATTAATACAATATAGCTTTAGAGCTCATCAAAATCTATATCCAGTATTTCTCTACTTTATCACATCTCATGGGCAAACGTGTTTCTCCATCTTAGCGTTCACATCATCAGTTCTCATTGTAAAATGTTTGCCCTATACGATTTCACCTGTTCTGTTTTCCTGCGGAAACTCTTCATCATCATCAACAGCCTGAAAACATCCACTTGAACATATAGGCTTCCCCCATAGAGCGCTACTTTGAGCGGCTGCTTGCCTTCTGCATCCTTCGGCTTCCCGCGGTTTTGATCAGGATCCACTTAACTCTTCATTTTCCGTGATAAAACTCAAAATGGGGTTATGTTTGTTGATTTCGGTGTTGTGAGCAATCTCTGTGAAAAGCTTCAAACAAATCGGCATAGCCATTTAGGTATGAAAGCCACATAAACAAACAAACAGACAATTCCACTTTTATAACGTTAATAAGGATAAGCATAGAGCTTTTATAGCATAAGCGTTTTTTTTCAAAGAGGTGTATGTACTACGTACTAGAGACGCTATTCCAAGCACAAATAGTTGTAATTTTTTGTATAATTAAACTAAAATCCGCTACAGCGCTTTACGAGATTAAAACGTCTAACCAACGATCACAACACGCAGCGCTAGTGCAATGGCACATTCGGATCATAATTTTTACTGCTATTCACTGCTGCACGTGCAGTCGCTTTGAGTGCTGAGCATCGTATGAGCGAGAAGATGCTCATAGGCATATTTGCAGTGGTTGACAGTGCAAGTTAGAGATGTCCTGTCTAGTGTATACATAGAAGTCTTTGTTTTTTTTAGAGAGTTTAACGATAAGCAGGTCTGTACATAATTATTATGAGAATGTCAGATTATCGTACATGAAAATTTTATCACAAGACTTTACAATGTAAGTTTTATAGGTTATATAAATATGGGAATTTTAATAAGACAAAGCTGTTTTTAGCTTTTGAAGTCGGTAGATCTTACATATTGCTGGGACAAGGGCCTTCTCTCACAGGGGATAGTGCAGGCCATAACCCACCACGCTGGACAAGTGCGGGTTGGAGGATGACACGTGTTTACAATTTTTATGTGATTCTTCAAGATGGCTGTTTTTCTTCCCCGTTGTAACAATCGTGCAAATTCCGATTATAACTTGAAAAACCATTGGTGTAGGGCCAAGCGGGATTCAAACCGGGTAGCATCAGTTTGAAATTCACACGGGCAGCAACTGAGCCAAACTCGCTCTAGAAGCATACTATTTAGTAATTTATTTAATTAATTAATTTTAATTTTATTTTTGTTTCTACGAACACTCGCTACTATATCTATATGCATATTTAGGTAAATCATACCATACATAAACCAAAGAACTTATAAGATATATGCATATTATAGTTGCTATATATTCTGTGTGCAGCTTGATTGTCGTGACCACTCGATTATTGATTATTATCATCGACTATCATTTTGTCTCGTGACACATTTCAGGCCATTTTCCCATGGCTACAAATAGCTGCTCTTACAGAATCTGCATTACATTTTGTTACTGGCGTTGATGTTGTAGCAAACCAGATGAAGTCTGCGATTATATTTGTAAGTCGCAGTCGCACACTGAGGTCGTCCCTCATCATAACCAAATTGCGGTTTCATACTTTTTACCCCAACATCATATTACAGCCCATAACCCAGTAAACACAATTATTATAGGGATTTGACAGTTTCAATACGCAGTTTATTATATGTTTAATTTATTAATCAAGCATGTAAACTGCGTATTGAAATTGTAATTTAATAAATAAGAAAAGTTTTTCTCCTGTTGCATTCCAATTTAACTTACGTAATAGCCCCGAGACAATCTTATTACGCAGTCCACATCCACAGACCGACTTAACATCGAACGCCAAACTACACTATTGAGAAGTAGTTTTAGATAGATGCTTCAGTTTGAGCCGACTACTGGGTTGTTCTGTAATTCTTTAGTGCCTGTCTCTGTATCACGAAGACGGCGAGTACACTATTTGTACAGTACACCGATATATCGGCCGCGGGATTATACAAACAAGGGTAATAAATTGGAATAATTTCTGCACGAATACAGAGCGAGCACGAAATCGTGCTGCTCGAACGAGGGTTTTCCATTTGGTAGAAAGTGTCGTGGTAGTTACAGCACCCAAGTTGTAGGTGACATCTGCTGCGTGCCCATGACGGATACGCGACGTATATGGGGTGGTGCCTACTGCCTAGGCATTAAGACAAACTGTTTTGCTCCGTGATTTAAATTTATTGACGTCGTAATAATGGCCATAGATTACTGCGACCATAGAGGAATTACGCTTGCGACAATATTTGATCGATATCAAGTCTCGAGCGAAGTTTGTTTATCAATCTGTCTAATGTCTATACTGTATAAGACATCCACTTCTGAACATAGGCCTCCCCCCAGAGCGCCACTTTGAGTGGCTGATCCACCATCTATCGGCTCCCGGTTTTAACCAGAGCTTTGGTCCACTTAGTGGGGGGCCGGTCCGCTGTATCTTCGTTGCTGGTCGCCTCTCAAGAACCTTTCTTCCCCATCGGTTGTCAGTTCGACTAGCGATGTGGCCTGCCCATTGCTATTTTAACTTGCTGATTCTAAGAGCTATATCGGCATCACTTTAGTTCTGCTAAAGTAGCTGCCCATTCTCTGGATATTCCCATATTATAATAAGACTAAGTACATGCAACTCATTTAGAATTTTAGATAGTCCAATCCGTATATGAGAAGCAACGGTACACGCTCGTTCATCATTACCTGAGTTGCCTAATCTTAAGACAAATTGTATTACACCGTCTATCCCACCTTTCAGCTTTACTCCCCTACAATAAGGATTAGAATAGCTTGCGAGCAGTAAAGCAGTATTGTTTCCCAACATTAGTAAACAGAATGTGTGAACACATAACGCAAACCATAGCTAGCTTAAGCTGTAACGTGATCATTGATGTCTTATGAGGTGTTATGATCTAAAATTTTGTAATGGAATATTGTTTTTTTTTTGTTTTCCATCATACAACTACTTCATTTGAAAGCCACAATGCATTCAAAGGATGTTATATTTGTCTGAAAGTCTTAGCTCTTAGTGATCGTCCCCCATGCATGATGTAGTAAAGGTTCATATGTGAAAGGTACAAAAAGTGCCTTAGATGATGTAGACAGTAGCGGCCAAAGTTAGCTTAGCTTAGCTATGCGAAGGTATCTCGTACTAGTAGTAATTATGTGGCAAAGCTAAAGTTGTCACAATGTAATAGACTCATTTTGACAGCTAACATAACACAAGCCCGACTGTTCCAGCAAATATGCAATATTTGCAATGTTTTATTTTTTGGTGTTGAAATGGCAATGGGCAGGCTACATCGCTCGTAGAACTGTGAACCAATGGGGAAGAAAGGTTTTCGAGTAGCGACCACGAATAGGAAGACGCAAGGTGGACCGACGATCTGGTGAAAACCGCGGCGAGCCGATGGATGTAGGAGGCGAGCAGCCGCTCAAAGTGGCGCTCTCTGGGGGAGGCCTATGTTCAGCAGTGGACGTCTTCAGGCTGTTGATGATGACTGATCCAGCATGGCAAATTAAAAGGCCAAACCGTTTTCCCATTTGCGCTCTCTTTGTTTAATTCCTTATTTAATTCACAATCCATAGTCTTTGTCAAAATCATAGATAAGATTTTTTCACTAAGGTCAAAATAGTTTGCCTACCATACCTGCCTATCTATTTATGGTATAATTCATGTTATAATTTTCTATTACCTACTTCTTAATCAACACAATTACAGATTTTCGCAATGTAATGCCATTTGCAACAGTAGGAGGTATAGGAATTAAAAGTGTTGCCAGTACTAATAGTACATGATATAAGTGTGCGAAGTTGATCATTGTACCAGAGGTGGTATAACACGAGAGTGTAATAATCAATGCACTCGCGTACATACGACGTTTTTCATCACAGTTGCGAGGAAACAACAGAAATAAGGAAATAAACGAACTTCAGATATAATTGGGTGGATGTACTAAAATTTTGAGGCACTCCAATTGTTTTATTTACGACTATTATTGGCTATACTATAATTAGAAAAGTATGAAGTGTGCTGTAATTGCCAGTAAATGAAAGAGCTTAAAAACTTCAAAGTAACGACTATTATACAATTTAATGCCATCCTAAAACCTCAGACGAAAGAATAAACTAGACCGCACGCTAAAATTAAGTCTTACCTACTATACCTATTACAGTGTATTAATGTGCTTAATAACTTCTTTTTGTTTATTTCATTTCTCGACTGGTCTGATAGCTATTCCACAATTACATTAGACTAAATTTAGCGAAGCCATATGACTAATTCGATATAAACTGTTCGTTGGAGTAAGGGTAGGTATTGGAAGGGAGTAACACCAAGCCAGCAATGTACCTATATTGATTTAGGCTGTCTAAATCCAGCCAAATGTAATACGCCCTTGCTAATAGCTCTGCCTTGTAAATTGTAGGCTGTAGGTTCGATTCCCACCCAGGACAAACATTTGTGTGATGAGCATAGGTGTTGGTTCTGTGTCTGGGTGTTTTATAGTATGTATTTACAAACAAAAGTGTAAATAAGTACCTACTCAACTTAGTTTGGGACTAGATGGCGCTGCGTGTAATGTCTACAAATATTTATTCATTTATTACTGATTTACTTTTTTCCCTCACAAAGTTATAGAGAAGAGAAAGCCAATCTAGCTCAAAATGACGCATGGCTTTACATAATAACTATCAATTATGTGCGCATACAAAACTAAAACTTTCACGTGGTGTCCACTCGAAATCCATCAACATATTTGCTCGAAAATCGGTACCCAAGAGCGTACGTCATCATCATCATCAACAGCCTGAAGACCTCCACTGCTGCACATAGGCCTCCCACAGAGCCCCATCTTAAGCGAATGCTTGCCTCTTGCATCCATCGGCTCCCCGCGGCTTTCATCAGATCGTCGGTCCACCTAGCGAGGGGGCCGGCTTACGCTGCGTCTACCGATTCGTGGTCGCTACTCGAGAACCTTGAACGTATGTGACACTCAAAAACAATTAGGGTAACATAAAACATAGGTACAATACCCTGATGATTAATCCTGAAGAATATATCGTTCCACCCAGAATTTCCTATAGACATGTGTGATCCCAATCATTCTCAGTACGACCACTAATATTTAGATATCACTTAATTAGTTAATATGTATAGTCGCACCATCGAGCAACTAACCCCTGGGTAGTGTTCCTCTATGACTCGCACTAAGAATTTTGACGATAATCGTACGTCGTTATCGTATTCATTCACTTTTACATTTGACTGCTAGGTGACACCTAAATAAAGTAATACTAGGTAATCGTACGTCATTCACTATTATATTTGACTGATGCTATCTACCTGATTTTGGTCTGAGTATAAAACTTGTTCGATAACTTTGCGGTAACTGGTAGCTAGTAATAGGGTGATGTCATAGCATTCTATCGGTTGAGACTGAATGCCTACTTTCCCAGGTTGAGTCATACAGAACGATGGGAATACCGATCAGGCTATCATTTGCTATAGCGTTTCGCCGTGGCTTTACTCGCAGGATTTTTAGGTAAGTATATCCTGAATTTACTTCTTGATGGTTACAGCATTTCTGTAACATTTATTTTTAAGTCAAACGCCTAATTTTCGACTGCATTTATTCAACACTTACTAATAATAAATTAGAAAGCACGCATTATATTAAAAAAAAACTTTGTCCTGAGTGATTGACTGATAGCCAACCTTAGAGTATGTACTAATAGCCAACGTATAGCCCAAATCGCTGATGGACCTTGCCTTGGCTGGACAAATTGTAGGGGTTTGAAATTTGGAACGTGTCTCTGTCTTCTTTTTAAGGGGTGTACTTATGTACTAAGTAATAGGTCTTTTTAAAAACCTTAAACAGTATGTTAAAGATTGTATGAGGAAACGCGGGTGGAACCGCGGCTCTAGTTACGTATAAGTTTCATTTCACTCACTCTCAACTGTTATTCATACGTGGCGCCACCTTCATCAGCAATATGGTGATATATAGTAAATCTCTACCCTTTCAGAAATAAAAAAGCTGTTGTAATATCGATGGCTTGCACTTAAGCATGGTAGACCTGGACTTATAAACCAATAAATCCAGGTTTTTCAAAACAAATCCTATCCCTGCAACATTGTAAGAATCAGTGATTACTAAGCAATTTCGAAACATTATTACCGCATTTGGTTTCCGCCGGATCATTATTTTAATTTCGATTTCGCTCTCCGACGTGACTGTCCGAGACAGACCGACCTGCGCCGACCTGCGCTGCGCTTGCGCCTGGTTCTAATAAATGTTTGCTCACAGGAACACATTTCCTGATATGGTAATTTATTGTAAGAGTTTGAATAATGGTATTTTTAATGTATTTTTGACCTCAAATTAGCATCATCTTATGAAAAACACATCTGCACCAATTACTTTTCAAGTGACGTGTGGATTTTGGAACTGGATGCATCGATTTGAAAGTCACATGGCTAGCCATACTCGCTTTATATGGTATGTAGCAAGTATTATGTCATCCTCTTTTGCCTTTCCTCATTTATTATTGGGGTCGGCTCCCAATCTAACCTGTTGCGGCGAGCTACCAGAATTACACGAGTTACAGCCATCTGACCTCGCATCCCAGAAGGGACAAGTAACAGGGATGGTTAGATCAGGTGTCAGATTCTATCAGGCTGACTACACGTAACGATTGCCATAGATGTTCTTATGACAACCGGGACCGACGGATAACGTGCTCTCCGAGGCACGGAGCAATGGCATTGAAAACTGCATATAACTTACCTACTAGATAAGTCATTGGTGCAGGGCCGAGGATCAAACCCGGTGCCGTAAGATTGCGAAGCACCCATGCTACCGCTCGGCCACCATCGCTCTCACTAACAAAGTATTATGTATTCTCTTACATTACTCGTAATATCTAAAAAAAGACTCTGGTAAATTACTTCAGATCCAACTGACAGCTTCCATCCTTGTCTACATACACATTTGAAACAACTTTCAAACATCCATAAACATAATTTAATTCCACTTTTAAAACCTCATCAACTCATCATAGTGTTTACAGCCCGCAATTCGGGGTGTTCACATCCGACCGGTCGGCTAGCTCCGTCATGTCTGTTAATAGATGACTGTGCGAGATCGTCGCGATCGATCGACTATCGAGACGAGATCGAGAATCGTTAGTAGGTCCTAAATACCAACCTTTTTGGTTTTGATAGTGTAAAGTGGTAAGGGAATGAAATTATTTAAATAGTCCGTTTTATTCTGATTAATACGATTAAGTTTAGATTGATCAAAAAAAGGCTATAAGTCTTTGATAAAATCAAAACATAGCTTCGTTGGTAGTAGTAGCTTTGCCTTCTGCGCCGTAGGTCGTGGGTCCATATCTCACAATTTGTTTTTTTAAACATTTGTAAGTTGGCTGCTTTGGATAAAACATTTTATTATAGTCGTCTCTTTTTATCATTAACTCATTATTAAGAAAAATTAAGCTGGTTTCTTACGCTTTTTTTTAATGTGATTGAATGACGTGACGAGCTAGTCGTTCACCTGATGTTAAGTGACACGGCCGCCCATAACAGTTACAGTTGTTGTAAGGCATCAAAAATGATTTTAAGGTTGCCCTCAGTCTTTTTATTCCTGAATCTTTATTAAATCTTAATCTAAAACGGGAATAAATGAGCCGATTAGAGATTCCAATCATTGCAAAGTAAAAAAAATATACACAAAGCTGCGTTGAACGAAGATTGCAAGGGTTACAACGCGTAGAAATGTTTACAAACTACTTATAGAGATCCTTTTCAATAAAGGGGTTAAACTGTCTTCAACACCTTAATTTCATTCTGTAAAAGTACTTGGATGACATATTTTTTCAGTTATTTTGATTTAAAACTACTGAACTGATTTTGATGAAATTTCTATAAGACCCATCTGAAAAATCGCTCAAAAATCACATCAAATAAAATAACCGGCCAAGTGCGAGTCAGACTCGAGCACGAAAGGTTCCGTACCATTGTCTATAAAAAGAAGCATGTCATGTTTGTTGTATGGGAGCCCCTTTAAATATTTATTTTATTTTGTTTTTAGTATATGTTGTTATAGCGGCAACAGAAATACATCATCTGTGAAAACATCAACTGTCTAACTATCACGGTTCATGAGATACAGCCTGGTGACAGACGGACAGACAGACAAACACCGGAGCCTTAGCAATAGGGTCCGTGTTACCCTTTGGGTACGGAAACCCAAAAAACGTGGCAACAACCTAATTGGCAACCTCCTTTTTTGAAGTTGGTTGAGAATTTAGAGTTCACCTATCTTTTTATCAGTCGGTTATAATAAATCTCAATGTTTGTTTACACTGAGCTGTGATACAAATGTTTCAAGAAGTCTTTGGGGCTAATAGCAAGTGGACACGCGATTCTCTCATTAGTGGGCGAGTCGGCGGTTTAGAAACGTACGCGGTACAATATATCTCGTTGATACCAAACGAGGTACAGTCACAGACTAAAATAGGGATAGTACTCCGTACTACAGTTTCAATTAGTGGTGTTTAATTACTGGCCTATTAGGGGATGAAAAAAAAAACTTTACTTTTAAAATCTTGGGACCAAGTCCTACTTTCAATGGTTTATTTTAACGCTTGGTTGGATTTTTCAATAGATTAAATTACGAGAATTGGTACATAGAATATAAAACCAGCGTTATAACTGATGAATGAACGTTAAGGTGAACATAATCGTAAAAGCTGAGAGCTAATGGAATAACGGGATACCTACAGTAAAATGAGAAGGGGTGTATTGTAGAGATAGTGTTTTTATAATGGGATTTGAGTACTTGCCTGTGGGCAGCCAAGACTCATAACATCTATGGTGCTCGTACATTCAGGGGATCTTATCACACTAATAACATAAAGGCGAAAGTTTGTATGTGCGTAGGGGTGTTTGTGTGTATGTTTGTTACTCGTTCACGCTCAAATGGCTGGACGGATTTCGATGAAATTTGGAATATGTGAGCTAATGCACTGGATTAACACATAACACATAGGCTACTTATTATCCGCAGCTGAAACCGCGGGGCGCAGCTAGTGCAATACAATTTTTTTTTACAAGTGATGTATTGGTACCACCTGTTTCCGGAGTTAATATTGTTATAGTAACTAGTAGTTCTGCCACAGATTACTGAATATGTTACATGGTTCTGCGAACAGTTGTCCTCACGAGCACAACGTTTTTTGCAACTATTTAGTTGGAAGTGTTTTTTTAGTACTAACATCATCATCATCAACAGCCTGACGACGTCCACTGCTAAACATATAAGCCTGTCTCACAGAGCGCCATACTATGACCAGCTGCTTGCCTCCAGCATCCATCGGCGTCCCGTGGTTTTAACCGTCTTACAGTCGGTTCACCCGTGCGTATGTAATGTAGGTACTACCTATACACATTACATAGGTACCGAATATTCGGCTCAAATACCTATCATATCAAAATTGGCCGCTAAGTGACCCAAACTCAGTTCACACGACTCACGACCTTATATCTTGACAAACTCTTGACCAATTGTGTTCATTTATCAGGCATACTTTTATGAAATTGGGTACCGAATGTTTTTTCCAAATATCACGAAAATCGGCTGGTAAATGGCGCGGCAGCAAACTTCTCCCTTTTTGGGGAAAATACCACCAATCAAAAATCACCGATGAAAAAAAAACCCTGGAGTTTCATCAAGATTCGTTGAAAAATGCGACCTGCCTGTCTCGCATGCGCACCGCGAGAAAACTTGTCGTCGCTGTTAGAGTGAGACACACTTAGGTGCTACCATAGTCTTGTCACGGTCTCTCACGAGATAAAGTGTCGAGAAAATTTTGTCGCGGTGCGCATGCTAGGCGGGCTGTACGCGAGTACATACATCCGGACAGACGAAAGCAAAAATCTCGAGTTGAAGCATATACTTTCACTCATTACATTCGCTCGGTCCATCAACTTTAAAATATAGTTTACTTTATACACAAAGAGCTCTGGGCCAAATTGACCACCAAGTGGAATCCCGGCTTGGCTAGATGGCGCCGGCGTCGTAGTAGAACCCGCAAAAAGTGATGCGACAAGCTTGACAACTTTCACAGGAGAGTAAGTATCAGCATAAGACCGAAAGCAATGGAAGAGTTTAGGGGAGGCCTTTGCCCAGCAGTGGAACAGCGCAGGAACAACAACAACATGACACGTTCTACATTACGATGAATCTTACGGCATCTTGCATTTCAATAATTAATCAAGCTGTATTTATTAGGTGATTCAGTGTAAGCATTACAATGAACCCTACAAATATGGAAAGGATGCAAAATAACACCCTGTATAGCGGTTTAGTATACTACTATTACAATACATACAATACAATAGATACTTACCTTAACTTACTTATACACCGTGGAGTTTAATTCGATATTTTCCTGAAATGTGTGTACTCAGTCCATGCTTTAGAATGTTTATTTAAAGCTAAACACAAAAATACCTATTATGTAAAACGTAAAACTAGGTAGGTACTATAAAATTAGTCCAAATTTAAATTCTTAACAAAATGCCTGCGACATGTAAGAATTTGACACTCCGGGACAGTGGAGAGGGCGGTGTAGGTGCTCGTACCTACCAAACATTTACCCGCAGCATGTAGGGTGAAATATATATTTCGGCTAACGGTGAATTACTTTTTGAGGCATTTCCTATTTTATTTTTATTTTTTCATTTAAGGGGGCTTTTACAAAATTATGCGTAGTTGCAAGGTTTTCGTCGTCAATATTTGATGCATAGCATTAATGTCTATACTTAGCCATTATATGAAAAATACCCTTCATTTCATCTACTTCGATAATGACAGAACGGATTTTAAGTAATTTATCTATTTATTTAGTAATCATCACTTCTGGTGTTCGCTTTGGCAAAAACACACAGAGACCTGATTTGAGAGCTCTATGTTACAAATTCTGTGTAACGTAAGTCTCCAAACTAAATTATACCCCACTAAATACATCCTGTACTTCCATAATGTCAGAACAGATTTTTAATTTTTACCTTTCAAGCAATTAAAAAAATAATAAATAAAATTTGATTTTTAATCAAAAAGGCTTCAACAAAAGTTCTAATATCTCCGGAGTTTTATATTACATCGACAAAATATTGTTACCAAAATAAAGCTCATAATTTTCCTAAGCTACTACAAATTATTTCATAGTTTTAAATTAATGCTCTTATTTATTTATCAATAAATGAAATTGCATATATTTGGTCAAACCGACGGATGCTGCGAGCTCGGTACCGCGCGCGCGGTACTGAGCTCGCCAAAATGTAAAAGCCCCCTTAACGCTGTGATATTGTTTTATAGCATGGACTGAGTATATACATTTCAGAAAAATATCGTACTCAATTCCACCGTGTATATACTCGACTCGAAGACCCTCCTTTTGGGTAGTCGGGTAAAAATATATCAAAAGATCAGCATGAAATTTACAAATCCAAAAGGGTGAATCCCGAATCTGTAATTAAAATAACTTGTATAAATGAAACATCAATCAATCGATGAAATAAACAGCGCGGTTGATTGTTCCTGGTATCGACGAATCCTCCAACACCGCCGTAATCAAACAATCTCCAATTAAGGCTCAGTTTTAAAGCCTTTATTCAACCAACCGATTTTTATTCGATAAACCATTCCTTTGCACTGTGAAATCGGCACAACGAACTCGAATTCTGTTAACATCGATTCTTTTCATTGGAGGCTTCCATTGATAATCTTTGGAGGCTTCACTCGATTTGCACGAAGTGGACACAAACAACTGAAGATCAAAATAGACAACGATCTAACTTTAACAACTTGTGCCAGCTGGGTTAGCACGGACTGTAGACATAATTTGTCTTTCCTCTGTTTTACTCCACTTGACAAGTAAGCAAGTATGTAGAAAGTGGCATAAAACGGGGATAGGCAATTTTGCCGTGCTAACCCGGCAGGGGTACAGTACGCATAGGCCAACCCCCCACTAGGCGGACTCAGAACTGCCGATAGCCGTTGGACGCAGGATTCAAGCAGCCGCTCAAAGTGGCACTCTATGGAGGCCTATTTTCAGCAGTGGACAGGATGTCTTCATGCTGATGATAATGAGCAGTACCTATAGTAACGTACATTACATACTAATAAATTCGTACTAGGGGCACAGAATCAGCGCCATCCGCTCGCTCTGCTCTCTATTGTTGCAAGTTGCGAATGCTATTCTATCACGAGAGTAGCCGATACTCGGAATCTATTGAATCTGCTTTGTATGAATAGCAAAGGTGCAATACATCGTTATTTATGATTATTACAGATGTCCAACGATATAATGAATGAGGCTCGGATCCAAGTTATCAATAGAGGGGTATACTATACGCCAATTTTATTCAATATGCTGTTTTGAATTTTCTTCACGACTGAATCGAGTTTGTGTTATCAAAAGGAGGAATAAATCTTTGCTGGTACATAACGTTTTAAAATGATATTACCATAATACAGAGTGTCCCAAGATATTATGTCACGAATCAACGGGTAGAAATGCCTTGTAGGAATCGACATACAATCTCTTCTCTCGAGAAATCGATTCACCAATGAACGATCACGCGTATCACGTCATAAAGCAAAGAGAGATCAATCAAAACGATATTATATTTGTACTGCTCATACGTATCGCTACGTCAGTGGCGAAGGAAAGAAACAAACATATAGTAATTAGCTACGCTTGTGAAAAGTCACCGTACCATTTTTTTCGACTCGAGTCAACTGTTTTTTCTATACAAATCTGTCAGACTCATTAACATAAAAGTGTCCACATCATATAAAAAGTGTCCACAAAAGTACGCTTGACAGATAATCAAGTTCTCTCTATGCTTTAGTCTATACTCTAAGGATAGATATGTTGATTTCTACAGCTCATACTATCTGTGGAGGTAGAGGACTTCAATTCAAGGGCCACCGAAATCGACCCTGTGACCTAAAAATGTATTTGGCAAAAGGGAACTTTCAAATAGTATGTGAAAAACTTGTTTATGTGTTGTCATGAGCCAGTAGGTATTTCTCCTGTTTTATAAGAAGAACTCATAAAGTTAGTGCCTATTTAACTTTAATAAAATATGAAAGATAACGTATTGAAGAAGCAAGCCTTCGTATTGTATGCAGTTTTATTAATTAGGAAGTTGTTGAATTTAAAAATCCACGTTCACAATAAAAAAGACAATATTCTCTATTCAACAGTGAAGTGAACCCTAGCTATAGCAACGTTGTTAAAATTGTTAGCCGCAGCCCGTCGATCGTTAGCATCCTGTTCTGCTGGAGACTAGTTTGCAATACGGAGTTTTTTTTACTGTTATATTTACTATTGTTCTTTTCGAATTGCTGGTTTAAGAGAATGCTATTTTAAATTAGGTATTGTATTAAGTATTTTGTTGTATGATTTGTACAAGCATCCAATGATGTGCCTTAACTTATTGGGTTACTCCCCGAGTACCTCGATCCCCAAGGCTCCCGTCCCATAACTGGCTTGCAAGGGGAATTACAAAAAAATTACGATTCGAATAATCAGTATTTGTTTGGGATGTCTTTCAACTCATGTGAACTTTGCATGAAGATTGAGTTTCAGTATATTTATTGGTAGCCCCTATGCCGCAAAAATATTCTAGATCTGTGGGTTACCCTCCTGCCACTCTATGTAGCTACTTTGAAAAACAACTGAAAATCGCTAAAGTCCCTAGTAAATGTCATCTAGTTATTTTCACGGTTCCCATAATGTTAGGTATTATTCACGTATTAATAAACGAACACAAAAAAAAACTGTATACGTTATTTAGTCCGAAGCCTTTATCACTAATTATCAGCCGAAAACGCTTGCGCCTATAACAACAACAAAAACCATTCTTAAGTTTTATTATAATTTACGTGTAGCCCGTTTTAGTTACATAAGGCTTAGACAAGGTTTAGACCGATAGCTAACATAACAATTAATAAAAGCGTACCCTAAAAATAAAAATTCTTGTTAATTAATTTCGAAGAAGAATCTCTGTTTTTTATCAAAGCATGACCGAAAGATTGGATAATACACCGATGAAGAATATTCTTTTATATTTACCAAGTGGCAAAGAAATGTTCTGAGACGAAACTATCTTAAGGAAAATGTCAAAGAGAGTGGGATAACGAGATTTTCTCGGTCTTGAAGCGGGGCCGCTGTCCCGATGTTATAATTAAATGTAAACAGAGGTTTAACGGTTTATTTCTTCGGATAATGGAAACTTGCTTTGTGGTGACTCTATTTTACATCATAAAAAGTACATTAATTTTTATTCTTATTTTAGAGTTTGGCTCCACGGATTAAGCATATTTTTGCTGGCTTTATTACTATGAATAGTATAAAGAACAAAAAGTAAATATAAGTTTGTTGAAATGTACCTAGTTTTTTTATACCTATTCTTTGAGTGTTTAGATTTCAAAATGAAATATTGCTAAAACGTAATAGCGCTTTTTGATGACTAAAATATCCAAATATCAAGTCTCTACGTCCAGTGGTTTAGACGAGTTACGTTGTCTGTCATTCGATCACTCTGGACAAAGTCTATAGATTGCATTGCATTGTTTTCATTTTGGATTAAGCTATAGTTAAGCTTTAATCTTCCGATAAAGTTTCTGCTAACGTCGTCGTAAGATGGCCGCGATCCTCGTGACTAAAGCATTTAAAGTAGGATTCCTAACCACCTTGGTATTTGAATTCTGCCTGCTTTGGCTTTCTAATGGATTTCGTTATCTGGCGTCTGGACTGTGGGGTTAGTCATAGTGTGGGCAGGATGGAGTTTATCCGAAATATTTTATGTGTGCGAAGTATTTATTTGTTGTGGGAATATATTCCTTGTTTGGTTCTAATTAGGGTTCAATATTGGAAAGGTACGCGATTTTTTTCAGTTGCCTGAAATACATCTGTTGGCTTTTTAATGTTCATACTTTTTGACATTTGCACGTTATTACTATTTTACATATTAACGTATGGACATTCTGCCACCTGTATATTTTAATATATGCTGACACATGTATGTTATAACAGCTATGATACAACCAATCAATTCGAAATTTTGTCATATGAACCAATTGGACCCTAAATCGCTTCTTAGAACGTGATCGATGGATCACGTTGCTTTGAGGAGCTTGTTAAAAATTATTGTAACACTAGAGGCGTCTGAGATTGCACCCGTACCCCTTTTTTCTGCAGAAATACTAGGTACCCAATTTTCCGGGATAGAAAGTAGTTTCTTGATTTTGGTTGTGTAATTTTGTATGCAAAATGACATCCGAATCCTTAAATCATATACGAGTCGGTTCAGCCATTGGCGTTGTGACGTGTACTTATATGAGGATGGTTTTATCTCCCAAAATTGACAACTCTGATTATATAAAACTTATAACGGGTCTATTCACGCACAGATTTTTATCAAAACATACATTTATTACTAAACCTCGACGTTTCGACCAAGTTGCGATGGCTTCGAATCTTCGATGGTTCAGTTATAATGGTGCAATAGGCAAGAACCTAAGGGCTAGAAAACTTCAATGTTTTGATGCAATTCAATCCATGTTATTTCTGTATGTATGTTATTTTGGTAAATAAAATATTTTGTGTTTTTAATTTTTGTATCCCTATGCTAGTCATTATCTTTAATAGCGTAAACAAATTATTACCAATTTGGACATAAAAGCATTGATTGAAACCATTCGTAACCATTGGAGAGCCGTTAGGTAGTAGTTACGGCTCGAGAAGTGATTACAGTAACTCTCCAGAGTAGAAAACGTGGAAACTCCATTGAAATATCAATTTATTTGCAATTGGAGTATTAAGAAAGGTTTTCAATTATGTTGTTACTCTGATTGTAGTTTCTATTCAGTCTGTTATTTTATTATTGAATTGTGTTTTATAGTAGTGTGGTAATTCTTAGAAATAATTTTGGAACCTACAATTACCCCTGATAAATATCTATTAAACTTTTTGTGATAACGTTTTATATTAATCATGTGATGAATTGTATATCTAATTATATCTATTAGAATAAAATGTTTGGCTATAATATTATACGTGTAGAATGAGTGATTATAATAATCGAAGGTGAAATATAGACCATGTGTGATGTGATCTGCATTTTCCTAGTAGGTATAGAGGTACCTATATAATTCTGCGCATTCTACCTTTATAGTACTAGTGAGCTTATCTATACATACATATAATAAAACTGTAACTGGGCTAAATCTGTACATTGAATAATAATATTTTTTGAAAATTTTAATTGAACTACACTTCTTTATCGACATAGAATTACAAACCATTTTTTTGTCTGTCTGTCGGTCTGTTCCTTTGAACACGCATCACACTGGAACTACTGAATGGATTTCGCTGAAATTTGGTAAAATACTTTATGTTTTCAAAAACGGCCAAGTGCGGGTTGAACGAAGCAATAAGGAAGATATTTTTATGCAAGAACATTTTATTTGTTTTATATTTAAAAGACAATAGTAAACTAATTATTTCAAAATCTTGAAAAATTACCTGCGAAGTTATTCAGATTTCTCTTTGCGTTATTTTCACGGTATTTTTTATCCATACGCTGCGATAACACATAACCGGCAACGAAGATGAGACCATTATACTCGATCATCTTGTGAAAAAGAAGAGAGAAGGGAAAGGCAAGGGCGAATGCCTGCCTCCCTTCTATTGCCTTCCCATCCATTCGACCTTTTCCCCTATCTCTTTCCTCTTCGCTTCCCTCTTCCTATAAACAGGGTTAGGACCGTGAAATAAATGAACCCGTGCGAAGCCGGGGTGGGTCAGCTAGTTCACACGTAAATTATAGGAATCCCATACGCAATATTTCAAAGCTTGCAATACTTTTCGTAAAACTGTAATTTTTGAAATTATAATGACTCACTTTCAATAAATGAATATTAATTTCATTCCACTAGTAATTGGCCAAATTTGTATGAAATTGTTATTTACACTCATTATTTTGTTAATAAGTTGTACACGGTAAAGCCGATATTTAAAAAGTTAAGTGTGGTAATCGTTAACGGTTTCGTCGAATTAAAAAAATTTAACTCAAATTTTTAGTTCGTGGTTGGGCGCTGTATTGCGCTATTAGTGTAAACCGACTACTTTTGACACGTCGCTTGAATTTATTTTATCTATTTCATACTGTCCATCCATTATCAAAGATTGGAACAAACCAGTATGGTAGCAATTAAGTACGTACATTAGAAATTCTACCCAGCGCAGTTACATGCACCATGACAATACATGTAAATGTACATACATGGTGCATGTCATGTAACTTAGTCAAAATATCGGGAACTCAGAATTGATTACAATCAGGGTACAATAATAAAAAAGTACCTACTAGGGCTTTCAGTTTCGGTATATTTACGAGTCCCGGGAAAAAATATCGAGACTCGTCCCGGTTTCGAAATTCCCGGGAAAAACGAGACTTTCGAGACTACATCAAAAGTAGGTCTCACACCTTGACCCTAGTGTTTAGGCAATAAATACAAGCTAATCATACTGTTAAAAACTCAAATACAAGCAAAATAACAACTATTCGCGAGATTTTTTTCATTATTATTCATAACTTTCAATTCGTCTGCTAACGAACACATCGCAGCCATTAATTTCCCACTTTTACAAAGAAATGTATTCACTTCAACAGCCAAAAGGAGTTCACTGCTGAACATACCTAGGCCTCGCCACTTTGGATGCTTATCATATTATATGAGGGATTTGCCATAATCACCGTGCTTGGCAGATGGCTTGGTAATCGCAGAAGATTTTAATGACCAATGTTAATGTACCAAGGAGAATGTGTGGGCCCCTGTCTAGTAGGGAATCATTAACTACCTACTATCACAGAATATATTATTAGAGAACACTAATGGCGGAAACCGGAAACGACAAAAATCTTTGCTCATACAAGTATAGTTATAATTAAACGCATTTTTAATCTTGTACACAAGAGAAAAAATCGAGTGCTTACACCCAAGTGGTGCAGTTATAGTCGGAGAGATTCGGTCAGACCGGTCAGCCGGGTCTGGGTGGGACCAGACCAGTTTGTTTTTTCGCAACTCTTCCTGGCGAGCCCTGTTCAACAATTTCGATATTGGAGCCGATATACATTGTAGGTATCTGTTGCTACGCTGAGACCAGTAGTTGGCTTAAGTATGCTGAATGAAATGAAGAAAGTTCATCGGAATTCTATACACTATAGATACTAGTATAGCAGAATCTACCATAATCTCCGGAAATTACCAATGCATAAAGCAGTGTCTACTAGGCTAGCTAGGACATAGGATTGTCAGTATATAGATAGATAAACTCTTTATTGAAACACCACATCACAAGTAGTTAAAAATAAGTGAACAAACTAAACCAAAGTGTAACAATGGGCGGTCTTATCGCTTAGAGCGATCTCTTCCAGATAACCATGCACGGGAAGGAATAACGCAGTAATACTAATTGACTGGCCTGTTAGCTCAGTTGGTAGTAGCTCTGCTTTCTGAACTATAGGTTGTGGGTTCGATTCCCACCTGGGACAAACATTTGTGTGATGAACGTCGATGTTTGTTCTGTGTCTGGGTGTTACATATTGTATTCTATGTATGTATTTACAAACAAAAAGCATCTAAGTATTGTATCAGTTATCTGGTTCCCATAGCACAAGCTTTGCTTAGTTTGGGGCTAGATGGCGCTGTGTGAAATGTCCACACATATTTATTTATTTATTATTTATTAATAAAGTATCGTGTCAGTATTTGAGATTGCAAATAATGATCCCTAAAAAATGTAGTAGGGTGGGTAGGTTGGCTAGGTGCCACTCCTTTACTAGGCGAGGAAAAACATTTCTTATTAAATATGGTAGGTGCCTAATTTTTTTTCACTTTTCATTGTTGCTCCAACTGATTCATCTAATAGAACCGACTTCCTGTTTTGAGTTGATTAAAACTCTCATCAATATGTTCCCTACCTATCTAATGATTGCCATTTACTGTGATGATGACTGTATACAAAGCGTTGCACAAAAAATAGCTAACACGTTAGTCCAAATCTGCGAGTCGGAGCATTGACTCCGTAGATGGTCCATTTAGCTGGGCTTATACTTGTGTGTGGAAGTGTACCTAAACGTGTTCTTGGGCGTTTTCATTGTATCCCGTCACAACTTTATAGACCCTCCTTTTCGTGTCTTTGCTGCTGAAATTGCTGTATAGACTTTGGTTTATTATCTGGAGCTCTCAATATTGATTGTGAGTGTAAACGTGTAAGGAATGATTTTGAGCTTCTTCTTATTTCCTATAATGATCCTATAGGTGCTTTACGTAAAGTTGAGATTTTCATAAATCCAGATGCGTGGGCTAAAGCCATAACCGAATCAACAGAAGCAACATACATTGAAAAAAAATAAAATAAATGTAAAACATGAATTTGCAAAATAGTTATAACGTTACACAGACCATTTTTATGGGAATGGCCTGATAGCTCAGTTGGTAGTAGCTCTGCCTTCTGAACTGTAGGCTGTGGGTTCGATTCCCACCCGGGACAAAGATTTGTGTGATGAACATAGGTGTTTGTTCTGTGTCTGGGTGTCATATTGTATTCTATGTATGTATTTACAAACAAAAGTATATAAGTATTGTATCAGTTATCTGGTTTCCATAGTACAAGCTATGCTTAGTTTGGGGCTAGATGGCGCTGTGTGAAATGTCCACACATATTTATTATTATTATTATTATTAATGAAAGACGTAACGAGCTAGTCGTTCACCTGATGTTAAGTGACACGGCCGATTATAACAGTTGCAGTGTCACTCAGAACTTCAAAATATACAGTTTCGCGTGACACTGCACTGCGCACGTCATCCTGAGACACCACACAGTCTAGTAATAAGATTACTAGACTGTGAAACTAGGTCATAAAGTCTCATTTGCCTAGTAATTTCACTAGCTACAACACCCCTCAAACCAGAACACAGTAGTGCTTGCACACTACTGCTTGGCGTCAGAATAACTGGCAAAGAGGTGGTACCTACTTAGACAAACTTTGCAGAAAAGTCCTACCATCTAGTAAATTAATCATTATTTAAAACCTATCATTATATTTTGTTGATTTTATTCCGCCTTATTTGTTTGTAGTTACAAATTGTTTTTGATGAATTTGTAAGGTTTTTTCCGCACTAAAAATTATAATTTAAGTATTAAATTTTGTTTCATGTTTCATTTAACGGTTTACTGACGGTGACGGCTAAATCGGAAGCTAATCCAATGGAAACATGCACGAACACCCACACATCTACACCGCCTATCGCCACGCCCCACATGCGCAGGACCGCGAGATTATGAGATTGTCTAGTCTATACTACCTGTCTATATACACCGGTGTAGGTTGATACTATGTCGGTTGTGTAGTGCCTATTGTCTGCTATGATTCGTCGATCATGCGCGGATTGTCTTCTGCGGGCTAGGCTTTGTGCCTAAAGTCTAGGTAGGTACTATATCAACAGAGTATAGGTATATTTTGGTTTGTGTGCTTTTGGTATTGGTAGTTGATACATAAGGTGATGTTACTTACAAAAATTGGGCGTAATTTATTCATATCTGTTTTATTTTATACTACAATGTGTCCAGTTATTTATTTTATAGCTCTACCATTCCTTTATTATGATGTTTACAATGATTTTAAAGATAAAACTATCTAAAATAATATTATAACAATCTCGTAGTCTAAGCATGTAGGTAACTATGGAGGTTTTTTCAATGTATGGGCAAGGACCTTTATTAATTAAAGTGCCTGCTACAATAATATCAACTACCACGAAATGCCATTAGCTACACTACCCAAAATAACATACATACTTATCGCTCGTAAAACAGTCTAAGTGACGACTTGATGAAAGCACCAGAAAAACGTTGCATGCCTCCAAACCGAAATCGTTTAATGCGAGTGCACCTGCACCAAAATGCTACTTTCACAATAACATCTTGGCACTATGAATTGTCTAAAAATTACCTACAATAAATGACTAAGTACCTACAAGTAAAATGTACCTGTATTCATATGTAATAAAACATCACAAAATATTTTCGTGTGCAATCGAATAGCAATAAGTTTCATGCGTCAACAAAGACGTTTTCAAAACGGGTTTATGTTAAAAACTAGTCTTAATTTCCGTGCGCTAAGAATTGAATTGAACCAGTCTGAGCTCTATAAAAACTAGCGTCAGTTTACAACATACTCTACATGCCTTAAAAATACTTCTACGTACTCGACGGACCGCTGTTACCCCCTTCACACATCATGAAACTAATATTTGATATTATCATACGTATTAACAGCTACCGGAGTTTTGACGGGAACGCGAAATTCACGTTTCATTGCATTGCATTATTTTTCAAAACTTATGATTTTCCAGTGTTAATGTTTAAAATTGGATTACGAGCATGAGTGTGGGCAAGTTTTTCATGTTGCTTCCAAAATTCCATAGAAGCTTCTAGTAAAGTTGCCACCACTACTAGGTATGACTTAGGCTGGACTATGACTACCTGACTTAGACTGGACTATGACTACCCAGACTGTGACTAAACTTGCTGGCTAAATACATATGTGTGGAGCGAAAATATAAGAAAAAAAATAGCTACCACGCATCAATAATACAATACAACAACTCTTTCTTGTAAGTACTTAAAAAATAAATCGTAAAAATATAAAAATCCTTACGAAAGTATTTAGTACAATAAGCAGTCTATCTCATCCAGAAAACCTAATATTATCACATCGTACAATTTTCTAAAGATGAAATATTTAATTCATAAAACACTTAAGATTTGGGTATAGTTGGAAACGGCGCCCGAGCTGTTTTTTTTTCTCAATACCATGAACAAGACAGACACTTTTTAGCTCACCAATACTTATTACAAAAATAAAAGCCAAACTATACTTTTTATTTATCTGCGTATACCGATGTGTGTATTATCGATTAATATTAAAGTTAAATAAATAAATATTTGTAGACATTTCACACATGCAGCGCATTTAGCCCCAAACTAAGCAAAGCATGTATTATAGATAACTGATAGAATACTTACATACTTTTTCTAAATACATACATACGAGTAAATACAATACTTATAACACCCAGATACAGAACAAACACTTATGTTCATCACACGAATGTTTATCTGTGTGGGGATTGAACCCACAACCTACACTGTTCAGAAGGCAGGGCTACTACCAACTGAGCTATCAGGCTAGTCAAATATAATTATATCTAAACACTGTCGATAAGAAACTGTTCGAGTACTATGACCAGCAAGATGTATCTCTCGTTTTACAAAATATACGACGGTTGCATGATAGTAAAAACATAAACATAATTTTATTCAAAAAATATACAATCAAAATTACATGTCACAGGTCACAAAACCAAGCTATAGCTTGTAAACAGTACGCTATTTTAATGACATACTAAACCTGCACTAAGAAATTAATCCTGTGTCGTAGGTTTACCCTTCGATGTTGCATTTAGCTGTAGCTGACGTCATTTCATTTCATCAGTTGTGATACCTACTCATCTAGTGTGTGTAGAGGGTAAATTGTCGGAACCCTAGAAATAATTACCGACATACCTATCTACCATCTCAGATGTAATTGAAATTGGTAATTTCTGCATTTCTCAATACATAAGAAATGTGAATAGAGTATATCTATATAGTATAGAGTATAATGAATGGATCATTTTGGACTGTCTATAGTTATAGTCTATATACCATTGCGGCTTGTTTATAGTCCAAAGGCCTTATTAATAAACACGTAGTTTTAGATTAGTTACTTCAGCTTTTGTCCTTTTTTGACATTTGAATATTGAAAACGATCGAAAAAGACAAAAGATTGTGTAACTAATCAAATGCTACAACGCATTTAGTGGTAGTTAGTAATTATTGTAGTAGTTATTAAAAGCCATTCTGCCCGATTAAAAGAAAATAGGGTATGAATGGGCAGAGAAAACAATAAGAAGTGTTTTTACCCCGTTATGCTGAATGTTTCAAATTACTTTTTTGTCATGTTTCCTAAAATGAAATCATGCGATAAAGCCATGATTGTTATAAATAGTACAGAGGAACAGCTCTCAAGTCAAACTTTCAACAATGCAATCCTGCCAGCATGTTGGCCATGCATATAGCCAACTACATAACAAGCGGCCAATATACCTATTATATACCTAGTACACCGTCGTTTGTAGTAATATTAGCTGGTTGTAGGTTGTTATAATGGATTAGTACGTAATATTATCATCATCATCATCAGCCTGAAGACGTCCACTGCTGAACATAGGCCTCCCCCAGAGCACGCCACCTTGAGCGGCTGCTCGCCTCCTGCATCCATCGGCTCCCCGCGGCTTTCACCAGGTCGTCGGTCCACCGAGTGGGGGGCCGGCCTACGCTGCGTCTTCCGGTTCGTGGTCGCCACTCGAGAACCTTTCTTCCCCATCGGTTGTCAGTTCTACGAGCGATGTGGCCTGCTCATTGCCACTTCAACTTACTAACTCTAAGAGCTATATCGGTCACTTTAGTTTTCCTGCGGATCTCCTCGTTCCGGAGCTTATCTCGCAGGGAAACACCGAGCATAGCTCGCTCCATAGCTCGCTGCGCGACTTTGAGCTTACTAATGAGGCCAACAGTAAGAGACCATGTCTCAGTTCCATAAGTCATCACTGGCAACACACACTGATTGAAAACTTTCGTTTTCAGGCTCTGCGGTATTTTGGACGAAAAGATAGGACGAAGCTTCCCGAACGCTGCCCAGCCGAGTTGGATTCTTCGCGCCACCTCTTTGTCGAAGTTGGACCTACCTAATTGGACAATCTGTCCTAGGTAGACATACTTGTCGACAACTTCGAGAGTATCGTTCCCAACAATTACCGGTATAGGTGGAACATGAGCATTAGACATGATCTTTGTCTTGTCCATATTCATCTTAAGACCAACCTGCTGGGAGATTTTACTGAGGTCGTTGAGCATGGTGCTAAGGTCCTCGAGCGATTCCGCCATTATGACTATATCATCGGCAAAACGAAGGTTAGTGATGTACTCGCCATTTATGTTGATGCCAGATCTTTTCCACTCCAAGAGCTTGAAAACATCCTCCAATGCGTTTGTGAACAGTTTCGGAGAAATAACGTCTCCCTGTCTCACGCCTCTTTGCAATGGAATTTGTTCCGTACTCTGGTCCTGTAGTCGGACTGACATAGTGGCCTTACTGTACAAACACTTCAAAACTTCGATATACCTATAGTCAATTTGGCATCGCTGCAAGGACTGCAGCACCGCCCAAGTCTCGATTGAATCGAAGGCTTTCTCATAGTCCACAAACGCTAGGCATAACGGCCGATTATACTCTTCGGTCTTCTGTATAATCTGGCGCAGCGTATGGATGTGGTCTATGGTGCTAAAGCCTTTTCGGAAACCGGCTTGTTCGGGAGGCTGGAATTCATCAAACCTGCGTGCGAGACGATTCGTAATGACTCTCGAAAACAGCTTATACACATGACTCAAGAGCGAGATGGGCCTACGTAATATTATAGTTATTTATAATTCAGGGTTCTGTGGAGTTATTTTTAAGAATTTTAACTGCTTCCTCTGTTTTCTGTTTTTTAAACTGATAATCATTGACATATACAATCTTCGAGATCTCAATATATAGGACGGTGATGATTCTTTATTATAATATGATTCATAATCCTTAGAAGTAGCTGGTTTTGGTCGACAAAGTTTCGATCAAAGTTCAGTCAGCGCGTCTATGCTTACTGACCGAACTCCGACTTATAATTCTGATGAAGTCAATAGATTTTTTGATTGTATTGAAATGAAATATCATTCTCTTACGTCACGTATATATGAGTATCTTTTAAACAGTTATGTCTGAATCATACTCCTTCGCGATCTAATTGATGTAATTCTAAGAAAGTGTGTACTGTACCTACTACAATCATTTAGAAATGAGGAAAAATTCTACAGTAATAATCTTGATGCTTGAAGTTATTGAGCTCGCAAAAGTTAAAGTCACGGTCAACACTTGAAATGGCAAGCATTGAGGCCTCTTGAAAGACCCACGACATAAACAGATTAAAATCAATAAGTAATTGAAAATAAATAATAAGGAATGAGTGTAGGTAGGTATTTAAGTAATGATTGAATGGTTTAAATTGGATGTCAGCGTATCTTTCCGAATTATTAATTTTCCATATTCTAGTATTATCCACATTATTATTTTTCCAAAATCTGCTTTTTTCATATTCGGAATTTTCCACATTACTAAATTTACACATTCTTAATTTTACAAATTAGTAAAATTCCACATTCTGAATTTTCCATATGGAAGTACAATCGTGATAAAAATGTTATCAATATTTTTTTTCTCAAACGTGCTTGGAAATGTCATTTTGACAACCCTCTTCGAGATAAATCGAAATTGCTGTACTGGCGAGCAGCGGCCGGCAAAAGTTGTATGAAAATCCATATCTGTCGTGGTTTAGCGTCCAAATAAATTTCATACAAAACTCATATCTGTCATGTAATTTAAAATTGATAAAAAGTCTTTCAAGGTTCCTTGCAAATAGAATAGATGAGAATTGAGGATAATAGATGAGGATTATGAAAATTGATGAGAATAGATGAGAACTGATGAGAATAGATGAGAATTGGTGAGAATTGATGATAATAGTTGAGAATAGATGGAAATAGATGAGAATAGACGAGAATAGATGATAGTTTTCATTTCCGCGCATTATTTGAGAAAAGTACTATACAAGCCATGGCCACAACTAGCCATTGATGGACTTACGTATGTGTGTGCCCACATTTAGACGTTCGTCCATTAATGCCCTGTTGCCAGGCGCTGCAGTAATGTACTATTAACTGCGGCTGGTATAGGCTAACTCAAAAGTACCCGTGGTTTAACCAGGTGAACTGAGCAGCTGGACCACGGGCAATGCTCATAGTAGCTAGGTATGCCTACTGTAGGTGTAATATACAATTATACATGTCCTCGTGCTCATACTGGGGCATTATATTTTACGAAAGAGGGTTTCCATCCTCCTGTAGATATACATACCTTTTCTGCATGTTGACCTATGGACTACAGGTTTATTATAATTATGTACATAGTAGGTGAAAATAGGTAATAGGTAGGTTAGGTAACTATAATCATAGACTTCCTGTGCAAATAGGGCGAATTCTGTGCCTATAATAGATTATTACAGGAATATATGTTTATGTTCCATTAATTTTGCTTTGTGTATCAAACTGTACTTATTAGGAAAATTAAGAATTTGTCCAATTTCTAAATAGGAAAACAAAGAATGCGGAAAATTCAGAATTTGTAAATTTAAGAATTTGGACTAATAAGATTGCGTATTTTTAAGAAATCGGAAAATATAGAATGTGAAAAATCCCGAATATGGAATTTATCGCTGACACCTTAAATTGATTGTGTATTGAATTAAATAACCGGTTTGTGTTTTCTACTTTTTAAGCCAGTTATTTAGAAGGACTTTAAAGGTTGAGGCCAACTCTCTATCTCTGTCTAGATGGTTCTCCCCAAATATACAGGTTGCGGCAAGAATAAAGCATCTACCTACACGCGGCTCTATGTCGGAGGCATTGTGTCAAGCTGAAAGCTAGTGATAAGAACAATTTTGAGTGCATTGCTTTAAAAAAAAGATGCCACTGCAGCATATTGCCTATAAAGCCGAATGAATAAAAAGCGGATTTGCCCACAATGCATTGTGACTATAAACACTTCATGGCTAAGAAGAAAAATGCCATAAAGCGCGATGACTAAAAAGCTAATTTGCCTACAATGCATTGTGACGAATAAATGTACATCAACTAAAAAGCTTAGCGAATTCCCCACGACACACTAAACGTATTTACCATTTAAACATTGAATGAAAATGAGCTTCAAAAATAAAGCGGGGATATTATTTACCAACCTTGCAGTTTTATTGCGAAAAAGAAATGCCTGGAGGATTTTTTTAAAGAGGTTCTACTTTGCGGACCTACCTAGGATGTGAAAAACATGTACCTACCTAGCACGATAATCTTCGGGAATTATCTAAATCTTTTTTAACAACACACAGTGTGTAAATTCCGTTAAAATCTTCACATGACATTGGAACATGCAAGACTTATGCGATTCCACTTTTCAACGACGAAAAAAACGGAATCACCATCAGCTGAGGATTTATATGATAAAATTAATAAAATGCTTGTATGCAATCAACGTTATCCTTACATCCGCGCATTCCACCGTCTCAACATGGTTTCTACTTCAATTCTTAAGCTTTAATGTAGACCAGCTACGCTATCTCGGGCCAGCGTTAATTGACAGTTGAATCGGGCCGGTCACGAATTAATCGCCCGTTGAATAATTTATAGGACGCGATGTGCGAGTGGACGGGGTGAGGCAAGCTGAGGCAAGGTAAGGGAGGGGGGCAGGCAACAGGTCCGCATTGTGTCGGGATGCAGGGATGAGGACCAGCAGGGCTGGCACGCGGTGATACCACTTGCAAATTTATATATTTTGACTTTTTTTTTCTTTTTTTTCTGGAGTAATTGTAGTAGCATTTAATATTTGGTATGGCGATAGCGGATTGAAACTACACTGTCGCCATTTTTTGTTCCTTAAAATTATAATAGAGATTTGCCAGTTTTTTGTGTGTTAATATGTACTTTTTTATTAGAATATTTATACTTAAAAAAACCATTGCTTCGAAACCAAATAATACAGTTGGTACAAGATAAAATGAATTTTTCTTTTAACCAACTGCGATAAGTCCGGTATAATATTGTTCTAAATTAAACGACATTTAAAAAAACGGGACACTTATGGGATAGTAAATGGACATTTTAAGTGATACATCAAGCTAAAATTATGTACCTACTACTAGAAAAAATAATTATTCATATAGGTACTTTTTAGTAACAGCCCTACGCAACAGGCGGGTCCGGAATGCAGCCTCTTGTTCGTTTTGGGAGCGTCTGCGCAGGTAGGCGCCCGCCCGCGGCCCGCACCCCTCTGTTACTAACTCCAGCCCAGCCCTGGACTCGTTACGTAGTAACTGCTGGTTGATCTGTGGTCAGGGTCCTTGGGGAGTCAGTATTGAACTTCTAGATTTATTATGGTCTGTTATACGTAGTATCTACTACTTGGTCTGTGGGTCTGTTGTCGGCTTGAACTCATTGTTGATTGCTTATCGTATGCATTATTCTTTACGTTATTGTATTGACATTACTAAATAATTGATTAATCCGTTTGTAAATTTGTCGGTTAATACATACCTACCTACTTAATCAAGAAATTAAGATATAACTTAATTCAATTATTTTTTTTGTAATTTAAGATAATACTATAACTAAGTATAAGTATATAAAAACTTAGAAAGTTAAAAAACTGATTAACTTTTTTAGTATGCTAATAAGAATAACAGAACCATTATAGAAAAGAAGGTAGAAGGGAAGAGAGGAAGAAGATAGAACTAGAAAAGGGCGTGTATAGATCAGATAAATGTCATGTCGTAAGGGGAACTCAAGGAATTGACTGAAGATATAATAGATAAAGATGATGTGATGTCTCCATCGACAAAGAGACAGGAAGATGAAGAATAAAGAAGATGAAGGAGCGAACATACTTTTAGAACAACAACAACTTTTGTTTGTTTATTTGAAAACCACTTCCATGTTGAACGAATTTATCACAGAAGTATGGTTGATGGTAAAAGTAATGTGTTTTTCAAATACAAACTCTAGAATTTCGAGCGACGGTCGATGACGATTACTTTTTCAGTCTTTCAATAAAATATTAAAGAATGTGCACACATAATGCTATGTTATTCTACCAGACGCATTTTCGTCGAGTGTCTGTCTACTCGAGGGCCCTTCACAGTTTTTTAACTTTTTTTCTCGTCGGGAGGTCAGCCGAGTAGTAAAAGCGGTATTTCTATACAAGCAGTATGTTAACTTTATACATTTCTATCAAAATCATGCACGAAAGTAAAATAAGCAAAGGTAGTGGGGAACTACTTTTTTTATGCGATTGAATGACGTGACGAGCTAGTCGTTCACATGATGTTAAGCGACATGGCCACCCATAACAGTTGCAGTGTCACTCAGAACTTTATAACAATAAAGTTAGTTTCGCGTGACACTGCACTGCGCATGTCATCCTGAGACATCACACAGTGTAGTAATCAGATTACTAGACTGAGTGATCAATCAGATCATAAAGTCTCATTTGCCCAGTAATTCCAGTACTCCGTCCAACATTGCTGTATTTTTATACAAAAATAGTGTTGACTTTTTAAGACTTCGCTGATCGTAACCTTAGAAAAAAGCGTCTCACAAATTAGGTCTATGCAAAACCAAATGCCCTTGATTCCAAACATTTTTGAACTTCATTTAAAACAACTTAGTTTTATAATAGTTTTAATTAATTGCTCTCCGAAAGTGTTAACTATTTTATCAGGTAAGTCACGTAAAATTGATGTTTGAATTAGTTTCTTCATTTTCAACCTACAAAAAAGTATCCGTTGGGCAAAGTCCACATTTGTATGAAAATAGTCTACTGTTTAGATTGAGGTATGCCAGCAAAAGTATTAAGTCAAAATAAATAAAAGAGTCCAAGGGCCTGGGAGTCGAAACCAGGTCATAAACGTGGCCACAAGCCTCCCGCACCCTTCATAATTAATGGCTTTCCAATCGGATACAAAAAAATAACGGTCGTAAGAATAAACCTGTTATACATAAATTATTTATCTATGTTATAGTTTATCTCTGTAAACGTGGACCATAGACCATAGGGCAACTGAGCTATCAGGCCGTGTGACTGGCCTGATAGCTTAGTTGGTAGTAGCTCTGCCTTCTGAACTATAGGTTGTGGGTTAGATTCCCACTCGGGACAAACATTTGTGTGGTGAACATCGATGTTTGTTCTGTGTCTGGGTGTATGTATGTATTTACAAACAAAAAAGTAACTAAGTATTCTATCAGTTATCTGGTTCCCATAGTACAAGCTATGCTTAGTTTGCTGGTTTTAGGCTGGATCGCACTGTGTGAAATGTCCACACATATTTTTTAAAAATAAAATACGTAAGAAGAGAACGGTGTAGTCCGACGATTCAAAAATATTACATTGCGACGAGTCTACCCCATTATAGCCATATAAGTCTAGCCCAGAAATTATCGCGTGACTCTATAATTGTTGAGTTGAGGTAATACGCTAAGGCGCTAATGTGCAACCGTAGTTGTTATCGCACGTATTTAGATTGCCTTGTGTGTTTTGTTGTGTTGGCATAATTCGAAATTCAAACCAAGATACCTAACTACCTTTTTAATATAGGTAATCAACTCTAATAAATTTTAATATGCGATATTGCAAAATAATTTCATTTTCAAAATAAATGACTATTTGGCTAAGCATTTTCTCTGTATAGCATTTTTGTTTGCAAATTATTTTCAATGGAACTCATTGTCAATATATCTTTCTGACATAAAAGCTTAAAGCTCTATATTTTCGCAAAGCCGTTTATACAAATAATGCAATAATCGTAAAAAGGTTATTATATTTTTAATGATAACGAGACAAGAACCGGGGTCTGGCAAGACGTTTTGAGTGCATACTTAATCTTCAAGGTACTGCGTAAAGAATGGAGCATTGGCAACGTAATAAAACATCTCTCAAGGGATACGATTGTAAATTACCTCGTTAGAACAAACATTAACTTCACTTTTCTATCGCGTTTAAAATAAGGACAGCTATTTTATGGCTCTCTCCGTACATACTCTAAGTTCTCTGCTCTTCACTTATTATAGGTATTATATACTCTTTGCTCTTGACATTCATCTATGCAGGTTTGCTCGTCGTCACCACAATTACTGGTCAGTTGTATAGGTACCCACATCACACACTAGTGCATGTCTTTTGGCACTTATCGTCAGAAAACTAACCAGAAAACGACCGCACAAGAATGCATAAAATTAAAAAGATAGTCAAAGTAATTATACTACAATGTTTTATTTAATATGCATGTATGTGTTATGTAAAGTTTTTGACAATAATTAGGTAGATATACCAACTCAAATATTTGCACAACTGAAAAGTCTACTTTGTGACCAGATGTAACCTGTATTTAAGCAAATAAAAATTTCATTCAATCAATACTTAGCTACATTATAATAAAACAGCTGTAACTAAAGTAACGTCTCCCAAACAACAATTATTTTAGAGTAGGTAGTTACATTAAAGGTACGTAACACCCAAAAATATTACACTTAGAATTTTTTTCTGTTTGATTTGTATTGCAGTTTTCCTGAAATGTATTCTTCGGAGGCCTGAGCAAATTTTTGGAAGGCACTTAAAATAATTCGATGTAAAAAGTGAAACCTGACAATCCTTTGCAAGCAAGTGTTAGGTAATTTAAAAAGAGAAAAGCTAAATTGTTTCCTTTCTCAGGCTTGCTTTAAATAAAATATACCATCGAGTTACAAAAGACGTCTTAAAAGGAAATGTGGCTCCATTTAAAATTGAAATCGTTGTAATTTCGCTTTTTTGCTGCCTCTTTGCAATTGATTTTGATTGGAAAGTGTACCGAATGAATTCCACGAGTTTCATTGGGAAGGGATAATATCTAAGTCTATATTAAAGATATTTTTAGTACGTAGTCCGTATATTTTAAAGTTATATTATATCTAAATAAAGGTGTTAAAATCAAGAAACATCTTATTATTGTAGGTAAGTCGTTAATTTGTAGGTGGCACGCAGTAAGCACCTAAATAATATGACATCATCATCTTACGTTATTCATTTGTTTTTGTTTTATTTATTTTGTAACCTGTTCGCACTCCAATAACAAACAAATGACAAACAAAAATTTACAGACCAGTTAGTATATAAAAACACAAATTATACAATCACGTCAGCACAACATCTTACTATCTTATTTATTAATTAAAATTATAAAGACGTTAATTTCGAATGCCATACAAAAGACTTCAACGCGCTCCTCATTACATTGTGTAAACATGTAAACTCAGTACGTAATTAATTAACTTACTCATTACTTACAACTTTTTCGTACATTTATGTCATTAGGTTTTTTATAATCGTTTTAATAAAAAGAACGTACATTGATATATTTAAAACTGTGGACATAGTTCATGTTGCAAAGGTTCAAATACGATCGGCCACTTTTGTTACGATTATAGACAAAATCAAATAAGGAACCGTATAAAGCAAGTATAGGGTTTACATTAGATTTACATAATTCCATTTTTATGTTGTACCTAAAAATGACAGCTTGGTAAAGCCATTCCATTATCAGTCCGCATTAAAGATAACTTCCTTTCTCTGGCATTATCTTCAAAATTGGCCATAATCTCTCACGAGTACCTCTTTATTTTATTACCATAGATTTCCGAATGACATTTGGACGGATGAAAGAAAGTCTCGCACGATGGCCCAGCATCAAGGTCAATGCTCACTGACCCTGAAACGCAATGAGAAAATAACTCAATAAGTAGTAGTCATAAAACAAACACAAGCACTATTGTATTCTGTCCTACAAGATATGCTAACTTTTAGGTTCGTTGTTAAGTTGGTTGGTAGGTAAACAATACAATATGATGTATTTATTGACGCAGTACAATCTGGAGTTCTTCAAGTTGCGAGTGGACAGGTATCTTCTAGGCAAGCATGTACCATCGTAGATCGCGTCGTCACTTCCCATCAGGTGAGATTGCGGTCAAATGCGGGCCTATTTAGTTATAAAAAAAAGGAAATGCAACATAGTAGTTTATATCAATATTAATACTGGATAATGTACTTGACTTGTAAGTATTAGATTACTAGCAATAGCAACTAAACTTAGCTTATAATATCGATGGTAACTAGAAACTTTTATTTATAGCCAAATTGCCTTGATTGACTAAGAAATCACTACTAAATTATAGCTACTACTAATAACACTTTATAGCTGAGCTCTTAGACTATCCTGTCACCATTGCTGGTCTACGGATTTTTTTGTGATTTATTTAGTGCATAGACCGTGGCTAGCCCAGTGGTATTAGTGCCTCAAGATCGATCTGATATCTCCACAAATATTGACAGAAAGGTTACGTTTCTCCCATGGCAGTGTCGCAACGACTTTATTTTTGTATTACTTTATTTATGGTACATATAAAATGATTGCCGCATGTGAAATATATACCTACAAGGATAAGTCGATAAACATGATATTGGAGTCGTAAATTAAAGTGAGACTTGTTATTTTGTGAACATTTTATGAGGCTGGATGTAGATTGTAGGTACATATTTAATTGTCCGGAGGGTGGCGGTGGTAAGCAGTAATTATATACTGTATCCGGTGATTTATTTGGCTGTAAATAAATTATTATTATGTAAACATTTACCTACCAAAAGAGAATAAAATAAAGACACTAAAAACTTATTTCATAATTCATAAGCTTACCAAGACCGTTCTTTTTTCTTTTTTGCCTGATGTTAAGTGTTACGGCTGCCCATAACAGATTGCAGTATCACTCAGAACTCTAAATTAATATAGTTTTGCGTGACACTGCACTGTGCACGTCATCCTGAAACTTCACACAGTCTAGCAATAAGATTATCAGGTTGTGTGATCAGATCATAAAGTCTCATTTGCCCAGTAATTTCACTAGCTACAATGCCCTTCAAACCGGAACACAGTAGTGCTAGGCACTGAATGAAAGTTTAGTACAGTACAGCAATATTTTTATGAGTCTATGCAGAGTCGTAATTACTGGAATGCAGTTCTTAAGACAATAGCACTAACTATTATACATACTAAGCCAGCATTCTCGCCAACATGATCATTCAATTACTGGAGTCAAAGCTTGCGCCAGTTTCCACAAACATCAAAACATACCGCGACATAGTCCCAGCATCCAATATTTATGAGTTCGCCATTACAAAAATAACCGCAGACGTCGGTCCGCGAAAGATAACCTTGGTACGAAAATATGTGAGTACGAGCTGCGGCCGCGGGCGGGCGACGGGCGGGCGGAGCCAGGCTTTTTACTTGTATTTTTTACCTTGTTTTTTAGACGCGTGGAGAGAAACGACCGTTGGAGCGGTCGCTGTATAGCCGTGCTGTACAACGCTTTGTGTTTTGTAGGCTGTGCCTTTTTGGAATGCCTAATACATAATAATGTGTTGGTTTTATCAGCATGCAAGAAAATGTATCTGCGCTAAAGAACAAGCAATCCTTTGAGGTACGAGTAGGAGTAGCTTTTTTGTAAAAGTTGGACCTTGCTTTTGCTTAGTCTAACATACATAATGCACCCTTTACGCTACAAAGAAATGTTATTCATTTATTTCCACTGTATCCTTTTGCAACTGAGTTGGGTATATTAGCCAGTATTAACATTGATATAAATGACTATATTGCATCAAAAAATACATACATTTTCTATGGTTTACCTACCAACAAAAGTTAGGAACTTACTTGGTGGTTAATCATATCAAGACTGAATTTTGTTAAAGAATATACACTTACGCTTAGAGTATACATTAAAATAGGTAAAATGAATGGGACAGCTGACTTATTCTCGTATACGTGATATTACAGGTTTTTACCGTAAAGAAACATAAGCTTATAACGCTAGGCCATGTCTATCATTTGTACAGATGCAAGCAGTGTACGTACCTTTCTTGCAAGCAAAAAGGCATTGAAGTGGTCCCGACCATTTGTTGTCTCATCAATTTATATCATTTATCCGAGCCGAGGCTTCCTGCGCCTAATGATGTTAGGCTGCAGGGGATAGCGGCAGTTTTTGTCCTTCGTAACGAGGAACTGTGATGAATGGCCCTCGCTAAAAGGCTGACTTGGACGTCGGATAGTGTAGATGTATTTTAAGATAAACGATTATTACTGACGTATATTAGACAAATGGAAAGGGTTGTGCGTGGTAAAACCAACAGCCGTGTCCCGCTCGACATTCGTAGTGTTATCTGGCCGAAGACGAAATTACAATAAAACAAATAAAAGACATAAAGAAATAAACAATGAGTAGGTCTTTTTATTATTTTCCTTTCGTGGACAGGTGGTCGACTGTCTAGACTCTATACAACAAAGTTATTCCTACCTTAAAAGATTGCTTGCACTTTTGCGCAGATCTTGCATCGATACTGAGATATTGTATTCTATGTATGTATTTACAAAAAAAAGTATCTAAGTATTGTATCAGTTGTCCCATATCCCATAGTACAAGCTACGCTTAGTTTGGGGCTAGATGGAGCTGTGTGAAATGTCCACACATATTTATTTATTTTATACATTTTAGTGTCATATTGCTGGAAGAGGTTTCACAAGTTTTTCAACAGCAAACTGCTGACCGATCATTTATTGAAGCATAATAAGTAAGACAAGAAGGAGACTCCCAGAACTTTAATATGTAAATGTAAATAGGGCGAATTCTATGCCCTAAAATAGAGCTACTAATCGATACTTTAAAATCATTCTTTTAAAATTTTCCGTCGAATTTTCGAACGAAGTAGGTATTCTATTAGGTATTCGTTAGTTTGTTTGGGAGCGATGGTGGTCGAGCGGTAGCATGTGCATTTTGCAATCTTACGGCCGATCTTCGGCCCTGCATCAATGACTTATCTAGTAAGTTATGTGCAGTTTCCGATGCCGTCGCTCCGTGCCTCGGAGAGCACGTTAAGCTGTCGGTCCCGGTTGTCATAAGAACATCTATGGCAATCGTTAGCGGGTAATCATAGTCAGACGCCTGATAGAATTTGACGCCTGATCTAACCATCCCTGTTACTAGTTCCTTATGGGTTGCGAGGTCAGATGACAGTCGCTTCGCCGCTACAGGTTTGATTGAGAGCCGACCCCAATAACAAATGGGAAAATGCAAAGAGGATGATGATGATTGTCGTCTACTAATTTTATTTTGTTGACTGTGGGGGCTGATATTTGTGTTGATAACTTTAAAACTCACGCAGCGGTTCAATTCTCTAAGCTCCCAAATCACTTTCACGTGGCACAAAGTACTTGGAATGGTCAAATAAAAGATCGTAATTGTTGCTTCAAAAGTTTTTAAGTAAGCGCTCATAGACACCGCATCTAAGCTTCACTGACTCATACCTATTCTTCTAAACAAAGCACTATGTATCTAAAAAACAATAATGGCACGCCGACGCATAATGGAGATTAACCTCCTAGAGAGCGGAGTTCAAGATCCTCAGACGTGGTCTATGTAGTACCGTTACCGGAACTTGCAGCGATATTGTAACGTATGGGGTGGTCCAGAACTTATAATAGGTAGATAATATTATTATACTAGCGCTTATCATGCGGCTTTGTCGATCGTTCCTACAAAATGAGTGGCAAAATCAATGAAAACCGAACTGTCTATAGGTCAGCACGGCCAATATCCAGTTCAAATGTAATGTGTACCTAGTTGCATTTAGCGGTACTTAGTATAATTTATTTATGTACTTAAGCGAATCACGTGACGAGCTAGTCATTTGCCTGGTGTTAAGCGTCATGGCCGCCCATGACAGATTGCAGTGTCGCTCGGAACTCTAAACTGAAATTTCGTGTGACAGTACACTGCGCACGTTATCCTGAGACATCACGCAGCCTAAAAAAGATTTCTAGACTTTGAGATCAGGTCATAAGTCTCATTTGCCCAGTAATTTCACTAGCTACAATGCCCTTTAAACCAGAACACAGTAGTTTTTGCACACTACGACTTGGTGGCAGAATAACTGGCAAAGCGGTACCTACCTAGACGAACTTTGCAGAAAAGATCTAGTAGTAGTTGTATAGAAGTTTTTTTTTTTCTTATATTTTGGCTCCACACATAGTGTATTTAACCAGTGTCAAGTTTTGTAATTTTTCATCGTATTATGGAAATTTTCACTTAAAGTCAAGTCATAGTCACAGTCAGAGTAGTCATAGTGTAGTCTAAGTCATAATCTAGTCTAAGGCATGCCCTAGTAAAGTGGTGGCAACTTTACTAGAGGCTTCTATGGAATTTTGGCAGCAACACGAAAAACCACGTTTCACTACATTATATCACTTGCCCACACTCATGCTCGTAATTCAGCACTTAATGCGTAAAACACCACCAATTTTAAACATTAACACTGGAAAAAGCATAAGTTTTGTAAAATAATACAATGCACCGACGTGAACTTTTCCGCGTTCCCGCCAAAACTCTGTATAGAAGTTATTCAACAACTAAATAAGGGCACGTTCGGTTTTCTTAATAGTGCTATCGTCTTCAAATATCTTTTTTTTTTTGGAGACATGCTGGTATTTAGCTGCTAGCTACCTTTTAAGATTTTGTCAATGGTACAATGATCCTCGTAGTTTTTCATAGACGATTCCACACATTGAAAAGTCATTGGTGCGGAGTTGAGCACTCCACGGCGCAGGTGGATATTTTATGTTCAGACGGCTGGTTCTGTAATTGATAACATTTCAAATTGTGTTATATTTAATTTTTTTTATTTTGCTGTTTATGCAAAAATAGTTTTTTTTATTTTGGCTATTGTGAGGCTAAATGACAATTTTAGCAGGAAGCCAGAAGGAATAAAATTGATACAGATCCGTGTTTTTCTTTTTTGCTTTTTTTTTGCCCTATTGGGTAGGCTAAAGTCGTGAGACCATACCGCCTATAGACCGTTCATCGTATATAAGTTGTCCCCTGATGTACTTATATTATTTAAAAATATGCAAGTAAAACATATTAATCTGTGGTAGGTACATACAAGTTTAGATAATGCTTAATATTACTTTACATTTACGATAATACTTGCATATTTTTAAATAATATATAGATAATAATTATATAGAAGGAGATAAGATCTGTGTTTATTTCGGAAGTTTTTTTTTGGCAGTCATTGACATAATGTCATCTTCGCACGTCGATTATCATTTAGCCTCATTGGTTTTTATCAATAACTTGAGAATTACTGAATATCCTCTAAAGAGCTCGTATAAAAATATCAGACTTTTTATCTGATATTTTTTATATGAGTTCTTTAGAGGATTATCTCGAAATGGTTTTTGAATTTCAGTACCTTCTAGAAAATTAAATGTTGTCAATTGGACGGTCATCGTTGCTCCACATTCGCGTGCGAAGTTTTATACACAGATATCTACTATACTAGTCAAAGAGTTTTAGATTATACGCTAAAAATGAAACGTCAATGTTTCCACACCCTGATGTTTCCTACTGACGTGGATAGGAAACACTAAATAATATAAGAACGACAAACAAGTTCCAATACATAATGTATGAAGATCGTACTAGGTGGATGCAGGCAGGATGTGGAACGGTATATTCTAAGATATCGGCAATTTGGATTAGAATTTAGAATAGCTTTTGCATAAATTAAATTAAAATTTAATATTATATTACACGCCAGCGCATATAATATGTAAATATGAAAACATACATTGACTTATTATGATCCTTTTAAGCGAGACCACCTATTGTACAATCTATTATGGTCATTATTTTGTTTTCGTATATCTTTTGTGTGTATTTTTCTATTTTACTATGAATTTGCACAATCCTGGCAATTAATTTCATGCAAATCAAATGTATCTACAGCGCATGAGCATAGTATACATACTGTGGTGAGTAAGCGGTGGCAGAAAGAAAAGTTTTTTCCGAAACCTCTAAAAACAGCGTTTCCCAAAAGACTCTTATCGAAGTACTTTCGTGGATGAGAACATATGTCATATTTGAATTATTCAATAAACCTGTCTGTTTTTTGTGATAATGCGTAATAATAATTGTCAATGTTCACCAAAAAATATTCGTGAACATACCGAGTGGAAAGTAAATATTGCAAAAACGAAAAAAGTGTAGCTGTTTTCTTATTCATTCTAAAACCAGATAGAAGTATTAAGAAGATACTGGTCCTGACTAATTAATTAAAAGGCTTGGACTGAAACAAAAAACTGGGTATCCAAGCTACAGCTGGTAAATAGACTTATGTGTTATTTTGATCCCTGTCTCCATCCTCTCTTATAATATAAGTGAATAATGTGAGTAAATAGATTATTGGCTAATTTTTATCCCTATGACTCCATCCTGCCTAATAATATTGTAAGTAAAGATGCATTTGATGATAGTGCAAAAATAGTTCTCTATTATAGCCTTCAGCTAAATCTGGTGAACATATTTTACCTGCAATTTGCTTGTTAAACGCCTCGTTTGTGTGTATTATCACTATTATAATATGGCACACGGTAATGCAGTATTCTCTGCTAACAAAGCAGTTTAGTTGATGCGAGGCGATGAAAATCGTTAATGGTAAGGCTTTATGCTGGAGCTTGGCGTGGATTTACCAAAACGTCGGCTTTGCACAGAGTAGATAGCATGTTGAAAATTAACAGTTAAATAGGTAATATGTAGGTAATTAGTATTATTTTTCTCGACTAGACGTTACACCGTCACTATAATCATGTAAACGTCTTGTCAACAATTCATTTTCGCGCAAAAACTGAATTCCCCTCGGTGAACAAGTTAAGAGTTCCAACATTTCAGAATGAATTTTTCTCCTCATTTCTGTGTGTCAGTGTTCTGGACTGTTTATTATTATAATTATTTGGCTGTCTTGGCTCTCTGTGAACTAATGGAAATACAAACTCACATCACCCAAATTCACCTTTTGATTATATTTTCATCTTCACAAACACAAAGTTGTGCCGCATTATCCACATAATTATGAATAAATTACAGACTGTAAGCGGTAGGCGTAGTTATAAGCCGCTCTATTATTATCAACTAAAAGGTCTTTGCCCAAATAAGTAGCTTTGATTGAAGATTAGAGTACAGAAAGTCGTTAAGCGGGTCATTCACCGACGTTTTCGTAAATATTTGATTGTAGTTTAGCGTTAGGTTGTGAAGCGGGGATGGTCGGTCGTGAGATATTCGCGGAATTATTTTGTTTTCACTGTTTTAGATAACGCGATTGTATTTTGTTTTTAAGAGTTTTATTGTATTGTAAATGTATGCAAGTAGTTTATACATAATATATACTTGTCACTTATTGTACATACAAAAGTTCTTCTAAATCAGTATTATACGAAAACTAAAACAAAATATATCGTAAATTGAAATAATACTGGGTGGCGCAAAAGTAAAGACCCTATTTGGTTCAGCTATAACATTTTTTCTAAATTAGAAAACTAGATTTAGGTTTTTTTAAATGTATATTTGTGCCATTAAATTTCGTACCATTAGGATTTAAAGATGATGTCTTTTAAATGGTGACCTCCAGAGTTGATACACATTTGAGCCCTATTTATGACATTTTGCAAGATGATTTTCCTTCAAAATTGGTTATGAGTGACGAAGCGCATTTCCATCTCTCAGGGCATGTCAATAAGCAGAATACTCGGTTCTGGGGCACTGATAATCCGCGCATTATTCAAGAAACACCTCTACACCCACTAAAAGTTACTGTATGGTGTGGCATCTGTGTTGACAGAGTGATCGGACCCTATTTTTTCGAAGACGCTGGAGGCAATGCGATAACTGTCACTGGAGAACGCTACAGAACCATGTTACGTGAGTTTTTGATACCCAGTTTGGACGAATTGGGGCTGGAGCACATCTGGTTTCAACAAGACGGCGCTACGGCACACACAGCGCGCGACACTCTGGACTTAGTGAGGGACGCTTTTCCAAGCCGAGTTATCTCTCGTTTTGGCGATTTGCCTTGGCCTGCAAGATCACCCGATCTGACCAGTCCAGACTTCTTTCTTTGGGGTTTTTTGAAATCTCGGGTGTATGTGAACAAGCCACAGACTCTCGCAGCTCTAAAAGAAAACATTCGTCAAGAAATAACGAACATATCGCAGGAAGTGTTACGGCAAGTTATGCAAAATGTCATAAATAGGGCTCAAATGTGTATCAACTCTGGAGGTCACCATTTAAAAGACATCATCTTTAAATCCTAATGGTACGAAATTTAATGGCACAAATATACATTTAAAAAAACCTAAATCTAGTTTTCTAATTTAGAAAAAATGTTATAGCTGAACCAAATAGGGTCTTTACTTTTGCGCCACCCAGTAGATTGTTTTAAGGATAAGCTTAAAATCAATTTTAATCAAACTTCACTCAGAATTATAACACCCGCTATATCAATCTTAGCACTAGAACGCAGTGATTATATATTATATGCTCTTGGCATAGCACTGCAGTGGCCAAATACAGGCCTAAAATAGGTAAATAACCCAGCTGTATTAAATATCCAGTGAATCTTTGCCTACTAACACTTAAACCTTTATTTCATTCAAATAGTTAAAAAAGTAAAACATTGTAGTATTACTATAACCTGAAATTAACATAAATCGTATAAACTGCGGTTGACTATATTATAGCTAAAGCTTTTAAGCACTCAAAATCTATAAAGCTGTCTAGACAACAGAGTAATTTTCAAGAAAATTGCGAGAGAGCAGCTACGACAGATACTTTTGTTCTGAGAAAAGAAACGTTACATGCGAAACAGATATTATAGGCACAGAGGTCAGCTTTTCAAATTATGCAAGTCTTGTGCACTTGTGGATTTTAAATTAGGTACCTATATGGTAGACGGATCACAGGTGCAACTTTTGGACAATCTGAGTAGGTTTAAGTTTAACATTTACACATTGACATTGACACATGGAGTCAGCAAAACATAATATTGAAACCTGTACAAGCATAAGTAGATTCTATGGCCTATGCTATAGTGGTTAAATGGGCTCGTTGTGTGTTTTTGGAGGATCTACATCTAAGACAAATCTCTACGATGCTATCTCTCTCGCATTGTAGCTAGTGAAATTACTGGGCAAATGAGACTTTATGATCTGATCACACAGTCTAGTAATCTGATTACTAGACTGTGTGATGTCTCAGGATGACGTGCGCAGTGCAGTAACACGCGAAAATGTATTATTTTAAAGTTTCGAGTGACACTGCAACTGTTATGGGCGGCCGTGTTGGAACATCAGGTGAACGACTAGCTCGTCACGTCATTCATTCACATTAAAAAAAAAAACATGTAGAACTTGTTATGAAATTAATAAATATAAAAATATGATGACGAAATATTTCATTTCGCGAGCGTAGCACTTGTGTGCGAGTGTGTCTTTGAGTATAGTGTGTGCAGTAATTGTAAAATTGCAATACTTATAAAAAAGTCAATTGACTCAGGCGTGACCTTGCAGAAGTTCATCCTCAATACAAAATGATACAGAAATATCTTGTGTATAATAACAATACCACGTATTTCGAGTATCGTTTTGTATTTATGCAATACTTTTGATAAACCGGTCCCAAGTTAAAGTACCTTGCTCTATGGAAACATAATACTGTTACTATTTACTGGCAGTAAAATTTGTGAAATTCTTATAAAAATATGCGTTACGTTGTATTTTAAATATCTTTTATTTATGCTGGTGAATTTTAAACTTTGCTTATTTTTATTGCTTTTGCTGTAGATATAAATTACATATTAGTACAAGTGGTTTTTAAATAGGAAAATTTATGCATATTACTAATGTACATTTTAAAATAGAGGTGGCCTATAAGTTTACAATCATATTTTTATATTCCGAAGTAATAATACCTATACGTACCCGCGGGAACGTTTAATTTTTTTTATGTACGAATAGGCCAACGTTTAACTGCAGCTCATCTGATGTTATGCGACGATGCAGTCGAAAATTTAGCACGTTGGCCTAAAAAAAATTAAAGTATTGCGTGTATGTGCAAAATTTCATGCAAATATATATGAAAACCATACTAGCAAACAAACAGGCAACGTTTAGGGATGGGATTAATCCAAACGCACTCGCGCCTGTTTTCAGTTTAAGGGTGGGTTTTTTAATCCGTAGTTAAGGTAACCATTGGTTAAAAACTCTAACAAATTCTAACCAATGGTCAAAATCTGTTAGAGATTTTAACTATTGGTTACCTTAACTATCGATAAAAAAACCCACCTTTAGTCATAATGCCTTAATTAGAGTCGATTTCAATAACTTAGTACATAAAAAAAAACTATCGGCCTTATTATTGAACGCGTAGTAGTTTTAGATTAGTTACTTCAGCTTTTGTCCTTTTCTGACATTTGAATATTTAAAGCGATCGAAAAAGACAAAAGTTGGTGCAACTAATCAAAAGCTACAACGCGTTTATTAATAAAGATATACATTGTACTTTGTACATATCTATAGAAAGATGGTACCTAATTTATACAGCTAAAACTGCACAATCTAACGATTGTACTACAGCTTCATCGCGGCCATTAGAACTAGTTGCTTATTAACGAGAGAGTCTTGTCACCGACCAGTTTTAATTACGAACGATCTCATGCAAACTTCGTAGATAACAACGTCTAGATTTACAGCATGATTGTAAAACCATCGTAACTTTATCGAGGGCGAGTAACGAGTGACTACGGAGTAAGGCTCTTCGCATTAGAGGGCTTTGTTGGACAATGAAGCTTCGGCCCCACCGGTGCGTCCGCGAAGTGGCAGCGTCAACGACGCGAAACTATAGTACGTTTCAAATCCCCTGAGAAACTCGTGCATTGCTCCCCCGGTACTAAGTTGGCCCCGAAAAAAGCGACAGTATCGCTTTCCATACCATTATGCATCGCTTTACTGTTGTTTACGCATACACCGCGTTTTGTGGTACAAGGAAGTATGCGCGACAAGGTCAATCAGCGGCGCTAAGCCCTTTTTGACATGTTTTAATGTATCAGTTTCTCAAGGGATTTAAAAATTTAAAGCAACCCACCAAAAAATACGCTGGGAGTTGCTGCAGTTCGCTCAAAGGTCAATGTACGAGTTTCTCAGGGGATTCGAAACACTATATTCAGTACCCATCGCTGACCGCGGGGATCGCGGCGCGGCCGTCTACGAACACGGGCAACGATGGGTGCCAAGAGCCGATTTTGACGCTTCACTGACGCCACTTGACGTGCCGGTGGGGCCGAAGCTTGAGTCGTCTTTATAATATACGTAGCTATGGTTATAGGTGTGTACGCAGATTATATCTTGACAAGTATTGTCCACTGAGGCTGAGTTACGGCCAAATGCGATAGGTACATTCGGTACCGTCGACTTCGTGGAGGGGAAACAATGTGCTTTCAGATAGAGTCATTTGAATAATTTCATTATATTCGTGGCCGATTGAGAGTAGCCCAGTACTAGTACGGTGACTTTTAAACTGAGGCACTCTGGTTCTAATCTCACTTGGTCTTGCACCTATGACTTTTCATGATTGTGTGGAACGGAATTAGAACTCGCTCTTGCGACGCGGTGAAGGAAAATATCGTGAGGACAAAATAGACAGCATGACGTCATCCATCCACCTGCACTTGGCCAGCGCGGTAGATTATAGCATACATTCTCTTACTATGAGAGAAGGTCCGTGATGGGAACGTATTGGGCTCATGAAAATATTTATGACAGTGTGTATACAAGGTAAGTTTGAATTGGTATGTTATCCTGACAGGGGGGGGGGACTGGGAACACGATAGCCCACAATTTGTGAGAGCCTTACTTGAAACTGCGTGTTTCCAAACCTCCAGACTAAACAATAAATTCGCTCACAAAATTACAAGTGCGATCGCTATCTCTATTCCAAATTTTATCCAAATATGTCCAGCCGTTTGAGCATGAAGGAGTAACAAACATATACACATACACACAAACACACAAACAAACTTTCGCCTTTATAATATTAGTGTGAAGTGTGATTACTTACTAGCTGCACCCTGCGGTTTCACCCGCAGTTCAGAAGTATCTTATGTCTTATGTGTGTAATTATATATGTTGATCCATTGTATGGATAAGCTATCTCCATTGCAAAGTTCATTGAAATTCATTCGGCTGTTGCGGTATGAAGACTGAACAAACACACACACACACACACAAACTTTCGCATTTATAATATTAGTGTGATATGAGTCAAACAAAGTAATGTCCGGTTGCTGAATTGTATTGAAGTGTTGACTTTATTAATTTTCGTGGAAGGAAGGAAAAATTAATGTGTTTGCACACTCTTGTTCAAGAATCACAACCATGACTAATTTCATGAGAAGGTTTGCTAAACAGTTAGCATTGGTTGACACCACGGAATTATGACTGTGCTCTTTAGTTAACACTTAGTACTTATTTTAGAGAGACTTATTTTGCTATGGAGAGAACTATGCTCGGTGTTTCCCTGCGAGATAAGATCCGAAATGAGGAGATCCGCAGGAGAACTAAAGTGACTGATATAGCTCTTGGAATTAGCAAGTTGAAATGGCAAGGGGCAGGCCACATCGCTCGTAGAACTGACAACCGATGGGGAAGAAAAGTTCTCGAGTCGCGACCACAAACCGGAAGACGTAGCGCAGGCCGGTCCCCCACTAGGTGGACCGACAACCTGGTTAAAACCGCGGGAAGCTGATGGATGCAGGAGGCAAGCAGCCGATCAAAGTGACGCTCTGTAGGGGAAGCCTATGTTCAGCAGTGGACGTCTTCAGGCTGTTGATAATGATGATGGCTTATTTTAAGCTTTCTTTTGTGATTAAATATTTTTTGTATGTTAACCAGTTTATATAGGAAAAACCACGAAATTGAAGTGTCGATTTTATAGGCTTCCATCCATTTTCAGTACAGACTAGAAGCACCCAGCGATTCCACACACTCCCGCGGAAACTCTTTACTAGGGTTAATAAGTTCACTTCGGTGCATCTGTATTTCACCTTTATTTAGTAGGGTTTGTAAAATGTTTAAAAAATGTAGTCTTCTAGCATCGTGTTGGCGCTAGAAACTCCTTTAGTGTACTTGCTACTTATAGCATAAAAAAATCTATTTATATAGAGACCACAACTTCAGCGTTTGGCTAAAACGGATTGATACCGTATTATTGCTATTGGTTAGTTTAGCGGAGAGACAGACAGACATCCCTCTATAAACATTGAGCGTACAAAGAATTTCGTTAGGTCTTTTTGGATGAGGACCGTCCTACGGTCCTACTCTGCTATTAGTAAGAATAATAAATAATTTAAACAAAACTCTGAATATTTACACAAGAAAATCAACTAACTATAGACAAAAATCAAGCGCAAGGCACCGACCTAGCATTGATGTCGTCACTGACCGCTTTAGGTACAATTAACATACTTCGCACCTCAACCTCAACTACCTCTGGGAGATCCGCGAGCAGATGATCGCGGATCTAACAATGCTCGTAATTAGCGTGGGAAGCGGCTCTTACTGACTGCAGGCTCAGGTTCTTCAATAATAACGTTTTATTAAATCATTGGTATGTCGTAAAGTGATTGGCTATCATCTATATTGAATCTATATGGCTATTGTAAAAGCATCTATCCTGCCTGCGGGAATGGTTCGGCTGTAGAACATCTCACTAAAGTAGCAGTGTTCAAAATTAGAATAGCCTTAGCCCAATCACCGCCAAGAGAGGAAAATCTATAGGTAAGTATATATATTTATTTACATAAAAAGTAGGTCTGTATGTATAACTTCAGATTGATCCCATAGTTTCATTAAAATCGGTATTTAGTAGTTTAGTTTATAAATCAAAATGATTGGAAAAATATATCATTCAAGTACTTCTCAGCACTGAACTGAAGGCGATTGAAATCAGTTTAATACCTTGATAATATTAGTTACCCCCCTTTTATTTCTAATTTTCGAGCTCCCAATAACACAGTGTAAGTCTTAGAAATCCAAAGGCATCCAGGAAGCGGCTGCTCACTGAGTTAATTATTCACTGGGCTATAAAGAATAGCCCACGAGTGGACCTACGCCCACGTCGTCGTAGCCACGGAGCAGTCCACGCCACGCGCAGCTAGTAACGTGCCAGTCATCGTATACAAATATTGGAGCGTCATGCGCTCAAGCATTCACTGTCGAGTCGGGATTTATATCCCAGCCCGTAGTGTGGGCGGGGAGGAAGCCAGGACGTACGGAGTGGGTTTAAGCTTCTTATAAAATGTCAGCGTACATTTACAAAGCAAGTTACTTAGAATCTGCCTTGAATCTATCTAGCTTTTGTCATTTCAGGTGCAGCTGTATCACGGGGAACCAAATGTGTCGTTGTTTTTTGAAGTAGGTATATTTGAGTGTAAACAATTTTTTTATCTTATATAGGCTAACATTTGACGTATGTCTCAACTGATGGTAAGTCACGACGCGGTCGATGATGGTGCAAGTGCATGGTTGCCTAGAAGATACCGGTTGCACAAGTAGGTAAGTATTATAGCCTACGGCGGATTTACACATTTTGCCGCCAGCTGGCTATTCAATTTTTGCCGCCCCTACTAACATCTGCAATTCGATACCCTAGTTCACCTATTCTTATTTTCTTCAATTATTCATTATATATTTTAAATTATTTACACCCAGTAAAAATAAAATAAATAAAAACTTGCAGACGTGCTCTAGCCTAGACTCTAGGCTAGAGCACGTCTGCAAATTTGCCACAACATTGCAATAGTAAATAAACACCTAGAGCCTCTAGGTGTTTATTTACTATTGCAATGTTGTGGATAGCTGAAGCAATAACACTACCACCTTATTTCGTTGAGGCCGTATAAGTACGGTCTACATTAATGACCAATCAATCTTTCGAAAGTAGAACATTCTAGACACCCACTTGGCTATAGATACCTACCCATTTATTATACTGTCTTATAATTTGTAGCCTGCACTAGCAAGTAAACTAAATCGAGAGGTCGATGACACTAAACGAACTCTTTGATAAATTGCCAAGAGCACCTATAATTCGTATACGTACTTGTGATTTTAAACTACAATAATATTAGAAATACCTACTATATAAATATTTAAATAAAACAGTCACAGAAAAGGATGAGTGTTTTAGAATTTACGATTTTACGAAATGCTGGGTAGGTACCATGGTTGTTATGTCATCATAAGCTAACCGTGGTTGCGAAGGCATTTGGGTAGTTATAAGCTTATGCATAGTAAAGTAATGTCATTAAAAAAAATCTAATAATGATAATTACAAATCTAGTCTATATTTTCCATCGTTTTATCGCTAACAGTGAGCATTTTGAAGGGATACTATTTTCTTAAAGATTTTATCGACTAGTTCGTAAGTAGCTACATCATCAGCGTCACTCCAGCATAGGCACAGGGTACTAAATTGCCAGGAAAAATAACCCAAAGGCACCGCTCAATGCTCTATCTCGGCTTGAGATGTTGCCAAAACAAGAGAACTAGGAAGGCGTTTACTGGAGAAGGGAAATGGTGTCACGTGAACAGGATGGTAAAAAGGCTACGTGGTACTGGCACAGAATAGACTATATAGTACAGCTACTACGGAGTCTTGGCAAGCGCGAGTAGTATGTTTATAATAGCTCGGAGGCAAAACAAAGTTATTCTTAGTAGGTAATATAATGTATTTTTAATAATAAAACAAAAGATGCAAAGAACCTTTATTTATTCTTTAAACCGAGTACTAGTTACACTATCTATACTATAGGAATCTGCTTTTTGTTAGGTACCTGTGTTTGTTTGGATTATTTCCATTTAGGCCCGATTTCACCAACGTTTATTCCAAGTATACGGCTATTCCTCACTCCTGGATACAGCTAATTGACAAATTAAATTACACAAAAAGAAGCCATTTTGATTGTATCCAAGGAATAAGTCTTATTCCTTCACAAAATTGGTGATATAAGGGCTATATTCCCGTAACTCGGTTGTTCTCGGAAAGTTATACCTGGAATAAAATTTACTCTAGTTTGGTGAAATCGGGCCTTACATGTTCTACTAATGGATTATCACTTTATAAATTATTTTTATCTTTCAAATATAAAAGGAAGAATTTGATTAATAGGTCTTTGAACAGGATCTTGGTAGTTTTAATTTGGCAAATAAATGCAGGTTTAATAAAAAGTGAAAGTAATAATTAGGCTTTTGAATTTATTGCAAGGAAAGCATTTACCTACTTAAGTTCAATCAGATTTTTGATATAAAAGAGTTATTTTAGTAGGCTGAATATATACTCTTCATCATCATCATCATCTGCTGAAAATAAGCCTCCCCTAAAACACCTATTGAACGTTTATCATATAGAGAGGATTTGCCATAATCACCACGCTTGGCAGGCAGCTTGGTGATCGCAGAAGATTTTAATGTAACGAGGAGAATGCTGCTGCCCATTCCCTGGATAACCCCTTAGCCGCTCTTACGGCACCAACGGAAAGAGATGGGGTGATCCTAACCGGATCACACAGGTAAGTCCTAAGGTAGTCCTTTTATGTTGATTAAAAATAAAGAACATAAGTGATCACGGCTGTGGTTTTGTAGATTCTAATAACCTTAGTTTAAATATGTAAGTACCTATATTAGAACCTAACTGCACCTCGTTTACTTGTTAAAATAGAGAAAATAAGACAACGTTATGCGCGTAAACAACAAAATAAATTGCCCGGTATTTTTGAAGCACTTTCTAAAGCTCTCGACTAATCGGGCTAGGAGATATTCTCGTAGACACTTTCTAGGTCTAGACGCCAATTAGAAAGGTACCACCTACATAGGTACTAGGCACACGGCGCTTATCTAAGCACTTAGATTAACCTATATCCTGGTGACTCACTTGGTGCGGCGACAAGCTTTTTAGATAGCGAGAGAAAAGACGTGTGCTATTAATAGGATTACGGACTGCCGTAAAATAGCCAATTCTGCAATATTTCCATGTAATAACCGAACAAGTTATTCTCAAAATTGTTATGAGTTGAAAGCACGGTGAAAAACAGTAATAGGCGTATTTGTGAGAGAGCGCCAAGTCACCAACTCTTTTTCTGTTGTTGCTCATTTGGGAATAATAAAGAACGTAAAACGTAAAACTCATTCCCGATGGACCACTTATGGTTGAATTAAACATAAAGAGAATATCACGTTCAACATTCTACAGTATTTAGTGACGAGGAAACGACCTTGAAAAAACCTTTGGTATAGGAAATAGCACATTACTGCAGCGGCCAGCAACAGAGGCATTGATGGACGAACGTGTAAATACAAAACATACGTAAGTCCATCAATGCCTAGCTATGGCCAAGGCTTGTATACTACTTTTCACAAATAATGCGCGGAAATTAATACTAAGTAGTACATAGGCAGAATTTTTTGTTTGAAATGAAATTTTTCCCACGATAAAGTGTTAATTTTTTTTCTTTCAATAAACAGCTTTCTATTTGCAAGCCAGTTCGAAGTAAAACCTTTGATAAGCTACCCTTGGTTGCCACTTGCATGTTTCGGACCAAAAGATCGTTCCATTTTTAAATTATACGACAGATGTGGATTTTCATACAACTTCTGCCGGCCGCAGATTTCGGTTAATCTCGAAGAAGGTTGTCAAAATAATGCTCTAATTTCCAAGCATGTTTGAGAAAAAGGTCTTTATTCAGGCACTATTACGTGCTACTGGCGAGAGCACCCCATCATCCCAAATACATACATTTTCCCTTTAATTCATAAAAATACAGAAGGATAACTGCGAGGAAACTGACACATCTACTAACTTTTACTAAACTAGGGTAACCACTGAGAAAAGCCAGTAGAAATAGTGTAATATGCCAATTATGAAAAGTTATTCATTTGTTAAACTATTCCAGGAATAGTCGTCACTATTGTCAGCGCTAGTTGTCAGCGAACGTTGCTTACGCACCCACAACGCCAGCCAGCGCTTCTATTGTATGCAGAAACGCAATTCACATTTATTCCGTGAAATTGCCAACTGGATATCCAATAAAATTTCCATAAATTGACGCAAACTTCATATAAATACAGTTTAAATAAAAGCGAGGCTATATCCGGCCCTCCTGATGGGCTATAACCATCTACGTTGTCTGTGCACGCTACAGGGGGCTTGATTTGCACAAAATGTAAAGGAACTTGGACAACGTAGGAGAACATGATCGGAATGTGAATCTTTTTAAGTTATTGATAATGACTTTCTTCAGTATTTGTTTATTCATACTCAAAAGATTTGTGAATAAAGTGTGTGATCAAATTTTTTTCTGCAATCTGTGGATTAAATCCTTCGATATTCCATGACTGAGAAAGAGGTCACAACAAAAGGTTATGACTAAAGCGGCGTTTTCACAAGGGGACAATTCCAGGGACATGTCACGGGATATATACATGCGACAACAGCGACTGTATCGTGAACAATACAGGCAAAAACTTTTCCTCGTCCAAACGTGTCTTATCCATAGGATAGCGAAAATATTCTGTTGTCTTGCTTGTTCTATAAGCTAAGCAGTTGCCATCGTAATGTTACTCGAGGAGTCACAAGCACCACTGCAAGATAGGATGGTGGGGGGCAGTCACATTCAAATTAGTAACTAGCTTTACCGCTAATTGATTGACTCAGGCGTGACTTCGCGGAAGTTCATCTTAATAACAAAATGAAAAAAGTATATCTAGTGTAATTCCGCTAAAAGATCATGTAAGATTATCTATATTGGGGAAGCTGCAAATGACTGTTGTAGGCAAATGTATTACAAAAATGATTAGAAACGTTTATAATGTATAATATTTATTGAAACCAAAACTGGGATGGCTAAATTGGTCCAACATTCGTTGCGCAGGATTAGGACCTGCTAATCCTGCGCAACGAATGTTGGACCTGCTAATCCTGCGCAACGAATGTTGGACCAATTTAGCCATCCCAGTTTTGGTTTCAATAAATATTATACATTATAAACGTTTCTAATCATTTTTGTAATACATTTGCCTACAACAGTCATTTGCAGCTTCCCCAATATAGATAATCTTATATGATCTTTTAGCGGAATTACACTAGATATACTTTTTTCATTTTGTTATTTAGCTTTACCGCTCCAATTGTTTGTACTAGTACCTCAGACAACAGTGAATTAGCTAGCATGCCTAATCGAGGAATGGTTATTGAGGAAGCAACGATGATCCATGATTTTGTACTTCACCAAGTGTCTTTCAAATCTCCATCACACTGCTTAAATAGTCTGTAATAGACTGGAAGGCCGCTGACGTATTCTTCGCTTCTCTCAACCACATTTCATCAATGATCGGCTAATCGAAAAAATATGATCTTAGACCAAGTATCTATTCATTTAAACTGTATGTAACGGGCTCTTTGTTCTTTGAGTAATTTTTTTCTAGTCTGAGTTTTTCGTGCAAAATATACTTACACATTTCTTAATCTTCCTAGATATACAGAGATACATAATAACAAAAAGCCACAACACCAAGACATCAATAGAACTCGCTCAAGTTAGCATTACATTATAATTAGTTAAGACGCGGGGTAATTCAACGTTGAGTTTTATGTTCCGGAACAGTTGGTCCATTGTTCCGCGCAGCCTTGGCGGGTCTCCCACGAGTTCAAACACCAATTTGGTGTCGAATTTCGGTGCATTGTTTTAGGGTACCGCAGCTCAATGATGTAAACATTGTTTTGGCGTTCAATTACCGGGCTTTGGAGCAAATTGCAGCCGTGAGCTTAGTTACAGGCTACATTTGACACTTTTTAAATATACAAATGGTCATGCTTTCTCTAAGCGCTTGTGATTTCCAGAGTATGTATATTTTGTGGTATTAGTTTCGTGGGATATGAAGGATCTACCCTGTATTACTCATTGCAATGTTGGATGTCTTTAATAATAGCTGCTACACGCGCTTTCGTACGCGAGGACCACATCTTATCATCATCATCATTATCATCATCAGCCTGAAGACGTCCACTGCTGAACATAGGTTGAGTGGCTGCTTGCCTCTTGCATCCATCGGCTCCCCGCGGTTTTCACCAGGTCGTCGGTCCACCGAGTGGGGGGCCGGCCTACGCTGCGTCTTCCGGTTCGTGGTCGCCACTCGAGAACCTTTCTTCCCCATCAGTTGTCAGTTCTACAAACGATGTGGTCTGCCCATTGCCATTTCTACTTGCTAATTCTAAGAGCTATATCGGTCACTTTAGTTCTCCTGCAGATCTTCTATATTTGTTGTAGCGAAATAGAAATCAGAATATGCATGATATCAAAGGTTTTGAGTGTGGGGGTGTAATTCATGTCAATTGTGGCAAATTGCAACCTCCGTGGTACCAACATAGCTACTCTTGCTTGGATATACCTAGGGAACGTTGTGGCTGTTTTGCATATTTTAGTGGTTAAAAGGCTTGTATTAGCAACTTTGTTGCAACAACAATCTGTGATTATGCTCGTACCGTGAAAGTAATATCGTAAATATTTATAGAGACACAGGCCATATACGATTTAATGTACATTGTAGTTTTGAATAAACAATAGGTAATGGATCTTTGGTCGTATCATTGACATTGATAGTTATTTTTACAGTTAAAAAGAGAAAAAGATGGAGACAACCATCAGTTTAAAAACCGCGTGTAATTTACACATCATATCAATGTCTAAAGGAACAAGGAACCCCACAGTAATGATAAAAACCCATCATATCTTGTGCACCATCCAAAACAGAAGCAAGTGTAGCGAGTCGAATTGTTACGCCACGAGTTACTCCCGTGACCACACCATACCTTCCAAGTTATCCAATTTCCTCAATCTTTTATGGAGATTCAACCTTTATTAGAAAGAGGAAACAACCATAATGGTTTGCATACATTTTGAGAAGCGGTGTATCTTGTGTTGCTGGTTATATCCGTTAGATAATCATGGTTTATAAATTGTAGAAGTTCACGAAGGTTAATGCAGAGATGTTGGAAGGAATTTGAGTATTTTTGCGGAAATTTTAAAGCATATGGCGAGGAAGACTCAATATATATGTCGATATTATGTTATATTCTTTCTTACTAGCTATTGCCCACGACTTTGTTCGCGTAGTAGCAGGTTCGCCCTTCAGCCTTCTCACCATAACCCCTTTTGAAATTTCACAAAAACCCAATTGGAACTATTACGAACATTTTAAATCAAAAGTCATTCTCATGTGATATAGTTATAGATTAGGTACGTATACATAAGCACAGACTACTGCCTTAAAAGCGAGTCATTTAAAAAAGGCACAATGCATATTATGTACCAAAATCTATCAGACATGATGATCAATTGATAACTGATAAAGGTTACACCAGTAAAAAAACTGTTTCACCGAGACTGTAAAGATGTCGACAACCACAGAAGCGTGATTACTCTGAATCCACCAAAAAAAATATAGGAAGTTTAAATATATCCTTAACAACATTGTTCACTAAAAGCTTTCTCGGAAACACTCCATCTGCCGGACACGTACCATCACGCTAGCCACGGCTCACGCGAATAAAATTCCCAAAATTGTCGGCGCGTGACGTCACCTACTCTAAGGTCACTAATCACGAATCTCACCATCACACTGATTCATTGACCCGTGGCTGAGACGTTACCTAATCTGCAGGACTATTGGACAGTCTGTGACAAGTCTGAAGGAGTAAGGTCTCTAGACAGAATAGTTCATAACGCGGATATTATGACGATATATGATTTTAGCAAAGGGATTCTTTAGCTATGAGTGTTTTATGCAAGAATTTTCCTGTTTGATGGTTAATATTTGAAGGCTTTGTAGCTTCTTTTGTAATAACCTACAATATCTAATAGTGGCATATAGCCATCATGTAGTTGCAGTTATGTCTAATTTTGTTGTGTTTGTTGTTGTTTTAGTAGTGTTGTGTGATGTCCTGAATAAATGTATTTTCTTTCTTTCTTTCTTTTCTTTAATTTTCTTGCAGAAGATTAGGCGTGCTTATCAGACAATAAGAGGATCTGACACCAAGCACCTGAATGTACTTCAGTAGTACGAAAGAGTCAATTCTTAATTTAGGCAGCCAGCTTCAGCTGCAGTTATCAATGACTAGAGGCAGTCCGCGGTAAACCCTAATTTTTTGATGTGATTTGAACGGTTGAGCTTTTAATAACTCTTTCTTAGTACACCCCTACGCCATAAATGGAAGACAGTCTCTACGTCTATCGCTTTGGGCTTCACGTTGGCTGTGTGTCAATTACTCAGGACATAGCTTTTTATTAATATAGATATTATATGCTTTGTTAACAGTTTTGTTGAATACAAAGACTACTATTGGTCTTTGTGTTTGAGTTCAGTGATCCAATTAAATTTGCATCTACAGAGACTACGGTATATCTAGGTAGATATCTACTTGCCAAACGAAAACTGTCCAAACATTACCTATTCTAGACCTAGTATCAAAAGAGCTGCCGCGTGTCTGCGTGGAGTCATGGAGAACCAAGGCCACAGCAGCCGTTACAAAGGCGACGGTTACGCGGAACCGCAAGAACTTGTCTGTGCCTAGGTTTTTGGTAATAATAATGGGCGCCCGTGATTTCGTGCGGTCAGAAGGTTGAGACTGGTCTTTGTCTGTTTTATGGGTTCAGAGTGAATTGGTTTGAACGCGTGTGGTTTCATGTCTTTATGGGTTCAGAATGGAATTGTTATGAATGCATGTGGTTTCTTGTCTTTCTAATGGGTGTCAGACGCTCTCCTGAGGTGGAGCAGCTATATACGCAGAGCCACTGGCAGCAGTTTGATGTGATCCTATATAATGTCCAATAGGTACAGTGGATTAACGCTGTCCAGCGATGACATGGCTATTAAAAATTGTAGAGTATAGTTTGAAGTGACAAAAATAGTGAGCTTGGGTTTGAAGATTTTATTAAACCAAATCACCAGATGACTTTTCTGCAAAAGTATAGGCCTATTCAAGGTTGGAAACCCCTGTTCAACCGTAGAAAAATAGCACGATCAAATATAATTGTTTTCCTACTACCAAGAATTCCAGCTCCCCATTCGTCAACACTGCAAGCTAAATTATGCAAAGACCTTGACGGGGCATACATTTACCTACTCTATTCATCTCAAGGTGCTAACTCTCAGAAAAAATAAGCCTGAGACTAACCCGCGGCGTGTCAAAGGAGCGGGGTCCAGGCATTCCGCGAACTAGCCGTAAAAATGTGGTCTCAATGGACTGCATATTATAACAGAAAACGATTCTGCCGATGCGGTGTTTGGGTGGCGACAGTAAGGCTAAGAGCATGCTCAAACAAAATATTTGTATTTTTTATCCTGTGGTCAGTGATGAAAGGGAAACGAATAATTTTCTTTTCACCTCACTAGCTCGGAAAGATTCTCTTTGTCATTCAAAATCTGGGCGCAAAAACGTATTTTAACCGCTAGCGTGGACAGTGTTTTTAAAATTCGAACGTTTCTATTCAATAATTTTCTCGTCAAGAATTGAGGATTTAATCACAGATCTGCCCGAATTTAACCTTCTTGATATTGCCAGTCCACTGAAAACTCATTAATACCACAGACTACCTCCTAAAAGATACCATCTTTTTCTCGTTCACCAACCTCATTTTTGGAATAATAGCACTGTCCAGCACCAAAGAGTATATAACCAATACGCTATCCAGCACGGCGACTGCATGGAAAATGGATGAATAACACTTTTTCTTAAATTTCCCATCCATAACTCCACGTGACGAGCTAGTCGTTTACCTGATGTTAAGCGTTACCGCCACCCATAGCTAAATTAATAACGTAAAAACTAATCTTTTCTTAGCCTTTTAGCTGTTTTTCGTGCATTTTCCTCACTGTAGTGAGGTGAAAAGTTGTGTGTTGCATTCGGCAGCAAAGTTTTTCCGCGTCTCGTACCTTTGAAACCTTCGCTAAGCTCAGGATTCTTCATCTGAACCACTCGCTACGCTCGTGGTTCAATCCTAGAATTCTTTGCTTGCTCAGGTTTCAATTCAAGTACTCGCGCCAAAAACCAACTTTGCAGCCTAGTATAACAAATAACTATTATTTTGTAATTTCTTCACGTGGTGTATGTGTAAGCTCGCAAAAACGACGAGATTATATTTATACGGCTCTAGTTAAAAATACATCATTAAAAAATCTAGAAAAATTATTTTAGATTGACTGTGTGATAAATTAAAAAAAATGATCGATTGCGACTGTAGACTGGCAGGCAGACAATATGGCTTGAGCTAAAATACAGCCAAGTCACAGTTTAGGTAAAAAACCAATGCCAAAGAGCGGCAACACTGACTTTATCGGCATACCACGAGTCTTTGTTATAATATTCGGCACGAAAACCAATTCGCGACGGCTGAATACGACGCCTTTAGTCTAAATACTATATTATATTATGTTGTACCAACTCGTCATAACAAACCGATGTAATTTGCTCGACTTCTCACTTCTTAACCAAAATGTAAAATGGGGCGCCACGTATAATGCCTATTTGAGAAGGAAGAAAGGTACGTACAACATGCAACAAGGCAAAACTCGAACAAAATGTGACGATAGTGAATGTTTTGTCGATGCTGACGTTTTAAACATTTACTATGTGGCAGGACTTTTCTGCAAAGTTCGTCTAGGTAGGTACCACTGCTTTGCCAGTTATTCTGCCGCAAATCAATACTGCGTTCCGGTTTGAAGGGCATTGTAGCTAGTGAAATTACTGGGCAAATGAGACTTTATGATCTGATCACAGTCCACTAATCTAATTACTAGACTGTGTGAAGTCTCAGGATGACGTGGGCAGTGCAGTGTCACGCAAAATTATATTAATTTAGAGTTCCGAGTGATACTGCAATCTGCTATGGGCAGCCGTAACGCTTAACATCAGATGAACGATTAGCTCCTCACGTCATTCGTTTACATTTAAAAAAAATTGTTGACGCTGTTTACACAAAAAACTAACACTGCAGTTTAGTAGAAAAGAAGAAACTTTTTACGCCGTTCAGGAATAAAAATAATATTTTATTGACTCTTAGGAATAAAGTATTCAGTAGCGTTTATGCAACGTGCATGTATTTAAATACGGAAATGTAAAGTTAAAGCGTTAATTGGTCACTTTATTATCTAGCGCGTTATCTAGTTATATAGTAGCCAAACCCAGTTTCGCCCACGCCTGGCCATATTTGGCAATATTTATTGCTACGTTTACTTTGCAAAAACATGTTAGAAGTATAGAAAATGGCAACATTAGATATACATTTTTATACAGATCATCCACCATCCACTGCTAAACATAGGCCTCCCCCACGAAACGCCACTTTGGACGTTTATCATAGGAGGATGACCTAATCACCACGCTTGGTAGGCGTCTTGGTGATTGCAGAAGGCTTTAATGCAAGGGATAATTAGTTTAAAAAAAAAAAGGAACAAGAGACAGGTACATGCAAACAGCAGGCCTAGATATACGAGAGATATAGAACAAAATAAAAGTCCATAATCCATGCATAGGCATAATCCAGGAAGGAAATAGCGGAATACGTTTGGACGAGTTAGTACGAATCGGTATATGTATGAAGAATCGCAGCCCGTTGTCCCGGCTATTGTCGTAAGACAAGTCGGAACGGCCTAAACATTCTAACACCTATCACACCAAATAAATAATGAAATATGAACTGGCTGTATTAACCCCATACACTGTATTTGTTATTTTATACCAATTTATACTTCAGACATTAAAACCTTCTGCGATCCCCAAGCCACCCCGTGCCAAGCGTGGTGATATGGCATCCCCCCCTATGATAAGCGCCTAAAGTGGCATTTTATGGAGGAGGCCTATGTTTACCAGTGGACGTCTTCCGGCAGATGATGTGTATGTGTGATACATCAGACGGTAGCCTCACAAAAAATACCTAATATATTTGATTCAAGTTCTACCATTGCCATTTCACTCGCTCCTGTCATGAGCCATGAAGATGACCTCTTATCTTTCCTTTATTCAAACATTTTTAAACTTTTACTCCATGTTTTAGTTCTATGTCTTTACTGCATTATTTATTTATTTGTAAACCTTTAACAGAATGAATGATCTTCATGTACCTACTCAAGTCAGTCATGTTTAGGCAAAAACTATCATAAACAGCCATGTGCTAAGGCGACAGATCATATTTCCACATTAAGCCAAAGACGAACATAAATCGTGGCTTATCTATGGTGTCCAATACAACACTTATTACTACAAAACGTACGTCCATTTATCACAATCTGCAGGTTCTAGACCGAAAGCCCGTATTCATAGTGCTCGGAAGGTGCACTTCGACGTTGAGTTGGATCTTGAGTACCTAACATTTTTGTAGTATTTTAGAACGTAGCAGAGAACTTAATTCTACACATAAAGTCTCCTAAGATATTAAAGAATTTTAGACACTTTGTTTGAGACAAGATAATGCCAAATTATGTGACAATTTGACTACGCTTTTTAAGAATAATTCCTGGTAATTAATTTCTCTTACAAATAATGGTATAGCGAAATTATTAGAAGTCCCTTCAAGTAGTCGTAGACGCGACTGTAACTATGGGTTAAACCAAGTTTTTTTTTCTATTAGGTTTAGTTATTCTGTGGTTTAACTCCGTTTAGCAGTAATAATTTAATATAGATGTAGTCAAGTGTGATAAAAACATTGTAGCTAATGTGGTAACTGAAAAAAATTAAAATACAACAGAATTGATAACCTCCTCTTTGAAGTAGGTTGAAAATGAAATTAGTTAGTGTGTCAGACCTTAAGTAATAAATAAGTTAAGTATACACTAGAATATTATCAACACTACTAAAACAGGATTTGTACCTTTTATAAAAATATCGTTTCTTGCAAAGAGAATGCATTAAAGTTGCCTTTATTGTGTAATTGACCGATAGACTTAATAGGACATTTTGGGAAGTCTTATGTATGTACATAGATGCATTTTAAATTACAGTCATTCTGGGAAGCGTCATTTCATGAAAAAGTCTTTATAAAGTTATCAAAATGAGAAATTGACCAATTGACATAAAATTAAAATCAGCCATTTACGGAAGTGTTCTTTATGTACTTAGAAGATACTTAAGATCGATCTTGAGCAGACTTGACAGATACAGCCTTTAGTGTCCACCGTCTTGCCACAATATTTCATGCTTGTCCCTTCAGACTCGCGTGCTAAGCTCCCATGATCTCTCCTGAACTGGTTTACCGGAATTAATGCGGTATCATACTGCACGGTTCTCGGGAAACCAGCGCGTGTCTGTGCGCGCGCATGTAGTGCAGTTTCTCATTATAAATGACATTCAATTGCAGCGGACAACGAGAAAAGCCCGAAGTCATAACGGTCCCAAATGAGATATAATAACCTGGTTTAAATTTCCTCTCTTATTGCTGTACTTATATAGGTCTTAAAATAATTGTATGACTCAAGTGGACATACACCGCAACACACAGCACAGCGGCAGGAATACTACACTGAATAAAGAATACTAGAATAAAAACCCATTGCCCGATAAAAAAAAAAATTACTACACTAGATTTTCTTGTTTCATTTGGTATTTATTTAGGTTTTAAAATTTGTGATGTATAGCAGTATTGCCAGCTTAGAGTAATCAACTAATTAGGGAACATTTGAATCACGATCCGGTTTCGAACCCGCATCCATTCGTCTCTAGAAATGTAATGCAGAAACAAAACGAATCACTATTCATTGAAATTACTGGGCAAATGAGACTTAAGAACTGATCTCACAGTCTAGAAATCTTTTTTAGATTGCGTGATGTCTCAGGATGACGTGCGCAGTGCGCAGTGTCACGGGAAACTTTAATTTAGAGTTCCAAGTGACACTGCAATCTATTATGGGTGGCCGTGACGCTTTGCATCAGGCGAACGACTAGCTTGTCACGTCATTCGTTTACATAAAAATAAAAATCATGCAACCGCTGTTAGTAAAATAAAGAATAACACGCATTGCAATTAATCGAAATACACTGCTTAATCAGCTCAATAATCAATTACAAAAGCTCAATTAAAACCTCATTAGAGAAACTGTTTGGTATCTCGAATACTGATCGCACATTACGTGTTACGTATGGACGCCGGTTAAAAGCGCGCTTGGCTGTGAATGTCGACTCTGAACAAATAATTAAGGATTCCTTTTATATCGGATCTACATAACGAGTCTGTAGGCACGCACCTCAGGCTTGCCAGAGAGCCGCAGCTTGGGAGATAAGCTCGTGAAGCCGCAGTAAGAATTTGCATCAGCACCCGATGCTAGAGTTTTGCAGGAGTGCGGTCGTTTTGTTGGTCAACAGTTCTATGGGTTATGGTTAGGTTTGCTTCGATTCCACGAAATATAATAGAATCGGACTTTAAAATATACAAGTAGACACCCATTCTCATTCTTATCACGGCCGCCCATAGTAGTTGCGTTAGTACCACTCAGAACTCTAATGTGCATATTCGTGGTACTGTAGCCACCTTAATCCTAACAAGCCTAAACCTACCTATAAATTGTATTAAATCCTAAATCAGATTTATTAAAGTGGCCATCTACGGTGATCGTCTAGTTTCTACGTTGTGTTGTGATCGTCTAGAAATTGTTACCCATTATATTTGCCTACGTTGTGTTCTATATTAGAGATTAATAAAAGACAAGATAAAACTCAAATTATTTATTGTGAAAAGTTACTCCAAACGTTTCATGATTTTAGAGTTTACTTTCTCTGGATAATTATGTTAATTATTAAAATACCCTTATTGAATTCAACTACTTAGAGCGACTAATATGAAGTTAGAATTATTTGACCGTTAATGATTAACTTTGAGTTTTAAAAAAACAATACGGAACTTCGATTACGCCTGATAGAGAAGAAGCCCCAAGAAACTCTACAGGGATTATCTTTTCTTTCTTTCTCTTTTATCATTGTTGGTTTTACAATACTTGATAATTCAATTATTAGTCAAGATACAATATCATAATATTTTGGAAGACCGTAAATTACTACCAAAGATCTACTACATACAATTTGCACAGTGAACAAATACTATCGATTAAAAGTTATACATGACCTTTTAAATGAGTTTTGGAGAATGACAAACCGGCACGTCGAGATGACTATATTATTATCCTACAATGTAGCGCTCGTAGATTATGTAAAGACACAAATCGCGGTGTCAACCTGCTGCACCTCCTCTCAGTAGCTCGAACAATATGAAATTGGAAATAAAGACGTTGAGTAGAATGCTCGGGATATTTATTCAGAGTAATTACTTAACGGGAATAAGTTCTATTCCTGATGGTTTACGATAACTACATATAATTTATTATAATTTGATTAATATATATTTCATAGATAATAATGATTAAAGGATGTGACGGGAATGGGAGGATCGAAGAGGTTACCGCAATATAAATCACATTCACTCTATCAAAATCTCTCTCATACTCAACTACCCCTTTAGGCATGCCTTTCCCCAAAAGAGAAACTCAACTTAACTATTTATCATTAACTCGACTGGTGTTTGGTTGTAGTGTCGTAGGGAATAGGTAAAGAAATGATACACATAGGCGTTGCATAACATTCCTGAACCCATTCATTGTAGAGTGTGCGTAAAGGTATTTCCTGCGTGTATAGTAAAAGTGCTTGCAGAGGTGATAATCATGAACCATCGAAACTTCGTTGGAGCCACGAAAAGCTAGGGTTGTGAGGCCTAACAAAAGTAACTCCTTCGAACGCCATCAATCGCTCACGAATATACCTTCAGAGTATAATGGTGTAATATCGAGCTATTGATAAATCATGAATTAAGTTTATTAATGAGTAAAAGAGTTTGTTGTGAGTTTATTCAATTTACCCGCAAAATTACATTTATATTCCAGTTCTTAATTATATGAATAGAGGGTTGCCGTCGAACTAAAATACAAATATAATCTGCATCCGAACTTGTTATAAATTATCGCGCCTTTTAAATCTAAGCACTGAAATCCACGTATAGGCACAGAATGCATAATCGTACTGCGTATTCTAAGAACATTTACTGACTGGCTCTCAATGTTATTTCGCATCGGGTTCAAAAGTATTGTAGAGGATTTGGTTTCGAGAAATACATAGTAATAAAATAATAACATAATATTATGAATATAAAACAGATTGACAAAGAGATTAATAACTGATATCTACTTATGACAGTTAATATCTGATCATTGTTTAAACTATGCCGCATACATTTCTGCATTCATTATCTCGTACGTTACTGTGGGGAACGACACATTTTAGTTAATTAGATAACGCGAATTATTCCGCCAGCATCTCCGAAATCCCTGTATAAAATATATAATTAAAACATACCAACTCCTTCGCGTAAGATTTCACCTCACACTCACATTTTCTTAAGAGACCTACTTTTTATTGATAATTTAATCATTTATAATTTTAAGTTAGAGTACCAACCACCTTCAAGCGCGGCCTATCCCCAACTATCCCTGCTCCCGCGCAGCCTCCCTCTCGTCCTTTGTCTTTGCTTTGGTTACGGGAGTACATTTCCTATCCTACTCTAACCCATAGCCTAGTCGTATCTTCCTGCTCTAATGTTTCGAGAACATTCGGACTCCTATCTTGGATATTTGGCTGTAGTACTTAAATGATTATTTATATTAACTTATGGTTTCGTGGAAGTTAAAGCTATGTTTAAATTAAGACAATATTTTATGAACTTTATGAGGCTGGACATCTATAAAACAAGCTTTAAAATATATACTATTCTGGAGTACCTTATTTAAGGAATTCATCGTGTTAAATTTAGTTGATCGATTTTGATTCGTTACAGTACCTAGCCTGCACCCCTATCGCGTAACTGTTCTGGATACAGACTTTGCCTGCCATCCTGCACGTGCCAATTTACAAAACCGTGAGTGTGAGCAAGACAGCACATGATCACCATCTCCACCAGACTTACGTGATAAAGCCCCTGATTCAATTTGGCGAAATAGTGTGGCCAAGACCAACCCTTATTCACCGAACGTTGTTAATTATAGGTTCATTAAACCTTTGACGATGCACTATCTGCATACCTCATAATTATGTCCATGGCGTACCTGTATCAATGTAGGAAATCTTTGACTTTCTTTCTGATTTCGATACAATTTACTAATTTTATAATTAACTCCTGACGTATACCGTTACTGAGTAGCCATTAAACTTACCTTTCTTTGATTAAGTTAACTTTACCTGGCTAGTGTAATTCACAAGTAACTTGAGCACAGATGCAATCAATATATTCTTAAGAGCTTTCCTGACGACTTGCTTTTGTGGTCTGTATTGCCAGCTGTTGTAGGAAAATCGCCAAAATTGTATGTTAACTTTACTTACTGTTAATTTATCATATTTTACTCATTTATTTTCTTGTGTTAGATTGAACCTATAGATAATAATGATAACTATAGATAGATACGTCGTGACAAAAACGAGAATTGTGCAAAAAGTTTTCAGGAACTGGCTGAAGTTAGTTTCAACCGGTTCCTAAAAACGTAAACTGGTTGGACCACAGACCTAAAATATTTTTGCACTCTCATATGACCACTTGTTTGAGTAACGATTAGATATTTAACGCTCAATGCGAAATAGATACTCAAATAAGTAAGTTTTTAATTATTCATCTTTAGATTATTGTATACAGTGTAGGAATAATCAAGTTTCCTTTTGAAACAAACCAAAATGTAGAAATTTTGTAAAGAAACCAATACAATGTACTCTGTTTTATTTTATTTTGTAATTTACTCACGTAACGTTCTTGTAGACTATCCTAACTACCAACATCAGCGGTAAACAACCTAAATTGGCAACACTGTTAGTAACCAACTATATATGTATTCTGTGACATCAGTCTGTAAACAGCCGCTGAAAAGGATTTATTCCAGTTGGTTAATTTAGAGGATTAAAACAGATTATAAAGCTAATCCTCAAAGGAACTTGAATAAACACAATTCAAGAGAATTATTTGTGACAGAGTGTTTGGGTAGCCATTCACTTGGAAATGCTAGACAGCATTAGGAGTTAATACTGATAAATATTTGGAGGGGAACCCTTCAATCATTTATTTACTGTTGAAACTTCCTTTTGGGAACCGTACCGTGAACTGTCTGTCCTTCACTACTAGTAACTAAAGTAACATATTCAGTAATCTGCGGCTTGACCACTGACAAAATGCGAAAAAAGGTAGGAGAAACTGAGGACTTTCTCCTACCTTTTTTCGCATTTCGTCCCTTCTCCTCACTTTCCCCTACCTTCCTAGGGGAAGTGAGGAGAAGTTAGTGAAAAATAAGAGGAAGAGAGGGGAAAGTGGGGGAAAGTGAAGGAAAATGGGGGTAAGTGATTATTAACCTTAATAAAATTTAAAAAAAAAAAAAAAAAAAAAAAGTAATTATTATTAATTATTAATTATTTTTATTATTATTTATTATTATTTTTATTATTAATTAAATTAATATTACGTTGGAGTTTTGGCGGGAACGCGGAAAAGTTCACGTCGGTGCATTGTATTATTTTACAAAACTTATGCTTTTTCCAGTGTTAATGTTTAAAATTGGTGGTGTTTTACGCATTAAGTGCTGAATTACGAGCATGAGTGTGGGCAAGTGATATAATGTAGTGAAACGTGGTTTCTCGTGTTGCTTCCAAAATTCCATAGAAGCCTCTAGTAAAGTTGCCACCACTTTACTAGGGCATGCCTTAGACTGGATTATGACTTAGACTAGACTATGACTACACTGACTGTGACTATGACTTGACTTTAAGTGAAAATTTCCATAATACGATGAAAAATTACAAAACTTGACACTGGCTAAATACACTATGTGTGGAGCCAAAATAAAAGAAAAAAAAAAATTAGGTTAACGTCCCAGTGTGTTGAGATCTTGCAATGTAAACGTATGTATTGGCACTTTTTCCTCTATGGGTATTTTAAGTAAGTGTATTCGTGTAAGTACTCGAAGAAGTTGGAGCATCGTTAGGCCGGTCGCAGACGCGGCACGGCGGCCCAGCTATTGGCGCTGCTTCGTAACGAGCACCCAATTTAAATACCAACAAAAAGTTCTCAAATCACCACGGATTTACCTCGACCAGTTCTTATGTAGGCGGACTTCTTGTGCCGCCGCAGGACATGCTATAAGCTGTAAGCGGGCCTGGGAATCTAATATGGTTCTAGCCATCAAAAACCTCGGGCCCGCTGTAGAAACATCATATTGGCTGTGTATTTGGTATATTCAAGGAATATCGTAAGCACTATAGCTATGCGTTTTTTTAATTGTTGTGCAAAACGTGAGTCAGTGGTCAAATGCTATTACTATAAATAAGTTATAAAAATAACAGTCAGTATTCAAGTAAGGATATTTCTCAATTTTTTATGTCACTTCTAAGACCGTAGGTATATGTGAAGATGCAGTTTTTATTTTCTATGAGATTAGTGTAAAGACTTGCAAGTGAAAAGCAGTGACCAAATCTAAAATAATTCACCTGAATTTATTGTTAGAAGAAAAGTGGTTGAGTAGGTTAAAGTTCTTAAAATAAATCTTAGTTTTTTCCTAATTATATGAATCACTTATTTTCCGGTACAACTTACTTATTAGTTTAAAGGTACATTAAATATTACTCTTGTATCATTGTTGGGATTCCAAACTGACAATACTTAGGGTGGCTTTTGTGATCTATAGTTAAGGCAACCAATGTTTAAAATCTCTAACAAATTTTGACCATTGGTTAGATTTTGTTAGCATTTTTAAAATCCCAACAAAATTTGACCATTAATTAGAATTTTTTACTTATATTACTTTTACTATGGATCAAAAACCCGACCCTTAGGGTGGGTTAAGGTAACCAAAAACTCTAACAAACTCTAACCAATGGTCAAAACTTGGTTTCTAATCATTGGTTACCTTAACTACGCATCAAAAAACCCACCCATAGTGGAGGCTTCAAAAGAACTAAGCTCTCTGAGTATACATGGACGTGCACTTATTTAAAGCACCAGTCACATCACATTATATTTCAGCAGTTTCACTCCCGCTTCAGCGTATGTCTTGTAGCGCGATCACGTGGGAGGTTGTAACGCTCGCATGTGAACGCATCTGCATCGCTCGCCGGGGTCAATAAACTCCGCACGCTTGTAACGAACACTGTGAGAAGGTCATGAGATTCGGCAACTGCCAA